>OU611843.1:20360000-21632500 GCA_914767755.1 Agrochola circellaris | reverse complement strand
CGACGTCTCAGAGGGGCGCGCGTGGAACACTACGCGCCGCCACCTCGGGTCCTGATGTGTGGGGGGCGACGGACGTCCCCGAGTCCGTCGCCCCTGGACCCATTTAGGGGGGCCGGAAGAGGGCGTTGTCCGCCCTCCGCCGACGCCCGGTGCGCCTGCTGCGGGCCGGGTGAGTGGACGAGATCTCCCTCTCCCGTTCCGCAGCCTCCTTCTGCGAGACGACTGTCTCGCAGAAGGCGACCACCGCGTCCCAGGACTCGGCGCCGCCGACCATAGCGTTCACTACGGCCGGCAGCGACAAGTCACTGCCTACTTCTGAGATGAGGGCACGGCGCGGCTCCTCCCAAGCGGCACACTCTGCCAGCGTGTGCCGCGCCGTGTCCTCCCGGCAGTCGACGCAGTGGTGACACCGGGCGTCCGGCTCCCTGTTTATGCGACACAGGTACTTCCCGAAGCAACCATGCCCCGAGAGCACCTGCGTCACCCGAAACGACAGGGAGCCGTGCCTCCTCCCGAGCCAGCGGTCGAGCACCGGCCGGACCGCCTCGACGACGTCGAGGCAACCTAACCTAACCTAACCTAACCTAACCTAACCCAGTCCCCCCCGGTGTCCCCCGCCGCGAACAGTCCAGTTTTGACCGCGCTCCGTTGAGTAAAATCGCAAAAAAAAAAAAAAAAAAAAAAAAAAAGAGAAAAAGTTCTCCTAAATACTCGTGTGATACATTAAAAGACGCGGAATAACGAGGCCAGTACGGTTGTGAAAACGTGGTGAAAAAATATTAAAAATTGTGCAATTTGTGAGCAAAACAGTGCAAAAATAGTGCATTTACGAAATTTTTCGACACATAAAGTCGAATAACTCCGAAAGCAGATCGACGACATAGATTTTTGGAACTGCTATCTTGACCGCCTCATCGAGATCTCCAACCCTGGAGGCAGTCCCGATTTTTTCCACGCTTGCGCGCGGGAATAAGGCGGGAATACTGTTTTCCACGTGCCTGCGAGGTCTCGTTTTTTGAGGCCAAAAGTTATCTCTGACAACTCCCCAAGAAGGAGAAGGACGCAAGGACCCTGGAGGACTTTTCAAAATAAAAAACAAGCTAAGTAAACTCCAGATATTTATATTACAAACATTAAAAAATTTCCGTTCAGCCGTGAAACTGACAAGCATTTTTTCCGACCTCAATATCTCGGAAAAATCAGTGACGACCTAGGCTGAAAATCTCGTGCAGGACAGCTGGAACGTTACCAGACGCGGATCTGAAAAAATTACTGAATTTGGACACTAATTATAGGAGTTAAGCTAAAAATTGTGAACATCGAAATATTTTCCGGCTGCAAAATAAATTTGTTTCCGGCCGGAAAGAAAAAACAGGAAATTTATGTTTGGTTCCAGTATTTTAGTGTTTTTAATATATTGATCAGCAGTCATCAGCTACTGGCATCATATAATAAATATTTTTTTTAAATTTTAATTAGCAGTTTTCGAGATATATCCGCTCCCCGATCGCGATTTTACCCTTGATCCCTACTGTTTACAAGTAGTACGGAAGTGGCTATATCTCCCAAACGGGAAGCCGTAGAGGGAAAATAACTTTACGAAACATAGTTTCCTCTGGAAGGGTAACCCGCACAATCTATTTTCATCCCTCTGCGACGCTCCTGTAAAAAATTCGGGGTAAATTTACGAAATTCTCCCCACTTTCAAAATTCTCCCCACAGTTTACCCAGTTTTTGAATTTCAAATTAATTATATAAAAACCAACATAAATTGTGTATACCTCGTGTCAAACTGTATTAGATTTAGATTTATATTTTATAAAAATAAAATTTTGTTTAGTGTTAAAAAATTGATGTTCACCAAACGGACTCGAACCCGGGACTTTAAAAAAAAACTAAAAACGCTCATAAGTCGAGAACGGAGCGAGTTAGGCAATTTCTGACACCAGACTGTATATACTGTACTAGTACAGTATATGCAGCAACCCTCCACTGGCCATCCCCCTTAGGTACACCCCCCCCCTTTTTTAAAAAATAATTAAATTATTTTAAGTTTACCCCCCCCACACAAGTTCCCCACTTGCCATACCCTGACTAGATGCACATCACATTATAACAAGTTAAATTCCCCACCAAAAACTTTTTCCAACCTACCAGACCAATTCAATTATATTTTTAACCATTAATATCCAAAAAATACATTTTCCTTTTTTTTTTTTTTTTTTTTTTCCGTTAAAACCCAAATATCTTCTGAACGGCTGGGAATATCAAAATTTTGACGAAATTTCCCCCCCCCCCTAGTACACCACCTCTAGGCTAGAACCCATACCCCGATAGACCCCCAAGACCCCCTTTTTGACCCCAAAATTTTTTAAATCTTGAAATCTCAATATTATTCACAAGTACGTATTTAAATATAGCCCATTTATATAGCCCACTTATATATCCCCTAGAATACAGTCAGACCCCCTAGACCCCCTTTTGACCCCAATTCTTTTCTCTTTCTTTTTCTCTTAAATTTTGTAATAGATCTATTACCACTAACCAGTACATAACTAAATATAGCCCACTTATATATCCCCTCCCCCCCCCCCTCCCCCCACACGAATAATACCCCTCGTTTCCCGTCCGCGACCCTATTTTCACACCCCGGGACTTTTACCCCCCCCCCCTCCCCGCCCCGACTATTAAGTGCTACCTCACCCCCCCTGGGTCTAACTTTGGAACCAGAGGTCGTGGACCCACCAAGTTTGGGGTCTGTGAGGTCGGGAGGAAAAGACCTTTCTTTTGGCTCCAGTAACATCACGGAAATAGGCCCCACTTTTGGGATAGCTTATGTTTTTAGAAAATTAATCCATAAATTTTGATTTTGTGTTGTGTTGCGGTGTATGCTGTGCTGGTGGAGTGTCTACTTACATTTTATACGGGCCCTACCAGGACTCTGACTGTGAAGTGACTTGACCTTTATGACATTGACTATTTAAAAGTATAAATTGACTCTTTTGGGTGTTTAACCCACTGGACAAGACGACAGATCTCTTTTACGGAGAATTTGTTAAAAACATTGACTAGGACTGATATTATTAATAATTAATTAATAATTCTCAATATAAAATTTTATAGATAATAAATAATTGAATGTAATTCATCTAAATTTTTATACTTTTATACTTTAATATATAATTCTTCTACTTCTTTACAATTTTACAAACTCTATACTTATACATTTTTAAATAATTTAATTTTTACTCGAGTTTAAAATTTTACAACTTATACAAACTAAACTCGAGATTTTAAGGCGTACCTCGGACAATAATAATAAAAGTAATAATTTATAACATTTTAAAACAAAAATTTAGAATAATAATTTTAAAATACAAACATGTTCAGAACACCAGCGAAAGAAACAACGGGCGATAAAGACCCCGCAAAATCGCCAACGGTAGGAAACATGACTTTTATAAAAAGTACAACACCGAACGGAGGACCAAAAATCCCTTCGACAGTTAGGAGGAGCATTGGAGAGTGGGAGGCTGGGAAAACAGAGACTCAAGCTCAGAAGAAGCCTCAAACCACCTCCAAGGAGGCCTCATCTTCCTCTTCCTCTTCTTCTACTTCTTCTTCCACGGCGGTTGAGGCTAAAAAACCAAAAGCCACGCCCACAATCTCCCAAGAGGGAAAAAGGGCTACACAGAGCCCACCCACGGAGTCAAAGGGAACTGCCCCTGGAGAGGCAGAGTTAACACCGAAGTTTGCAAACAGGACCGCAGAAGCACGAGCCTGTCTCACAAAAGCAAAACTGCATCTGGGGAATTCCCGAAACACAAAGACGGAAATAAAAACGGAGGTTACCCGGGCACTGGAAAGGCTTTTTCAGTTGGTTAAGGAAGCAGAAACTGAAAAAGGAAGGGGAAAAGAACCGCAAAGAGGCACACAGAACGAACACCAGGTGGTGCAGGGCGGTGAAACGGGAGGAAAGGAAAAGGAAGAGGAAGGAAACAAAGAGATTGTGAATCTCATCGGGAAACTGAAGGAGCATGCTGACCTCATCAAGGTAAACACCGAAAGCATGGAACAACTGAAGGAGAAAATTGAGGTTTATGAAAAGCGGACTTACGCCGGTGTAGCAGCAACTTCTATTGGTAAGCGGCTCCCGGCGCCGACCGCTCTACACTCCTTCGTAGTAACCGCAAATGATGACCAAGAAACGGGAGAAGAGGTCATGAACAGGATCAGGAAGGCCGTTAACGCCAAAGAAGGAGGATTTGCGGTAGAGAAAGTAAGAAGAGGAAAAGATAGGAAAATAATAGTCGGCTGTAAAACCAATGAGGAAAGAGAACGAGTTAAGAAGAGAATAAAGGAATCCGGTGAAAGCCTAACAACAGAAAACATCCAAAACAGAGATCCGCTCGTTATCCTGAAGGACGTGCTCAGTTGCAATAGTGACGGGGACATACTAAGTGCTCTGAGAAACCAAAACAAAAGAATGTTTATGGACCTGAACGAGCAAGAAGACAGGATGGAAATTGCATACAAAAAACGCACTAGAAACCCCCACAAGAGTCACATCGTGATGAGGGTGTCCCCCAAAATGTGGCAGAGATTGACGGACGCCGAGTCGGTCCTCATCGACTTACAGAGAATAAGAGTGGCCGACCAATCTCCGATTATACAGTGCTCGCTTTGCCTGGGATTTGGGCATGGTAGGCGTTTTTGCCAGGAGACCCAGGCAAAGTGCAGTCATTGCGGCGGACCGCACATGAAAACAGAGTGCCCCAACTGGCTTGCGGGTACTGCCCCGTCTTGCTGCAACTGTGTGCGCTCAAGGCTGGACAAAACGGACCACAATGCCTTCAGCCAGGAATGCCCCATTAGAGCCAAATGGGATGCCATAGCAAGATCGAAGGTGGCATATTGCTAAGGTGGTCCCTGCAAAAAACTCTGTCTCCTATAAAAAGCCATACCTCGTTGCTCAAGCAAATCTGCAGAGGAAGGCCTTGGCTACGAACGAGATCATGCTTGAGGCAACAAGAAAGGGGATGGCCTTTGCACTGCTCCAGGAGCCGTACGTCGGGAGTTTGGGTAGAATGAAAGACTACCGCGGTGCCAGAATATACCAACATACAGGTGATGGAGACGGCGTCATCAAGACTGCAATCGCAGTCTTCGATGGCGATATAGACGTCATCCAGTGCCCAAACTTCACCACGCCCAACATCACAGTGGTGAAAATGAGGACAAGCGCCTGGGACATCGCGGTGGTCTCATTCTACCTAGAACCGAAACCAGCACCGATAGGGCCATACCTGGAGCAGCTTATAAATATAGAGAGATGTTTCGGTCGGAGCATCATCCTGGGTGGAGACGCAAACGCCAAAAATTCCTGGTGGGGTAGCCAAAAAATCGATCCCAGAGGGATTGAAATGGCCGGCGCCCTGGAAGAAATGGGATTGCAGGTGCTCAACATAGGCGACACTCCGACATTCCACACAGTGAGGGGAACCTCACTGTATACCAGCTTTGTGGACATCACGGCATGTACGGCGGATCTTCTCGACCTGGTTGAGGACTGGAGAGTGGACGAGGGCATGACGAGCTCAGACCACAATGCCATTATATTTAAAATTAAACTGGAAAGAGCAAAGGGCTTCGACATTAGTAGAACAACCAGAGTATTTAATAGTAAAAAAGCAAACTGGGAACAATTTCGTGAGAAATTGGGACAGTTGCTAGAAGTAAATAACATTACTAAAATACAATTTGATAGCATCATTAATAAATCCGAATTAGAAGTTAAAGTAGAATCATATATTAAAACAATAGTAGAAGCATGTAATAGTAGTATACCAAAGAAAAAGCCCATTAGCAAAGTAGAATTACCTTGGTGGTCCAACGAGCTCGCCATCCTGAAGAAGGCGGTCGCCACTAGGAAACGCAGAGTCCGCTGTGCAGCGCCGATCCGGAGGGCGAAAGTCGTCGAGGAGTATCTGAAAATAAAAGAAGAATATGAGCAAGCAGCAAAAATGGCTTTAACAGAAAGCTGGAAAAGCTTCTGTGGGAAACAGGATAAGGAGGGACTCTGGGAAGGAATTTATAGGGTCATAGGCAGGACTATGAAGAGACAAGAGGATGTGCCCCTGACAAAGGAAGGGAAAGTGCTGAACCACCACGAATCTGCCACATTGCTGGCAGAAACATTTTACCCCGAGGATAGGAAGGAAGATGATAATGAGGAGCACAGGCGTGTCAGGACAATAGCTGAAAAAGTAAACGAGATGGACCATGGTGAAGAACATGACCCACCGTTTACTCAGGAAGAGCTGAACTCCAGCATACGCAGCTTCAACCCTAAGAAAGCACCCGGGGCAGATGGACTTACAGCAGATATCTGCCAGCAAACAGTAAGCCAAGATCCGGAGCTCTTCCTATCACTGGCAAACAAATGCCTAGAGCTGGGTTACTTCCCGAGGATGTGGAAGGAAGCCACAGTGGTAATCCTGAGGAAACCCGGAAAGGAGAGCTACACAGCTCCTAAATCATATAGGCCAATAGGACTGTTGCCAGTGATGGGAAAAGTTCTGGAGAAAATGCTCATTGGAAGGGTAAAATGGCACATCATACCCGGACTCAGCACACGCCAGTATGGATTTATGCCACAAAAAAGCACCGAAGACTCCCTCTATGATTTGCTAGAACTCATACGGACAAAGTTAAGAGAGAAGAAACTGATTGTCATGATATCGCTGGACATAGAGGGAGCCTTCGATAGTGCATGGTGGCCGGCCATAAGAGCCAGGTTGGCAGAAGCAAATTGTCCGGTAAACATAAGAAGAGTGGTGGACAGCTACCTGGAACACAGAAGGGTCAAGGTTAGGTACGCAGGAGAGGAGGTCACAAGGGAGACAACTAAAGGCTGTGTGCAAGGATCGATAGGGGGCCCGATTCTTTGGAATCTTTTACTCGACCCCCTCTTGAAAGGTCTGGTCCATAGGGGAGACTACTGCCAAGCTTTCGCCGATGACGTGGTACTGGTGTTTGACGGAGACTCCGCAACGGAGGTCCAGCGGCGTGCCAGTGGCGCTCTCGAGTATGTTCACCAGTGGGGAGTCAGCAATAAGTTGAGATTCGCACCGCAAAAGACGAACGCAATGGTGGTCACGCGGAAACTAAAACATGACACCCCACTGCTGAGCATGGGCGGGGTCGACATTGGCATGTCGCGGGAAATCAAAATCCTGGGACTGACCATAGACGACAAGCTTACATTTAACACCCATGCAGCTAACGTATGCAAAAAAGCTCTTAACTTCTACAAGCAGTTGTCGCGGGCAGCCAGGATCAGTTGGGGACTAAATCCTGAGGTAATACGTACCATCTACACGGCAGTAGTCGAACCAACTATTATGTACGCGGCAAGTGCGTGGGCACCTGCGACCGGAAAGTGCAAGATACGAAAGCAGCTAAACGCGGTCCAAAGGGGATTTGCACAGAAACTGTGCAAATCATATCGCACAGTCTCCTTAAACTCGGCACTGGTGTTGGCTGGGATACTACCTCTAGACCTCCGAATACAAGAGGCAGCAGCCCTGTATCAGGCACGGAGGGGGGTACCCCAGCCAGCGCTAGGAGACAAGGAGATCGAGCAACGCACCGCGTTCGACAGAACCCCCCACCCGGCAAAACATATAAGTCTGCAGTTTATATGCCTGGCAGACCAGGAGCAAGCCAACAACCACTGCACCCAAGCTGTACGGATTTACACGGACGGCAGCAAAATCGAGGGCAAGGTCGGAGCGGCATTGTCGCATTGGAGCGATGACGTCGAGACCAAACGCCAAAAACTGAAACTGTCGCCCCACTGTACAGTCTACCAGGCCGAACTGTTGGCTATATGCAAGGCCACAAGGGAGATCTTGTGTAGCCCAAAGAACAGTTTCGGCATCTACAGCGACTCCAGGTCGTCACTGGAAACGATTGCAAGCCACCGCTCTCTCCATCCCCTCGCAGTCGAAATCCGAGAAAATCTGCGACAGTGCAAGGAAAAAGCCAAAACAGTTGAACTGTTTTGGATAAAAGCGCACGCAGGACTGGAGGGTAATGAGAGAGCAGACCAACTGGCTAAGGAAGCCGCACTAAAACTAAAAACTAGGCCAGACTACAGTCAATGTCCGATCTCATTCGTCAAGCGGCAGATCCGTGCGGACACTCTTGACGAATGGAATCGGAGATACAGATCCGAGGATACAGCCGGCGTAACCAAACTATTCTTCCCGGACGCGATCGAAGCGTACAGACAAGTGACACACCTAAGACCGACAGGAACGTTGACACAGATATTGACAGGGCACGGTGGGTTTTCCGAATACCTGAACAGGTTTAAGTGCAAGGAAAGCCCATCGTGCATATGTGACCCCGACATAAAAGAAACAGTTGTACACATACTGACAGACTGCCCCGCCTATTGCCTGGACAGATTTGACTTAGAACAGGAAATAGGAATTAACATAACGAGGGAAAATCTGAACGAATTAATAACATCAAAAAGAACAAGAGATAGGTTTGTCAGATACTGCACAAAGATTGCAAATAAGGCTATTCTGAGGAATAAATAACGGTATTAAGCTTAGGACTCATATTTAATATAATATAAAACTGTAGCTTAACCAATTGTAAGCCGTTGAAAAATGTCCGAAACAGCATAAAAGAAAGCTACCAAGTAAACATTGTGTGTATCGTGTATGTGCAAACCTGTATGTGTACGTTTTAAAAACCTGTAAAACTGTGATAATAGGATAACTGTGATAATAGGCTAAATTGATATAAGGATAGATAGTTATAAGGATAAATAGATATAAGGATAAATAGTTAAAAAGATAAATAAGAAATGTTAATAAAAACTTCGGTTTTCCCGAAAATTATAAATATAAACGTAATAAATAAATATAAGATTGTACTTTTTTGAAAAAATAAAATAATATAATGTTAAATATGATATAGCAAGCAAGGTCTCAGACAATGTCCGAGGTAATTGTAAGGCAGGAGTGTGGGTTTTAGCCGGTAAGAGTCCGGCACTGCCCAGACTGGCTCACCAGTGAGCCAGTCTGGGCGTCCATGAGGATTTCCCTCTCCTGCCAAACCAAAAAAAAAAAAAAAAAAAAAAAAAAAAAACCTAACCTAACCTAACCTTTTTTTTTTTTTTTTTTTTTTTTTTTTTTTTTTTCCCGGGGTGGAAAATCCTCATGGATGTCCTCCGCCCTGGGGCGGGCGGAGGGGTCTGTCAGACTCTTACTGACTAAAAACCACCCCGGTGTTCCGACTCACACCTACGCCGGGGGTCGCGGGAACGAAAGAATCTTCCGCAACCCCCGGCCGGTGCCGGCCCGCCTCCGCGGGCCTCCTCTCGGGTCAGGGGGGGGAGTGAGGTGTTTGACTCCCCCCGCGACGTCTCAGAGGGGCGCGCGTGGAACACTACGCGCCGCCACCTCGGGTCCTGATGTGTGGGGGGGCGACGGACGTCCCCGAGTCCGTCGCCCCTGGACCCATTTAGGGGGGCCGGAAGAGGGCGTTATCCGCCCTCCGCCGACGCCCGGTGCGCCTGCTGCGGGCCGGGTGAGTGGACGAGATCTCCCTCTCCCTTTCCGCAGCCTCCTTCTGCGAGACGACCGTCTCGCAGAAGGCGACCACCGCGTCCCAGGACTCGGCGCCGCCGACCATAGCGTTCACTACGGCCGGCAGCGACAAGTCACTGCCTACTTCTGAGATGAGGGCACGGCGCGGCTCCTCCCAAGCGGCACACTCTGCCAGCGTGTGCCGCGCCGTGTCCTCCCGGCAGTCGACGCAGTGGTGACACCGGGCGTCCGGCTCCCTGTTTATGCGACACAGGTACTTCCCGAAGCAACCATGCCCCGAGAGCACCTGCGTCACCCGAAACGACAGGGAGCCGTGCCTCCTCCCGAGCCAGCGGTCGAGCACCGGCCGGACCGCCTCGACTACGTCGAGGCCGGCGGTAGGGCGCGAAAGCCTGTCCCGCCATTCCGCCACCAGGACCTCGCGAAGCTGAGACCGATGCAGCTCCACGTGTCGCTGCATCGGTCGCTCGCCTCGCGCCCGCGCTTCCTCGCGCCACCGATACGATGACGCGAGTACTTTCGCCTCCAGGTCCCAGGGCGGGGATCCGGCCAGTGCGCAAGCCGCCTCGTAGGAGATCGTGCGATATCCCCGGATGACTCTGACGGCCATCGCCCTCTGCGGTCTTCGCATGACGGCGATGCTCCCGGCCGTCAGGTCAGCCGCCCAGATCGGGGCCCCGTAAAGGGCCATCGATCGCACGATCCCCACGTAGAGCCGCCTACAAGCGGCGCTCGGGCCCCCCAGATTGGGAAGCAGCGTTGAGAGCGCTCCAGTAGCGCCCAGCAACTTGGGCGCCAGCTGTCGGAAGTGGGGCCCGAAGTCCCACCGGCTGTCGAGGACCAATCCCAGGTACTTCATGGTACCCTCGACAGCGATCCGAGCCCCCCCGACCACGATGTGTGAGCCGGGTGACGGCGCCCGCCGGGGGCCATGGAACACCATGGCCTCCGACTTGCTGAGGGCCACCTCCAGGCCTAGGCGACGTATGCGGCTCACCACCTGTGAAACCGCAGCCGTCGCCAGCAACGCTGCTTCCCTGTGCGAGCTCCCCCGGGCGGTGACCAGCGTGTCGTCCGCATAACACGTCAGGTCCACCCCCGGCCTGAGCTCGCCCCTCAGCACCCAGTCGTACCCGATGTTCCACAGGAGCGGCCCTAAGACCGAGCCCTGTGGAACACCGCACGACATGCGGCGCTGGTTTCCGCCATCACGTCCCACGTAGGTGACACACCTCCCAGACAGATAAGCCCCAACGATGCGGCGGAGGTAGGGAGGCACACCATGATAGCGCAGTGCCTCCCGAATACAACTCCAGGGCAGGGTGTTGAAGGCGTTGGATATGTCCAAGGACACCGCCAACATCACCCCGCCCCGAGACACCGCTTCCTCCGCCAGGACTCTAACCCGCGACACAGCGTGTATCGTGGAGCGCCCATGCCGAAACCCAAACTGACTGTCGTCCAGGTCCGGCCCCTCTCTGCACAAGTGGCCGACGAGGCGGGCTGCGATTACTCGCTCGAACAGCTTGCCCACCTCGTCTAGCAGCACTATGGGCCGGTACGCGGACGACGAGTCCGCCGGGCGCCCCGCCTTCCTGAGCAGGACCAGACGACCAGATTTCCACAAAGTGGGAAACTGGCCCTGCTCAAGACACGCTGTGTAGAGTCCTCTGAGTTGGGGCTCGAGCTCCTTCAGAGCGAGGGCTAGCACGCAGCCGTGGATCCCGTCGGGCCCCGGAGCCACGTTCTTGGCCCGGAGCCGCATCACGGCTGCCCTCATCTCTGCCTGTGTCACCTCTGGGACGCTGATGGCGTTCTCCTCTTCATCTGCAGACTCTGCGGCCGTGGGCAAAGCCATCGGCGGCGGAGTGTGCTCCGCTCTGGCCGGGAAGAGGGCTGCAACCACCAACCTTTTTTTTTTTTTTTTTTTTTTTTTTTTCGCTGAGAAATGCTTTATGCATCCCCGGCTCGTGGGGGACGAGTCGGGGTATGTGGGACTCCTGTGTAAAATACAGTATACCCACTAAAACTCAGCGGTGCTCCCGCATCGCCGTGATGGGAGGGCCATGGGAATCCTGGTGCCTCGGAGGAGAGTTCCCCGCAAGAGCCAATCGTAGCCGACGTTCCAGAGGAGAGGTCCTAAGACTGACCCCTGTGGAACGCCGGCTTCCGCGGCGTACCGCCGGACTCGGCCAGCCCTGTTCACCAGGACGATCGCCCGATCCTCCAGGTAGCTGGCCAGCAGCACGCGCATGTAGCGAGGCACTCCGTGGAATCGGAGCGCCTCTAGGATGGTGGAGTGGGGAACGGAGTTGAAGGCGTTGGCAATGTCGAACGACACGGCCAACAACCCGTCCCCCGCCTCCATCGCATCCTTCACCTGCCCCTTGAGGCAGGCCAGCGCGTCCACCGTCGAACGCTCAGCCCGAAAGCCGTACTGAGCGTCCGACAAGTCCGGCCCGATGCACCGCAGATGGCTCTTGAGGCGGGCAGCGATTATCCCCTCGAACATCTTACCGACCTCATCGAGCAGAACGATGGGCCGGTATGCCGAGGGGGAGTCTGCCGGGCGGCCCTCCTTGCGAAGGAGGCACAACTGTCCCTCCTTCCACGGTTTCGGGAACCTTCCAGACGCAAGGCATGCGCTGAAGAGGTCCCGAAACCGCTCCTCCATTTGGGTGGCGGCGATCGCCACCACCCTCGCCGGGACACCGTCGGGGCCCGGAGCCGTCTTCTTGGCGCGGATATGGAGAATAGCCGCGCCGAGTTCCGACTCCGTGACGGGAGGGGTCTCTTCTTCTTCCTCGTCAGCTGGCGGAGCTGTCCTCTGCGGAGGGGCCATCGCTGGTGGGGTGAAGTCGTCCCTGCACGGGAACAGGGACTGAACCACCCCATCCAGAAAGGAGGGCTCCAGGGTCTCGGCCACCGGGGGACCGAAGGGGCGCAGTTTGTTCCGCGCCGCCTTATACGGTCTCCCGTAGGGGTCCGCGTCGAGACCCTCCAGCATTTCTGCTCTCGCAGAGTCTCTGGCGGCGGTGATAGCCCGATCGAGGACCAGTTTTGCCGCCAGGTACACTTCGTAGAGGTGGTCCCCGACGGCCTGGTCCCGTCGACGCCGCCGCCGACTCCGCGTGTAAGCCCTCCTTGCCTCCACACAGGCTGCTCGAAGCCCCGCCAGCTCCGCCGACCACCAGTACACGGCCCGTTTGGGTGGTGGTCGGCCAGACCGAGGCATGCTCGAGTTGCATACCTCGGTCAGAGACTCCCTCAGTTGCCCCGCCACGGTGTCCACATCCGGCAGCCGGCTGGCGGAAGGCGGCGAAAGCCAGTCCTGGACGAACGCCGCCTCCCGCGCTGCCTCCCTGTCCAGGCGGGCGAGAGCCCACCGTGGGAACGGTGATCGCCCTGGCAGAGTCCGCGTCTCTCCGGGGCGACTGGTGGAGATGTCGAACCGCACGTAGCGATGGTCCGACATGGTCTCCACCAGGCTCACCCGCCAGTTCAGCACGCGCGCGGCTAACGCAGGGGTGGCGAAAGTGACGTCCACCACTGAGCCACCCTGCCGCCGCACGCATGTCTGGACGCTGCCTCTGTTCAAGAGGCAGAGTCCAGAGGAGGCAGCCCACAGCTCGACTGCCCGCCCGCGGGCGTCGGTGGCCGGGTTGCCCCAGGTCACCGACTTGGCGTTCAGGTCTCCCAGCACGGAGACCTGACGCGGCGCCGCCCTGCCGACCACGGCGGCCAGGACTCCGAGATAGTTCTCGAAGTCCTGGAAAGGGCGGTTTGGGGAGAAATACACGCCCACGAGGGCGAGTTCTCCCCACGCGGCGGCCACGTATCCCGGTCCCCTCTCTAATAGCGAGAGGGGAGGGGAGTCTGTGGAAGACCGCGCCGCTAGTGCCACCAAGCCGTCCTCGTCACCCAGCCAGCTGCCGGGGACGAAGTAGGGCTCGGCGACCACCGCTACGTTCACCAACCACTCGGCCATGACCTGTACCACCAGGTCCTGGGCCGCTCTGCAGTGGTTGGCGTTCGTCTGGAGGATGCGGAGGTCGGAAATTATTATTCCGACATCGCACCCTCCTCAGCCGCCGCCGCCGCCGCTGGAGCTACAGCGGCGACGACGGCGGCGGCGGTGGTGGCAACAGGGCGAACCTGTGCCGGCACCACGCCCTTCTTGACGGGGGGCTTACAGCTCCTGCCCGTCATCCGGTGGCCCGCGGGGCGGCCACTGGCGGCACACGCCGCGCAGTGTGGCGCGGTGGCGGTGCACGCGGCCCACCCGTGTCCCTCCTTCCCGCATTGGAAGCAGGTTTCCCTCCAATCGGACTTGGAGGGACACGTGGCTCGGGTGTGGCCGAACGCGCAGCACTTGAAGCACCGCGCAGGCTGTGCCTCAAGTGGCCGGACCACAGCCGAGCTGAAGCCTATCAGCAACCGTCCCTTGGTCGCAGCAAGGACGGCCCCGGCCGCGGCGACCGGGCACTCCACGCGGATGATGCCCATGCCGCGGCGGCCGAGCCTGATGGCTCCCCCTCTCACCGCGCCAGCGTCGCAGCCTCCAGCCGCTGCGACGGCCGCGACCACATCCTCTTTGGCGACCGAGTCGTCCAGATCGGCCACCTCGAGGGCTGTGGTCTTTTCAGGCCTGGCGACCTTGGCCACATCCGCGACGACCTCCCGCAGCTTTTCTGCGAAGAGGTCCGCGTTCGTGCCGCGCTGCTCTCCCGAAAACTCGAAAATTCGAGCTCCCGTGAGAGTTCGGCGGCACGTGATTTTGCTGATCCCCAGCTGGGAGGGATCAGCATTCGTACGAGCCCGTCTCAGTACGGACTCGTACGTCTCGCCCCGCTCCGCGGCCTCCGGGGTGATGGTCACCACGACGGCCGCGGTTTTGGGAGGAACCAGCTTCCTCCCACCAGCTGGAGCCCGTTTGGCTGCAGGAGCAGCCGCAGCGGGCTTGGGGTCCGACTTTTTGGCCTTCTTCCCCCTCTTGACCACTTCCGTCCACGACTGGTTGGACGGGGTGGTGGAAGGAAGAAGGGCGTCTTCCTCCTGAGAAATCTGGGCTGGGGCTGGGGCTGCTGGAGCAGCAGAGGACCCAGACGCCCCCACCGCGCTCGTGGTGGGGGTCTGAGGAGCCGCCGTGGTCCGCTTGCCCTTGCCCTTGCCCTTTCCCTTTGAGGGCTGCCCTTCCAGTACAGGGCCTGCTTGAGGCGCAGGTTCCGGCTCCCTCGGTTGGCGACTCTTGTCCGCCGCTAGCGGTGGGCGGAGCCGCTTTTCCGGCAGGAGCCGGTCCTCGATGCCTGCGAAGCAGGCCCTAATAAACGCCCTCTCCTCCATCACTACCTGCCTCAAGGCTGCCTCGAGGCTGGCAGGGGTGGAGGGAGAGGGGGAGGAGGAGGAGGAGGAGGGGCCTCCTGTCACCGGAGCTGGGGCAGGCCGGGCCGTGGCTTCAGCCAGCTTCTGGTGAAGCTGGCTGACCTCCGCCTGCAGGCGATCCACCTTCGCCTGCAGCTGCCGCGTCTCGTCCGTGGCCGTCCGCTTGACCAGCTCCAGGACAATGCCGTGCATGCTGGCGGCACGGCATTTGAGGGCCTTCTGAAAGGTCCCCTTCAGGTTGGAGGATTTTGAGGCGACCTCCAGAACCTCCTCCCTGTCCTCCTCCGCCATGCGCGCCAGCTCTGCCAGGGAGTGGTCGGCATAGAGCACGTGGGATGCCCCATACCCAGCCCTCGACCTGGCAGCTTGCTGCTCCTTGGCGGCAATCCTCTCCTCCAAGTCCATTTGGAGCTGCGCCCGCTTAGCCAAGTTTAATTGGCGCTCAGCGTCCACAAGGCCCACGTCGTGAGTGAGGGCCGGAGAAGAAGAGGTCGAAGCCTTCTTGGGCTTCGACTTCTTCTTACTGCGGCTTGCGGTGGACTCCGAGGAGCCCTCGGACCGCTTCCGCTTGAAGCGGTCGCCGCTTTCCGCAGCCGACGTGTCCATGTTGGACTCTGTGTCCGAGTCCGAAGACTCGCCCGGCCTGCGGAACAGGCTGGCAGCGGATCGCGGGCGGTCCGCTCCTCTCGGCGTCAAAACGCCGCCGGCGTGGCCCTGAGAAGGGCCGTTGGGGTGGCCCTGAGAAGGGCCGTTGGGGTGGCCCTGAGAAGGGCCGTTGGGGTGGCCCTGAGAAGGGCCGTTGGGGTGGCCCTGAGAAGGGCCGTTGGGGTGGCCCTGAGAAGGGCCGTTGGGGTGGCCCTGAGAAGGGCCGTTGGGGTGGCCCTGAGAAGGGCCGTTGGGTTGGCCCTGAGAAGGGCCGTTTGAGTCGCCCTGGGGAGAGCGACTCGGGATAAAACGGCCGGACGCATCGCGTGCCGGCTTTCCTGACATTTTTACGAAACGTCCGCAACAGTGTTCGTAAGATAAAAAGTCACAGCGCACTTTAGCCACCGGTCTGCCACTCCGTTACGGTGGTCAGACACGGCGTTGCCCAGGGGATACTGCGTGGAAGTATGCGCTGTGGGGGATCCCCCGCAACCACCAACCTAACCTAACCTTTTTTTTTTTTTTTTTTTTTTGTTCCGGGGTGGAAAATCCTCATGGATGTCCTCCGCCCTGGGGCGGGCGGAGGGGTCTGTCAGACTCTTACTGACTAAAAACCACCCCGGTGTTCCGACTCACACCTACGCCGGGGGTCGCGGGAACGAAATAATCTTCCGCAACCCCCGGCCGGTGCCGGCCCGCCACCGCGGGCCTCCTCTCGGGTCAGGGGGGGGAGTGAGGTGTTTGACTCCCCCCGCGACGTCTCAGAGGGGCGCGCGTGGAACACTACGCGCCGCCACCTCGGGTCCTGATGTGTGGGGGGCGACGGACGTCCCCGAGTCCGTCGCCCCTGGACCCATTTAGGGGGGCCGGAAGAGGGCGTTATCCGCCCTCCGCCGACGCCCGGTGCGCCTGCTGCGGGCCGGGTGAGTGGACGAGATCTCCCTCTCCCTTTCCGCAGCCTCCTTCTGCGAGACGACCGTCTCGCAGAAGGCGACCACCGCGTCCCAGGACTCGGCGCCGCCGACCATAGCGTTCACTACGGCCGGCAGCGACAAGTCACTGCCTACTTCTGAGATGAGGGCACGGCGCGGCTCCTCCCAAGCGGCACACTCTGCCAGCGTGTGCCGCGCCGTGTCCTCCCGGCAGTCGACGCAGTGGTGACACCGGGCGTCCGGCTCCCTGTTTATGCGACACAGGTACTTCCCGAAGCAACCATGCCCCGAGAGCACCTGCGTCACCCGAAACGACAGGGAGCCGTGCCTCCTCCCGAGCCAGCGCTCGAGCACCGGCCGGACCGCCTCGACGACGTCGAGGCCGGCGGTAGGGCGCGAAAGCCGCATGCCCGCCTAGCTGGCGGGCCCCACAGGCCCCCCACCTGCGTGGTGGGGGGCTACGGGAATGGCCGGGAGCACCTGGCCATTCCCGTCCGGCACTGGTGGAGGCCTGTGCGATGCAGGCGAGGGTGCCCCCGCACCCGTTGCCTGCTGGCCTCCACCTGGGAGGAGGAGTCGGAGATGACCGTCGAACTGACGTCTCCTTCGACCCCTCCTCCGCCTTCGGAGCGGTGCCGCGTCGGGATCGTCCTCCCGCACGCGCTCCGCCGCCTCCTTCTGGGACATGACGTGCTCGCAGAAGGAGGCGACCGCCGCCCAGGACCCCTCGTCCCTCAGCATGGCGCCCACCACGACGGGGAGCGAGAGGTCCAACCCGATCGCCGCGACGAGACTGCGGCGCGGCTCGGACCACGACGGGCACACCTCGAGAGTGTGCTGCGCCGTGTCCTCCGCCGCGCCACAGTCGTGGCACGACGGCGTCTCCTCCCGCCCGATCCGATGCAGGTACGATCCGAAACAACCGTGTCCGGACAGCACCTGCACCAGGCGGAACGAGAGGAACCCGTGCGGCCGCTCGAGCCAGTCCCGCAGGACCGGCCCGATCGCGTCGAGGGTTCGGCGGCCGAAGACCGCGGAGGCGAGGTCCGTCGTCCAGTGGACGACGATGGCGTCCCTCGCCTCTCGCCGGACGGCCTCCCGCTGTTCCGGGGCGAAGGGCTGACCCTGCGCCCTCCGCCCCGCCTTCCACTCGTACACTCTGGCGAGCACCCACGCCTCGAGTTCCCAAGGAGGGGTGCCGGCCAGAGCGCACGCCCCGGCGAAGCTCACCGTGCGGTGAGCCCGCGCCACCCGCTGGGCTATCGCCCTTTGAGGTGCCCGCAAGGCCGCGGCGTTCTCTCGTCTGTGGAGGGACTCCTCCCAGATGGGGGCCCCGTAGAGGGCCATGCTCCTCAGGATGCCGGCGTACAGTTGCCGGCATCGCGCGCTGCTCTCCCGAGAACTCGAAAATTCGAGCTCCCGTGAGAGTTCGGCGGCACGTTATTTTGCTGATCCCCAGCTGGGAGGGATCAGCATTCGTACGAGCCCGTCTCAGTACGGACTCGTACGTTTCGCCCCGCTCCGCGGCCTCCGGGGTGATGGTCACCACGACGGCCGCGGTTTTTGGAGGAACCAGCTTTTTGCGGCTTCCACCGGCTGGAGCCCTTTTGCCGCCAGCTGCAGGAGCAGCCGCAGCGGGCTTGGGGTCCGCCTTTTTGCCCTTCTTCCCTCTCTTGACCACTTCCGTCCACGACTGGTTGGACGGGGTGGTGGAGGGAAGAAGGACGTCTTCCTCCTGCGAGACCTGTGACTGTCTGGCTGGGGCTGCTGGAGCGGTAGGCACTCCCACCGCGCTTGTGGTGGGGGTTTGAGGAGCCGCCTTGCCCGTCCTCTTGCCCTTGCCCTTGCCCTTGGAGCTGGAGGGCTGCACTTCCAACACCGGGCCTGCTTGAGGCGCAGGTTCCGGCTCCCTCGGTTGGCGACTCTTGTCCGCCGCTAGCGGTGGCCTGAGCCGCTTTTCCGGCAGGAGCCGGTCCTCGATGCCTGCGAAGCAGGCCCTTATGAAGGCCCTCTCCTCCTGCACAACCTGCCTCAAGGCTGCCTCGAGGCCGGCAGGGGTGGAGGAGGAGCCTCCTGTCACCAGAGCTGGGGCAGGCAGGGCCGTGGCTTCAGCCAGCTTCTGGTGAAGCTGGCTTACCTCCTCCTGCAGGCGATCCACTTTCGCCTGCAGCTGCCGCGTCTCCTCGGTGGCCGTGCGCTTCACCAGCTCCGTGACGATGCCGTGCATGCTGGCGGCACGGCATTTGAGGGCCTTCTGAAAGGTTCCCTTAAGGTTGGAGGATTTGGAGGCGACCTCCAGGACCTCCTCCTTATCCTCCTCTGCCATGCGCGCCAGCTCTGCCAGGGAGTGGTCAGCATAGAGCACGTGGGATGCCCCATACCCAGCCCTCGACCTGGCAGCCTGCGCTTTCTGCTCCTTGGCGGCAACCCTCTCCTCCAGGTCCTGCTGGAGCTGCGCCCTTTTGGCCAGGTTAAGCTGGCGCTCGGCGTCGACAAGGCCCACGTCGTGGGTGAGGGCCGGAGAAGAAGAAGTCGAAGCCTTCTTGGGCTTCGACCTCTTCTTACTGCGGCTTGCGGTCGACTCCGAGGAGCCCTCGGACCGCTTCCGCTTGAAGCGGTCGCTGCTTTCCGCAGCCGACGTGTCCATATTGGACACGTCGGCCTCTGTATCCGAGTCCGAAGACTCGCCCGGCCTTCGGAACAAGCTGGCCGCGGATCGTGGGCGGTCAGCCCGTCTCGGCGTCAGAACGCCGCCGGCGTGGCCCTGAGAAGGGCCGTTGGGGTGGCCCTGAGAAGGGCCGTTGGGGTGGCCCTGAGAAGGGCCGTTGGGGTGGCCCTGAGAAGGGCCGTTGGGGTGGCCCTGAGAAGGGCCGTTGGGGTGGCCCTGAGAAGGGCCGTTGGGGTGGCCCTGAGAAGGGCCGTTTGAGTCGCCCAGGGGAGAGCGACTCGGGATAAAACGGCCGGACGCATCGCGTGCCGGCTTTCCTGTCATTTTTACGAAACGTCCGCAACAGTGTTCGTAAGATAAAAAGTCACAGCGCACTTTAGCCACCGGTCTGCCACTCCGTTACGGTGGTCAGACACGGCGTTGCCCAGGGGATACTGCGTGGAAGTATGCGCTGTGGGGGATCCCCCAACCTAACCTTTTTTTTTTTTTTTTTTTTTTTTCCGGGGTGGAAAATCCTCATGGATGTCCTCCGCCCTGGGGCGGGCGGAGGGGTCTGTCAGACTCTTACTGACTAAAAACCACCCCGGTGTTCCGACTCACACCTACGCCGGGGGTCGCGGGAACGAAAGAATCTTCCGCAACCCCCGGCCGGTGCCGGCCCGCCTCCGCGGGCCTCCTCTCGGGTCAGGGGGGGGAGTGAGGTGTTTGACTCCCCCCGCGACGTCTCAGAGGGGCGCGCGTGGAACACTACGCGCCGCCACCTCGGGTCCTGATGTGTGGGGGGCGACGGACGTCCCCGAGTCCGTCGCCCCTGGACCCATTTAGGGGGGCCGGAAGAGGGCGTTATCCGCCCTCCGCCGACGCCCGGTGCGCCTGCTGCGGGCCGGGTGAGTGGACGAGATCTCCCTCTCCCTTTCCGCAGCCTCCTTCTGCGAGACGACCGTCTCGCAGAAGGCGACCACCGCGTCCCAGGACTCGGCGCTGCCGACCATAGCGTTCACTACGGCCGGCAGCGACAAGTCACTGCCTACTTCTGAGATGAGGGCACGGCGCGGCTCCTCCCAAGCGGCACACTCTGCCAGCGTGTGCCGCGCCGTGTCCTCCCGGCAGTCGACGCAGTGGTGACACCGGGCGTCCGGCTCCCTGTTTATGCGACACAGGTACTTCCCGAAGCAACCATGCCCCGAGAGCACCTGCGTCACCCGAAACGACAGGGAGCCGTGCCTCCTCCCGAGCCAGCGGTCGAGCACCGGCCGGACCGCCTCGACGACGTCGAGGCCGGCGGTAGGGCGCGAAAGCCTGTCCCGCCATTCCGCCACCAGGACCTCGCGAAGCTGAGACCGATGCAGCTCCACGTGTCGCTGCATCGGTCGCTCGCCTCGCGCCCGCGCTTCCTCGCGCCACCGATACGATGACGCGAGTACTTTCGCCTCCAGGTCCCAGGGCGGGGATCCGGCCAGTGCACAAGCCGCCTCGTAGGAGATCGTGCGATATCCCCGGATGACTCTGACGGCCATCGCCCTCTGCGGTCTCCGCATGACGGCGATGCTCCCGGCCGTCAGGTCAGCCGCCCAGATCGGGGCCCCGTAAAGGGCCATCGATCGCACGATCCCCACGTAGAGCCGCCTACAAGCGGCGCTCGGGCCCCCCAGATTGGGAAGCAGCGTTGAGAGCGCTCCAGCAGCGCCCAGCAACTTGGGCGCCAGCCGTCGGAAGTGGGGCCCGAAGTCCCACCGGCTGTCGAGGACCAATCCTAGGTACTTCATGGTACCCTCGACAGCGATCCGAGCCCCCCCGACCACGATGTGTGAGCCGGGTGACGGCGCCCGCCGGGGGCCATGGAACACCATGGCCTCCGACTTGCTGAGGGCCACCTCCAGGCCTAGGCGACGTATGCGGCTCACCACCTGTGAGACCGCAGCCGTCGCCAGCAACGCTGCTTCCCTGTGCGAGCTCCCCCGGGCAGTGACCAGCGTGTCGTCCGCATAACACGTCAGGTCTACCCCCGGCCTGAGCTCGCCCCTCAGCACCCAGTCGTACCCGATGTTCCACAGGAGCGGCCCTAAGACCGAGCCCTGTGGAACACCGCACGACATGCGGCGCTGGTTTCCGCCATCACGTCCCACGTAGGTGACACACCTCCCAGACAGATAAGCCCCAACGATGCGGCGGAGGTAGGGAGGCACACCATGATAGCGCAGTGCCTCCCGAATACAACTCCAGGGCAGGGTGTTGAAGGCGTTGGATATGTCCAAGGACACCGCCAACATCACCCCGCCCCGAGACACCGTTTCCTCCGCCAGGACTCTAACCCGCGACACAGCGTGTATCGTGGAGCGCCCATGCCGAAACCCAAACTGACTGTCGTCCAGGTCCGGCCCCTCTCTGCACAAGTGGCCGACGAGGCGGGCTGCGATTACTCGCTCGAACAGCTTGCCCACCTCGTCTAGCAGCACTATGGGCCGGTACGCGGACGACGAGTCCGCCGGGCGCCCCGCCTTCCTGAGCAGGACCAGACGACCAGATTTCCACAAAGTGGGAAACTGGCCCTGCTCAAGACACGCTGTGTAGAGTCCTCTCAGTTGGGGCTCGAGCTCCTTCAGAGCGAGGGCCAACACGCAGCCGTGGATCCCGTCGGGCCCCGGAGCCACGTTCTTGGCCCGGAGCCGCATCACGGCTGCCCTCATCTCTGCCTGTGTCACCCCTGGGACGCTAATGGCGTTCACCTCCTCTTCTTCTGCAGACTCTGCGGCCGTGGGCAAAGCCATCGGCGGCGGAGTGTGCTCCGCTCTGGCCGGGAAGAGGGCTGCAACCACCTCCTCCAGCAGCTCGGGTTGGAGACTCTCCGTAAGCGGAGGCGCCGCGGCTCGAAGTTTCCCTCGAACCGCGCGATAAGGGCGCCCCCACGGATCCCCGTCTAGAGTCTCCAACATCTCTTCCCTGGCTCGCGTCCTCGACTCGCCGATGGCCAGCCCCAGAGTCTGCTTGGCCGCGCGGTACACCTCATACAGCGCGGCCTCTTCGTCAGGGACCCGACGACGTCTCCTTCGGTATCGGGTGTACCGGCGTCTGACCGCCACGCACGCGACGCGCAGCTGCGCGATCTCGGCGGTCCACCAGTACACCTGGCGCCTTGCGGACTGTGCGTGGACCCGGGGCATGGACGCGTCGCTGATATGCGTCATAGCCCCGCGGAACCACAGCGCCTCCTGCTCGACGTCGACGGGTCCGTTCGTCGCCGACTCCCGGCTCCAGGCCTGGACAATAGCGGCCTCCTCGAGAAGTTCCCTGTCTATGCGCTTACGCGCCCAGCGCGGACCGTCCGTTCGCGGGGTCGGTGGACCGCGGCCGCCGGTGGTCTGGGCGGAGACGTCGAATCGGATGTATCGGTGATCCGACAACGTCTCCACCTCCACGGCGACACGCCAGTCGCGGACACGGCTCGCGACAGCGGGGCTAGCGAACGACACGTCCACTATAGACCCGCCCCGCTGCCGCACACACGTGTGTACCGAGCCCCGATTCAGGACGGTCAGGCCAGTCGTGACCGCCCACTCCTCCAGCACCTCGCCCCTAGCATCGGTCACAGGGGATCCCCACGCCGCAGACTTGGCGTTGAGATCCCCCAGCAACAGCACAGGGCGAGGGTGGAATCGGCCCACGACGGCACCCAACTCGACAAGGAACCTCTCGAAGTCGGCGAGACTCTTGTTGGGCGAAAAATACGCCCCAACAGTGCCAATGCCGTCCGCGAGGGCGGCTACCCAGCCGCGACCTCGGGACGGGTTGACAAGAGCCCCGCCAATGATGGCCACCAAATCGTCCAAGTCTCCCACCCAGTTATCCCTGGGGGGAACGAAATACGGTTCGGCGACCACGGCCACGTCAATCGACCACTGTGCCATGCTCTGGAGCAAAAGATCCTGAGCTCTAGCACAGTGGTTGATATTGCCCTGGAGGAAATGGTACAGCGCCATTAAGCGCAATCCATTCCCTCCAACGCACCATTCCTAGGCCGGGAGTCGGCCGAAGGGCAGCCAGGCTGCGGGGGGGGTAAAGAGCCCCCGGCAGCCATGGCAGCCCCTCTCTTCTTCTTTTGCGTCTTCTTGGCGGGCGCGCCACAGGCCTTTCCGCCCGCTCTGTGCCCCGCGGGCCTCCCTGCAGCTGTACAGAGGCTGCAGTTTGGCGCCGCGAGACACTGGGCCGCCTTGTGGCCGGCCTGACCGCAGCGATAGCACTGCTCGCTGCGGTCTGTTTCGGCGGTGCACCGTGCCCTGACATGCCCAATGTCGAGGCAACGGTAGCACCGCAAGGCCCTGGGCTGCAGCTGCTTCACCCTCGCTGCCACCCATCCCACCAAGAGACGCCCGGCGTCGGCGACTTTCTTTGCCGCCGCCACAGGACACCGCACCCAGATCGCGCCGAGCCCGGAGGCATCGACGCGAACCTCGCCCGTGCGCACGTCTGCGGGCGGACACCCACCGGTACGGGCGACGGCCGCCACGACCTCAGCCGCGGTCGTCGAGTCATCCAGGCCATCGACGCGCAGTTCCGCGGTCTTCATGGGCCTGGACACCCGAACGTCCTCCGGATTGAGGACCTCCCGCAGCTTGGCGGCCAGGATGTCCGCCTTTTCGCCGCTAGAGGCACCCGACACCTCAAGCAGTCGCGCCCCCGTGATCGCCTGCCTCACTTTGAGGCCGGACGGTACACCTAATTCGGGGAACGCGACTTTCGCCTTTGCCTCCATGAGGACCGCCTTGTAGGAGACGCCCCTTTCGATGGCTCCGGGCTGCAGCGTAATGACTACAGCCGCGGAGCGTGGGGCTCTCACCTTTGGCGGCCCTTGAGCCTTCTTGGGTGCCGGTGCTCCAGCGGGTACCGGTGGTGGCGGCGGCGTCTTCTTCTTTTTCTTCCTCTTGACGACCGTCGTCCACGAGTCCGCAGTGGACCCGGGTGCGGCCGCCGAGGGAGCAGACGCCGGTGGCGCGGCCGTCCGGGAAGTGCCCTCCGCGGGCTTTCTTGCCGGACCTGGTGGGCTGGACCTGGGCTTAGCGGGCTCCTCCTTCCTCCGTCTATCCGCAGCAAGCGGCGGCCGGAGAGTCTCTGCCGGGAGGAGCCTCGACTCCAGGCCCTGCAGGCGGGCATTCAGCATACCCCCACACTGCAGCATGCAGATGCGAACGATCTTTTCGATCTCTGCATCTGCAGGTGCGGGGGCAGGTACGGACGACGGGGCCGGCGGTGTCGTGGCGACGACGGGGGCGGAACTGGTGGCCGCAGGACGCCTCTGCTGCCATTCCGCCCTCTGCGCGGCAAGCTCCCGCTTGAGGTCCTCCAGCTCGGATCTGAGACGGCTGTTCTCCTCCCACAGCTTCGCCGTCTCATCCGAGCTTGTGCGACTTAGGAGGACCCCAACTGCCTCCTGGATGTCGCCAGCCGCCTCCTTCAGAGCGCGCGTGAACGTGCCCTTCAGGCTGCCAGATTTCGTGGCAACCTTTAGGACAACGTCCACGCCGTCCAAAACTTGGCGACTGAGCGCCACCGCCGACACACTTCCTCCGGCAGCCGCCTGAGCAGTGCGTCGCTCTCGGGCCAGCCGGGCCATTTCAGTGACCTCGTCAGTTGCTACCGCCTTCCGCTGCGTCCGCTTTGCGGAGTTCGCCTCAGCCTTGTTGCTCTGCAACAAAAGCGGGGACGCAGCGGAGTCCTCGCTTTCCGCGCTCATCGGTACCGGCGTAGCGGGCCGCAGAAAGCGACCCCGTGCGTTACGCTCCGGTAACCGACCCCTCCCTCTCTTGGCTGTCCCCAATCTTGGGGCCGACAGCTCCTCCTCGCTTGAGGACAGCTCGCTGCGCGAGCGTTTCCCCCCAGGTTCCTTGTCCTGGTCGGACAAACATGAGCCTCCTCGGCTCTTGTTGCCGTCACTGACGGCAAGCGGCTTCTCTGCGTCGCACAGTCGCTCCAGGCTAACCCGGAGCTCCTTTTCTTGCGACGCAAGAGGTGGTTGACGAAGACCGGCGGTGGTCTGCCGGCCTACGAGGCTATTGTTGCCCCCCCCAGATACGGTGGGGCTGCCTTCCGTAGAAGGACGGGATTGTGCCTCCATGAGGAGGTTGCCCGCCTGGGGAATTTTTCCAATAGCTGACTTTTCCATATTGTCCTTTTAAGGGTGAGGTCCCTGTTTGCGCTAGCTGCCGGAAACCCTCCGGCCATTCATCCCCTCGGCACGCTAGACCTTGGGATTAGGACTCCCCAGTGTACGCCAACTCAACTCCCCTCTGTAAGCAGAGGGGGGAGTAGGCGTACGACCTACTCTAGCCCGGTTCCCTTCACCGACCATCGTGGAAGATCGGTGATTGGAACCGTGACCCTTCCCCGTTTGTTGAGAATTCGCCGCCAGCGCCAAGTGTCCACCAAAACCTGGTGGGCACTTGGAGCTGACGTTGCCCAGGGTGCGCCACGAGGAGGCTTCTCAACATGCACCCCAACCTAACCTAACCTAACCTAACCTTTTTTTTTTTTTTTTGTTCCGGGGTGGAAAATCCTCATGGATGTCCTCCGCCCTGGGGTGGGCGGAGGGGTCTGTCAGACTCTTACTGACTAAAAACCACCCCGGTGTTCCGACTCACACCTACGCCGGGGGTCGCGGGAACGAAATAATCTTCCGCAACCCCCGGCCGGTGCCGGCCCGCCACCGCGGGCCTCCTCTCGGGTCAGGGGGGGGAGTGAGGTGTTTGACTCCCCCCGCGACGTCTCAGAGGGGCGCGCGTGGAACACTACGCGCCGCCACCTCGGGTCCTGATGTGTGGGGGGCGACGGACGTCCCCGAGTCCATCGCCCCTGGACCCATTTAGGGGGGCCGGAAGAGGGCGTTATCCGCCCTCCGCCGACGCCCGGTGCGCCTGCTGCGGGCCGGGTGAGTGGATGAGATCTCCCTCTCCCTTTCCGCAGCCTCCTTCTGCGAGACGACCGTCTCGCAGAAGGCGACCACCGCGTCCCAGGACTCGGCGCCGCCGACCATAGCGTTCACTACGGCCGGCAGCGACAAGTCACTGCCTACTCCTGAGATGAGGGCACGGCGCGGCTCCTCCCAAACCTAACCTAACCTGAGCGAACCTAACCTGAGCGAACCTAACCTGAGCGAACCTAACCTGAGCGAACCTAACCTGAGCGAACCTAACCTCGGAGCGGTCGATGCCAGAAACGAGGGCGCTAGGGTGGAACGGCTGCGAAAGGCGAGGGACCAAAAGGTGGTGGGGTTCAAGACCAGAGAAGAGATGACCAGAGTGACCGATAGGATTAGGAAGGCGGGTAATTTGGTGGTCGAAGAAGTTAAGAATAAAGATCCGTTAGTAATAATTAAGGATCTCCTCTCCTACCACTCGGATGTGGAGGTTATCCAAGCCCTGCAGAGGCAAATCACCCACCTGGTCGGGGACATACGTGCGGAGGATTCGAGGTTGCGGGTGAAATACCGTCGTCGTAAGACAAGGAACCCCCATATGTGCCACGTCATCCTACAGGTGTCCCCGACTGTGTGGCAACGGCTGACAATGGCGGGTCGCGTGCACATCGACCTACAGCGAGTGCGAGTGCAGGACCAGTCGCCACTGGTGCAGTGCACTCGCTGTCTGCGCTGCGGCCACAGCCGTAAACTGTACACGCAGCCCGCCGACCTCTGCACTCATTGTGGCGACCCCCACTTGCGAGCTGACTGCCTGTCGCGATTGGCGGCGGAGGCGCAAAATATCACATTTGCATATCGGCCAAAGGGGATAGGACTGACCACAACGCCTTCGACAACGAGTGTCCAATACGCCTTAAATGGGACGCGTTGGCGTGACTAGTAAAAATTGA
Organism: Agrochola circellaris; assembly: GCA_914767755.1. NCBI lineage: Eukaryota > Metazoa > Arthropoda > Insecta > Lepidoptera > Noctuidae > Agrochola > Agrochola circellaris. The sequence goes on along the minus strand of OU611843.1, from coordinate 21,605,384 downwards.
CAAACACGCGAAAAGATTTTTTCGTTATGGGACATTGGACAGTTTTTTTTTTTTTATATATTCTTTTCTAAAACTTAAATAAATTTTTATCTCAATATTTCCTTTCCAAACCTAATTTGATCTCAATTTCAATGTATACTTGCCTGCCTTACCTGTGTACTCTGGTGCGCGTTCCGCGAGTTCGAGTCCCGTTTGGTAGGTAGGTAGTCGTAATTTTCCGGATTTTGTCGAAAATTACGTTTTTTGACCAAAAGTCAACATTTTTTCTTTGCGTCAATTCCAGTTATTTCACAGATAACTAGCCCGCGCGGAGACGCGTCTTTTGACACCTCGCACGGGCGCCTAGCTCACATAGAAATTCGATGTATTTTTCGAAAACCTAAATTAATTTTTATCTCTAAATCTTCTCTCCAAGCCGTAGGTATTTGATCTTAATTTCAATATATACTTGCCTGCCTTACCTGTACTTTGGTGCGCGTTCCGCGAGCTCGAGTTTCGTTTGGTAGTCGTAATTCCCGGTTTCCGGACCAAAAGTCAAAAATTTTCTTTATCGTATATTCCAGTAATTTCACAGGTCAGGTTTTAGTAGCAGAAAGCTGTAATTTGGTATGGGTATACACATTAATAATGCCGACAATGTGGTAAAATAAAATCAAGAAATAAATATTTTTTTAGGGTACCTCCCCTACACGTAAAGAGGGGATGTTTTTTTTCTCGCCTATCCCAAAGTGTGGGTATCGTTAGAAAGGTTGTTTAAAAATACTGCGGTAGTGAAAATCTTTTTTCAATTTAGGAATCTGTTTGCGAAATTAGGCTTTAAAGCGCAAATTTTTGTTAGAGTCAAGTGTCCCCCCCCTGCCAGATAAATGGTTGTACTTGGATTTGTGAAAAAAATCACAGCAGTAGTATACATAACGAATTTAAAAGGAAAACTATCACAGCTAAGTAGGCTTTATAGGTTGACGAGTAATAATCGACCAACTTAAATTTGCAGTTTGTAAAACATGATCTCCCATACATTCCGTATGGGAGAACATGTTTTTGATGTGAAACATCTATAGCCGCACGTAAAACCGATTTCTAACGTGGCGATGCATGCCGTGCCCACTCGATCCGGCGCTAAGCCATCTCTCTCGCTACACTGAGCTCGGATACCTATAGTGTATACTCCGTAGTGTATACAGTGTTGTTTACTACAGTACACCTGTTCTTTTCTGCACATTTTTTTAACTACAATGTTAAGTTTGTTCTTGGGATAAATTCATGCCAGCTACGGAACCCTTCATTGTGCGTGGTCCGACATGCACTCGGCCGGTTTTTTGCCACAATTTTCGTTTATGAGGACGCCTAATATTTTCCAATCATTATGGAGTTTGTTTCATTGCGATAGATAAAAAAAAAATGTTTAGAATAAAATTAAGCATAGATTCCCTCATTTCGATATGTGCACATTATCAAGAATCACACTGTTTATAGAAGATAGATAGATAAACCATCATCTTTGGCTATTCGTGACTTATCATTTCAAGCTATCATCCAAGGTGTGTGGGACCCATTCAGCAGCGCATACAATAGCAGTTTGCAGAAATAAAAATGCACTCGTAATAACTAGATCATTTAATTGTTTTATAATAGTTATGTACAAAGTTATAACAGATAAATGCCGCCGCCGCCGTCCACTACTAATACTATTCATCCTCGTGCAACGAAAACAGCTTGGCCACCTCGAACAGGTCCTCGAACTCGCCCTGCGCCAGCACCTGCACACACAACCCCGTGAGCACACACAACCCCGCGAGCACACACGCGCACTCACACACGCGCCGCGACACTGACCTGGCGCGCCACGTGCATGCGGTTGAAGAGGTTCCACAGCAGCACGCCCACCACGCGCTTGTCGCGCAGGTAGAACACCACACCGCGCTCGTAGCGCCGCGCCGCCGCGTCGCGCCCGTCCGGCGCGCCGGCCGGCTGCCGGTGCGACGCGTCCGGCGCGTCCGGCGCGTCCGGCGCGTCCGGCGCCGCGCCCTCTGCGGCCGCCGCCTCGGCCGGCGCGCCGGTGGCGCTGACCGCGACCGCGTCCGCGGAGAACACGCCCACAGTGGGCAGCCGCGAGTCGATGATGCCGATGGCCTGCGGGCAGAGAGTCGTGAGAGACGCGCGGCTACGGGGCCGCTCCCGGCCGGCGCGGCACCTACCTCGTAGCCGAGCTGCGGGCCGAGGTCGCTCCAGAACATGCTCTGGTGCGCGTAGTGCTTGGGCGGGCCGACGGCGGCCATGTTCTCGCCCGCCAGGCGGCCCGACACCACGGCGTGGTCGTGGTGCTCCACGCGGCGCCGGCCCAGCACCACGTCGTAGAAGCACGCCACGTCGCCGGCCGCGTACACGTCCGTGCGCGCCTGCACACACGACCCACACCCTCATCACTCGAGTTGAATACATTACATACAATCATCACTCAATCAATGTAGTCAAATAGGTTTGGTACCTAAAGTGTTTAACAAAGTAGATTTATTAAGAGAAAAAGTAAAAATTAGTGAAGTGAAGGATCACCTAAGACAAAATTAAAAAACATCATACAGGATACACAGTAAGTCATTTACCCAGTAAGTTGGTCCGTGGTAGATTCTTTTATATTTTGTGGATGTGAGAACATTGTAGGCCCTGTAGACTGTAATTTTATGGACCATTTTCTATTTTGACAGGCGTAGACTGTCTCTCATACCTATTAACACTGTTTTTAAGTCCCCTGAGAGTAGTTTATACACAAGTTTGCAACCCTGAAAACCTTGTTACTCCAATGGTGCTCGAAAGGCTGCGGAATTCTGGTACTCGTATTTTTTTTTTAATATACCTTAAGGGCGCGTTTTTAGGTATCTTTGTTTGTTGAAGCAGGCTAACTTTGCTACAATTTGAGCCCAACCCGAACTCTATGCCTATTGGTTGCGAACATACAGCTAGTCGTCAAGGATGAGCGATGATAGATGAGAGATTTTCAAAAAGGTAAAAATTATCGATATAATATTATGTTCCTCATAGGCTGCATCTTGTGGGTATCCATCGAAAATGCAATGAAATAAAATTTCATTTCATTTCGGTTCATAAGTGCCCATGTAGGTTAAGTGGGATAAAATATTTGCCATTCAGACGAGGCCGTCGCCGGTACCTGCAGCTCCGCGTTGACGAGCAGGCCGCCCAGCTCGGGGTGCGTCTCGAGGTCGGAGGCGCGCGCCAGCTCGTCGTCCACCTCGCTGCCCACGCACTCCACCACCAGGTCGGCGCGCACGTCCTCGCCCGACGCCAGGCGCAGCTCCACGCCCGCGCCGCGCGCCGCGCCCGCCAGCACGTCGGCGCGCGGCAGCAGCGTCACGCCCGCCTCGCGCAGGCGCCGCGCCGCCTCGGCCGCCAGGTAGGGCGGCAGCACGCCGCCCAGCGGCGCCGCCTCGCGGAACAGCTGCAGCACGGCGCGCCCGTCCGGCGCCAGGCGCTCGGCCAGCGCCGCGCTCAGCTCGGACGCCAGGAAGCCGCCGCCCAGCACGGCCACGCGCCGCACGTCCGGCCGCTCCAGCTCGCGCGCCAGCCGCGCCGCGTCGCGCACGCCGCGCAGCGACAGCGCGCGCCCCGCCGCGGCCGCGTCGCGCAGCGCGTCCGTGCGGCGCGCGCGCACGCCCGTGGCCAGCAGAGCCTTCTCGTAGGTGACCGTGACGGGCTCGCGGCCCGGAGCTCGCAGCTCGGCGGTGTGGCGCACGGCGTCCAGGCGCGTCACGCGCCAGCCGCGCGCCACGGCCGCGCCGCCCGCGCTCTCGGGCAGGCGCTCCACGGGCGTGTAGAAGGCGGTGGGCTCGTAGGCCACGGTGCGGCGGCGGCCGTTCCACTGGCGGAAGGACAGCGCGTCCAGGTGCGGCGCGCGCGCGGCCAGGTCGGGTTCGCGCCACAGCTCCTTGCTGAGCGGCGGCCGCATGTAGGGCAGCTCGTGCTCGGCGCCCACCAGCAGCACGCGCGCGTCGGGCCGCGCCGAGCGGATGGCGCGCATGGCGGCGAAGGACGCCGTGCCCGCGCCCACCAGCAGGAACTGCACGTGGCGCGGGATGTCGGCGCCTGCGCTCGGGATGGGCGCCTCCTCCGCCGCGCTCTCCTCCGCCGGCTCCAGCAGGTTTGCGATTCCGAATTGGCGCTTCTTGTCATCGCTCAGTTTTCGATACACGTATACCTGAAAACGAAGTCGACAGATGTAGGACCAATGCAACTAGACACTTTCGCGGCATGTAGAATACTGTGCGAGTGTACTGACCCCGCCGAGCGACGCGGTGACGGTGAGTGCGGTGGCCGCGATCATCCAGGAGCGCGGCGGGTGCGGGGGCGGCGGGGGCGGCGGGGGCGCGCGCTCGGGGGGCGGCGGCGGGGAGGGGGGCGTGCCCGCATGCTCGCTGCCGCCTCTCGACGACGCTAACACCGTCTGGTAGGGAACACATACAAATCTACTTAACAAAAAGAGTTCCTTTTATAACGAAAGAGCTGCGCTAAGAAAGTATTTTTGAAAAATCATCTTTTAATAAGATTGAAAAGGGTATGATAGTTTGTATAGAAGTTTATAATTTTACCCTGTGGGGCACATGGCTTGTATTTATTATAAAACTGATGTCAAATAAACTCACAGATTAAAACATCATGTATTTGTCATACTCTCTCTTTTATAGTCTGTTACAGTTTAATACTCAATACTCAATTCTTTATCGTCGTCGTTCTTTGTCGTCGTCGTCCTTTTTCGTCGTAATAGAAATGTTACACAATCACTAAACTTTAGTGAATGATTAATTAGGTAAAAATAAAGATGAATGAGTTACTAATTCTATTTTGTGACTAAAGAGAATTAGTAACCTAATCATAAACAATATGATTAAATTTAACGTACTGACAAAGCATCATGTTCAGACATTCAAATATGATTATGATATTATAAAAAACCTACCGTTCTATAACGTTTTATTTTCCTTGGAAGCTTGAAACAAATGAAAACGATTAAGGATAATTTTTTTTTAAATAGAAGTTGCAGAAAGTAGTATTTGGGTTTTATTGCATGAAGATTATTAATGTAACGTAGGCACACCTCTGCCTAACCCTTGCAACACAGGGTGCTGGTATATTGTGGATCATTGATGTATTTTATGACATGTGCATGCATCTGGTACGGATGAGCTTGTGCACTTCACATTAGTTACCTGTGCTGAGGGCGCCTGAGTGGTCAGCGCGCTGGTGCCTGTAACAAGCCACAAGTATCGGTTGCTGCTGTGCTGGTGAGCTGTCTGTTGTTCAGTGGACACACAACATATCAATGTTATACAAGTCAGGGTGACTGGCACTAAGGGTATTCAACTTAATCAGCTGGTTTACTATTAATGCATTCGCCACAAGTGGAAATTTTGTTTTTATTATTTCACATGTAACCCAATAAATGATTACAGGTGCAAATGAAAAATTAATCACAGTGCACTGCTCTAGAGAATGTCTCTGAATGCTGACGAAATAGACAAACACGTAGCGTAGAATTTAAATATCATGACAATGTGTAGGTTATCTGCAACTTAGGATAAATGGTCAAATAAAAGATTGGAAGAACAACTAATTATATGGAAAATTGACTATAAAAAAGACTCACGAAAAAGCTTGAACACATCTCTTCTCGCTGCCGAGAGTAGTTCGAGTGATTGACTCTCGATGTAAATTGCAGATACGGCTCTAACTCTAAGCATAACTATTTCTCACTTCCCACAAGGACACAAATTCTATTCTTCCTTGTAATTATACAAGCGGTTTGATTGATGAAAATTCAATTAAAACCATTAATCTCGTTCCCATACATCTTTGAAATCTTTTAGAATTGTTGTGAAATTAATGTTCGCGGCTAGGTTATGGAGCTGGCTGCTGACTGTGACTGCTACAGTTTTGACTTTGACAATTAATATGACAGTATTTATTTTGACACAATAATTTACTTTGACATCTAAGCAAAGACAAAATTATCAAGACAAAAAACGTTAAAAAAAATACTTCATACACAAAAAAAACTTGCCAAGCGCTGTCGGACCACGCAAAGTAAAAGGTTCTGTCCCGTCTCTCCTATATACCTCAATATATTATCAACAAAACAGTATGTCAAGACTTGAAAATACCCACAGTCAAACAAGAGCACAGACTAGTTAGCTAACCCAATACAGCGGCAAATACCAGAAGACACACTCAAAACATCAAAATTAACTTGCTCTAAAACTAAGTGGTGATGGTGGCCTGCAATTTAAGAGATTGAGGAGACATAGCGTCCCAACTCTTCTGGATGGATTCAGCTGATTGGAATGAGAAACTTAAAGGTTAACTGCAAAGTTATAACCAAGCTCCAAAACATTAAAAAAAACGGACAAAAAGTAACTTATTGTTGTTGTTTTTTTTTTGCGAAGCAGAAAGAACAAAAAAAAAAGGAGCAAAATTTAACTTATTTTGGCAAGCCCCGTTTATTTTATTCTATTACTTAATAAAAAATGGCAAAAAATTGAAAAAAAAAAAAAATATTTTTGATTAATTTGTGAAATAAATAATTTGAATTTTGTATTTTCATACCCACCGCCGCGAAACTGCAGTAAATGTTCCGAAATCCAACATTGTTGGATCGGTTCACAAATAAAATGCATTTTTCACTTTCGATTCATTTCGTGTTCAGATGTTTCACTTCGTGTACGTTACCCCAGCAAGAAAGTGTCTCCTAGAGTTATTCGAGTGCAACATGCCGAATGAAAGGCTAAAATGAACAAACGTCTGATAAGTTTACTGCACATATTATAACTTAGGACTAACTAACAGAACTTAGAACTAACTAACAACACATATTTGTAGAACTACTAACTATAACTTGGAACTTAGCTGAACCATCTGAACGCACCTCTTGGAAATTGGAAGGTGTCAGCCACAGAGTATTTACGGGTGTCAGCTGTCACGTCAACTGCTGACTGTCTTGTAATGTTGTGTCAAGTGTCAAGTCAATAAGTCAATTAATTTCATCTAAGAAGATTCCGGTGTGCCGTAAATTGTGAAAAACTCATGAAAATCTTAAAGTTGTGCGTATATATCGTCGCTAAAGGTTCAACTTATATCTAAAAAGCATAACTTTGTGTGTAATTGTATTCAATTCACCGTAGTTGACGTAAAACAAATCAAAATTCCTCCTGCCTCAGTGACTCAGGGATCTTCTCTCCGAACTGCTGATTGGTACGTATCCCATAAGCACGAAGATGTCTATCTACGTAGTTATTACTACTGCCCGAATGATATCGAGGGATTGCTCCATCGGATGATACGATTGTAGGTGGATGAGCGCAGTGGCTTACATATTGGTACAATCCCCTTTCTTTGTAAGGTGTTGCTGTAAGATATTATTGTTTTATTTTTATTTTTTATATAATGTTTCAGCAAATTATAATAAAACTCGTAAATAACAAGATTACAAACTGGTTGTAACAATAATCTACCTAAAATGACGCTACTGCTGGGACTAGGCCTCCTCTCTAAGAGTTATTCTGGTCTCTATGTTACGTTTTTGCGCTTTAACGGATGTCATTTGACTTTCAGTTAGACTATGACCTGGGTTAGGTCATAGGATACTGATATTTATCCTAGTAGAATCTACACGCTGGCAAAGCCATGGGCAAAAGGTACTATACATATTTATATAAAATTAAGTTACTTTTCGTCTGTCTATGTGACCAGGTTCTTCTAAACGCAATGGATTTTGAAGCGTTTTCTTCTTCCACAAGTTTTATGCATTCCCATCTGTCAAGGGGGTGATTCTACCTGCCATACTAAACAACTTTCGCTATGACACTCATAACAGAGTAGCGAAAAAAACAAAAAAATGGCAAGTCATGGGAACTGCCGACACAAGTGAAAGCAGAATGCCCTCAAATATAGGGCTCCCTGTACCAAGAAAAAAGTCTGCTGTCACAACCAAAGCTAGTGTATTTGGAGGAGAATTCAATGCTCTTCCTATAATGCTAACTATTTTTTACATGGATTTTAGCTATAGATATTTATTTGCCATTTACCTACTTAATATTTTGAGATTAAGCTCGAGGAAGTGACTGATTCAAAATGGTGGAGTTTGTGACAAATAAGGTGATAATATTGGTGCATCACTCATTGTCAATAATAATTCTTGTTGTCAGTTTTTTATGTAATGCTAATGAATATCAATAATCATGTAGGTACTTGCAGTAAGTGCAGCTGGTCAGCTGCATAAGTACTTGGTTTTATACTGTATTAACTGATTCATAGTAACTTGAAAACTTAACATAACATCAGGCCCGTTTACCCAGAAGAGTTGGGAAGAGTTGTATTTACGTTTGGTACACCCACTATTCGAATTTGAAATGTTGGTTAATAAATTAACCGTTAAAGGCCTGATAAACAACTAATTAACGTGCTAATTGACGTGCTTGAGGGTCACCCAGGGCTTTACCGGTTAATTCAAATTCAAATTCAAAAGTCATTTATTCAAACTAGGCTGATAATCAGCACTTTTCGAACGTCAAAATTACATAAGACAGTCCCCCACAACACCCTTCACCACTTCCTAGTGCGTTAGCTGGGAAGAAGAAGTGGCGCAAGAAACTCCCCAGCAGCACAGCTGTCTGTTCAGTTAGAAAGAAAAAAAAAATGACTCTATATAATAGTATTCAACATAATTAACCTAATTTAAATTATTATCCATATGTTAGCTAGCACACGCCAATATACCAAAACAATATCATCGAGAACTATACTCGGGCAGAAATAAAAACTAAACGTAAACAAAACTTAACGACTTAATAAAAGCCTCCAGGCCTAAAGGGCGTCGGGTGTCACCACTGTGTGGATCGCCCGGAGGACACGGTGGAGCATACGGTGGAGGTCTGCCCAGCTTGGGCGGAGCACCGCCGTGTCCTCACGGAGGCGATCGGCGGCGGCGATCTCTCGCGTCCGGCCCTGGTTCAGGCCATGGTCCGGAGCGAGAGTGCATGGGAGGCCGTCACCTCCTTCTGCGAAGCAGTAATGCTCGCGAAGGAGGAGGCGGAGCGCGCGAGGGAGAGGCAAAATGCGCGCCCTCGCGCCCCTAGTCGCCGCAGGAGACGCCCCGGGCGTCGGGAGTCGAGAGCCGACTTCCGGCCACCGTAGGCGCGGGCTTGCGGACGGTGAGCAATGGGTAGCTCGCCGTCCGATAGGGACCAGGCCCGGGTCGACGGCGCGTTGTGTTCCACGCGCGCCTCAAAGAGATGTCAGCACCAACTGACGGGGTCCGGAAGGGCCAATGCCTGCCGGGGTTGCGGGTTTGTCTGAAAGGGATATCGCGACCTCGGCACACAGGCAACGGAAGGAACACGGGTGGGTTTTAGTCAGTAAAAGTCTGACACGCCCTCCCGCTCCACCCAGAGCGGGAGAAGTTATTTGATAATTTCCCATCCTCAAAAAAAAAAAAAAAGGCCTAAAGGGCGTGCCCGCTTACATAAAGCTGTAACTGGAAGTTATAAATGATAAACTAGGACCATCGAGGTAAAATAAATTAACAGTTAATTACTAATAACAATAAATAATATGATCTATTGTCGAGGTCACTAGTTACATATTGCAATACAACTAATTAAAAAAAACATTGTAATGAGTAGATTATGTCAACAATAAATTAAAATTAAATTAAAATAAACAATTATATGAACTCATATAACCTGTCAGTAGGTAAGCTAATTCTGGTGAAAGAACATAAAAATTGTCTTGAGTTAATCACAGCGACCAACTATTCTTATCATTTAAGTAGTTGTTGATAGAATAGTATGCCTTTGAACAAAGGTTGGATTTTACTTTCGTTTTAAACGCATTAAAAGGTAAATCTAGCAAAGAAGAGGGTAACTTGTTATAAAAGGTTATACCAAGCCCAACAAATGAGTTATGAACCTTATGAAGCCGGTGAAAAGGAACTCTTAGTTTTTCCTTATTTCTAGTGTTAACATTGTGAAAATCACTGTTCTTAGTGTATAAATGTATATTTTGCCTAATAATAAGATGTTGGCGAAAATGAATTGAGATGCCACTGTGAGGATACCAATATCTTTGAAAAAATCTCTCAGAGAAACTCTGGGGCCTAGCTGGTAAATAGCTCGAACAGCTCGTTTTTGAAGGACAAATATATTTTGAATATCAGCAGCTTTGCCCCACAGCAGAAGACCGTAGGACATAACGCTATGAAAATAACTAAAATAGACTAATCGAGCTGTATCGACGTTAGTGTATTGTAATGATAATAAGTAAATAATGTTGTTAGTAATAAGGGTGGATCGAATAACCGATTTTCCCACCCGTACGCAAAATACGCGCTTTGACGTGGAGTTGCGGATCGGATACCAGCCCGTATTACCTATGGCCTGAAACTGCGATATGCGGACGTCCGCGGGGTTCCATACAAAAGTGCTCCGTTGCGGGGACACGCGGGGGCGTCCGTCGCGATAACTTTAAGAGGCGGAACTTAGAACATTTCAGTTTGTGAGAATTTGTGACCGTCTTTAGCCAACCACATAAAAAAAACATAGCTACCAACATGAAAATTCTAAAAAAGTATGTAGTAGTGCTACTTTTTTAGAATTTTAAAATCATGTCCTTGAAGAGAACTGTCATAGATAGGGATGCGCAATGTATAGAATTCAATAAACTTATCAATATCGATGAATATATTCTATGCAGGTAATAGTAAGGTTCCAAAACTAATTTATTTTGAAAAATCGGTCTAATAAAACACAGATTTATATGATTTGAGTATTTATAAATGTTTATAAATCAGCAAGCAACATCGGTATCAGGCTCGTCCAAAATGGCTTCCTTTCTGATTTTTTTGCACCAATGTCACAATTTATTTTAGCACGCCTGACTCAAAATTTTCCAAGGGATTGGCACTGCGTCTTAGTGATGCCAGGCTGCATTTAGCTTTTGTAACTTTTTTTTCCACCAACTAACTGATTTTCCCTTGGTGTTAAATCTGTAAAGATAATGAAATATAAGCACAATTTTCGATGCAACTTGTAAACTCTCTGCAAATAAAACACAGGGATCATTTCTATTTGAAATGATCAATAGAGGACAAATTAACTCAATCAATTTTTTTAATATCTTTCTCTGTTTGTCTATTCGTTTGTAACATCATCACATGAGAAAAGCTTATGGGAATATAATGAAACTACTTCACTTGTGGAGATGATTTCCCTTTATGTTGAATCCTTTTTTCCAATACATTTCGCTGCTCATGCAGTTTTTAATTACCAACTGCTTTTAGCCACTCTCGACAGCTGGAGGACACAAAATATAAAAGGTTACATATAACGGACATTTGACAGTGAATTTATTTAGTGTGATTTAAAGTTAAGAAAACACCCAATTTACACTATCAGCGTAGCTAAATGGAATAGATTATTATACTAAGAATATGAAACTAGATTTATTTAATGGTGATACACACAGGTAGATAATATGTATAATCTTAGACTCTCTGACCTATTTAATTTGCAGTCAACCTAGTTAGACTAAATTAAATTACAATTTAAATTAGTCTAATATTACTGTCGGAGTTTCAATTAATCTTCATTGATGGTTCGAGAGTAGTATTACAGAATTTAAATGATGCTATTAATTTCGTAAATGTAAATTAGTAGTGTTAGGTGAGCACAAGATCACATTAGCAATAAATATCGGTACTCACTAGTTTGGATCCAGTGGAAACTTGGAAAAATGCAACTTATTTACAGGAAGGTAAGCCAGGCCTGCTTGATACCGCAAACTAAACATGTTCTGTGAACCTTTCCTATGATGGTTCACAAACTTAGAGTCATTGTCAATTATTCTGATATGCTATATTCCGAAATCTTACAGAAAAAGGAAAAACAAACAGAAAAATCACAACATAAACAATACCTAATACTCGCGCGAGGGCAGACATGTTTGTGACCACTTCGTAATGTAATGTTGGTCATGTCATTCTGACGTGTGTTTCTGAATGTTGGCTAAAGAAGGTCACAAATTCCATAGAAAAATCTTTTGTTCGGAGTTTCACAGCACTACCCGCGCGTCGGCACGCACCCACGGGCTTGTTCAGCCAATAACGCTATGTGATACGGGTCGCACGCACGCTCAGAAAAAACCAGGGAAAATGTGTTTCGATACAGAAAGGGTAAGGCCTCGTTTACGCCCTTGCCGCGGTGAGCGGCGGCTAAGCGCGGGGCGGCGAGCGGTAAGAACAAAAGTATGAAAATGTTTGAAGCACGCCACGAATCGCCGCTCATAGCGAAAACGCGCGCGGTTTTGTCGGAGCGAATCGCTGCAGCGGCGTGCGGTGCGGGGAGCGGCGAGATCAAAAGTACAAGCGAATGAGTGCGACGCCACGAAACAGCGGCGCGGATAGCGGTGTAGGTGTGACGGACTCGGCGGCGAACTTATATACAAAAAATTATAGCCATAATTTTGAGCACGTTCTGACTACCTAAATACGTCCACCTCGGCCGCTGCCGCTAGCCGCTACTGAGGGTACGTGGCGTGTAAAACGCACCGCTTGCCGCCGCCGCCCCGCCTGCCGCGCCGCTCGCCGCTAAGACCGAAGTCGTGAATGGGCCGTAATTGTGGAAGCGCAGTGTCACCCTGCCATATGGGACCAATTGAATGAACTATATTAAGTTCTCCATAGACACGACTGTGCATGCACCCGTAAATAAAATAATCCGTTCTCGGGACGGGACCCGCGACGGGTACCGTCGCGTTCCCACGGAGCCCATGCGCGTGTCCACGCGCGTAGACACGCGACGGGTGCCCGCTTAATGCAGTTTCAGGCCTAAGGTATATCAAAAATGAACGATTGTAGGACAATGTAGGTAGGACAATTGCCAGGAGCGTGCCCTCAGCTTTTTCAGACATATTATGTGTTCACTTAAGCATGGTCTGGAAAGGCCGGGTGGAAGGAAACGCGCTCAAGGCAGATCATCGCGAGATGGTCAGACGCAATCAAGAAGGCTGTTGGAGGCAGCATTTAGCAAGCGGTCCACACTGCAGAAGATCGCATAGCTTGGAGAAGCGTCGTATGTGCTCGCGTTCCTCAGCATTGAGGAAACGCCGAAGAAGAAGGACAGTTGGGTGGCACTCGGGAACGCCTTGCAACACGTAGCACGGACTGTCGTCTGTCCACATACAAGTGCACGCATCACTGTGACCAAATGTTGGTTCAGGTATCAGTTCGGAATCTAAGGGAGTTCGTTCTTGTATCAATGTGAAACATTCATGGCGTATACTACCATGATTGATCTGAAAGCATAAAGTGATTTATGTTATAAAAATGTTTTTTAATCCTTGAATTGAACGAATAGTCCTGGAAGCAAGGGCGCGGATTTTGTATGCCTAACCACCTACTGCTGTCGACAAAAGTGATGTTAGAGTCACTGACTTACTTTGCAATTATTACAATATATTATGTACCAATTTTAGAAAAAACCGCGCTGCGCGGCCTTTATAACTTTTATTAGTAATACCATATTCTACGGCTACAATTGAATGGTCATTCAGTACACTCAAACGCGTAATACAATGGCTGAGATCAACAATAGTCAAAGACAGGTTAAATGGGCTTTGCTCTGTCAGTTTTTGGTCAGTGTTTTGTTGTATTTTGATCAAAACATGATTCTCGATCTTATGAAATATATATTTACAGAATTGTAATAATTAGAATCATTAATACATCTCTTTACGTTAGATTTGTTCCATGACTTTTTCATGAAATCATGACCTTTCAGAACAAATCTAACTGAGAGAAATGTAAAAATGATTCTAAAGATTATAATTCTGTAAATACATGTTTGTTTGGTGGCGAAACATATTTTAATCAAGATACTATCTGATACTGACTTGCAAATTGCAAAAAACGTAAGAAAATTTTAATTTCGCGGGCTACCTTTGTGGATACACCTTAAGAAATTTCTGATTTTTGATCACCTTAAGAAATTTCCGATGTTCCATGGAATTTGCAGTTTGAAAATGTATGATAATGCTTTTCAACTACAATGTTAAGTTTGTTCTTGGGATAAATTCATCACAACTACGGAACCCTTCATTGTGCGTGGTCCGACACGCACTTGGTCGTTTTTTTCGAATAGACGTACGAGAAAAAAAAATACATTAAATAATTAGTGTCTAACGAGGGGTAAATGTGTATGTCTAAAGGAAAGGAGAATGACAAAAAGTGGTACCAAATTTTCTCACGCCTCAAGATAACCTTAAAATAGTAAATATTTTTATATTTTTTTACGACCTTCTGCGTCGGGGATTTGATTTTCGAATAGGGAATTTAATTTTAAGTTAAAAAGTTATTGTATTACAATGCATGTTTCCGTAAACACTTTCTTCTTCCTTCTAATGACGTTCCGTTTTACATTTGTACATTTTGATCCTGATCTTTTGCACAAAATCATATAAAAATAATAATAATTAATGGACGAAGTTATCTTGACGAATAACTACCGGAGACATATTATGAAGGACGGGACGGTTGACGTGGGTCGGGCATGCCACCGTCCGGGTGAGTCCATCAGACATATTACCTCTGGCTGTTCTCGTCTGGCTAACGGCGAGTACTTGCACAGACATAACCAAGTGGCCAGGATGTGTGCGTTCGCGCAGCGGAATGTTGTTGAATTTAAAGATATTAATTATGCAGATATTTGGTGTATGACGTCGTATAATTGTGTATGGTAAAAAAAAAATTGTGTACGCAGCCATTGTGGAGAAATTCACCAAAAACTGATTCCGCTGGGCGAACGTTGTCCTGGCGGAACTTATTTTAATCCATAGACTTTAGAAGAAAAGAGGTGTGTCCAAAAATTAGTGTGTATTTGTGTGTAATTGTGTATGTATGAATAAAATGAGTGCATGCATAAACTTCGGAGAAATTCAAGTTTCCGCTACGCGAACGTTTGGCCATTAGCTAGTTTTCATATAAAGCGCTTACATAGAGAGCTGTAGATTTTTACATACGTTGTTTTGAATTTGTTTATATTTGTTTAAAAAACAGATTTAGAAAAAATCGTAGGGCTTAAAAGATAAAAATATAAACGTAAAATACACTTAATAGGTCTTAGTTCTTAAAGTATGCACTTTGGGGTCTAGATTTTCACGTTTATACAAACCTTGTAAGTATCTGAAACATGTTGCCAAGTATCAATGATGTTCCGTTAGTAATTAAAGAGTTAAAGGACAATTTTACCATGAATAGATCACTGTTTACAAAACAGTCAAATATCACGACGTTCTAAAGGAATTGCATGGTAAAATGTATGCCAAAAATTAGTTTATTCATTCAACTATTCACATGCAAAATTTCATGTCATTAAATTTAGTAATTAAAGAAATCAATTAAAATACTGACGAAGCATCGAAAACCTACATAACCCGACCAAGTTCGGATAGCTACAAAAAAGCGGCCCAGCCATATATATAAGAGACGTTCTTAACCTTCCAATATAGTATTTACTAATATGGTACAGTTCCGTACACAAGCGTTAGGAAAAAATAAAACAATTGCATTTCTTGAATTAAAAATATTTTTTTAATAATAACCCAACTATCTACGATAAAAACAAATCTTCAATTAACAAGTACTTTTCTATTTAAATATCCGTGTACAAAATTTTTTTTTATTAAGTACATACTTAATTATGTTTCATTACACACTTAAATAAGTAATTATAATAACGTTAACAAACGCTTGCAACGACAGCAATAAACTTAAATGTGTTTTAACTAACATAGGTTTAATAAACGATTATGAATATAAGGGTAAGTAAAATATTTAGAGCTTCAATAATAAAATCACAGATTAACAATCTCAGATCACATAACTAGACTATTCAGTTGTTTAGGTTTGAGAGTCTGCCTAATATAAAAATAAATCAACATTTAAAAAGTACAGTAGGCGCTCGGTAATCCGACGCTCACCAATCCGGCACGCTCAGTAATCCGGCACTTGGCGACTCAAGTAACTCGCTCGATAATCCGGCATTTAACACAGCCGAACGCCGGATTACAAAGCGGTTGAATTTTAGCACGCGCACGCGTGTGTCTTATTATCACATAAATATGTGATAATAAGACACAACGTAAAGTAGGTATGTAAACTATTTCGCCATTTTTTATAATATAAAGACCTAACCCTATTGTAGTCTTTTATTGTGGATACCTAGCTCATACTTTCTATACAAATCCGATAATCCGGCAGTTCCGATAATCCGACATAGAGGAAAAAAAACGGGTGCCGGATTACCGAGCGCCTACTGTACTTATAAAAAATTTGGTGTACAAAAATAAATGACCTTTAAATTATATCGAAACAACAATTGTGTTATCACCTATACCAATTCAATACCGGTATTATACGGTAAATTTTGGGATGTTACCTAAATATATTGCATGGACGCTTTTTTGTAGCTATCCGAACTTGGTCGGGTTATGTAGGTTTTCGATGCTTCGTCAGTATTTTAATTGATTTCTTTAATTACTAAATTTAATGACATGAAATTTTGCATGTGAATAGTTGAATGAATAAACTAATTTTTGGCATACATTTTACCATGCAATTCCTTTAGAACGTCGTGATATTTGACTGTTTTGTAAACAGTGATCTATTCATGGTAAAATTGTCCTTTAACTCTTTAATTACTAACGGAACATCATTGATACTTGGCAACATGTTTCAGATACTTACAAGGTTTGTATAAACGTGAAAATCTAGACCCCAAAGTGCATACTTTAAGAACTAAGACCTATTAAGTGTATTTTACGTTTATATTTTTATCTTTTAAGCCCTACGATTTTTTCTAAATCTGTTTTTTAAACAAATATAAACAAATTCAAAACAACGTATGTAAAAATCTACAGCTCTCTATGTAAGCGCTTTATATGAAAACTAGCTAATGGCCAAACGTTCGCGTAGCGGAAACTTGAATTTCTCCGAAGTTTATGCATGCACTCATTTTATTCATACATACACAATTACACACAAATACACACTAATTTTTGGACACACCTCTTTTCTTCTAAAGTCTATGGATTAAAATAAGTTCCGCCAGGACAACGTTCGCCCAGCGGAATCAGTTTTTGGTGAATTTCTCCACAATGGCTGCGTACACAATTTTTTTTTTACCATACACAATTATACGACGTCATACACTAAATATCTGCATAATTAATATCTTTAAATTCAACAACATTCCGCTGCGCGAACGCACACGGCCAGGATTATTCACCAGCAACTTGCTTTGAAATACAAACTTGTGGATTCTGAGGTACCGTACTACAAGTATGTGCCCGATCCAGTTCCAGTTCTCGAAAATGACCATGTCACGTTGTACTGGGATCGGTCTATCATTACTGACAGGACTATTGTTGCCAATAAGCCTGATATAGTGGTGATAGACCGATTAGCGCGCCGCGCAATGATAGTCGATGTTACTATCCCACATGACGGGAACCTCGTGAAAGCTGAGAAAGAGAAACAAATAAAATATCTCGACTTAGCTCACGAGGTTGTCGACATGTGGAATGTGGAATGTGAGCTCGGCTATCATTGTGCCGATCGTCGTAACGGCCAATGGCCTGATGGCCGAAAGCCTCGACCAACATCTCTCGAGGCTCTCGTTAGGCGGTTGGATCAAGGGCCTGATCCAGAAGGCAGTACTCCTCGATACGGCTCGCATAGTGAGGAGGTTCCTGTCTCTGCAGCCCTAACCACCGGTAGCTTGGACCCTGCTCCCGATACCGGCGGAACACTTTTTTATATTTTTAAATGTTTTTTATATATTTTTTTAAGAAATATTTAAAAATGTATTTTATATGTCCAAAATTGAAATAAACGAAACCACAACCACAATATTGCCGTCAAACGCAAG
Organism: Agrochola circellaris; assembly: GCA_914767755.1. Lineage (NCBI taxonomy): Eukaryota > Metazoa > Arthropoda > Insecta > Lepidoptera > Noctuidae > Agrochola > Agrochola circellaris. Next base: position 21,587,400 of record OU611843.1, on the reverse strand, counting down.
AGTTTTGATTAAAATCGATTAATAACATAATATTATGTCTGGTTTATTATATAATTCAATGACATGGTGTCTATTTTATTGATTTAAGGGGTTCTAGAATCGATTTAATATTTATGATCGATAAAAAAAATGGTTTCTTTTACTCTTAAAGATTTATAATTTTAGATCGATATCACATCCCTAGCCGGCCTGGCTGACATTTTGAGTTTGACATTTGTAGTTGAACAGTGTTTAATGATTTAATTGATGCAACATTCATCTTTTATTTCTAAATGCTCTAGCGCCTCTAATACATCTGTGTTATACATGTATCATAATACATGTTATTATGGTTTTAGAAAGCATGCTGTGCGGACCCTAAATAAATTGGGTTATGGTTAGGAGGATGATGGGATGTTGATGGTTATGGTTGAAGGTGCTCTCTCGACGAGCGTATTTTTCATTCGACTAGTCGCGCTTTTTTTATTATATCTTTTACTGATATTGGTACCTCTGGTTACGCGGTAGTGACGACTAAAATATAGTTTTAGGTTATCTTCGATTTTATGCAATTACTTTGGAACCCGGATTTTGTTTACAAAAAGAACATTAATTGTAGGAGTTAATATGTTATATGTAGTCTATAAAAAACAAAGTTTTATTTTGATGCAACTTGGTACGGAATCCCATACATCAATCGGCATTGTCCTTTGTTTGCCATAAAACAACGAAGTTATTTAAGTTACCACTGCGCTGACGTTTGGCTATTTGATGAAAATCATATAAAACGGTTTAAGAGCGTTTACGTCTAGCGTGGGAATTCAAGTTTAGGTAAATTCTTCGCAAAAATCACACACACAGAAGCACGCGTACATGTGTGCGTAGAGTTGGCGCGTTCGCTCTGCTTTTAGTCAGGCTAAACCACTTTGATCCGTCCAATTTAGAGCAATAATTTATAGTAAGTATTTAATTGGAATTTAAATCCTATAATTCCTCTAAATAATAATATTATAATATTTAAATGAAACAGTTTATTTATCTTACGCTTCTTCTCGTGTTACATTAGGCATAACAATTTGATAAATCATAAAATAGTCCTGTCAGTGATGATAGATCGATCCCAATACAACGTGATATTGCCATTTTCGAGAACTGGGTCGGGCCAGTGCCGGATTAACCACGTAGCAAAAGTAGCAATTGCTACGGGCCCCGCGCTAAAGGGGGCCCCGCGTATTCAAACCTGGGCCCCACCTCCGCCTGAGCATAATTTTTTGAGTGAAACTTATTAAGAAGTGGTATATTGAATTTACTTGATGTCTCAAAAACGTGATACGTACTTCCTTTGCCGACTAAGACGTCAGAATATGGGTAATACAATTTCTAAAAGTTGATTGCAAATAGACGTATTGAGTATTGTTTTTTTTTTACCAATTTATATATAAGAACCCATAGCAGATCAAGGGCTCGTCTATAAAATTTACTACGGGCCCCGCGCTTGCTTAATCCGGCACTGGGTCGGGCACATACCTATAGTACAGGACTTCCGACAGCACAAGACTGTATTTCAGAGCAAGTTGCTAGTGGATAATCCTGGCTACAAGGCTGTGCCTATGCAAGTAGTCTCCGTTAGCCAGACGAGAACAGCCGGAGATAATGTATCGAATTGATTCCCTCGGACGGTGGCATGTCCGACAGATGTCAACCGAGCCGTCCTTCAGTCGGTTTCCCCAAAGATATCACCGAATCCCAACCAGGATACGGACGCTATACGGACCAGGATAAGGCCCGGTAAAAGCACCCGTGAAGTTCTTTGCTCTGTTATACGTCCCTGCGGTCATTAGTATCTAATACTATAGGTTTGCGCCAGTTCTTGTTAGCCAAGGATAGCGGGGTGAGGCCCTTGTCCACTGAGACCACATCTCGGTGCATCCCCACGTTGGCTTCTAGGAAGTATTCCCTGAGACTGCATACTTCACGGTTGTGCAGAGTCTTAGCATTTAAGAAACCTCGACGGCCGCAGTTCCGCGGGATGTACAGTCTCATCACCGATGAACGTGGGTGATGCATCCGATTTACGGTCAGAAGTGTGCGGATCCTCCTATCCAGGGCGTCAAGTTCCGTCTAAAGTCTGAGGCTTTTAGAACAATCCCAGCGCCCGCAAGATGGTCAAGATCCCTACGAGCATTTACTAGAATACTTCCTTCCTCCGAGCAGGTTTGCTCTTGCGAATCTCCACTCAAGCCGGCCAATTAATGCAAAAATAAGGTGGGAGCTCTGTTCCTCGTCAATGTTCACTCCAGCCGGTCAATAAAGGCAATCCGGAGATGAGGAACAAGATTTCTCCCGAGCGATAGGGTCCGTGAGGTTTCTAATGCCCAACAGCTTGCCACATGCTGCCCTGCTGGATTCTGTATCTCTCTTGGTCTGGCTCCTCATTCTAGACCTGTTCCGGCAAAGTAAACTTTACCGGTACAGACCTAGAATTCGGAGCGCGCAAGCTCCACCACGACGTCAACGTAGAGGTACGGCGGTGGGGTTATTATTATTTGTTCTCTTATGTATTTGTTATTATTTTTTAATTTGGTTATTATGGTACTTTATATTCGACGCCAGCTTGGAATGTAATAAGAGTTTTAATTTTGATTTGGATTTTTATTTAATTAAATTTTGATTATTATATAGTTAGAATGTCCGTGTCGTGTATTACGCAATCAGGGTACGGATTTACAATTAGAATCTGAATCGTCTTGAAACAGATTGCTATTGTTAAAAAAAAAAATCTGCTCAACAACACAATGAATGTTGTTGAACTGTCAAAATGAAACAGATTAGTCGTAATCGCTTACGAAAATATGTTACGTAAGTAATTCGATAGCTGATTTAAAAAATGGGAGTAATTTTATGAACTACATTTAGTTGCGTTCCGTTTCCTAGTTTGTTAGAAAAAAAGCAACTTTGGAATAACTGTGTTTTTAACCGACTTCCGAGGAGGTTATCAATTCGGATGTTTATATATATATATATTTTTTTTTTATGTATGTTCGGACATAATCACATAACTCCGTCATATATAGACGAATTTGCAAAAATCTTTTTTTGTTAGAAAGGGTACAGGAGAACTGCTCAACGATTAACGTCCCTGCATCGGGAAAAACAATATTTTGTAAAAAGGTGAACAGTTGTTGACTTTAGGTTTGTAACTTAGATAAATTACAACCCACTAAAAAGTGAAACATATAAACTTATTACCAAAATACCGACTTTAAAAAAAAACACTACAAAAATAACTTAAATTTCGGAATTCGGATGTATTTTTATTTAAGTTATTTTTTTTAAATTAATTAATTAATTTTAAATAAAATTAATTTTAAAAAAAATCATGAAGTATGTTTTTTTTTTTTTTTTTCTATGTTGTAAGTTAACATTAGTCTGGTTTTCGCATCTATTGGCACTCCAAGTAATAATTATAAACACTTTCTTAAAGTTTATTTATTAATCAAAACATGATGGGCTGTGTGCTTATAAATGAATACTTATCCACTTACCGTCGATTAAACACAAAAACAATTAGTTTTCAATAAAATTCTCAGGAGCACGCACTAGCGGACTTCAAAGTTAGTGCTATAGTTAGACCGAGACTGCTGTATTGCGCCTTAGGTATGTGTGCGGAGAGACGAGGGGGCAGTGCAGTCCGCTGATTCGTCTACGCTCACGGCGTCCCACCGCTCATTCGTCATTGCTGCCTAGATGCGCTTCTATAGGCGCCTATATAGCACAACGCGACGACGACGCGAGCATGTTGATGATGCGAATCCATAAGTTCCCCTACCAAAAATCGCAATATACATAAGTATCGAATATGAGTTTTCACTTCAAAAAACTATTTCTATTCAACCATAGACGACAGACTATTTCGATGCATGTATGTAAAGTAGTAGAGTGAAGCTGTGCGTATGTGTGGCAGGCGGTCGGAGATGCTGGCAGCGTGCGAGGCGGGCGAGGTGTTCGCGTTGCTGGAGGGCGGCGCGGCGGGCGCGCGCGACGCCGCCGACGCGCTCGCCGCGCTCTACTGCGGCGTGCGCGAGCCCTGGCTCACGCGCGCGCTGCTGGCCTACCACGCGCGCACTGGCAGCGCGCGCGCGCTCGACCTGTTGGCGCGCGCGCCCGAGCTGCACGCGCGCCATCTGTTGGACGCGCTGCAGGAGCAGCTGCGCGGCGACCGCGCGCAACGCCACCATGCCCTCGCCGCCTTCGCGCCGCTCGTGGCGCGGCGCCCGCCTTGGCTACACCGCCTGCCCGCGCACCCGCTGGCGCGCGAGCTGCTGCGTGCCGCGCGACACGAGCGCGACGCGGTGCCGCTGCTGAACGCGCTGCTGGCGCTGGCGGCGCTGCTGCCGGCCGCGCCCGCCCTGGCCGCCACGCACCCCGCCGAGCTGTCGGACGCGCTGCTGCGGCCCGCCGCGCTGGAGCCGCCGCCCGCGCCCGCCACGCGCGCGCACCTGCAGCTGGCGCAGCTGGCTCTGTTCCATGCGCTGTACGCCACGCACCCCTGCACGCTGCTGGAGGCACTGCGCGCGCAGGGCGCCGAGCTACCCGCCAGCGCCGCGCGCGACGCCTGGGAGCGCGGCGTGATTGCGCTGGCCGAGTCCGTGCGCCTGCACCCGGCGCTGGTGACCGGCAGCCGGCTGCGCGAGGCTGACCCGGGCCGCTGGGCGCGCCTGGAGCACCACGACGTGCTGGCCGAGTGCCGTCGCCTGTCGCTGCACTCACGCGCCGAGGACTCCGCGCCGTCGCCGTTGCCCGTAGCAGGTGCGGCGGCGCCCGCCCCGCCGCCCGCGCGCGCCTCGCCGGCGCCGGGCTCGGGCGCGCACGCGGCCCGCTCGGCGTCCAGCCTGCGGCCGGGCGCAGAGCCCTGGTTCGCGCTCGGCGACCGCTGTGGCGCCGATTCCGCGCCGCACACGCCGCTGCCGTGCGATGCGGACGCCGCCGAGCCGCCCGAGGCCGCGGTGGAGGCCACGCCGGAGAACACGCCGGCGCGGGAGACGCGCGCCCAGTTCCGCTTCCCGACCGAGTCGGGCGCCGTGCGCGCCATAGGGCGGCGCTCGCGGCCCGCCTCTCCGCCGCGCAAGGAGACTTCGCCGGCGGCGGCGCCAGGCGCTCCGGGCGACGCATACTCGACGCGGCTGGCGTCGGGTGTGCCGGGCGACGCGTACTCTGCGCGGCTAACGCGCGTGGCGCTGGAGAGGCGCGCGGCGGACTCGCCGGTACCGTTCGCCGGCGCGCCGCCGCCGGCCGGAGCCGTGGCGCGGCCGGAGCCGAGCCGCCCGGCGGCGCCCGTGGACGCGCCCGCGCTGGAGCCGCTCAACGTGGAGGACCGCGAGGTGCTGGAGCTGACGACACGTGCGCACGCCGACGAGGAGTGGGCGGACACGGCGGGCGCGCCGGGAGGGCGGGAGCGCGCGCGCGCACTGGACCCGCGCCGCTCGCCCGCGCTGGCCGCGCGCCGCTCCGCGCCGCCGCCGCGCCGCTCGGCGTCGTGCGGGCCGCGGCTGGCGAGTGCGGCGCGCGCCACCGTGGCGGTGCAGACGGTGGACACGTGGCCGGAGCCCTACGAGTTCGTCATCGCTGACTTCTTCCGCGCTCTGCCGGACGACACTCGTCGCCAAGTAAGTAGTCTAGTTTCCTCGCGTCCGAGCGTTCTTAGTTCCTTCCACCGTGCATATCATAGGGGTGTCGGTGACCATAGTAGCGAGAAGCGCGTTAGTCTCGGCCGCGTAAAGCAAATCCCAAGCAATGGTACTGAATAGGACACAGACATTGCCCTGCAGTTTTGAAAACAATCGTTTAATAAAATAAATTATTATTCAAAAATTTAAATTGGGTAAATCTTTATCTTTACATAGTATAAAATGAAGTCGCTTCCGTTGTCTGTTGGTGCGCTTAGATCGTTTAAACGACTCAACGGATATTAATGCAGTTATATTATGTATAGATAGAGTGATTCAAGAGGTAGGTTTATATGTATAATACATACCCGTGTGAAGCTGGGGCGGGTCGCTAGTACAATATAAATCATAGAAAAAAAATTGGTATCACAATTTTTTATTAATTATATTTTATTTATTATTAAAATCTCCCTTACAACTATCATTACAGGTGTATACCTAATGCGATAACGTGGTCTTAAAATTAACTTATTTGCAATTTAAAACTACGAAAACTGAAAAACTCTAAAAATAATTTATTTATTTAGTACATGGAGAACTTACAGCTAATAAAAACAGACAAAAAATAAGGAGAGTCACCAGAATGCCAATTACAAATCTTCACGTATAGACTTATAATAATAATTTATGGTGTAAGCACAAAAACAAAAAACACATCGCCTTAATTAGAGTAAGAAGCAAAATAAAAACTTGGTTTGCAATTTATGACTGAACTAATAGAGAAAATAATAAAAAACAAGAACAAATAATATAACCTACCACTAATTGAAAATTTTGAGCGCAAGGAGATTGATCAATTTTGTTCATTCGTTGTGAGAAAGGGAAGCAGAATTTAAACAAAATTATTTATGATTTGTAAAGTTCAGTTCTTTGTAGCATGTGGCTTAAAGGGATTTTTTTTTTTTATAACCGACGAAAATTTCAACGCAGGTTGGTTCAGAATCAAGTACTGACCCCAAGGTAACCGGCTTCGCGTCGATGTCCCTGACACCCTGTATATTAATCTTAAGATAACCATTTAATAGCATCAAAATTTTATTTTATAAATAAACAATTACTTCATTTCGTAAATAAATGGCAAAGTGAACTATATTAACGACCGCGGAAAACCCACCCCGTCAGTAGCAAACGTGCCTTCCCAGCGTGAGGACGTATCACTTTGCGTCGCAGGGGCGCACGTGTTGTATGTAAACATATTCTAGAAATTGTACGCCGACTTTTATTTTAAGTACGTTACTTGTTTTTGAAGAACATTAAAATTATGCAATGTGTGTTCGTAATTCTTCATAACCTAAACTTTTAGCTCGTTGAGTGATTTTTGGTAGGGGAAAAACTGGGGGAGGGCGCGCCGATATGCTGTAGTAGTATTATGTGAAGTATTTTTCGGAACGAAGTTCTTTAACGCTACTAAAGACTACTTTAAGTCGAAATAAAAATCCAAGATGGCAGCTGCGAACATTTTCTAATTAATCGTCATGGGTGCCGTTTTCACAGTTTCCGAGGATGCTAAAGCCGGTAGTGAGGTCAAAATGTAAATCCAAGATGGCGGCTGCGAACATTTTCAAATTAATCGTCATGGGTGTCGTTTTCATAGTTTCCGAGGATGCTAAAGCCGATAGTGAGGCCAAAATGTAAATCCAAAATGGTGGCTGCGAAAATTTTCAGATTTCTTCATAACATCACGTTATACCAACCCTTTGAAATAATTGATCTCATTTCTGCAACCTACCTATATATATATATATAGAGCCAACTGAATTTTAACTGAAGACCAAATGTATGTACCTACCTGTACCTATGTGTTTAACAAATAAAATAATCATTCATTCATTCATTCATTCATTGAAAAAAATACGAAATACTGAGTATACATTGGAGACTTCACGTGGTGCCATAAGCTCTAACTTAGAAGTAGCTCAAGAATGTGTACGTTTCTTTACTGATATTCCATCTAAAACGACGGAAGCTTTAAATTCTTCACCCGATGTTTCAATTGATTTATTAAGTGCGTCCAGGCTGCCCGGTTGAATTTCAATTTAAACATATAAACCCTATGATAGTTATAAAAGCTTTTCGGCAAATTAAAATCAAATTGACCGAAGATCTTTGGGGATTATCTATCAAAGTTTGTACATCCATAATCGAAACTATAGCACCATATTTGGCTTTAATATTTAATTTGTGTGTGGACCAAGAAGTCTTCCCGGATGTAATGAAATACAGAAAGGTAATACCCATAAACCCCTAAAACTCAACATGTAGGTAACAATTTTTCATATTTTCCATGCAAAACGTGAAAAATTCCATATAAAACACGTGCGCACCACCGGCTCTACAAAAAATCCACGGGGTAAGGAAAAGTTCCACGAGGAGTCGCGATTATCAAATTCGATTTTAATTTTGTCAAAATTATTTTTAAACAGAATAGCTTTAAGATTCTCATAGCCAAAAAGTAAGGAATTTTAGTGATAGTTTAGTTCGGTGTACAAGAGAATCGGCACTACTACTCGTATTTATATAAAATGCTTACCTGTGCTCTATTTTTAACAACTTGATTTTATTACCCATATTAGCAAATAAATAAATTTGAATTTGAATGTTATTGAAAGTTTATATGTATCTAAATGCATCTAACACCAAATTGTAGCATTTTCATGTCGATTGTTATACATATTCTAAACAATACACAAACATTCCAGACTATTCTTAACGGTACGTACGTAACTTAAGAAAATATCATCTATAGGATCACAACTGTTTTCTACGCTCGATCTTTAGGCGTGTGTGCGTGAACGGTGCACACAAACAGCATCGCAATGAATTTACCTAAACTCTGTCGAGTGAATTTTGTGCACGGACTCTTAAAGGCAATTAGACCTAAGTAATTGATATGAATTTCAACTTGATACCTCTACGCGTTCATGAGGAAAAGGGTAATAAGTTTGTAATTATTACAAAAAAAAATATTATGTGATGTAACCATTGATATATAAAAACCCAAGATGCACAGTCTCGAACAAAATTAATACTCAAAACTGGCCCCAACTATACGTAGGTAGTTATAGTCAAGATATAAACATAATTGTTTGGAAATTCAACCTTACGCGCATGTTTTAAAGTTGTTTTTACAAAGCAATGTTTATAAAGCAATAAAATTTTATGACCGAAGTTTGCCGGTAGGACAAGGCATGGAGTCGAATATATTTTTTATACTTTACATCTACACTAATATTATAAAGAGGAAAAATTTGTATTTTTGTGTGTATGTTTGTAATGAATAAACTCAAAAACTACTGCGCCGATTTCAAAAAATCTTTCACCATTAGAAGGCTACATTCACCCTGAGTAACATAGGCTATATTTATTGCTAGAAAATATTAGGGATCCTTACTAAAACTTTAGTAACGTAACCCAAGGTGTAAAAAAAATGCAATAAAACATCTTTCGTCGCATGCGCTGCGGAAACTATTGATGATAGAACAAAAGTATGTTGTACCATATTAAAGAACATATCAATAACTACAAAAACCTTCGCGACACTATATGTCCAACTATTATCGTTATGTCACAATAACCACTTTTTACATTTAAAAAGTTGATAGAAATACCGAACAAAATTAGACCATGTTATTCATACTTCTGTTTAAATCCTTATCCAAATAAATCATATTGATTTCAAGACTGTTTCAATGAATGTAGATTACTTTTTGAGTTGTTTAAATCGGCTATTCCATTCAATAGATATTACGAATTTAAAAAGTCATAGGCAGCCGCGCGGCTCATTCGCGCGGTCGGCTCCCTGCGCAGCGGACGTAATCCAGTATAAACTCTTTAAGTGATCGTATAGCTTTTGTACACGACGAAGCTTGCTCTCACCCTGCGTCGTATTTAAAAGCGACCGACGCGTGAATACACGATCGGTCGAACTTTTGTGTTCGGTGAACCTGAACGCGTTGTCGCGCCGACAGAGGGCGCTTTCCGGTTTTCCGAACAAAAAGTGTCATATACACGCGACCGATCGCGTATTCGAGCGGCAATCGCTTCTAAATAGTACGCGGCCTAACACAGATGCTCTACGAAATATGTCTCTTTGATGAGGAACAGTATAATCTTCTTCTTTTCATGTGGATAGTGTCTTACCTGGTGTCAGAGTTTTAAAGCCGCCAATGGGCCTCTGACCTGGTTTCACATGCCGTCATAATATCTCTCAAGCATGCCGGTTTCCTCACGATGTTTTCTCTATCGTTTTTGAAACAAGTGATAATTATAAGTACAATACGCACATGAATCTGAAAAGTCAGAGGTGCGTGCCTTGGGTTCGAACTTGAGATCTATGACTTGGCAGTCTGACGGTCACCACTAGGCTATCACTGCTAAACAACAGTAACAGTATAATAATAATATGTAGGTACACGGATCGAGAGGGATAATCATATAATAATCTATATAATACAAATTATCAATAAACGTGTTTCTAAGCGCAAAACTCGAGAACGGCTGGACCAATTTAGCTTTTTTTTTCTTAAATATTCGTTATGTTCGAGGAAGGGTCTTATGAAGTGAAAATTTGGAATAGTTGCCCGGAAAAACGTAAAAAACCCTACTTTTCTTTTTCCAATACAAACTGTTCTAAAACCAAATCAAAGAAAAGACGTCTGTCGGGTCAGCTAGGTAGGTGTATATAGGTAGGTAGGTAGTTATGTAAGTAGGTAGGTAGTTATGTAAGTAGGTAGGTAGTTATGTAAGTAGGTAGGTATGTAGGTGTAGGTAGGATAGGTAGGTGTAGGTAAGGTAGGTACGGGTAGGTAGGGTAGGTACGGGTAGGTAGGGTAGGTAGGGAAGGTAGGTAGGTGCGCCGTAGATAAGTACTTAGTGCTACCCGTGCGAAGCCGGGGCGGGCAGCTAGTTTTTTATACATTTACTTAGTATTTTAAGGGATTTTAAAATTTATATAAATGTTTGTTCCATATACTATTTATACTTTTATAATAATAAGTATTGTTGTTATCGAAACTAAATAACTAAATAGGTTAAAAGTTACAATTATCATAATACGTAGGTTAAAACCAGAGACTATTCCTACAAAGACCATAAAAAGAATTACTCAGTTTGACCCATAAAATAAGTGGGAAATCAATATAAAAACATTTAAAAAAATCTTAGAATTGATGACCTCTTCTCCTTTTGGAAGTCGGTTAAAAACTATACAAGAATATTAATTTAATTCTAAATACAAAAAAAGTACTAAAGTTACTATAAATCATTCACAAAAAAACATAATAAAAAAAGAACGACTATTGAAAAGAACAGGGTCAATTTGTATTGTACGACTAAATTAAAAGGAGGTTGCAAATGCATTGTTCTTACGCTGAAAAAGCGGCCTTTATACTTGGACTGTTGAGTGAAATTTTAAGACAAATTAAATCAAAATCACCTATTTCTCCCTATATTTAGTCATAAAAACAACATAAACAATACAAAAAACTCTTTAACTTACCGAAAGTACGATATCCCATCCTTTTTCAACGTTCTTGACATAATATTTTTACAATTTTCCAAGCAACACTTCGGCATTTTTAACGTGCGTTCAGTGACGTGAGCGACGTGTTACTATTTGAAATGAGCGCAGAATTCTCAATTGTGCGCTCTTTTCTTGTGGACGGTTTTGAGACGCTGAATGTGTATCTTGGGTTTTTTTTGTATATCAATGGATACAAAAAAACCCAAGAAGAGAGAGAGAGAAGAGGCGACTAGAATCAATTCAATTCAATTTTTTGTAAACTTTGTCGTTCAAAAGTGCCTTACAAGGGCCTATTTGAAATAAATGATTCAACTTTGATTTTGTTGTTGATGCACAGAGGCGTTTAGGTTCATGTTTAACGCCCGTTTTACTTTTGAAAAGGCTATTTCATGACGACAAAAATCGTCATAATACTCGTTAGGTATGCCTTCTAGTGTACCATCAATCTGTAAATGTAACTTGTCCATTGCAGCCCACCGACACTCTAAGGTCTTTAACATATTCTCAATCTCCCATTTTTTCTTAACGTCGTCAATGTTCCTACTCGCCACTAACCTATTAAATGCACGGAAATTAGCTTGTTGCAACTGCTGTAACTCGAGTACCTAACTTGTCCTCCGCTTTTGGGAATTTATCGAAAAGGGTCTTGTCAAACTCAATACTTGACTTACTCTGGCTGGCGTTGGTAGGTCCGCTCTCAGGCTTGATCTCGTAATTACCTCATAAATGTTATTGATGAAATATTCATGAGTTTTATCATCTACTGCGCTCAGCTCCTGGTTCTTCCCCTCACATTCCGCCCATAACTGATCCAATCGCTCAAGCTTTTGTCGAATGTAATCGGGGGCCTTCCTGCTCGCTGAATCGTTTTTAAAATTAGAATGAATTCTCTTCACTTCCTCGAGAACCTCAGCTTGACGCGCGATTAAAGCTTCCGTTGTCGAAGTGGTAAGTAAAAAATGAACGATCTTACTTGAACTTCAGGAACTCTCCCTTCTTCCGTAATACCAAGCGTTGCTCCGGAACCTGGATCGCTGCCTACCTTCCCGAATGCTCCTGTACGGCAACACACGTGGCACAGTATGACGCAGCACGACACTGCTCACACGCGACGTATTACTGACCAATGTATCGGACTGTGAATCAACGGGAATGTATCTAAATAAAAATGCAAGTTGTCCGACTCAAATCACGTCTAATTGAACACTAATTAAATTATGTACAAAAATGCATCATCTAGGCTCCGCCGTATGTCAATGCACTTCCAAATATAGGTCGCGATCAAAGTACAATTACGCGAGCCTACTAACTTATTGCATCAAAAATACATGTTTCAAAACCACGTACGTACACCGTACACATACTTTCCATTATGATTTAATATTTTTTCCAAGTTAATGTGTTACGATTACGTAACTTTTGAGTTAATTCGTTTGTTGTATAATTCCAAGTTTCGAATTAATCGGACCGCGCGTTAAGATTCTTCCATATAACCTTATAAACACATAAACCGATTCTTTTTATAACATTACAATGCCAAATTTTATTATTTAGTTAGGTATACGTATTCGTACCAAGTTTTAAATGCATTAAAATTCCCCCTATTCACCCCTTTCTTGTCTCCTGTACACAAAGAAAATACCTGTGTAAATTTGGTTTTAGTGACAGTAGATACGGCTCAGCGGTGATGAGTTAGTCAGTCACCGACGCCCTGTTTACCTTATTACTAGCGACCAACATCTCCTTTTCACGGTTTTTATGACTCGACAAAACATTGGGATTTCTTCATTAATAAACAAGCCGTGTGCCCGATCCCATCCGTAAAATTGACGAACTACCCTACTAACTGGCATCCCTATTTAACCCCATTAGGGTATGAATTTTCTTAAATCCTCCCTTGGTTCTCACTTCCGTATTATACGGATCTCTAGGTCTTCGCCCGCAACTTTGTCTGCATGAATTTCTTACTATTCCCTTCGAACTCGAACTCCCCTCCACTCCCATTATGGGGTCATTTTGATTCTATGTCTCGTTTTCAACATCTTACACAACCCGTCTTATCCTTCCTACCTGCATGAGCGTTTTTCTTACGCTCGCCCTAGCGAAGCTCCGTGTAGATCACACCTTAGATCCCTCCTTAAATCTCATCCTCTTAAAACAAGCTACTATTCTTATTCCTTCTCTGTTCATGCAGTAAGATTGTAGAACTCACTTCCGCCTAGCATTCGTGATTTAAAAACTGTTTCACAATTCAAATATCGAGTAAAAGAGCATTACCTTTCCTCTCTACTGTGAGTATTTATATACCTATAATATGTATGTTTATATATTTAAGCTGTATGTATTTATTTAAGTATATGTTAATTTATTGCGTTATACGTGTAGGTATATTTTGATATTTTTAGTGTAAAACTTCGCAAATTTATATTTTTCTCTTTTTGTTCCCACACACTATTGTCTACATTTCTTTCTCATTTTTCCTTTCGCTGGTCTGCTGGAAGAATTTCTTAAGAAATAAGCAGTACCTTTGTACTCAAATTATAATTATGTCGTATTTCTATGTATTTTACTGTGTGTACATAAATAATAAATAAAATAAGTTGGTACGCTTTTCACCTAGCCAGGGGTTGATTTTCGAAAAATACAAAAACACGTTTATTTATTTTTTATCAAGATTTTCAATCACAAGATTCAAATTATTGGGACAGCGTTTTAAGATTCCTCAGTACAGTAGTTTAAAAAACGAATAATGTAAAACCTTATTACTTATTTAAGTAAATATTCGTATCAAGTTTCCAGTTTATAATCCAAGGAATAAGATTTGCCTCACAACATCACGCCTGTATTCCTCGAAGGGCTAGGCAGAGGAGTACCTACAGTACACTCCATTTCGTCAGATAAGTCCCATGTAATAGGCGGCGAGCCTATTCCCAGCAACCGGGCACAAATCTAGACTCCGAGCTACTACTGAGAAATTCCAGATGGAAAAACCTAATAATGCTGAACTGCTAGCTTGGATACTTTTCAATAAATATCATTGATGAAATCAAAAATTGATTCGATGATAAATGTTTATGTCTGTTCGTTGGTTTTAAAAACACTGACATGTCAATCAAATTTAAAAAACTAGTTGAGCTCGGTGTTTCCTATTACTACCCAACTACTCTGAGTAGAAACACCGGAACAAATCCAAAAAAACTGTTTTATTTTTAAAGCCTCAACTCAATTAAATATTATTAGTAAAGCCAGACTTCCTTCCGTTCTGCCGGGGTTGCGAGTTTGTCCGAAAGGGATATCGCGACCCCGGCACACAGGCAACCGAAGGAACACGGGTGTGTTTTAGTCAGTATAAGTCTGACACGAAGAGCGGGAGAAGTTATTTGATAATTTCCCAAACTCAAAAAAAAAAAATCCTTCCGTTTCTTTTTGAAGAAGTCTGTAGAAAGTTTGAAATAAATAATTGAATTGAATGTTCGCTTATAGTGTAGCGAATCGAGTCAGCCGTGCGAGAGACTGGACGCGTACATGGCGGAGCTGTACGCGGGGCGAGCGACGCGCGGCGGAGCCGACCTCGCCGAGCAGCTAGCGCTCGCGCACGCGCAGCTCATGTACGAGCGCTGGCGCCGCGACGCGCACGCCGAACGCAACCGGCGCCTGCTGGGCCGCTGTCGCGACATGCGCGCGCTCGAGCTTCAGAACGCGGCGCTGCACGAGCGACTGCGTGCGGCCACGCGCGAGCGCGACGAGCTGCGCCAGCTGCCGCCCGCGCCGCCTGCGCCCGCGCCCGCTCCCGCCTGCGCCGCGCTCGAGGCCGAGCTGGCCGACGAGCGCGCCGCGCGCCTGCGGGCCGAGGCGGCGCTGCGCGAGGCGGAAGCGCAGCGCGCGCTGGACGCGGCCGAGCTGCAACGCACGCGCGGCGAGTCCTTCGAGGCGGCGCGCCACGTGGAGGGGTTGGCGCGCGCCGCGCTGGCGGCCGAGCGGCGCGCCGAGCACGTGCGGCGGCTGCGGCGCGAGCTGTTGGTGCTGGCGGAGCGCGAGGCGCGCCTGGGCGCGGCGGCGCGCGGGGCGGGCGCGGGCCCGGCGCCGGCCGACGAGCGCGCCCTGCGCGCGGCGTGGGCGCGCGCGGAGGCGGAGGCGGAGGCGAGCACGGCGCGCGCGGACGCGGCGGCGGCGCGGGCGCACGAGCTGGAGGCGGCGCTGGCGACGCGCGAAGCCACGGTGGCGGAGCTGAAGCGCGCCACGCGGCACGCGGCGGAGGAGGGCGCGGCGCGGCTGGGCGCTCTGCGCGACAAGTACTCGGCGCTGCTGCGCGTGGTGCGCGCGGGCGAGGCGCGCCAGCTGGAGCGCCTGGCGGCGGCGGGGGGCGCGGGCCGGGCCGGGGGCGCGGGCCGGGCCGGGGGCGCGGGCCGGGCCGGGGGCGCGGTGCGGGGAGACGCGCGCAGCTAATCTAGTGCGGGGGAGCGGGGGGCGCCTCGCGGGACTCGCCAGCGACAGTGCGGTGTCGCGAATGTTCGGGAGTGAGCCGAGGAGGACCTCGCCGACGTGATTTGTAAGAGCATTGATGAAGAAAAATATCTTGTGTCAGTTGTGGCCGTGGCCGGTACTGCACCTGAGCGAGAATAAGGTGTTTTAGACAAAATATCATTGAATATATTATCATTATCATCTCTGTACACAAAGGGAACAGTCGCCTACTAGGAGCCCGCCGCTGCAACTAGTGGCAGCGCCTCGCCGCGAGTCGTGTGCGGGGCGCGGGGTGACGCGCTCGTTTGTGGGTAGTTTGTTTGAAGTCTCGTAATATTATGTATAGCATACAGATGTAACGCTTGTCATATTTAGTTTTCAATGTACTCATCGACGACTATGATTCTCGACTCTATCTACTTGTAATGTATACTGGGAATAAATGAAAACAGATTTTTGTTCAAATTAGTCTTTATCTTTATCATTAAAATCCACGAGCGGATATCGCATAATAATACGTCATACATAGTATATTTGGTACAAAATTCACAACAAAGTATAATATAAATAGTTAAAATATCAACAAACTCTTATTTACAATGTACAAAATATACAAATACGTACAAAAGAATCAACAACATAAGACTACGATATGATATTTGGTGTGTGAGGATACGGTCGGGCGGTCAGGGCAGCGGCTCCACGTAGTTCTCGGGCACGAGCCCGGTCTTGCCGTTGAGCGTGCCGCGCAGCCAGCCCGGCTCGCCCGACGCCGCCACGTTGGTGATGATCTGGTTGGGCTCGAACGACAGCTCGCCCTCGCTCTCGCCCAGGCACGCGTACAGCGTGCGCACGCGCGAGCTGCGGCCCGCGCCCGCGCCGCCCGGCCCGCGCGGCGGCGGCGACGCGCTGTGCGACGACACGGACTCGGCCGACGAGCTGCTGGAGCGGGCCCCGAAGTGCTGCAGCAGCTGGTGGTGGTGCGGCGAGTAGCGCGCGCCCACGCCCAGCATGCGCTCGCAGCCGCCCGCGCCCACGCCCAGCATGCGCTCGCAGCCGCCCACGCTCACGCCCAGGCGCTCCACCGCGCCCTGCAACAGACCGCACTTTCATTGCGCTGTCCGGCGATCTGCTCTCATTACCGGACAATCATATTCAGCTTCGGTATAGAGACATCCGAGCGATGACAAATAGGGAATAATTGAATAGCCGATGATGATCGAAACAAAATAAAACGAGTTATATAACATCAAATTTAATTAGCTAGCGAAACTCGGCAGATGCGATGCAAATCGACTTGTAAACATGACAGAATAAAAACAAAATAGATGAGATGATATTTTTGGGGTCAACGTTTATCGTAATCTTTATCGTGTTTAGATACAGTCGATTGATCTGCCGAGTTTCGCTAGCTTATTTAATCTGACACTGGTATACATATATATATACATCCGCACGGTAGAGTAATTGAGTAGAGATGAGATATGCCAACATTCATTACGTTGATAGGTTAATCTTAATATAAAATGAACTAACGGTTTCCACCAAAAGTAGTCGAAAAAAATATAGTACTTACAATATCATTGCGCGCAGAGATCGGTACCGATGTGGGCGATGTTCTGCAACAAACAACAACAGCTCATAAGTATACGTACACACAACTTACATTATGTTGACTACAATAAACAATGTCAACGTGTCAAACAACCTGAGCGCCGCAATATACCGCAGCGACCTGCTACTATTGACAGCTCCGCAAGAATCAATTGGAACGTATCTAATCTGCGCAGCAAATAATTAATAATGTCTTTGTTCAATATTCGTAGAACGTTACACATTTAACTATATCTTTAACCTCTTATTGAACACGATAAAGTTATATCGCAAATAATGATATTAATAAGCTAGTCATAACTGTACAAAACTAGTGGCTTATAATATTAATTTGGATGGCTCCGGCAATGTGTTATCCGTGCGATTAGCAGAACCTAGCAGCCCGCACTGCTTAGTTTGGCAACAGATGCTACATTATTTGTCCAAAGTAGTACCTATACATTTTGCCAATTATTATTATATTTATTTGTATCTATTAGTAAACAGGTTATTACCACAACATTTATTTCGACTAGACCTTTAATAGGCACTTTTGATAGTGAATAATTACAAAAATAAAGTATGTAGGTAATCTAAACGTAAATATTCAAAAAAGAAATCATTGAATGAAATCGTAATTCAATTAATTGGAAACAATTTGAACTACGAGTGTCAGAGTACCCTCAGGCTGTGTTTTCACCAGAAATAGAGGATGCGTAGCGAGGGATATGAGTGAAACTAACAATAAAATAACATCACTTCTCGTAGCTCGAGCTAAGCTAGTGTTATTGTTGGTTAGTTTTACGCACACTCACATTCTTTCGATGCGCATCCTCGCACATCTCTGGTAGAAATGTACCCTTAATGTGATCAGTAAGAGTAGGCGAGCACGTGACAGCTACACAGCTGATGAGGTGTTCTTCAGCCGGTCACCGCCGACACCCACTCCAATAAGAACAGTGGAACTAATAAGCAAAGACACCAACCCAGCAATCACGAACCCGGACAGGCAGATGATCATTGTGCACAGAGAATGGTCACAACACAACACTAGCACGAGTATCACGGGTGAGGAACTATCGATAGCGCGGAGCTTCGTGTGGTTTCAGCGGCTGCGGACACTGCAGTGAGCAAAGCGAGCGCGCGCGCGCTATATACGCGGCCGGCGGCAGATGCGCGCCTGCGCAGTGCACACCTGCCGCATGCCCGACCGCTTCTCTGATTTCCAACCCTGTCTACCTACCACGCGAATCCTTTACACTTTACGATCCAACTCATTTTATTTTAATGAACAAAGGAGTCCGAGTTCTGAATATTAGTCTCAGTGTTAGGATCAACACAAACTGCTCGTAAGTAAAGTTAGTCACAAATAGACAAAAACACAAAAATCACATTAAAAAATCCGGCCAGGTGCGTGAAAAAAACCCTGATGTGACTGTCGAACTGTAAGGTTTTCAGAATGTTAAGCATCGCACCATAAAAATAAAAAAAAATATGATTAGCCGAGCCCAAACCGCTAAGCATAGAAATTCGATGTAGGGGAAAAAAAAGTGTTTAGTAAGTTACTAGTATGTGAAGTACTACTTCTACTACCATACTAGCAAGATGCATCGCGCAGTGCACGGTGGAGCGCAGGTGGCAGGTGAACATTCCGCGCACGCGCAGCTGTCGCGCGCCGCCGCCCTGCATTCTTATCTCTCGTAAGGTTTCGGACACCCGGCGCTCCCCTCCCTCCGCCCGCATGCCGTCCCGAGCACCGCGCGATGCATATTGCAAGTATGGAAGACTGCAAATAATCGGTGTCACCGCTCAACGTTTACGTTACGTTTCCAAATCTGTCAAAGGCGCTGCCTTGTCGTCTGCCGGTCGATTAGTGAGGCAAAGAACTCATGAAATGGAGAATGAATTCAAAAAGTTAAAAGATTTAAATTCGTATTTGTACAATTCGAGCGCCGAGCGGTGCGCATTGTATGCCAGCTGTATACATGTTTGTGCGCGCTCGTCATCTGCCAGCGTGATTACAATAAGGAAAATTGAAAAAACTGGCCAAGTGCGTGTCGGACCACGCACAATGAAGGTTCCGCAGTTGGGATGAATTTATCCCAAGAACAAACGTAACATTGTAGTTGAAACATGTTCTCCCATACATTCCAACTGCAAATGTTACTTTGTACGCACAATATTGGGAGATTTACCATGTTATTATTAACCTATAAGAAGTCTATGACCTTAAGGTCATAGACTTCTTATAGGTTTTCCTGTAATCTAGTATAGAACTATTTTCAGTTTTTTTTTGGTCAAAATTTTAGGCTCTTTAGTTTCGGAGATAATGGTGCCGATTTAGGGGTTTACGGGTTCTTTACAGGGGGTCGAAATTTTCATTATTTTTGCAATAGGACGTACCATTTTCGAGATATAAACAAAAGAAAAAATAAATACAGTACTGTTTTTGCACGAGATGTTGGTGTGAATTTTAGTTCATGACAACTTATTTTATCCCACACCAATTTAACCGCGATTAAAAAATTACAGGTTTAATCTGGTTTGGTTTTTTACAATCAATATTTTTGGTGAAAAACGTCAAATTCAGAATAGCAAAATTGCCATTTTCACTAAATTAAAAACTCAGTACTATCTTAGTGCTTTCAAACTAAAATATAGTTAAGTTGTGTCACTTTAGTCTATTTCAGAATAGGAAATCGTTGTTTGACAGGAATAATCTAAATTTTAGTGATTTTTAGTCTAGTTTAGAGGCATTTGTGACAAGAGAATCGGCGCCAATATAGTCAATTTTAATTTATTTTGTGAAATAACTTTAAATGTGTTTATTTTAAAATTATTAAAAAATATTACACCTACTTGAGGCACTCACACTAAGTCGTTTCATTTGATAAGTCACACGGTAAGTACAGTGTGCAATTGTTTCTAAATATTTTTGTTATTTGTCACCCAAAAGTGACCCCCGCATTCAAAATTCATTTGTTTACGTAGCACGTGCGTGTTTGGGTCACAGAAATTGATATGTGTACCGAACTTCAACTTATTAGATTCGGAGCAAATTGGCTGTGACAGATGGACAGACACACGAGTGATCCTATATATCACATTACGACGGTAGTCGGCGTACCGATCGCACGAGTACACGGCGTTGCTAACTACATATTTATTTTTCTAAAACGGCCGCTGGCAGTGTTTCTCAATCTTTTTATCGTAGTCAGTCGAAATGTTTATCTGTAAACGTTGTGACACTGAATCGAGGGATGGTGCTACGTGTGTTGCCTGTAAGGCGAAATTCGACTTTCCCTGTGCTGGGATAACAGAGGCTGGATGGAGAAAACTTGGCGAGCGTAAATCGACATGGAAATGTCAAACCTGTAAGGCTACCCCGGTTGCGAGTCCTCAAACAGGTTGTTTGAAGGCATCACCAGCGAACTCTGAGACCATCATGATTGAGCTTCAACGTCTGTCAGCTAAAATGGAAGCATTGCCTGCGTTGATAGAGAGTGTGAAGGCTATCCAGAGTGAGTTGGCGGAATTAAAAACCATACGACAAGAAGTCTCTAATTTGAAATCGTCTTTTGAGTCTTACGGCCAGGAAATAAAAGCTTTGGCAAGCAAAGTGTCTGTTCTGGAAGATGAAATCGAGACAATGAAGAAAACCAAAGAAGTGATAGTCAATTTGCAGGATCGAATTACCCAGCTTGAGAATCGACAATCTGAGAATGAACAGAGGTCTCGTATGAACAACATCGAGATAAAAGGAGTGCCAATATCCAATGATGAAGACCTGTTCGCAATAATGGCCAAGATTGGGAAAGCAATTGATTTTCATGTACAGAAGGATCAGATTAACTACATAGCAAGGGTGCCGACACGGAATGATAAACTAAATAAAAACATTATTTGCTCTGTACACAACAGCTACCTTAAGAACGATTTTATAGCGGCGTCGAGGAAATTTAAAAAACTAAATGCTGGAGATCTGGGCTTACAGGGCAATAACAGGGTGTACATTAACGACCACCTAACACTGGAAAATAAACTGCTACTTAATAGAACCAAAGCTCAAGCCAAAGAGCGTGGCTTTGAACATGTGTGGGTTAGAGGATGCAAAATACTTGTAAGGAAAAACACCACGTCTCTAAAACACTGCATCAAAACAGAGCAAGATTTAAAAAAGTTTGTTTATTAATGAAAACGTCTCATCTTACTTGCGAGTTGTTTTCTCTTTTTGAAAAGGTTTGTTTAATTAATATTGTGGACACATTTGTGTTAATATTGAAGTCGTTTGACTTAAGTTTGAGAAACATAGGTACGTATTTTTTGCACGCATTCCATTCTCGCCTGCCCTTTGTTCTCTTATCGCTTAGTGTCGCATATTCATTCGACTCATTAGACTTTGTTTATTGTCATTTTATACTCTATGTGTGTGCTGTTAGAGGTGAGATCTGCTTAAACTTGAAATCTCTTACTCATACCTACAATCTTAAAACTAAATGTTTCTACACTTTGAATACGATTTCTTGTACTTATTCTATCCAATCTGATTTATTTAATATAGTTTTCGCATTATTTTGCCACCACTTGCTATTTAAGCCGACTTGTATTACCTATAACTCGTACTTGGCACTAAGTCTGAGTGTACCTTATATTTTGTCAATCATTTTTCTGGTGTTACTTTTGAATTATTATGGCACCTATTAGTATTTACTATCAAAATGTTCGAGGGCTGCGGACGAAAACATCTGTTTTCTACAGAAAAGTTTGTCTGAATTCTTTTGATGTCATTTGTCTGACGGAAACATGGCTTATTGACGGTATATCTAACAGCGAATTGTTTGATGATAGATATTTTATATGGAGGCGGGATCGAAGTTACTCGCAAACTAATCAAACGATGGGTGGGGGGGTTTTAATAGCCATACGTCGGGAACTAGTTGCCGATGTCCGCAATGAATGGTGCTCGTCTGCCGAGGATCTGTGGGTTACCTTAACCTTACACCAAAAGAAACCTAAAGTAACCTATAAAATACATTTATGTGTTGTGTATATATGTAGCCAGCAATCTGGCAACTCTTTAATGATACAACTCAATAACTTTTCTAGTAATTTAGCGGATATTATTCTTAAACATCCCACAGATAAGTTTTTAGTGCTCGGTGATTTTAACCAACCGAATATTGACTGGCACGCTGCGGCGGACGGTGATCATCTGTGTCCTAGTAACTTGCATGGTCCCATTCAAACCAGCTTTTGTGATACTCT
The DNA here is from genome assembly GCA_914767755.1 of Agrochola circellaris. Taxonomy (NCBI): domain Eukaryota; kingdom Metazoa; phylum Arthropoda; class Insecta; order Lepidoptera; family Noctuidae; genus Agrochola; species Agrochola circellaris. The sequence continues at coordinate 21,564,852 of OU611843.1, read as the reverse complement.
CACCGCTTGCAATTTGCTACAGTACAACTCACATCGTAACGTGAATTATAGGCTTCTTGACCTCGTCTTGTCTAACAGTGAAGTAGCTGTCACTTGCAGCCTGGATCCCCTATTGCACGAGGACTCACATCATAAGGCACTCTGCATTTCTGCCGACTTCGTTCAACTTCATCAGCTGCATTCTCGACCTCGAGTCAAGTTCTTGTATGCCGAGGCAAACTATGACGCCATAATTGAAGAAATGATGGCAATTGATTGGCCATTAGAGCTAAATTGTAGGCCCCTTGAAGAAGCTGTAATTTTTTTTTATGACATTATTAACTTGCTTCATAATACACATATCCCATCTAAAACTATCGCTCCGAGGGGTAAGTATCCTCCTTGGTACAAGAGCCCTCTTATTAAAATAATTAAAGAAAAGTCAAAATTTCACTCAAAATTTAAAACCTATGGAAATCTCTCGGACTATCAATCTTTTGTTACCTTACGTCGACGGGCCAAAGATCTGGAAAATAAAATGTTTGATGACTATATAGCAAACATTGAATTAGCCATTTCTAAAAATCCTAGGGCTTTTTGGCAATATGTTAAATCTAAACAACAAACCAACTGTTACCCATCACTATTAAGGTTTGGTGAAGTGTCGTCTAGTCACGGGGAGGAAATCTGCAATATGTTTGGCGACTGTTTCTTTTCGAACTTTCAAGAGCGACGCGACGCAAATGAATTCTTAGCCCCTGCGAGAATGGATCAGTCTACTGGTCTCGTTTCGGACATCTGCTCTATTGATGTGCAGGAGGAGGAGGTTTTTCGCTTGCTAAAGCAAGTGGATATGAACAAATCCGCTGGTCCGGATAATATTTCACCAATATTTATAACCAAATGTGCCAGATGTCTATCCATTCCATTGACATTATTATTCAAACAGTCATTCGACTTGGGAGTGGTGCCTACAATCTGGAAGTCGGCGTATATAACGCCGATTCATAAAAAAGGACCTAAGGACAACGTTGAAAACTATAGACCGATCTCCAAACTCTGTGTGTTCGCTAAAATTATGGAGAAATTCATACACGTTCAACTTTCTTCTTCGCTTAAATTAAGTTTCTCCGAACATCAACATGGATTTTTAAAAGGTCGCTCCACTACATCCAATCTCGTGGTCTGTAGCGACTATCTTTCAGAGCATATGTCCAGGAGGTCTCAGGTCGACGTTATATACACTGACTACAGCAAATGTTTTGATCGAATAGATCATGCGCTTCTTATGCGCAAATTGCTAGGGATTGGTGTGAGGGGTAGCTTGTACAGATGGTTTGTATCATATGTTGAAAATAGATGCCAGACTGTAGTCCTCAACGGTTATACCTCGAGAGCGATGTACATTCCGTCGGGGGTTCCACAAGGATCCTTATTAGGACCTCTTTTATTCAATATCTTCGTAAATGACATCGCCTCTTGTTTCTTAAATTCAAAAATTTTATTATATGCGGATGACATGAAAATTTTGAGTCAAGTGTCAACCATTGAGGATGCACATCTATTACAGGAAGATCTGGGCCGGTTCCATGTCTACTGCGATCAAAATAGGTTGGATTTAAATATTTCCAAGTGTTATGTGTGTACATATACTCGTAAGCCAAACCCTATTAGGTATGATTACAAATTATCGAATACCTCAATTGCCAGAGTCAACGTCATCAAGGACCTTGGGGTGACTTTTGACTCAAAGCTTTTGTTTGATGTGCACATTGACAATATAGTCAACAAGGCTTCTAAAGCGTTGGGTTTTATTTTTAGGGTCTCCTCCGAGTTTAAGAATGTCAAAACTATGAAAATTCTATACTGTGCTTTTGTTCGTAGCCATCTCGAATATGCTTCTCAAATATGGAATCCAAATTACAATGTTTATATTGATCGCCTCGAAAGTATACAAAGGCGATTTTTAAGGTACACTCAATATCGTTCAAATACTTATCTTCCAAACTATACTAGTCGGTGTAAGAAATTTCATATTCTTCCTTTAAACGAGCGAAGAAAAATTGCAGATCTTGCTTTCCTATTTAGTATAATGAACGGGTCTACTGACGTATCTGAGCTGGTGGCCAGGATTGGACTTCGTGTACCGTCTGTGTTACTTCGGAGACCTCATCTCCTTCATGTACCTATTGTGAAAACTATCTATAGGCAAAATACATACATTTTAAGAGCATGTCGAATGTTTAATAATGTGTGCCGGAATGTTGACCTTGATTTATTTACCAATAGTGTCCAGCAATTAAAGAAAGTGTTAAGTAACTTGTTCTTTGGAGGGTAGCATTATTTCTCAGTTGTTTCTGTTTAACTCTAACGCTGTTTGTACCTTTTTGTAAATTTTATACATAAGTTTATATACGTGGAAACTTGTAATTGGCTTTCTTCTAAATATTACTACTGACTACTCGAATGTATTAGCTGTAAGTTTTCTTAAAATTAATAAAATAAAATAAAATAAAATGGGTACCGTTTTTCATTCGAACATACGAAACCCTAAAAATACTACTTTACTGACAAACAATCTTATAGGGAAGCTGCCCTCAGTAAAAAAATACGTTATGTTATAATCTAAGGTTATACAGGGTGGATTTTTGAGACGGGGCAGTAAGGGCAGGTACCTTTGTAGCTACAGGAAAACGGTCGTTTATACAGAAAGTGGGCAACGTCGCAAATAGCTGTCAAATATTTCGCTGTTTTGATTAATTTAGCATTTTTGTGAAAACTACCCATTTCCTTGCCGACTGCAATTTCTCCAACATCTGTGAATACATATTAAAATATCTTAAAAAGTTAAGGACAGTCTCCTTTTTTTTTTTTTTTTTTTTTTTTTGAGGATGGGAAATTATCAAATAACTTCTCCCGCTCTGGGTGGAGCGGGAGGGCGTGTCAGACTTTTACTGACTAAAACCCACCCGTGTTCCTTCCGTTGCCTGTGTGCCGAGGTCGCGATATCCCTTTCAGACAAACCCGCAACCCCGGCAGGCGCAACCCCGGCAGGAAGGACAGTCTCCTAAGACCGTTTTCTTGTAACGACAACAATTATTGGCAAATGACGGTTATATACATATAGACTAGATGATAGCTATTCATACTTAAACCTATTAAAATGCGAAAGTAACTCTTGTCTGTCTGTCTCTTATCTTTTAACGCCTCGACAGCTGAACCGATCGTTATGAAATTTGACAGTCAGGTTTCCGACCAAATAAAAAACCAAGACAAAGCGCTGCGAACAATACAGAGAAGCACGCCAAAACTACACCTAGTTCTGTGTATACACGCACACATTTACAACCTAACTACAGCTCACCGGTTATGAGTTTTTACTGCGCGGCAACACTCACAAAGTGCACACATGTTTACGAAACCGATCTCACCGTTGACAGCGTTATGTCTTGGTTTATTATTTGGTCTGAGAGTCAGGTAGACTGGAACCTACAGAACGACACACTACTTTGGGGTCGTCCATTAATCACGTGAGGCTGGAAAGGGGGGGGTGGGGATTCGGAAAAAATCACGAAAAATCAGGGGCAGTGAGATATCACGTGATTTTGCTTTTTCGTTGAACGCGCGATTTTGAAACCGAAAAGCGGCGCATGACCATGACTCGCCATTGCCAGGCAGCGATTTATACCTGTATTTAAAGATAAAATATGAAAATTTGTAATAAGAAAATACACGTGATTTTGGGTCTAGTAGGGTAAGTCTAACATTTTATCACGTATCAGAAGGGTGGAGGGGAGCGTTAAAAAATTGCTAAAAATCATCATGTGATTAATGGACGACCCCTTTTCATCCTGGATATTTATATTCAAAAAAGATTAAACACGCAGGTCGCGGGCAACAGCTTGCATTTTACAAGTAAAGCTGTTATATATATTCGGAGTAACGTGTACCTGCAGAGGAAAACACAACGCGGTCGCATTCAGAGGAGGCAAATGCGAGAAAACGAATTTGCATATTGCATAAGTATGTACCTATACTGTGTATATTTGTAATATACACATATTCAAACAAAACGCGCACCCGCTATCGGACAAAAAAACATTGAATGCTTGTACGAAGGAGCGCACAGGTGATGCGCGCGGTGCGGTGGGTGCGGGGGCGCGGGGCGGGATAATGAGGAGAGGTTTCTTTTTGTGCTTTTGTCGCGAACAGCTGTCGCGCGCAGCCTCCGCGTGCCACGCCGCCCACGCCCCCGCGCCCCGCGCCACCGGCTAGACGGGGTCTTTAATTATCCCTCAGAGTGGCGAGCCGCGCGCTCGCTACTCACCGAACTGCGCAATTTTTCTAAATGTGTACTTACATAATGAAACAGGTTTAGGTTCTAAAATACACTATACAGTTCTGCTACCCCTTCGGATGGAACAGGCGCGATGTTGTATTTTCGTTTTGATGATTTGCAGTACATCTTAACCCCGATTCGCGGCAGTTCAGCTCATTTCAAGCATAGTTGAAGGCTAGGAAGGGTATTTACGAGTCAACTTGTAATATGCAACACATATTGCATTATTGATTATTAGATATGTTATTTCGTAACCGTAAGATACAAATTAAGATCATATCTATTTATATCTATAAATAGTATGAAACAAGGTCACTTTTCGTGCCTGTGTCGCTTAGTTCTTGTAAACTACACAATGGCGCCGATTCTCTTGTCACAAATGCCTCTAAACTAGACTAAAAATCACTAAAATATAGTTTATTCCTGTCAAACGCCGATTTCCCATTCTGAAATAGACTAAAGTGACACAACTTAACTATATTTTAGTTTGACAGCACTAAGATAGTACTGAGTTTTTAGTTTACTGAAAATGGCAATTTTTCTATTCTGAATTTGACGTTTTTCAGCAAAAATTTTGATTGTGAAAAACCAAACCAGACTAAACTGACAATTTTTAATCGCGTTTAAAAAGGTGTGCGATAAAATAAGTTGTCATGAACTAAAATTCACACCAACATCTCGACTTCACGTGCAAAAACAGTATTGTATTTATTTTTTCTTTTGCTTAAGTATATCTAGAAAATGGTGCGTCCTATGGCAAAAATAACGAAAATTTCGATCCCCTTTATAGAACCCCTAAACCCCAAAACTCAACATGTAGGTAATATTTTTTCATATTTTCCATACATAAAGTCAAAAATTCCATATAAAACACGTCGAGGCTGCACCGCTGCGCGCCTCCGGCCCTAAAAAAAATCGGGGTTAAGGCAAACCACGAGTTCCACGTGGATTCACATTGGCACGTGGCATTGTTTGTTTAATTTATGTTGTGTTACTATAAGTACTTGCACGACACTTAATACCAGTTGTATGTCAAACCTGGAGGAACCTTGGCTCCTAAAACACAGGCTTTTCGCCTAGTTTAGGAGGCATCAGTTCGCCCTTTAATGTGACTCTATTGTACATACAATATATTTTTAATCCTGTGTACTTATATTATGTTTTCCAAATGTACAATTTTTTTTTTATTATTATTATTTATTATTATATTCGCGATTGTCAAATTAGATTTTAGTTGGTCAAAATTATTTTTTAATTTAGAGAATTTTATTTGCAGAATACCTCTCTAAGAATCTCATAGTCAAAAGTAAGGAATTTTATAGTGATAGTTTAGTTAGTTTAGTTCGGTGTACAAGAGAATTGTTACCAATGAATATTGATGCGGTTTTCACCATCATTTAGAAATTTTATTCCGGAAACAGGAATCTCGATGTTTTGACATCAGTAGATAGCACGGCAGGTCTCTAGTATGGTATGAGGGAGAAGTTCTTGATCCGCCCTAAACCGAACTATTGAAGTACGCCGCCCGGCGCGCGAACATTACTGAGATGAACCACAAATATCTGCACACCTAGTGCAGTCATAACGACAGGCTGATTGTTACGTGACGATCAACATTCTTACTCAAACATAACATACCCATCTTTACTGTCAGCGGCATATCTTTAGAATAAGAATAGAAACAGCTCAGGTATCTCTGTGGGATCACTGGATCCGCGTTCAGCGAGCGTGGCTGGCACGCTTCACAATGGAGTTTTTTTACTCGCTCGACGGTTAGCTTATTATTTAACGATTTGATCGTTCCAATAACAAGGACACGGTTCATTATGAAAACAAAAATAATATTAACTAATACCTAAGTTTTACGATGTGAGTACAACTATCGGTTCTTTAAGGTGCCTACAGATTTGTTAAATTTTTGACGATCGACCCTTGCAGTAACGATTAACATCGCACTTTTCAAGCAAATCTAAAGCTGATAGATCTTATTGGTCGTTAAAACAAAGCAAATGCAGCGACAATTACAATCGTCAAATATCGAGCAAATCTGTCGTATCAAGCACCTGCAACGGCACAAAGACGACATCAACAACACGGACAACAACAACAAGATGGACTGCGTGGGAGATATGGTGAGACAGGAGGTGAGTACTACTAGAGAAGTATGGAAGAAGTGTTGCGCGGAGCCCAATTTATTTGGGATAATAATTTACAATAATATCATTGTTATATTATTGTTCCTAAAATAACCGTCTTCAAAACAAAAACACTACAAAGAAAAATAACATTAATTTTGGAAGTCTGTGGAAAAAAACGAAAATTCTGAACAACACCGACTTCCGAAATTATGTAAATATGTTTTTAGGAAATCGGTTGGTATTTTTTTTATAAAAAAATTAAATTCACTTTCACCTTCCCTATACAAATTCGAATACCACTACCTGCTATGTAAATAACAGTAACAGGAACTTATTATAACATCATCCACGGACTAAATGGGAAAAATACGAATTATTGAAGCTAACTCAAAAATCACCCAAGCAAAGTTAATAACATTTATATGGGACCACCGCGCAAGCTTCTTATACCAATTGAAAAAATAATTTTCAAAATCGGTCCACAATTGTCGAAAATATCGATGAACATATCCAAAACAAAAACAAACAAAGTCGAAAACAGAACCTGCTCCTTGGATGTCGGTTAAAAATAGTCCGTAAGTCGGCGGTTTAGAATGAATTAGGAATACCTAGTTGAGAAGTTACTAGCAGCTAAACTAGCTGATGCGTGTGTTTCAAATAGCTTGGATATATTGAATCTGGACAGTTCTTGAAGCAGTTCGGTCAGAGCTGTCACACACAACTCGGTTAGGCAACAAGTGCTGAAGAGACTGTACTGCAGTTTTTGTTTGTTGGCATTCAGTGCGTAAAGGTCTTGAAGGCTGGCACTTCCAGGCGCAGTCGCAGCCTAACATTATGGAGCGGCGGGTCAGTATGGGTGCCGACAAATATTAGGGAATTTTTTTATTGATACTCTAAAAACTTTTTGACCTTCTAATGATGCACACTTTTGAAATAACTGTAGCTACTCTTTTTCTGATTTTTTTCTCACAGTTGGTCGCAGTAACTAAGCTAGGGTACCCCGACCAAACAGGTTAGCTCAGGGACGCAGCTATATTTTTTACATGGGGGGCGGGGGGGTACTTTATGATGCTGCCAAATTGGTTGTCAGCTTTTTAATAAATAATAAGTATTAGGACAGTAGATTATGTAGGAAAAGAAGAGCGATTGAAGCTACTTCGATAATTTTAATATCCCGTCTCGAATAGAGAGTTACATTGTCGCAGTATGCAGGAAAAGCGAAGTAACTATGAACACTCAGAATACAAGAGCGAGTGAAGCAAGCTCGCACACTCGGATACGCTAGATTTTCTATTGATCATTCCAGAAGCACTAAGAATTACTTGCTTGTCCACTTATGAACAAAAGCTCAAGACAAGCGAGCAAAGCGAGCCTCAAAGTTTTAACACCCCGCCTTGAATAGGTTCTGTTTCCTTAGGATTTGATTTACACTTTCAAACAGAAATAGGAGTCACATTAAATAAACTTCATCACTATGGGATAAGGGGCAATGTCCTAAATTTAGTAAAGTCCTATCTCACGGATCGAAAACAATTTACAGAAATTATGAGAATATGTCCCAAAACTAAACGCGAATTGAAATATCTATCCAATGTTAGAATTACTAAATTCGGAGTCCCGCAGGGCAGTGTACTTGGGCCATTGTTGTTTTTACTTTATATTGACGACCTACCTTGTCAAATACATCATCCTATGACTTTATTTTCTGACGACAGCACAGTTATAATTGAATGTAAAAATAATACTGAATACGAAAGAGAGAGAGATAAGTAAATGATACACTTGAAAAAATAATAGATTGGCTTAATAAAAATAATCTTGTGTTAAATCTACAAAAAACCAAAGTAATGCATTTCTTCCAACGACTGAGGCCAAACTAGATTGTAACTAAATATAAAGACGAAATAGTAGATACCACTTCAGTTACAAAATTTTTGGGAGTACATATTGATGATAAATTGACCTGGAAAGACCATGCTGAAATTGTGTGCCAAAAATTAAGCAAAACCGCATATATTCTGTACAATCTCTCAAAAAAGTTAAATATGAACACGCTAGTGACAGCATATCATGGTTTGGTTGCTTCATTACTAAGGTTCGGTGTTATATTCTGGGGAAACTGTAGTGAGAGAGATAAAATATTTAGGGCCCAAAAACGTTGTCTTCGATCAATGACAGGGCTTAAATCCATAGAAAGCTGTAAACCAATTTTTAAATCACTGAAGATTCTAACACTACCTTCTTTGTACATTCTTGAAGTTGCCTTATTTGTTAAGATGAACAGTAATTTGTTTACATCAATGATTGATAAGAGAATACGCAAAGGACCAATGAGGTCTCAATATAAAAGTCAACTTTATACAGGCGGTTACAAAACGTCCTTACTTAAAAAAAAAAAAAAAATCCATGTGTCCTTTCATATAAATAAATTACTAATAAATCTAAAAGCTCTCTACCCATCTCAGTATTCAAAAAACAGTTAAATAATTTTTTATTAGAAAAATGTTACTATTCAATTAAAGATTTTTTTGATGATAAAAGTTTTTCCTAATGGGAGTTTTGATAGTGGTACTATAATTAATATAAATTTATGTTATTTTTTTTTTATATTTGATGTTTGACATTGATTTTTGACATTTTTATTCTTTGACATTTTGATTTTTGACATTTATATTCTTTGTCATTTTTGTTTTTTTTTTACATTTTGGTATTTGACATTCTAATTTTGGTTCTTGACATTCGAATTGTAATAATAATATTGTTAATTGTAATGACATGTCAAATATTCTAATGATAATAATTTATATATTTTCTTTTGTTACACATATTTTTTATTTTTTTAATAATTTGATGATTTAGATAATAATTCAAAAATTATAAATTGATAATACTTAATTGTGATAAGAATGATATAAATAATCTAATCTAATTTTGCATGCCGATTGGTAAAATGTGACTGAACTATAATTATGTACTTAATCTTAAGACCACCTCACCATCCGACCACCATCACCACCATCCACCACCATCACCACCATCCACCATCTCACCTCCTCACCTGACCATCTTATGTATTACCCATATTTGCGAAATAAAAATTCTATTCTATTCTATTGTCACATTTTGAATATGGGGGTCACTTTTGGGGGCAAAGAAGAAAATTAAAAAAAAAAGTTTTGCTAAATGTACCATATCACATATCAAATGAAAGGGCTTATTGCGAGGATCTCAAATACATTTTTTTAATTATTTAAAAATGAATACTTTTAAAGATATTTAAGATGATTTTTGAAAATTAACCACCCCCCCCCCTTATCTCCGATCCGAAACAACTGATCCTAAAATTTTGAAAAAAATACAGAGGATAGTTCTATGCTTATAGACTACAGGAAAACCTATAAGAAGTCTATGGTATTAAAATAACATGGTAAATCACTCAATATTGTGCGTAGAAACTTACATTTGCAGTTGGAAAGTATGGGGGAACATGTTTTTCGACTACAATGTTAAGTTTGTTCTTGGGATAAATTTTATTAATCCCAAGTACGGAACCCTTCATTGTGTGTGGTCCGACACGCACTTGGCCGGTTTTTTAAACGCTTGTTTATGTAGCTCTTGTACAGCTTAACAAATGTCTGAGGTGGCAGGCATTTGGGTTCCTTGCGAATGCTGTAAAGTTTCGAATTTGCTCTTTTGACAATATTATACAAATAATAGGTCTTTACCTATGAAATTGCCGTTTTGTATGAAAAAATTTAAACGAATTTTTTTCATGTATTTTTTATTAGTATTAATCGAAGTAATCACCCATGCAATCAATGCATCTTTGCCAACGCAGTGGCAGTTTATTGATGCCCTTCTTAAAGAAATCAGCTGGACGGGAGGCAACAAATTCTTCAAAGGCATTTTGTACTGCCTCTCGGGTATTGAATTTTTTTCCCGCCAAGAAGTTATCCAAATTCTGGAAAAAGTAGTAGTCTGTAGGCGCAAGGTCTGGTGAGTAGGGCGGATGACGGAGAGCTTCCAACCCCAGATCTTGCAACTTGGAGACCGTCTGCTGTGCAGTATGAGGTCGCGTGTTGTCGTGCAGTAGCAGCGGAGACGAGCGATTGACCAATGCTGGTTGGAGATGTGCCAGCTTCTCCATCATTGTGTTCAGTTCTTCACAGTACACATCTGCAGTAATGCTCACCCCGTTTGTTAAGAAGCAGTGATGAATCACACCGGCGCTAGACCACCAAACAGTGACCATCACTTTTCTAGGGGTAAGTTTTCGTTTAGGGCATTGTTTAGGTGCTGAACCAGGATCCAACCAACTTGCTGAGCGCTTGCGGTTATCAAACAGAATCCATTTTTCATCGCAGGTAACAATGCGGTTCAAAATTCCTTCATTTGTGTGTCTGTTGAGCAGTGCAAGGCACGTCGCGACGCGTACTTTGCGCTGACGATCATTGAGTTCGTGGGGCACCCATTTGTCAAGCTTTTTTACCTTGCCAATTTGACGCAAATGGACCAATATTGTTTTGACGCTAACGTCTAAAGCTTCCACAATCGCCTTTAATTCGTCATTGTCGACCAGTCTTCGGACGACCGCGAGGTTCATTTTTCAGGTCGAAATTTCCAGAACGGAAGCGAGCAAACCAATAACAGGTGGTGCGTTGATTTGTAGTGTTAGCTCCGTAAACGTCGTTGATGTTGCGTGCAGCTTGTGCCGCGTTGCTGCCACGACGGTACTCATATTCCATAATTACTCGAATTTTTAACGTATCCATGATGACGAAAAAGCATGCGATGAAAATGTAACACTAATCAATAAACAAATGACTACTTTTGGAAAAAAAAATCCATGTTTTTAAAATAAAATTAATTTGAAATTAGAATTCTTAGCCAAACAAAAATTATTTTGATTTGAAATGGCCAGTACTGCAGAACGGCAATTTCATAGGTAAAGACCTAATATGTGCTTCCCATTTTAGATCGTTGGGCATAATATTAACTAGATCTTTCCTGTGTGTGAGAGAGCTGCTCCTAGCGATGCGCGCCGCGCGCTGACGGTTCACCGTATAGTGTCGCGCGCGGAACAAGAAGTCCAGTGTGTAACAAACAATATGTACCGGGGCTGTGTCAGTAGGGCTGAATGCCTGTGAGGTAGTACAACACTCGTTGAAGGGAAATCAAATTGTTTATTCTGTAAATAGGATATCGGAATCACATTTACAGGATTTTTTTTAATTTTTTTAAAATAAGCTAGATGTTTTCGGCGTTTCCTATCTGACTACTCTGAGACTCAGAGGTCGCAGTCTATTTTAAAGTCCAGACATAATCTAAGTCAGGCCATTTGAGGACCATGTAGATTAGTGTCTGCTGAAATGGTGTTTTGAGGAAAGAAACAAACAGATTTGAGAGGACCTGCCCAATCAGTGCAAGCCTTGCCAGTAATCGTGGGCCTCAACTCAGAACTTAAGGAGCTCAACGACTAGCTCAACGAACAATACCAAAGAAAGGACATTTGGGTAGGACGCATAAACTGCCAGAGCTTCATTAAAACTAACTGAGAATATAATGAAATATAAATGAAAGAAAAATATATCCACATAGTCGTCATGGTAGGGGAGCCCAGAGGGTTTTTCAGCAAGCATTTTCAGGGCGAAAAGTTGATAGCTGAGTAGGTGCGGCATGACGAGGGAAAAGTTTCAGATAGGAGCCTCGTGGTCAGGATTCAGGGAAAAATAAAAAGGTATAGATGTTCTAAAAAAGAATAAAGGTTCTGAACTTTTGATTTTGGTATGATCATGTGCGGCCTAACACGTGATGGCGTAAATAGGCAAATCTGAGGAAGAAATTGTGGGCTTTCCCTAAATCTGACGAATTTGAAAACTCAGATTTGGGCAATTGATGGAGCTTTTTGACAAAATAATGAAATTTCATTAATTTAGGAAAGTACCCAAAAGTGGTCATAATTTTCCATTTATCTCTTAATCAACGAATGGAATAGCTTTTATTGCTACTTGAATTTAAAGCTGACCCTTTTGTGAAGATTTGTCGATATTCAGAAATTTGAAAATATCAAACACTTGAAAGTAATTATTAAAAGTTATGTAGCAAAAATAAGAACATCGTCAGAGCACACCAACAGAGTTGATTATATGTTACCAAGCCAACAAATTGTTTGAAAAACATTACATTACATACAACATTATAGGCCATCCAAGGAGCTACCTACATTTAAGAAAATATTCAGATATGCCCGGCAATTGTTAATAAAACTGGCAAAGATGGAACACCACAATAACTAATATTAACGAAATCATTAAAGTAACGCCTTGTTTAGGTCGTACGTAACACTTTTCTATTCAAGGTTTTATTGTAACTACGAACCTCTGCACCCGATATCGTTAATGATATCGCCCCTAATTCTCAGTGATAGTTCTTTTTTATGGGTTTTTTTAAATAACCCTCAATACTTCTGCTTAGGCCGCCAGCTGCAAGTTAATTAGATTAAATACAAGATCATGAGAAACAAATTTATATTTAACCAACTTCTTAAATAATGAGGTTATCAATTCGTCTCGTATCTGAATCTTTTCAAATATATTTTGGGTGTTCTCTTGTCATGCCGCATCTACTCAGCTATCAAATTTTCACCCTGCATATGCTTCTCCAAAAACCCTCTGGGCTCCCCTACGATAAGTGTGGAATGTCAATGGGAAGTTTGTTGTAAAAGCGTATACGTTGACCCATGAACGAGTTGCCTGCTCTGTGGTGTGTGCTGTGTGCGATGTATACCAAGATTGTGTTTATTCCTGGTATTTAAACTACACTTGGAAGTAAATTAATGGAGCCATAACCCTTTTACAGACTTCAAAAAAAGGAAGGTTATCAATTCGACATGTATGTATGTAATATTATTGCAACTGCAATATATTCACATAATTATGATAATCAGTTGTCTTGTCATTGTATGTTTGTCTACGCATATCTCCGAAACTATTAATCGGATTGTGACCAATTTTTAATTGGCTTTAATTTACTTCAACTTAGGGAACAGTGCAAGTTTCATCAAAATCGGTTTACAAGTTATGGACTATACGTGTAAGTGAGACGGCCTGGCTTATTGATACGAAATACGGGTGTGGTGTCATAGGGAAACATCTCAAAACATTGTTCAAATTATAGTGCATGTTAGAAAAAAAAAAACCGGCCAAGTGCGTGTCGGACTACGCACAATGAAAGGTTCCGTAGTTGGGATTAATTTATCCCAATAATAAACTTAACTTAGTAGTTGAGAAACATGTTCTCCCCCCATACATTGATATACGTCACGATCAATTCTCCAACTGCAAATATAAGTTTTTAATCGCAAAAAAATTTGGTTGGTTCAAAAGTTTGTTGGGATCTAACTCATCTATAGCAAGGCCATCAAGCGTTTTCCACTCAAAGCAACATAAGCTTATAGCTGAGCCCTGAGCCCTTTGCAAATAACCTTTAGCCTAAATTGACGACTGCATATTCAAGTGTTGTGCCCTACAACTTATATACAGTTACAGCCTAACCAAGCATCAGTGGTAACATGCGTCGTTCCACGTTATCGTAACTACGTTTAGGTTAAAACGTTACCGTGATCGGAGATATTGGCACATAACTATCTGTATCTTTTGATTTTTTACTTGACTGAAGCGTCATCGTATTTTGATTAAGTTTTATATTCGATGGCTTTGCTGGCACCGACCTTAAAAAATATTGTAGGCCCCTAATTTGTTTCGTACCTACTTTTGATTACGTTTTGTTGGTTAATTTCGTGTATATATAAAAATATTATTTCATAATTTTGAGTAAATTTCTTTCAAAGTCGCTATCATTTGTTTTAATTACTTTTTTATTTCACGCATTATGGTTATTATGTTAAGTATTGCGGAACGCGTCGATTCGAAACATATCGCCTAAATGGTTATTTAATAGCCTTTAAAATGAGGTTAGTTAGTTGTCAAGTTTTCATTTTAAATGAAAGTTAGGTAGAATAAAATTATCGCATTTAATTTGCTCATGTCATTTTTATTTTACTAGAAAGGGTTAAATAGGGGGTTTCTGTTAATTATACACATATTGACGTGTTATTGCTGTCTTTATCTGTGTCTGTGTAATCAAATAGCCTGATAAAATGTATACTACACCGACGGAAGCTGCCCAAGTTGTAGCTTTACTTGAGGGTGGACACGGAAAGCGTGAAGTGGCACGCAGACTTCATTTGAGTCGTTCAACGCACAGTATGAGAAATGACCTTAAAAGTGGCCATCCTCTTTTTATTTGTTTAATGGATACTACAAACTATTTCAATTGTCAGAGTAGAACTCCCGAAGTGCAGATGTACTTAGAAACGAAGTTACGGCGATTTTTAGTTTTCCATAGAATTTCGAACAAATCCAAAATTATGTAGGTATTTAAAAAACATATTTTTATTTTTTCACTACTACTTTTTAGCCACATAGCAATGATTTTTTGGCACATATTAGACATAACAATATAAAAAATGCTTTTAATAGAAGACGAAAATCATTTTTTTTGTATTTTTTCTTATTTATTTTTTATTTACTTAATCTTAGCGAATATGGATTTTATATTAATACGACATATTCTACAGAACTATATGTATTATTAAAAAAAATCTCGAATCTTTATCTTACAAGATTTTGCAGTAAAATGCTTCTAAAGTTTCATATTTATTTCTATGGTTTTAGGGTGCTCAACTGCTCAATACCAAATATTTTTATTATTATTTTTGTATGCGATAGAGATATCGTTGTACATTTTACATACCTATCATATGATAGTTCTATAATCTAAAAAACCATTTATTTAAAAAAATCTGTAGAATTCTTCTTCTGTTAAGAACTATCGACAGACCACTTTATTAGCATGCGTGTTATCATAAATTTTATGAAAACTCATACTTTTTCACAAAAATTAAACAGAAAAAAATACGATTTGGTGACAGCCCTGACACAGTTAAAAAAAACTTAAATATCTCTGAAATCTTGCATGATTAAAATTAGATATTTTTATGGTTTATAGAAAATATTCTAAGGAACCTCTGGTTAAAAAATAAAATCCACATTCGTAAAGAATTATTAAAGAAATAACACTAAAAACGGCATAGTTTTGTTATTATTAGGGATAAAACTATAGGGATTGGTGGATAATGGAGATAATTAATCTTTTCATAATATTACATATAAAACAACTGTATCTACCTATTACTTTTACATCACTGGCGTTTCAATGTTTTTTTTTTTTGTTTCCATAGAAAATAATGTAAATGGCTGTAATTCTGGTTCCAAAAACATCTAGACATCGTGAGTCCTACTCTTACAATTGAAATAGTTTGTAGTGCCCATTAAACAAATAGAAAGAGGATGATCGCTTTTAAGTTAATTTTTCATACTGTGCAACGGTATAACGGGTATACCGCAGGTATCTGGAGACTGGTGGATCCTGCGCTGTCTCTCTTTTTACATATGATTAAGGCCATTGATTTTGTTAACCATGATAAGCTACTAAGCAAATTAGACTTCTACGGTATTAAAGGAAAAGCTTATGACTGGATATCTAGTTATCTAGGAAACAGGCAGCAGTGTACCGAGATATCCAGAGTTGTAAAGAAAAGTGACAGAATATATTCCAAAGAGAAATTCAAATCAATAGCGGTAATAAATAAGTGTGGCGTGCCTCAGGGAAGCATTCTCGGTCCTTAACTTTTCTTTCTTTATATAAATGATCTTCCAGAGGCCACCTTGCAGAAATGTATAATTTTTGTAGATGATACTACAGTTGTCATAAAATGTCAGGATAAATGCGACTACAAATCAGCTACAGAAAAGACCCTAAAAGATATAATAAGTTGGATGCAAAATAATAACTTAAATATAAATGTTAGCAAGACAAAATTTATTGAATTTAACTCTTATAATACCTTTAGCTTTGGGTATTCTGTATGATCGTGAAAAGGTACAACAAGTAAATCAAATATTTTTTTTAGGAATTCATGTTGACAAAAACCTGAATTGAAAAAGTTATGTGGAGCATAGACTGGTCAGAGACTAGATGGATTCGTGTTTGCTTTAAAAAAGCTGAGACAAAATGTGTTTGTAGAAGCTGCTCTTGCAGCTTACCATGGTTACGTGTCATCTGTGCTAAGCTATGGACTAATCATGTGGGGTAACTCGAACGATGCTGACAGAGTTTTTAAGCTCCAAAAACGCTGCATCCGGGTATTAAACAGGGCATGGTTCTTAGAAAGCTGTGCAATTTTTGAAAAAGGGGTACAAAGACACACATGCATTATTTTAAGCAACATACCGAGGTTATACCAAGACAGAAAAGGGCTAAGTCTCGGAACCTCTTACATCATCCAGCTGGTCATAAAGATATTTACAAGAAAAATGTGTTCAATATGTGTATATTCATTCATAATACCCTACCAAATGAATTTAAATTGTTGCAGGGTATTGTTTTCAAAACAAAATTGTCAGAGTGGTTACACAAAAGTGTTTCTACAGCATAAAATAATTTTTAGAACATAAAAATATTTGTTAGAGTATTAGTTGGTGAATTTATTGTAAATTAATTAAGGACATTTGTACGTAATAATAATGTAATAATTTGCCTCTAGGCTTGTTCTGAAAGCCGTGGAATACCTCTGAAGAAGAGCTTTGCAGGCAGAATACAATGACTCTAAGGCTGTAAGATCTTCCCTTGTAAACCATTTATTTTCTTGCAAATAAACAATTTGAATCTCGTGCTTTTGTTCGCCGACCTGGAACCGGCAGACCACGGGCAACTACCGATCTAACTACCGCTTTATTGCAACCAGTTCGTTGCGCGACCGTGGACTTAATGCTGTTCAGCTAAAGCAAGCGTTACGTGACGTTCGAGGTGTCGGAATCAATATGTGGACAGTGAGACGAAGACTAAAGGAGCGCACGGCAACTGGCCCAAAATTAACTGTAGTTCACCGCCGATCTCGCCTGGAGTTTGCTCGAGAACACATTAATTGGTCTTCAGAAGACTGGAGGTCAGTTTTGTTTTCTAACGAGTCGAGAATCGGTCTTTTTAGCAATGACGGGAGAAATCGAGTGTAACGACGAGCTGGTGAAAGATTTGCCCAATGTTGCATTCGAGAAACTGTAAGATTTGGCGGTGGTTCTTGTAAGGTGTGGAAAGGAATTTCTCTAGACGGAAAAACGGAACTTGTCTTCGTCGACCCCGTCAACGATGGAAGTGGTAGACGTGGATTAACAGCTGACCGATACATAACTGACATTCTCGAAGATCACGTAATTCCTTATGCTGGTTTTATCGGAGAAAATTTCTTGTTTATGCATAACAATGCGAGACCTCATACCGCGCGGATCGTACGGAGTACTTATCCGCGATCGGGATTCAACAAATGGTGTGGCCAGCACGAAGCTCGGATTTGAACCCGATCGAACACCTATGGGACGAGCATAAACGGAGAGTCCGAGCCAGGGTTCCCGCTTTTTCATCCATACCCGACTTTAAAGTCGTCGTGCTTGAAGAGTGGGAGAACATACCCCAATATGACGTTACGAATATTTTGTTTTTTATTGTTTTTGTGGAATGTTGTTTTATCATTCAATAAGGTTCTTATTCAATAATTTACCCGCATCGTAAAGGTTATTCAATAAACTTTTAGGCGATATATGGTTCGAATTGATACGTTCCATATTACCAAAAATATTCACCATCTGTGAAAAAAGGAAATGGTTCGATTTATTTGCTCCCAAGGGTATGAATAAAGGACATTTTCTTAAAATGTGATATACAGGGTGGCAGGGACCTCGACGCGAAGCCTGTTACTGTACCTGTATTTGTATGTACATACAATAGGTTTTCAAATATATATTGTGAGGCTACAGTCTGAATATTTATTTCTTTGAATTTTTCTCGAAGAGAATCTCTTGGACTTAGGTTGTAAATGGCTCGAACTCACCTGATACTTCTACAAATAACGTGGAGGAGGAGTCTCTAAACTTATTTCAATTTCAGTATGTTTATTTTGGTCATTGACGTAGACGATTGCATGGTTAATCATGAATTCATGAGCCATTCTTGGACCGTATAAATGAATGAGTTAGGGTTAAGTATTTTAAATACCGCTGTAAACAGTTCATAAGACAACTAAAGCTCTTATGCTTATTCTATAATCAGAACAAAAAGAGAACAAGCGTTTCCGCGGATGAAAGCCGTTCGCCTTGTAAAATTGTACCTACAATGTTACATATAAATAAAATATTTATGTTTAATAAACATTTCACTTTACAGGTGTAAGTATACATAATTGTAGGGAAATCTACTTTATTCAACACATACTTGTAATTACAAAGTTTACATATTTTGTAAATTGTAACATAGTTCCGACAAGTGGTCTGACGATGTGTGAAAGCTTACAACTTTTTGCACCAACCTAATGACTAAAAAATTAAAATATTATAAGCAAAAAATTGGTTCTAACGATGAGTAGTGATGTTACTGGTGATGAATATGTGATTGTCGGCAACGGCGTCTGTCGTAAAAGAATAACTCCGTGAAACACAAATTTTAAACTCAAGAGTAAGAAATCTACCCTCGTTTATTAAGAAAGAATCTGCACCAAAAACTTACATTTTATGTAACTAAATAGAATTGTACCTTACAACTACATGTTTGTAAATACAATATTGTCATAGACATTTATGAGCGTTTTCTACATAATATGTAAGTCAAAGATTTATTTGCAAACTAAGTGTACATTTTGGTGTTATTCTATAATATAGGTACTTACAACTAAGCGGCCTTTTACAAGCATCGAAAATATGAGGGTTAAAAAAATATCCTAATAACTATGCTATTGACACGATTTTACATTAATAATTTCAATAATTTAGTATTACTCAATCAAATAATAATATATATAATATATATAAATACATTTTTTATTAATTCCATCGCCTTATTATTATTATTGTGATTTATTAATCACCAACTTGCACTATCAGTAGTAAGACACCAAACAAACATACAAGTTATAGGCTAATAAGAGACAGTCATGAAATTAAAACAAGACAAAACTAGATTTACCCGTAATTATACAAAATTAAATTAAATAGAATTAGGATGGAATTATTAATCGTGATCAATTAAATAAGTATACAAATATCAATATATAGCAGATTTGGTTAATCTAATGCAATGAGATGGTACTAGGTGCAGCTATGGCCTCAAGGTAATGTGCAGCAGTGGACAGGAATCTTAGCTCAGTACTAGCGAAAACATCTAATAACTCGTCATATTGTAAAATGTTATTTATGTGCGTGAAGGCTACATACAACCAACTTGTTTAGAGAGTCACGGAACTGATTCGAGGAATTGAAAAAAGGGGACGCTGTCGTGGGCGAAGTGTATGTCAATACTCAATACTTACTCAATATTTTATTGCATTCCATAATGTGAGATAAAACAGTTGGTATGTTGGTATGTCGAATGGGTAAAGGAACGTTAAAGGAAATGTTATTTACGTTGTTGAGCAGATTTTTTTTTCGAATGTACGAAGCAATGGATTAGCAATCTGTTTCAAAACGATTCAGATTCTGTTTGACCGTGTATTACGTAATTAGGGTACAGATTATAATTCTAAAAAGTCTGCCTTACGAAAAATTTTACCAGATGAGATTTTGTAAATGTTTATTAAACAGCATAAACAATTGTGATAATTGTAAGTTATTTACTTGTAAGTTTTTTACATATTTGTAAGGTTTATTAAACAGCACATGTTGTAAAACTTAACAAATAAGTCACTTTTTTACGAAATTGTAGGATTGTAATGTTTATTAAACAGGGCCCAGGTGTTTCATTGAGATGGCTCATCACTTGGGCAGGGACAACCCTAAACAACACAAACTGGTTTGTGATATTTTAATTGGACCGTTTACTGATGCCAAAAGTTAGGTTAATAATCAAAATCCACGATGGCGGTCATGGAAAAATACTGCTTGTTCGACATGGGTGTCAATTTCAGTTTTCTGGGTTCTTATAGGCAGCGCGCGCAGGTTGCAGACAAAGAGAGGAATCTAAGATGGTGGCTATAAGAAATTGAGAATTTGAAGTCTTTGGTGGTGATGGGGGTCAATTCCATGGTTCAACGTCATATGAGACGTGTTCCTGCTAGCTGCCGGGCTCACGACCACGTCTACTTGTATTCGATGATATTGTAGTGGAACACAGTCCGGCGCTCTAATACGGTACTATGAAACTCGGTTGATAGGAGCATACTGTGCTAATCAAACATTTATGTTTTCATATTCTTTTTATTTATATTTTACAAGAAACTCTTTTTTCACAAGAAATACCTATAATGTTACTAAAGACGCTTCCATTAATAGGTTTCCCCCTTTCAAACGTATTATTGTGTGTGGGCTCAATGAATGCAAGCGTCAGTACATGGTCATAATATTATCCACACATAATGTCGGCATGCACATGATGCACATCTACTTCAAGTATAAAGATTCCAATAATGTCACAGAGCATCACTGTTCATTGGAAACGACACAAAATAAGAATACTAAACACAAGGAAAAAATTCACTGAAACATTCTTTTTTTGAGGAAAATAAACCACAAGGAACATTAGTAATGTTGCTTGTGGTTTATTGGTTTCTCAAAAACTGGCAAATATGATGCTCGCAGTGCTCGCTACGCTGTGCTCGCGACATCAGATCTCATCCTCTTGAACGACAGATCAACCTAGAACCTCGACACTAGACGCTCGTCTTCTATATATTATTATAGTAGAACAACATCTGTAGTTTTAATGAGAATGAAGACAGCTACTTACTTATGATATTATTTTAAAAAGAACATAAACAAGGTTTTGAAAAAAATTACAATGATTGAAATATATCAAGTTACGGTAAAGGTTTTGTGAACTAATTTATAAACAGACCCATCTAGCGATATAATTATAAACTACTTATGTGCTGCACTATTTATAGAAAATATTGGTAAACCGTGACCGACAAACAGAGTACGTTGGGTACATTTTCGAACGTAAATGAGATATCATCGATTTATTATTAACATCACGTGTCATTATGAAGCTGACGTCGTTAGAAGTCAGTGGTGTGTACGTACCTGAGCGCGCCGTTGTGCGGGGGCGGCGGCGCGGGCGGCGCGGGCGGCGCGGGCGCGGCCTCGAACACCAGCTCGTAGTGCTCCAGCAGCGTCTCCACCAGCACGTTGTAGAACTTGAGCTCGAGGATGGAGGCCACGGTCTCGCGCTCGGGCCGCAGCAGCGTGGGCCCGAAGCACACGGCCAGGTTGGACGTCGACATCAGGTTCTTGTCGCAGCGCGCCGCCACGCTGCACACACACACGAGTTAGAGAGCGCCACACGCGCCACACGCCGCGCAAGGGTATGTTACACTCACATCCAAAATATGTTCCAAGTTAAGGGCTATTTTTGTCTGCACTGCACGATAAAATCTGCTTTACCGACTCAACATTATTATACATTGACGGACACTGTCAATTTTTATTTTTTTTAATATTAATTTGTTCATATAATAAAAACGTAGCGAAGTCAAAACTTTACATTGAACACTTTTGAAAAAAAAAATTGCTACGAGATCTGCAGTGCTATTCTGTAAAAATCTCACCGTGAAAACATGGGTGAAGTGAGCTGTCAATAGTGTCAATCCCTGTGGAATGACAGCTCACTCCACGCTCACTTCACCTAAGTTTTCACGGTGAGGTGGTTACAGAATAGCACTGCTGGAAACATTCTAATGCCGAAAATTTAGCTTTTAGAATTTTTGTTTGTTTGTTGAATGTTTTTTTTTGTATTCATTTAATCCATAATGTTACAAAGTTGTAGAAGGTTGGAAGATAGTCAATGATACTGCTGGGTTTTAATAACACAAGTTTTGTTTATATTAAAATATGTATGTTTAAGTTATGGTGTTATTCTATGGGCCAGTGTTGCCTGAAATAAAAAGTATTATTATTTCCTATATTTCATATATATAATTTACATTTTTAAATATTTTTATTAAAAATAACAAAAACTTTTAAAAATATAAAAAATTGTAGCCCACCGGTATCGGGAACAAGGTCCAAGCTACCGGTGGTCAGGGCTCCTGAGAGAGGAATCTCCTAATGATACGCGCCGTGTCCAGAAGTACAGCTTTCTGGATCAAGCCCTTGATCGAGCTGTCTAACGAGAGCCTCCTCAGGTGTTGGTCGAGGCTCTTGACTATTATGCCATTGGCCGTCACGACTATCGGCACAATGACTGCTGTATCCACATCCCACGTGTCGACAACCTCGTGAGCCAGGTCAAGACACTTAATCTGCTTATCTTTTTCAGCTTTCACAAGATTCTCGTCATGCGGGGTGTGTTCCTCTGTGGCCGGACCACAGTTTAGTACTCAGATGCTATAGTTCGAAATAATACCGACCTAAAGCCTACTTTCATCGGAATATATATATATATTTAGTACCTCAAGAGATATCTTTTTAATCAACAATTTATGTGGTCCGGCCGCCAGGTAGTGCTCTCTGGCCGCGCCACCTCAAATTAAATAGAGTATAATGAACTATTAATAAATCAATATTCCGAAAAAAAAACTACCTAAAGAGTACCTAGCATACGACAAATATGGTCCAATAAACCCCTTTAGTTAAGGAGTTATTAGTCATAGGGAGTGGTCCGGCTGGAAGGTATACTCTGCAGCAAGTCGATTTTGCAATATTTAATATTAACTATCCATAAATCAATTTATATAATAGTACTTTTTCTCTACTCTTCGTTGATACTTTTTTCTCTCAAGAAACTATTCATTTTGATTATTTAATCTTTAAAGTATGTGGCGCGGCTAGGGAGGATTACTTTCAGCAAATATAACGAAATATGCTTTTTTTCTTTATGCCAACGAAAGCTGCATAATAAGTACTTTATAAAAAGACCTGGACTTCATCTATGAACTTTTATTTTTATTACCAACAATGATTTTGAAAAAGGTGCACTTTTTGGTTTTTGTTTACCTATCTACCTAAGAATAGGTAGTTAATTTGACGAAGTAAGTGAAAATTTTGGTTTAAAATAAACAATAAGTACTTATAC
This sequence comes from Agrochola circellaris, assembly GCA_914767755.1. Lineage (NCBI taxonomy): Eukaryota > Metazoa > Arthropoda > Insecta > Lepidoptera > Noctuidae > Agrochola > Agrochola circellaris. The sequence goes on along the minus strand of OU611843.1, from coordinate 21,541,221 downwards.
AAATAACAAATATATTTTTTACAAAGTTTTGTTACAAAGTTGTAGAAGGTTGGAAGATAGTCAATGATACTGCTGGGTTTTAATAACACAAGTTTTGTTTATATTAAAATATGTATGTTTAAGTTATGGTGTTATTCTATGGGCCAGTGTTGCCTGAAATAAAAAGTATTATTATTTCCTATATTTCATATATATAATTTACATTTTTAAATATTTTTATTAAAAATAACAAAAACTTTTAAAAATATAAAAAATTGTAGCCCACCGGTATCGGGAACAAGGTCCAAGCTACCGGTGGTCAGGGCTCCTGAGAGAGGAATCTCCTAATGATACGCGCCGTGTCCAGAAGTACAGCTTTCTGGATCAAGCCCTTGATCGAGCTGTCTAACGAGAGCCTCCTCAGGTGTTGGTCGAGGCTCTTGACTATTATGCCATTGGCCGTCACGACTATCGGCACAATGACTGCTGTATCCACATCCCACGTGTCGACAACCTCGTGAGCCAGGTCAAGACACTTAATCTGCTTATCTTTTTCAGCTTTCACAAGATTCTCGTCATGCGGGGTGTGTTCCTCTGTGGCCGGACCACAGTTTAGTACTCAGATGCTATAGTTCGAAATAATACCGACCTAAAGCCTACTTTCATCGGAATATATATATATATTTAGTACCTCAAGAGATATCTTTTTAATCAACAATTTATGTGGTCCGGCCGCCAGGTAGTGCTCTCTGGCCGCGCCACCTCAAATTAAATAGAGTATAATGAACTATTAATAAATCAATATTCCGAAAAAAAAACTACCTAAAGAGTACCTAGCATACGACAAATATGGTCCAATAAACCCCTTTAGTTAAGGAGTTATTAGTCATAGGGAGTGGTCCGGCTGGAAGGTATACTCTGCAGCAAGTCGATTTTGCAATATTTAATATTAACTATCCATAAATCAATTTATATAATAGTACCTTTTCTCTACTCTTCGTTGATACTTTTTTCTCTCAAGAAACTATTCATTTTGATTATTTAATCTTTAAAGTATGTGGCGCGGCTAGGGAGGATTACTTTCAGCAAATATAACGAAATATGCTTTTTTTCTTTATGCCAACGAAAGCTGCATAATAAGTACTTTATAAAAAGACCTGGACTTCATCTATGAACTTTTATTTTTATTACCAACAATGATTTTGAAAAAGGTGCACTTTTTGGTTTTTGTTTACCTATCTACCTAAGAATAGGTAGTTAATTTGACGAAGTAAGTGAAAATTTTGGTTTAAAATAAACAATAAGTACTTATACAAATAACAAATATATTTTCATAATCTAATATTAACAATTGTTAATAAAAGGTATTGTAAATGACGGAAAAGTGTTTTATATAACAAACTAAAGTCAATAGATTCAATGATAGTCAATAGATTCGATGAAAATATATTTGTTATTTGTATAAGTACTTATTGTTTATTTTAAACCAAAATTTTCACTTACTTCGTCAAATTAACTACCTATTCTTAGGTAGATAGGTAAACAAAAACCAAAAAGTGCACCTTTTTCAAAATCATTGTTGGTAATAAAAATAAAAGTTCATAGATGAAGTCCAGGTCTTTTTATAAAGTACTTATTATGCAGCTTTCGTTGGCATAAAGAAAAAAAGCATATTTCGTTATATTTGCTGAAAGTAATCCTCCCTAGCCGCGCCACATACTTTAAAGATTAAATAATCAAAATGAATAGTTTCTTGAGAGAAAAAAGTATCAACGAAGAGTAGAGAAAAGGTACTATTATATAAATTGATTTATGGATAGTTAATATTAAATATTGCAAAATCGACTTGCTGCAGAGTATACCTTCCAGCCGGACCACTCCCTATGACTAATAACTCCTTAACTAAAGGGGTTTATTGGACCATATTTGTCGTATGCTAGGTACTCTTTAGGTAGTTTTTTTTTTCGGAATATTGATTTATTAATAGTTCATTATACTCTATTTAATTTGAGGTGGCGCGGCCAGAGAGCACTACCTGGCGGCCGGACCACATAAATTGTTGATTAAAAAGATATCTCTTGAGGTACTAAATATATATATATATATATATTCCGATGAAAGTAGGCTTTAGGTAGGTATTATTTCGAACTATAGCATCTGAGTACTAAACTGTGGTCCGGCCACAGAGGAACACACTCATGCGGGACCGCTACATCAATAATCATAGTGCAACGCTCTAATCGGTCTATCACCAATTCACCACTATGTCTGGCTTATTGGCAACAATAGTCCTGTCAGTGATGATAGATCGATCCCAATACAACGTGATATTGCCATTTTCGAGAACTGGGTCGGGCACATACCTATAGTACGGTACTTCCGATTCTGTATTATTTCCTTTATTTTATTTATAAACATGCAATTTACATTTTAAAATATTTTTATAAAAACAAAAACTACCTGGCAAATAATAAATAATGAAACCGGTAGGAAAAACCACCGTAATACTGATTTTAACTTAGAGACTGCACATGGCCCTATGAACTCAGATGTAAAATCTCTCAGGAATTTGAAAACTTTTTTGCTAATGTTCCCCTTAAAACTACTGAAGCTTTCAATTTATTCAACCGCGCTTTCTGCTGCCTTACTTAGAAAAAATATAAAGACTTGCCCTTTGGAGTTTAGGTTTCAGCATATAAACCCTCAAGCTGTTATAAAAGCTTTTAAAGATCTTAAAATTAAATCTAGAGAAGATCTATGGGGAATGTCTGTAATGGTCTGTAGATCTATCATCGAAACCATTGCGCCTTATTTAGCTTTCATATTTAACACCAGTGTAAACCAAGGAGTCTTTCCGGATCTCATGAAACACAGTAAAGTAGTTCCTTTGTTCAAATCCGGTGATAGTAAGGAACCCAACAATTATAGATAGGCCTGTGTCAATTCTGCCAGTTCTCAGCAAGGTGTTTGAAAAGTTGATGCTCAACCAAATGTTACGTCACTTTAATAAAAATTCCATCTTTCATGAACGGTTTCACCAAAGGGCGTTGTACCACTGACGCCGGTGTCACCCTAATAAAGAACATTTTTAACGCCTGGGAAGAAGCACAAGATGCCATTGGAATCTTTTGCGACTGACTTTTGGTCTGAAATGGCAATGGGCGTTCCTCAAGGTTCGATATTGGGTCCATTCCTTTTTTTAGTTTATATTAATGATTTACCCCAATTACTTTAAAATCAATCGAAGATGGTGTTATTTGCAAATGACACATCATTGATCTTTAAAATAAACCGACGGTCACAAAATCTTGACAACGTGAACAGCTCTATTCTTCAAGTCCAAGATTGGTTTACGGTAAATAATTTGGTACTAAATAATAGAAAAAAAAATGCATTCAATTTAAATTACCTAATGTTAGAAGTAGCGAATGTGACATCATATTGAATAGAGAAAAACTGGAATTTATTAATCAAATGGTTTTCCTAGGAATCACGCTAGACGAGAAATTACAATGGGGACCTCATATAACGGCGCGGTGCGGGGCGGCTAAGCTCGGCCGCTTATGCTGTTAGAAAGATAAGACAGTTAACAGATGTAGAAACCGCGCGTTTGGTCTATTTTAGGTACTTCCACAGTATTATGTCGTATGGCATTTTACTGCGGGGTCGGGCTGCTGACATTGAATCCATCTTTATTTTACAAAAGAGAGCTGTCAGAGCCATTTATGATCTAAATCGTCGCGAATCTCTCAAGGAACTATTTAAAAGGATTAATATTATGACGGTACCTTGCCAATTCATTTATGAAAATATTATGTATGTAAGAAAAAATCCACATATTTTTAATAAAATAAGTGATAGACATAATTTTAATACTAGAAATAAGAATAAAATAGATCAACCATTTTTCAGATTATCTAAAGTACGGTACATACATCTTTTATGGGGTACTGTGTTAAATGTTACAAGAAAATACCTTGTGATATATTGCAATTAAATGAAAGAAAATTTAAAATTCATATTAAAAGTACACTTTGTAAACAAGCATATTACAAATTAGAAGATAATATCAGATAAGAATGCTTGAAAACATGCTGGTCCTGCTCCATAGGACGATTTAGAGTCTAGACAAAATCAAACTGGTTGCTAAGTTAATTATATAGTTTGTTATTTTATTATATTTTTATAACACTGATTTTACATTCTGTGATTACTTGAACTTACACAACTGACTTATTAGTATTACTTGTTAAAATGTTAAGAATATCGTATAATTTTGCAATGTTTGTAAGTATGTGAGCACCATGTATCTATCACATAATTAATTTATCAGTCATTGCTTCATTTTTAATTCTTTTTACCTAACGTGGTATAGTAATCTTATTCTAGATGCATCGTCTTCACATATAATTATATAATTAAGGTATACAAAATATTGTAAAAACATTTTAAAAGAGTAACGGTGGAGTTTCTTGCCCATTCTTCTCCATACGAGAACTACCTTTTGGAAGGGGCGACTAGAATCAATTCTATTTTGTGTAAACTCTGTGCACATAACATAATAGTCGCTACTCACTTGCGCAGGTGCGTCATGACGAGCGCCAGCATCTCCCTGTTGCGCGGCGGCAGCGCGCGCACCAGCGCCGCCACGCCCGCCGCGCGCTCCGAGCGACGCTCGCACTCTGTGCACATAACATAATAGTCGCTACTCACTTGCGCAGGTGCGTCATGACGAGCGCCAGCATCTCCCTGTTGCGCGGCGGCAGCGCGCGCACCAGCGCCGCCACGCCCGCCGCGCGCTCCGAGCGACGCTCGCACTCTGTGCACATAACATAATAGTCGCTACTCACTTGCGCAGGTGCGTCATGACGAGCGCCAGCATCTCCCTGTTGCGCGGCGGCAGCGCGCGCACCAGCGCCGCCACGCCCGCCGCGCGCTCCGAGCGACGCTCGCACTCTGTGCACATAACATAATAGTCGCTACTCACTTGCGCAGGTGCGTCATGACGAGCGCCAGCATCTCCCTGTTGCGCGGCGGCAGCGCGCGCACCAGCGCCGCCACGCCCGCCGCGCGCTCCGAGCGACGCTCGCACTCTGTGCACATAACATAATAGTCGCTACTCACTTGCGCAGGTGCGTCATGACGAGCGCCAGCATCTCCCTGTTGCGCGGCGGCAGCGCGCGCACCAGCGCCGCCACGCCCGCCGCGCGCTCCGAGCGACGCTCGCACTCTGTGCACATAACATAATAGTCGCTACTCACTTGCGCAGGTGCGTCATGACGAGCGCCAGCATCTCCCTGTTGCGCGGCGGCAGCGCGCGCACCAGCGCCGCCACGCCCGCCGCGCGCTCCGAGCGACGCTCGCACTCTGTGCACATAACATAATAGTCGCTACTCACTTGCGCAGGTGCGTCATGACGAGCGCCAGCATCTCCCTGTTGCGCGGCGGCAGCGCGCGCACCAGCGCCGCCACGCCCGCCGCGCGCTCCGAGCGACGCTCGCACTCTGTGCACATAACATAATAGTCGCTACTCACTTGCGCAGGTGCGTCATGACGAGCGCCAGCATCTCCCTGTTGCGCGGCGGCAGCGCGCGCACCAGCGCCGCCACGCCCGCCGCGCGCTCCGAGCGACGCTCGCACTCTGTGCACACACGGGAGCATTGAAAATTACATAACAAGAAGCCTGTATTCCCCGAAGGGGTTTAGCAAACATGCCTTAATAGTTCACCCACATTTCGCTAGGTATATTTAAGTCCCATGTAAAAGGGGACCAGACTCCGGACTGCTACTGAGAAATTCCAGATGGAGAACGCCAATAACAATTTGCCCAATCTGGGAATCTAACCCAGGAGCTCATGCTCAGCTGTAGCGCTTGCGCCCACTAGACCAACGAGGCAGAATATAACAAATATGTCAATGCTTTATGTCAATAAAATAAAATAAAATGACATGACGAGGTACACAATATTTGTAATTAATAATTGAAACCTTGACTCCTGAGTTAGATAACATCTGTGTTACGGGAAAGCGTGTCTTTAGTCAGACACATGCCCGTCTGAACCACAACGACGAAACCGGTTCTATGTACCTGTGTGTTCAAACAAAATATTCAATGTACCTCCTCCACAAATACAGAAATGGCATTTCGTTTCAGTTTCCATCCAGCGAGGTCTTTCGTTATTCTATTGCTTAGAGACTTGAACATTTTATTGGAGATACCTCTTCCAGTGTACCTTCCAAATTGTCAATTTATTTTCAAAAACCTTAGTTAGTGCATGTTTACTATTCAGCGGGCCTTTCTATCCTTACAGGTGAAAGTATTACTCCAAAATAAAACATTTTGTATGTACCTAAAGGTATTGATGCCTTTTTTTAATGCGATAATTGTATCTTGTCATCCCGGTAGGTCGTTACTGTGAGATGATACACATAGAGGCTCTGCGAGAATTTTCTTTGAAATATTCTCGAGAATGTTCTCGCTCAGGAGAATTTAAGTTGTGGAGTAGATTATTTTAACGTCAACCTCTTTAAACGTTCAGATGCAATCAAAACTATTACTATATATAAATAAAGCTCTATACTACAGAGTCAGAGACATCCCATTTTTTTATTCTCGTAAATTGTCTACCAGAAGAATATTGTCGAGAACTTAACAGAAAAGTTATCGTTACGAAAATATTCTTGGGAATTATTCTTCAGCTCTTCACTCTTCAGTTCAGAAAAATATTGAAATCTCAAAACAATCGCGGATGGAAACTGAAATTTAATAGCACTTCTGTTTGTGGCGCAGGTTCATAGAATATTTTACTTCGATCAGACAGGTACATTCCTCTAGCTAACAGTCGACACCGGTTTCGCTGCTGCGACTCAGAGAGGGCCAGCTACATAGAAACACATACGAGCGAGCGGGCCGGCGGATACGTACTGGCGACGGCGATGAACTGCGCGTGCAGCGCGCGCGTGAGCAGCGGGTCGGGCAGCGCGCGCAGGTAGCTCTTGAGCGCCGACGTCAGCGTCTTGGTCTCCCAGTCCAGCGGGTCCTGCAGCGCCGGCACGCGCCGCCCCGGCGCCGCGCACGCCACCAGGCGCGCCACCTTGCTGGCCACGCCCGCCACGCGGTACAGGCCCTGCTCCTCCAGGCCGCGCGCCTCGATGGCGCCCACCAGGCGGCGCACGAAGGCGAAGCCCGCGTCGTCCAGCGCGCACTCGTGCTCGGCGCCCAGGCGCGGCGCCGGCGCCAGCGCGGGCGCCAGCGCGGGCGCCGCGTCCACGACGCGCAGCCAGGCGGCGCGGTCGCGCTCGCCCAGCGCCTGCAGCACGAGCGGCGCGCGCTCGCGCTCGGCCGGCACGCACTCCCAGCAGAAGCGCCGCTCCACGGGCTCGCTGCAGCCGCGCGCGCCGCACACGCATAGCGCCTCCGTGCCGCTCGCCTGCACGCACAGACAGCGTTACAATGGAGTACGTTAACATACTCTACTTATGGTGACTCCGACTATGAATTGGATTAAATGAATTCTTGCCATTTAAGCACTCACTGAGCGAGTGTTTTCGGTCATGAATGCGAAGTAGCGGGAAGGGAGAAATATAACTATACTCTATATAGTATAAGATTAGACATTTAAATAAACCTTTTTTACAGTCCGTTCAACCGATTTTGACATCTATACCGTAATGGCATTAAAAGCAAAAAAGTGCTTACAATACAAACTGTCTACTGCAGCTGCCATTTGTCATGCCACCAACGCAATAGAAGTCAAAATCGATTGAACGGACTGTAAAAAAGGTTTATTTAAATGTCTAATCTTATTTCACATGGAGTACAGACTTCATCAAAATAAATTGTAAAAAACCAGCCAAGTGCAAGTCGGACTCGCACACGAAGGGTTCCGTACCGCCGTACCATAGCCCAGGCAAAAAAAACACGATTGCTGGACCCCCTTTCATTTTTTACTTTATTTTTATTTTGAGAACCCTAAAAATATGTACAAATATGTCGTTTAATATTGTACGCTGGTACGGATCCCTTCGTGTACGAGTCAGACTCGCACTTGACCGGCGTCTTAGTTCAGATAAATGAAAATACTATACGAACAGTATTTTTAACCTTACTTTTTTTATTGTCAACCGTTCTGTGGTCTGTCAGACCACGTGCCTCAGACCAAGAGGTCCCGTGTTCGATTACCAGTGGGGCCAAAATTGTCTGTTCGATTTGGTTGGTGTAAGGGCTTGTCCTAAGTCCGCCTGGCTAGCTACCACCATATTATCTAAGTATGTCGCCATAAAAACAATTTTAACAGCATCGTTGTGTTTCGGCAGTTAGAGGTAAGATAGCCAGTTCCTCTGTGGTTGATATGACTGTCGGATTGCGGGTGAAGGTCGCTTCCACCTTCGGCCTGATCATCACTTACCATCAGGTGAGATGCAGTCCAAGAGTTTCGCGTAGAGGTAAAAAAAAAAAAAAACGCTAAGATAAAGGAGACCATTCACGTTTCGTACAAAGTTGGATCCAAAACCCTAAGTGCCGTCAGCAAAATAAAATAATAAAATGTGTTACCCTGGTCGGGGAGCCCTCCTCGTGATTTTTTACTGTGGCGCTGAATCTCTACGACAATTCCGACAGCTGTTTTAAAAAGATGAAAAATTTAGTTACCTTGAAGGCATCTATCGCGTCTGGGGGAAACAGTGTAGGAGCCTGTTTCGCCATTCTTGTATCTTCGGTTCCATTCGTTGAGCGACTCCATACGGATCTGCCACTTGACGAATGGAACTAGGCAGCGGTCATAGACCAGCTTCTTTTTCAACTTGAGTGTAGCCTCTTTCGCAAGGAAGTCTGCGCGTTCGTTGTCCTCCAGCCCTGCGTGAGCTTTTACCCAGAACAAGAAAACATCTTTGCTCTGGGATAAGGCCGCACCCACGTCAGCTCTCGTCTCCGCCACCAGGAAGTTGGGGGAACCTTGGTTCGCCGGATGTGGTGGTTTCACAAACGCACACGCTCAATCTACACTATACTGCTATGACATTGGCTGGGGTACTCTTTGCCTCATACAGAACGGCTGCTGCTTGTATTCGGAGGTCGAGTGGGAGTATCCCGGCCAGTATCAGGGATGCGTTCAGCGAAACGGTGCTGTAGGACCTGCAGAGCTTTTGGAAGAATACTCATAGGACCGTATGACCGTGAACTAAGAAGATTGAAGTGCATTTTCTGCACTCCAATCTTCTTAGTTGTCATGTACATGCTCCATATAACCTCCAGGAGCAGACCCCAGGTCACTTTGGCCGCTATAGATAGCTGTTTGTAGATTTATTGTTGAATGTGAGCTAGTGGTAGTATTTTTATTTCGTAAGACATGCCAATGTCGACCCCGCCCATGGTCAGGAGTAGGACATCGTAGTTTAGCTTCCTGGTGACTACCATTGCACAGGTTTTATGTGGTGCAAACTTCAGCTTCCTTGGAATGCCCCATTTGCGAATATACTCGAACTCGTATTTTAGAATATGTCTTTCAAATTCAAATTATTTAATTCACATAAACCTAACAAGGGCACTTATGAAACGTCAGAAGCTAGGTGCACGGTTCCAATTGGTCGTTTCCTATGGAGAAGAGCCGGCAAGAAACTTCATTCCTCCTTTGAACCTCCAATGCTGGGTCACCGTCGAAGATCATGACCACATCATCGGCGAAAGCCTGGCAACGATCGCCCCGCTCTTCCGGCCCCTTTAGCAGTGGGTCCGAAGTAAATACCAGACGACTGGATTCCCTTTATACCTGCACCATCCCATGACCCCGCCCCACCCACCACGCCGGTTAGTCTTTCAAGACATTAACTGTTTTTAACTTTAAACATGTTTTGTATTTTTTTGTTTTATAGCATATTTGCACTAGTTTGCTGTCATAGTAATACTTTCCGAGGTCACCTTTACAACAAGTTTATTTAATTTATTTTTCATTATATAGCCGTTAGTTTTATATTGTAATAAAAAGTAAGTAAATAAGACTTAAGAAAACAGCTGAACGAACGATCGTAGAGATTTCGTGCCACCGTAGTGCAAGATGCTTGGTCGGACTGCCTCGAATTAGGTGACATACTTTTTTTCGTTGGCCTGAAGCCCCGAAAACACACCACTTTCAAAGGCACTACAACATAATACTTACACAAGAACAGTGTGACTACTCAGGCCCGAAAGAGATGAGAATATACACCGACGGATCGAAAACCGACTCCAGCACCGGAGTCGGAGTCTTCACAAACGACCTCAACATAAATATATCCAGACCGTTGGGATTGTTCAACACCGTCTATCAGGCGGAGTGTGTGGGCATCATACAAGCGGTCCACGCCCTGGAAGCTAGGAGGGTTATGGACACCCACATACGTATACCCTCCGACAGCGCCTCAGTTCTCCAATCCCTACGGAAATAGATTGTCACAATGCACTAGAACAAATAACGGTATCTAGCCGTAACACGGTAACACTGCAATGGATAAAAAGACACCGCGGACCGCTAGGTAACGACGCAGCTGACGAGCTTGCTAGACGAGCATCCAGCACAGCAGTGTCTGGACCCGAGCCTATCGTACCCATCCCCTTCAATCAAATACTCAGGTGGCTACATGAGTTCACCCACACACAAGCGGGGATCTGGTGGACCTCGACACCGGGCTGCAGGCAGTCCAAGGAAGCTATGCCATCCTTGGATAGCAGGCTGACCAAGCATTTATTATGCCTGGACAGGAACGGCCTGCGCCTGATAATGGTCTCCCATCACGGGACAGTGCTCGCTAAAAACAAATACTTCCACACAATAGGCATAACGGACAGTTCTCTGTGCAGGGCGTGGCGTGCATGGAGGCTGAGGAAACCGTCGCGCACGTGCTCTTTGAACGCACAGGCGTCACTAAGATTAGAACAGAAGCCCTCGGGTCACCCAGATCTTTCACATATGTTCTGAACAGACCAGGACATTTAATTAATTTCTGGAGGGAGGTGGGCTGGTTGGAATAACCACCAAACGGCCGCCACGGCCCACGCACAATGGTCCACCTGACGGTCTAAGTGCGGAAACCAATCCCTATAACATAGAACAAAGAACCTGCTCATCTATTGCAACTTAAGACTTAAAATGTCTATAGTAGCACAACAATTGAAAAAACAACAAAAATAAAATCCGCTAAAATTACAAAACAATACAAAAGATAAGTCTATACTGTTTATTTACCGTCACTGAAATCAGAAAGCCAATTCCCGGAATTAAAAATCTAGTCGCCATGTTATCTCGACGACAATCAATATCCTACTTGGCAAAAAATTAAGGTAAATTATTAGGTATTTCTGACAGATGGGACTGAGATTAGAATGCGAATGTTCTTAAAAATACGGGAACAGCCCCCTCAGATATTTGTCGTAAAATAAAGTCGGCACCATACGTCGCGTACTGACCGTCTTCACGTTGATCTGGTTGTAGGGCGTGAGGGCGAGCTGCCGCGAGCTCTTCTCGTACGTGCAGTAGTGCTTGCTCCACGTCGTCGTGCCGAACGCCTCTGCACACACATTGATATCACTTCTTATCTTACAAATATTAATATCGCAGTAGCTCGCTTGTCAGTTTTCACCGTTGAACTGAATCAGCTAATTGATCTGACGTACTGCTGTGAATCAGCCGGCACAGTTAACTACATTCACTGACTGCTAATAACAGTTTATGGGAAGAACTATCAAGCCCGTGTGCCCGATAGGATTTCCCATCGGCCAAAATGACAAACTTCCATACAAACTTTGATCGTCTATTGCACGGATACGGATATAAAGATTTTTGAAAATTCATCTCCTAAAGGTTTAGGGTTTGTGGTTTACGTGATGAATTTTCAAAAATCCGTAGTGTTCAGTTACGCTACATAAGGAACTATTGTGCAAAATTGTATGATTCTAGATCCAGCGGCTTAGGCTGTGCGTCGGCTGTCAGTGAATGAATTTAAGATATTTATTGAGTAGCTACTGCGAATGCTCATCAAGTATGAAAAAAAATACCAGTGCAAACAGATACAGAATGTAGCTCAGAATTTTAGTGATATTTAGTTAAATCATTCTGCAAATATTTCACTGTAATATTCGATGGCTAAATGTGTGATATTGCTATTTGTTTTTCATCAGACGTGTTTTTTTTTCTTTAAGATATCTTCGATTTGGGTATACCCAATACCCGACGACATAAATTCATACATACATATACTCACGCCTATAATCCCATATGAGTCGGCAGAGTGCAGATTGGCAAAATCAACTATCCACAGCCTACTTTTCACCGCTTTTCTATTGTAATAATTCTGTTGTATCTCTTATGTTTAGAAAACAAACATTACACACACAAAAATTTGTTTCTTAATAAGAAACAAGTAAATGTTGTATTATGTTTATTTTTAAAATACATAGGTAGTAGCTGTATTTAGTAAGTTTTTTAATCACATCTGGGAAGCTCTTGGCCTGCATCTCACCTGATGGTAAGTGATGATCAGGCCGAAGGCGAGTTTAACCTGGATTCCTCAAGCACAGAGAAACTGGTTATCTTACCTCTAAGTGCCGAAATACAACAATGCTGTTAAAATTGTTGTTATGACGACATACTTAGATAAGATGATGGTAGCTAGCCAGGCGAACTTAAAACAACCCTACCACCAACCAAATCGAGCAGAAAATGCTGCCCCCACTGGGAATAGCACCCGGGGCCTCTGAGTCTGAGCAGGTGGTCTAACTGCCACGGTCACTAGACCACAGAGGCTTTTAGAGTTAAGCTTTTTTGTCTATTTTTCACATGCAATGTGTACGTTGTTTTTCAGTATTGTTGTTGTTATTGTTGATGTAGGTAATCTTTACCTAATGGCCATGGCAGTGTAATAACACTATTGAATAATGTATATGTGTATATCCGTATGGTATCAATTACGAATAGCATCGACGCCTGCTTCTCGGCGTGTCGTACAAGTAGACTAAGGCCCTTATTACAGAACCTCACTCAAAACTCAAGCGTTACTTATGACTCGTTTAAAGCCTTTTGATTGGTTGAAACTAGTTTTAAGTAATGCTTGAGTGTTGAGTGAGGTTCTGTAATACGGGCCTAAGAGGAGAAGTCCCGCAAAAAAAAACGCCCGAAAATTACTTCAAGGACCGCGTCGTGCGGCTTATCGCAATGTTATTTGAACCGGGCTGTCACCGGTCACAAAAAAACGCTGGCGCTTCGATCCTATTGCGTCTATTTACATTCTGTAAACAGATTCCGGTGCTTGAACAGTAGGGCCACTTATGATAATAAGAATAACACTCATAACCGTATGTTTGAATTATAAATAATCTCATTTAAATATGACACTACTTAACATACGACTTGTTGCTGTATTATGGTGATGTCTGGCAAAAGTAATGAACCAATTTCCATAAAACTTTGGTAATAATATCATGAATACACAATAATCGAATATGATTTTTTTCTTATAAGTCTTACATACAGTATTCCCATAATATTCCAACTCAAAGTCCATAGTGCGCGGTGCTGTAATTTCGAACCGCGTAGTTCAATTCGTGATTTTGGAAACGATCGAAATCTTTCTTGGATATTACCTATATCTTTTTCGACTGATGGCTAGCAATGATTCGTAAAAATATGCAAGATAATAATTATGTAAAATACCAAAATGACTTTGACGGGCCATTGTACCCGGAAACTTATTTATTCTGATTAGAATCTTGTTATAATCGTATTAGAAAGTAAACAAGAATGAAGTGGATTATTAATTTCTGTACACAAACTCTTTATTTATAACACCTTTAATTAATTCAATTAAGTACTAATTATGGTTACAAATGAAATATATTATTATTTCAATAAATACGCGCTTAGACGTGGAGTTGCGGATATCAGCCCGTATTACCTATTACTTAGCTAGTACCCGCGGCGGCATAATAATGTACCCATTGTACCTACACACGAAAATGCTTGGAAATATCTTTGAAAAATTGATAAAAATAAATGAATACGCCTCGAATGCATGAAATAATTAATTAGAATTAGTTTTTGCATAGATAATAGACACAAATTCATTGAAAAACAGTCAACAATCAGATTTTATATGGTGCTTTGTTTACATAGAATTTACGTAAGATAAAAGTGTATTGGCTCGAAAAGCATTTTTATTATGTTGTTTCACGCAAACGATTACCTAAAAACTTGCACAATACACTACTACGTGATTTTTCATGTAGTTACTTACCTAAGTTTTACTCGAAAAATCCATCACAATCACCTCACATTAAATAAACACAAACACTGAGTCACGACTGGCCGCCATTTTATGACTACGTCAAACATTACGTGTTTAAATATTTTGTTTACAGTCCTGGACTCGAGATTTTTGGCATTATTTGTTATCTATGGCTTACAAATATTATTGCCAGACCGACTTATCGATTTAATAATTGCATAGTCTATGTAAAAATAATATTTTAACTGTGGCGTCTCCAGTTTTCGCACGGCAGCACCCGGAGGTGCCACCAGGGCTTGACGGAGTTGCGCGGAAACCGACCCCTGCCGGCGGCGGCGATAGAGTTCGCCACTCATTACGCAGTCTCGCAGACAAGCGGCGAAAAGTGGGCTTATTAACTACTACTGCAAGCTGTCTTACTAAATACACCTACTATGTATAAATTTAAAAAATAAACATAATCCAACATTTATTTATTTGTTTCTTATGAAGACTATTAAACATAATAGATACCTACTACAGAATTATTACAACAGAAAAGCGGCGAAAAGTGGGCTGTGGATATTTGATTTTGACAATCTGTAGTCTCCTATGGGATTATGGGCGTGAGTATATGTATGTATTTATATCGTCGGGTATACCCAAAACGAAGAAGTCTTAAAGAAAAAAAAAACACCCCTGATGAAAAAAAAATTAGCAATATCATCGCATTTAGAGATCGAATCTTATAGGGAAATATTTACAGAATGATTTCACTAAATATCACCTAAATTCTGAGCTACATCCTATATCTGTTCGCTCTGGGTCTTTTTTATATTTTTGTGTAAACTGGCTATGTAGTGTAATTTACAAGCATTATGATAATGTTAATAAGGCAGCAACTCACTCTTCTCCATGAGGAACAGGTACCCGGCGCGCGACACCCCGCCCCCCGCCTCCTCGGCGGCCGCCTCCTCCTCCTTGTTCTGCGCACACACACACGTTACACACACACAGACACAGTGCCGCACGGTGTCGCACAGTGTCACACTCACCATCTGGCGCACCTCCATCATCTTCTTCATGAGCGACTCGGTCTGCTTGCTCATCTCGTCGAAGTTGCTCCGCGTCTGCAAGCGCGCACAGGTTAGTGAAGCCACACGCGCCGCATGCGCTGCGCCACTCAACCTACACTCACAACTTACTGAGTTTCGTGCGTTGCGTTGGTGCGTTTTTGCTTGGCAATAGCGGTCCCTTTCCCAAAATCTGTTCGTAAGAATCAGTAGTCGTTCTGTTTACGTATTACAATTTCTAAAGTTTTTCAGGTTGTTTAAGTGATTCAGGTTTTCTCCAAATACGAATCCAGACCACCCCGCTGTGCTTGTACCCTGTTCTAACAGATTTCGAGAATTATTGTTTAATTCTTTTTCTTTATTTTATTGTACCTCTGTAGCTCAAGTTTGTTTTTCATTTCAGGGTTTAGTGATATGCTTGTATGTGAATATGCAGTTCCCATAAATAGTTACATTTATTTGAATGCAAAAATAAGTTTTTGTGACGAACGCCAACAAAACATCTCCGAGCAAATAAAATGTGTGAGCCACACGATTGTGCGATGGTGATAGTATTACTATTCTTCTGAAATACAAATCACTAGCGCCGGAGCTGGGGTCGTATCCGATACAAGAGAATGATCGCTATCGCCATGCTAACCCGCACCAAGTGAATCCCCGCGCACGCGGCCCTCACAAGTAGAACGCGACTCACACGCACACTCGCACACGGCGCGAGAACATGCTCGCTGTCACTCACGGACTATTCATATTTATACAACACGGTTTCTATCACGTTTAATAACAAAATGATGATGAGCAGGAGGGCCTCCCAGAAGCCGCCGCTCGGAGCGCCATGAAATTCTATTTTTTTTTTAATGTATTTTGCAATTTGTGGGTCAGTATTAGATTGTATATTGGTCAAAACATGATTCGCGATTCGCGACCGTAACAAATATGTATTTACAGAATTATAATCATCAATAGAACTCTGTAAGTTCAAATTACCCTACTGAATGACTATTTCATGCACTTTTTCTTGACATTTAAGGCCAATGTCAACTAAGACCGTTGTATTGATGAGTCTAACGAATCTGTAAATACATATTTGTTACGGTCGCGAATCATATTTTAACTAACATACAATCAGTCACTGGCCTGCAAATTGCAAAAGTCATAAGATTTGAATGTAGCGGCTACCTCAGCGCATGCGTCCCCCTTAATGAAGTAATAAGTCAGACTCATTGGAAGCAAAACGTCGTTAGTGTTGTTTAGTTGACACACACACGCGACACGCAGCACCTACAGACAGTCGCTGCTACGGAATAGGCCGGCTGGTGTGGCGCAGTCGGCTTAGTAGGGTAGTCGGCTACTCACCCGCTGGATGCGCAGCTGCAGGTCCTTGACGCGCGGCTCGGCGTCGGCGTGCACGTCATGCGCCGTGTGGTGGAAGGTCCACCAGCCGAACACGAAGCCTAGCAGCGTCTCCACCAGCTCGAACTTCTTGCGCTCCTGCACCGCCTGCAGCTGGAACACGTACTCCAGCGACGCCTGGCAGAAGTCGCGCTCCGCCATGTCCATCGCCGCGTCCGCCTGCGCACACCGCTGTACTGTACACTCACAGAACCGTGCTCTGTTCCATCCATAATTGAACAAAAAAAATTAGACTATTTTGTGGCGGTAATGGATACCGAGGGGCGTTTATAACTGAAATTTTAAATCGACCCCCTATATGGATGTCAAAACATCCCCAACACAAATACAAAAACGATATAAAAAGGTTGTGGCCAACCCTTTTGGATCTGATGTGCTGTTTTAAATACTTATACGTCTATGTGCTGCAGAATATAATCAAATGTTTCCACACACATTCTTGTGTACTCATAAAACTTATCCGGATATTTTCTGTAATCTTCGTATAAGTAGGTCACGAAATTCGCCATTTAAATATCGATCTTCATTCAGTTCGTGAACTCCTTCTCTCATATCTTGTTTTAAAAATATAAGTACTGCTTTCTAAATACAGAAGGGATAATTTTGATAACGCCATAATTTTGAGCAGGTTCTGACTACCTAAATACGTCCACCTTGGCCGCCGCCGCCCCGCCTGCCGCGCCGCTCGCCGCTAAGACCGAAGTCGTGAATTGGCCGTGAGTGTTCAGATGTTTTTGGTTAGTTGTGAGTATAGACATTATTGACAAGCATCTGCTCAGATATTAATGTTCAGATATTAATGGTAACTTGCAGTTTATGGAACTTATTGACATTTTAATTATTCAGAAGTATTTGGTCACCTTGTCCGGTACTGGTACTATATATCTGACGGCGGCTGTACATAGGTTTCATTGACATTTTGCGTGTCAAATATGCCTTGAGCGCATTTTCAACAATTTCAATAAACTTAACCAATCCGTCCCATAGCCCAGTACCCTAATTGAGTAATACACGATCAACCAGAATCTGATTCGTTTTGAAAAAGATTGCTAATCCATTGCTTAATAAGTTCGAAAAAAAATCTACTCAACAACGTAAATAACGCAAAGAATGTTGTTGAACTGTCAAAATGAAACAGATTAAGTAATCGTAATCGTTTATGAAAATGTATTGCTGGTTTAATTTTATTTTGAATCTCTCGTTTAGGTACCGGCGTTACTGAAAACCTGCCGTGCTATTCTGCAAACATCTCACAGTGATAACTTGGTTGAAGTGAGCTTGATGTGAGCTGTCATTGCACCTAAAGCTAGGGATTGACACTATGGACAGTTCACTTCATGCTCACTTCACCTCACTCTTCATGGTGAGATGTGTACAGAATGGATCGACTGTTTTCAGAAATTTTATATGCCACCTATAAGTCTGATTAGTAACGTGAGACACTAAAGTCTGATATAAATTTTGTCTACATCTGGGCAACCTTTTTCATTAGGTACGTCCAACCGTTTTCAGAAAAATGCTATGTTAGCGATCGCTTAGATTTTTCAACGCGTTCAAAATGGTTTCAACATTATGCACTTAGTATTAAAACAGCTCACCATGCTTACCTACATTGCTGACAATACTAACAAGAGACGGAATGATATAATATGCACATCTAATGCAACCTCAAAACATGTCTTTGTAGAAAGATTTTTTACATTCTTAGGCCCATTCTTGTACAATAGATTAAATAGGAAACTAAGTATGTATAAATTAAATTACTTTAGCTGTAAAAAAATTATAGTTCAATATTTACTAACCATAGATTATGCGCAGACAGAAGATCTACTTGTTGTCTGCAAATAATACCGCTAACATGCTATTTTACTTTTATTTACCTAATTTTAATTTAGTTTAATACTCATTGTTAATTTATTACATTAAGTATTTATGCTCTTCCTAGCCTGAAACACAGGTTCAACCTAGTTCAGGCAAATAAGCAACTGTGCTCTATTTTAATGATTAAGTTACTTTTGTAAATGTGCCCCTTTTTTATAAATAAAGGATTTTTTTTTTTTTTTTTTATTATTATTATAACAGTTATGATGCTCACATTTTCTTCTGAAAAATAATTTATTCGCATTAACTGACCAATGTTCACCTGAAAACAAGATTTTCAGACGGGTATATAAACTCGTCTGAAAATCTTGTTTTCAGGTTTTATTTTTAACAAAAAATATATTTTTGTTAAGAAATAATATACAAACAAACTCATGCGTTTTTCCCATGGGGTAAGCAGAACCTACAGAACAGAACGCCACCTAAATACAATAAAATATATTATAAGTTAAACTATTCAGAGCCTGGCTCTCACGCACTCTCGAAAGATGGCGCTATAACCATCCACAAGTTGCCTAGGTAGCTGTGGGCATCACGCGCATAGTGCGAGCTGAACATTAAAACTGTACAAGATGTACTCGTGTCCATGTAGCGACGTTGTATCACGTGTAGGTACAAGGTCGCTACATGGGGCGGGCGGAGGCCAGTGGCGAGTGGGCGAGTGGACGCGGCACCGGCGCAATGATCGGGTCATCAGCTACCTCTTGGAACACAGTCTCTGGTTTCTTGGTGGAGAGCGAGAGCGTGCGCTCCTGACTCTGGCAGAACTTGGCAGTCTTCTTGTCGAATTTCTTCTTCCCCTCCTGCAACATGGACGCGTCTGTTATAGAAGAGACGTATGTATGGTGAAGTGTGGCGAGTTTACGCGCGAAGTGGCCGTGACGTCGCGCTGTGACACGTGCTGCTAATGGAGGCGGCACGTGCGCTTAACTGATCTTATTATGATGAGCTATTCTCGGCGACACGATCTGTTCCCATTACCACTCATTTACTACTAACATCAATTCAAAGGGTCTCCTACAAGATCGCAACCACGCCTCCGTGCTTCATGACCTCTCTTGATCTTTTCCGACGCAAATGCAATCGTTCTTCGAAGCGGGAATATCCATACAAAGAAGACAATTATCTAAACAGTTATCTTTTTTAGGATTCCGTAGTAAACAAGGAACCCTTCTAGTTTCGCCGGTTTTTTTTAAAATAAACTCTTAAATGGGCGGTAACCGGACCCGATCTGTTTTAGTTATTAACGAGTTCACCAACTAAGTTAAGTAGGCTAAGTTATTTTGTTAGTAACTCTGTGGACCTCATTTAGCGTTATTATTAAAGTTTATAAATGGGAGGCTGAGGGTAGTGCTGAAAGCCTGTGAGTAGCAGGTACACCGATCAGGCGTACACGGGTACAGTAACGACATGGCGCTGGTGTGGTTACCTTGACGGCGCCGATGTGCTCCTTGCGGAAGCGCTCGAGCGGCTGGATGATCTGCTCGTGCGCGCGCCCCAGCTGCAACACAACACGTGAGTGAGTCACGACCTCGTCCGCACCTCGTCTACCGCCCGCGGGCGCACTGGCTCATAACTCTTCATTTTTTTGAATGTGATAATGTTCTGGGCCATAGAGGTTCGATTTGTTTAACATTATCGTACTTAGTACTTGTTGAGAGCCCTCCACAGTACAAGACTTACGTCCATACCTATAAACAGTGTCATAATATGAAAACATTTTAAACAATAAACAATCAATTATTTTAGATGGATGAGTAGATTCTGACGTTTCATAAGTGCCATGTATGTAGTCTTACGGCTTGGCCACGACATGCGCGGGGCGGCGAGCGGTAAAAATAAATATACAAAAAAAAAAAAAACCGAACAAAAAAAATCTGAAAAGCGAAAAATTACCTTTTAGTGTAACTAAGCTCCTAAACTTATTTAAGTAATAAATTTTGAAGCGGCGCCAAGCAAACAAATTAATAAGTCGTAAGTTGCTCATCAATTTATTTGAGGCTCGGTAAGTTATAAACGTCGCACAGCAGCACAGGTAATAAGTAGTAGGTACTAGGTCCCTACGCGCGCGAATGAATACGTATTCGTTTTTAACCGACTTCCCAAAAAGGAGGAGGTTCTCATTTTTTTTTTTAATGCTTATTACCTCATAACTCCTTCATTTATGAACCGATTTGGAAAATTCTTTTTTTATTTGAAAGGATATACTTCCCGATTGGTCCCATTTTTATGAAAATCAGTTCTGATGATGGGAACCATGAGGAATTGAGGGAATTCCTCAAATATTATAGGCATACACATAGCGATTTTGGTATTTTCAGCAATAAGTTAAACATATGCATTCAGAAAGTATAATTTGGTGAATTGGAACTGATGAAGAAGACCACAAATCCTTAATGAAAATTATTTCACGGGTGGCGCTATTTATGAACCGATTTGGATTTTGTTTTTCTTATTTGAAAGGTTGCTCTTCCAGATTGGTCCCATTGTTATCAACATTCAGTTCTGATGATGAAATCCATGAGGAATTGAGGGAACTCCTCAAATATTATAGGCATACACATAGCGATTTTGGTATTTTCGGCAACAAGTTAAGCATTTGCTTTCAGAAAGTATGATTTGGTGAAGTGGAACTGATGAAGAAGACCACAGATGGCCACCGGAACTACTCAATGATAAGTATTTTACGGGTGGCGATAAGATATCTCGATTAAAATAGTTAAGCGACTATGAAGCACATTCAGATGAAAATGGTACCATCGAACTGATCTGAAGATGAAACCGGAAGGAAAGCACCGGAACTCCGACATAAAACAATGTATCCTAGCCGTGTTTGGGCTTATTGGAATTGCCATGAGATGCACTCTGCCTATAAATGATTAATGGTAGTATCCCGGCATTAAATATAATAATAATATAATATAATAATAATATAATATAACCCCACCGCCGTATCTCTACGTTGACGTCGTGGTGGGGCTTGCGCGCTCCAAACTGTAGGTCTGTGCCGGTAGAGTTTACTTTGCCGGAACAGGTCTAGGATGAGGAGCCAGACCAAGAGAGATACAGAAACCCGCAGGGCAGCTTGTGGCGAGTTGTTGGGCAGTAGCGACCCCACGGACCCTATCTCCCGGGAGAAATCTTGTTCCTCATCTCTGGCTTGCCTTTATTGGCCGGCTGGAGTGAACGCTGACGAGGAACAGAGCTCCCACCTCATTCTTGCCTTAATTGGCTGGCTTGAGTGGAGATTCGCAAGAGCAAACGTGCTCGGAGGAAGGAAGTATTCCAGTAAGTGCTCGTAGGGATCTTGACCATCTTCCGGGCTCTGGGATTGTTCTGAAAGCCGTGGAATACCTCTCCACTCCTCAAGCACCTCAGGACATGTTGCCCCCTTGTCGCTACGTCACAACGTGCTAGCGACAGTTTTCGGGGGCCCATTATTGAGTGTGCAAGTCACCCCCTGCCATTTTATCCGTGTATATCTTAACATTGATCAGGCAGGGGACATAGGCCTTCCATAGTTTTAGGTAACCAATCCACTATAGCCACCCAAACCCATAGCCCAATATTTTTTGTTTCTATGTTCTGCAATAGTCCTGCACCAACCGGGGGTTGTCCTTGGGTGCACTTGCAAGTGCATACAGGGATAATCGTCGGTTGGTGCCTCATTCCTCATTCCATTTAAATTTGTCTAAGGGGCCTCTGCGAGTTGGCTTCGGCCCCTCGTACGCCTTCCAAAGGACCGGGACCCTATGGTCCCGAGATTTGTTGACAAATGATAATAATAATATAATATAATAATAATATAATATAATAATAATATAATACCTCTCCACTCCTCAAGCACCTCAGGACATGTTGCCCCCTTGTCGCTACGTCACAATGTGCTAGCGACAGTTTTCGGGGGCCCATTATTGAGTGTGCAAGTCACCCCCTGCCATTTAATCCGTGTATATCTTAACATTGATCAGGCAGGGGACATAGGCCTTCCATAGTTTTAGGTAACCAACTCTATAGCCACCCAAACCCATAGCCCAATATTTTTTGTTTCTATGTTCTGCAATAGTCCTGCACCAACCGGGGGTTGTCCTTGGGTGCATTTGCGAGTGCATACAGGGATAATCGTCGGTTGGAGCCTCATTTCATTAAAACTCCTAACGGGCCTCTGCGAGTTGGCTTCGGCTCCTCGTACGCCTTCCAAAGGTCCGGGACCCCAAAGTACCGAGAATAGTTAAAAACTAAAAATATAATATAATAATAATATAATATAATAATAAGTTTATTTCAATAAATGTTTACAATAATACACATGATATGTTTATAGGCTATGTATATTTTCTAGTTATAAATTAATTAGACATCTGTAGCCGAACTAGGCGAAAGCCTGTATTTCGGCTATCAGCGCCATAAAACCCCTTAATTAAATAGACACTTAAGTCGCACTTAAGTACTTAAATTGCTCTACTTGACTCGTATGCTATGTGTGGCCTTGATTGTCAGAAGACAGATTTCCATGTTATTTCCGTCAATGAGCCTGTCGTCGTGTGGTGACCTTCGTATTTTTTTTATTGCAAAATCGCAAATATACGTAGCGCTTTGTCGTGTCAGAAGTTTGGAAGGCATAGTGTTATCAGATTTGAACGCCAACAAATTCGATCGATTCGTCGATCACAGATCACAGATCTTTCGAGGGTGGTACCCTGTAATTTATGGACTGTGACCGCAGCATACGACGCTCCACATCTCCGTTACCCCTTGCTGCCTAGAACGTAGTGCTTGTTGGTGGTATGGGTATTGCTTTGAAAACTATAAATTATCATATCTTTTTATTTGATGACACGATTGAAATAAAACAAAAACTAAATATTACATCGTGATTATATTCTATTATATTCGCGCTGGTCTGCACGAAGCTTTTTAAAGTTATTTTTCACTTTTAAGTGTATTTTTGTGGAATTCGGTGGTTTATGTTTTGTAAAAAAGTTATTTAGTGTTTTTTTTGGAAGTCGGTTGTTTTTTTTGTAAAAAGTTTTTTGTTCATAACATTTCGCAAATTAGAGTTCCGCAAGAAAAGGTTGTCATTTTTTATAACATGTTGCCAAAGTCAGAACTTAGCGATGGAAAGTTCAAAGCCCACATCAAACGTGTCCTTATCAAAAAAGCATATTATAAGATTTATGACTACGTTGAAGACAAGGAAGTTGGCAATAATTCCTTCTGCACATGTGGCTTCCCTGGTGCCTCGTTAACGGCATAACTATGTAAATGTCTATTAACTGCTCCCAAATTACGATAATTATTTTAATATACTTTTTTATTTTATTTTTATTTACAAATTTCCTTGACATAATATTTTTATTATTTGACATTCTATACTTACAATATTCTATATTTTTAATTAAAATTGATTTGTTACAGCTGTAGTGTCAACCATTGTCATTTGGTTTAAATAGGTTTTTATTTTTATTAATTTATTTATCTTTTATATAGATTATTTTCTTTTAAATTTTGTGAATGTGAGAACGTTGTAGACATAACAGACTGTAGATCTGTGGACCATTTTATATTTTGCTAAGTACCGGGTACCTGTTGATGGGCCTACACTGTCCTCTCATACCTGTATAGTTGATCGAAGCTTTTAACACTGTAATTTGGAAAAATTGTAAAAACCATTTACTTTTAAAAGAGTAACCGTGGAGTTTCTTGCCGGCTCTTCTCCATAGGATACGACCAATTGGAACCGTGCACCTAGCTTCTGACGCATGACGTTTCATAAGTGCCCTTGTAGGTTTATGAGTTTTTTTTTTTTTTTTTATCCTCCGTCTACGTTATTTCCATACGTTCTATCGTCGAGAACAAATTCAATACTCAATTCTTTATTTGATGGTATAACAAAGTAAAAGATCAATATGGACCCTGTTGGGCACAGCTAAATTAGGAGAGAGGAAGAGGCGAAGTTACAATTCAATATTATTTTAAATTATTTGACGTGCTTAATTGGGTGTATAATCTATATAATATTATATATCTATATATATAAAAGATAGTCGTGTTTGTTACAACACTTATAACTCGAGATCTGCTGGACCAATTTTCATGGTTTTTAATTCGTTGGATTTGTCTCCGCCCCGAATAGCAGAATACATCTTAAAAACAATGAAAAGGTAGGGTAGGTAGGGTAGGTAGGGTAGGTAGGGTAGGAAGGGTAGGTGTAGGTAGGGTAGGTAGGGTAGATAGGGTAGGTAGGGTAGATAGGGTAGGAGGTAGGGTAGGTAGGGTAGGCAGGTAGGTGCGCCGTAGATAAGTACTTAGTGCTACTCGAGCGAAGCCGGGGCGGGCAGCTAGTATATATATATATATATATATATATATATATATAAAAGAAAGTCGTGTTTGTTACAACACTTATAACTCGAGATCTGCTGGACCAATTTTCATGGTTTTTGATTCGTTGGATTTGTCTCCGCCCCGAATAGCAGAATACATCTTAAAAACAATGAAAAGGTAGGGTAGGTATTAGGGTAGATAGGGTGGGTAGGGTAGGTAGGGTAGGTAGGGTAGGTAGGGTAGGTAGGGTAGGTAGGGTAGGTAGGGTAGGTAGGGTAGGTAGGTAGGTGCGCCGTAGATAAGTACTTAGTGCTACTCGAGCGAAGCCGGGGCGGGCAGCTATTTATGTATATATATAAATAGGTTTGTGTATATAGGTATAGTATATTAGTTATTTTTATTTTATGTATTGCAGAATTATGTAGCAAAAAATTATGAATGAATTGTCTCCGTGTGCTCAGCGCTTTACGTGAGCTCACGTGCGGAGTGTGGGACGGCTGCTGCGCCTGAGTCAGCGCGTGCGGCGCACTTTGTTCACCGCCGTGTATTGTCACCTCTTTGTAGGTATGGGCGTTATTTCACGTCACTACTTACAATAACTGGCTACGTACGGGGCATGCATGTAGCCGAATAGCTAGTTTCGAGACAAACTGTGAACACGTTATTTTGTAAGTAGTTATAATTTCGAAACTGCATCGAAAATGTACTTACAAAATAACCGTCCGTGTTTGACTTCTATATGTCACCCAACAATTGGCCAACAAATACATCACTCCAAGAATGGTTCACCTACCGCAATGCGAAGAAGAAGACCGAACCCAGTGAATCGTTTTTTCGTGAGAAAAACTAAAAAGCTGGATATGATTTTCTACCAGAATGTCCGGGGATTAAAGTCAAGGCGTTCGGAAACCAAGAATTTACTATACTCCTTCCCAAGTAATTTATTAGCCTTAACAGAAACTGAGCTCGATGACAGCGTGTTTGACTCTGAGGTGTTCCCGCGAGAATACGCCGTGCTGCGGTGTGACCGTGTGGGGCGTGGCAGCGGGGGCGTGCTGCTGGCCGCGCGCGCGCCCTACTCACTCAAACGTTTGGACTGTAAGTCTGAACAGTGCGACGAAATTATATGTGCAATAGTTACCAAACGTCGTTTGCGCTATGCTTGCTGTATTGTTTACTTGTATAAGAAAGATTATTTATGAAATTAACAAACTTCCTCTGATTGTTTTAGGAGATTTTAACCTTCATTCCGCTAGTGTAACCATCCGTGATGACTTTGAATTGTTTCTTTCTGAATGTAATTTAATACAAGAAAACAGAATTTTAAACGATCGTGGCAGAATGTTGGATTTGATTTTGGTTAACTCATGTGTGGCGGGAATCTCAGTTTCAGCATGTTCCGGCATTGTCTCGCCTGAAATACATCATAAGCCGTTAGATATCTCTATCAATATTAACACGCCGTATGCAAGCTTGAACAACAATAATACCTACTACCCTAATGACTCGAACACAACTATAACTTTTGAGCGTAACTTCCGTAAGGAGGACTTTTTAGTGAGTATACTCTGAACTGGCTGGTATAGACTGGGAGCCCGTGTATTCATGCGATGATGTTAACGTTGCTGTTGAGACCTTTTATGAGTTAATTAATAATATTGTTTGTCAAACCGTTCCTTTCAAAAGGATAAAACCATTGCGACTGAATTACCCCAAATGGTTTACGTCTGTTTCTATTGAACTAAACAACCTTAAAAACCATTATCACAAGCTCTACAAGCAGAATAATAATGACCAATCGCATTATGCATTTTTTACCTATTATAGGCGCTTATTAATAAAAAGTACGGGCGCAGATTTTGCTACTTAACACTAATCGTATTCAGTCAAATATCAAATGTGACCCCAAAACCTTCTGGGCCTATGTGAAAAGTAACAGAGAAAATAATGAGCAGGCTACCTTTGGTGATATGTCGCCAACGCAAGTGGCAGACGCGTTTTCAAATTATTTTAGTAGCGTTTTTCTATCAAAGATCTGCTTTGATGCGCTGGTATGGGATCCACATGAGCAAAAATATAAGCTCATGATAGAACGGGTCCAACGAAAATTTGCTCGCTACCTATATAAAAAAATATATGGGTATTATCCCTATTTGTATCCGTCTCTGTTTGTTGTGGGAATGGTAGGTATTAACACGTTAGAACTGAGACGCAAGTGTGCACTTTTGATGCACTACTACTTATTGCTCAATAATAAGATCGATAACGCGACTACTCTAGCTCGCTGTTCATTGTTTGCTCCGGACCGGCTGCGGCGGTCGCGCGCCTGTGCCTCGCGGTGCCTGTTCGCGGCTCCGCCTGCGCGTACCCATACTGCTCGATATGCCGCACAACCCAGGCGATCAATCTGCTGAACGCCCTGATTGCTCAGGAGCCCGATGTTGACATATTTATGTATAGTGGTAAATTTATGTTAGATGTTTGTATTTAGTTTTTTACCTAAATGTTGTTGTTGGCTTGCTGCGCGCTTTGGTTTTTACTGTAAGTGCAGCAAGTAATTGTTATATAAATAAATAAATAATATTACCATCATTAGATCCCGAGCATGCTATGAGTAGCCATATAGTAGCAAATGCGTCTCCTATTAATATGTCCTATCCTCTTAATATTGATTACGTTCACGAATCTGAAGTTCGTAGCGCTATGGCTCGGCTTCCTCCTAAATCTACTCAAGGTCCGGATGGAATACCACAGTATTTGGTTAAGGACGGCTGTGAAATTTTCAAATTGCCCTTGCAATTTATCTTCAACCTGTCTATTACGTCGAGCATATATCCAACGGAGTGGAAAACATCCAAAGTACTCCCGGTACATAAAAGCGGCCAAAAAAGTGACATAAAAAATTATAGGCCAATAGCTGTTTTATCCACATTCGGCAAAGTATTCGAATCGGTATTATATAAAAGATATTTAATATACTGCAACGGTGGTCCGCGGAAGAGCAGCACGGATTCCTTCCCAATCGCTCGACCACGTCTAATCTATTTAACATTACTACACTCTTAGCCATAAATGTTAACGACAAAAAGCAGATCGATGTTAATAAAAGTGAAATTCTGGTAACTCAGGACATAAGTGTATGGACAATAAGTATTATAGTAATAATGTTCGTATTTACACTAGCATTTTTGGCTGTTAAATTCAAAGCCTTTAAGAAAATAATTGTGTTACGACGAAATCATCTGGACCCAAAAGATTTGCCTCCAGCTGATTTCTCTCTAAAGGGGGGAGGAGTTAAGGATGCTCATCCTGTAGATATATGCTTCGTCAGCCCAAATAGAGCATAGCAACAAGTTGAAGGGATCTGACTCAGCAATTACTTTACACGTGTATAAAATACAATCGAATGTTCTAGAATAAATTATGCTGATGCACTAACTTACTTCCTGCGCAATATGTTATATGACGCCCTTTGTTTCCACTAACGTGAGAAGTAATATATTATAAAAAGACAATTCTGTTCTGAGACTTCGCGCTGTAAACACTGTAATTTGGAACTTTTATTAAATAAATCAATTTTTTTATTGAAACCGTTTATCCATTCCTTGACTCGCGCGACCTGGCGAGAGTGAAACTGCTCTCGATGACTTGATGTGTTCATATAATTTTATGTTCATATCTAACCTGTATTTTTGCTCTCGGTTTTGAATATCGAGTTTCTTCTATTGAGTGTAGAGCCACTTCAGCCACTATAAGTATGTTAATTAGAAAGATACCGTTTGTTTTAGAAATTGAGACATTTTATACTTATTTAGTATGGCTAACATCCGTGTTTGGTTGAATCCTGCTGCTTGCACATAGCTTGTAGGCGAGGCGACTGTGTACGAAATTAATTTACACAACGATTTGATATCCCATAACTCAAGGATATTAATGAGACCATGTCAAAGAATAAACTGGCATAAGTAATGAATAACATGTTTTTTTTTTTGTTTTCACTTTTATTTTAAAATAATTCGACAAAGTCACGATTATTTATGTAAAACACCCTTACGCGAAAAATAAAAAAGATACGAAAAAAAAAACTCACTTGTTGTCCATAAAAAAAAAATGAGAACGTCGCATTTTCTTAGCTTTAAATATGAATGATTGGTTTGAATGAAAATGATTTACTTGCTTGTACTTTTCAATGAAAGTTAAGATACACACATCGAGTCTTGTGTTATGTTACTGACTGACTGACTCATCAACGCCCAGCCCAAACCCTTGGACCTAGAAACCTGAAGGCCAATTCTCGCACATCTGCTAATAAGGAAGGATTTATCGAAATTCAACCTCTAAGGGCTATAATTATGGGGATGAAAGTTTAATTGTGAATCCCATCCAAAATGTTTAAATAGTTCAAACCGTGAATTGGTATTTAGCTTTTTGTATGGTAATTAATAATGACATGTATCAGCGTTTTTAATAATCATCCCAAAAATAAGGGGATGAAACTTATACGTGAAACTTTACGTATGGGAAACCCGTATTCGCTCTCACCTAAAGTAGGTCACCCAGTCGCCAAAGATACTTTAGTAATTCAAGAACACAATACCTACTCAATACCTTTACTAAGGGATCAAAAGAGTAATAATACTTTCTTAATAATTCCTTATTTCCGTACTTATAATTATTTGGGTAACGATTTTTCCGAAATTCCCATGGGATAGGGAGTAAAGAGGATTTAAAAGGCTGCAGTGCCCTCTTGATGTATGTTGCGCAATGACGATAAAGTCTAAGGGTCAGTCACAGAAAACAGCAGGAATTGATCTGAGAGGGGACTGCTTCTCGCACGGCCAGTTTTACGTGGCCTCCTCGAAAGTGAGCTCATCTAGCAGCCTGGTTGCGTTAGCACCTGAGGGCAGAACCTGTACTTTATGTATATAATAGGTTGGTAAAATTCAATACCCGAGAGGCAGTACAAAATGCCTTTGAAGAATTTGTTGCCTCCCGTCCAGCTGATTTCTTTAAGAAGGGCATCAATAAACTGCCACTGCGTTGGCAAAGATGCATTGATTGCATGGGTGATTACTTCGATTAATACAAATAAAAAATACATGAAAAAAATTAGTTTAATTTTTTTCTTACAAAACGGCAATTTAATAGGTAAAGACCTAATATAACCCCCTGTGGTTATTCACAGGGGGTTAGGACTACTTATTTTGTAAGTAATTTTAATTTTGTTTCATTTTTATAATGTAAGTAATTGTACCCTCAATTATTACGGAATTTACAATAGTTGGAGTGCGAGTCGTTTAAAAAAAAAGTGAAAATGAGAACGAAGTTTATAAATCCCTAAAACTTATAAAAAACAAAAAAAAAAAGATGCTGGATTATAAGATAAACGATAAGTCCTCATCTCTACCTACTACATATCTTTATTTTGCCGTTTCTGACAGGGACTATCCGGATTGTTCCTAAGGAAATATTTACCACCTAAGCACATACCTACATAGTGGAATGCAATAAAGTATTGAGTATTCAAAGTGGAATAATGGAATTCTTCTTTTCGTGTGGTTGGTGACTAACCTGTTGTCAGAGTTTTAAAGCCGCCCATGGGCCTCTGACTTCGCTTCACATGCCGTCGAGAAATATCTCTTAGGCATCCGGTCCTCACGATGTTTTCCTTCACCGTTTTTGAAGCGAGTGATAATTACAATACGCACATGAATCCGAAAAGCCAGAGGTGCGTGCATAGAAATATTTCTATGCACGCACCTCTGGCTTTCACAGACACGCCCCCATGCCACTTCTCCTGTCATTTATATAAATGACAGGAGAAGTGGCATGGGGGCGTGTCTGTGTCCGCGCGTCGTGCTCATAATGCTCATGTCTCAGGCAAATGGCCGTCTCCGCTAACTAGTGCGCTTTCGAACACGATTGTAATAAAATTTAAGAACACCGTGTTGTACAGTGGTATCTTGTAAAAATCGAAGCCAAACTAGAAACTTTATAAATCATAGAACCACTAGTTTATCATATATCAGCACAAGTATTTTACTATATTTGTGTTGAAAATCATGAAAAACAACACATCGTAATTTTTTTTTTGCCTTTACTACGTTATTTATGTTTTCATATATCACAGCGACTGTACTATTATTGCAGTAATTACATTGCTTCTTTACCACTACCTAAGTATGTTGCTAAGTGACTGGACAAGCAAATTAAGATCAAATTAACCGAAGATCTTTGGGGAATGTCCATTAAAGTCTGTACTTCCATAATTGAGACCATAGCGCCTTACTTAGCCTTAATATTTAATTTGTGTGTGGACCAGTGAGTCTTCCCGGATTTAATTAAAAATACAGTAAATACAGTAAGGTAATACCACTTTTCAAATCCGGGGACAGTAAAGACACCAATAATTATAGACCCGTATCCGTGTTGCCGGTTTTCAGCAAGGTGTTTGAAAAGGTAATGCTTAATCAAATGCTCAATCATTTTAACACAAATAAAATCCTTCATGATCAACAGTATGGTTTCACCAAAGGACGTTGTACGACCGACGCCGGTGTAACCTTATTAAGACACATTTTTAACGCGTGGGAAGAGGCCCAAGACGCCATAGGAATCTTTTGTGACCTCTCCAAGGCATTTGATTGCGTCGATCACGAAACCTTACTCTTGAAACTTGAGCATTACGGACTTGGAAAACTTGCACTCAATTTAGTAAAATCTTATTTAAATAATAGACAACAGCAAGTCCAAATAAACGGTATCAATTCACTAGGTTTAAAAGTAAAAATAGGTGTGCCACAAGGCTCGATATTGGGTCCATTCCTCTTTTTAGTGTATATCAATGATCTACTCCATTTATTAAAAATCAACCACAAATGGTGTTATTTGCTGACGATACTTCCTTAATTTTTAAGGTAGATAGACGTGCAACAAATTTTGACGACGTAAATAACGCCCTATTGCAGGTCCAAAATTGGTTCACTGCTAATAATTTAGTATTAAATGGAAAAAAAACTAAGTGTATAAAATTTTCTTTACCAAATGTCAAAAGTAGTGATTGTGAGATAGTATTGAATCAAGAGAAACTAGAATTCGTCGATAAAACTGTTTTCCTAGGGATCACGCTAGACTCAAGGCTACAATGGGGTCCTCATTTAACATCTCTCGCAGGACGGCTAAGTTCAGCAGCATATGCTGTCAGAAAAATCCGTCAATTTACTGATGTAGATACCGCGAGGCTGGTCTATTTTAGTTACTTTCATAGTATCATGTCTTACGGTATTTTACTGTGGGGACGGGCTGCAGACATCGAGTCTATTTTTATTCTGCAGAAAAGAGCGATTAGAGCCATATACTATCTCCGCAGGCGTGACTCTCTAAGGGAACTGTTTAAGGATATTAACATCATGACGGTACCTTGTCAATATATCTATGAAAACATCATGTACGTAAGAAAAAACTTACATCTTTTTAGTAAAAGAGGTGATAGACATAATTATAGTACAAGAAATAGGGACCTATTAGTTCAACCAGGTTTCAGACTGGCTAAAGTGGACTCATCTTTCATGGGGTACTGTTTAAAATGTTACAATAAAATTCCTCCCCACATACTTCAACTGAATGAGACGAAATTCAAGTCTTGTATAAAACGCACACTATGCAGGCAGGCATATTATAATTTGGGGGATTACATCACTGATAAAAATGCTTGGCTCAATGCTGGTCCTGCTCCACAACCACAACTAATTGATTAACATCTGAAAATACTGTTGGAGCTGCTGAAGATTTTAAGACCATCTTTGCATTGTATAAAGTCAATCTCCTTTGTATTATATAATTCCAGAGCACAGGTGTGAGTACTATGTACTAAAGAGCTACCATTTACCGGGTAATACTTTTTTTTATTGACTTGAATGTGCCCTGGCGGCTGTGAGTATGTCATGCTCACTCAAATGTCTCGCTGATGGTGGCGCGTGTGTTGGATCATTTAGCTCCCTTCAAAATGGTTGAGCTGAATGGTGCTGATCCATACGTCATGTTCGTGAACGGGCGCCGTCAGTTGGGACTGGTCAACTCTTAGCGGCCATGGCTGATTTTAATTTTTTTTTAATTGTTCTTTGTTTTTATCTTTGTATTACGGACGCTTCTAACGTGCACGTCTTTCTACATTGTTCTCACATGTATAATTTCAACATGAATGATGTAACCAATACTTTGTAACAATTTATTTTATTTAAAAGAGTGTCCGTGGAGTTTCTTGCCCGTTCTTCTCCATAGTACCTACTACGCTTTGGAATGGGCAACTAGCTTCATATTTTTGACTGACCGATTCCTTGACAATTCAAAAGTGCCTGTAATGGTTTAATTGAAATAAATGATTTGAGTTTGAGTTTGAATGTAAAAATCACAAAACGATATTTTCTTTAAGCGGTTGCATCGCGTAGTACGGCCGCTGTGTCTTTCCTATCTGTCGAACAGGCAGCAAAAAGTAAACGTTAACGGGGCGACGTCCTCGGGGTCTCTAGTTAAGATGGGCGTGCCTCAAGGATCAATTCTTGGCCCTTTCCTATTTCTAGTCTATATTAATGACCTTCCTTACATGATGGCCAACTTATCAGATATAATTCTATTCGCTGATGAGTGATGACACTTCTCTTATTTTTTAAATAGATAGAAAAGATACGGATGTCTTACATGTCAACAATAGTCTAGCAGTTCTTTCGAAATGGTTCGCAGCTAATAATCTTTTACTTAATGCGAACAAAACTAAATGTCTTAAGTTCTCATTACCAAATGTACCTCAAGCAGGTCTAAATTTAAAACTTGACGGCAAGAAACTAGATGCTATTACGGAAACTGTATTTCTAGGAATTACTTCAGATTCGAGATTGCAATGGGGCGCCCACATTAGAGCTCTTTCAGGTAGATTAAGTTCAGCTGCATATGCAGTAAGAAAAATAAGGCAGTTGACTGATGTAGCCACAGCTAGGTTAGTATACTTTGCTTATTTCCACAGTATTATGTCTTATGGCGTTCTGCTGTGGGGATCGGCAGCTGATGTCTACATCAGATCCCAAAAAAACTGAATCTATTCAGTTTTCATCTTACAAAAGAGGGCAATTCGCGCGATCTATAAAATGGCTCCTCGTGAGTCGCTTAGAGATAAATTCAAAGAAATTGATATACTTACTCAACCTTCTCTTTATATTTTAGAAAGTATTTTGTATGTTCGCAAAAACTTAGGACTTTTCAAAATAAGAAGCGATTTCCATAATATAAATACACGTAGTAAACATGAAATTGTGATACCCAAATTTAGATTAACTAAAACTAGTAAGTCATTTCTTATAAACAGTATTCGCTTTTATAACAAGTTGCCAAAGTCAGTTACAGAACTTAGCGATGGAAAGTTCAAAGCCCACATCAAACGTGTCCTTATCAAAAAAAGCATAAATAATTATAAATAAGATTAAAGACTACGTTGAAGACAAGGAAGTTTGGCAATAATTCCTTCTGCACATGTGGCTTCCCTGGTCCCAAATTACGATAATTATTTTAATTTACTTTTTTATTTTATTTGAATTTACAAATGACATCTTTTTATTATTTGACATTGTATATTTACAATATTCTATATTTTATATTAAACTTGATTTGTTACAGCAGTAGTGGCAACCATTATCATTTGGTTTAAATAGGTTTTTATTTTTATTTTTATTAGGAATTTCATTTGTCTTATAGCTTATTTTCTTTTAAATTTTGTGAATAAGAGAACGTTGTAGACATAACAGACTGTAGATCTGTGGACCATTTAATATTTTGCTAAGTACCTGGTACTTGTTGATGGGCCTACACTGTCCTCTCATACCATTTAACACTGTAACTTGGAAACATTGTACAAACCATTTACTTTTAAAAGAGTAACCGTGGAGTTTCTTGCCGGCTCTTCTCCATAGGAAACGACCAATTGGAACCGTGCACCTAGCTTCTGACGTTTCATAAGTGCCCTTGTAGGTTTATGTGAAATAAAAATATTTTGAATTTGAATTGAATTTGACGTGTTAGTGATGTGGTTGTGCAGATCCACTAACGTAGGCTATCGACATCACTGTCGATTGTCGTATGAATTTATATTACTATTAAAGTTTATTCTTCAATTTGTCAACAGTTATAGCCTCATTGGAAGACCGATGTGAAATCTTGTTTTATACTCATTTAGATTTTCTCATAATGTTGTCATTTTTTGATTTACTTAATATATATTTTTTGCCACGTTTTGTTTATTTATAATTATAATTATATTTATATTACATGTTTATAGTTTTTTATTAATTATTTTTTCAGGAACTCCCAAAATGTTTAATACTTACAATAAGAAATGGGAGAATCGATAACTTTCCGATTTAGTCAATCACTAGCGTATATCTTTACATAGTATAAAATGAAGTCGCTTCCGCTGTCTGTTGGCTTAGATCTTTTAAAGTACTCAACGGATTTGAATGCAGTTTTCAGCAATAGATATAATGATTCAAGAGGGAGGTTTATATGTATCAAACATACCCGTGTGAAGCCGGGGCGAGTCGCTATCTATCTTTTCGTGTGAGTGAGTTGTACCATGCACCGTGCATGGTAAATGCACGCTGTGTTTGATGGGATAAGGTTTATTGTGTAGTACGTTCTGATTTATAAATTGCAAGCGTGAGCGCGACGTCGTATCTATTGGGTTTACTGATCTGCATGTGTAGTTGTGGCGAGATAGTGGGGAGGGTATAGGGTTTCAATACATTTTCAACTAGCGGGACAAGCGCTCAACGCTTGTCGTGTCCACACGTCGCGTCCCGAGTTCGCAACAAGTCAATCGCCTTCCTGAAGATGCCTCGTTGAGAGGTGAAACACGTGTCGATTTCTTACAGGGTTCTTTATGACTCATTAAGAACAGTTACGCGGATTAAGTTACTAAATATACGTCGTCTATTGTATTTTTTAGTGTGCTGAACGTTCAGCTGGAGAAACATTTGCGGTTGCACGATGCACAGTTCGGGTTTCGGCCTGGCTTATCCACCGAAAGTGCATTAGCTTGCCTTGCCTAGAACACTGTCAGGTATTACACTAGATGGGCACGCCACAATTGTGGCGATAAGTCCCCTCTTTGAGGAGTGGCTAGAGAGGCGCCACGGCGTCCTCACCTTCCGCCTGACGCAGGTCCTCACCGGACATGGTTGTTTCGGGAGGTTCCTGTTTAGGATAAAGCTGGAGGAAACGCCCGGGTGTCACCACCAGTGGAGGTCTGCCCGGCTTGGGCGGGGTACCGCCGCGCCGTGTCCTCACGGAGGCGATCGGCGGCGGCGATCTCTCGCGTCCGGCCCTGGTTCAGGCCATGGTCCGGACCGAGAGTGCATGGGAGGCCGTCACCGCCTTCTGCGAAGTAGTAATGCTCGCGAAGGAGGAGGATGAGCGCGCGAGGTAGAGGCAAGATTCGCGCCCAAGACGCCCCGGGCATCAGTCGAGAGCCGACTTCCGGCCACCGTAGGCGCGGGCTTGCGGACGGTGAGCAATAAATAAATAAAATAAATAAAAATATTTTATTGTCAGGCATCAAGGCCCATAGGGTGTTAGTTACATCTTCCTTAAAGACTATATTAGTAACATGCAGGAAAAATAAAAAATAAAATATAACAAAATAAAATAAAATAAAAATCACAATCACAGGAAGGTTTAACAAGCTTTGTTGCCAACATGAAGCTTAGTAAACCTCCCCATTGTAGGCCCATCCAGCCTCTCTGCAAATACCTTCAGAATGCTGTTGCTGCTTCCCCTCACTCGAGATATTACTGAGGCAACTTTCTTCCGCATTATCGCAAAGTAATCGTCAGTATGCGCATCGGCGAACATACCTGACGCACTACAGTAAGGTGGAAGCCTCAACAGCGCCCTGAAGGCATTGTTGTATTGAATGCGCAGGGCATTGTCTGCTTTTAGGGTATGATTATCCCATAGGCTGCTGGTGTAAAAAGTTTGGCAGTAGGCCTTAAAAAGAGTTCGAGCAATGGGTAGCTCGCCGTCCGATAGGGACCAGGCCCGGGTCGACGGCGCGTTGTGTTCCACGCGCGCCTCAAAGAGATTTCAGCACTAACTGACGGGGTCCGGAAGGGCCAATGCCTGCCGGGGTTGCGAGTTTGTCCGAAAGGGATATCGCGACCCCGGCACACAGGCAACGGAAGGAACACGGGTGGATTTTAGTCAGTAAAAGTCTGACACGCCCTCCCGCTCCGTCCAGAGCGGGAGAAGTTAATTGATAATTTCCCACCCTCAAAAAAAAAAAAAAGTTATTACACTAGCAGGAGTACACCAGTTTACGGGGCGTTTCTGGATCTTTCTAAGGCTTTCGACTGGGTCTCATACGACATTATTTGGGGTAAGCTAAAAGCGACAGGTGTTCCTAACGAATTGCTAAACGTTTTTAGATACTGGTACGGCAACCAAACTAACATTGTAAGGTGGGGGAGTAAGTTCTCTTTACCATACGTGTTGGAATGTGGCATAAGACAGGGGGCTTAACCATGCCCAACCTTTTTAATCTTTATATGAATGCATTGATCGGGGAACTCAGCAGTGCGCATGTGGGCTGCTATGTTGACGGCTTGTGTTTTAACAACATAAGCTACGCCGATGATATGGTCCTGCTGGCTCCCTCGGTCAGTGCACTTAGAAAATTGGTGAAGATATGTGAGGACTACGCTGCCACCCATGTGTTACAATATAGTAGTAGTAGTAGTAGTAGTTGGAGTACGCTGTTGCGGTGTGGAATCCCTTCTATGCTAAGTACTCAGATGAAATTGAAAAAGTACAAATTAAATATTTGTGTGAATGGCGAGCTGTTGGGCAGTAGCGACCCCACGGACCCTATCTCCCGGGAGAAATCTTGTTCCTCATCTCTGGCTTGCCTTTATTGGCCGGCTGGAGTGAACACTGATGAGGAACAGAGCTCCCACCTCATTCTTGCCTTAATTGGCCGGCTTGAGTGGAGATTCGCAAGAGCAAACGTGCTCGGAGGAAGGAAGTATTTCAGTAAGTGCTCGTAGGGACCTTGACCATCTTCCGGGCTCTGGGATTGTTCTGAAAGCCGTGGAATACCTCTCCACTCCTCAAGCACCTCAGGACATGTTGCCCCCTTGTCGCTACGTCACTATGTGCTAGCGACAGTTTCCGGGGGCCCATTATTGAGTGTGCAAGTCACCCCCTGCCATTTTATCCGTGTAAATATAAGACATTGATCAGGCAGGGGCCATAGTCCTTCCATAGTTCCAGGTCACCAGTCAACTTAAGCCACCCAAACCCATAGTCCAATATCTTTGTTTCCATATCCTGCAATAGTCCTACACTAACCGGGGGTTGTCCTTGGGTGCACTTACATAGTGCATACAGGGATAATCGTCGGTTAGTGCCTCATTTCATTAAAATTCCTAACGGGCCTCTGCGAGTTGGCTTCGGCCCCTCGTACGCCTTCTAAATGTCCGGGACCCCAAGTTCCCGAGAATAGTTAAATCTAAAAATAATAATAATAATAAATCTTTTTATTTCGGGCAACTATATGGTCCATAGATTGTTAGTAACAGTTATACACTTAAAATACTATTGTTAGTAACTTAACTAAAGACGAATTCATGCGAAGACCACCCAAACAACTACACCCCCAGAAACTATGGAATAAGTCTTCGCACAAATTGCCTTATTACGGCGGAGGAAATGTCTGTCGCCACAGCCATCAGAATACTATTGCGAATTTTAAGCACGTTATTTACAATTATATTATATACTCGTAAGTATTAATTGCAACCGCACTATGTAACATTAAAAATTACTCTTTTTTATAATCTGTGGAAAATGTCGTGGGTTATACACTTGCTCACTTTGTATGAACTGTTTGTATATTATTGTAGTGTGTAACTGTTTATTTTCCTAAATAAATAAAATAAAAATATAAAGTAAATAAGTCGAAACTCATGGTTTTTAAGGCTGTTGGTAAGAAATGTCCAGAAAATGTACCACCTATTAAAATTGGTTAAATGTAATTAGTTAATTACACACACAATCATAAAATTAAAATTAGATTAAATTACATAAAAGTAGACAAAATTTGTTGAAATGCAATTAGTCAAGATTAGGCAAAAATTTGATAAAATTAGATTTATTTGGGAAAAAATTGGAATAAAATTGATTAACAAGAAACAAATTAATTTATTCACTCACTCCAAGGAGATTGTACTGGGAGTGGCAATGGATTCTAGGTATCGAGTAGCAGTGATCAGGAATCTCAGAAGAATCGCGAAGACATCTGAGGATTCGTCATACAGCAAAATGTTGTTTATATGGGTGAGGGCTAGGTACAATGGACTGGCCTTGAGGGTTATGGTACTGGTTTGAGGTATTGAGAATAGAGGACGTTGGCGAGGGCGAAGTGTGTCTAATGGGCAGTGGGATGTTAAAGGGGATGTGCTGTAGTAAAAATGAATTGAAATATGTACCACGAATTAGGCGGATGAAATATTTAACGAGACTAAGATTTCTCCTTACTTCTAAACTTTGGTAGCCCACCATACCTAGCACAAATGATGTTGGGTACATGTACGGGTAATATCCATACAGTTTTAAGTAGAGGTAACGGACAAAAGACTTTTGAACCTTTTCGATGGCCAGTGTATACACTTTTTCATGGGGGCTCCAGATTGCACAATTAGTCTCTAGCAAACTGCGAATGAAGGAGTTGTACAGCATGGCCAGTGCTTGATGATTAGTAAAAATTTTAGCCTGACGCAAGACAATACCTAAGTTTTTGCGGGACTTGTTGCAGGTCTGTAGTATGTGCTGGTTAAATGTAAGATGTGGATCGAACTGAGCACCCAGATCGCGTACGGTTAAAACGCGTTTCAGGGGCTCATTGTTCATAGTGTAGATGTTGTGTATGGGTTGCGTGGCCTTTGAGTAGGTCATGACCGCGCCTTTACTAATGTTTAAGTTGAGGTTGTTTATAGTGCTCCAAGTGTGAATGTTGTCGATGTCGAGTTGAAGTGTGGCCGTATCACTAGAGTTAGTTATTGGAAGAGCAACTTTAACATCATCAGCGTACATTATGACTGTGGATTGTTTTACATATGTGGGAAGTTCGTTAACTACTATTAGGAAAAGAAGGGGCCCGAGGTTAGTGCCCTACCCTATGCCAGAAGTGACCGAGTAGCGCTCTGAATTGGCATAATGTATGTTACAAATTGCTTGCGGTCGCGCAGATAGTTTGCGAAGAATTTAAGCGATGTCACAGAAAAACCTGCTAATGCCAGTTTACATAGAAGTATGTCGTTGTCAACCCGGTCAAAGGCCGTCTGAAAATCAAAATAGGCTACATCAGTGATTGACTATAACAGTGTGCAAGGATATAATGGCAATCCTAGCGATTCCAGAGATATCCTCATTTTTCATGTCAGCTCCATACATTTTTTTCTTATAAAAATTATAACTCTTCCATTTGTGCACACAATTACTTCATATGACATTTTATAGAACAGTAATGATGGGCAGAAGTCATTTCCAGCAAAAAAAATAACATTTAAGACATCGAGATCCTATGTCTTCTACAGCCGATTTTCGATCCACCGTGCGCCGGCGGCGTGACGCGTGAGTCGCGTTCGGTCGGCCGGCACGTTCCGTCGCTCACGTAATGCTGCACTAATTATGTCAATGCCCTCATTAGCATGTATCCCGCGTGGCGCGCGACGTGGACGTCGTCGTTGGCTAGCCGGCATCGAAAGTGATTTCTGAAGGTCGGCGCTTGTTTACCAACAAGGCCGAGAGCACGTCGCTCCCGCACCCGAAAGACACTCGACGTACGAACGAACGTATGACGATGCGGGTTTACGTGTCGTTCAGACTCAGCTTGATCTTAGAAACTCTTTCACGATTTACACGAAGGCCACACGAGCGGAACCGCAGACAAACGCTACTCGATATAAACCATGTCTTATAAGTACAGATTATTTATAGGATGATATCAAAACAAGATATGGAAGTTTGCATACTTGTAAAACTTGTCTGCCGCGGCAGACCGATTACTGAGCTAAAGTTTCCTCTCCGATGAGGGTACGCAGCGTCACCGGATCAAGGCGCTGTGACAACATGCGTGCGAGCTCGTCAATATGAGATGAAGACTCAGCAATCATTGTGCCGATAACCGTTACAGTACAGCCAAGAGCTCGACCAACACCTGTGGAGGCTCTCTTGTGCAGTTGGATCTATACAGCGGCACTTCTGGAGCCTACACCAGCACTTCATGCTTGCTTGTTACGCGATATCTTAGCCCATTCAGAACCGATTTTGACATAACTTTTTTCGATAAAAGGGTTTACCATGGGCACAGATAATAATGTAATACTACTTACCATGGGTATACAATGCATTGTATTTAACAACAATGCATTGTAATATTGCTATGGGTTAATACCTGAAAATAAACGATAAAAATAACCCCACCGCCGCGGCCGTATCGCTACGTTGACGTCGCGTTGGAGTTTGCGCGCTCCGAACTCTAGGTCTGTGCCGGTAGAGTTTACTTTGCCGGAACAGGCCTAGGATGAGGAGCTTGGTCTGGACCAAGAGAGATGCAGAAACCCGCAGGGCAGCATGTGGCGAGCTGTTGGGCAGTAGCGACCCGACGGACCATATCTCCCGGGAGAAATCATGTTCTCATCTCTGGCTTGCCTTTATTGGTCGGCTACACTGACGAGTAACAGAGCTCTCACATCATTTTAGCCTTAATTGGCCGGCTTGAGTGGAGATTCGCAAAATCAAACGTGCTCGGAGGAAGGAAGTATTTCAGTAACTGCTCGTAGGGATCTTGGCCATCTTCCGGGCTCTGGGATTGTTCTGAAAGCCGTGCAATACCTCTCCACTCTTCAAGCACCTCAGGAACATGTCCTGAGGGGCTGCAAGAGAAGGGGGGCCCTTGACGCTACGTCACTATGTGCTAGCAACAGTTTTCGGGGGGGTTTTCCCATTATTATTTAGTGTGCAAGTCACCCCATGCCATTTTATCCGTGTACATATAAAACATTGATCAGGCAGGGGCCATAGTCCTTCCATAGTTCCAGGTTACCAGTCAATTTAAGCCACCCAAACCCAAAGGATATGGAAACAAAGACATTGGACTATCCAATATCTTTGTTTCCATTTCCTGCAATAGTGCTACACCAACCGGGGGTTGTCCTTGGGTGCACTTGTATAGTACATACAGGGATAATCGTCGGTTGGTCCCTCATTTAACTAAAAACGTCTAACGGGCCTCTGCGAGTTGGCTTCGGCCGGGACCCCAGGGTCCCGAGAAATGCCAAGAGACGTGAAAATACTAATAATAATACCTCAAGGAGGTCCCATACTAATTTGGTGAATGTCTGATGAAGATCTGCGGAACTAAAGACTGGTTTGAATTCTTTAATGAATGACAGTAAGCCTGCCGCGATTGCTTCTATCGCTAGTCGATGTTTTGTTGAAGACAGCATAGTAGTTGAAAATAAAGCCTCGTGGAGACTGGCGTGACGCGACGACGCGACTCGCGCCGGTTATTGTTTTACCGTGAAGTTTCCTTAGAAATTGTTTTGTTAGAGTTGCGTCGCGCCAGTCTACACGAGGCTTAATTATCATCATCTGCGTAGCCTTTTCCCAACTATGTTAGGGTCGGCTTTCAGTCTAACTAACCCGATGTAGCTGAAAACCAGTATTTTACATGGAGCGACTGCCTATCTTGAAATAAATAAACCCACTTAAAATAAGGAGGCACCGATGTATGTTGTTTATAATTATGATGTGTGTTATGTGTTGATGTACGTGAGTGGTGGTACTGACCATGCGGTCCCGCTCGTCCTCGATGGTGCGGATGAGCGTAGCGAAGTGGTGCAGCGAGCGGCTGATGACGCGTTCGTCCTCCGTCATGGAGGCGCCGATGCACGCGAACTCGAACTGCTCCATGCTGGTCGCCAGCGCCATCTGCGCCGCGCCCAGACCTGCACAGATCACGCGCATGAGGCCGCTGCAACTACTTCGCACAGACGATTTGCAACTACAATATACGTATAACGTCAATCGTCTTGAAATATTTACATACAAGGCAGGTGTAGTATCCGTCAATGTCTGTAGCAGGGCTGTTATCACAATCGTCTTGTAATATTTAGTGTTGCTCCCGAGGTGAAAACTCCACTTTTTATTTATATATACTTTATTGTACACAACAAAAATACATAACAAAAAAAATTTTATTAAGCACTACAAAATATACAATGTGCCACCTTATCGCTTTCCGCGATCTCTTCCAGGCAACCAGAATTTTTATCACCCTCTATGAGAAAAAAAACGTGTGCTGTCCGGTCCCCGTCACGTATGATTTAAAACAAAAACATAATTTTCGCAGCTGCCATCTTGGATCTACATTTTGACCTCACCATCCGCTTTAGCACCCTCAAAAACTATGAAACCAGGGTGTTGGTTTCATAGTTTTATGAAGAAAAAAATTAAAATTTTCGCATTAGCCATCTTGGATTTAGATTTTGAAAAAAAAATACAA
Organism: Agrochola circellaris; assembly: GCA_914767755.1. NCBI lineage: Eukaryota > Metazoa > Arthropoda > Insecta > Lepidoptera > Noctuidae > Agrochola > Agrochola circellaris. Next base: position 21,497,709 of record OU611843.1, on the reverse strand, counting down.
ATTTACACTTTCTCTCTCTAGTAACAGGCTGAATGTTCGTGATTGATCTCTTTGGTGATTGGATCCTTTACTAACAATATGCATTTTAGCACCACTGTCAAAGGGAATCCAACCTTGAGGCTCTTCAACCTGAGGCAATGGAGGACCTGTCCCAGTCTGGAGAGGCTCAGAACTGTATCCCTGATCAAGGTGCACCACATGTTGTACAAGGTTCATCTCAAGTAGCACAGACAGATACTTGTTCTCTCCCTTGTTCTAGTAAAGATTGTTATTGTTCTATTAAATTTTCAGACAGTTTAGGGATAGGGTTAGGTAAATTATTAAGTAACAAGCTGAGTCAATCGGCTGTTAATTATTGTATGCCAGGGAAATCCTACGAAGAGATAATGTCATCAATAACAGGAAATAAATATGATCCGAAAGCCATTATTTCTGTATTTGTAGGCCATAGTACTAATGTAAAAAATTATGACATCACTGTCTGTGTCACTGAAATCTTGAAGATTAATTGTCAGAAAATAATATTGTGTGCTTTTCCATACTTTCAGCACTTGTCAAGTAGGCAAAATCATAATATACATATGCTAAATAACCATACATGCATTTATTAGTTAATCACTATAGTGACAAACTTGTATTTTTTGACACCAACACTTTTGTTGAGAAATTAAAATCGACTTGGGATACTGTGTATCCGCCTATTAGTTTTAGACGTCAAATAGCATGGCTATTAGCTTTTAATATAAACTCAGACATAAGTAGTATGTCGAAGTCTTATGTATTTAGCACCACAAAGGTTAGTAATAGTACTAATATTAAGGTGGTTAGCAATAATAATTTAAAATAGTCAGTAAGACAACAGAAGGTACTAGTAACAATTTGTTTGTCTCACCATCAACAAGACTCAATTAGTTAATTGTAAAAACGAGACTAAGCAGAATTCCTTGAAATTGTCTCATAAAAATATTCAAGGTGAAATGCTAATTAATTTTGAGAATTATAGTGTGGGCAGTTGTTTTAACCTAAAATCCATGATACGTGGAGGTTCACTTATCTTAATTAAAAATTGTATAAAATCAAAGACTCGTAGTCACATAGTTGAACTATTGGTGGAACATAGCATTGAACTGTCCCGTGTTGAGCTAGATAAGCATTTTATAGTGTGCGTTTACAGACCTCCAAATTATCAAAACTACTCTATATTTGAGTCAGTAATGGAAGATGTTTTAGCTAAACTTGCAACTGGTAATAAATCAGTAATTATTTGTGGTGACTTTAATATTAATATTTTAGAAAATAATTCAAATAGCAGTAGATTATTAAGCCTCTTCAAATCATTCAATCTGTCAAATGTGTTTTTAGAACCAATGCGAATAACTTCGACTACTGCTACATGTATTGATAATGTCTTTGTTGTTGCGACTATTTAGATAAAGCCATTGTAAATTATCTCCCTTCTGATCAAAGAGGTAAAACCGTTATTTTTGAGTCCAGCACACCAATAGTAATAATATTATTAATATTTCACAGTATTCTTAGGCTTAACTTTGGATGCTAAGCTTCAGTGGGGCCCACAAATAGATAAATTGTCAAAAAAGCTAAGCTACGCAGCATATGCTGTTAGAAAAATTCGTAATTTAACTGACATAAAGACAGCCCGTTTAGTGTACTTTAGCTATTTTCATAGTGTAATGTCATACGGTATTCTGTTGTGGGGAAATGCCGCCGACATTCAAACTATCTTTGTTTTGCAGAAAAGAGCCGTTCGATCAATTTATAAATTAAGCCCGAGACACTCTCTCAGAGAGAAATTTAAGGAAATTAATGTAATGACTGTGCCTTCTCAGTATATTTTTGAAAATCTTTTATATGCCCATAAAAATATAAAATTGTTTAAAAAATACAGTGATATCCATAACATAAACACTAGGAACAAACACAAGTTTGTAGTACCTACAACAAGGCTCAAGAAAATAGGTAGCTCGTTCAGATGTCAATGTATACGCTTTTATAATAAGCTTCCAAGCCATGTACAAGATCTAAGCCTTAATAAATTCAAATCATTCATTAAACGTAAGTTGTGCCAGAAAGCGTTTTATACCATTAAAGATTACGTTGAGGACAAAAAGGCCTGGGATTAAGCTGCTCCAATTTATTTATTATTTATTTTTTACAGTCAGAACTTTGAATTTTGTAATTTATTTTTTATTTCTTTATCATATGCACAACGATATGAATATTTACTTTGTGAAGTATAATATCATTATTATTTTTTATTATTGTGAACGTGAGGACTATGTGGGCCAGTTACTTTTAATGATAATCTGGCAGTTTGAGTACTTTATGCGACCTACCCAAATGTCCTTTCTTTGGTATTGTTCGTCGAGTCGTTGAGCTCCTTATGATAAATGATAAATGATAAATGATTTTTATTTCTGTAAATAGGTTGTACAAAACACTTTTACACGTCAAACATATTATTTTTAAACTAGATGAGGTCGGCGTTTCCTATCTGACTACTCCGAGAAGAAAGGCCGAAACAAACTCAGAGGTCACAGTCTCTTTTAAAGTCCAGACATAATCTAGGTCAGATCATGTGAAGATTATGTAGATTGGTGTCTAAAAATGGTCTTTTGAGGAAAGAACCACACAGATTGAGTGGACCTGTCCAGTCAGTGCACGCATTTGTCAGTGACCGTGCAGCTCAACTCAGAATTTAAGGAGCTCAACGATTCGACGAACAATACCAAAGAAAGGACATTTGGGTAGGCCGCATAAATTACTCAAGCTGCCCGACCATGATAAAACTAAATGAGAAAATAAAATAAAAAGGAATGATCCACATAGTCTTCACATTCACAAATTATTAAAAATATAAAATACTTTAAAAAGTAAATATTCATGTCATAGTATATAAAAAATTCATTAATGTCAATGTGTATAAAACCCAGAAATAATCTTGGTCAGATCATTTGATCATTTGAGGACCATGTAGATTTGTGTCTGAAATAGTCTTTTGAGGAAAGAACCATACAGATTTGAGATGACCTGTCCAGTCAGTGCACGCATTTGTCAGTAATCGTGTAGCTCAACTCATAACTTAAGGAGCTCAACGACTCGACGAACAATACCAAAGAAAGGACATTTGGGTAGGCCGCATAAAGTACTCAAACTGCCAGATTATCATTAAAAGTAACTGACCCACATAGTCCTCACGTTCACAATAATAAAAAATAATAATGATATTATACTTCACAAAGTAAATATTCATATCGTTGTGCATAAGATTAAAAAAATAATAAAAAAATCACAAAATTCAAAGTTCTGACTGTAAAAAATAAATAATAAATAAATTGGAGCAGCTTAATCCCAGGCCTTTTTGTCCTCAACGTAATCTTTAATGGTATAAAACGCTTTCTGGCACAACTTACGTTTAATGAATGATTTGAATTTATTAAGGCTTAGATCTTGTACATGGCTTGGAAGCTTATTATAAAAGCGTATACATTGACATCTGAACGAGCTACCTATTTTCTTGAGCCTTGTTGTAGGTACTACAAACTTGTGTTTGTTCCTAGTGTTTATGTTATGGATATCACTGTATTTTTTAAACAATTTTATATTTTTATGGGCATATAAAAGATTTTCAAAAATATACTGAGAAGGCACAGTCATTACATTAATTTCCTTAAATTTCTCTCTGAGAGAGTGTCTCGGGCTTAATTTATAAATTGATCGAACGGCTCTTTTCTGCAAAACAAAGATAGTTTGAATGTCGGCGGCATTTCCCCACAACAGAATACCGTATGACATTACACTATGAAAATAGCTAAAGTACACTAAACGGGCTGTCTCTATGTCAGTTAAATTACGTATTTTTCTAACAGCATATGCTGCGGAGCTTAGCTTTTTTGACAATTTATCTATTTGTGGGCCCCACTGAAGCTTAGCATCCAAAGTTAAGCCTAAGAATACTGTGCTATCTTCAGGATTCAATTCTTCGCCCTTTATCAACACCTTAGTTTTCACCTGCCTAACGTGTGGTAGGGTAAACTTAATGCATTTGGTTTTTTTTTCATTAAGAAGTAAATTGTTAACATTGAACCAGTGAACTACTTGTGAGATCGCGCTATTTACGTCGTCAGTAACCAGCTGCTGACGTTTAAGTTTAAACAAAAGTGAAGTATCATCCGCAAACAACACAATATCATGGTTATCCTTTATGAGGTAAGGCAAGTCATTAATATAAATAAGAAACAAGAAAGGACCAAGAATCGAGCCCTGTGGGACTCCCATTGTTACTATAGATCCGGGAGATCTTTGTCCATTAACGTCAACGCTCTGAATCCTATTACTCAAGTATGAAGTAAGAAGATCCAGAGCGGTGTTCCGGATCCCGTAGTGGCGGAGTTTCCTGATTAACGTTTCGTGAAGAACGCAATCAAATGCCTTGGACAAATCACAAAAGATGCCCAAGGCATCGCATTTATCTTCCCAAGCATTATAAATATGTCCTAAAAGTTCAACACCGGCATCAGTTGTAGAACGACCCCTTGTAAAACCGAACTGTTTGCTATGTAATAATTTGTGTTTATTAAAAAATCTTTGCAATTGCTCTAAAATTAATTTCTCAAAAATTTTACTAAAGGTAGGTAGTACTGAAATAGGTCTATAATTTGTGGGGTCTGATGTACTACCTGATTTAAACAAAGGTATTATTTTACTATTTTTCATAAGGTCAGGAAACTCCCCACAGACAATACAATTATTAAAGATAAGAGCTAAACTAGGTGCTACAATGTCAATAATAGACTTAGCAACTTCTACAGAATTACCCCACAGATCTGTGGTCTTTTTTACATTTAAAGTGTGAAAGGTTTTAATGATGTCTCTACAGGTAATATGTTCAAAAATAAATTCTGAATCGCAAACATTAACATTTTCCATTAGCAAAGACTCAGCAACAGAAGGTGATGAGTTTAGAGATTTAGTAGTTGAAATAGGAATATCCGAAAAGAAATTTTCAAAAGCCGCTGCGACTTGTGAATCTGATTTTATGATGTTGTCATTAATAGATAGGCTGTAGTCAATAGTTCGGTTACCAGACTTTCCCGTTTCACTATTAATAATATTCCAAGTCGTTTTAATTACATTACTACTATTTTTAATCTTCGAACTCAAATAACGCGACTTGGCCATACAACAAACTTTCTTAAATAATTTTGAATAATTTCTAACATATAAATTAAATTCAGCCGTGTTTACATAAGTCCTTTCATTATACAGCTCATAAAGCCGTGTTCTACTTTTATGAATACCTATGGTAGCCCATTCACTGAAAGATGCGTTACTATTAACCGAGATAATCTTAGGAATAAAGGTAGAATTAAATTGTTTACAGTATATATTAAAGAAATCATCATATAGATGATTAGGATCAGCATGAATTGATAAAAGTGGTAATTTATTAATTAGTTTAGCTTTAAAAACTTCCAAGCGACTTGCAGTTTTGGGGTTAACAGTGATATCCTTTTTAGCCACTTTGTTGTTTTGGTTTGGGATAGTAATCTTCTGCCCGCAATGATCAGAATCTAGTAAATTTATAATTTCTTTGTGGCTTGGTATAACATCTGTATAAATATTATCTAGGCATGTGGCACTAGTAGGGGTTATTCTTGTAGGCTCCAAAAATAGGTTTACAAGATTGTATTTTACTACAAGAACCTGTGTTTTCTAGTAAATTAACATTAAAATCACCGCAAGTGATAATGGACTTGTTCGAGTTACAAATCTTGTGTAACACCTCATCCATTACCTTTTCAAAGCAGTCATACAATCCTGAAGGGGGTCTGTATATACTTAATACAATAAACTGCTCCAATTCTATACAGGCTATTTCAACCGTCCGCTCAACAGATAGGCTCACAATATCCTTACGGTCTTTACATTTAAGATGTTTACTTACTAAGATTAATGAGCCACCATGTATAGCATTAACTCTGCTGAACGAACTACCGACCTGGTGATTATTAAAATTGAACAATAACTGGTGGCTTTTAAGCCAATGCTCTGTTATACAAAGAATATCAATACTGTTAAAATTCATAAATAATTCGACTTCTAAATCTTTGTTCATAAATCCTTGAATATTTTGATGCACCAGGTTAATACTATTTACTGATTTTAAACTTTTATTTGATTTTATTTTGCAATTCACATTCTGTACACTATTGCAAGAGGTGGCCTCTATTGTCTTAATTTCTAATTTAAATTATTATCAATGTCAATTTTTGATACCAAATTATTGGCTGAATTATTTAACATGCATTGCTCAATAGAAGCAATTTGTTTAGCCAAATTCTTGGCTGTAATAGAAAAGTAATATGATAGCGACACAGCTATCTGTCTTTTACAGTACTTGGAAAGATAGTACCTATCCATGAAAAATCTATCTTTTGTCAAATAAAACTGATTGTCAACATAATTGTTAGTATCAATTAAATGGAATAAACTATTATTGTAAGTCAAATTATGTAATGTCTTATTCATTATTATTCCTTAAACGGTCACTGACAAATGCGTGCACTGACTGGACAGGTTCACTCAATCTGTGTGGTTGTTTCCTCAAAAGACCATTTTTAGACACCAATCTACATAATTTTCACATGATCTGACCAAGATTATGTCTGGACTTTAAAAGAGACTGTGACCTCTGAGTTTGTTTCGGCCTTTCTTCTCGGAGTAGTCAGATATTAAACGACGACCTCATCTAGTTTAAAAATAATATGTTTGACGTGTAAAAGTGTTTTGTACAACCTATTCACAATTTTTTTTTTTTTTTTTTATCATCAATACAAAAAGTGCAGATTCAAATTCAAATTTAACTTATTTAAATTACCTAATGGTGCCGATTCTCTTGTACACCGAACTAAACTAACTTAAATTAAGACTAAAATTACTTACTTTTGGCTATGAGAATCTTAGAGCTATTCTGCAAATAAAATTCTCTAAACTAAAAAATAAATTTTGACACAACTAAAATAGAATTTGACAATCGTGAATCCACGTGGTACCCGTGGTTTGCCCTAACCGGTGATTTTTTTTAGAGCCGGAGGTGCGTATGTGGTGTAGCCTCGACGTGCTTTATATGGAATTTTTATTTTTTTGTATGGAAAATATGAAAAAAATATTACCTACGTGTTGAGTGTTAGGTGTTTAAGGGTTTTATAAAGGGGGTCGAAATTTTCATTATTTTTGCGATAGGACGCACCATTTTCGAGATATAAGCAAAAGAAAAAATAAATACAGTACTGTTTTTGCACGTGAAGTCGAGATGTTGGTGTGAATTTTAGTTCATAACAACTTATTTTATACCACACCATTTTAATCGCGATTAAAATTTGTCAGGTTTAGTCTGATTTGGTCTTTTACAACCAAAATTTTAGGTGAAAAACGTCATATTCAGAATAGCAAAATTGCCATTTTCACTAAACTAAAAACTCAGTACTATCTTAGCGCTGTCAAACTAAAATATAGTTAAGTTGTGTCACTTTAGTCTATTTCAGAATAGGAAATCGTCGTTTGACAGGAATAAACTAAATTTTAGTGATTTTTAGTTTAGTTTAGAGGCATTTGTGACAAGAGAATCGGCACCAATATTAATTTAAATAAGTTTAACAACACTTTAATTAGCAAGTTAAGTGCTCAGGGCATAAATTTGCCCAATGGCAATATTTTGTATGAACAATTCTTTTCATTAGTGCAAAATTCTTTTAAGAAAAAACTAAAACTATTTGCCCTAAGTTTTTATTGTATTTTATGCTTCGAGTTTGAGTTTGAGTATATCCACATACCAAATTCAAATCAGTTTTAGTCCCTGTTTACGAAGAATAAACTAGCACTTTTGGAACAGATGTGATAAAAAAAAATATACATACAGACGAACATGTAACCTCCTCCTTTTTAGGGTTCCGTAGTAAACAAGGAACCCTTATAGTTTCGCCATGTCCGTCTGTCAGTCTGTCCGCGGCTTAGCTCAGAGACGGTAAGTACTAGAGAGCTGTAATTTGGCATGGGTATACATATTAATCACGCCGACAAAGACTTATGTGAACCTGGCACCCTACTTGAAAAAATCGATTCTTTTTTTGCGCATTCTTGAAGAACTTCGTACGTAGTTGATTGTAGTGATACAATTTTGGTTTGTAGCTTGACCAAAAAATAATTATGGGTCACCCAAAAATAGCCATCCCCCTGATTTAAAGAAATTCAATTCTAACGGTTGATTTGCAAGGGAAATCGTTAATAGTTGTTGTAGTGAACGAATTTCCGTTTGTAGTTATTTGCTAAAAAAATATATATGTATAATTTATTTTTTAAATAGTTACTCGTTATTGAACCCTTTGTAAAAATCACTGATAAATTCAACTAGTTCTAAGTTTGGATTCAGAAGATTTTTTGCATTTCAAATTCTTCAACGATACTACAAACGGTTCTCCTGCAGGAACCGTCAGAACATTTTGGAGTAACATTTTTAGGGCTCCGTACCTCAAAAAGAAAAACGGAACCCTAATAAGATCACTCGTGTGTCTGTCTGGCTGTCCGTCTGTCACAGCCAATTTGCTCCGAAGTTAATGGACCGATTAAGTTGAAATTTGGTACACATATGTATTATACAGCATGTAAGGGTAAACACCGTTGTCACTCAAATCATAGTTAGTTGACTTAATATAAAAATAAATGAATGAGTAAAAAACAATGAAATACGTTATTTTCATAAAAATATTTGAAAAGATTTTTATCCGACACCTTCCACAAATTTATGGATAATTATGCGCCCGAGTGAAGTAGTTACTGTAACGACCGCCGGTCGCCGCCCGTTCTACCTACCTACACAACACATGAATAAATACACAATACACAAAACCTGGGATGCAACTTTCCCTTCATACTTTTCCTGGCTTAGGACAGGCAAAAATAACTACCGTGGGTGTAGCATGACTTGACGAGTCCAAATGTAAATTTGATTCGACAACAAAGAAATTGTCGATAAGTCACTGCGAAAATACCATCCGTGGTATGTGATCATTGTCACTCAATTCTTGGACCGGTTGAAAATGATGGGTGTGTAATGTTTGGCATAATAACAAATGCTCTAATTTCACTTAAACTAACGTTCATATGACATAATTTTCATAAGACATAATATCAAATGACATAAATTCATATGACCTAATATTTCGTATCATATAATATTCATTTAACATAATAACATTTAGTATAACGTTCATTTTATATAATTTTCAATATGTATAATATTCTTTTAATATAACGTTCATTTGACCTAATATTCTTATGACCTAAAATTCATGTTTAATGGGCACAGTTCTAGCCTAACTCAAATGGCACTTAACCAAACCTTAAAATATTCTATGCAAGGTCGAGGGTGGGCCTGGTCGACGGAGCCCCGCTTGGCGGGGCTCCTACTTATGGGTGGTTTATAAAAAAATAACCACGAAGGGGATGGCGGGGTCTATTCGCTCGCTTCGCTCGCTCACACGACCCCGCCATCCCCTTCTAACCTAACCTATCCGAGTCGGGGTGCCCTAAAGTCCAGATTTCATCCAGGTGTATAGGGTATAAAGTGTAACTGCAAGTATGTAACTGCATCTCCATGTTTATTGTTGTTATGGCACGACACATACATTTTTCTCCACGTCGTTCACAAATCCAATAAACTTTATTCTTCACTTCCCTGTTTTTGTTATAAATGTATCCATTTACAGAAAGTTTTAGTCCACCTTTAGAACTTTTGAATGTACTGCAATTTATAGTAGTCATTTTAATAACTAAAACAAATATCGAGATTGCAATAGCCACACAACGAATAATTTTGCTGTAACTGTATGACAGTAAGTAAAATAATATTTATACAGTCTACCCACCTCACGCATAAAAGCAAACTTTTGTAGCAATTAATGTTAATGCGATGCATTTTTGCTAGCACCATACTAGCAGGCGTTTAAAATCGTATGAGATTTTCTAAATTATATTAAAAGTTACTTAGAGATTATGAATATTATAGTAAATGAATAATATGCTAAATGAATATTATGTGAAATGTGCATTATAGGAAATGTTCATTATGTCATATGAAATTAGGTAAAATGAAATTATATCAACAATTCATTATGTCAACTGATCGTTATGTTAAACAAAATTATGTTAACTGAAATTATGTCAAGTGAACGTTAGATATTTTGTTATTATGCCAAACATTACACCCCCGAAAATGATACGGATGTTGACGGTCGATGTGGAGAATTCTCCATACTGTCCAGTAGGAAACATTGAAAATACACGCCGCCCTCCTGGTACTTTCCTCTGGGTGCTCCGCGAAGAAATTCAGAATACGTTCTTGAAGATCAACTGGCAGCTGCTGGTTGCCACGACCCTGAGCGTGGGTCGGCACGGTGAACTGGCCGTAGGTACGCATCCTTTGTGTAGCCGCCAACATCGTTTCACGATTTGACACACGTTGTCCACGGAACAATTCTGCGTACATCCTACGAGCCTCATTCAGGTTATCACTCGCGATAGCGTAAAGCCGTACCATTTCGGTCCACTGTTCATTTGTGTAAGACATAACTACAATTATTTACGCGCGAGAAATGAGCGGCGCTACGACGACGCGGCGTTACATGCGCTCGCTAGCGAGACCGAGACAGCCGACTGACTGGGGTGCGGTTGAGGGAGGGGTCGCGCTCGCGACCGGTCGGGTCACGTGGCGCGGCGTATTCCCCGCGCTCTCCTCCCGTCTTGAGACGCGAGGTTAAGAGGCTTACAACAGCTAAAGCGCGGTCACTGTCGGACTGCATAGAAATGAAAGAGAAGCGCGATGACAATACGCAGGTAATTTATTGCAAAATATGAAGCAGTTAGCGATTTACAAAAAATCTATTGATTGGACTGGAAAATTAAAACACTATTATGCTAACATGTAGCTTGTAGAATAATCTGACAAAAAATCAGAATGATTGCATGTAAATTAATATGATTTTTAATCGTTAAAAGAAATTTTTAGAGGTATCTTCATGATTTTTTTCTATCGTATCAAATTAGTTGTATTATGTTTTCAACACACTATCATACTAGCATATATCCTGAAGAATATCATATATATTTTTCTGATTTTGTTTACTGCAGTGGATCATATTCTTTTAGGCGTTATAAAACTTGCGTTTAGGCACGTTTAGGTCCTGTAGTCCCCTTAACGCCCCTAGCGCATAGGGTGAAATACTCTTGTGGTAAAATGAAGATATTCTTTACAAAAAAAAAAGATTTTACGTTCTATAAATGAAACCAAACCACTGGTTTCAAGGATAACGGTGTTTACCCTTACACCCTGTATAATCTTCTGAATCGAAACCTAGAACTAGTTGAATGTATCAAAGTGATTTTTACAAAGGGTTCATAAGAAGAAACTATAAAAAATTTATAATAAAAAATAACTACAAACGGAACTTCGTTCACTAAAAACAACTACTAACGATTTCACATACAAATCAACCGTTAGAATTGAATTTCTTTAAATCTGGGGGATGGTTATTTTTGGGTGACCCATAATTATTTTTTTGGTCAAGCTACAAACAAAAATTTTATCACTACGATCAACTTCATACGAAGCTCTTCAAGAATGCGCAAACAAAATCGATATTTTCAAGTAGGGTGCCAGGTTCACTTAGCTCCGACAAAGTAGTAAAAAAAAATCAAGAAAAATATATATTTTTTACCATCCCTACACGTAAAGTGGGGATGTTAAAAAAAAAGTTTGTTTCTCGCCTATCCCATACTTAATGTTGGAAAGGTCGTTCGAAATGATGTTCGTTGGTAAGCGCATAACTTGAGAACAACTGGACAGATTTGACTGTTTATTGTTTTAAAATGATCGTAATAGTCCGAATCAGCACCCTAATTGCGTAACACATTTTCAATCACAATCCGAGCGTTTTGAAGGATGTTGCTAATGCATTGCTTCATAGGTTTGAAAAATTCTACTCAATAACATAAATAACGCAATGAACGTGGGTGAACTTTAAAAATGAAACACAATTGCTATCAATTGTAATTTTATGTGTGTTACGCAATTGGGGTACAGGTTCTTATGGAAAGAAAAATTTGAAAAATTGCCGGAGACAGTTGCATTTTCTATGGGCTTATTGTATTGGTGGCCACTTCATATCGCTATTCGGTTTTCGCGTTTTTACTGTTTTATTCTGCTGTATAGTGTAGAAATCTGAATAACTCGAACACACCGTCCACACATCGTCATGAACAGGTAAAAAATATTTTTGCTATCTTTTTGCTAATCTTAACGCAAAGATGGACGTGTTGACGGCAGCAGAGACTTATTATTTTCTCTGTGTTAATTACCAATACATGTTATATGCGTATATAAAACACCGCACTCTACTGAGCAAGCCATGTTTGGACGGTAAACGAACTATTTGGTATATTCGCAATCGTTTGATATGTGACCAAAAACCGACAACCGGCGGATAAAAGACACACGTATATTTGCGTATTCATTTTATTCGTGAAAAAAAAAAGGCAAATATTGGCGAATAGAGTAACTTCATACCGTCGTATTTAGGCAAATAAGGCGAATATGCGAACACGAATAGCGATGTGAAGTGCCACCACAATATGATTTATTAATTTGGACAGGACAACGTCTGTCGGGTCAGCTAGTTATCTTATACATATATATACATTAAAGATACGTCACACAGCCCGCTTATTACTTAGTCGCGTTAACTCGCGGTCACCGCATTCATAATTATGTGAATGTGATCATATTCATTACACATTGCAAGGTCACTTTTTGTGTCGTGCTCATTGTATAGGTATGTGTAAACACATCTCGCCCGTGGGCTGTGAGTCTGCGACTGCTGTAGCACATCCGAACGCATACCGTCTCTATATAATACATGTGATGATGACAATACCGGAGGTATTACCTACCTCATTTGGTTGCGTCGATCACGAAACCTTACTCTTGAAACTTGAGCATTACGGACGGTTAAAACTTGCGCTTAATTTAGTAAAATCTTATTTAAATGATAGACATCAGCAAGTCCCAATAAACGGTATCAATTGACTAGGTTTAAAAGTAAAAATGGGTGTGCCACAAGGCTCGATATTGGGTTCATTCCTCTTTTTAGTGTATATCAATGATCTACTCCATTTATTAAAAAAATATATACGACGTAAATAACGCCCTACTGCACTGCAGGTCCAAAATTGGTTCACTGCTAAAAATTTAGTATTAAATCGAAAAAAACGAAATGCATAAAATTTTCTTTACCAAATGTCAAAAGTAGTGCTTGTGAGATAGTATTGAATCAAGAGAAACTAGAATTCGTCGATAAAACGAGGTTGATGATGGTTTTCCTAAGGCTCACGCTGGACTCAAGGCTACAATGGGGTCCACATTTAACATCTCTTGCAGGACGGCTAAGTTCAGCAGCATATGCTGTCAGAAAAATCCGTGAATTTACTGAGATACCGCGTGGCTGGTCTATTTTAGTTATTTTCATAGTATCATGACTTACGGTATTTTACTGTGGGGACAACCGAGTCTATTTTTATTCTGCAGAAAAGAGCGATCAGTGCCATAATTATGTTATCTCCGCAGGCGTGACTATCTAAGGGAACTGTTTAAGGATATTAACATCATGACGATATCTTGTAAAAATATCAAAGAAAACATCATGTACGTAAGAAAAAAATTACATCTTTTTAGTAAAAGAGGTGATAGACATAATTACGGTACAAGAAATACGGACCTATTACCATCTTTCCTAGGGTACTGTTTAAAATGTTACAATAAAATTCCTCCCCACATACTAACTTAATGACACGAAATTCAAATCTTGTATAAAACTCAGTGGTATCGGCCGCGACATACAAGTTGTAGGTCGTAAGTTCGAACCAAGACAGGCGCTTTACTTTGTGTAAATTTTTTCATTACCACTGCTCTCAAAACGGTGAAGGAAAAATTCGTGAGGAAACCGGAATGTCCTAGAACCAAAAAATTCGAAGACGTGTGACATCTACCAACCCGCACTGGGCCTACGTGGTGGATTACGGCCCACTCCCTCTCATCGAGAGGAGGCCTGTGTCCCAGCAGTGGGAACATTAATAGGCTGAATATGATGTATCTTTATAAAACGCACACTATGCAGGCAGTGTATATTATAAGTTAGGGGATTACATCGCTGATAAAAATGCTTGGCTCAATGCTGGTCCTGCCCCACAACCACAACTAATTGATTAACTTGAAAATACAGTTGGAGCTGCTGAAGATTGTAAGACCATGTTTGCATTGTATTGTATAAATTCAATCTCCTTTGTATTATATAAATGCATAGCACAAGTGTGAGTAGTATGTACTAAAGAGCTAGCATTTACCGGGTAATATGTCTTTCATTGACTTGAATTTGCCCTGGCGGCTGTGAGTATGTCATGCTCACTCAGATGTCTTGCTGATGTTGGCGCGTGTGTTGGATCATTTAGCTCCCTTCAAAATGGTTGAGCTGAATGGTGCTGATCCATGCGTCATGTTCGTGAACAGGCGCCGTCAGTTGGGACTGGTCAACCCTTAGCTGCCATGCCTTATTTTAATCTTTGAATTGTTCTTTGTTTCATGTTTTTATTACGGACACTTCTAGTGTGCACGTCTTTCTACATTGTTCTCACATATATAATTTCAAGATGAAAGATGTAACCAATATTTTGTTTTTTATTTAAAAGAGTGTCCGTGGAGTTTCTTGCCCGTTCTTCTCCATAGGTACCTACTACGCTTTGGAATGGGCAACTAGCTTCATATTTCTGACTGACCGATTCCTTGACTATTGAAAAGAGCCTGTAAACGGTTTAATTGAAATAAATGGCTTGAGTTTAAGTTTTGAGTTTAATACCCCAAAATTAAAAAAAAAGTGTTAAGAAATTCACATGAGCTCATTACGTAAGACATTCATGTTAATTACGTTGCGTGGTTATCGCGTGGAGCGCCCGCCTGCCCAAGGACGAGATTAAGAAACGTGCAGATAATGAGTGTAAGTTGTCCAATACCGCGATGTGTAGCGATTACTCGCTATCGGCCGCATCTTATCGAGCGCGCGATCACTTTGTCAATTGAGCTCGACGTATTGTTAGCGTTGTCGGCGACTACACTCCCGCAGGCATGGCAAGCTAGCGAGCTAGCGAGCGCACTATATAACAGTAGCGCGGGGATAGAGGGCGGCAATTATGGCTCATCTGACATTGAAGTGGGCGAGGCTGATAAGGCGCTGGGCAGCGCGGCCGAGTCGCCTGACTCATGCGCCATTGTGCCGAGTGCGCCACTGTCTGATGCAGGCAGATGTGACTGCCCACGCGATACTGCACACATATTTATTGAACATGAAATATTACAACTTATTAAGGGCGATTTATGTTCAATATTTGCTGGCTTTATTAAGAACCAAGGGTCTCACAGAAGTTTTAATTACTAACCAAAACCTGCTCAGCAGTTACAGAGCAGCTTATTTTAGTAACACACATACAGGTACCTAACTTAAGTTGTAAGCTATTGTTGATTTTACAGTTATGGTTTTACCAAATTATTTAGTGAGCTTCACTGCTTGCCCACTGCATAAAATGAGTTCAGATCGATGCTAGTTCAGATCGATGCTAGTTTCTGTAAATCTTATGTAATATTTGGTTGAGATAAACTACTGCTCACTGATAGTAAAAACTTTAATGGAACTTAATCTCAGCATAGTCATGAAACTGGACACTAATGAGCGCATAGTATGTCCACTACATGAATATTCAAAACTATGCATGTGTGCATGCAGATGCAGTGTTCATTGTATGTGAGTGGTGACTAGTCACACTAATTAACAAAGTCATTGACACACATACAGCAACACCGACATGAATCACTGCAGCAAGAGGTATGCGCTTGTGTACCTCACACACTGCACAAACACCTCACAGTTGTACCGGTGGTTAGCATCCTATGACATAGGATAACATAATATTCACAGATAGAAGGTGCAGGATACATTTCAAAGTAGGTAGGCATGTAAAGATTAAGGAAAAAAACCAGACAAGTTGTGTCGGACCACGCACAATGAAGAGTTTGTACGCGCAAATGTAAGTTTAGTTGTATGCACAATATTGAGAGATTTACAATGTTATACTAAGACCATAGACTTCTTATAGGTTTTCCTGTAATCTATGAGTAAAGAACCATTCCCTGCATTGCAAATTTTGGGCTCAGTAGTTTCGGTAGATAACGGTAATGGTACATTTTCTTAAATATTTTTAAAAGTATTTATTTAAAAACCATGTAAAAATAAAATTTGAGATCCTTGCAACAAGCCCTTTCGTTTGATATGTCGCACCAGAGTTATACAGTTAGCAAAACTTTAATTCCCCATAATCAAAATTCATTTATTTACGTTACACTTCCGTGTTTGGGTCACAGAAATACATGTGTACCAAATTTAAACTTAATCGGTCCATTAAATTTGAAGCAAATTAACTATATTTCAGACGGACAGACAGACACACAAGTGATCCTATAAGGATTCCGTTTTTTCCTATTGAGGTATAGAACCCTAACAAACCAATTATTGAGCATTTACTATAATAATGTTACCAGGTACAAGTGAAGGTGTCCATTATGTATCAAGCATCTCAAAGTAAACAAGTCAACGTACAAACTCAACAGGTTTACTTAGTAGCACACCCGATGTACTGGGGGCACTTGCTTGTGTGTGTTTGTGACTCAGACTACACACTAAAGACGGGCTAAGCTAACTGTTATCAGCTACAAACAATTGAGTTCTTACAATAAGAGAACAAGGTGCAGCAACTAACACTTGATATTAATGTGGACAGCTCAGTGACAGACACTCCAACATTTTGGAAGTAGTAACAGCATTCTCTTTTCCTTGCTGACATCCTCTTTGACCAGCATGGTATAGATAATCCTACTTTCACACAAGCACTGCGAGTGTGAGGAACATATGCTTGCAGTGAGTTATTGTTTACTATGACATCACACAGCCATCAGGACACCAACAGTTCTGCTACAGCACTGTACTGTACTGATGGTGTTTTACTACATAATACGACTCCTACACGGACACCGAGACGTGCACTTACGTTTGGCGGCCTGCACCACATCCTTGACTTCTTTGATGAGCCGCTTGATCTGCTGGCTGGTGCGCTCCAACTCCTTCTCGTGCCTCTGCAGGTTCTCCCGGAACTGGGGGCTGTCTGCGAGGCACTCTGTGAACTCGAGCGGCTGCAGGCCCACGCCCATCGTCACCCACTCGCGCTCGCGCTTCGCTCACTCACGGTCACAACACCATGCACTTTCACCGAGTGCGGTCCGACGCCAGCATCGCGACCAGCAGCCCCGCACTCGCCACAACTGGACGGACTCGCTTGCGATCAGAGTGAACTAACCACTAGCCACTATTATCTAAGACTACACTAATGAGCAAACCGAATAGAAACGACGATTTTAGTCCCTGAGACTGACGATTGCTGCGTAGCTGTCAGATTGTCAGACTAAACAGCAAAGTTGCCATTTATAAAAATAAAAAAAATATTTCTACTAAAAATAACGATTACCAAAAAAACACTACAAAGTGAAAAATAACTTTGGGAAGTCGGTGGCAAAAACTAAAATAGAAAACCAAAGACACCGACTTCCGAAATTTTTATTTGTGTTAGGGGCTTCTGCGAGTTGGCTTCGGCCCGTCGCACAGTGTGTTATGGGAGCCGAGTTGCGGTCATCACCATTTTCAATGCTTATTAGCAAGACATTCTTAGGAAATAACGTTTAAAAAAATCCCGGTGACTTTACCTATAGTAGTTTTTGAGAAATTAAAAAAATCGAGAAAAGTCCATAGAAACCAACAAAAAGTGATTACTTCCATTCTATCTATTATTTTAGTATAAACTGATTAGCGGTATAATAGAACATGACGAAAGGAACAAATTAACTTATAAATAACTGATTAATCAAACTCGTGTAAGCAGTTTTTTTATTTTTTATATCATTTCGTAATCATTTTTTTTCTGGCGAAACTTTGCATGGTCGCATTTTCTTTCAGTGTATTTATGTATATTAAAAAAAAAAACAGATGCTACAAAGGCTGGGTACCAGAGATATCGATTTTTAAAGATTTTCCTAGGGTTGTCAATAAAGTAAGTGATTGTAACATTTTATGTTTTTTTTTTAAATTTCTCTTATGATTGGCATCGTGTGGTATTGGGAATAGATTCCATTTCGTTGCCAATTGGTATGCTGTCCGAACAAGCTGGTGAGTCAAGGAACAAATTTTGGCGTTACGACCGTGAACACCACACACGTAGGTTAGATCGTAAAACTACAATACTTGACTTGTTTCATCGAGCATTAGAATCATCAGATCCATTGATATCGACTATGTCCCTTGGAACACGAAAAAAGAAAACGAAACATTTGACTCTCCCCGGAAAAGTCATTTCCTTATTAAAACCGTCAATGGAAAATGTTACGTTTCATGATCAATTACCACTAAGTTCCATAGGTGATACCAGGGAAATGGCAACAGATAATGAACCCCTTTCACTGCCATCGGAAGAAACTTTAACTTTTTCTGATGATGACATCATGGAATAATACTTTTTTAATACTTCTCGAACTTTTTATACTTCCTCGAAAACTGGCACTTATTGCACTACGATTAGGTTCAACATGCAACGTATTTCACTCTCGTACTTTTTTCTTTTCTTTGTCGAACACTTGCGGAAATAAAAATTTCCGCAATAACTCAATATAAATTTATTGTTTCAATGTCTATAGTCGGCAATGATTGTTTTTTATTTTTTTATTTCAGCAAAGAGGCGTTAATGTTTTCTGAATATGTATTTAAATTGTGTTATTAAATTTGTTAAGAAATACTTTTATGAACAATTAACATTTGTGTTCTAAATAGGTTTAAAGATATTTATTCTCAAAAAACAAAATTATTAAATTAAATACAAAATTATTAAAATTTTATATGTTTTATATTAGACTCTTAGTGGCCTTTGCTTCTCTCAACCTAGCGAAAGCAAAGCGCGGATAAAAAGAAAATTTATGTCATATTTTGCTAATAATTATGGCAAATTTATTTTTCGTTCTATTATTTATAATTTTTGTTTTAAGTGTTCTCGGCTCCTTATCACCCTCGTCGCTGTACGACTCGGCGAGTATCTCGCCTCAAATGCAATAACAAACGATACGATAAATGTACTACTATTTAATATAATGTCACAATTATTATTACGTACAACCCTATTTCCATAGAAATTCCTAAAACACATAGAAACCATTTATCTCCTTTGCCCCATGAGTTTAGTTTGTGAAATTTTAGAATAGATGACTAACAGTGTGGTGAGTATATTATGTAAAAAAATAAAATGCTACATCGCCATAGTTTTATAAAAAAATAAATATATGTGAAATTCAGAAAAAAAATCCTTACTCTTCAATAATTTAAGCTACAACCCTCTAATTTAACATGTACTTATATAAAATCTTACAACATCATTATCAATTGAAAAAAAAACTAAATGTTTTATATTTTTTGAGTAATCTTGAAATTAAGATTTTCTTAAGGTCATTGCCCTTTCACTAAAAAAATCATATCTAAATAACTAAGCAAAAAAATAGTATCGGTATTTTTAGCAAGGCTGCATCATGGCTAGATCTATCGAATGGACACATAAAAGAGACATGACCGCAACTCAGGTCCTATAACACACTGTGCGTCGGTCAGTCGGTCGTACGCCTTCCAAAAGACCGGGACTCACAGACTACAATTATATATATGAGACCCCATGGCACATGAATTAATTACCGAGCAGACGAAAAGAGTTCAAAATTCTTACCTACTTTCATAGTAGGGTTGCCATATTTTCCCGTGACACCGTCGGGACTTTTTAGGGTTCCGTAGTAAACAAGGAACCCTTATAGTTTCGCCATGTCCGTCTGTCTGTCCGTCCGTCTGACTGTCCGCGGCTTAGACGAGAGACGGTTAGTACTAGTAAGCTGTAATTTGGCATGGGTATACATATTAATCACGCTCACAAAGTGGCAAAAAGTACCCTACTTATGTCTTTTTCCAGGATATCTATCTCCTTGCCAAATTTTATCCAAATCCGTTCAGTGGTTTAGCCGTGAAAAGGTAACATACAGGCAGACAGACAGACAAAGTTACTTGCTGCTGGGGAGTTTGTTACACCACTTCTTCTTCCCAGCTAACGCATTAGGAAATGGTGAAGGGTGGGCGTTTTGAGGGACTGTCTTATGTAATTTTGATGTTCGAAAAGTGCTGATTCTCAACCTAGTTTTTAGGGTTCCGTAGTAAACAAGGAACCCTTATAGTTTCGCTATGTCCGTCTGTCTGTCCGCGGCTTAGCTCAGAGTAGGTTAATACTAGAAAGCTGGATTCAGGGATCCGTTTGTGAAATATTAAGCTTATAACTGCAAAATTTTGAGTCATGTGTTGCCCAGCCTGCCAGCTAAATGGTTGTCCTTGGATTTATGAAAAAATTCACAGCAGAACGAAATTAAAAGGAAAACTATCACAGCTAAGTAGGCTGTACAGGGTAACGAGTAATAATCGACCAACTTAAATTTGCAGTTTGAAAAACATGTTCTCCCTTACCTTCCGTATGGGAGAACATGTTTTTCAAACTGCAATGCTAAGATTGTTCTTGGTATAAATTTCATTCCAACTACGAAACCCTTCATTGTGCGTGGTCCGACAAGCACTTGGCCGGTTTTTTTTTATGTGAAGATTTTTGTAGGTGAAATAAATCAAAAAACGATTTGGGAAATATTACTGTTTAATAAACTATTACTGAAAATAATATCTATATATTTAAAAATGAATCCCTATTTCCCTTGGTAACGCCATCACGCGTGAACGGCTAGACCAATTACACTAATTTTTTTTTGTTGTGTTCGTTCTTGTCAGGAGAAGAATAATACAGAAAAAAAAATTAAGAAAATTGCGTAGAAAAATTGAAAATTTCAGAAAACTTAACGACTATTTTAACTTCGCGCGTTGGACAGTTAACGCATTTGATGAATGTAAATTTAGTAGAGTAGGGTAGGTTGGTAGGTATGTAGGTAGGTAGGTTGGCAGGCAGGTAGAACCCTACCTGCCTTATCTACGACCGACCTACCTACATACCTGTAGGTAGGTAGGGTATGTAGGTACGTAGGGTAGGTAGGGTAGGTAGGGTAGGTAGGGTAGGTAGGGTAGGTAGGGTAGGTAGGGTAGGTAGGGTAGGTAGGGTAGGTAGGGTAGGTAGGGTAGGTAGGGAAGGTAGGGTAGGTAAGGTAGGTAGGTAGGGTAGGTAGGGTAGGTAGGATAGGTAGGGTAGGTAGGGTAGGTAGGGTAGGTAGGGTAGGTAGGGTAGGCAGGGTAGGTAGGGTAGGTAGGGTAGGTAGGGTAGGTACGGTAGGTAGGGTAGGTACGGTAGGTAGGGTAGGGTAGGGTAGGGTAGGGTAGGGTAGGTAGGTAAGCCGTAGATAAGTACATAGTGCTACCCGTGCGAAGCCGGGGCGGGTAGCTAGTTTATTTAGGCCAAATTACCATCATATCTGTATACCTACATTATTGGCAAATAAATGATTTCTATTTCTATTTCTAGGGTAGGTAGGGTAAGTCGGGTAGATCGGGTAGGTAGGGTAGGCTACCCTACCTACCCTACGTACCTTACCTACCCTACCTACCTACATACCCTACCTACCTACATACCCTACCTGCCTGCCAACATACCTACCTACAGACCTACCAACCTACCCTACTCTGCTAAATTCACATTCATCAAATGCGTTAACTGTCCAACGCGCGAAGTTTAAATAGTCGTTAAGTTTTCTGTTCCATTTTTCTGCGCAATTTTTTTTTTTTTTTTCTGTATGAGCCTTCTCCTTACAATAACAAACATAAAAAAAAAGAATTAGCTAAATTAGTCCAGCCGTTCACGCGTGATGCCGCACAATGGATCGATTTTGTAAAATAGTGGACATTCGATTAAATATTACATTTTGGAGTCGGAAAAAATTACATTTGGTAGGTTTTTGTATAAGTGGTGGTGGTGGTTTTTGGTGGTGTTTGTACAAATGTTCAACGACTAAAATTTTGTTCAAATTTCTTTATTTAAAAGTATTTACTTATATAATAATATTTATTTATTTTATATTTTTATTTTTTTTCTTTACTGTTACAAGCATAATTTCAAGAGAGGTTGTTGTATTTATAATGATTAAATAAGTAAATATTTTTAAATAAAGTTTGAACCAAATTTTATTTTTTATTGATCAACCTAGTAGGCATAATTTGATAAGTCAAAATAATCGCATTAGTAGTAACAAAAATGTTTAAAATCAGAAGAAACTCGGTGCAAAAATATTGAAACTTTGAACCCCCTTTACGGGCAAGGCCGCGCGTGTCCGGGCGCGGGTTATTTTTTTAATTTTATATAACGCTAGTTCTTCACATATTTTTAGGTTAGATCTTTAGCACTTGACGGCCATTTGTGAAAAAAAAATTTAAAGGTTTTCATACATTTTTATCAGAAATATGTTTTTTGGCATAAAATACCGAGTTTCAAGAAAAGTCGTTGAACATTCGTTGTTACTCATGCAAAAATCTACAGATTTTTTTTTCCGACGTCAATAGGTAATTTTTCATCGAATGTCCACAATTTTACAAAATCGAGCCAGTGTGTGCCGTGATTCATTTTTATAATACTAGCTGCCCGCCCCGGCTTCGCACGGGTAGCACTATGTACTTATCTACGACGCACCTACCTACCTACCCTACTCTACCTACCCTACCTACGGAAAAAACGATTTTTTCCAGTTATAAGACCTAGCTAGATCGATTTTTTGCCCCCGTAACAACTTTCATCGAAATCGTTTTCGAGAAGGTGATTACAAATATATGGTACAAATATTGCGAATTATAATATTGCAAATCGATGAGTTTAAGATATTAAAATTATGCGTGAAAAAGTCACTTGTTTACAAAAAAGGTACGGAATTACGGTTTCTGACAGCTAGCTGTCAGTATCGGCGACCTCTGAAGTAAGCAACTGGCAGTTTCTATGTGTCTCAGGTGAAATCTATCTATTATATACCTATATATATATATATATATAACAATGAATCCCTATTTCCCTTGGTCACGGAATCACGCGTGAACGGCTGGACCAATTTCGCTAATTATTTTTTGTTATGTTTGTTATTGTAAGGAGAAGGTTTCTACGGAAACAAAAATTAAGAAAATTGCGCAGAAAAATGGAAAATTTCAGAAAACTTAACTAACTATTTTAACTTCGCGCGTTGGACAGTTAACGCCTTTGATGAATGTGAATTTAGGAGAGTAGGGTAGGTAGGTAGGTGCGCCGTAGATAAGTAGGTACATAGTGCTACCTGTGCGAAGCCAGGGCGGGCAGCTAGTTAGAAATATATTCATGATGCGTTTTTCTCGAAAATAACGTTTTCATTGTCGTTTTAAAGGTGCGATGTGTTTCGTTAGCTATATTTTTTAATTGCTTCCGTTTCTTACACTCAAACCACTTTCTTCTACTAAGAATTAAGATATCAGAGTATTTCTTTAAAGTAGTAAGTAGGTATAGAAATAAAAAAACCTACGCGTCCTAGTAGCGGTACTTATCTTGACAATTTTGTACACAATATACGAGGCTGTAAGAGTGAGATATTGGAACTAGGTGTATCTGACCACACAGCACAAATTATGAAATTTCCTGTACAGCGAACAAGTATTTTAAAATATTACTATGTTAATAAACGCGATTACAGCAAGGAAAATATTAATCTTTTTGGGAAATGCATTGCCAGTCTTAGTTAGTCTATGAAACGGATAATGCAAATGAAAGCTTTAATTCGTTTTATGATTTGTTTAAACTTTTCTACGATCTCTGCTTCCCAATTATCAAACGTAAAATTTCCACAATTACGAGGCCAAAGTGGATCACACGCGGAATAAAACGCTGTAGTAAGAAGAGACGAAATTTATTGTGGCAATATAGACTCAACCGAAACAGTGATTCGAAAATAGCTTTTAAATCTTTCTCAAAAAGACATCAAAAAGTGATTAAATTAACACAACGAGCTCAAAATAGCTCTTTTATTGGAACAAGTACCAACAAATCTAAGGCGACTTGGAAGGTAATAAATAGTATGAAACCCAACATTCCTAAAGCTAATATTAATGTAATTAATGTGAATGACAAATTTATGACAAACCCTAAAATGATAGCTGAGCAATTTAATAATTATTTTGTAGACTCAGTTCAACCGAATGCCAATAACGTTCAGACGAATTATAATATTAATACATTAGGATCGCATAAATCTATGTTTATGGAACCAACTATACCAAAAGACGTTATTACTATAATTAACAACCTTAAAAACACTAATAGTACAGGATATGATGATATTGACACAAGAGTAGTTAAAGCAGTGGCTCCTCTTATAGCACCTACTTATATTAAGTGATATTATAAATAACTGTATTCAAAATGGTATTTTTCCGCAAAAGTTGAAGGTTTCCATTATCAAGCCATTACATAAAAAAGACGACAAAATAAATATAAGTAATTACAGACCTGTACCTCTAATACCGATTTTCTCAAAAATCTTTGAGAAAGTAATTTATAATGGTATTTATAATTACTTTGAACTGTATTTCATTGAAATCGGTCCACTCCACGCTATTAAAAGTTCTTTTTTATTAGGGTTCCGTAGTAAACAAGGAACCCTTATAGTTTCGCCATGTCCGTCTGTCTGTCCGCGGCTATAGTTACATGCTCTGTGTCCGCGGCTTAGCTCAGAAACGGTTAATACTAGAAAGCTGTAATTTGGCATGGGTATACATATTAATCACGCCGACAAAGTGGTAAAATAAAATCAAGAAAAAATATATTTTTTAGAGACCTCCCCTACATGTAAAGTGGGTGGGTGGTTTTTTTTTCTCGTCTATCCCGTGGTGTGGGGTATCGTTGGAAAGGTCGTTCAAAAATATGGTGGGTGTGTGCAAATAATTTTCCAATTCAGGGATCCGTTTACTAAATATTAAGCTTTAAAGCGCAAATTTTTGTTAGGGGGGTATTACATTATCAATTATCTCGGATCCTAGATCTCTGAGTCATATGTAAATGATAATGTAATACAAACATATGACTCAAATCGTCTTTGATCAAAGATTTTTGACAATTTGTTGTTAGATAGGATCACAGAAACAGGTCTTGCCATATTGAATATTATATACTAAATTTTCACATTTATTTTCATAATTTCCTGATACAAAATCCGTCCATAAAATTATGTGATTTTGCCTTTTCAGTTTTGCTACTGCCACATTCTAAGTTGACGGTTTTATTAACGGACTAGCTTTTGCCCGCGACTTCGTCCGCGTTTCCGTCGTTTTTCGTAAAAAAGTACCATATGTCCTTCCCCACGGTTCAGTGGTTTTGATGTAACAGACAGATTAACTTTCGTATTTTAGTAGGGAAATATAATATGTCAATCCACAATACTGTTGAAAAATATCGCAATAAGGAACCGCAGAATATTATTATTAAAGCAGTTTCAGCTTCTCGGGATAACGCATGTTGTTCTCGGTCAATGGTAGCCTTAGCTCTCGTTGAGAAGAGCTTTGAGACGCCCGCGTGATGTAGCTCGTCTCGCTCTGTCAGCTGCTAACCGCATCTCTCTCTCTGGAGAGCTTTCATTGGCTCGAGAAGTTGAGGCACTAACTCTCATAGAGTTTAACCGATGTGCTCTTTCCTCTGCCGATTCTTGAGAACGCGTAATTCTCATTCTCTTAGCTTTACTCGAAGTTCGAGATAAAGATAATCGTTTTTTAGGTGGCATTGTGTATTTTATTTTTAATCGACGGTAACGGAAAGGCTGTCAGTTACCTAACAAAATAACCTACGTTAGAGGTCCTAACTATAGCTACCTTACACTTAAAATCTAAGTGCCTATTTAACCTTAAATATTCTAATAGAATTATACCCAGAAATATGTACAACTTACAACAAAAAAACAAATGAAAATAAAGCTGAAACGTCTGTGCAATACTACCTATCTACCTATACCTACTTCACTTAAAAATAAATACCTATAACTACTGTAATTTATAACAGTACCTATCTACGCTTTTACCTACTTAATACAAAAATAAAATTGAACATAAATTAGCCAAAACTTACCTATCGGTATCTAAAAATCTATGCGTACTACTTCTACTTCTACTACTACTTCACCTAAAAAGAAATAAAATGCAAACTATTAATAATTTGTAATAATTTGAACGAATATTTAAACACTACCAAAACAACTAATACCTATTTTATAAAATAACAACAAAAGAAATTCAAATAAACTATTTAAAGACTAAAAGTCGCGCTGATAAGCACGGTTTGTTAATATCAATTATTGTCTGTCAATAAGGTCGAACGCTCTGAACGCATCAACAGCCAAATATTGAATCTCCCGCCTTTTTATACCCTACCGCCACGACCCGCGTCCAGCGCGGCAACCATTACACAAAAATAATCCTTATGGCATGATTCAGTATTCACGCGCGACGGCGCGATGGCTTATTAGCGTATTTCATGTATAAGTTTGGTGTTTCTATACCGATTACTATGATTCTTTTTTTATTGAATAGGTAATAATATTAACTTCTTTTAATTAGGGATGAGTGAGAGTATTATAAACGTAAGAGTAAACTAATATAATCAGAAAGCTCCGAACTGCTAAGCTATCGGGAGTTACACGTGTTATTGTGAGTCAACCATAAAAGATAGACATATGCTGTTGTGGGATATTTTTTAGATAATTTTATGTAGAACATTTCCGTCATAAATGATTTCTATGTAGCTTTAACCATTAAGGCTTCATGTTAAAGGTTGCATAGCATCAAGTGTAGGTTAAGAACTCTTTATACATGAATATTTAAAAATGCTATGTGACATGAAAAAAAACAATGTACTAACGTGTGTCTTGTTGTAAAAAGAAAATTCGTGTGTTCGTGTTGTGATAATTAAAAGAGATAATACTAATAATATCACCTCAATCTAAACCGTGCTAACAAACCAAAACGACTCATACCAATAGGGCTAAAATAGATCGCTTATTACATTAAAGTAAATTCCCTGTCAGTGCAAATCATCTGCTACTTTAGTAAAACTCTGCTCACTATATCGGAACGAAATCTACTTCTGAGAGGTAAGTCGAGTTATCCGCAACAGGTTATGGGCTCAGGAAAGTAAAAAAAAGAGATTTGCCGAAATGGAAAATTTTACGTCAAAATTGCAAATAGGCAATCTAGAGGGAAAAAACAATTGGGCCACATGGAAATATAAAATTTCCATAATGCTACGAGGTGTAGATGGCGCAATGGAAGCAGCCGAAGGAACCCTCGAAAAGCCCGTTACCCCCGCCCAAGGAGCTGGTGACGCTGTGATCGGCACCTATAATTTGGCAATGGCTAAATATAGGAAGACTCAATGTAGCGCTCTGCTCATATTAACCACTAATATGTCCGAAGAAACACTTAAAAAAGTGATGCGATTTGAAACGGCTAAAGACGTCTGGCAGGAGCTACATAGATTATTTGATGGACAGTCAGATGATAGGGCTTACAATTTGTGTGCAGAATTCTTCAGTCTTCAACGTCACAATGAGGATGACGTATCGACCCATATGTCAAAACTGAAACACATCTGGACAAATTTAAATATAGAAATCACAAAGAAAGATGCCACTGTCAAGCTGCCGGAATTATTTCTCATTTGCAAAATCTTAGACACTCTGGATGAAAAATATTTTACTTTCAAGTCGAGCTGGTTATTACTGAACCAAAGTGAACGGACAGTGGACAATTTAACGAGTCACTTGTGCGCATTTGAAAGAGCGCTTGGTAGTAAAGAGCACATAAAGCAAGAGGCCTTATAACACGCACAGAACACAAGAGCAAGCAAAGCAATGTGAAAGAGCTCATTTGTAACTACTGCTCCGGTAAAGGACACAAAGTTCGGAAGTGCAAAAAGTGGATAAAGGATGGGAGACCACCTAAACCCACACCAGGCACATCAGCAGCTGGTTCAACGCCAAAGCAAGTGCATCACATTTCTCTGTTAGTGAATGCCTGTTCCACTGAACGAACTCAAGACAAGGAAAGTTGGTTCGTTGACAATGGAGCCACAACTCACATTGCAGTAAGAGGAGCTTATTTCCAGGAGTTTCATGAATTTGATTCAGACCATACCGTATCGACTGCGGACGGGAGCGTCATACCCGCAATAGGGAAAAGCACTGTTGAGGTGGAATCAAATGTCAGTGGCAAGAGGGAGCGAATAACACTAAACGATGTGTGGTTAGTACCATCACTAACAAAGAACCTCTTCTCACCGCTTGCAGCACACGATAGGATGCAGAACAGCATCTTCAGTTCCACGACCAGAGAGTGCAAGCTAGATATTGGAGGCACAACTAGAGTTGTTGGAAAGAGAGTCCAATATGGAGGACTTTACAGGTTGGACATGAAGACGGTCATGCCAATTAAACCTAGGACCATAGAGGTCAATGCTGTGACTGGCGCCAATATGCTGCAGCTATATCATGAGCGATTCGCACATCAGGACAAGAAACATGTAATCCGCCTCGTGAAGAGAGAGCTTGGAGTACAGTTGAGCCCTGATAACATTAAATGTGAAGGCTGTATATATGGAAAGTCACACAGAAAACCGTTCGGAACAAGGGAAAGAGCAACAGCTATAGGAGAGCTGATTCACACCGATGTTTGCGGTCCCTTCGTAGATAGCATCTCAAAATACAAATATTACGTACTCTTTAAGGATGACTACTCTGGCTACCGCATGGTCTACTTCATAAGAAACAAGTTTGAAGTTAAGAATAAACTTCTTCAAATGTTGCAAGAAGCCAACACCGCTGGATATAAAATCAAGACGATTCTAAGCGATAAAGGAGGTGAGTTCGACAATAGAGAAGTACAAGATATTTTACAGAAATATGGCATTCAACAACGGCTGACAATGGCTTATACTCCTGAACAGAACGGATGTAGTGAGCGCGAAAACCGTACCCTAGTTGAAGCTGCGAGATCTATGTTGCATGCAAGAGAAGAGCTACCGCAAGTGCTCTGGGCAGAACTTGTCAACACTGCCGCGTATGTACTTAACAGGACAGGTCCATCGAGAGTTGAGGGTAAGGTACCTTACGAGCTCTGGCATGGGAAAAAACCTAAGATATGTCACTTGAGAGTTATCGGAAGTGAATGCTTTGCTCACGTTCCAAAACAAAAACGAAAGAAGCTCAACAAAAAGGCAATAAAAGGCAAGCTCATAGGCTATGAAAACGATGATGGTTATCGTATTTGGGACGGAAACAAAACGCAAAGGTCAAGGGACATAACCTTCCAAACTGACATCGAGTTCCGGATTTGTACAGGAATCCCTACTTCAAGTTCAGAGGGGGATAACCAAACGTTTACGCAAGAAGCTGTGCCTGAAAGTGCTATAGAGCAGCAGGAAATTAATCATGAACATGCTCTAGAGGGAGATGGAGAAAATGATGATCATGTACATGTTGAAGTTTTGGGAGATAGTAACGAAACCAGAGAGGATGAGAGTGCTAACGAAGAGTTCGTTGACGCTGACGAGGAGTTAGAGATAGTCGAACCACCGTTGTTGGACGCGAGATCTCGATACAACTTACGCGATCGAACTTGCCTCTCACGTCCTAAGAAGTTCGAAGACTACGTGTGTTTCGTAGGCACAGAATACTTTCCCGAGACATATAAAAAAGCTATTCAAAGGGATGACAGCGCTGAGTGGGTCAAGGCAATGAAGAGTGAAATGAACTCTTTGATGCAAAATGATGTTTGGACACTCTGTAAGCTACCTAAAGATAGAAAGGCACTCCCTTGCAAGTGGATCTTTCGTATCAAGCGAAACCCAGACAGCAGTATCGACAAATATAAGGCTAGGCTAGTAGTGAAAGGTTTCAAGCAACGGAAAGGAATCGATTACGAACAGACGTATAGTCCAGTTGCTAGAATGGCCACCATCAGAGCCTTATTAAGTGTCGCAGCCAAAGAAAAATTATATTTGACGCAGTTTGACGTGTCAACGGCATTCCTCAACGGCAAGCTACAGGAAGAAATTTACATGCAGCAGCCGGATGGATTCAATGACGGAACATCAAATGTATGTCGACTTAAAAGGAGTTTATACGGACTCAAGCAGGCTCCCAGATGCTGGAACTCATGCTTTGAGGAGACTTTATTAGAGAAAGGTTTTCAGCAAAATGCAGCTGATTGTTGCCTATTCACGAAGAAAATAGGTGACCAGAAAATCTTGATAACCCTGTACGTGGACGATGGGCTTGTAGCCGCTACAGATAAAGATTTGGCAAACCAATTCCTTAAAGAATTAGGGGATACTCTGAAGATCACAAGCAAGCCAGCATCTTATTACCTTGGTCTTGAGATAGCACAGTCGAAAGATGGCTCCATTACGATTAAACAAGAGTCGTACGCTAAAAAGATACTGGAACGTTTTAGAATGTCAGAATGTAATCCAGTTTCAACGCCCATAGAAACGACTTCTCAAGCAGGGAAAGTTAATAGGCTAAAGGAAGAAAAGAACTTTCCATACAGAGAGGCAGTAGGTGCTTTAGCGTACTTAATGACAGGGACGCGACCTGATATAGCGTATGCAGTTGGATTAGTTTCAAGAAATCTGGAAAACCCGTCACATGAAGATTGGCTTCGTGTTAAGCGCATTATGCGCTACATAAAAGGGACTTGTTCTTTTGGTATAACATATAAAGCAGAACATGATTCCAACCTAATACAAGGCTATAGTGATGCGGATCACGGAGGAGACCAGCAAACAGGACGCTCTACAACGGGAGTTGCATGTCTCTTTGCTGGGGGAATAGTATCATGGCTAAGCCAACGACAATCTTCAGTCGCAATTTCAACTACTGAAGCTGAAATAGTAGCAGCAAGCGAAGGCGCTCGTGAACTTGTGTGGCTCCAGAGAGTATTTACCTCACTTACTAACATGGATGGAGTACCCACATTAAAAGTAGATAATGAAGCCGCCATACGTCTTGCATACAATCCAGAGTTCCATAAGCGGACCAAACACATCCGAGTAAGACATTTCTTCGTAAGAGAAACTGTACAAGACGGACTTGTGGATGTACTAAAGACCGGGACTGCTACTCAATTGGCAGATATAATGACTAAAGCAGTTCCTAGGCCAAGGCTTGTTATAATCCGAGATGCCCTGGGTATACAATGCCATACACTTAATTAATGAGGGAAAGTGTTAAAGGTTGCATAGCATCAAGTGTAGGTTAAGAACTCTTTATACATGATGTAGCAAACCAAACACAATTACCAGTGCGAGCGTCCCGCGGTCGGGTGCCGGCACGATATACAGAATAGTATGTCCGTCCCTTTCTCTCGCCCAGACGTTGCGAGAAAGGTACTCTGCGAGGCGCCTCAGTCCGCTGCCCACACGCGTAGTGCGTACACGCGTAATCGATAGTACCGCGCAACGTCGCCTCGTGCCGCCATTGTTACGCGAACATAATATTATTAAGGGTTTTCGTTCCCTCTCCCGTTCTAATTGTGAACCAGTGTTTTTTTTACTTCAAATATACTTTTTACTGAAAAGGTGGTTTCCCTAAACAACCTCCCTCATATGTGGCGCTCCAACGTTTTTTTTCGTGTGACAATAAGTGCATAGTTGTGATGGTTTTGCAGTGACGAACTAAAATGCCAGTGACCAGGAGTAGAGCGGCTAGTTTGACTCGGAGGGAAGATGCAAACGACGCATTACCCGTCCCCTCTCGACCAAACTCGCCGACCGAAGCGCCCGGCTACCAAGATGGCGACGCCGACGCCGCGTTCTCTTCTTCGCCGCGCATCGATGCTAACGCTACGTTCTCTAACGAAAACGTGGCGACTATTATCGCTTCTCTCCAACGCTCTCAAACAGAAGCATTTAGGGAGTTGCTCAACTCGATGTCGCGGGCGAATGCATCGACCCCGGAATCACTCGCGCTGCTAGGGCACAACACCCTAGCCCGCTGCAAAGCCACGTTCTCCGGCCGACCGAAAGAGTCGGTTGAAGCATTTATCGACGCTGTAGAGGCCTATAGCGATTGCGCGCAGGTGGCGGACTCAAACATTCTGCGCGGTTTAGCCTACCTATTCAAGGATGAAGCGGCCACGTGGTGGCAAGGAATAAAATACTCTGTGTCGTCATGGCGCGAAGCCAAAGAAAACTTAATAAGTGCCTATGGTGACCGCCGGCCGCCTCATCGGATCTACTTGGAAATATTTGCGAAACCGCAGGGCAATGAAAACACAGATATTTTCGTAGCGCGCATCCGCGCCCTTTTGGCACGCCTACCTAAAGGCGATACAACGGAGTCGGCTCAAATAGACATGACCTACGGCCTCCTCCACAGCAGGATAAGGAAAAGGCTACGAAGAGAGGAGTGCCATAGTTTCTATGAGTTACTTCGCCTCGCACGAAATATCGAGGATTCATTCGACGAGGTAAATCATATGACGCCGACGGCGAGTGAGCGTCGAACACAAACGCCGCCAACATTACCGGCGTCCACACAATCCGCCGCTCGCGATAGCACCCGCGCCCCCGCGCGCGATCTCGTCCCTGCACGTGCGCAGGCCCACGGCGCGCCCGCCGCCGCGGCGCGGAGCCCGCCCGCTCCGCCTGCGCCCTCCGCGTCCGTTCCAGCCGCGCTACCCGCGCCCGTTCCAGCCGCGCCATCCGCGCCTGTTCCACCGAAGCACGACACGGCAAGGAGGCCACGCCCCTCCTGCACATACTGCAGGCGGTTTGGCCACACTAAAGATCAGTGCCGTAAGTTGCAGAATCAAGGTGAGAGTGAACCAAGTAAAAGTAGTGATCAAAGCTTTTATTCCGTAAAATCTCATTTAGTTACTAAAAACTCCGCGTCAGACTCTATTTATGTTGAAAACAATATTAATCCGCAAGAAAATGTGTGTAGTTATCTTAATAAACAAAGGGATGATATCCTACAACGTATAACTAAGAATATGTGTAATTGTAATAATGTTAATAACTCACAAAATTCAGAAAATGTGTGTAACAATTTTGATATAAAAAAGGGTAATGCCCATCCATGTCATAATAATATTTTGTGTAGTAATTTTGAAAATCAAAAGGACAATGTCCATGTTTGTCGTAATGAT
Organism: Agrochola circellaris; assembly: GCA_914767755.1. NCBI lineage: Eukaryota > Metazoa > Arthropoda > Insecta > Lepidoptera > Noctuidae > Agrochola > Agrochola circellaris. The sequence continues at coordinate 21,464,281 of OU611843.1, read as the reverse complement.
ATTTTAAATAGCGATTTAAAAAATCAAAAGGAAAATGTCCATCCACGTCATAACGATATTTTGTGTAGTAATTTAGAAAATCAAAAGGAAAATGTCCATCCATGTCATAAAAATATTTTATGTAGTAATTTTAATAATCAAAAGGATAAGGCCCATTTATGTTTAACCGATATATGTTTGTGTAACGACCGTACGGGACCCTCTATTGGCCGCGAGTTACGACCTATTTTTAATATAAAAATTTTGGGTTTTTCCGGCACCGCGTTGATTGATACGGCCGCCAAACATTGCATTGCGGGTCATACGCTATATACTCTCCTTCTACGTCAAGGTCATCCCCTCAGCCCTTCGACACGCGAAGTTAAGCTTGCTGACGGTATAATCCGTACGATGGATGTACTTACCACCACGTTAGAGGTGTGCTTAGAAACGGTAGTTATTACGATTCCTTTCTTAATTTTTCCCGACTCGACAAATAACGAGACGTTATTAGGTATCGACTTTATAAACGCCGCGGGAGTAGTTATTGATTTTTGCAAACAAGTTTGGTATTTTAGTACATATGATACGGTAAAATATAAATTGTGCTTCGAACCTACCTCGCGTGACGTGTCCTGCGCCTCTACAGATATTCTTCGAGATGATGAGGGTACTCATCTCAAACCAGCTGAGCGTCAAGCGCTCGCTGACGTCCTCACCAGACACGTACGCGTCTTTAGAGCAGGGGGATGTCCAACACCGTATGCGGAACACCGTATTGATACAGGTGAGCATTCTCCAATTGCTGTTCCTCCTTACCGCCTAAACCCTTCGAAGAAAGAGCTGATGAAAGCCGAAATAGGTAAGATGTTACAGGATGACATTATAGAAGAGTGTGAATCGGCTTGGTGTTCACCGGCACTGATGGTGCCGAAGTCCAACGGTGGTATCCGCTTCTGCGTCGACTACAGGCGTTTGAATGCAGTCACCAAAGCTGATGCATATCCGATGCCACGCATCGACGAGCTACTTCAGAGCACAAAACGAGACTGCTATATGAGTACGCTAGATCTTCGATCTTCATATTGGCAGGTTAGGGTGAGGGAAGCTGATAGAGACAAAACGGCTTTTGTCTGTCCTTTAGGTACTTACCGTTTTAAAAGAATACCGTTTGGTCTCCGCAACGCGCCAGCTACCTTTCAGCGTCTTATCGATCGTCTCCGATCCTGCTCTGCTTTACAAGATGTAACTTTATTAGCTTATTTAGACGATCTGTTGGTAATATCTCAGGGATACCAACAGCATCTGCAAGACCTCGAGGCAGTTTTTAAACGTTTGGCCGAGTTTAACCTCCATGTGAATAGGGAGAAGTGCGCTTTTGCTCGGGAAAGCGTTAAATATCTAGGTCACGTTATTACACAAAAAGGTGTTTCCACCGACCCAGGGAAGGTGAGTGCTGTACTCGAGATGAAGGAACCAGGAACCCTAAAGCACCTGACAACCTTTTTACAAACTTGTTCATGGTTCAGAAAATTCATACCCAACTTCTCAAAAGTTGCCGAACCATTGACACGCTTGACTAGGAAAAGTCATGTATGGTCTTGGGGCTCAGAACAGACCCAAGCATTTAGTGAGCTGAAGAATCTCCTGACCACAGCTCCAATACTGGTACAAGCCGATTTCAGTCGTCCCTTTATTCTGCGTACTGACGCAAGTAATTACGCCTTGGGCGGAGTTTTATTGCAGGGCGACGGTAATCAGGAAAGGCCAATTGAATATGCCAGCCGACTCCTCAACGCAGCAGAACGCAATTATTCCACAACAGAGCGTGAAGCACTCGCCGTAGTGTGGGCGGTGGAGCGTTTTCGACCTTACCTAGACGGCCAACCAGTCGTAATTGGTAGTGATCATCAGCCTCTACGCTGGTTGCTATCACTCAAATCACCAGCAGGTAGATTAGTCCGTTGGGCTCTGAAGCTCCAATCTTTTGATATCCAATTCGAATATACACCAGGGAAAGCGAATGTCGTGGCAGACACGCTGAGTAGACCGATTTGTTCCAGCGACACAAGTGACAATTGCGGTATTTGTACAGTCATCTGCGATCTCCCCGCGAAAACACCTAGTCAGCTTCGCCTGGAACAGACTTCGGACCCTGAAGTGGAAAAGATTGTTAAGGAGCTAGAAGGACCTGATGATGTTGCATCTAAAAGATGGTTAGAAAGGGGTTACCTCATGGATCAAGGAGTCCTGTACCGATTCAATCCAGACTCTGAGAGTGAATCCCCTCAGTTAGTAATACCCGCCGGTCAACTTGCAGCTATTTTGAAGGAGTTACATGACTCTCAAACAGCTGGCCACCCAGGTATCGATAGAACCTACCAGCAGGTAGCACAGCTGTATTATTTCACAGGGATGCGGAGAATAATCACCGATTATGTCTTAGCCTGTGTCCACTGCCAGCGATATAAGGCCAACAATGCCAAACCCCCAGGGCTACTCCAGACACCGGTCATGAGCCAGCGGAACGAGGTGTTGGCCATGGACCTGTTCGGCCCACTTCCGGAGGGTGACCAGGGGGAGCGGTGGGTCTTTCTCATTGAAGACACTGCTACCCGATGGACGGAGCTGTTTGCTCTAAAAGAAGCAACAGCAGAAGCCTGCGCTCATGTCCTCATCGAAGAATATTTCATGCGGTTCGGTCTGCCTCGCAAGATTATTTCGGACAACGGTGTCCAGTTTGTTTCCGCAGTGATGCGACAATGTATGTCAGTCCTAGACATTAAACAAAATCTTGTCCCGCTGTATCATCCACAAGCTAATCCTGCAGAGCGAAAAAACCGCGACCTTAAAGCTATGCTAGCCCATCTCGTGGCAGACGACCACACCTCATGGCCGAAGAAGTTGCCAGTGATACGCTTTGCCCTGAATAGCGCGAAATGTCGCACAACAGGCAAGTCGCCGGCTTATTTGACCTTTGGCAGAGAGATGCGGTCACCCACAGAGGTATTTCACGACCTTCGTCCTATCAGGGCCAAAGAAAACTTTGTCCCACAAGTGACCCCTTACCTCGAAAACTTCCTGCATTCACTGTCAGCTGTTCGGGAACGCGTCGAGATTCAGCAGGACAAGACAAAGCAGTACGCCGACGCTTCACGCCGACCATCTGACGATTTTGAAGTAGGTGATTTAGTCATGCTTAAGTCTCACTTATTAAGCAAAGGGTCAAAAGACCTCACTTCTAAGTTCTACCCTCGCCGAGATGGCCCTTACCAAATCACTAGAAAGGTAAGTCCAACAACCTGGTGTAGGTTGTTGGATCGCGAGCACAGAACAACCAAATGTTGATATAGGTAAATATCATTCCGAAGACCTTACACGTTACCGAGGTAGCGACGACGTCCAGCTAATGCTGCTGTTAGTGTACCAGTCCAGGATCGAGGGCGTTCTCCAGGACTGGAGGGGGAGTATGTAGCAAACCAAACACAATTACCAGTGCGAGCGTCCCGCGGTCGGGTGCCGGCACGATATACAGAATAGTATGTACGTCCCTTTCTCTCGCCCAGACGTTGCGAGAAAGGTACTCTGCGAGGCGCCTCAGTCCGCTGCCCACACGCGTAGTGCGTACACGCGTAATCGATAGTACCGCGCAACGTCGCCTCGTGCCGCCATTGTTACGCGAACATAATATTATTAAGGGTTTTCGTTCCCTCTCCCGTTCTAATTGTGAACCAGTGTTTTTTTTACTTCAAATATACTTTTTACTGAAAAGGTGGTTTCCCTGATCAACCTCCCTCATAATGAATATTTAAAAATGCTATGTGACATGAAAAAAAACAATGTACTAACGTGTGTCTTGTTGTAAAAAGAAAATTCGTGTGTTCGTGTTGTGATAATTAAAAGAGATAATACTAATAATATCACCTCAATCTAAACCGTGCTAACAAACCAAAACGACTCATACCAATAGGGCTAAAATAGATCGCTTATTACATTAAAGTAAATTCCCTGTCAGTGCAAATCATCTGCTACTTTAGTAAAACTCTGCTCACTATATCGGAACGAAATCTACTTCTGAGAGGTAAGTCGAGTTATCCGCAACACTTCACACGCGACGGAAGCTTAAAAAATGGAGCAACTTCTCCCGTTTTCCCATCATTTCCCTTCACTGCTCTGCTCCTATTGATTGTAGCGTGATGAAAAGTATACTATAACCTCCCCAGGAGTATGAAGAATAATTGTACCAAGTTTCGTTAAAATCCGTCGAGTAGTTTTTGTTTCTATAAGGAACATACAGACAGACAGACAGACAGACAGACAGACAGACAAAAATTTTACTGATTGCATTTTTAGCATCAGTATCGATCACTAATTACCCCCTGATAGTTATTTTGAAAATATATTTCATGTACAGAATTGACCTCTCTACAGATTTATTATAAGTATATAGATAAAAAGTAAGCACAACGAAATTTTGGCCTAAGTTCACAATACGCTTTGGAATTCTAAAATTATTTGTTGGCAACACTGCTGTACTAAAAAAAATCAAACTGCTGCCGGGCAGCCAGGAATTCATTGTTTTGTGGCTTCATTAGTGTTCTAAGTTCTCTTTGTTATATTGTTTGCCGAAAGGCTTCAGTATTTTGTTTTAATCGACGATTGCAACCACATATGTCAAAAAAATAGGATCCTAGATAATTGATAATGTAATACACAGATATGATCCTAGACGTCAAATATGTAGGATCAAAGATAGGATCCTATATAGGATCCGAGATAATTGATAATGTAATAGGTGCCTTAGAGTAAGTGTCCCCCCCCCCTGTCAGCTAAATGGTTGTACTTGGATTTGTAAAAAAATTACAGCAGTAGTATATATAACGAAATTAAAAGGAAAACTATCACAGCTAAGTAGGCTTTACAGGTTAACGAGTAATAACCGACCAACTTAAATTTGCAGTTTGATAAACATGATCTCCCATACATTCCGTATGGAAGAAAATGTTTTACAACTACAATGTTAAGTTTGTTCTTGGGATAAATTCATCCCAACTACGGAACCCTTCATTGTGCGTGGTCCGACACGCACTTGGCCAGTTTTTAACTGAAAGGTTAAGTTTGGCCTTCAATCCGGAATCGGAAATTTGGGTCGCCGAGCGAACACAGCTTTGAGACGGTTCCGTCTCAAAGCTGTGTTCGAAAAACTTAACCTAAACCTTTCAATTAAAAACTGGCCAAGTGCGTGTCGGACCACGCACAATGAAGGGTTCCGTAGTTGGGATGAATTGCGGCGCGAGTCCTACTCACGCTTGTCTGGTTTTTTTTTAAATAAAGAAAGCAGTCTTATGATTCTAAATGTCTTACTTATTAAAATCATAATACTAATTATTCATTTTAATAATATTATCACCATTAATTGTAATACCTCGGCACGCTATTGACTACTACTACTACATGGCAGAAAGGTTGGTAACTTTTGACCGAGTGGGCCAATTTAAATGAAATAAAAACTAAATGTTAATTCAAGATACGTACTATGACTATATTTCCAATCCCTTAAACTCTTGAAAAGAAGTACACAAAAAAATCAATATTACATGTAGTTAAGTTTCAAAATCATCCCCTATTTAACCCCCTTGGGGGAATATTTTACAAAAACGATGAAATACGTAATTCTTTATTTCTTACCAAAAGTATACATTTGAATTTTCGTGTCCCTAACTTAAGAAATGCTGGATTTTCCATACAAACTTTTATCCCCTATATCACCCCGTTTAGGATTATTTGTGAGACAAAAAGTACCCTATGTCCTTCTCCAGGATACCATCTATCTTCTTGCCAAATTTTATCGAAATCCTTTCAGTGGTTTAGCCGTGAAAAGGTAACATACAGAAAGACAGACAGACAGAGTTACTTTCGAATTTATAATATTATAGTAAGGATTAATTTTAGAAACCGTAAGACCCTTGTAGGTTTTATTAGAAAAGCTTTATTCTACAGCTACAATTGAATGGTCATTCAGTACACTCAGACGCTTAATAACATGTATGAGATCAACAATGGTCACAGATAGTTTGACTTTGCTCTGTCAGTCTTTGGTGAGTGTTATGTTGGAGTGTACTACGTGAGCTCGACAAATGGATGTGCGATTAACGCTTGTGCGACAAAACTGTACTGCGACTCACCATAGTTCGAATGCACGCTTGTGCGACACACTGAAGCTAGACATTACGGTTCAGGTTATATCTTTTATTCATTAAAATATTAATAATAATTGGAATTGATTTTAAATATTACTTAGTTTCCTTTATTTACTCCGCCCCCCCCCCCCCCACATCCCTTAACCACCCCCCTGGAGAATTTTGCCTGAAAGAAACACTGATGGTCATTCGGTACATTCAGTACACTCAGACGCTTAAAAACAGCTGAGATCAACAATGGTCACAGATAGTTTGGCTTTGCTCTGTCATTCTTTGGTGAATGTTATGTTGTATCTTGATCAAAATATGATTTTCGATCATAAAATATATTGAATTGGAATCATTAATATTAGGTCTTTAACTATGAAATTGCCGTTCTGCAGTACTGGCCATTTCAAATCAAAATAATTTTTTTTTGGCTAAGAGTTCTAATTTCAAATTAATTTTATTTTAAAAACATGTTTTTTTTTTCCAAAAGTAGTCATTTGTTTATTGATTAGTGTTACATTTTCATCGCATTTCAATCTTTTTCGTCATCATGGATACGTTAAAAATTCGAGTAATTATGGAATATGAGTACCTACCGTCGTGGCAGCAACGCGGCACAAGCGGCACGCAACATCAACGACGTTAACGGAGCTAACACTACAAACCAACGCACCACCTGTTATTGGTTTGCTCGCTTCCGTTCTGGAAATTTCGACCTGAAAAATGAACCTCGCGGTCGTCCGAAGACTTTGGTCGACAACGAATTAAAGGCGATTGTGGAAGCTGATGATACACAATCTACGGCTGAATTAGCAGCAGCTTTCGACGTTAGCGTCAAAACAATATTGGTCCATTTGCGTCAAATTGGCAAGGTAAAAAAGCTTGACAAATGGGTGCCCCACGAACTCAATGATCGCCAGCGCAAAGTACGCGTCGAGACCTGCCTTGCACTGCTCAACAGACACACAAATGAAGGAATTTTGAACCGCATTGTTACCGCGATGACTGCGATGAAAAATGGATTCTGTTTGATAACCGCAAGCGCTCAGCAAGTTGGTTGGATCCTGGTTCAGCACTTAAACAATGCCCTAAACGAAAACTTACCCCTAGAAAAGTGATGGTCACTGTTTGGTGGTCTAGCGCCGGTGTGATTCATCACAGCTTCTTAACAAACGGGGTGAGCATTACTGCAGATGTGTACTGTGAAGAATTGAACACAATGATGGAGAAGCAGGCACATCTCCAACCAGCATTGGTCAATCGCTCGTCTCCGCTGCGCCGCACGACAACGCGCGACCTCATACTGCACAGCAGACGGTCTCCAAGTTGCAAGAACTGGGGTTGGAAGCTCTCCGTCATCCGCCCTACTCACCAGACCTTGCGCCTACAGACTACTACTTTTTCCAGAATTTGTATAACTTCTTGGCGGGAAAAAAAATCAATACCCGAGAGGCAGTACAAAATGCCTTTGAAGAATTTGTTGCCTCCCGTCCAGCTGATTTCTTTAAGAAGGGCATCAATAAACTGCCACTGCGTTGGCAAAGATGCATTGATTGCATGGGTGATTACTTCGATTAATACAAATAAAAAATACATGAAAAAAATTCGTTTAAATTTGTTCATACAAAACGGCAATTTCATAGGTAAAGACCTATTATGAGTTTTAAATTTTCTTTCATTTAATTGTAATATATCACAAGGTATTTTGTTGTAGCATTTAACACAGTACCCCATAAAAGATGAAGATACTTTAGATAATCTGAAAAATGGTTGATCTATTTTATCTTTATTTCTAGTATACGTACCTATTAAAATTATGTCTATCACTTATTTTGTTAAAAATATGTAGATTTTTTCTTACATACATAATATTTTCATAAATGAATTGGCAAGGTATGTACTGTCATAATATTAATCCTTTTAAATAGTTCCCTGAGAGATTCGCGACGATGTAGATTATAAATGGCTCTGACAGCTCTCTACAGTACTAATATCGCTATAAAAAAATAGGGGTTGGTGGTAGAAGGGTGAAAATGTAGGTTTGTATGTATTTTTAATGCCGAATCATAAAACATTAAAATAAATCTTTTGTCAAAATAAAAAGGTAAAATTTTGTAAAAAAAAAAAACAAAAAAAAAAAAAAAAAATTGGGGTGGACCACCCTTATCACTTAGGGGTATAAAAAATAGATTGTCCTATTCTCAGACCTGCTGAATAAACACACAAAATTTCATAAGAATCAGTCAAGTCATTTCGGAAGAGATTTGTTACAAACACTGTGACACGAGAATTTTATATACCTATTAGAAGAAGATAGATTTCTTACTTATTTGCAAAATAGTTGGGCAAACGTCATCTAAAACTATTCCAAATTTCAAGTTGATAACATTAGTAGTTCTTGAGATATCCAGCTGTAACAGATAAACGGACAGACAGACTGAGTCGCACCATAAGAGTTCCTTTTACCATTTTAGTACGAAACCCTAAAAATGAGAAAATATGGAGTTCTAGAATGCGACCTAACAGACGTATGTATTTACAGCAATGCTACTGTTCCATACAATTATTGTAACTTTTGCAGAAGCTGAAAGATCATTTAGCAAATTAAAAATAATAAAACAATATTTAAGGCATACTCTGGGCCAAGCTCGACTCTGACATTTATCGCTAATACCTAGCAATCGAGAACAAAGCTGCATCAAGCCTAGAGTTAACCGAAGTCATTGATATTTTTGCGAAAATTAAGGCTAGGAAAAGATTATGAACTAAATTGTTTTTGTTGTCATTATACACATCAGTATAGTAGGTAGGTCCGACTTTCATATAATAACTGGAAGAGATGCCTTTGCCTTTGTACATGACTTATCTGCCTTTATTTACATTGGTTTTAAGGTTTCATGTACAATAACGTGGTTTATTTCGTTTTTTTGCTTAATATCAATGTTATTGATCTTGTACTTGTACAACCTCGCTAGGCGATCACTAAAGCTCACAGAAGACACTCGTGCACATACGAACAAGTTTTCCTGTGCCCTGCAGTGCACGATAAGGAGCAGATAATAAAGTAGCTTTGCATCTTTTAACACAAACATGATGAAGAAGAAGAACAAGAGGCCCCAAATGCCCGGCGGGTCCAGTGGCGTTGCTGCTGATGACGGTGGGCAGCCTCGCCCTGGAGCCAGGGGTGCTAAGAATCTCCGGGTGAGATCGATCCCCCGTTCAACGACCAAGGCAAATAATAAACCGGATACCGATAAAGTACTTAACGTTATTACCTACAACGTTCGTACTCTGAAATCTGAAGATCGTCTGCTTGAGCTCGAAAATGCACTGACTGAGATCAACTGGGATATTGTTGGCTTATCAGAAGTGAGAAGAAGTGGTGAAGATACAGTAGAGAGAGAAAACACCATATTCTATTATAATGGACAGAGTGGAGGACTCTATGGGGTAGGATTTTTAGTTGCCAAAAAATGGAAAAACAATATTTCGGAATTCATATCTTACACTGACAGGATTGCAGTCTTAAAATTTCAAGTTACAAGCACACAAACACTATCCATCGTCCAAGTGTACGCTCCGACGACAAGCCATCCAGACGACGAAATAGAAGAATTCTACGATCTATTAAACAAAGCCTGCGACGAACATCGAAGCACTTGGAACATTGTTTTAGGTGACTTGAACGCCAAAATTGGGCAAAGGCAAGATCTAGACAACACCTATATCTTGGGTCCACACGGCCTCGGAGCCCGTAATGAACGCGGATCACGCCTTCTCCAATTTACATTTGGCCAGAACTTATGTATAAGCAACAGCTTCTTTTACAAAAAACCTCACAGGCGATGGACTTGGGTATCTCCTAATAATCAAACTAGAAATGAAATAGACTACATTCTTACCTCAAATAAACAAATCATTAAAAACATTCAAATCATAAATCAAATTAAATTTAGTTCTGATCACAGACCTGTACGCGCGCCATAATAAAACTGGACGCCAAAATGAATCGGCAAAAATATATGAAAAATCAAATAAGAAAATTAAATAAACAATCACTCATACTAGGAAGTAAACAGTTTAAACTAGAGCTAACAAATTGTTTTGATATACTAGATTCAGAGATTGAAGAAAAAGATGTCCAGCAACAATACGACGAAATAATACAAAGTTTAACTAAAGCCAGCAAAATAGTAACACAAATAAAAAATAAAAGCAATAAACTAACAGACGAAACTGTAAAATTAATAGATCAGAGGCAGAATTTGTATAAAAACAGAGATTTACAATATAAACTTAAAGATAAAGAGGTTAAACGTAGTATTAGAAAAGATATTAGAAATTACAACAATAGACTAGTTCAGGATGCACTAGATAATAACTGCTCCCTGAAAAAAGCTAAACAAGGTATTTCTAATCACAAGTCATGGATCACATATTTAAAAGATGGCAACGGTAAGAAACAAATGAACAGAACAAAAGTATTAGATATATGTACAATATTTTATAAATCCCTCTACTCCGACGACACTCAACTACCCTCAACACCCGATTATTTCTGTTCTGACAGTATTCCACCCTTATGGGTGGCCGGATACGAGGTTCATGTAGCCCTCACTAAAATGAAAAACAATAGATCATGTGGCGAAGATGGTATTAGCACAGAATCACTGAAAATAGGCGAACCTATTCTCCTTCCATACATAACCCGGCTCTTTAACAGCATTCTGCATTCAGGTAGCTTTCCTCGAGATTTCTGTCATTCCAATATTATTCTTCTCCATAAAAAAGGTGATAAATCAGATATTAATAATTACAGGCCCATTAGCTTAGTATCACATATTTACAAAACATTCATCAAAATAATAGAAAATCGCATATCTGCTGAACTAGATAAACATCAACCTCCTGAGCAAGCAGGCTTCCGGCCTGGCCTTTCTACAACAGATCATCTGCATGCAGTTAACCAACTCATACAGAAACATCAAGAATATAAAATCCCGTTATACCTAGCTTTTGTTGATTACTCCAAGGCTTTCGACAGCATTTCACATACATCCATTTTTGACGCCTTAAGCAACCAAAACATTGACCCTACAGCAAGTACAGCCGCAATAAAACTTGAAACCACAGGTCCAAAATTTAAAATAGAGAAAGGAGTCAAACAGGGCGACCCGCTATCTTCTAAACTGTTCACCAGTACTCTCGAAGAAATCTTCAGGAAGTTGGCAGCTGAATGGAGAGAAAGAGGCATTGTCCTCGGCGAAGCGAGACTGACAAATCTACGTTTCGCCGACGACATTGTTCTCTTTTCTTCCTCAGCCACTGAACTTGAACAGATGCTCCAAGAACTAAGTAAGGCAAGCCTTGAGGTTGGACTGAAGATGAATATGTCGAAGACCAAAGTTATGTGCAACGAAACACCTGGAAGCATAAATGTAGACGGGGAGACAATACAACATGTCCAGGAATACCTTTACTTGGGCCAAGTAGTCTCTTTCCAGGCGAGGCAAGATAAAGAAATCACAAGACGAACGGAAAACGCCTGGAAGAGCTACTGGTCCATGAAGGAACTATTCAAGGGTGAGTTGCCAATGGCACTGAAAAGCAGGCTCATGGACATGTGTATTCTTCCCGTCTTATCGTATGGTGCACAAACTTGGTCTTTGACTAACATCCAGAAGTCCAAACTCAAGGTCTGCCAACGAGCAATGGAGCGCAGTATACTAGGAGTTAAATTAACGGATCGTGTTCGAAACACTATACTGCGCTCCAAAACAAAAATAGCTGACGTGGCTCAAAAGGCTGCCCAACTTAAATGGGACTGGGCAGGACATGTCTGCCGCATGCCGGACAAACTGTGGGCCCAAATAGCACAGAACTGGTGCCCTGAGACAGTGAGGCGGGGCCGCGGCAGACCACGTAGGAGATGGCGGGACGAGCTGGATAGGTTCCGTGAAAACTGGAAGGAGGACGCACAGGTTCGCGAAAGATGGAAGAAGTGGAGGGAGGCCTTTGCCCAGGAGTGGGACAGGGTAGGTTAACAAAAAAAAATAAAAAAATATACCAATGTTTATATTTTGACTTGATAAAAACTAACAGTTTTTGTTTTGCACCAGTGCCTTTGGGTACCTGGCTACGCCTATGACTTTTGGGTAAAGTTTCAACACTTATTGGTAGGCAGTCGCAGGAAGTTATCTGTGCAGGAGCCACAGTTACCTGTGCGGGGGCCACAGATCACAGCATTCCGATCCGTGTACGATTCGATAAATAAAATGCAAGAGTTTAATAAAGAGAAAGATTATAATGTGAACTAGCGAGTAAACAGTGTTGGAGGGCTCGCGAGTAGGCGCGCCGGTCACGAGTCCTTGGCGGCGGGCCCGGCGTCCTCCTCCTCGTCCTCCGAGGACTCGTCGTCGTCGTCCTCGTCGTCCGACTCCGAGTAGGACGAGTAGTCGCCTCCCTCGGCGCCCGCGTAGCCTGCAACATAGCACACGTATTACAAGAACATGGCTTCGTATGACCTGGGCTGCCAGTAGAGCCAACTTATACCGCTAGCTCCCAGAAATTATACAAAATCAAATCTGTTCATACCAAAAACCGGCCAAGTGCGCGTCGGACCACGCACAATGAACGGTTCCGTAGTTGGGATGAATTTATCCCAAGAACAAACTTAACATTATAGTTGAAAAACATGTTTTCCCATACATTTCAACCGCAAATCTAAGTTTGTACGCACAATATTGAGAGATTTACCATGTTATTTTAAGACCATAGACTTATAGGTTTTGCTGTAATCTATGAGTAAAGAACCATTCGATATTTTTTTTCAAAATTTTAAGCTCAGTTGTTTCGGAGATAACGGGAGGAATGGTAAATTTTCATCTATTTTCTTAAATGCATTTAAAAGTATATATTTTTAAATTATAATAAATAATATTTGAGATCCTCGCAACAAGCCCTTTCATTTCATATGTTACACGGTACAGTTCGTAAAACTTATTTTTAAACTTCGTATTTGCCCCATATTCAAATTCATTTATTTACGTTACACATCCGTGTTTGGGTCACAGAAATACATTATGTCTACCAAATTTCAACTTAATCGGTCCATTCGTTTCGGAGCAAAATGAACTTAAAAATCTTACCTACCTACTATAAGCTGATCTCGCATTGTACGGAAATCATATACCTACAATGCGAGATCAGCATAAACTGGAAATGTATAGCTTGATGTGTCTAAAATAAAAAAAAAGGTTTCGAAATATCCGGATCATGAAAAACGAATAAAAAATCTTATTTAACGTTCTACGTATTCCAGTTTCTATTTATTTCATTAATTGTATGTACAGTAACCGACCGTTCCACCGATTTCTGTTGCTTTAGTATGAATGGGACGCGAGATATTATTTTTTTTCTCATTTTTCGTTTTTATTTTTTTTCACCTATAACACCGTATTAGTTCGAAATGTTTACGTCAAAATATTGGTTATACTTTCTATTAGGCGTAGTAATAAAACCAGAACATAATTTCGTGTAATTCAAAAGTTATTGCACATTATAATTTTTGTTCAGGGCTGTCACTTTTGTGGATCCGAAAAAATATTATATAAAATATATTTTATCCGACAAAAAACAATTTATTTTGAATTTATATTAAATGGTTAGGTACTCATCCTCGTTACTAATAACAACAAATTCAACATGAGAATAATCATCAATTTCTAGATTTTTTTCGTTAACAGGTCTCAACAAAGACAATGCTGCTGGTAATGGAATTCCTTTTGCTTTTTTTTTTCTCTTTAATAGGTTGAAATCAGATATAATTGGATCAGATAAGACTAAGGCTCTGTGAAAAAGGTCAGACATGGTTGCTTCACGAGAAATCTTTCTGGTATGGTGCTCTCTGTCAAACCTCCAAAATTTATTTCGAGACTCAGTCGCCTGTTCAGAGAGCATGCCAACAGGTAAACTTGATGATTCTATTATTTTCGCACCATGGACTAAAATTTTGTGAAGCGTGACAGTCATAGGATGCCACTCATACTTTGCAACATATTTGTATGCCAGCTCTTTGCAAAAAGTCGCGAATTTTTCTGAATCAATTGGCAAGTTACTAGAGAAAACTATTAAAATTAAATATAACTCATCTAATAGCCACTGTTCGATGTTCAGAATTTCTGCAAAAGTTCCTCGGTTTTTGTCAGAAAAAGCAGTGCGGGCAGTGTTTCCATCGTTAGTGGTCCCTGAAGTTGGACGCACCACATCTACCAAAAGGCCCATTTTTCTCTGATTAGACTTTGGATTCTTTTTTTACGGTCCTCGACGAGTCGGTGCTCTTCTGATCTTTAAGTGATCCTCCATTTCTTTACTTCAACTTTGACAACGTAACTGAGATTGTGTAGAAAGAATTGCATTCACGACTTTCCCATCAATAGCCGCACAATAGAATTTGCATTCAACTTTTATTTTATGCCCTCGCGAGGTTTCAGTTATCATGGTAAGATTTTGTATCTGCTCATCAATAAACTGTTTCTCAAAAATTATTCATTCTTTCGTTTCTTTTTTATATTGTAAGTGTAACGGTCTACAGTAGCGAAAAGATGACGGTGCAGAATTTACCCATATAACATCATTGCCGACTTTTGTTACAACCTGCAATGGCGTAAATATCGTCGCAAAGAGACTGTTTTCGTCACCTTCTGCATCCGAGAATGATTGTTTATATAAAGATTGCCCAGTGCTTCCAATAAAGCCCCAGTTACCCGTAAAAACGCAATCTACTGCTTGGATACTTTTTTTTTTAACAATATATGATGAGGACTTCATCGCTTAATTTCATTACCTGAATAAAAGTGTGTTGCACTAAACTTTGAAGAGGCACAGATACCTGAATCCGGTCAGGATAACAAGATATGCATCTAATCCACGTTTTTTGAGGTCCAAACGAATTGCACAACTTTAGCCAACTAAGCGTCAAAATAACGATATCTAGTCATCGACATGATAAATAAGCTAAAATTTTATAACAAAAAAAAGTATCTACATTTTGATTGAAGTGACAGCCCTGCAACTGCAGATATTTCGGATATTACTAAAATTTTTAATAACTTTTGGATAACACGGAATTATGTTGTGGTTTTTTACTACACATAATAGAAAGTTTAAGCAATATTTTAATGTAAAAATCACGAACTAATACGGTGTTAAAGGTGAATAAAAAAATAAAAACGAAAAATGAGAAAAAAAAACATATCTCGCGTCCCATTCATACTAAAGCAACAGAAATTAGTGGAACGTTAGGTTACTGTACATACAATTAATGGAATAAATAGAAACTGGAATAAGTAGTTCTGTTTTTTAAATAAGATTTTTTTTTCGTTTTTCATGATGCGGATATTACGAAACGGAGCGGAGTTGAACTCTCGCGCCAGAAATGATAAAAACTATCGATTACTTGAATAAAAACATAGTGAAACAAAAATCGTGTTCTTAACACACTGTGCGTCGCTCGCGCCAGCCTTGCGCAGTCGGTCGTTCGCGCTGATTACTATTGGCTCTAGGTCGCTTCCGAGTTTTATTTTTCACAATTCTAGATCTGCCATTTATGAATCCTTTTTTTAATTTTTTTATAATCTATTGTACGACCAAGTAAAATCATTCCGCTGCGGAAAAACAACCATTAAAATTTCAGCGTGTATACCTCTCGAGAATTTATGACATGAGTGTGATGGATAAAAGACTATTTCGTGAAAATGTGACGATTTAGAGCTATACTGATATTTTGTTGATTATAATTTCACTTATATTCACACTTTTCCACAAGTGCATCCGCATGAGGTCTGCATTGATTAATGAGGATGCGCAGATCAAACTAAATGTGGAAGCAGAGATAAATGTGGAAGCTCCGCAATTGCAGATGCGAATATCCGCAACATCCCTGGTTAGTACCTACTGGTAACAAGTATCTAGGAATGAAGTAACTACCGATAAGACTAACGTCAAGTTTACTTCGCCTTCAAATTCCTATTCTTGTATCCAATTATACAATGTGGCAGCCCTGTTAAGAGTGCTAGGACTGCGGCTCACCTGCGTCGCCGTAGCCGGCGTCGTCGGCGTCGTCGTCGTCGTCGGCCAGCGCGGCGCCCTGGCGGCCGTAGCGGTGCGAGCGCGTGGACATGCTGAGGTCGGCCGTGACGTGCGTGGGGTAGGCGCAGCGCGGGCACGGCGGCGCCGCGCGCCGGTCCGTGCGCACGCCGCGCCGGCGCACGTGCTCGTCGCAGAAGCACGTCTTGCAGCGCAGGCACGAGTACTGCCCCAGGCGGTTGCACGACTGACCTGCGGGTCACGTCGAAGGGGACTCATAGAAAATGTGCGCTTTTATCATTTCTAACGTGGCGATATTCACAGTATCACGATAACACAGGAAAGTAAAATGTATAGAAATTTAAATGAAGACGCTTTAAAATTTTCGTTCGCAGTTATATACCTTTGCGGACGATAATATCGTCATGTTACAAATTATAAAAGCGCACATTAGAAGAATTAAGGTCCGTACAGACCAGCGCGATGCGACGGCGCGACGCGACTCGAACAATACAATTTCTAAGAAAACTTGACGGTACAACAATAACCGGTGTCGCGTCGCGCTGTGACGTCGCGCTAGTCTGCACAAAGCTTAAGACGCGACTTTTTAAAATATGTCATTTGTCAGTGAACAAGCCGAGCCAACACATGTAGTGAACAAGCCGACCCCAACATTATGTAGTCGGGAAAGGCTAAGTCGATGGTGATGGTGATGATGTATGAATGTATTGCTTGTATACCTTATCCACATGTGTCTTAGATGGATGCTTGTCACACAACAATTAGTTAGATGGTTGCTCACGCAATGATTGTGCCAGTGTGACGACGAGCCATTGTATGTTCGTTAACGTAACAGTTGAACACACAGCTGACACTGTCGCAGTGCGGTGGTACTTACACTTGTAGGTCTCGGACTCCAACACCTGGCAGGAGGCCTGGTGCTCGAACTGGTCGTCCTCGCACAGGAAGCCCTGGCAGAAGCAGCAGCGGAACACGCGTCCGCCGTGCTCCCACACGCCTGCGGAACACACGAGAGTACGTCTGTACTGTACCGGCTGGCACTCACACAGCTGACGGGATGCTACTACTGCTCAAACTCATATTAAAAGTACACTTTGTAAACAAGCATATTACAAATTAGAGGATTGTGTCCAATACTAGCTGCCCACTCTGGCTTCGCTACGGCGCACCTACCTACCCTACCCTAACTACCTACCTACTTACATAACTACATACCTACCTCCACCTACCTATCCTACAACGTGACCAGAAAAATTGGAATTAATTTTTATATACATATAATATATCTATATATATAAAAGAAAGTCGTGTTTGTTACAACACTTATAACTCGAGATCTGCTGGACCAATTTTCATGGTTTTTGATAGAGATGTAAAGAACTCGAGTCTTTTGAGTCCTAAATTTTAGGCTCAGCTGACAAATTGCACAGCTCGACTCGTTACAACAACACCCCCAGACTAGAACACTTAAGTCTACATAGAGACTCGAGCGCAACATGGCGCTCAGGTCTTGATTCGAGCTCGAGTCGTTTCACGCGACGAGTCGCGCTCAAGTTCTTTTCCATTTGGAGTTCCTTTATAAATAAATAGGGAATAAAATATAAGTCGGAATAAAAATAATATAGGAAGTCGCGGGAAATAGCTAGTGTCAAATAATCTTTCCTATTAAAATAAAATAACAAACAATAAAAATTGATCCGTACCGACATAATAAATAGTGTCACGTTTTTATCCCTCTTGGGGTACACACAGAACCTAATAATGCCATGCCTAAAGGTCACATTTAGCATGTTGCCACATGAACTATGTCTATGTATTTTTAAATAAATCAACCTTGATACGCTCAAGACTCGATACACTCGAGCTCTTTTTAAGACTCGAGTTCTTTTTGAGACGTGAGCTTGTTTTTAAGACTCGAGCTATTTTTAATTTACGAGTTCTATTTTGGCGCTCGAGTTTTCGAGAAAGGACTGCAGATCGGCTCGACTCAAGGCTCTGAGTTTTGTTAGTACACCGAGTCTTGTAAAATTGAGCCGAGTCTATCGAATTAAGACTCAAAGACTCGAGTTCTTTACATCTCTATTTTTGATTCGTTAGATTTGTCTCCGCCCCAATAAAAATAATGAAAAGGTAGGGTAGGTGCGCCGTAGATAAGTACTTATTGCTACTCGAGCGAAGCCAGGGCGGGCAGCTAGTATAATATATATAATAGATAAGAATGCTTGGAAACATGCTGGTCCTGCTTCATAGGACAATCTAGATCAGTGATACCCAAAGTGGTCTATATCGACCCCCAGGGGTCGATGCTGACCTGCAAGGGATCCACGTCAGCGGGGAAAAAAATGGGGGTCCATGAGATGTAAATGGGGGTCCACGATAGTGGATCTCATTTATGTCCGTTTCAACCGCGCGGCCACCTCATAGAATTTGATGAAACTTTGCCAGGAATTAGTGTTAATTTGTTACTTTACACACCTCTTTTCGTGAATTTGTTACAAAAAAAACGAAGACGCTATGACAAAGAATAGTTGGCCGCTAGAACCGCCACTGGCCGTAGTCATCGCCCGTGATTACACAGAATCTATATAATGCAGATAGACGAATGATACATCAAAAGAAAGGCCTTAATTTGTTCAATTTGCCGCTCGGACGGCAATATGCCTAAAATACAATGGCGTTTATCTCGTTATTAAAAGTAGGTTTAAGCTTAGTTAAAGTACTAATCGACGGGTAACGTAACCTAGTTTGGATAAATACGGCGAATATAACTGCAGCATTCATATTTTAAAAGATATTTACAAAAAACAGTAGTATGAAACCGTATGAGAGTAGGGTGACCATGCATTTTCACAATGAAGTGAGACTGAATAGCGACTGTTGGAATGTTCGATATTCATATCTTATTTTTTTAGGGCGAGTGCTTATATAAATACATTTTAAGTTAAGGCATCCTGTAGCATACTTTATAAAAGTAAAAGTCAGATATCGATTAAAATTTCTTTATTCAAAATCAACACAAAGGCAAAACAATCAAGTAATTAAAGTCAACAAGATAAATATATTATTATTACTATTATTATTTAAATGTCTTTGACAAATCTCGGGACCCTGGTGTCCCGGACCTTTGGAAGGCGTACGAGGAGCCGAAGCCAACTCGCAGAGGCCCGTTAGGCGTTTTTAATGAATTGAGGCACCAACCGACGATTATCCCTGTATGTACTATGGAAGTGCACCCAAGGACAACCCCCGGTTGGTGCAGGACTATTGCAGAGTATGGAAACAAAGATATTGGACTATGGGTTTGGGTGGCTAAAGTTGACTGGTGACCTGGAACTATGGAAGAACTATGGCCCCTGCCTGATCAATGTTTTATATGTACACGGATAAAATGGCAGGGGGTGACTTGCACACTCAATAATGGGCCCCCGAAAACTGTCGCTAGCACATAGTGACGTAGCGACAAGGGGGCAACATGTCCTGAGGTGCTTGAGGAGTGGAGAGGTATTCCACGGCTTTCAGAACAATCCCAGAGCCCGGAAGATGGTCAAGATCCCTACGAGCACTTACTGGAATACTTCCTTCCTCCGAGCACGTTTGCTCTTGCGAATCTCCACTCAAGCCGGCCAATTAAGGCAAGAATGAGGTGGGAGCTCTGTTCCTCGTCAGTGTTCACTCCAGCCGGCCAATAAAGGCAAGCCAGAGATGAGGAACAAGATTTCTCCCGGGAGATAGGGTCCGTGGGGTCGCTACTGCCCAACAGCTCGCCACATGCTGCCCTGCGGGTTTTTGTATCTCTCTTGGTCTGGCTCCTCAAAATAGTCCTGTTCCGGTAAAGTAAACTCTACCGGCACAGACCTAGAGTTTGGAGCGCGCAAGCCCCATTATTACTATTATTATTATTATTATTACTTAATACGCGCAACACACTCGTGCCATAGTGTAGAAATGTACAGTATGACCATTTCCTACAAAAATATTATTTATTATTTTTGGTAACGTTTAGGCACAAATTCGTTTATGCGCAGTACACTCCTTACTAAAAACACTATATCAAGTTATGAAAAGCTTATAAATAAAATAAAAGTACATATACAGAGTGGCAGGGACATCGACGCGATAACTGTTACCGTCCCTGCCATCTTATAAATGGCTAGTTTGGCAACACAGACGTTATCCAATGCATAACTTTATTCAGTGTTTAGTGGCAAGAGGAAAAGTGTATAGAAATTGTAAATTACATAAACCAGACTGTTTTTTTAAACCCTGTGCGACAAATATTTTTAACAATAGTTTGGGAACAATAGAGATCCTTTTTCTGGAATCGTTCCCATCATAAAACACCTGCGGAAAGTCAATGAAACGAAAATCTTATGAGTAAATATAAATACTTCAAAGAATTAAGAACAATAGACATCAATATGGCCGCAAAACGAACCGCATATTCGTTCAAACAGAGTACAACATTAAAAACATGCCTTTGTACTAATGTGATCATGGTCACCCTACTCTCATACGGTTTCATACTACTGTTTTTTGTAAATATCTTTTAAAATATGAATGCTGCAGTTATATTCGCCGTATTTATCCAAACTAGGTTACGTTACCCGTCGATTAGTACTTTAACTAAGTTTAAACCTACTTTTAATAACGAGATAAACGCCATTGTATTTTAGGCATATTGCCGTCCGAGCGGCCAACTAAAATCGACTCTAACAAATTATTGAACCTACTTTCTAATATTTTTTTCTGTTTATTCGCTGTAACAAATTAGTAACTAATTGTCCATACACATTAGCCTCTATTAATTTGATATTTATGGTGAAATAACTACCTACTCATAACCTGAAAACTAAATATTGCATAACTTTTTGTTTATTTTACGTTTTGACGATTTTATTTTTGTAACAAATTGAACAAATTAAGGCCTTTCTTTTGATGTATCATTCGTCTATCTGCATTATATAGATTCTGTGTAATCACGGGCGATGACTACGGCCAGTGGCGGTTCTAGCGGCCAACTATTCTTTGTCATAGCGTCTTAGTTTTTTTTGTAACAAATTCACGAAAAGAGGTGTGTAAAGTAACAAATTAACACTAATTCCTGGCAAAGTTTCATCAAATTCTATGAGGTGGCCGCGCGGTTGAAACGGACATTCTCATTTAGGCAGGTCGTGACTTAAATGTTAGCTTTCATGAATGGAATAAACCATATTTATACACAGTTAATAGGTACCTATTTACTTCCATATTACTTTCTTATAAATATATAAATTGAAACTAGGTTTGAGGATGTTATAACTATGTTATAACATGTGATGTGAAATAAATAAATAAAATAAATAAATGATAATACACCGGTGGATAATCAATCCATACGGCGATATTGAAGAAACGGATGTCATATTCCAAGAGTAACTGATCGGAACAAGCACTAATGAAGAACTTAAAGCAAAGTTTAGAAACGAATATCAGCAATTCTGGCTTCAAAAAGACCTGCCTGTTACTTATCCCGTATTATGGAATATCGCGAAAAATAAATAAATTGATTGTTTTTTTTTTTTGGGTTTGAGGATGGATGGTTTGATTCACAATTTGGCCCGGTAGGTGGCGCTACGATCGAGTTCTAGGAAACAGGACAATGTCTGTCCGGCCAGCTGGTTTCATTAGATATATTATGTATAATTTATCATTTTTATGACAATAATTTTACATTTTGTGATTACTGTATCTCAAACACTGATGTATTTATGTTAAAATCTTAGGAAAATCGTCTACAGTTACAATAGCTTACTTACTGACAGGTAATACATATGAGTTCATATCATTGCTTATTTTATTTGACTGTATAAAGTCAGTTGCTATGAATATTCTTTGGGCGCCGCGACGCTTATAGTCGCGTTGCTTTCTTAACGACAGCTCGGCGGTCTGTCCCTGCCTGGTGAGACCCCCAGTTTCCTGGGGGAGGCCCAGCAGAGGCCGACCAGCATCGGAGATGTCGACTCGACGCCCCTACAAGTAGATATGTAGCTCCCCCTCGCCCTGCTCACAAATTTAGCCGTTTGCAGATTGAGAGAGAGCCTGTCGTGTGTGTGTGTGAGCGGATTGT
This sequence comes from Agrochola circellaris, assembly GCA_914767755.1. Classification (NCBI taxonomy): domain Eukaryota; kingdom Metazoa; phylum Arthropoda; class Insecta; order Lepidoptera; family Noctuidae; genus Agrochola; species Agrochola circellaris. The sequence goes on along the minus strand of OU611843.1, from coordinate 21,441,901 downwards.
TTTGTTGTGTAACACCGCTCAGTGCCAGTGCGTGGCGCAAGGCACGCCCGCGCCGCGTCAACGTACGTAAATGTGGATGCATGTATAATTAAGGTTGTCTGTAATTGCGCGGCATGTCTTTATTGACCTACGCACACAGCGCAACAGATGTGTGTGTACTGTGTACATACATCTGTGGAGTCATTTTAGTCGAGTATGCCGCGTGTAACCTGAATGCAAATTACTCGAGGCGTCAGTTTGGTGCGATGGTGTCGTCGTACGCAGTCAGGTCACGGGGGCGCATGTGCCAGGGCGCTATCTGTTTGACATGTGGCCAATCAGATGCGTCGGCACGCATGAACATTCCCTTCGCGAGGCGCCAAACGAACTCGTCCAGGCTCTCAATCCCGAGATCCCTCTGGATGACGTCGTACCTCACGTAGCGAGGGGCGGCAACTATAGTCCGCAACGCAGAGCTCTGTTGCGCGCGGAAGAGCTTCCGGTTGGTCTCGCTCGTGAGGGCGAACCATGCTGGAGCGGCGTACGTCAAGAGTGGGTGCGCACGTACTACTTGTACACGCCCAACTTGAAGCGCACCGAGATTCGGGAACTGAGCACCGGTTTGAGCAGATTGCGGGCGACCCTACCTTTCGCGGCGACATTGCGGACGTGTGTCCCCATCGTGAGCCGAAGGTCGATAGTGACACCCAGGTATTTGACCCGGGGCGACCATTCGACGTCGGCTCCCTGCAGTTTCAAGGGGGACGGGAGAGGCGCGGATCCAGTGACCATCGCCTGCGTCTTACCCACGTTCACCGATAGCGGCCACTTCGACAGCCACTCGGGAAGAAGGTCGAGGACGCGCTGCATTTTGACCGCCGCGTACTTCGCACTAAGCGCGGCAGTAATGTACGCGGCGTCGTCTTCATACAGGCAGCTGCCCTGCGGCACACCTGCCCGTACCGGGCGGGCATTGGTTAGTGCCCCGTGGACAACCACCCTGAATGTACTGTTGGAGAGAAAAGTAGAGACCACCTTAACAACGCGGCGGGGCGCGTTGGAGGTGGCCAACTTGTGAATAAGTGGAATGGTTCTCGTCTTATCTTCGGGGACGTCACCAGTCGGTTCGCGTTGATGAGAGCTCATCGAGTTGGCGCGACCTGGATGCTGGTGTTCCACAAGGCGGTTTAGGGGTATGAGGAACAGGGTGTAAAGTTCACTCATACCCCTAAATTGGTGACCCCGAGTATGAACGTCAACGCAGCCTTCGTGCAACTACTTCAGCGTGACGTCATCATCATCACTCCCGCAAGCTTTCGTGAGGCGAGTCACACAGCCAGCCAGCACCCACGGCTTCAACGGGTATCCTGACCACCAGCATGCAGCGAACGCGCATTCCTGGTCATCACCCTCAGCCTCATCAGCAACCTTGGCACAGCACCTGCACTTTCGGCCGGTCTCACAAGCAGAGCCCATTCTACCCTCTCCTGGTCGACGCCAGCAGCCAGCCACAACCCAGCGCTGTACCACATCCGACCCACTGGATCAAGACGCAGCGCCACCCCGACTCACTGGGGAATCACCGCAAGCACCGCAGACAGTTCCGACTCACCGCGAACTATGCGGCACCCGGTTCCGACTCACTGGAACCACAGCTGGTACTGTGAAGCATCGCAAGATACAAGACTCAGCCCACTATCGACCTCCGGTCTCCGGAGGGGAGTGATGTGGCGGCATCTACACCGCCACATGCGAACTACGCATCAAAAAAACTTGACGTCACACAACATCCTGACGACACTCAAATCCTGCATCGCGCAATTAGAGTTTACCGCGCGGTGGACATATATACAAGCTCACGACTTCAACCTCCGGGCAATTGCCCGCCAGACATGACACCCGTCTGGTCGGAGGATCCTCCCTTTTCTATGGGGGATGAGTGAACTTTACACCCTGTTCCTCATTCCCCTAAAGCGGTATTCTTTCTCCATTGTTATTCTCCATCTTCATTAATTTTATAACTCACTGTCTTCGGTGTTCGTATCATCTTTATGCCGATGATCTTCAATTATATACAGCTGAGCGGGTTGAGGGTTTATCGGACGCTATAGCAGATGTAAACCGAGATTTAGATGCCATCAAAAAGTGGTCTGACAGTTTTGGGGTGTCAGTAAACCCCTCTAAGTGTCAGGCTATTGTAATTGGAAGCTCGCGCATGATGGATAGGGTGGCACTTAGCTCTCTTCCTCCTCTTATTTTTAATGATACCGTCATACCTATTACCCCTACGGTGAAAGATCTCGGTTTGCATCTTGACTCGACACTTAGCTGGCAACGCCAGGTCTCTAGTGTTAGTCAAAGGGTCAATGGTACTCTGCGATCCCTGTATCGTCTGAGAAACTTTTTGCCTGCTAAGACGAAAACTATGCTTGTGCAGACTTTGCTATTCCCTATCGTCGACTATGGTGACGTGTGCTACTTTGACTTGAATGCGATTTTGCTGGATAAGCTCAAATGGATGTCCATTCGCCAAAGGAGAAGTTTACGCGCTTTGACCACGCTTTTCTCCCTTCTCAACTCTCCCACTCCTCCTTCTTATCTTGTGTCTCACTTCCAATATCTATGTTCTTCTCACACTAAGAATCTGCGTTCTTCTAACAATCTTCTCCTTCTCTGCCCTTCTCATACTTCTGACTTTGTTCATTCTTCCTTTCATATTCAGTCCATTCTTCTTTGGAATGCGCTTCCTCTTGATATCAGGACGGACTCCAGTCGGTATGCATTTAAGCGGAAACTGTGGAGTTATTTTCAAAATAAATAGAGTAGAGTCATCTCAACACCTCTCTCCCTTGATTTCGTATATTTGTATATATATTTAATGTAGGTATATATTATAGTAAATATGTATGTATGTATGGGTATGTAGTTTGTAATCTATTTATGTATTGTTGTATCTATTTTAGTTATAAGTCATTAGAATATATTTTTTAATTTTTTTTCTTTGTTCCTCTCAAATAGAGCACCTGCCATCTAATCTCTTCACCACCCTTGGTTGACTGGTAGAGAATGCCTAAGGCATTAAGTCCGCCTTTGTACTTTTTTGAGTGTGAAGTTTAAATAAATAAATAATAAGGCCGTCGCGCCACACGAGGCCGAAGGCTTTCTCCGTGTCAAGGAATCTGCCATCGAGTACTCCTTCTTGTTCATCGCGGCTGCGAGAAGGTGGAGTACCCTCGACAGCTTGAGCGTCGTGCTGTGTTCCGCCCTAAACCCTAATTGTACTGGGCGCGGCGTTATGTGGGGCTGAAGGTGTCGCAACAGGAGTGCTTCGAACACCTTGGAGACCGTCGGCAGAAGGGTAATCGGCCGATAGCTCTCCGGCTTCGGGATGTTCTTCCCCGCCTTGGGCAGCATAATGACGCGCACTTCCTTCCACGAAGCGGGAAAGGATCCCGTGTACAGGCGCGCCAGCGCCGCTACCATACGGAACGCCAGGTGGCGCAGCACTGCATTGGTGATACCGTCAGCACCCCGCCTTCCTAGGCTTTGTTCTTAGGATGGCGCGTCTAATGGCGACAGGCGAGAAAAAGACAGGGTCTTCATCGGGAGCTATCGGTATTGCGAAATAGTCTCCCTAGTGTTTTTCGACCGCTGCGACATGCTCCACGTCGTCGGTCGGGTTGGGGCGGAACTGTTCCAGGTGTTCGGCGAAGACCACCGGCCGGTCGTCCGCTACATATTTTAGCGCCCCGTCGCTGTTAGGCAGTGGACGCACCGGGGCTGGGGTATTCGTAAGTTGGTGGCAGAGTTTGTGAACCGACGGCTAACTGTCTGTAGTGGCGTCTCTCCCAGTCCGCGGCGGTGTGTGCCTGGAGCTCGGCCTTCACCTTTTCCGCGAGACGGTTGAGCTGCGTTTTTAGAGTGGGGCTTCGTAAATATTGTCTCTGTTTGCGGAGGCACATCTTCACGGCGATCATCGCAGTAATTTGCGCCGGCAGGGGCGGCAATAGCCTTCTCCCCTGCGGTTGTGTTGAGGTCGCCGCTTCTAAGGTGCTTTGTATACAAACAGTGACGTCATCCGCCTTCTAATCTACGTCCGCGGAGGTGGCAATGGGCCGAGTCGGCGTGGTTGTCTACTTTCTCTGAAAAAGTGGTCCAATCCAATAATCAACGTGGCGCTAGAGGCTTCAGTCGGGTCCCGGCATACCCGATAAGAAGACAAGCATAGATTGGTGGTTCGACTGAAACTGGTCGTCTATCATTGGTTGTGTGATCAGCACGTCAGACATATATTGTGCTGCATCGGGGTAGTGTTTCGGTGTGTCTGGTCCGGACACCGTATAGCCAAGGGCTTCCGCGTCCGCGAAGAGCCGTTTCCCCTCGGTGTTCGTATTGTATGAATACCACGCAGGGTGTTTGCAATAGAAATCACCGGCGAGAATGATTGCCCTTTGTGTAGTGTCTATAAGCGCCCGCAGCTCTGGCAAGTCCAGGTGGGCCGCCGGCGGCTTATAGTAGGCATGGAGATTAATATCCACACCGGCTATATGTAGCTGTACACCCAGCGCGTAAACGACTTGAGTGTCGGCAAGGGGAGCTCTTAATGGACGACTTTCGTCTCACAAGCCGCCAAACCACGGTATTTCATGTGAGCCGACCTTTCCTTCCTATAAACGTGATATCCCGGGAACCTAACCCTGTCTTCAGGTCCCAGGAGCGTCTCGCTTATAAGCGCCACGTCGATAGTTTGTTCCCGAACGAGATGGCGGAGGGGCCCCCCATCGCCATCTTATCCCTAAGGCCGCGGGCATTCCAGTCGATCACCCTCAATGATCTAAGCGTTATACAAGGCTAACAGAGTGGCCAGGACGTAGAGTTGGCGCAGGTGGCCATGTGAGCCACACCGACTGTCGGTCGGTGTGGCTCACACCCCACTTATATAGGATTACTGCTCGGTCCACCTCGGCTAGGATCGTTATCAGCGCGATAAGGGGCTGCGAACAATCGTAGCAAAGGTGACCTCGCAAAACTCGTATTTAATTCGTTCTACAATGTAATGGTTCCTGTATTTATTTTGCAATTTCTAAACTCTCTAGTACTGACATTCTGAAACCTTCAAGATATAAAGAACATATTGCAGCGAGCAACCTGGATATAAGCACAGATAATATAATACTACGTACAGATACCCAATCCCATACAAAGAAATGACACCGCCCTAAGTCTGGCTATTGAGCTGGCTATTTTTTTTCCTCCATTTTTTCAACAGATGGCAGCATCAGCGACTCACTAATTGCCAGAGACTGTAGTTTTACAACGTCATCAAGGAGTCGACTTAGATACTTAAGGCGTTGTTTTATTATGGTAGATTCTTTAAATCGCACATGGCACGGTGCGCACAAGGACAAGTAATAAGAATACAACAAAAATACCTCGAGTTGGCGGAATAGTTTCATTTCTGTGTGAGTGAGCTAGCAATTTTCACGCTGCTGCGAATGCTTCTTTATGGGTTTTTAGTATTTCAATATTTAAATCTAGATTTTCTTCTCCTCGTAACCAAATCTACTACCTATTGCTAAAACCCTAAAACTGAAAACACGCCTTCTTCGTCCAAACTCATTATGATAGTAAATGTTTTTGAAAAACATTAAATCAAACCGGCCAAGTGCGTGTCGGACCCCGCACAATGAAGGGTTTTGTAGTTGGGATGAATTTATTCCAAGAACAAACTTAACTAACCAAACTATCACAAAAATTCCTTACCTTTGGCTATGAGATTAGAGCTATTCTGCAAAAAAAACTCAACATTTAATAATAATTATGTCACAATTAAAATCGAATTTGACAATCGCGACTGCACGTGGTACTTGTTTGCCCTACCCCATGATTTTTTTTTAGAGCCGTAGGCGCGCAAGGTCGCCTGCCTCGACGTGTTTTATGGAATTTTTCACTTTTTGTATGGAAAATATGAAAAATTATTACCTACATGTTGAGTTATATGGGTTTACGGGTTTTATTACGGGGGTCGAAATGTTCATTATTTTTGCGATAGGACACCATTTTCGAGATATAAGCAAAAGAAAATAAAAAAAGATAGTATTGTTTTTGCACTTGAAGTCGAGGTGTTGGTGTGGAATTTCAGTTCATGACAACTAATTGTATTCCACACATTTTTAATCGCCATTAAAAATTGTCAGATTTAGTCAGACAATCAAAATTTTAGGTTAAAAACGTCAAATCCAGAATAGCAAACAGACAGAATAGCTATCTTTTTTACTCTTTAAAATGCCATCTATTGCGAAGAGCTCTACACAAAATGATTAACAGATGTACTTTATCATTCTATGAGTTGGAATTGAAGTAAAAGGTTTAATTTATCTTTTTTCTTGAAAATACGAGATTTATGAGTTTAAATAGATAAATCAGCATAAAACAAGGAAGTTTTGATTTTTTGTAATCTTACTTCAGCTAAAATCTGCCGTTTATCGCTTTTTAGTGATTGTTAATTTCATAATTGTTACCTATGCTGCCATCTATGAATCTTTTTCAAGACTAATTATAATTTGTTCGAGTTGATACCCCATGACATAAGATACTTTTTATCCCGATATTTACACGGGATCAAGACTTACGCGGGTGAAACCGCGGGGCGCAGCGAGTAATAAATAATTTAATTTAATGCTTTGTGTTGCATAATGTAAATTATTTTGCATAGGTACCTTTTTTTTTTTTTTTTTTTTTTTTTTTTTTTTTTTGGATGGGAAATTATCAAATAACTTCTCCCGCTCTGGGTGGAGCGGGAGGGCGTGTCAGACTTTTACTGACTAAAACCCACCCGTGTTCCTTCCGATGCCTGTGTGCCGAGGTCGCGATATCCCTTTCAGACAAACCCGCAACCCCGGCAGGCATTGGCCCTTGCGGACCCCGTCAGTTGGTGCTGACATCTCTTTGAGGCGCGCGTGGAACACAACGCGCCGTCGACCCGGGCCTGGTCCCTATCGGACGGCGAGCTACCCATTGCTCACCGTCCGCAAGCCCGCGCCTACGGTGGCCGGAAGTCGGCTCTCGACTCCCGACGCCCGGGGCGTCTCCTGCGGCGACTAGGGGCGCGAGGGGGCGCATTTTGCCTCTCCCTCGCGCGCTCCGCCTCCTCCTTCGCGAGCATTACTGCTTCGCAGAAGGAGGTGACGGCCTCCCATGCACTCTCGCTCCGGACCATGGCCTGAACCAGGGCCGGACGCGAGAGATCGCCGCCGCCGATCGCCTCCGTGAGGACACGGCGGTGCTCCGCCCAAGCTGGGCAGACCTCCACCGTATGCTCCACCGTGTCCTCCGGGCGATCCACACAGTGGTGACACCCGGGCGTTTCCTCCCGCTTTATTCTGAACAGGAACCTCCCGAAACAACCATGTCCGGTGAGGACCTGTGTCAGGCGGAAGGTGAGGACGCCGTGGCGCCTCTCTAGCCACTCCTCAAAGAGGGGACTTATCGCCACAATTGTGGCGTGCCCAGCGCTGGGTTGCGACAATCGCACTCTCCATGCCGCCATGAGATCCCGCCGGAGCTCTGTCCGCTGTGCCGCGATTTCTCGCGGCAGCGGAGTTACGCCCCGGTTGCATAGGTACCTACTATTGTATATAATCAATTTACTGTACCTAAGTGAACAGACAACAGTGCTGCTGGGCAGTTTGTTACGCCACTTCTTCTTCCCAGCTAAAGCACTAAGACTTGGTTAAGGGCGTGTCTCAGGATACCGTCTTTGACGTTAGAAAAATGCTGATTCTCAGCCTAGTTTGAGGAAATGACTTTTGATTTCGATTTTGATAACATTTGTAAAAATGTGAGGACCATGTTTCTATAACATAATTAATTTATCTGTTATTGCTTCATTTATAATTATTTGTACCTATTGTATTATAATAATTTTATCATAGGTACTTACATCGTTTACACATCAATAATTGGACACAAAATATTGTACAACATTTTTAAAAGAGTAACAATGGAGTTTCTTGCGCATACGAAACTACCTTTTGGAAGAGCCAACTAGAATCAATTCAATTTTCTTGTCAATTCGATGTTCAAAAGCGCCTTATATCTTATAAGTGTCTATTTGAAATAAAATTATTTGACTTTGACTTAGATTGCTTGTGAATTCAATTACATGAAATCTGCTGTAACTATGTCATTAGTACTGCATTACTGAAATATAAAGCATTTCTTTATGATTATGTCACTTTTGTACGTATTTTTCTGTTCATTTCTTCTTGTCTGTATATGTATGTACATAAACTGTTAAATAAAATAAAGAAATAAATATATTCAAATTGAGGTACATAAATCCAATGACACACATTAAGAGGAGGCTCCCTAAATTGTATGTTAATTTGCATTAAAATTCTGAAAGAGTCACGCATACAATCAAAATGGAACTTAGTTTATGATTTATTGAATCTTTTTCTTTCCAATTACGGAATTGAAATATTTCGCACGATTAATTTTTTATTCGAAAATCATGTCTTTTTTTAACAGATTATTTAAATAAAATGAAGATTACTCGGCTTTTATGCCTCAAATAAGTATTCACAGTAAGAAAATATAGTTAATTATACATCCACAAAATATGTTTTCTAGATCAATTATTACTTTAGTTATTATTTATATACGAAATAAGAATTGAGACTTACGCCATTTAGTTCCGTGCTCGAACACGATCAAAGAACTTGTGATGAGTGGCGGGGTGCATGGGGGCGGAGCTTGCGTGGAAATTGTGTTTTTAAGAATAGTGAGTTAGTATGCAGGCGTACCTCTCTCGCACTCCAGGCACACGGCGTCCATGAGCGGGCAGGTGCACGCGTGCGCCGTCAGGCACTTGCGTCCATGGCACACCCACGCCTCGCAGAAGTCGCAGATAGCACCCTGTACAAGTACACAACCAAATAGTTAGTATATTTATACTATACTTGTTATTATCACAAGTTGATAGACCATGTTTCGTCTACCATTATTACAAAAGTTCAAATTGTCATCCTACTTTAAAACAAAAGTATTACATTTAGGCTAGAATAAGACAATTAATTAATCTAAAAATCCGGCCAAGTGCCACCACAATGAAGGGTTCCGTATTTGGAATGAATAAAATGTATCCCAAGAACAAACTTAACATAGTAGTTGAAAAACATGTTCCCCCGTACATTCCAACTGCAAATGTAAGTATGTAAGTATGTACGCACAATGTTGAGTTATTTACCATGCAATTTTTTTTTTTCGGAGATAATGGGGGGGGTATAGTCAATTTTCAACTATTTACTTAAATATCTTTAAAAGTATTTATTTTAAAACGATTTTTTTTTTTCTTAAGATCGCAATAAGCCCTTTCATTTGATATGTTGGCTGTGACAGACGGACAGACAGACACACGAGTGATCCTATAAGGGTTCCGTTTTGCTTTTGAGGTACGGAACCCTAAAAATATCCTACAGACGCACTAGTGTTCGTAAGGTTGCGCTCGAATTGGACTCGAGTACAGTGTCATCCAGCTTCTAGTAGGTGAATGATTGACGGGTAAGCGTCACACAGACAGACAAGTAGAGCTCCTTTATTTTATACTATGTAGGTATACATTTTATGAGTTTTTACAAAAAGATCAACTTGCAATCTATTCCCGCATAGCAAAGGTCTCCTCTTTTCAGACAATTATTAACTTAATAAAATTATCATACTAGTTTGTTGTTAGGGTTAGTGTTAGGAGATAATTTTAAGTGAAAACTTCTGTAGGCGCGTTGAGCGATTTTTGGTAGGGGATAAACTTATGGATTCGCGTCAACGACATGCCCGCGCCGTAGCGCTGTACTATAGAAGCTAGATAGCGCGAATACTAGTTTTTGTTATTTATTAATTTGTAAGTATAGTTTCTATCCCTAAATTTGTTGTTATTATGTGCATGTACTGTTGATAGATAAGATCAATAACTTATCTGTATATATCTATAATCTATAATATAAAAATGAATCGCAAAATGTGTTGGTAAGCGCATAACTCAACAACGCCTGGACCAATTTGGCCAATTCTTTTTTTTAAATGTTCGTTGAATTTCAAGGATGGTTTTTACGGCGAGAAAAATTTGAATAACTGCCGGAAAAACCGGTAGGTAGGGTAGGTAGGGTAGGGTAGGGTAGGTAGGGTGGGGTAGGTAGGGTAGGTAGGTAAGTGCGTCGTAGATAAGTACATAGTGCTACCCGTGCGAAGCCGGGGCGGGCAGCTAGTTTATAAATACAAATTATGGGAATAACAGTAGTTTATGAAACTATTGCATAATGAGGGGTAGTAAAACTCGTGTGTTTAAAAACCGAGCTCAAGGTGCGGTTTTTAATAGTATCATATCACATGAGTGTTTTATTATCTAGTTATGTGCAGTTTCATACACTACTTTATCTACTCTCATACATTAGGATCGAATTGAACCTACAAATTAAAAGAGTAAGAAATAGTTAATAGATTATTATGAGTATTTCCGGCGCGTCATCTAAAATATTAGGTGTAGTCAAATTTTCTTCATATTAACTGATAACGAACTTTTTAGGTAGGAATAAAAAAAAACACTTTTTTTTTCTTTTGCTTCGCTCGGTTTGTGCATTTAGCCAACTTTAGTTTTACTTCGAAGAAACAAAGGTAGGGAAACGAATAATTTATAAAAAAATATATATACAGGGTTATTGGTAAAACACCAACAACCTCTTAAGGGGTCATTGTACTCATCATTATGAACAACTTTTACTTTGGTTCCAAGCCTTAAATCGGGAAAGAAAAATCTGGTGTTCCATACATTTTGACGAGTTGTGTGAACATAAATATAGGGAACAACTGTTTTTTTTTCACGTTTTCATGTTTGGTCCCATATTAAAAGTTGTTCCTATTGATGAGTAAAATGACCCCTTCAGAGGTTGTTGGTGTTTTACCAATAACCCTGTATATATGGACCACTTCAATAGACATATAAAAGTTATAAAACATAGAACAATACAAAAAAAATAAAGAAAAAAAATTACTAAGTAATTCTTACTAAGAAATTATCGACATGTCAATTTTATAATAATAATAATAATAACCCCACCGCCGTATCTCTACGTTGATGTCGTGGTGGGGCTTGCGCGCTCCAAACTCTAGGTCTGTGCCGGTAGAGTTTACTTTGCCGGAACAGGTCTAGGATGTGGAGCCAGACCAAGAGAGATACAGAAACCCGCAGGGCAGCTTGTGGCGAGCTGTTGGGCAGTAGCGACCCCACGGACCCTAACTCCCGGGAGAAGTCTTGTTCCTCTTCTCTGGCTCGCCTTTATTGGCCGGCTGGAGTGGACACTGACGAGGAACAGATCTCCCACCTCATTCTTGCCTTAATTGGCCGGCTTGAGTGGAGATTCGCAAGAGCAAACGTGCTCGGGGGAAGGAAGTATTCCAGTGGGTGCTCGTGGGGATCTTGACCATCTTCCGGGCTCTGGGATTGTTCTGAAAGCCGTGGAATACCTCTCCACTCCTCAAGCACCTCAGGTCATGTTGCCCCCTTGTCGCTACGTCACTATGTGCTAGCGACAGTTTTCGGGGGCCCATTATTGAGTGTGCAAGTCACCCCCTGCCATTTTATCCGTGTATATCTTAACATTGATCAGGCAGGGGACATAGGCCTTCCATAGTTTTAGGTAACCAACCCACTATAACCGCCCAAACCCATAGCCTAATATTTTTTGTTTCCATTTTTCTGCAATAGTCCTGCACCAACCGGGGGTTGTCCTTGGGTGCACTTGCATAGTGCATACAGGGATAATCGTCGGTTGGTGCCTCATTCCTCATTCCATTTAAAATTGACTAAGGGGCCTCTGCGAGTTGGCTTCGGCCCCTCATACGCCTTCCAAAGGACCGGGACCCTATGGTCCCGAGATTTGTTGACAAATGAAAATAATAATAATAACCCCACCGCCGTATCTCTACGTTGACGTCGTGGTGGGGCTTGCGCGCTCCAAACTCTGGGTTTGTGCCGGTAGAGTTTACTTTGCCGGAACAGGTCTAGGATGAGGAGCCAGACCAAGAGAGATGCAGAAACCCGCAGGGCAGCATGTGGCGAGCTGTTGGGCAGTAGCGACCCCACGGACCCTATCTCCCGGGAGAAATCTTGTTCCTCAGCTCTGGCTTGCCTTTATTGGCCGGCTGGAGTGAACACTGACGAGGAACAGAGCTCCCACCTCATTCTTTCCTTAATTGGCCGGCTTGAGTGGAGATTCGCAAGAGCAAACGTGCTCGGAGGAAGGAAGTATTCCAGTAAGTGCTCGTAGGGATCTTGACCATCATCCGGGCTCTGGGATTGTTCTGAAAGCCGTGGAATACCTCTCCACTCCTCAAGCACCTCAGGACATGTTGCCCCCTTGTCGCTACGTCACTATGTGCTAGCGACAGTTTCCGGGGGCCCATTATTGAGTGTGCAAGTCACCCCCTGCCATTTTTTTCCCCCTGCCTGATCAATGTTTCTAATGCACACGGCATTAAAAACATTGATCAGGCAGGGGCCATAGTCCTTCTAGTTCCACGCCACCAGTCAACTTAATCCACCCAAACCCATAGTCCAATATCTTTGTTTCCATATCCTGCAATAGTCCTACACCAACCGGGGGTTGTCCTTGGGTGCACTTGCATAGTGCATACAGGGATAATCGTCGGTTGGTGCCTAATTTAATTAAAACGCCTAACGGGCCTCTGCGAGTTGGCTTCGGCCCCTCGTACGCCTTGTTGGTTGGTTTGTTTCGTTTGGAACCTCTCTATTAACTGCATTGAATGCATTTCATCGATATCGATAAGTATTGGTTTCTATACGCTGCGCATCCTTATCTATGACAGATCTTCCCTTCAAGGACATGATTGTCAAGTTTGTCAGTGCTACTTAGAATTTTCATGTTGGTAGCTGTTATTTTTTATGTGGTTGGCTAAAGAAGGTTATGAATTGTCACAAACCAAATGTTCTAAGTTCGGCCTCTTGGGCTAAGCGTATGCTGAGATGCAGGTAACAGGTTTTCGTACTAGCTAGCTAGGACGCGAATGTGTCTGTGTAGCTGCGTCGCAGTATGCGCTGGCGGCCTATATCTGTCTCGCCTGCCCTACCCTTCAAAATCTGTACTGTGCTGTGCTGCGTCACCTCAGCATACGCTTAACATTAAAGTTAAGTGCTCTGTGAAATTACCCAGCGTGAAGTCGGTCAGAATATACGAAATTTAACCAGCTAGTGAAATGAATTGCCTGGAACTTGCCTGATTTAAAGAAGTTCGTAATAGGCCCACAGCAATTTCGATTTATCTCAAAGAAGGTTGTCAAAAGAATGCTCGAATTTCGTGGTCAAAGTTCATTACAAGACCTTTCTAACAAGTCCAAACACGGCTATGATACGATATTTCATCATGGAATGCTAGTGCCTATCTTCCGGCTTCATCATCAGACCTTGAAACCTAATCATAGTCAACGTTCATTACAAGACCTTTCTAACAAGTCCAAACACAGCTATGATACGATCATCCATCATGAAGTTCCAGTTCATATCTTCCGGCTCCATCATCAGATCAGCTCGACAGTACCATGTTATTGTATTGTCATCAAAATCACATACAACTGCCAATTTTCATAACGCTACGATCTTTAGAAGATGGTTAAATTAGTTTTCTTAGATTTGATTACATAGTTACATACATACAGGTCGACCTAATAAAAGCATGTTAAAATCAGCCCACTCTGTGAAAAGTTATTACAATGTCAATGTCATAAACTAACCTTTCTAACATGTAGGTATTATGTATTACTAGAGTAGGTATTACAAATTAATGGTGATAATAATAGTAAAATAATTATTTAGTTTTTTAAGTAAGGCATTTAGAATCATTTATGACTAGCGCCCTGAGGGTTCCGTCTCAGCCGAGGTTGCGAGTTTGTCCGAAAGGGATATCGCGACACAGGCAACGGAAGGAACACGGGTGGGTTTTAGTCAGTAAAAGTCTGACACACCCTTCCGCTCCGCCCAGAGAGGGAGAAGTTATTTGATAATTTCCCAGCGTAAAAACAAAAAAAAAAAGGGTTCCGTCTCAAAGCTGTGCTTGCTCTGGAGACCGAATTTGGGGGACTGTCTTACTTATGTAATTTTGATGTCCGTCTGTCTGTCCGCGGCTTAGCTCAGAGTAGGTTAATACTTATTTGGCATGGGTATACATATTAGTCACGCCGACAAAGTGGTAAAATAAAATCAAGAAAAATATATTTTTTTAGCATACCTCCCCCTACATGTGAAGTGGGTGGGTGGTTTTTTTTTCTCGTCTATAACATGGTATGGGGTATCGTTGGAAAGGTCGTTCAAAAATATGGAGGGCGTGTGCAAATATTTTTCCAATTCAGGGATTCGCGAAATATTAAGCTTTAAAGTGCTAATTTTTGTTAGAGTCAGGGCTCCCCCACCCCTGTCAGCTAAATGGTTGTACTTGGATTTGTGAAAAAATTTACAGCAGTAGTATATATAACGAAATTAAAAGGAAAACTATCACAGCTAAGTAGGCCATACAGGTTAACGAGTAATAACCGACCCACTTAAATTTGCAGTTTGATAAACATGATGAAAATGTTTTTCAACTACAATGTTAAGTTTGTTCTTGGGATAAATTCATCCCAACTACGGAACCCTTCATTGTGCATGGTCCGACACGCACTTGGCCAGTTTTATTTTAATTGAATTTAGAATGTTTAACTTTGGACATTTTCCCTTGTCCTATGAATAAAAGGTCTGTCTTAAGGTAATTAAGTTTACCTATGATATTTAGGGCCAGAGTGAACCAAAGCGGAGATGTGCGGAGATAGGGGAGACACCTAGTGATGTTTTTCAGCTAGGGTGTATCCACCGAAGCTGTGCAGAGATGCATACTGTCTTGACTGGAGCAGAGATGTGTGCAGGCTAGAGCGGAGATGTGTGTTGGATGTTGACCACTGACTGCACACCACTCACATCTCTTGTCGTCTCCGCTGCACGTCATCGCCAGCTTGTGAGGCACAGCTCACATCTCCACTTGGTACCGGCTCCGTTCTGTATATAGGTGAGGCACAGCTCATATCTCCGCTTTGATCACGCCATACAAATATGACACTTCTCCGTTCAGTGGTATCCACTGAAACTGAGTGGAGATGAGATGTGTGAATAACGAAATTCTATTGGTTGTTTAAAACACATATCCTCTTCTCTTGTCCCATCTCCGTTTTGGTGGAGTCCGGCCCTTAAGAGCCTTTTTTGGGTGGGAAATTGTCAAATAACTTCTCCCACTCTGGCCGGCACGGGAGGGAGTCTTAGACTCTTACTGACTAAAACCCACCCGTGTTCCTTCAGTGTTGCCTGTACGTTGCCAGGGGCCACGGTATCCCTTTCGGACTTTCCCGCGACAGCCTTATGAGCCTAGCTTGAGTACTGAGTAGTGTATGAGCGTGAGCAAACTCACCACCATGCCGAGCCCCGTAGTGTAGACACCGGGGTGACGCACCACGCAGTCTCCGGACTTCAGCATGCACTTCACCTTGCCGCAGTGTGCGCACGTCGGCAACCGCTGCACCGCCTGGCAGAAGTAGCAGAACGCACGGTTCTTCTGCTTCCTATGACAATAAAAAGCGTTTATTTCACTATCGACATTGTCCAGCAGTTAGGCAGTACAGGCTAACAACATAAAATCTAATGTATTGTGGAACCACTGTACTTTTACACCCGTCGCTTTTTTATAGTAACTTAAAGTTTAAGGCGTAAACTTAAAGGCGTAAACTAAAAATTTCACAACTAGAAATCAACGGATTGACGTGGCAATAAACTATAGGGGAGTATTTCCAGGAGGAATCAGGAGGATGCCATCTCCTTGTGGTGTCTACAGTGAATACAGTAGGAACAGTTACTTCAGGCACTTGTCGCAATCCATGGGCACGTTGCAAGGGTGCGCCGCTAGGTCCACGTTCTCTCGCGCATTGCGGATCTCTTTCTGCCGCAGCTTCTGCTTTTCGGCTTTCTTGCGCTGACCTGTTTTCTTCTTCGGCATTGTAATTATATTACTGTTAAGGTTACATAAAAGTTAATAAAATAAAGCTAGAAATAGCAGCTGACTTTAATAAAATAAATGTTTCATTGGCAAATTGACATAACAAGTTGACAATTAACAGACACTAATGAAATGACAATTTGCAATGACACATTTGACACAAACAAAACTTCAAAACTGACAAGATTCACTTGCATGAACATTCCGACAATAGCAGAACCAATTCAATCCATTTATCAGTTCTGAACTGATAAATTGAGAATATTAAAAAATTACAGTAACTAAAAATAAAAATTATCTTCAAACCATGTTACCTTAAAATCAAATTGTGGTAATAATATTGGAAACACACCATTTTCATTTTTAGTAATGCTGATTGGATTAGAACGTATTTGATTGGTTTTGTTTCGTTCTAAAACAATAATATACATGAATTATTTTTGTGTGTTGATTGAGAGGTAAAATCTCAAATGACACTGTTAGATTATTCATTTGTTTCATGCACAGTAATTAATGGAAAACGTTTTTAAATTAATAGCCAAAGTAAACATGCATTTCGTGATAAAATCAATATCATTATACATATGTAATTATCTCGTTTCCGAACAAATATTATTATACTTCCAATTTAAGAAGGACAGCAGTGTTCATTGTTTATGGAACGAAGCCATAGTATTTTTATTTTGTTATTTCTACAGCTGCGCACTTGTTCGGCTAAGTACTTGCTTTATCAAAACAAGAATCAAAACAAACAATTAAATTTTTATTCTTGTATCCCCTCGTGCAGTCGTGGTGCAGTCGTGCGGGAGTCAAACGTTGCTTGTTATATTGTTAGTTGATGTCTCCACTTACTGGTGCGCAGTTTGTTTATGAGTTAAGAAAGAAGTACGTTTCGCAGATACTATGATATCTCCCATGGACCTGGTACGTACGTTGTTTATTGTTGAATACTATGTTTGCCTGTTCTGAAACAGATCAATAACTTTCTTGATGTTCATTGTTCTAGCTGCTATGCATTGCATAGGTATGCATTTTGGGTTACTACTGAGTATTCTAAGTACCTACTGAGTAGATAGCTTAAAATTTGTCGCTCTAAATAGTATCCAATGGATGGCATCTCAATATTTCCTTGAGATGATTGACAGATTTTATTTTTAACATGGATGTACGTAGGTACCTACCTAAATAAATATACCTACTCACTTATGTAAGTCTCAAAATAAACTTGTCTGGAATTACAGGAAATAATGGCAAGTATATAATTCTAAAAAGAAAAAAAAAAAACTGTTAAAACCCTTTCTTCTCAAGAGTAACTAGGCTCTATCTATGCTCTTGCCTGTGTAGGTAGTGTGATGCCGATTGATTCAATTGACGTTATTTTAGGCAGTAGCTAGCAGCAGTGCTATGCTGTAATAGTGCTATTGACATCGAACTACTACATTGACACGGGTCACACACACGTGTACGCACGGTTAGCTGCGGGAATAGTAGTCAGTGAAGTAATTAATTTGGAAGTTTTTTTTTTTTCTTATTTCTTTATAAAACATTGGTACCTACAAAAAATATTTCGTACTGTGCTTTATATTTTTACCGACCTCCGGACTTGATGGAGTCACCTGAAGGTGCACTTCGGTGACTGCTAATGGAAATCCTCGACGAGTAGAACTAGGTGTGCCGAGTTTGAGCTTGTTTTGTTAGTTATGATGAGACCTTACCTCCGGACATGATGGAGTGACCTGAAGGTGTACTTCGGTGACTGCTACTGGAACTCCTCGACGAGTAGAACTAGGTGTGCCGAGTTTGGGCTCGTTTTGTTAGTTATGATGAGACCTTACCTCCGGACTTGATGGAGTGACCTGACGGTGTGCTTCGGTGACTGCTACTGGAACTTCTCGACGAGTTGAATTAGGTATGCCGAATTTGGGCTCGTTTTGTTAGTTATGATGAGACTTTACCTCTGGACTTGATGGAGTGATCTGCAGGTGTGCTTCGGTGATTGCTATTGGAACTTCTCGACGATTAGAATTAGATGTGCCGAGTTTGGGCTCGTTTTGTTAGTTATGAAGAGAATTTACCTCCGGACTTGATGGATTGACCTGTAGGCGTGCCCGTTCAGCGATTAGCCACATTGATGTGGTTCGGCTCCAAAAATTACTGCGTTACGAGGTAAAAATCGCGCAAATACCGTATCGCTACGGAAGGTATTTCACAGAAATACATAGAAACCAGAGATGTTACGGAGCTTCGATTCCGACTCCGAAAGGGAGGAATTAGGGTTTATGGTTTCTCGAGGTTTTTCAATTCTCGGGTTTCGAGAATTCTCCAACTCGATTTTTCGGGACTACCCGGGAAACCGAGAAATTTTTAATTTTATTGTTTACATAAAGAAAAACGTCGTTAGTAGGTACACATAATGTTTATTTAAATTGGACAACAATCAACAAAATCTCTTGTCAATAACAAAAAATTACAGTATTTAGCTTCTTTTCACAGAATATTTAATCAAAATTTACTTTTTTATAAACTACTAAACTACTTTCTGCTCTGATTAAATCTATACTTATAATAAATCTGTAGAGAGGTCAATTCTGTACATGATATATATTTTCAAAATAACTATCTGGGGGTAATTAGTGATCGATACTGATGCCAAAAATGCAATCAGTAAAATTTTTGTCTGTCTGTCTGTCTGTCTGTCTGTCTGTCTGTCTGTCTGTCTGTCTGTATGTTCCTTATAGAAACAAAAACTACTCGACGGATTTTAACGAAACTTGGTACAATTATTTTTCATACTCCTGGGAAGGTTATAGTATACTTTTCATCACGCTATAATCAATAGGAGCAGAGCAGTGAAGGGAAATGTTGGGAAAACAGGAGAAATTGCTCCATTTTTTAAGCTTCCGTCGCGTGTGAAGCCTTAATGGTTAAAGCTACATAGAAATCATTTATGACGGAAATGTTCTTCATAAAATTATCTAAAAAATATGCTACAACAACATATGTCTATCTTTTATGGTTGACTCACAATAACACGTGTAACTCCCGATAGCTTAGCAGTTCGGAGCTTTCTGATTATATTTGTTTACTCTTACGTTTATAATACTCTCACTCATCCCTAATTAAAAGAAGTTAATATTATTACCTATTCAATAAAAAAATAATCATAGTAATCGGTATAGAAACACCAAACTTATACATGAAATACGCTAATAAGCCATCGCGCCGTCGCGCGTGAATACTGAATCATGCCATAAGGATTATTTTTGTGCAACGGTTGCCGCGCTCGACGCGGGTCGTGGCGGCAAGGTATAAAAAGGCGGGAGGTCCGAGGCTCCGAGCCCGAGCTGGAGCTTCATCATTCAATATTTGGCTGTTGATGCGTTCAGAGCGTTCGACCTTATTGACAGACAATAATTGATATTAACAAACCGTGCTTATCAGCGCGACTTTTAGTCTTTAAATAGTTTATTTGAATTTCTTTTGTTGTTATTTTATAAAATAGGTATTAGTTGTTTTGGTAGTGTTTAAATATTCGTTCAAATTACAAATTATTAATAGTTTGCATTTTATTTCTTTTTAGGTGAAGTAGTAGTAGAAGTAGAAGTAGTACGCATAGATTTTTAGATACCGATAGGTAAGTTTTGGCTAATTTATGTTCAATTTTATTTTTGTATTAAGTAGGTAAAAGCGTAGATACTTTTATTAATTATAGTAGTTATAGGTATTTATTTGTAAGTGAAGTAGGTATAGGTAGGGAACTCGGCTAAAAGTAACCCAGTTGCAACAAAATGTAATCTAGGCTCAAATTTTAACAGGCTGCGGTGCAGGAGAGACCGTCTTTATTCCCAGAATTCCCATAATACCAAATAATTTTCCATTCCAATTTAAAAGAACGCAATTCCCAGTATCGGTGTGTTATGCAATGACAATTAATAAGGCTCAAGGGCAGACTTTTCGTGTTGCTGGAGTAGATCTCGGTGTCAGTTGTTTCTCGCATGGTCAGTTATATGTCGCTCTTTCCCGGGTTAGCAGTTCTAGAAATCTTTATGTTCACGTGCCGGACGGGTCAACTTTCAACATAGTTTACCCGGAAGCTTTGCGCTGAAGTATTTTCGTTCTATAGGTACTTAAGCCTCATGTGAAAGTGATCTAAACAATATTACCAATACATTAACTTAATAACATACAAGGAGTTACACGCTGACGGAGTCGCGGGCACAGCTATTAATAATAATATTCTGCGGTTCCTTATTGCGATATTTTTCAACAGTATTGTGGATTGACATATTATATTTCCCTACTAAAATACGAAAGTTAATCTGTCTGTTACATCAAAACCACTGAACCGTGAGGAAGGACATATCGTCGTTGCAAATTTCAAATCTCCTATGTGTAAAAAGTAACTTTTCGAGAAAAATGAAATAAACTTCCTGCTACAAAAAAATCTTAGAAAATATTTTTATTCCCTTGGTTATAAAGAAAAACTAAGTGATTCCAATGTATTGAAATAGAAATACTTTAATATCATTACTAAAAATGGACTAATTATATGATTTTAATTATTTTTCTACACATGAGTGATTTAAAATTGCAACTTTTTGTCACATAAGTGGTTTTTAGAGAATATTAAAACATTATAGTTGAAATGAAACTAGGTAGTATCATTATTATTTCGTGTTTATTAAATCAGATAAGCAAAACAATATACTATTTTCACAGCGTGACAAAATCTTGTACATTATAGGTACTAAACCAAATTATAATTAAATATTTTGTTGTTATGTTCCTGGGATAAACGAGATCGAGTCATAAAACGGATGATAATCTTTATCAATCACACTTTTTAACTCTTGCAAATGTTTGTATTTGCTTTCTGTGATTTTGAGGGGCTGTTGATATAGTTGCTTTGGTAGTAAAGTTCCACGACTAGCTCTTCGTTGTGGTAAGATGGTCCATTCGTCAGGATGTCGCAATTTACATAAAACAGACCCATCTGGCAAGTATTTCAGTCCTCGTATATCGACCACAACTGGATCACCTTTTTTCTTACCTGGTCTAATAGACTTGAAGTTGGATTCTAGTTCTTCATAATTAAGAAAGAACTCGTAGTGGATTGATTTTACATCGTAAGGATTTCTTGGTCGAGCTTGCTGCATTCGAGCTACATAGTCACTCGGTGCATAAATAGGGGGTTTAATGTACTGTTCAATTGTTGAATGGACACTATCAACTTCCATCATGGTATGTCCTTTTTCCAAGTACAACTGCTCAACACTAAGATTCATTCTTTGCGAGAGATCACTTAAAGCACTGGACAAAATCCGGTTTCGATTTTGATGGCCACACCCATCAGAAATTACAGTGACTTGTTCAGTTTCTGGCGCTAGGTTAGATATATAATCGATTAAGCAAGAAGTAAACTCATTTGCGGATACGCCCCCATCAGCTTCATGCCAAAAGTAAATAGTTACTTTTCTCGTCTTGCAGTCATAGACAGTAAAGTTATGGCATTGTAACTTAAGTTTATAATATAAAGAGCTGGCCAAAAGCTTAGGTGCAAGTAGAACACTCTGCACATCCACTGTGATTACTACCACCTTTTCGTTCGCCGATTCTATGGCATCTTTTTTAGCTTGGCGCGCTTCATTCTTTTTAATTATGTGGTCATCATACTCCTTTTGTGAAATATTACCCGCTTTAAAACTACAACAAGTATCACACTGGTCTTTGCGTGGATGGTGAATTGCTATATTCTCCTGTTTCAGAACTCTTAGGAAAGTCGGTCTGCTTGCTGCTTGGTAACTGTGTTCTCTACACCATTCCACGAAAACGTCATGCATGTGTTTTTCAGACCTAAATGTCGACTCAACATACAGCTTGCTGGAACTTGCTCGGCAATAATGACTCGGTACTTTAGGAATCAAGTCTATCCAAATTTTTACTTTTTGTGTTACGTGTGTATACTTTGGTACCAGTGCTGCAGTCGGTGTATTCTCGATGTCAAGTGTGGGTGAATCATCAAAACGAAGATCTTCATTAACCGTGTCAGATTCTTTTGTCCAGCGCTTAAAACTATCTTCACCTAAAGATAGCGTATTTAAAAAAAACAGTCTACATACCCGAACCTTAGTGCATTTTTCATCGCAAGTGTTCAAAAAAATATCATGGCCACTTCCTTTTTTCACTGAAGGCTGATCTTTGCGGCGACGACGTCTAATTAATCTACGAACAGCAGCAGTCCTCACGAACGTTTTCTTTTCGGCCCATGTTCTAAGGTCCCAGAAATATGAATGAATAGCTTTACGATCTTCTTCCGCAATGGATGCACACAAGAATGAGTTTTTATGTTTTGAATCGGTGTTCAATTTTGTGTGAGAACATCGAGGTTTTATTTCTCTTTTTGGTTTTCCAACACAGGGTTTATATTTCCCATCATCACTCTTCTTAAATCCCAGGTAGGACTTACCTAAAACTCTAGCTTTTCTATTTAATTGCACAACGTTTTCTTTAGGCCTGAAACGGTGTTCAATTTCCTCGTCCGTCGGAAGTATATTTTCTGAAGAGCTTGGCTCATTCGTTCTTAATGGCAACAATGGGACTTCATCTTCACTGTTAGATAAAGACAACTGCCGTTTTCTTTTTTTTGAGGGTGGAACCCAGTGTGGGTCTTGCACACTATCATCGCTCCCAAATGAGAGAATGGTATCTAAATCTGGAGATGGTAGCTTGGCAGGACGTACTGATTGTGATGATATGGAAATATTGTTCAGATTTTCATTTGCTGCACTACTGACTACCTCATTATTACCTTCTAAATTGGAATGTACGATAGCCCGAGTAGATATCATCAACAGCTCCTCTTCGTCATCCCTACTGAACAAGATTGGCATAATATCCGCAGTAGTTGTTGGTGACAGCAACAGTGACGGCGTCTCCGACATCGGAGATATCGATTCAACATTAAATCCTAAATCATCTGGCGTAATTAATGAATCCTCAAGATGTGGAGGACATTTCACCGATGCGGCGGCGGCGACAGAGGCGGCACGGTCGGCATTATCGTCAGCAAACTCAGATTGAAGCACTAAATTTATCATTCGATGACCCCGGCCAGTAGTTTTATATTTTTCTGACATAATTACTAAAGTAATAACGCTAAGAAAGTGTTTACGCGCGACAAGTTGCAGCTACACTGACGCGTGGCCCTGACCTAGGGACGAATGTTTAGATTTGACGCATCTATCTCACCTTATCTCGTGCGTGAAGTAATAATGCATTCTCTTTTTAGCACAAAATCGGCGCGAAACTGTAGTGTTATAGTGAGAGAATGATCACATAGGATATTTTAATTTGCAATGTTTTGAAATAAAACTGTTACTAAAAACTCTCATGTGTACATCAGACACATAGGTCATTTTGATTTACAATTAAATGTAGGCCGACACTTGAGAGGTTTTAAAAATTATACGTGCTGTTTCGATATAATAAGATATTCACATGGGAGTTTTTGCTAAGTATGCGTATTCAAAATTGCTTTTCAAATATCTGTAAAACTCATTTTTGAGAAAAATGTCACATAGGAGATTTTAAATTTGCAACGACGATATGGTACTTTTTTACGAAAAACGACGGCAACGCGGACGAAGTCGCGGGCAAAAGCTAGTACAAAATAAAAAAAGTAAAAAACAAAACTTTTTCATGAACTATAAATAAATTCAACTCTTTATTGTATACATATATACATAATGGTAAACTGACTGACTGACTGACTGGGTGATATATCAACACACAGCCCAAACCGCTGGTCCTAGAGACATGAAACTTGGAGGGTGCGTTCTTTGTGAAGAGTAAGTATCCACTAAGAAAGGATGCAGAGCGGCTCATCCCACCGTCTTTGGGCAAGCGAGTTTCCAGGCATCCATAGCCTCGGTGAAGCACGGTACGTCAAAATTAATCAGTGTGGAGGCTAGAATTTTCCTGATTAATTTCTCAGTGCCGTGGACAGAGGATATGAAAGCCGGTAAACTAACACTAGAAATTTTGCGGACGCCGAGGCCTCCCATACGAATGGAAAGAGTAGCTTGCGCCCAAGCTCGGTCGTCCATGGCCACGTTTAAAATTAAAGTTAATGTGTGTCGGATAATTTGGTCCATTTTTTCTAAAAGGTGAGTGTGCTTCCATAAATGGGCAGCGCGAAGTTAATTTAGGGCCGAAACAGCAGTAACGAATCAGGGTGATGGCCGAATGCATATTAATTTGTAACAATCTTTTCGAAGCGTCGTTGAAATTTTCTATTTTTTCCTCAATAAAAACGGGAAAGGAATTCTCGAAGATTGGAGACGAAAAGAGCTTTTATCAATAATTTTGATTTCAGTGGCTATTGCGTTAAATTTAGGAAGCGTCAATTGTCTGTCGGTACTGTCCGCTAAGTATAGTTCACATTTCGAAAGGTTGAGATCAAGGCCAATGGAATGAAGTTCGTTTTTTAAGAATTTTAGGTCATTTAAAACAGTTTCTACATCGCCTCCCAAGATTCCATCATCAAGGTACCACACATTAAATTTGGAATTTAGTTGTCGAATAATTGGATGAATGGCTAAACTAAAAATCACTGGCCCGAGGGGGTCACCTTGTTGACAGCCAACAGCAGATTCCAAAAGGTTGTCCCGATAGAGTAATTTAGAAGGGTGTCTGTAACATTGCCAAAGGAAACTATAGATTTGGGGTATTTCTTTTTTAGTTTCTGCCGGCAAAGTGTCCCTATTAATTGAATTGAAGGCATTCTTTATGTCAACCTTCAGGATGACCTCTCCTTTACCAGAATTTAGGTAGGTCGACAAGGCGTGTACGGCAGCCTCACAGCCCCCTTTAGAGCCGTAACCTAGCTGCAGGGGCTGAAATTTTTCCGAAACCACCTCACCATAAAATTTGCAACAAATCTTGACTGCCAAATTTTATTGTTTTATAAATTTGATATGTCCATTGAAGTGGTTTTTTTTTTTTGAACTTACCATTATTTAATATTGAGATTACTTACTTATTACAACTTCATTGTAGTTATTAAAATGGTTTTAACTACATATTTTACTGTTTTATTTCATGGATTCAACCAAAATTCCGAATGAATATCGATATCGATAAAATTAAAATTAATGCTACGGACTTCTCTTTCCGGGCGAGCGGCTTTTGTTTTTTTTTGTAGTAGCTACCGCGTCCCCCGCTAAAAGTGACAGACTTTTTTGTTCGGAATATTGTGCATAAGGCTTCTCCAGTGTTATATACTCTAAGGTCCAATCCTAACAAGTCGTTTGTCGGTCTTAGTATCAACATACGACTGCGTCGGAGGCGGCATCCTTAGACAAATAATTTCTCGAGTTCTCGACTTTTCTAGATCTGAATTTCTCGGAAACAAGATCTACGCATTTCACGAGAATTCTCGCCCCGGGAATTCCAGGTCCACATATATGTCAGTGGAAATTTAATAAAATCGACTTCAGGTACTGAAAAAATACATACCTATTACTACATAAGGTAATCCTTTTATACTTACGTTATTAGCAACATATTGTTACTGCAGTAAATTAGGTTTTTAATACCTACTTACCTTGTTGACCACCCTGATGCGGCACTCGAAGAACCGAAATGTTGACTCCAGGGCGGTCAACAGATGTAGCTGGGGGTTGTTTCAGGTGGACGTTTATAAGGAAAACCACGAGTCAGATTGAGCACAAATTTTTGTATTTTCCCGATCTTACACATACACAATAATCACAGAAATAAACAATCGAGAGAATAATTATTCCTTATATAAAATAGGTACCTACACAGGTGGGAAATGACCTATCTATTATTATTCCACTCTTTAAAATGCTGTACTACGTCAGGATAAAATGTTACAGAGCTTTTTAGTGCGTATAAGGTTTTTTTACATAAAATAAGTTTTACTACCTACATGCTTTAGTAAGAATCATGCTTGTTAATCAATACATTTGACTTATATTATATGTAGATAATCATTTATATTGATATTAAGCTCGCACTACTGTGCTTCCCTTACATACCTACTGCTTGCAGCTACGGTAAATTAGTAGGAAAGATATATAAGAAATACCTATCGCTCTTTAATGATATTCATTTAACAACACAGAAGGTAGGTACTTCCTATCAGGGACCGAAAAACCTTTATAAATTATGGTACTGGTATCGAAAAATTTTGATTTATTTTTTTACAACTAAGATTACCGACATCTCGGTAATCAAGAAGATAAAACATATTACCTCTATTTAGGTTACCGTTTAATACCGGTTACCTAAAAATGACCTTGAACACAACTTACGAGAAAGAAATAGAATATCGCAATGCCGACAATTTGTTGGCATTACAAAATACCTACTTATTAAATACATTACCAGGGAGATCGTCGCACACTGGATCGCTAAGTTTTAAGTGTCGTTTTTTTTGGGCTTGTATTTTTAGTAGCAATTCTATTATTCGTAGGTAGTAGTAGTTTTAGTATTACTATAGTCAAATACATATGTAACAAGAATTAATTTTACTTGAAAACTGAGGACTTATAATCTTTCGAAAGATCGAACAATATTTGTGGAGAAAACAACCCTTTTTTTTAATAAAAAAACATCATGTTTTTTTTTTCTTGTCTTGAACTGTAGTTTTAATATGATACCTACATAACAGAAATAAGTATTTATGAATAAATGGTTACTGAACATGGATTTTTTATGCTCGAAAATAAACAAAATTGTGGTTACAAAAATAATTGTTGAAAATGATGTACCTACCTATCTTGAAAAAAAAAATAAGTAAGTAATATTAATCCTAGGTATTTAAATGTCTATCTATTCTATCTAGAATTATATACAGCGATAGTATAAATATTAGGTAAAATTAATAACAAAAAGTTACTAAAACAAATTTATCCTAGCCTAATTTTCTGTAGCACTTTCATCGGAATCCAATTCCGAATCTGGCTCTACTCTATGTTGGTCATTCCCAAACATTCGATTTGTATTTCCTGAAACTTAATTAATTCTAAAGTTTCAGTGAAGAGTGACTTTTTTTTGTCATCCGTATGAAGTCTTTGTGCGCTAATAAGATAGGATTGGAAAATAGGACAAGCATATTGAGGATATTCTCTTTAAGCTTGTCTAGTCTTTTCTGAGAATGGTGTTCCCGAAACGTCCTCAAATCTTTGTGGCGAGCTTCTGAAGCTAAGGCAATTCTCGCGCACCTCGCAAGAAAGACTGTATAACAAAAATACTAACTGGGAGATGTATAGGGATATAATCACGATGGGTATTAAGCTCTTAAATCCATTACAAACAGTGGAAGACATAGAAGAGGCTATTGAGAACCTAAATAAAATCATTCATGAAGCAGCCACTATCACCACAAAAATGCGAAAAAAATTATCGCTAACGCTTAACGAATATCCGAAAACGATCAAAGACAAAATATTACAACGTCGCGTCGTAATCTAAGAAAGGTATGGCACGAATCTAGATATCCTGCAGACAAAACAGCTTTCAACAGATCTTCGAATGAACTAAAAGATCTAATTAAAAGTTTTAACGACAATAATCTCCAAACGTTCCTTTCTAAATTGACCCCAAGTTTAGACACAAACTACTCACTATGGAAGGCAACACAAAAATTAAAGCGTCCCAATTATCAAATCCCTCCCATCAGACAAAGTAACGGGAATTGGGCCAGGTCGGACACTGAGAAGGCGACAACCTTTACTGAACACCTTAGCAATGTGTTTCAACCATTTCCTGAATTGAGACCAGAGCATGACGGCGAAATAAAAGGTTATCTGGAAAGTGCACAGCAAATGTGTCTCCCATTAGTATATACCAGCCCTACCGAAGTAGCTGGTGAAATAAAACACCTCAAGGATGGCAAAGCACCAGGATACGACCAAATTGACAGCGTTCTTCTAAAAAAATCTGCCAAAGAAAGGTATAGTAGCGATTGTCAACGTATTTAATGTGTCTGCCTAAGACTTAGCCACTTCCCAGGGCAATGGAAGATAGCCCAGGTAAAAATGTTACCTAAACCCGGTAAACCACCTAACGAAGTAGAGTCGTACCGACCTATAAGTCTTTTACCCATAATAGGGAAACTCCTGGAAAAAATCCTACTGAAAAAGATGAAGGTACACCTAAGTGACATCACTCCAAATCATCAATTTGGTTTCGGGAGAATCACGGGACGATCGAGCAAGTTCACCGCATCGTCGATGTTATAAGCAGATCCCTGGAAGAAACGAAATATTGTTTTGTAGTCTTTTTGTATATTAGCCAGGCTTTTGACAAAGTGTGGCACGACGGCCTATTATACAAAGTCAAAAAGATGCTACCACACTCGTTTTACCACATAATAAAGTCTTATTTGAGCAAGCGATGTTTTGAAGTGAAGTTTGATGATGAACTTTCCGACTTGCATGAGATCAAATCAGGAGTACCACAGGGAAGTAAACGAGGACCGGTTCTCTACACCATATATTCTGCTGACCTACCAATAACAGACAAGACTACGGTTGCAACATATGCAGACGATACAGCTTCACACACGAATCCAGCAACCGCATCAGAACACCTACAACAACACATTGACAAAATTGACGAATGGCTTAAAATATGGCGAATTCACGCAAATCAAAGTAAATCAACACATGTGACCTTTACTCTCAAGAGACACGTGTCCGCCGGTTATGCTTAACAATGTAGAAATCCCGCAAGATGACAATTCAAAGTACTTGGGCATGCACTTGGATCGAAGGTTGACATGGCAAAAACATATATGGACAAAGCGGAGGCAACTAGATTTAAAACTACACAATATGTACTGGTTAATAGGACGCCACTCACAAATGAGCACACACAGTAAGTTAACAGTCTATAAAGCCATCTTGAAACCAATATGGACCTATGGCATACAGCTTTGGGGTACGGCTAGCAACAGCAATATAGAGATACTGGAAAGATTTCAAACGGAAACACTGAGGACCATCTTTAACATCCCTCAATACATCAGTAATAAGAACATATATCCTGACTTAAATGTACCAACTGTCAAACAGGTGATAGCTAAATATAGCATCAACTATCAGAAAAGACTGAAATCACAAAAATGACCTTGCCCTCAGACTGGGTGGGTGGACATCAGAGCCTTCATCATAGAAGATTAAAGAGACATAGTGTCTCAACCCTACAAGATAGATTTATCAGGATGGAATGAGACACCTACCCGAGTGTCTCACCAAGCTAAAAACCCTAAACAGATACAAGTATCAGACAGAGCAGTGGCTTATTGTTGTGACCAACAGATTGCCGCGGTGCAGAAACTGAAAAGAAAAAAAAAGTAACAGTACTAGACTTGCATGAATTGACGATAGTATTTCAAATCATTAGTATGTATTTCTACTGGGATAAGAAGAGTATCCCATGTGTTAAATTCAGTACCCTAATTGTGTAATACATGATCAATCAGAATCTGAATCGTTTTGAAACAGATTGCAGGTAACCCATTGCTTCACAAGTTCGAAAAAAAACTCCGCTTAATAACGGAATTAATGTTGTTGGACTGTCAAAATGAAACAGATTAGTCTTAATCGTTTATGAAAATGTGTTGCGTAATTAGATAGCTTGTTATAAACTATCTGGGTACCAAATTTCATCCAAATCCTATTAGTAGGATAATACTAATGATTGAAATAACATCTTGAATTCATGCCAGCCTAGTACTTTTTGTGCCAAGTTTCAAGTTTATTAACTGTTATTACTTAGTCACAAGAAGCCCGGGCTGCTTTTGCATTAAGTAGGTTTATCTAAAATATCTATTGACATGGAGTTGCAACTGGTCGCGAAACTGTGTCTATAAGTAGAACTACCAAATACCAACCAACAATACCAACTTTGTTTTTTTTTTAATATATTGATTAAATACGAGGCCTTTGGCTACTTTTGTACGTGTGTATTGTCTTTTGTCTTTATATGTGTACTAGCTGCCCGCCCCGGCTTCGCACGGGTAGCACTAAGTACTTATCTACGGCACATCTACCTACCTACACCTACCTACCTACCCTACCTACACCTACCTACCTACCCTACCTACCCTACCTACCCTACCTACCCTACCTACCCCGATAAACCTCACGGAGCCCGAGACCTTTCCAACGAATGCAAAACCGTGGAAATCGGTTCGTGCGTTCTGGAGTTATAACGTCAGGAAGGAAAACCCGACTTATTTTTATATAGTAGATTTTGTTTGTGGAGAATAAACAATTTTAATTTCTTTTTTTCTTTCTAAATGTAGGTACCGATGATCATAGGGCCAGACGTCGGAATCGTATAAAATCCCCTCTTTTCACCCCCTTGAAGGACGAATTTCCAAAAACCCTTTCTTAGTTCTCCCCTACATCATAAAAGGAAGCCGTGTGTAAAATGTCACGTCCCAGTAGTGTCGATAGATCGGTCAGTCACGGTTTCCTTTTATATGTATATAAGAAAAAGAATTGATTAATTATGTAGGATTGTTAGTTGTAGTATATTAGATCTAAGATTGTGTATAAATTTTGAATTGCCCTGTAAATAAATACACTCGAGAGCAATGAATCCGGGTCACTTAAAGAATGTTAAAAATCTCGGAAACTAAAAATGATAGGTTAATGCAATAAATTGTATTTAATAGACAATGTAATACTCCTTAAATGAAAGTAAAAAAAATATGAGCCACCATACATTTTATTAACACAAAAATACATAAAGAAAAAAACTGCTGATCTCTCCTTAAAACAAAAATAGGAAACATGAAATTTTTGAACTTTATTACGATTTTCTTGAATTTTAATACTTCGTATTACCTCCTCGTGCTTCCATTACTGCGTTTACGCGGTTTGGCATGCTGTACATCAAGTTCCTTATACGATTTTGGGGAATATTCTCCCATTCCTCTGTGAGAGCAATTTTGAGCTCACGAAGCGTGATTGGGGGAGGGTTTCGTTGTTTTACGCATCTGCCTAGCTCGTCCCAAGCATGCTCGATCGGGTTGATATCCGGGCTGCGCGCTGGCCACTCCATACGAGTAATGTTCATCTCTTGAAGGTAGTCATTCACAATCCTACCTGTATGAGGTCGAGCATTGTCATGCATAAATATAGCATCCTCACCTAAATTGACCATAAATGGACCAACGTGATCATTGAGGATTTCTTCCACATATCTTACGCTAGTTAAAGAGCCGTTTTCTATGATCACCAGCTCTGTGCGACTTTCAGAAGAAATTCCGGCCCACACAAGTACAGACCCACCACCGTAGGCTACTTTTTCTTCGATGCATGCTTGCTTGAATCTTTCCCCTGGTCTTCGATACACTCTGTGTCTTCCATCGTGCTTGTAGAGCATAAATTTTGATTCGTCGGAGAACATAACTTTTGACCAATCTTCAATACTCCAATTTACGTGGCTCTGGGCATATCTTAGTCTTGAAATACGATGCCCACGCTCCAGTTTAGGGCCGTTTGCAGGTCTAAGGGGTTTTAAGTTAGATTCAGCAAGCCGACGTCTTACTGTCCATGCACTTGGGTTACTTCCTCCGAGGCGTCGAAACTGATTTGTGAGTTCAGTTCCTGTGAGAAAGCGATTTCGAAGCATGGTGTTCACCAAGTATCGGTCTTCTCGTGCTGTGGTACGCCTGGTTCTGCCCGTTCCTGGTCTGCGTAGGTTAGAACCAGTTTCTTCGTAACGTCGGAGAACTCTTTGTACTGTTGACAGCGACACACCGACAGTCCTGGCTGTATCGCGCTGACTCCGGCCGGTTTCCAGCATTGTAAGTATTCTGGTGCATTCTTCAGGCGTAAGCGACATAATTTCAGCTTGAATAATGAATATAGAGCACTATCAACATGGTTTATGTACCCACATAAATGACAGATTACAAACAAAAGCAAAACCAAATGCTGTAATTTCGTAGTTCCATCTTCGAAAGTGGCCCTTTTTCAAATTTGATTTTTTTATGATATAACTTTACAATAACTAAGAAGTTTTAATACCTTCATTTAAGGCGGATGCATAGATGATCTCACAGCCATTTTGTCGCTAGATGGCGACACATCCACAATTTCGAACATTTTCAATTTTTACACCTAACATAGAAATTTTTAATAAACAACTTTATTATAAGCGGAACCTAGGGCATTAACTTGATTTTTTTAGATCATCACTGTGCTTGTTAACTGGTATCATACAAAGATTAGAACAATTTAATGATTTAGCCGCATGAATTTACTCTTTACACACACATGCAAAGTAAATAGTAGTAACTTCCGACTCCACTAGATGTCGTTTTATTAAAACATGGTTGGAAATTAAAATGTCCAGATGGCGTTAATTTAAAGAAAGAGGACCAAATTATTTATAAGATGAATATCCTTACATTATAGCAAAAACTGAAAACAAATATTAATTTACTAATTAAGCATACTTTAAATTACTAGAGGATTGTAATGTTCTAATCTATTTCTTAATAATATAATTATTGGGATATGCATACTTTTGTTTCTAGGCTCGATATCAGATACCTTTTCACCATAACAAATTATTTAGATAAATTATTTTGGGTAATAAAGGTACGAGTATATTGTACCTATATAGGTTGTTGTAATGTGACTGAACCTAAATAGTACCTAACGTGTAAATAAATTGTGACCTGTACTAAATAAATAAAAGATTATGTATTCAATTGTAAAGCATTTTATTGTATCTTACTATAAATTAATAATATTTATCTATGGTTAATATTTTCATACAAATATCGTTTTATTTACTCTCACTGCATTTACCTAAATATTTTCTGGTTGGATTCGAACCATCGACTCGTAGGTACCACCACACAAAGATAACATAAGTACTTTTTTCAATATTCTGATATTTACAATTATGATTCTGAATTTAGTATTAGAATGAATTATGTACGTAGAATTATTACGTACGTAATTACAAGTCAAGATTTTTTAAATTTAGTTTCCAATTTATGTGATTTCGGAAAAATTAAAATTTCTACATGGTGTACAATCTTATTTCAAATGGAGTATAGGTACGCTTGGGTAGATATATTGGAAGTATTGGAACTAACCTAGGTACCTACTTACTTTTAATTCACTTACCAAACTAATTCCGTAAGTACCTACCTATCTCCGAGAATCTTCTCTAATAAAATTATGTTCAATAAGTATAATAGGAAGGTACCACAGATGAATAAATACGCATAACTGGTGAAATACGGGTGTACTATAGGTAGGTACACATCAAGCTATATATTTCCAGTTTATACAGACCTCGCATTGTACGGAAATCCTATACAATGCGAGATCAGCATAAACTGGAAATGTAAAGCTTGATGTCATGTGTAGCCGTATGTACCTACACCTCTGCCTAATCCTTTGGGATGACAGGCGTGATGTTTAAGAAATACTCTGATGTTTAAGAAATGCTCGATGATAACTTAATTCTAATGATGAGTGATCCAATTATAAGTACTTAGCTGCGCCCCGCGGTTTCACCCGCATAAGTCTCGATCCCGTATATACAATGTGAATTTGAATTCATGCGACACCTGTTAAGGGGTCATTGTACTCATCGCGAAAAAAAAATCAGCTGTTCCCTACATTTATGTTCGCATAGCTCGTCAAAATGTAGGAAACAGCTGATTTTTTTTTCGCGATTTCAACGTTGGTCCCATCGTGAAAGTTGTTCGGCTGTGTAGCCATCTGTACATTGAATGTTTTCGTAAGATTAGACCTCAGACCAAATAAAAAACCAAGACAGAGCGCTGCGAACAATACAGTGAAGCATGCCAAAACTACACCGCCGCTCTGTGCATACACGCTCACACGCACATATTTACAACCTGCGCCGTCTGCCGTGCTGTTCACTTCATTGTTGGCAGCGCTCTGTCTTGGTTTTTTATTTGATGTGAGGATTAGACATTCAATAAGCTAACAGTCTACATCGGTTTCGTTGCTGTGTGTGGCTCAGGTGTGCCAGCTAGATAGAAACATAATGTCAAAATCCGCGAATAATATAGGTACCTGGTACCTAGGTGGCAGTGGCGAGCGGCAGCTGTGCTACAAAAGCTACTCATTCCTTTGACCGCGCCGACGCGTGCCGCCAAAACCATTAGTAAGTCAGTGCAATGTAATTCTTATGTAATTGCGATAAGGTATAAATTAGAATAATTGACATTTGCGAGGAGTTTTTTAGTTGAAAATAGAGAAATGATAATTTTTTTGTAAAGGTAGTCAATCATCCTGATTTATACCTTAAAACAATGAGAAAAGAGTCACATTGCAATGACTTACTATTTTGCTTATGATTTTATTTCACTTTGGAATAGTCTGAAGTGTGTTAGGGTAGGTTAACGACCTATTAATTAAACACTACTTTAGCATTGATATTAAATGTTTATTAACATACAAATAAATCATAAAACTAATAACAGTAATGCGCGGCGCGAGTCGCGAAAAAACATGCATTCGCCGTAGATGTTTGTAGCGGACTGGCGAGGCGAGGGCGTCCGAGGGCCAGGGGCGCGGCCATGCGCGGGAGAGCAGTGGCGCGGGCGGCGCGCGGCGGTCCGATCGTCGCGTGTTCCACGAATTCGCCTCGCGGTCGTGTCGTAGGTATTTAACGGCGTGCGGCACAGCGCGGGCGTAGGGCTCCGCTGGCCGTAGCGCGCGGTCGAGCGGTAGGTAGGCAGTAAGGCGGTGTACAGACAAGTGAATTGATTAGGCAGTGTTCACACGGTTGTGGATATTTAATTATGAAATTATTTTATTACTGTTGTGTGTATATATGTATGTATTTGTGTTGTATGTAATATGTATGTATAGCCTACAAGTCTGTCAGTCTGCCTAGCCTTTTCCCAATAGGGAATATGCATGAGATTCAAATAAGGGTCAAATATTTTTTTTTATAAACTATATTACTTCAGAAGTATGCCTCCATCAATATTTTTTATTATAATTTAATAATGAGCAAGAAATTAATTTTTAAAAAGTACAAAAAACTGTGGGAAATTCAAATACTTGAAAACGGACGCTATTGGTCAGAGCGAATGTGACGTAACAATGCATGACAACAATATAATGTCAATGTGTTTTTAGGAATTTTTGCGATTCAGTCAGTTTTATTGTGATTGTGAGACATTTAGAAGTAAAAATACATTTGTTTTGGAAGGAGTACACGAAAGACTCTTTCGACAATGACTGAAAGCGGATTTGTGAAAGTCCAATCGGATAATTTGCCGAAAGTTGATGTATTCATGATAACCACATTTTTTACATCAAATACCGATTTCACGTCTGTTGAAATAAAAGGAGTGAGTGGAAGCTTTAAGGTAATTAAGTATAACATATAATGTTTATTTTATCTTCCACACCTTTTCTGGAATAAATTAGTTTTATAAAACAACATAACCTAAAACAAATAAATAAGGTAATTAGAAAAAAAATAGGTAAATTTGCCTACGCTGATCGCCTGATTTAGGTACCTATACCCTAAGTTTACATGAACTTCTATTCTCTGATTTTATTCAACCCAAACCAATGAATTAGTACCTAACCGTGTCAGAAAATGTATTATCAGTACCTACTTACATACAGTAGAAAGATTTTTAAATCTTTAGGTACTTTATATTTAAAGTAGATATTACAATAATTACATTAGTATTGTATCTGTGTGAACCAAATGCAGATCGCAGATTTTTTTTTTCACTTTCTAGCATTCTTTCTCATTCCCTAATAAAAAACATTTTATCAATCATAAAATGTAAAACCCGCGGGCAAACCCGCGCGCCGGCGCTAACTTTCTAGAAACACAATTATTTTGGAAACGATTCGCAAGTTGTCAAGACACATAGACTGACTGGAGCAATTTGGCAATAAGTTCGAATTTTCGAACAGCGCTATCTATTATAAATGTTTACCGAACGTAAACTCGTAACACAATGTAAATAACTCTTTCTCGGTGGTTCTTTAAATTTCTGTTAGATGGCGCGATTCAGGTCACTCACACATGTAAAGATTTTTCGTTTTTTATTGGGTCTAATTCTCCTAGAAATACAGTTTTTTTTATAAAATTTTGGCGTTAGGCGGACATAATACATTATAAAGTCTCATTATACTTGCTTTTATTCTGCAGAAACCGTTTATTTACGGAGATTAGAACGCCTGAAAAATGTATGGCGAGGCCTGTCTATACATCCACCTTAAGGAGTATTACATTGTCTATTAAATACAATTTATTGCATTAACCTAGCATTTTTAGTTTCCGAGATTTTTAGGATTCTTTAAGTGACCCGGATTCATTGCTCTCGAATGTATATTGAGAGAAAGGAAAAAAAAAAAAATTGGTTAGGTAAGTGTTTTTTAGGGTTCCGTACCTCAAAAGGAAAAAACGGAACCCTTGTAGGATCACTCATGTGTCTGTCCGTCTGTCACAGCCAATTTGCTCCGAATCTAATGGACCGATTAAGTTGAAATTTGGTACACATATGTATTTCTGTGACCCAAACACGGACGTGTAACATAAATAAATGAATTTTGAATATGGGGGTCACATTTAGGGAGAAAATAAGTAAAAAAAAAAACTAAATGTACCGTATCACATATCAAATAAAAGGGCTTATTGCGAGGATCTCAAATGCATTTTTTAAATTATTTTAAAATGAATACTTTTAAAGATATTTAAGTTTTTTTTGAAAATTGACCATTCCCCCCCCCCCCCTTATCTCCGAAACTACTGATCTGAAAAAAATACAGAGTATAGTTCTATGCTTATAGACTACAGGAATAAGAAGTCTATGGTATTAAAATAACATGGTAAATCACTCAATATTGTGCGTACAAACTTACATTTGCAGTTGGAAAGTATGGGGGAACATGTTTTTCGACTACAATGTTAAGTTTGTTCTTGGGATAAATTTTATTAATCCCAACTACGGAACCCTTAATCCCCTTCAAGTAACTAAGATTAGGTAGGATAATATAAAATAACGCGAATGACGCGGGACGCAGATAGTGACTGCTTATTCGAACTGTTTCTGCTCACAGACGGGCGACGTCTTAAGTACTTGAGTTCGCAGGTTGTGTGTATGTGTGGGTTACATTACATACTACACAGACTCAAATAATTGAGAGGGACCAACGGAAATAGAAAGGGTACACCCCATACAGCCTGAAGTAGGTACATATATCGGGCGTATTTATTTTGTATGCGCTCCAACATGAGACCATATTTAGCCTCATGTGGAGCCCATATCGCCGAATTACACTCCAGCTGACTTCTTATAAGGGCGTCATACAATACCGATATGGTTTTCATGCTTGTGAATGATGCCGCTCTACGAAGTACAAAACCCAAACGTTTGTACGCCTTTTTGCAGACATTTTTTATATGTTCACGGAAACTTAATTGGGTGTCCATACGAACGCCAAGATCTCGCACTGTCTCCACCCGTTTCAATGGCGCGTTGTCCACTTTGTAGCTATAATGGAGTGATGCCCTAGCCCGACTGAACGTTAGAACCGAACACTTAGTGACATTGAATTGTAACTTGTTGTTTACGCGATCAATGTCTTGTTGCAGGCGGTGACAGTCCTCGCTTTCGATAGTCAGGAGCAACTTAAGGTCGTCTGCGAATAGCAGACACTTGGCATGTTTTACTACATCCGGCAGGTCATTTATCATGATAATGAATTCTAAAGGCCCCAAATTGCTGCCCTGGCTCACTCCCGACCTCGTAAAATAAGACTCAGACCGGTATCCACTGTATTCAACGTACTGTTTCCTGTCCCTCATATAGCTCACAAAAACTTGGAGCAACTTGGGTGTGCAGCCCACCTTAGCCAAATTTGATAATAAGACATCATTATCCACCAGGTCAAATGCTTTCTTAAAATCAAAGTAGGCGGCATATACCTGCACCCCGGAGTCAATATGAGGAACCAAGTACGTCATAGCATTCAGTAGATTGCTGGTCGTGCTACGCTCCGGTCGGAAGCCATGCTGTGCATCTGATAGTTGTGATGCAACTTGCCCCTGGACGTCACGCTGAATGGCCGACTCAAACACCTTCGCTGGTGTTGACGGAATCGCCACAGGTCTTAAATCCTCAACCGCTGTACCATTCCCGCCCTTTGGTATAGGAATTACGCGGGTGATCTTCCATTGTTCTGGAAAATACGATGTGTCCAAACACAAGTTAAATATACGCGCGAGTGGTTCCGCCAGTACCGATCGACAATCTCGCACGACAAACACTGGAATACCATCCGGACCTGCTGACCGCTTTGGTTTGAGTCGCGCCATTGCCGCTTGAACCTGATCAACTGAGAGTCGCGAGACCTGCACACGCGCGCTGGCACGCCTCCTGCCTCCACCGCTTCTTGCACCTCGAGCCTTGCCGGCGCCTTACTGTACACACTATAAAAATATCTCGCAAATTCCATCGCACATTCAGGATCGGTCAACACTGAGCCCTCTTTTATGATTTTGCGACGGTTTCTAGCTTTCTCTTTTGTTCTAATATAGTCCCAAAAAGCCTTAGGATCCTTCGCCAAGTTATTCTGTAACCGCTCCTGATACTTTTGGTACTCTCGAGAAATACATTCTTTAATTAGCGCCCTACATATAGAAAACCTATCATAATCAGCCCGCGATTTTGTAGATTTATATCGCTTATGATAACTTGCTTTCAATCGAATATCAGAAACTATCTCCCCAGTATACCACTCAGGATAGCAATACTTGCTGTTTATAGATATACTTCGTTTTTTAGTAACGCAACTATCTAAAACTGTATTAAATATCTTGTAAAAATATTCTAAAGCTTCCTTCGGTTGCTGAATACTATAAAGAGGGCTCCAATCGGCAGCCGCTAAAGATGAATAAAGTAAATGAAAATCCGCTTTATTGAAGTTCCATTGCTGTTCGATTTGACTTACGGGTACCCGACTGTCCACCGCCATTGACACGGCTGGTGTCTGCGCTGAGGAATGCATCGCGCTCACGGTAACCTGTAGGGTTATCGTGAGTGGCGGGTGATACGCGTCTACCGGTACCAGAGAATCGTCTGCCTCGCATACTCTCCCGTCCAACGATAGCGAGCACAACACCAAATCCAATTGTCTCCCGTCACGGTTAGGTACTGTATTTATTTGAGCGAATCCACAACAGGACAGAAAGAATTCAAAATAATTTACAATGTTCTCATTACAAGAGTATAAATTAAAATCCCCTAACAATATAACATTTTTATATTTTACACACATTTGTTCTAGAATTCTAAAAAATATCATATACTCATTTTCATTAGTATTTGGGGGTAAATAAACAACACAACATAAAAACATGAACATATCATTAACATGCACGGTCGCACAAACCAGTTCAAACGAGCAGAGGGTCTAGTGTGAGTTTCGTTTAACCATCTCGATTTTACGCATCGACCGCGTTCGGCGCTCCGATTGGTCCATCACCAGTGAAGGCCAGTGAAGGGCCAATCAGTGCGCCGAACGCGGTCGATGCGTAAAATCGAGATGGTTAAACAAAACTCACACTAGACCCTCAGTTATCTACGATGACGTCACTCGGTGTCACTCGTCGTAGCTCAAGCCCGTGTGTGGCCACGAGAAACGCTCCGCCTTGCTTACGCCCGTCCGCCCGGTCACATCTAATTATTTGATACCCTGGTGGCACTATCTCTGCATCTGTTATAGAATCGTTACATCCGGTTTCGGTTATTGCACATATGTCGGCCTTAAACGATTCTACAGCGTGTAACAGAAACCCTATTGCTATCCTTAAGCACTAAAGATAACAGCTGGTATAGAGTCACTATACGTAGTTTCAACTCAAAATAAAATACTCTAAGAATTGATACCAAATTTTCGGTTTCATATGTTTCTTAAATTCAAATCATAACAAACGTGTCACCGCACTACGTAGGTCAATAACTTTCCACGTTACTTGCCACTATCATGATACATCTCCTCCGTAATTCAGCGCGCCTAGTACAGTAGTAGCCTACAGCAGGCGGTGTTCTTTGTCGGCGCGAACTGACGAAAGAAAAAACATACCGACGACGCCGCCGCGCCGCCCAATGCGATTGCGCGCGCGCGCACTAAACCGTACCTACTTTACCATGATGTAAAAATTAATGCGTAATTATTGATTTACAAGTTATTCGTTAATATCAAGCCAGAAATTGCACGTAAAAACTGAGATAACAGAACTTACGTAAAAAATTGAAACAAAGTTTAGGTAGGTTAACTAGTTTCATCTCTTATTATTACTTATTACCGAGTAAACAGTAAAATGTTAAAGCTTTGCTTATTTTAGTAAATTGACTTACATTTTTAAAGATGGGGTTCGATGTGGTGACCTTGGTATTGTATGCACAAGGCCGCTCGCTTGTTCATGGACACCTGAACATTGCGTAGCATGTCTGGTGTAATGGTCCTGAAAGCGGCCTCAACCCGCACTTTCATTAGGTCCATTGTATCACACTGCACTGCGTACACTACATTTTTACCGCACTGAACTGATGCGCGTATCACAGGGATAGGAACTAGTGCACTAGACGGAGACGCGGACCAGAGTCGACTGACGAGCAAAGCAATAACAAACAATAATGCTAAATAAAGCTTCTATTCCCTGCTATTCTGGTACTTAAATATTATTTCGTTAATAAATAATAATAGGTTTACACACATTATGATGCTTTCATTGTGTGTGTAACGACGTAATCAGGGATCTGTGAGCAAACGATTTTCAATTCGGCAATAACAATTCCTGTTACTCATGCGGTCCTAGTACTTTTATTAATTTCTTTCTACATTTAGATGCAGTTTTGCGACATTTTTTATTATTTATTGACTTCATTTGAATTATAAAGACTAAACGTGCTCAAACCAATAGAACCCATGTACCTCTTCAAACAGCACCGACAGACCGTGAACTTCCGATAATTCTTTCGGTTAGTCCTACAGACAAAAATTATGCGTTCGTGGTTCGTGCTATTATTTTGTAATAAAACAAAACTATTACCTTGTTGATAATAGTTTATTGATAATTATTAAAAAATAAACATATTTTAACAATTATGAACGGAACCCACTGTGATTTTATTTGTACTAGGAGTAGCATAAGTTGCAAAGAAATGAATTGAAATGATGTTTTGGGTTCAGTTGGACATAAATCGTTACTAAATCCTTTTTCTATTCTAAGTTCTAATGGCAAATAATAATGTTTATTTAAGCAATTAATTCCTGGTAGGATGCACGTAAAGATTCGATTTTTATGATCAATGCAATGGTACGAGCTGACGATTTTTCGAAACAAATCGTTTTAAAGCGATCTTCAAGAAAATCGATTCAATTGTAAGGTGAATCGAATCTCCTGGATCGTATGTGTAAACATTATTATGATATTGCCCAAAGTATTGTGCTGACAATCATAAACAGCGAATAGGTAGGTTTATCTATTTAAAACAAGATCAATTACATACATATGCCGCCGACACTTTTTAACTTCTCTGCACACTTTTCTTTACAGGAATATTGTTTTTGAATTAGGTAGGTATTTACTGTGTTGTGGGTACGATGGTAAGGTGGGTGGTGGGTGGAAGATTACTATGTAGATAATAATTATCTACAAAGTAATCTTCTAAAGGACAACTACGTAAAAAACCAACAAGTGTGTAATGTTTCTAAATATTATTTCGTTACATTTTGATACCTAGACCAACTTTATTAATTGTATTGTAACTAGTTCACAGACATCATCAAAGTTTAGGAAAAGTCAGTAATAATATTTTGTAAACAAAAAATAAACATGCGGAACCTTTTATTTAGAAATACCAGGAGTAAGAGGTTTATTTTTACTTACAAATAGTTCGCTGACACCGATCAGCTGACTTAGTGCTAGTGATGTGTTTATTTCAATTTTAAAACTTCGGTTTCTGGTATCAATGTATTAAAAAGTCTCATAACTTCCAAACATGTAGAGATAGGATTAAAAAACCCTTCCAATATCGTTTAATATCATCCAAAGAAGCCGTGCCCTTGGTATGTATATACCCTTTCCGTTACACGTTGTATATTATTGCAAAACGTATTTAACTTCGTCCGAAGACCTCTGACATTTTGATAATAAAAATCAAAACTCCTGATTTTCTTTTTTTGATCCGCTTGATGATTTACGAAACCAAATCCATTCACTAAATTCAGGTTGACGGGCCACATATCTGGTTGAAATAACTTTTCGTACGCCGATTCTGGTACAGTTATAATAAAAGATGCATAGTCTCTCTGAGCTTTATGCTTAATCTTCTCTATTTTGACAAAAACTTCTGCGCCACACGCACTTTTTACATGCGACATAAGTTTTTCAACTGTGGTTTCTGTTGACAATCTCCAAACGTGAAGGTGCCTCTTCCTTTCTGTTGCTTGTATTTCAGCTGCATCCATATTTTTCCCCTTCAGTACCTTTTTGGATTGAAAACGTTCCTTGTTCTTCTGTACCTCAATCCACCCATGATTTTCTATATTTTCGGCTTTATTGCAACTGTTCAAGTCATCTACCATCTCTGTATGAGGTTGATTGACGACTTGGGGCGGTTGTGACTCTGTAACTAGTGAGTGCCCTGACGCTGTTTTCGTGGCCTCAATCTTTTTACTCACGCGGGTAGTAGTAGAATTATTTAACTTATGGTCACCACGGGCCACCTCTGAGTATGTACTTGGGACTGCTATTTGTCTAGTCACTTCCACACTGGATTTTAAATTCTCTGACGAACTATCACTACTTTCATCCATACGGTTGATAGTAGGCAACAACTCCTTTTGAGCCAACTGGTCTTGAATTACCTTCATATTAGTTCTTAGGTATTCTAATTCTGTTTTCGTAGAAATACATACTTCTTGAAGATATTTAATATCGTTAGCTTGCATATTCAAACGCTCATTACTTCCAATCTGAACAGCCTGAACTCCTTTAGCAGACTACCTCCGTCGTTGTACTCAAGGCGCGATTCGGAGTTTGTTGTCTTTGAGCGGCTTCCCCGTTTAGTGTTTACGTTGTCACTAGTCGGGTACGTATTCTCCTCGATGGCGTTGATGGTGCCCCTGACCGGTGTGTCTGTAGTATTCCGTAGGGGTTTAGGGCTGGCACAAACGCACTCCGGACATACGCACTGGCGTTTATATTCCGTGGGTAAACAGCTTTGTTTCAGTCCGAGACACTGCAAATCGTACACTTTATCGCAATGTTTTATGGTGCATTTCACAAAAAGTTCATCTA
Organism: Agrochola circellaris; assembly: GCA_914767755.1. Classification (NCBI taxonomy): domain Eukaryota; kingdom Metazoa; phylum Arthropoda; class Insecta; order Lepidoptera; family Noctuidae; genus Agrochola; species Agrochola circellaris. The sequence goes on along the minus strand of OU611843.1, from coordinate 21,398,456 downwards.
ACACTGTACCCCCACAAGCTGCACAGTTCAATGACATTCTAACTAGTATTGTAGAATTTATTTCGAATTAATTCTAAGCGAACGCGACAAATGCGTCCACCCGTGACCGTGCGCGCGACGAATAAAAATAAATAAATAAATAAAAATTAATTAATGTAAAATGTACTGTTAGTGTACCTACTTTAAATAAATAAAGACACGGGGGTTTATGCTTCATTTACATTGCCGCGGGGCGGAATGCAAGTGAACTTTTGTAACGTTAATTAAAAGTGATAATTTTTGTACATAGCATACTGAACTTAGCTGTGGTCCCCGAATGCGCGTGAATTGTTTTATGGCTTTTATCAAGTTTGTACGTTACACAATTGACAATTTGACATAAAGTTCATCAAATAACTAGCGCCTGTAAGTAAGTATGGCCAACCAAAACGAGTGGATAGGATTGTATAGTCATTCGTGTACAAAGACCCTTGTGCCGTGTACACGTTCGTCGTAAGGTCGTCAATTATGTTTCTCTTTCTCTCGCTTGCTCATCAGCGTTATTTTAATTTATTCGGATGCAAAACACTCTTGTAAGATGGTGGTTGTGTATATTGTGCAGGTGAAGCGCATAGGCGTGGGCGGGCAGCTGGTGCCGTTCTTCAAATGCGTGTGCGTGTACTTCGTGGCGCTAAGCGCGGGCGAGAGCGGCGCGGGCCCGTCCCCGGGGGCCGTGGCTGCCAAGTGCGCGCCCGTGCTGTGCCTGTTGCTGGTGGTGCTGCTGCACCACGCCGCGCTGCCGCACCACAAGTACGCGACAATGACGAACAGTTCACTGACACTGGCCCTGATCGATAAGATAACGCGGGAATCGCGATAAAAAAATAATTTCGATAAATATTGACACAACAACTTTTGTTATTGTTCTTGTCTTAGGTCATGTTACTTTGTTATTGTAAATACCTACCTAATCAAAGATAACCAAATGAGAGCATTTGTCTGTCACTTTTAATTTAACTCATTAATCAAATCTAAAATCTCAACACCATAGGTATCCATTATCCATCCAAAAACCATTTACTTTTAAAAGAGTAACCATGGAGTTTCTTGCCGGCTCTTCTTCATAGGAAACGACCAATTGGAACCGTGCACCTAGCTTCTGACGTTTCATAAGTGCCCTTGTAGGTTTATGTGAAATAAAATATTTTGATTTTTATCAAAATAAACAGAGTCCTTATAAGCTCCATGTCGGATACTTCACCCAGTCTTTATGTACCTTGTCCACTGTCCACATTCTGGTTTTTAAATCATTTTCTATATTGGACTTTGAATTTATATAATGTTGCGTGGCGCCATTTATGGTTTCATCTTCAGTAGCTGGAGTGTGAGTTTCTTGCCGTATCACGAGATACGTGACGATCAAGTTAATCGAGCAAACTAATAGCATTCCCTGTGGTGACGGACTTAAAGAATAGCACTAGGTACCCTATTTCTTCCCATGGGTGTTGTAAAAGCAAGGACTTACTAGATTATGCGCAGCAGTGTTCTCTATGCATGTTTACAGTTTAACACCATACTGCGAACGCCAACCCGCCTACCAAGTGTGGCAAGCAAATGACAAGCACCAATACCAAATGGCCCCTAGTGCCCGGTGGTGATGGCGCTCCTACCCTTGGCTACGGTAGCGGTCAAAGCCACAGTGAGGCAAGTAGTGCGAGGAATCCCCAGACCAGACCACTACCAAAATCATCAAAAACTAGACTTTTTTTTTTAGTTCGGGAAATTATCATATCACTTGAGGAGGGCCTGTCAGACTCTTACTGACTGAAACCCACCCGTGTTTCTTCAGTGTTGCCTGTACGTTGCCAGGGGCCACGGTATCCCTTTCGCACTTTCCCGCGATCCCGGCAGGTATCGGTCCTAGCAGACCCCTTCTGTTGTGCTGACATCTCTTTGAGGCGCGCGTGGAACACAGCGCGCCGTCGACCCGGGCCTGGTCCTTATCGGACGGCGTGTTACCCATTGCTCGCCGTCCGCAATCCCGCGTCTATGGTGGCCGGGAATCGGCCTGCGATTCCCGAAGCCCAGGGTGCCTCCTGCGGCGACTAGGGGTGTGAGGGCACGAAATTTGCCTCTCCCTCACGCGTTCCGCCTCCTACTTCGCGAGCATTACTGCTTCGCAAAAGGAGGTGACGGCTTCCCACGCCCTCTCGCTCTGTACCATGGCCTGAACCAAGGCCGGACGCGAGAGTTCACTGCCGCCGATCGCCTCCACAAGGACACGGCGGTGCCCCCCGCCCAAGCCGGGCGATCCACACAGTGGTGACACCCGGGTGTTTCCCCCCGCCTTATGCTTATGGAACTGGAACCTCCCGGAACAACCGTGTCCGGTGAGGACCTGCGACCAGGTGGAAGGTGAGGACGCCGTGGCGCCTCTCTAGCCACTCCTTAAAGAGGGGACTTATCGCCACAATGTGACAAATGCGACTATCGCACTCTCCATGACGCCATGAGATTCCGCCGGACCGAAAACTGGACCTGGCAACGTACAACACGCGTTTACTCTGGACCGACAAGAAAACACCAAAACAGGAGAAATACTACAGAATTGTTATTAAAAATCTTCACCATGCCATGAGGTGCATGATGCAATACTTAATAGAAGAAATTGAAAAAAAACTGGTAACAAAGTAAAAGGCGAAATATCAACCAGTGTTCAACCTTGTTCAACCTTCTTTGTCAACATTGAGCCAGGTGCAAGCAACAAAGCTGAAAAGCCTTTCATCGGCTACCTATAGGCGAAACGCGTTGAATCGAAGTGAGTCAAGTCACAGTATAAATATGGACACTACGGATACTACGAAGTAAACATTCGAAACAGCTCACTCACACAGACTCGCTCATTTACGAGACTCCCAAGTGATTCTCGCGGTGCTGTCAGTGAGCCCACGTTCGCACGGACATAATAAAATGGCGTGCCTCGCTTGGAATGGAACAAATAGAAAGCGGTACATCAGTCTGTTCGCAAGGCCGCGGTTTTTTCCCGCCACGATTTTTTATCGCGCGGTGTTCCATTTTCAACGCTCGGCATTGAGCGTTGAATGAATACAACATACGAAGTTCTGTACTTGTGTGTAGAGTGCGGACGTGCCGCATGCTCAAGGCCGTAATAAAACATTGGAATAATCAATCAGTTCTGGGCATAGGTGTTAGGGTGAAGTTTATCATAAAGAAAGTAAGTGTGACCATTAAACGGGTTTAATGTGATGAAATACAATTCAAGAAACATGCTATTTAATTGATAATTGATTGAAATTGATTATAATTTTTCTGAATATTTCCTTAAATAATTGTAGGGCGTCAAAAATTGGCCTTTTAATATAGAGTTCATTATTACAGGGATGCATCCAAAATTTTGCTTGTGGTGTCTTGGCCTCACGAAGTAGCTACCGCAAATAATTATGTGGAACCCATCGTACGTCCGCACTGCACGAAGAATCAGTTGCAAATGATTTTTTAACGCTCGTTCGAACACTGTTGAAGGCGGGAAAAATCCGCGCTAGGCGTTTTTATTCCTCCGCGATTTTATTACGTTCGTGCGTGTCGAGACGAGTAGTCGCTGCGATCTTTAAAAAAATGCCACGAGCGTATTGCGTATCATACGGCTGTTTGAGAGGAGGCTCCTTAAATTTTATGGTAAGGCTCGTGCAGACCAGCGCGACGCGACTCGAACAATATAATTTCTAACAAAACTTCACGGTATAACAATAACCGGTGTCGCGTCTCGCTAGTCTGCACGAAGCTTGATTCTGAAACTCTCACACCTACAATCAAAATGGAACTTAAGTACCTACATGATTTATTGTGTGCGTTACCCAGGCCAGATGTCGACGAAAAAACAAGGCACAACATTTACTTCATCTAGACAACTAATTTTATAGCTAGTATTTATTTAAATATTCCCATTAGAAAGAAAAAGGTCTGGCTGGGATAACGTTACCCCAGCAGGAAATGTTTTTGTGAAATAATTAAAAAACTATAAGCGCAACAAATTTAAAAATGTGCGCAACAATTACAGAAGCCGCAAAACTAATTATCTATTAGGTTCAAATGACCATTTTCGACAACATCTGGCCTGGGTAACGCACACGATTTTTTCTCATAAATGAATTGGCAAGGTACTGTCATAATATTAATCCTTTTAAATAGTTCCCTGAGAGATTCGCGACGATGTAGATTATAAATGGCTCTGACAGCTCTCTTTTGTAAAATAAATTGGATTCAATGTCAGCAGCCCGACCCCACAGTAAAATGCCATACGACTTAATACTGTGGAAGTTGCTAAAATAGACCAAACGCGCGGTTTCTACATCTGTTAACTGTCTTATCTTTCTAACAGGAATAGCGGCAGAGCTTAGCCGCCCCGCAAGAGATGTTATATGAGGTCCCCATTGTAATTTCTCGTCTAGCGTGATTCCTAGGAAAACTGATTGATTAATATATTCTAGTTTTTCTCCATTCAATAAGATATCACATTCGCTACTTCTAACATTAGGTAATTTAAATCTAATGCTTTTGACTTTTTTTATTATTTAGTACCAAATTATTTACCGTAAACCAATCTTGGACCTGAAGAATAGAGGTATTGACGTCGTCACGATTTTGTGACCGTCGGTTGGTTTTAAAGATTAATGATGTGTCATCTGCAAATAACACAATCTTCGATTGATTTTGGAGTAATTGGGGTAAATCATTAATGTAAACTAAAAAGAGGAATGGACCCAATATCGAACCTTGAGGAACGCCCATTGCCATTTCAGACCCTAATTTGTTTACACCGTTTACTTGAACTTTAACCTTTCTATCTTTCAGGTATGATCTTAGTAAATCAAGAGCTGATTCCTAATCCCATAGTGCTGCAGTTTCAGCAGAAGTGTCTCATGGTCTACGCAATCGAACGCCTTCGAGAGGTCGCAAAAGATTCCCATGGCATCTTGTGCTTTTTTCCAGGCATTAAAAATGTTCTTTATTAGGGTGACACCAGCGTCAGTGGTACAACGCCCTTTGGTGAAACCGTACTGTTGTTCATGAAAGATGGAATTTTTATTAAAGTGACGTAACATTTGATTGAGCATCAACTTTTCAAACACCTTATTGAGAACTGGTAGAATGGCCACAGGCCTATAACTGTTGGGTTCTTAACTATCCCCGGATTTGAACAATGGAACTAGTTTGCTGTGTTTCATGACATCCGGAAAGACTCCTTGGTCTACACTGGTGTTAAATAGTACCTAATAAAATCCAATACAATCTCGTTGATAAATACAATTATTCTGCACTTACCATTGATCTCATATATGTCACCGAGCTTGCCATTTTCACCTTCTAACACTTTCACAAACACTATTTACAAGAACCATAGCTACACAATCACCCAATGCATCCTTTGTTTTTACATATTATGCATTGCTTCATATCACTAATTACTTAATGCGCCATGTTATAATTATTACGTAACCACTACTTATTATCCAATATGTCAAAACGTCAAACAAATAGTTTTTATGACAGCTGCGCGCACAGACTGCACGACCGCGGCGCGTGAGTCGCCGACGGTATAAAATGTTACCATTTTAAATATTATATTTTATTTTATTAGGATCTCCAACAAAGAATACATCTTACATGCTATAATATAAAGATAAGAACAACAATATATGTGCTCCCTCAATTATAGGAGACCACATCATGCAATAAAAACAAGTAAACAGTATATGAAAAATGGAAGTAGCCCTGAAAGTGAAAATTATTCATAGTAAGTACCAAATTTTACAATGTACATTATAAAATTTGGTAATCTGAATTTAAATTAAATAAAAATAAAGATAAAAAATGAACTTACAGACTAACAAAAATAGAATAACAATAACAGAAATAGAAATAGCGAACAATGCATTACTAGGCAGGCAGTTCAACACTTACATAATTATCATTCAACTGCGTACGGATTAGTGACTTATATTTACCCAGATTATTAGAAAAGATGTCTATGTCTTCTAATGAACATGATAAGGCATTGTACTGCTGGGTCATCCTGGAAACCGGTGAATGTTTACCCAGATTTGTTCGGTATCGTGGGGCCTTGAGTAATGGGCGGGGATAACGCGGCATTCTGGCCGGGACATTAAGATTTATTCTGCTAAGAAGATCTGGACAGTCAATACTATTATTCAGCAACTTGAACAGGAATGTTAAATCAGAGACTGTACGGCGAGACCTGAGAGGAATGATTTTAAAATAATTCAGCTTGTCTGCATATGATCTCAGATTCCTAACTCTAAACCGAAAAGCCAAGTGACGAACAAGTTTCTTCTGGACTCTTTCTATTCGATTTGTGTGAACCTGGTATGTTGGATTCCAGACCGTGCTGCAGTATTCCAACTGACTCCTCACATAGCTATTGTATAACAAAATTGTAGTGGATGGTTTTTTGAATTCTTTAGAAGATCGCAGTATAAATCCAAGAGCCCGATAAGCTGAATTAAGCATTTTGTCAATGTGTTCTATAAATCTCAAATCACCATCCAAATACACTCCCAAATCTCGGATAACTGTCACTTCATCTAATATGTTTCCCTGAATATTGTAGCTAGATTGAATTTTATTCCGCTTTCTGGTAAATTTGATGTGGTGACATTTGGTACAGTTCAGATACATTTTATTCTTCGTACACCACTGAGTCAAGTTATCTAAGTCCGTTTGTAGCAACTGAATATCAGATGCAGTCAGAATTATGCGTGTCAACTTCAGATCATCCGCGAATAGGTATGGCGTATATTTTATATTAACATTTAGGACTAAGTATTGTATTTATTCATTTTATTTTTGTCTTATTTTGTTATTTCACTATATGCTGCACCGGTTGACGTCATCACGTCAACGCCGGCTGTCTCGCATAGGGTCGCAGCATTAAGCTGAGCGATGGCCGTTTTGCGTGGATGTGAGAGATGTGACGCATATTTTCCCCCAAATTGTTTATTTTTGTGTTTTGTTCTTTCTTTGCGTCATGTGTACCGCAAATAAACGTATTTTCTTTCTTTCTTCTTTCTCAAATATGAAAGCTAAATAGAGCGCAATGGTTTCGATAATACACCTACATTTTTCCTACCTGTTTCATTATTTATTATTTGCAAGGTAGTTTTTATTTTATCATCAGCTGATTTTATTTTATTGCTAATATAAAGAGCTTTGGCTATTTTGCACACACTTTTAGAAGTTTTTGAATATTTTGCAACATACTCGTACTTATGAAAGCTTGTATTTTTCATATGTTGCTTTGGGCCATAAAGTTCAAATAGTTTTTCCCTGCTTTTACGAATACCTGGAGTCGCCCAATCAGTAAATAAGAACTTTGTGTAAATACTTTTAGTCTTTAGTGGAAAAGAAGTGTCTTGTATTTAATAGTGAAAAGAACTCGGCGTAGAACTCATTTGGGTCACCTATATTATTAAAACTCTGAACACATAATTTACTGGCCAAAGAATTATTTAATTTCTCTACACTTTTACATGTAATTGACCTAAACATTATTTGATTTTTTTGTAAAGGTATGAGCAAAATGTTATTGTTTGTCCACTGTGATCTGATGGCAACTTGTTTACAATTTGTTTGTGTAACTAATCACAATTACAAAAAAATATTATCTATACAGGTGGCAGAGGAAGCTGTCACTCGGGTTGGTTCAATAAAAACATTTGACAAATCAAATGACTTAAAAAGGCTTAATAATCTGATAGTATTCGAGTTATTTTCTAATAAGTTAATATTAAAGTTTCTGAGCAGTAACCTAATAAAAAGTACTAGGTAGGCATGCCTTTTTTTTTTTTTTTTTGAGGATGTGAAATTATCAAATAACTTCTCCCGCTCTGGGTGGAGCGGGAGGGCGTGTCAGACTTTTACTGACTAAAAGCCACCCGTGTTCCTTCCGTTGCCTGTGTGCCGAGGTCGCGATATCCCTTTCAGACAAACCCGCAACCCCGGCAGGCATTGGCCCTTCCGGACCCCGTCAGTTGGTGCTGACATCTCTTTGAGGCGCGCGTGGAACACAACGCGCCGTTGACCATTGCTCACCGTCCGCAAGCCCGCGCCTACGGTGGCCGGAAGTCGGCTCTCGACTCCCGACGCCCGGGGCGTCTCCTGCGGCGACTAGGGGCGCGAGGGCGCGCATTTTGCCTCTCCCTCGCGCGCTCCGCCTCCTCCTTCGCGAGCATTACTGCTTCGCAGAAGGAGGTGACGGCCTCCCATGAACTCTCGCTCCGGACCATGGCCTGAACCAGGGCCGGACACGAGAGATCGCCGCCGCCGATCGCCTCCGTGAGGACACGGCGGTGCTCCGCCCAAGCTGGGCAGACCTCCACCGTATGCTCCACCGTGTCCTCCGGGCGATCCACACAGTGGTGACACCCGGGCGTTTCCTCCCGCTTTATCCTGAACAGGAACCTCCCGAAACAACCATGTCCGGTGAGGACCTGTGTCAGGCGGAAGGTGAGGACGCCGTGGCGCCTCTCTAGCCACTCCTCAAAGAGGGGACTTATCGCCACAATTGTGGCGTGCCCAGCGCTGGGTTGCGACAATCGCACTCTCCATGCCGCCATGAGATCCCGCCGGAGCTCTGTCCGCTGTGCCGCGATTTCTCGCGGCAGCGGATTTACGCCCCGGCGTTTCGCCTCCTCGCGCAACTCCCACATGTGCGCGAGGACTTTTGCCTCCAGATCCCATGGCGGTAGTCCGGCAAGGAGGCTCGCCGCCTCACGGGAGACCGTGCGGTATCCTCGTACCAGCCTGATGGCCATGACCCTTTGGGACGCGTTCAACCGCTGGGCTGGTCGCAGCCTCAATGAACGCGCCCACACCGGTGCCCCGTAAAGGGCTACTAGGCATGCCTGAATTCACGATAGTATTCAATCGTTATGTTATGCTACTAATAGGATTTGGATGAGGCAGACAAATAGTTTATAACCTGGATTAACATGGATGCCTTTCATCTCGGTAGTACATTTCCATGGGATAATTTCCAACTTCCACACGAGCTAAGCCGCGGGAAAAAGCTAGTATTAGGATTATTTCGACTTCGGCGCCGATGACGCCGAAAAAAAGTCGGTGGCGGCGGCGTGGCTGAAATTACCGGCGGCGTGCGCCATGCCGATCGGTGCTCCACATTGTTTGGTGCGTCGTCGCGATGCATGGTCATCGATATTCACCAATATCATCGAGCCGATAATAATTAAATCGGTATCGAATCGATGTCGGTAATAGCTACCGACATATCGGAATCGGGTTGGTGTCGTTAACTGTTAATGTGAAAATTAAGGACATTTAAAGTAATCGTTTTAGTTCACTTCTGTCATTCCTGGATCTTTGGCAGTCGTTACAGGTCGTCAGAAGTCCGAAAGTCTGACAACCTGTCTTACCAAGGGGTATCGTATTACCCAGTTACTGCGTTGTGGAGGTAAGGTAGGCAGTCGCTCCATGTAAAATACTAGTATTCAGCTGCATCCGGTTAGACTGGAAGCCGACCCCAGCATAGTTGGGAAAAGGCTAGACAGATTTGATTTAAGTTCACTACTCCGCTGGTCCCATAAAATAAACTTGTGGTACGTAAACTTATGGAAAAAAATCGAACCTAAGAAAAACTAGTTCAGTTAATCAACTGAATATATTTTATGCTGTGGCATGTATTTTCCGCGAAATGGTCGGCGGCGCATCGTAAATAAATACTTCGCTCTGCAATTGGGGGAGGCGGAGGTAGCGTTTCAAAGGCCTACAGGCCCGGAAAACCTAGCCTTAACCACGTAGCAATTGCTACGGGCCCCGCGCAAGTATCTAAACCCGCCCGCCTCCGCCTGAGCGTAATTTTTTGAATGAAACTAATTAAACGTGGTATATTGAATATACTTGATGGCATAAAAACGTCAAACTTTACACTATTTCCGACTAAGACAATCCCCGTCAGACATTCGGTAACCGACTACTAATTCGTTGGCTAAAATAAATCTCCCACATCATAAATTTGCCCTTCACACCGGTGTTTTCCCTTCCCTGTGGCGTAAAGCCCTTGTTCGGCCCCTGCATAAGATACCGAATCCCTCTTTTCCTAGTCACTTTCGCCCATTTGCCATCCTTCCCTTTCTATCTAAAGTGCTCGAGGCCAGTGTTCATAAACAATTCTCCCACTTTATTCACCGCAACTCCCTCATCAGTCCATTTCAATCCGGTTTCAGGCCTGAGCACAGTACCATGTCAACTCGCCTTAAATTGGCTGATGATATAAGGTGGGGAATGGAAGACATAAAAGTTACAGTCTTAGTGTTAATTGGCTTCTCCAATGCTTTCAATACCGTCAGTCGCGAAGTCCTTTTATCTATTCTTTCCTATCTTATGGTCTCTCGGGAGGTATTGGAATGGTTTTCCTCTTATCTTCAGGGGCATCAGCCATTTGTTCGGGCTGGAGAATCTTCGTCGGGTTGGTGTGATCTTGCAGCTGGCGTCCCTCAAGGCGGTATATTATCTCCTCTCTTGTTTTCCATTTTTATTAATCTCATTACCACCGAGCTTCGGACTGTGTACCATCTTTATGCAGACGATTTTCAGCTTTACTGCCAAGCAAGTGTTGGCAACTCTACTATTCTTACTTACTTCTTCTATTGTATCAACGACTACTTAAATGATAAGAATAGTTGGTCGCTGTGATTAACTCAAGACAATGTTTATGTTCTTTCTCCAGAATTAGCTTAGCTACTGACAGGTTATATGAGTTTATATAATTGTTTATTTTATTTGACTTGTTAAGTCAAGTTATTTTAATTTAATTTATTGTTGACATAATCTACTCATTACAATGCTTTTTTTAATGAGTTGTATTAAAATATGTGGTTAAGTAGTGACCTCGACAATTGATCATATTATTTATTGTTATTAGTAATTAACTGTTTATTTATTTTACCTCAACGGTCCTAGTTTATCATTTATAACTTCCAGGTACAGCTTTATGTAAGCGGACACGCCCTTTATGCCTGGAGGCTTTTATTAAGATATTAAGTTCTGTTTTTATTTCTGCCCGAGTATAGTTCAAGATGATTTTGTTTGGTATATTGGAGTGTGGTAGATAACATATGGATAATAATTTAAATTAGGTTAATTATGTTGAATACCATTATATAGATTTTTTTTTTCTTTCTAACTGAACAGAGAGCTGTGCTGCTGGAGAGTTTGTTGCGCCACTTCTTCTTCCCAGCTAACGCACTAGGAAGTGGTGAAGGGTGGGCGTTTTGGGGGACTGTCTTATGTAATTTTGACGTTCGAAAAGTGCTGATTCTCAGCCTAGTTTGAATAAATGACTTTTGAATTTCAACATATCCCAGGATTCCGAGGCGATTGTGGAGCTAAACCGGGATCTAGGTGTGGTTAAAAACTGGTCTGATTGTTTTGGGTTGGCGGTTACTCCTACCAAGTATCAGGCTATCATTGTAGGGAGCACCCACAGTATGAGGAAGCTGAATGGGTTAACTGTACCACATGTAATGGTTGACAACTCTGTCATCCCGTTTAGCTCCGATGTTAACTGGATTGTTGGATTGGATGTTGGTCTGCATGTTGACACATGTCTTAACTGGCAAAAGCAGGTCACGACTGTAAGTAAAAAAGTCACCGGAACGTTGCGGTCGCTCTGTTGCGGTGCTTTTACAGTCCCTAATCTTTCCCATAATAGACTATGGTGATGTGTGTTACTATGACCTGAATGCAGGTTTCCTCAATAAAGTTGACCGCCTTATAAATAACTGCATTCGTTTTCAATCTTCGTAAGTATGATCATGTGTCTGCGCACCGATTGCTTTTAAAATGGTTTCCCCGTACATCAGCGCAGAGAATTGAGGGCTCTGTCTATGTTGTATTCACTACTCGACAAACCCACTTCTCCGTCTTACCTGACTTCCCATGTTCATTTCCTATGCTCTGCCCATAGTGAAAATCTTCGTTCTACCAATAATCGTCTTCTACGACGTCCTTCTCACCGCCTTGGTTTTATTCACTCTTCTTTCAAACAGCGCTGATTTGCTCGATTTGTTTTCTCCTCAATCTGTGGTTATTTCTTCTGTTTATTCGGTTTATATGTATGTATGTATCTATGTATTAGTATGTATAAATTTTCAAGTTATCTATCCCTTATGTTGCACCTGCCATGTTTTTTCTCTGCATCACCCTATGGTTGGCTGGTAGAAAATGCCTCGGGCATTAAGTCCGCCTCTGTACAGTATTTTTTACTTGTGCATAAAGTATTGATTAATAAATAAATAAACGCACCTCCCCTTTCCCACGGTAACATCCCGTTTTTTGTAGGATCCCGTTTAGTAGTGGACATGGACATGGTACAGTAGTAACAGGGCACATACTTCAATACTAGCAGTCAAACGAGTATCCTGTTCACAGTATCCTGCAAAAAACCGATCAGTTCGAATTTGACATTTGGTTTTCCCACTACAAACTGGATCCAGTTGTCCAGTAAAAACAGGATTCAGTTTAATTACACGTATAAGTTTAAAGGAAGTGTTTCCACTTCCAAAATAAAATTAAAATAAATCTTTTATTGATTCCTTACAATTACAAAAAACACACTGCATTAGGATACCATAGACAGTATCAAATGTATACAGCAGATCGATGTAATTTTTCTGATAAAATTAAAAGTCTGCAGCGTTCGAATAATAAATGTAAATGATTAGGGGCGGGTACGCGCGGCGCGTGGCGGCGGGGCTGGCGCTGTCGGCGCTGGGCGACGCGCTGCTGGTGTGGCCGCAGCACTTCGTGGCCGGCATGGCGGCGTTCGCGGCCGCGCACGTGGCTTACATCGCGGCGCTGGGCTGGGCGCGGCGCGCGGCGGCGCTGGGCGCGGCGCTGTACGCGGCCACGGCTTGCTTCCTGGGCGCCGTGTCGCCGCCCGCGGGGCTGCGCGCGCTGGTGCCGGCCTACGCGCTGCTGCTGGCCACGATGGCGTGGCGCGGCGCGGCGCGCGGCGGCGCGGCGGCGCCGGGCGCGCTGCTGTTCCTGGTGTCGGACGCCATCCTCGGCTACAGCCTGTTCGGCGGCCCCGTGCCCTACAAGCAGGTGGGTGGGGCCCCGTCCCGCGGCGCGGTGCGTGTGAGTGGTGTGTGACGAGCGTTGTGTCCACAGGTGCTGGTGATGTCCACGTACTACCTGGCGCAGCTGGGAATCGCGCTGAGCGCGCTGTGGGCGGCGGAGGAGGCGCGGCCGTGAGCGCCTGCGAGTCTGCTGACATTTAGCGTAGACTCATCACGCGAACCTACATGGTGTAAATGACATAACTGAAAAGCTCTTACGGTCATTCATTGTATTTATATGTATTTATCATTAAGAATAAGTTCTAAAGATATCGCGAAAAAAAAAAACAGCTCGTTACATTTATGTTCGCATAACCACTGAATAGTAGCATAACTCGACATAATGTAGGGAACAGCTGAGTTGGAGGAGCTTTCAGTTATTGCAATACACCTTGTTGAAGTAATACGTAGCATGTAATGTACGCACCTCACCTAGGTGGCTAGGTCCAAGGGTATGATAATAATATGCTCCGAGGCCGGGTGTCTCGAATTCTTCCTTTATTTCGTAAGCATATATATATATATTTGGGGTATTGATCCTGTAGTTAAAGGAACCTAGATAATTTGTTATAATGTTCGAAGTTTATATGAGCGTTTACATGAGCCGCGCGTCTCGGCCGCGCCCGCACAACTATTCACTAACATTGAATGACACTGACCTGTGATATGTGATCGATGACTGTGTATTTATAAAAAGTTTTACAACTATTGTATCTCTTCCTATTCGTCGAAGACTTATTATGATTCAATCGTTATCAGCTGAATTATTTTTATTGGAGGGAGGAATGGTAGCCGCTAAGTAGGTACCTACCGTGTGCCAAACTGTGAAGTGCTCGTTATAACATCACGTTACACAACGAAGCATTTTATGAACGTGCGAGTAGCTGTGAGCGTGTCGCCCGGTGACCGGGCCGGCTGAGTCCGGCGGTCTGGTGCAAGCTTGTCTTATTTATCGCCGCGTCGTGTTATTTATACGTTTAATACCTATACATTATTGATGTCGAACGTCAATATGGACCTAGATTGAAGCTAAGTTGAACTAAACCCGCAGGCGCCGGGCGGGGGGCGCGGTGCGGGGCGCAGCGGGCGCTCCGCTTGTCTTCAACAATCAAGTGTTCGCCAGTACTAAGACTGATGTTTTACTCCATAAGTATATATTTTCGTATTGTATATGTGTGCTACCCACAGCTCGCGAGGCCTGTTCGATAGCTCAGTGTACCCGTGTACTGGCCCGGCGAGTAGGAACCGCGTTAGCCGACCCTTTATAATGTTATATACATTCCAATACTATTTCTTTCTATAGTGTAGTATTGATTAGTTATAGCGGTATTATATTATGTAGCTCATCAGTAGTAACTACAGCGATAGGTAAGTAAAGTTAAGATAATTATGTAAAATCAGGGAAATAATTTATCAAGCTGACTGCCAACTTTTTCTTTTTAAATTGTCCGTAAATTCAAATCATAAATATAATTGAAATGAAATGGCAAATTGACATTGTGTCAATTTGATAAACCATTATTTGCCTCTGACTGTACATTCGGCGAGCAAATAAAATCTGCTACTTGTGTTGACAGATTACAGCATTATTATGATTACAGCATTATTATGATTATTTTTTGTGCAATAATGAGGCTATAGGATAATGTATTCGTTAGCATCACTTAGATAGCAAGCAGACATATCTCCGTAGAGTACTAGCAGTGTCAGTGGCTGTGCTCCACAGGGCTGTCCGTCCCATGCACTTTGTAATCCTCTCCTCTGAGCTCCAATACCATCTGGATGAACATTGAGTGCGAGTCCATGGTACGTGCCGGCCGCCGAGTGCTTACAAGCACCAATATATTGAAGCGATCTGTTTATTATTATTAAGCGAGCGCGTGTGACGTCAAGCGCGCTCTACCTTTTATAGATGTGATTATTGAATGTGATTTATATAATGAATCAATATTTTATTAAACGTTATACCGTTGTAGTTGGTTTACTTAGTAAGAACATCATTATGTGCATAATAAACGATTGTAATTGACACTTGTGTTTTTTTAAAGTAGGTATTTTATAGTAAGTAATACAGGTTTTATTTTACAAAAATATTTATTATAATATTCTTAGATAAACTTAATTAGTATAACTTAACAACAATGTGTACAAGTGGGTGTCGCGGCGATCAGCGACGCGTAACATATATATTATTACATTTATACAAATTTCCGCACAGCGCGCGTTGTCTTACTAGCACAAGTGATTATTGAGTTCTGACGAGTAAGATGCACTTGTTGCTTTGTAAAAATATGTCGACTCAATAATCATTGTTACTATCCGTTATGAAACAGTGAATCTGTGGACGTGAAGCGTCGCCTCTCCACGTTGTGAGATTTAGCGATATTCATTACATTAAAGTGGAACGAGACCTAGTTTAGAGGCGCGAAACGAGGCGATACAACGAAAACAAGTTGCCGGTCAATGCGACGACAAGGCCGGTGCTACGCTGGGCACGCGGGCACGCTGCACACGCCGGGCACGCTGCACGCGCCGGGCACGCTACTCGCGGCGCAGGTTGTCGAGGCGCGCCTGCAGCTCGGCGTCGGCGTCGCTGACGGGCCCGGCGCCGCCCGCGGACCCTCCCGGCACCGCCACCGCCGCAGCCGCCGCCGGGTTTTTCGCTGTAGATAACAAAGACATGGATGGCTTGAAAAAAGAAAAAGTTTGTAGCATGACCATGTGGGGTATCAATAAAATGCTTGAGGCTTGAAAATAAAACGATTATAAAAATATTACTGACTAAAAAAAAGTTCACAAGCTCACTGTTCAAGCAAGTTGATGCAGTTCGTGGCAGTTATTTTAGTTCAATCTCAGGTTTGATGCTCAATAAACTGGCCAAGTGCGTGTCGGACCGCGCACAATGAAGGGTTCCGTAGTTGGGATGAATTTATCCCAAGAACAAACTTAACATTGTAGTTGAAAAACATGTTCCCCCATACATTCCATTTGCAAATGTAAGTTTGTATGCAAAATTTTTTGTGATTTACCATGTTATTTTAAGACCATAGACTTCCTTATAGGTTTTCCTGTAATCTATAAGATAGAGCTATAAATTATAAATATTATATTAAAATATTTTCAAAATGTTTTAGTTTATAAATGAAATGAGTTAAGTTAGTATATAGTTTTGCTACTTTTATTCATTAATTAGTTATAAGTTGTTTGTAAATATGTATATAATTTCTTTTTTCAGTTCGTTTTTTAGGAACAATACACCAAGTTCTGAGAAATAAGGTCAAGATTAAAAAAAAAAAAAATTTAATATAAATGTTTGGTTCAGTAGTTTCGGTGATATAGGGGGAGGGGAATGGTAAATTTTCATCTATTTTCTTAAATATCTTTAAAAGTATTTATTTTAAAATTATAAAAATTATGTATTTGAGATCCTCGCAATAAGCCCTTTCATTTGATATGTCACACGGTACAGTTCGCAAAACAATTTTTTTTTTCTTGTTTCTCCTAATAGTGAATATTCATTCACCCATATTCAAAATTTATTTATTTACGTTACACGTCCGTGTTTGGGAGAAATACATATGTGTACCAGTTTCAACTTAATCAAAGCAAATTGGCTGTGACAGACGGATAAACAGATACATGAGTGATCCTATAAGGGTTCCGTTCTTTCCTTTTGATGTACGGAACCCTAAAAGACACAAAGTCACCTATATGAGGTCATTGATTCTATGTTAAATTATAACAAGAGGGTGCGGCGCGGAAACTTGCGGTTTGAATAAACAAAAGTTGTAGAGATATTGAGCCTCATTTTCAACTCTTCTAAGCGTATGTTGGCGTACATTGTTTTTAGGTGAGGTAGGCTCCTTGGCCAGACATTGTAAACAATTGATTTCAAATAACCCCATAAAAAAGTCACAAGGAGCCAAATTAGAGCGGGCCGGCCAAACAAGGTCGCCTCTCAAAGAGATAAGGCGCACTACGAAGTGTTGTCTTAAAAACTTCCATTGAACTTCGCGCCGTATGGGCCGTAGCTCCATGCTGTTGGAACCAGACATCCGCATCATCCGTCTCGGCCAGGCCATGTTAGGCAGAAAAAAGTTCTAATCATTTCTGTGAAGCGAGCCGCAGTCACCATGATTGCGCGTTCATGATTGTCCTCAAAGAAGTATGGACCAAAAGTAAGCCCCGAAGGCAAACGCGCGCTGCTCGTTGGTCCAACGCATGGCGCCAACTGACTATAGTTAGGGAGGCGAGGTAGCTAAATGGCGTAATTCAACGGCGCCGTCGAGACCTATCAAAATCGAAAGATAAAATAATTTCGAAAAGAAAAGCTCGTATGGTAAAAACCATTTTAGCGGTGGGTTTGGCGTGTACGGTTTTTCAAAAATGTTAAAAAAAACAGTTACTTGGGCATTCTCGAGCGCGTCAGATATTCATACTACGTATGCCCCAAGTGCCTCTGATAACAACGGTATACTAATCTGCCGGTTTGCGTGGTGGGGGTAGGCATATAAAGTGGTCAAAAATGCAAAAAAAAAAAATTTACTCGAGCGCGTCAGATTTTCGGAAGGGGTGTTAAGTAGGCCCCAAGGAAGCTCCCTTTAAAAAGCTGACGATTTCGGCGTGACGATAAGTTACGATGAATTTTTGAAAATGCAAAAAAAAAAAGTTTTTTTGAAATACTCGAGCGCGTCAGATTTTCATAGGGGAGGTTTATCTCGGTATCCTGAAAGCATATTTTCTTAATCTGACAAAAATGTTGGTGGGTTCTCTTAATCTGACCGAAAAAGGTTTTTTGGTTTCTTTTTTTTCCTTTCTTTCTCCTTGATAAAACGGGGAATTTAACATTCGAGAAATATACTGTCGGGTCTTTTCTCTCTTTTCAATCGGCTTCATACTGAGGGCTATAGGTCTACGGTAGAGGACCATAAACATATATATATACATATCGCGTAACTTTTTCCGAGTCCACGAAAATTGTCGAGATGCTTTAGAAAAAAAGTATTTTTTGAGATATAATTAAGTCACATAATTTAATCATCGTTATTTCATATCAATTTTTTTTAACACCCTCAGTTTTCGAGATATACTAAAAAAACCGGGAGTTTGAGTTTTTATGATGCTTCAAGTAGTCAAAAAGTTTTAACTTTTGACAAAAATGTAAAGAGACCTTTTTTGTGTAAAATAAAATTACCTTTTTTGTTTATTTATACTTTTTTTTTGTAAAATGTATCGTTCGCGACTTATATGCCGCAACGCGTTTTTCGGAAGACGAAATGGGTCCTCCACACTTCCGGTCATGCGGAAACCGGCAGATTTTGTATTTTTAGTAAGTTTTAGATTATATTCTTCAAAATAAAAAAAATAAAAATCGCGCTCGAGAATGCCGGATTAACGTTTTTTTTTTACAAGTTCGCGACCCTATAACTCGGCGGCGTCAAGGACTTATCGTCAGATTAGTTAAATTTAGTCTTAAAACACTAAAATCAACCCCCAATATCTTAATCTGACGCGCTCGAGTATTTCAGACTATCGATTTTTTTTTACTAATCTGATCGTCTATCCTAGGCGCGCGTCACTACATATAGAGCTAAATACTTTACAAGGTTGTTCTATTAGGTCTAAGATATCTCTCATATCTTAAACTGCCACGCTCGAGTATTACCGAAAATTCCCCTATTCGCCTCCCTAACTACTACGCGGGTAACAAAACTTCATGATTTCGTATTTCGAATGAGACGCTTCCCGACCTTTCCCGACCCCACGCTTGGCGCGAAATACAAATCCGCAAGTTTCCGTGCCGCGACCTGTATAAAGTTCTTCGTAATCGTCACTGCATCAATTGTGAAACACTCACTCAATGCATTTAGTTTTTAGGAAGGTTGTTTGACATTTGCAACAAAAAAACAGTGTTCGATTTCGAAGATCCGCTAACCAATATGCCACTAGAAAGAAAACGCCTTGAGCTGAATTCATATGGTGAAGAATTCGAGGCATGAGGCTTGGTGATGGGAATACCCACGCCATCTGAGATAGCCACTGACTACTGAAGGCGTTGCAAAAATAGGCTTATGAGTCTGAAAACCTTTGGCTTCCAGTTACAGCTTTATGTAAGCACGCCCTTTATGCCTGGAGGCTTTTATTAAGATGTTAAGTTTTGTTTACGTTTAATTTTTATTTCGGCCCGAGTATTGTTCTCGATGATTTTGTTTGGTATATTGGCGTGTGCTAGCTAACATACCTATGGATAATAATTTAAATTAGGTTTATTATGTTGACTACTATTATATAGAATCATTTTTTTCTTTCTATCTGAACAGACAGCTGTGCTGCTGGGGAGTTTGTTGCGCCACTTCTTCCCAGCGAACGCACTAGGAAGTGGTGAAGGGTGGGCGTTTTGGGGGACTGCCTTATGTAATTTTGACGTTCGAAAAGTGCTGATTATCAGCATAGTTTGAATAAATGACTTTTGAATTTTGAATTATAAATCATGTGACACAGCACTAACAGCTCGACAGTTATTCATAATAAGCATCGTATTAAAACAACACGCAGCCCTCCCATATAGCACTGGATTTACTAAAAAGAGACGGAAACACATAGTTTGCCCTACAAAAAGTACAAAACATGCTTTCGCAGCCAAATTTTTTATCTCTTCCTAGGAGCATTACTTTATAACAGACTAAATGCGAGAGCCAAAATAGATTCTCTTCATGATGATCATTGCAATAGAACTCTCAAGGGAGCTCTTCAAAGTATGTCCTATGAAGATACGGAGAAATTATTAGTTGAACTTTAATAAAAATTGTATTTGTACTAATTAAGTTTAGCTAAATAAGGTTAGGTTAGGTTAGGTAATAAGATTTTAGTAAGTAGGATTTATTGCACTATTTACACCTTTTTACATACCTATTCGATGACTAGATTTTTATAATTAATGTGATTATTTAGAAATATTATACCTTGCTTCACCTGAAACACAGGTTGACCTAGTTCAGGCACATAGGTAACACAATAGAATTTTTCGTAGATTTAAGCATATTTGTATTTAGTTATTTAAATTTTTTTTAGTTTGTTTATTTGTGTTTTGTATTTGTGTTTACCTTTTGACCTGAATAAACTTGTATTTTTATTTATTCGTATTACAGTAGAGAGAGATAGAAGTCCTGCTAAGCGTGCTGGTGGCGTGAGCTTTCATGAATGTTTTTGTCTAAGTATCTATACGTAAAATGAAATAGTAACGAAGTGAATGTTTTTATAAAGTAATTGCTACAAGATGAGTGAAGGACTCTGATGCCGAAAATATAATGTTTAGACCGTTTGTCTGTTTGTCTGGATGTATGTTCCGGATTGGCGCAAAAACGGCTGAATTAACACATAGGGTACTGTACTTTTTATCCCGATAGTAAAGCTAGTGTACAAAAAAGGAACACATTTTTTTTTTTCCCTTAGTAACATGACGTTTCACAACGGTTGCGTCGTATCGCTAGTCGCGACAGTCGCAACAGTCGTGGCGCGCACTGACCGGCGACGGAGAGCGAGCCGGTGGCCTGCGGCAGGCCTGACAGCGTATCGTTGAGCTGCAGGCCCAGCTCGTCCAGGATCTGCGACACCACCTGGTCGCTGCAACACACAATACGATTTAATGAAATACAGTAACGTTATACCCCTTTTTAAATCTGGGGACAGTAAAGACAACAACAATTATAGACCCGTATCCGTGCTGCCGGTATTCAGCAAGGTGTTCGAAAAGCTCAATCAAATACTTAATCATTTTAACACCAACCAAATCTTACACGATCAGCAATATGGGTTCACCAAAGGACGTTGTACGAAAGGCGCCGGTGTCATCTTATTAAAACACAAATTTACAGTGTGGGAGGAGGCCCAATATGCCATAGGAATTTTTTCTGACCTCTCCAAAGCATTTGACCGCGTAAATCATGAAACCTTACTCTTGAAACTTGATCATTACGGACTAGGTAAAGTTGCGCTCAGTTTGGTAAAATCTTATTTAAATGATAGACAACAGCAAGTTCAAATTAATGGTGTCAATCGTAGGAGTCAATTCACTCGGTCTAAAAGTAAAAATGGGTGTTCCACAAGGCTCGATGTTGGGTCTTTTCCTCTTTTTAGTATATATTAATGATCTACCCCATTTATTAAAAACCCAACCACAAATGGTGTTATTTGCTGACGATACTTACTCTAATTTTTAAGATAAATAGACGTGTATCAAATCTTGACGACGTAAATAACGCCCTACAGCAGGTCCAAAATTGGTTCACTGCTAATAATTTAGTATTAACTGGGAAAAAAACTAAATGCATAAGATTTGCTTTACCGAATGTTAAAAGTAGTGATTGTGACATAGTATTGAATGGGGAGAAATTAGAATTCGTCGATAAAACTGTTTTCTTGGCGATCACGTTCGACTCAAGGCTGCAATGGGGTCCTCATTTAACATCTCTTGCAGGACGCCTAAGTTCAGCAGCATATGCTGTGAGAAGAATCCGTCAATTTACTGATGTAGATACTGCGACGCTAGTCTATGTCAGTTACTTTCATAGTATCATGTCTTACGGAATTTTACTATGGGGACGGGATGGGCTGCAGATATCGAGTCTATTTGTATTCTGCAGAAAAGAGCCATCAGAGCAATATATGGCCTCCGCAGATGCGATTCTCTAAGAAAATTGTTTAATGATATTAACATCATGACGGTACCTTGTTAATATATCTATGAAAACATCATGTACGTTTGGAAAAATCTAAGTTTTTTCAGTAAAAGAGGTAATAGACACAATTACAGCAGTGCTATTCTGTAACCATCTCACCGTGAATACTTAGGTGAAGTGAGCGTGGAGTGAGCTGTCATTCCACAGGGATTGACACTATTGACAGCTCATTTCACCCAAGTTTTCACGGTGAGATGTTTACAGAATCGCATGGCTGGACTAGAAATAGGGACCAATTAGTTCAACCGGGTTTCAGACTGGCAGACTCATCTTTAATGGGGTTCTGTTTAAAATCTTACAATAAAATACCTCCCCACATACTCTAACTGAATGGAAATCTTGTATAAAACGCACACTATGCTGCCAAGCATATTATAAGTTGGGGGATTACATCGCTGACAAAAATGCTTGGCCCAACGCTGGTCCAGCTCCACAAGGGCGCATAAACTAATTGATTAGCATTCGAAAATATTGTTAGAGCTGCTGAATATTGTAAAACTATCTTTAGATTGTATAAATTCTTATCTCTTATAGTATTATAGAATTGCATAGCACATGTGTGAACTCTATGTACCTACTTTCCAGCTATCATTTATTGGGTACGTCTTTCATTGACTTGAATGTGCCCTGGCAGCTGAGAGTATGTCATGCTCACTCAAATGTCTCGCTGGTGGTGGCATGTGTGTTGGATCATTAAGTTCCCTTCAAAATGGTTATGCTAACTGGTGCTGATCCATGCGTCATGTTCGTGAACGGGCGCCGTCAGTGGAGACTGGTCATCGCTTAGCTGCCACGGCTCTTTATTTCAAATTTTGAATTGTTTTTGTTATTCGGACGCATTTAACATGTACGTCTTTCTACATTGTTCTCACATGTATAATTACAACATGAATGGTGTAACCAATATTTTGTAACAATATTCTGATTTAAAAGAGTGTCCGTGGAGTTTCTTGCCCGTTCTTCTCCATAGGAAGCAACTACGCTTTGGAATGGGCAACTAGCTTCATATTTCTGATTGACCGACCCCTTGACAATTCAAAAGTACCTGTAATTGGTTTATTTGAAATAAATGCTTTGAGTTTGAGTTTGACTACTTCAATAGTTTGCATTAAGGGGACGTTTTTTGCAATTTGCTGGTCAGAGTCAGTTTGTATGTTGATAAATATGATACGCAACCGAAACAAATATGTATTTCTAGAATTATATTCATTAAAATTATCAATACACCTCTCTAAGTTAGAATTCGCCTCAAATATCATGATTTCATTAAATAAAAGTACTCATTAAGGTCGAGAGTTGTATTGATATTTTTATTATTATTTTTACGTCTCTTGACATTTCTCGGGACCCTGGGGTCCCGGACCTTTGGAAGGCGTACGAGGGGCCAAAGCCAACTCGCAGAGGCCCGTTAGACGTTTTTAATGAAATGAGGCACCAACCGACGATTATCCCTGTATGTACTATGCAAGTGCACCCAAGGACAACCCCCGGTTGGTGTAGGACTATTGCAGGATATGGAAACAAAGATATTGGACTATGGGTTTGGGTGGCTTAAGTTGACTGGTGACCTGGAACTATGGAAGGACTATGGCCCCTGCCTGATCAATGTTTTATAAGTACACGGATAAAATGGCAGGGGGTGACTTGCACACTCAATAATGGGCCCCTGAAAACTGTCGCTAGCACATAGTGACGTAGCGACAAGGGGGCAACACGTCCTGAGGTGCTTGAGGAGTGGAGAGGTATTCCACGGCTTTCAGAACAATCCCAGAGCCCGGAAGATGGTCAAGATCCCTACGAGCACTTACTGAAATACTTCCTTCCTCCGAGCACGTTTGCTCTTGCGAATCTCCACTCAAGCCGGCCAATTAAGGCAAGAATGAGGTGGGAGCTCTGTTCCTCGTCAGTGTTCACTCCAGCCGGCCAATAAAGGCAAGCCAGAGATGAGGAACAAGATTTCTCCCGGGAGATAGGGTCCGTGGGGTCGCTACTGCCCAACAGCTCGCCACATGCTGCCCTGCGGGTTTCTGTATCTCTCTTGGTCTGGCTCCTCATCCCAGACCTGTTCCGGGAAAGTAAACTCTACCGGCACAGACCCAGAGTTTGGAGCGCGCAAGCCCCACCACGACGTCAACGTAGAGATACGGCGGTGGGGTTATTATTATTATTATTATAATTCTGTCAATACATAATGGTGATGGTCGGGAATCATATTTGGATGAACATTACACCTGATACTGATTTGAAAATTGAAAAACTTAAGAAAAAAAAAAATTGCGGGCTATCCCGCCGCATTCGCCTTAACAAGTTAGGCCATTCGACCAACAATCAATGTCACTCTATGTTCTCTATGTTGAGTGGTGGCGCGGTGGTACTGACCTCTCCTCCTCGTCGTCGTCGGCCGCCATGGCCTCGTCGATGGAGTCGCTCATCATCTCCTCCTTCATGTCCATGATCTCCGATTGCTTCTCAAACTCCTGCAAAAAAACAGTACATTGAAGTGTAACACTATTATATGTATGCTCCTTTACTTTAGTAAGTAAGTACACTCCTTTACAACTGAGTTTGCACTATACCTCATAAGCGCTTTTATTCATTCAATAAATAGTACTTAACAGAATCTGTTTGTGTGTCGGTGTGGTTTAAAAAGAAACAACCACATCTGATGTGGTTGTTTCTTTTTAAACCACACCTTAGGAACCCCAATATTACATGGCGACCCTGCCTTGGGACCCTGCCAAGGGGATTGTTAGTAGTAAGTTTCAGTTTTTCAGCATTTACGAGGTGCATTCAATAAGTACCTAGCCTCATCGCCAGAGGGCGCTGTAGTTTCAAAAGAGTTTTACCACAGTGTAGCACATTCTTTTTTAATTCTTTTTTCAAATTTTCATTCCAATCCCTTCATTTGTTTTAATTTGACAACTTATGGAAGCGAACGTGTCGATCAGTTTTACAAAAATGGAAAAAGAGCAATATCGTTCGGTGATTCGATTCCTATTTTTGGAAGGGAAAACGCGCATCGAAATCAAAGAGCGCTTGGATGCTGTGTACGGTGACTCTTCTCCATCGATGGCCACTGTCAAGAATTGGTTCAACGAGTTTGCACGTGGCCATACGTCGGTTTTTGATGAACCACGTCCAGGTGCACCGAAAACAGCTGCTACGGAGGAAAACATTAAAAAAATCCATGATCTCGTATTGGCAGATCGCCGATTTAAGGTTCGGGAGCTAGCTGAGACTGTAGGCATTTCAGAAGGAACAGTGCATCATATTCTTCACGAGGAACTCGGCATGACAAAAGCTGTCGGCGCGATGGGTGCCGCGTTTACTCACACCAGAAAACAAGCGCAACCGTGAGACCACATCGGAGACGTGTTTGGCGCTGTTTAAGCGGAATCCAGCGGAGTTTTTGCGTCGTTTTGTGACCGTCGATGAAACCTGGATCCACTGGTACACACCAGAGACCAAGGAGCAATCAAAACAATGGATCCAGACCGGGGAACGTGCTCCAAAGAAGGCGAAAACTGTAAAATCGGCCGGAAAAGTTATGGCCACCGTTTTCTGGGATTCACAAGGTGTGATCTACATACACATACAACATGCTTGTTGTGAAAATATCATATTTTTTTTGTTTTTTGTACCTATTTCAAAATAAATACCTACCTACTTAAAAGATATTTACGAAAATTGATGAAAATTGACCATTCCCTTATCACCGCTCCCTTATCCCTTATATTTCCTTATCTTAGCTTGAAATTTTGAAATAAATACAGAAAGTACTCCTATACTTATAGATTACAGGAAAACCTATAAGAAATCCATAGTTTTAATATAACAATTGTTAGTTTTTAAATTATGTAATATGAATATTATTGTTTGTAATGTCAATAATTAACCTAGAATAAAAAGTCCTGAATAAAAATGAAATAAATCGCGTAAACATTGACAATTGGAAACAAATACTCGTACTACAATGTTAAGTTTGTTCTTAGGATAAATTCATCCCAACTACAGAACCCTTCATTGTGCGCGGTTCGACTCGCAACAGGCCGGTTTTTTTTCATCATTTGCCTGTAAGTACCCTGGCTGCCGGCCATATACCTCCAAACTGGAGCACAGCAACGCTGCTTGGCGGCACAAATAGGTATTGTAACAAAAGGTCTGCTACTATCAGCTCAGAGTAGTGTACCTGTAGTATCTTCTGTATCTGCGGCATGTTGAGCTGGCGGTTCATGGTGGCCATGGCGCGCGTCACGCCGCGCATGGCTTGCGCCATGGTGTTCTGCGACTTGAGGGTCTGGATCTTCAGCGACACGGCCTGGATGTTGGCCTTCATCAGCATAAACTTGCGCACGTACCGCCGCGTCCGCACCAGGTCTTTCGCCATTATTTTCACAGCATCCTGACGATCAATGCAAAATTAATCGGTTGAAGTACACTAAACGAGACCCAATAGAACACAACATCACATCACGCCCTTATTCCTCTAAGGGTTAGGCAGAGATGTACCTGTAGTACACCCACATGTCGCCAGTTATGTTTAGGTCCCAGTGGCCAGCCTATTGCCATTAACTGGGCATAAATCCTGACTTTTCTGACAAATTGCGGATGGAAAACCCCACACTTTGCCCGACCCAGGGAACGACCTCTGGACCCATGCTCAACAGTAGCGCTTGCAATTACTAGACCCACGAGGCCGTACACACTAGACATTTTATTTTTATTACATCTGGGGGCATTTAGTGTCCTGCAAACTTAGATCACAAATTTATTAAAAATTTCAAATGTCAAGTCATTTATTCAAACTAGGCTGAGCAATTTTCGAACGTCAAAATTACATAAGACAGTCCCCCGAAACGCCCACCCTTCACCACTTCCTAGTGCTTTCGCTGGGAAGAAGAAGTGGCGCAACAAACTCCCCAGAAGCACTGCTGTCTGTTCAGTTAGAAAAAAATAACTTGATTCTATACAATAGTATGCAAAACAATTTACATTACTCGACACAAAACAGTAAATAAATTTATTTGCCATAGTGACAGCTAGTACACGCCAATATACAACCAACCACGGACTTCGGCCGCGGAAAATGTCTTGTTTTAATTTTAACATAAGATTACACTCGGCAATACTCTAGGTTCCCATTAGTGAAAGAGTTTTTGGAAGCGGATCAGTAGTTCCGAAGATTACCGAAGTGCTCTTGTCTGCTCAAGGTTAGTCCCTTAGCCGCCTTTTACGGCACCCTCGGGTTGTAATGGTGCGATGTTTTATGTATTTTTAATCCGTCACAACACGGATACTAATAAAATTATATGCTATACTATATAAAAAATACAAACCATCAATGGCTATTATAAAATTTAAGTTAGGTAGCTATTTATAAAAATTAAGTATAAAATATATATATAAAATTTAAGTTAGGTAGCTTTAAAGCTTCCGTTTAGCGCTAGATTCCCGAGCACGGGCCTGCGATGTTATCACATTTTGGCTAGCGAGCCGCTGCGAGCGCTCAGCGCTAGTCTCCTTATGTAAATAACAATTTAATACTTTGAGAGCTCCGTTTTGGACACCGTAATGACGTAGTTTACGCAAATGCGTGTCATGGTGCACGCAATCAAAGGCTTTGGAGAGATCACAGAAAACTCCAATAGCATTTCGCGAGTTCTCCCGTGCGTTAAATATGTGTTTCAGCAGAGCAACGACCGCATCTGTGGTCGAACGACCCTTTGTAAAGCCATATTGTTCATCATGAAGGAGGCTTTTTAAACTAAAATGTCTTGGCAACTGCTTGAGTATTCATTTTTCAAATATTTTGCTAAATGCAGGTAAGACAGAAATAGGCCTGAAATTGCCAACGTCATTTATATTGCCTGATTTAAATAATGGTATGACTTTACTACTCTACATGAGGTCAGGAAAAGTTTATAAATCAACACATATATTAAAAGTAACAGCTAAATAGGGGGCTACGATGTCTATTATATTACTTAATAGTTTAATGGAGATGCCCCAGAAATCACCAGTGTTTTTAGACTTAAGTGTGTTAAAAACATTGACTACATCACGAGGTGTTACATGTTCGAAGTTAAATAAGCTATTACATTTAGGCACACTACTATGCAAAAGGTTTTCAGTTTTGGACGGGAACGAATTAGTGATCGATGCCTGCAAAGTGTTAAACAATAATCACAATTATTTATTTTGATTAATTAAAACAGTTTAAAACCAATTACAATAAAAACTTTTTACAAAAAAAAAACAACCTACTTCCAAAAAAAAACAATAAGTACTTACAAAATTTTAAACTCATATAAAAAGTACACTTTGTAAACGAGCATATTACAAATTAGAGGATTATATCCAAGATAAGAATGCTTGTAGTCATGCTGGTCCTGCTCCACAGGATAATCTAGAATCTAGACAAAATCAAACCCGGTTGCTAATTAAATTATTAATTTTATTATATGACATTGATTTTACATTCTGTGATGACTTCCTCACACACTGACTTATTAATTGTAAAATTTTAGGAAAATCGTCTACTTTCACAATGTTTGTAAATATGTAAAACTCAAACTCAAACTCAAAGCATTTATTTCAATTAAACAAATACAGGCACTTTTGAATTGTCAAGGAAAAAGAAAACCATGAAAAAAAGAGAACCATTGAAAACCATGTATCTATCACATAAGTAATTAATTTATCTTTCGTTGCTTCATTTTTAATTCTATTTACCTATTGTGGTATAGTAATTTATTTTTTATTTTTTTAGGTGCCTCGTCTTCTACACTAACACTATAAAGAGGAAAGATTTGTGTGTATGTTTGTAATGAATAAACTCAAAAACTACTGCGCCGATTTCAAAAATTCTTTCACCATTAGAAAGCTACATTCACCCTGAGTAACATAGGCTATATTTATTGCTAGAAAAGATTAGGGATCCTTACTAAAACTTTAGTAACGTAACCCAAGGTGTATTTTTTTTTCCTTTCGTCGCATGCGCTGCGGAAAGTATTGATGAGAGAACAAAATTATGTTCTACAATATTAAAGAACATATCAATAACTACAAAAAACTTCACGATACTATATGTCCAACTATTATCGTTATGTCACAATAACCACTTTTTACATTTTAAAAGTTGATAGAAATACCGAACAAAATTAGACCATGTTATTCATACTTCTGTTTAAATCCTTATCCAAATAAATCATATTGATTTCAAGACTGTTTCAATTCATGTATATTACTTTTTGAATTGTTCAAATCGGCTATTCCATTCAATTGATATTACGAATTTTAAAAGTTATATGTAGATACAGAAAAGGCGCCGCCGCGCCGCGCCGCGCCTTGTCGGACGGAATCCAGTATAAACTCTGTACGTGATCGTATAGCTTTTGTACATGACGAAGCTTGCTTAACCCCGCGTCTTATTTAAAAGCGACCGACGCGCGAATACACGATCGGTCGAACTTTTGTGTTCGGTGAACCTGAACGCGTGGTTGCGCCGACAGAGGGCGCTTTCCGGTTTTCCGAACAAAAAGTGTCATATACACGCGACCGATCGCGTATTCGAGCGGCAATCGCTTTTAAATAGTACGCGGCCTAACACAGATGCTCTACGAAATATGTCTCTTTGATGAGAAACAGTATAATCTTCTTCTTTTCATGTGGTAAGTGTCTTGACTGGTGTCAGAGTTTTAATGCCGCCATGGGCCTCTGACTTGGCTTCACATGCCGTCGAAAAATATCTCTCAGGCATGCCGGTTTCCTCACGATGTTTTCCTTCACCGTTTTTGAAGCAAGTGATAATTATACAATACGCACATGATTCTGAAAAGTCAGAGGTGCGTGCCTTGGGTTCGAACTTGAGAACGATGACTTGGCAGTCTGACGGTCACCACTAGGCTATCACTGCTAAACAACAGTAACAGTATAATAATATGTACGTACACGGATCGAGAGGGTTAATCATATAATAAATAATCTATATAAATAAAAAATTATCAATAAACGTGTTGCTAAGCGCAATACTCGAGAACGGCTGGACCAATTTAGCATTTTTTTTTTAATATTCCTTTATGTTCGAGAAAGGTTCTTATAAGTGAAAATTTGGAATAATTGCCCGGAAAAACGTAAAAACACCACTATTATTTTTCCAACACAAACTGTTCTAAAACCAAATCAAAGAAAAAACGTCTGTGGGGTCAGCTAGGTAGGTGTATATAGGTAGGTAGTTATGTAAGTAGGTAGGTATGTAGTTAGGGTGGGTAGGCAGGTATGTAGGTAGATAGGTAGGTATGTAGTTAGGGTGGGTAGGCAGGTATGTAGGTATGTGGGCAGGTATGTAGGTATGTGGGTAGGTAGGGTAGGTAGATGTAGGTAGGGTAGGTGTAGGTAGGTAGGTGTAGGTAGGTAGGTGTAGGTAGGTAGGTGTAGGTAGGTAGGTGTAGGTAGGGTAGGTAGGTGTAGGTAGGATAGGTAGGTGTAGGTAGGGTAGGTAGGTGTGGGTATGGTAGGTAGGTAGGTGCGCCGTAGATAAGTACTTAGTGCGACCCGTGCGAAGCCGGGGCGGGCAGCTAGTCACATATAAATAAGTTACTAATGTACCTACATATACAAAATATTGTAAAACTTTTTAAAAGAGTAACGGTGGAGTTTCTTGCCCATTCTTCTCCATACGAAAACTACCTTTTGGAAGGGGCGACTAGATCAATTCATTTTATGGTAAATTTTGACGTTTAAAAGTGCCTTACAAGGGCCTAAATGATTTGACTTTTAAGTGAAAAATAACTTTCATTTCGGAAGTTGTCTTTATATAGAATCATTTTTATTATTTTCTAACTGAACAGACAGCTGTGCTGCTGAGGAGATTGTTGCGCCACTTCTTCTTCCCAGCTAACGCACTAGGAAGTGGTGAACGGTGGGCGTTTTGGGGGACTGTCTTATGTAATTTTGACGTTCGAAAAGTGCTGATTCTCAGCCTAGTTTGAATAAATGACTTTTGATTTGAATTTAGAATTTTCGTTTTTGCCATCGACTAAAACTATACTTTAGAAGTCGGTTTTTTTTTTTGTAAATAGTATTAATTTTTCACTTTTTAGTTGTGGTGCCTACCCACACTAATTCAAATCACTACCATATATACCTAAATAACAGTGACAGGAAGTTATTTTAACATCATCCACATAGACTAAGTGCGTAAAATACGTATTATGGAAGCTAACTCAAAAACTACCTAAGCAAAAGCAAAGCACAGCAAAGTTATATTATGGAACCATGCGCGGTGGTTTGCTGCAACCGATTTTGAAAATTCTTTTTTCAATTGGTAGAAAGAACAAAGAATTTTCGAAATCGGTCCACAATTGAAGAAAATATCGAAGGATAGGTAGACCTTGTTTTTTAAATACACAGGCGAACATAGAACCTCCTCCTGTTTGGAAGTAAGTTAAAAATTTATTAATGCACATAAAAGAGAAAATAATTGTGTAAATAATTACGTAGTGGGGTAGAGTGAGTGCTCACAACTTCATACGTACTTTATACTTTGCTAGCCTTACTTTATTAGTGCACAGTCAGCTACTTCAAAAGTCATGATATATTAAAGTGTCACTGTTATGCCATTTTAGAAAGCCAGCAAGACAAGGAAGTTGTTACTGTTTTTTATGTCAAGTCCGCCGTTTTCTCCGCCAATTGTGGACCGATTTTGAAAATTCTTTTTTTGTATGAAAGGATATGCGCCCAAGTTGGTCCCATATTAATTTTAATTAACTTTGCTTGGATAGTTTTTGAGTAAGCTTCAATAATACGTATTTTTCTCACTTAGTATAATTATGTGGATGATATGATGATAACTTCCTGCCACTGTTATTTACATAGCAGGTAGTGGTATTCGAATTTGTGTGGGGTAGGTACCACAACTAAACAGTGAAAAATAAAAAACTTTTATAAAAAAAAAATAACCGTGTTCCAAAAAACACTACAAAGTGAAAAATAACTTTAACGAAAGTTGGTGACAAAAAACGAAAATTCAAAACCAAAGATACCGACTTCCGAAATTAAAGTTATTTTTCACTTTGTAGTGTTTTTTGGAAGTCGGTTTTTTTTTTTTTTTTTAAAGTTTATTTTATTTTAATATCTTGTATTACCTATTTGAAGTTAAGAACGTAAATATTGGCTTTGGCTACTTTAAGCGCGTGAGAAGTTTATTATTTTTTTCTACATAGTTAATTAGTCTACTATTTATAATTTTCTCTAAAATTTTTGTTATTGAGGGGAGTATCGATATTGGCTATAATTGTTTACAAAGTCTTTACTACCAGATTTAAAGACAGCTATAACAACTGCCTTTTTAAGACAGCTAGGGAAAATTCCTTTGGATAGACAGATTCGGTATATATGTATTAAGAGAGGTACCAAAATATGCTTAAACAGTGTAAGGATCTTATTGCTTATATTATCCCATCCAACTGCACAGTCATCTTTTAGTCCAGAAATTATTCGGGTTATTTCGTCTTCGTCAGTGTCCAGCATAACAAAAGATTTCAGGTTACAAAAGAAGGGAATTGAGTTACTAACTGAGCTTGTACTAACCATCTGTCCTTCCTTGGCGAGCTTTTTGATGTCATTGATGACTTTCTTCTCCTGTTGCTCCATCTTCATGCGCTCCCGGTCCAGGTCCCGCATGGCCTTGTTGAGTGCGCGCTGGTTCTTGCGCAACATCTCCTCCGGCGACATCCGGTGCCCAAATAACCACTCCATTGTTACAGTCAGTACTCTTAATGCTGAAATTACAATTTGATGTTACAGCACTGCAGAGATTAGGTTTGTTTTGGAATTTAATAATTTAATAATGCGACGAAACTTAAAGAAATGCATAGTCAGTATATACAATCGTGGACATGCATATCTAAACACTGCAATGACTATCCCTGCTAGCAGCACTCGGCCGCTATAGTAACCCTTACCCATGAAAAAAAAGGGTCAAGTGCACAGAGTTATGTTTTCAAAGTGGTTAGATATGCATGACCAATTGACTTGACTTTAGCACAAAGGATTTTGCTATCACAAAATTAATATTTTGAGAAAACCTAATCAGAAAATGTGTGGCTACTTTTGTATAGTAATATAATGCTTAATGAATGGAAATAAGATGGGGTACTCATCTATGCCACCTGAAAACAAAGGTTACCCTAAAATTGTGTCCATTACCTGGGTCATCAGATCAGTAGCACAAGAGAAGGTTGTGCTGCCATCCCTTCGGACATTTGTATTATAGTTTAAAATTGTTTTGAAGTCAATCAGACATCATATTTTTCTAGTCACACAGATTCGGGAAACAATGTGCTACCAAGTTCATGATTTTACATATTATCCAGTGTTTGATCA
Organism: Agrochola circellaris; assembly: GCA_914767755.1. Taxonomy (NCBI): domain Eukaryota; kingdom Metazoa; phylum Arthropoda; class Insecta; order Lepidoptera; family Noctuidae; genus Agrochola; species Agrochola circellaris. Next base: position 21,365,179 of record OU611843.1, on the reverse strand, counting down.
GAGGGGCACCGTTTTTTTTTTTTTTTTGAGGATGTGAAATTATCAAATAACTTCTCCCGCTCTGGGTGGAGCGGGAGGGCGTGTCAGACTTTTACTGACTAAAACCCACCCGTGTTCCTTCCGTTGCCTGTGTGCCGAGGTCGCGATATCCCTTTCAGACAAACCCGCAACCCCGGCAGGCATTGGCCCTTCCGGACCCCGTCAGTTGGTGCTGACATCTCTTTGAGGCGCGCGTGGAACACAACGCGCCGTCGACCCGGGCCTGGTCCCTATCGGACGGCGAGCTACCCATTGCTCACCGTCCGCAAGCCCGCGCCTACGGTGGCCGGAAGTCGGCTCGCGACTCCCGACGCCCGGGGCGTCTCCTGCGGCGACTAGGGGCGCGAGGGGGCGCATTTTGCCTCTCCCTCGCGCGCTCCGCCTCCTCCTTCGCGAGCATTACTGCTTCGCAGAAGGAGGTGACGGCCTCCCATGCACTCTCGCTCCGGACCATGGCCTGAACCAGGGCCGGACGCGAGAGATCGCCGCCGCCGATCGCCTCCGTGAGGACACGGCGGTGCTCCGCCCAAGCTGGGCAGACCTCCACCGTATGCTCCACCGTGTTCAGAGGGGCACCTAAGGGGACTGTTTCCTTGTTCTAGCCTAGTAAATACAGAAAGAGGTAATTACCTGATAAAACAGTAGTTTCAATCTAAATAACAACAACGTCCAGATATTTGGAGTGATGATTCACCATCCCCAGGTTGAGGTCACCGACTTATCTATCTCCGTACTTTTCATAAATCGAACGAACCTGAACTAGGACGGGTTATTAAACTTAAATATCATACATAGTTAGAAACGAATTATGTTTATGTGGGAATTAATTTAAAATATTGTTTACACAAAAATATGAGATCTTCAGATAATCTAAATGTCACAGTCACTTGAATATGTCAACGTCAAACGATCAAATGACTCATAGGCTGCGTTCTCCGTTCCGAGTTGTAATCGATATCGCAGTAATCGATTTGAGCGTGATAACGATGGTGGGCAGTGAATCGTCATAGATGACGTCATGACATGCGCCATCTTGCGATTACGTCGACCATGCCTTTTACTATGCGTTTGCACCAGAAAACATTCAACATGTAGATGTTTCGAGACTTGTCACATGAAACAAATCTCATTACTTGTTTTGTTGGACTTGCGTTCGCACTGCACGAAACATGAGTTAGTCCTAACTATGCGTTTGCACTGGCGAAACATTCACAACAAAACATGTTGGAATCTCTATTTACTGTCAATTTTCCATAAAATTTTTGACAGGACCTAGAGATTTCAACATGTTTTGTTGCGATGTTTCGGCAGTGCGAACGCACAGTAACTATGCGTTTGCACCAGAAAACATTCAACATGTAGATGTTTCGAGACTTGTCACATGAAACAAATCTCATTACTTGTTTTGTTGGACTTGCGTTCGCACTGCACGAAACATGAGTTAGTCCTAAGACAGATGTCAAGATTTGTTGATAATGTTCAAATAAGAGGCGGGCTTCCATTAAACATTTATTGTGAACTGACAGCTAACAATTCGGAGTCTATGATACAACATTATGGTTATCATATTATACAACACCTTCACCCTTAATAAAAACGAATTAAACAAACATAAAGCCTATTATAAAATAACAAAATCAAACTTAGTCAATAGCAACATTTAGATGATTTATGTTCTGCCGCGTCCTTCACCTCGCTTCCGATATTATATTTTACCGCGCAGGCATCTCTTTCCGCCGCCTCAAGACTTGTGGCCAAAGTCACCGCTTTTGAATAGCTAAGATGCTCTTCCGCAAACAGCCGTTGCCTAGTGAATTCGCTTTTTAAGCCACAGACAAATTGATCTCTTAAATTGTCTTCTAAAACTGTATTGAAATTGCAGAATCTGGAAAGCTTTTTAAGCTCGGCTATGTAATCGGCAATAGACTCACTGGTCAACTGTCTCCGTTGACGAAATCTGAATCGCTCCGCCATTTCTGCAGGTCTAGGTTGTAAATGCTCTTGCAGTAATTTAATAACTTCTTCATATTTCAAAGAAGACGGCTTTGAAGTACTTGCTAAACTAGATAATAGCTCATATGTTTCTTCCCCCATTACCGAAATAAGCGTGGGTAGCTTGAAATCGTCACCGATCTTGTTACCAGAGTGCGTAGGTAGCAGAAACTACCACGAGCAGTCAAAATTTAAAAATAACCTTAAAAAAATCGATGACCATTGATTTCAAATCAAGGCAAAAAATCAAGGATACTATTTAAAATGTCGTGCGGCATGTGCGACAAGATGAGAAGTAAGGACAAAGACATTAATAGATGAACAAAGGAGTAAACATTTTTAAAATAAATAGGTACGGCAATTTAGTATTTATTACCTTGAAATACGGTAAATCAGGCTGTGACATATGGCAGCTCTGATTTTTACGATAACAACACTGCTCGCCATAGTCCCCACCAATGACTAATAAATCGTATGATTATAAGTCATTGGTCCCCACAGACTAAGTAGTACTGTCCATTACACATGCTCTGTGGTACTGTCTCTGTCAGTGATTATATGACATTTCGTTCCGGGAAATAATACTCTCGCGCAAAATTTTGTTTTAAATGTTTTGATGAAAATTTAAATAATTCATAACTCACTTTATTCTTATCTTCAAAATGAGTAATGACGATGTTACAATTATGGAGGTGGATGAAGTTGAGCCAAAACTTTCGAAATCACAAGCCGGCAGCAGCAGTTCCAAACCTACTTCTCATTTACCATGGATAGAGAAGTACCGGCCGATAATATTTAGTGACATCGTGGGTAACGAAGACACAGTGTCGCGGCTGGCGGTGTTCGCACGGACGGGCAACGCTCCGAACATAATAATCGCGGGCCCGCCCGGCGTGGGCAAGACCACCACGATTCTGTGCCTGGCGCGCGCGCTTCTGGGCGCCGCATTCAAGGAAGCCGTGCTCGAGCTCAACGCGTCCAACGACCGCGGCATCGACGTCGTGCGCAACAAGATCAAGATGTTCGCACAGCAAAAAGTATGTAACAGTTTGATTTTTACTTGGTATCGGAGCCAACTCTTCCCAAGCTTCCTCCAATGACTATGATGTTGGTTAAAGGCACATTGAAGGCATGCCTTTTTGTTATGATTTATTGTTCAGCAAGCAATGATATAGAATTTAAAAAAATGTGATGTATAAATGTTACACACATTGATTTATCTATCTTCTTTTTTAGTATCTGTTAGTTTCTTTATTCTTTAACAATCCCACAGCCCGGAAGATGTTCAAGATCCCTACGAGCACATACTGGAATACTTCTTTCCGCCGAGCACGTTTGCTCTTGCGAATCTCCACTCAAGCCGACCAATTAAGGCAAGAATGAGGTGGGAGCTCTGTTCCTCGTCAGTGTTCACTCCAGTCGGCCAATAAAGGCAAGCCAGAGATGAAGAACAAGATTTCTCCCGGGAGATAGCCACATGCTGCCCTGCGGGTTTCTTTATCTCTCTTGGTCTGGCCCCTCATCCTAGACCTGTTCCGGCAAAGTAAACTACCGGCACAAACCCAGAGTTTGGAGCGCGCAAGCCCCACCACGACGTCAACGTAGAGATACGGCAGTGGAGTTATTATTATTATTATAAGAAACAGGATGGAATGGCATCAAAAAAGTTTTTGTGAAAACTGCCCATTTTCTTGCTGACTGTACATTTTTTTCAAAATCGAATGTGAATGCAGATCGAAATCTTTCAAAAAGTTAATGACGGTCTCTTAAGACCGTTTTCCTGTAGCTACAACGTTTAAGGTAGCTGTTCTTACTGCCCCGTCTCAAAAATCCACGTCCTGTGTAGTCTACTTTGGACTGCGAGTGTTAAAACTGTTGTTAATACTGTAGATCTTTAAACTACCAAAAGATGTTGTGTAAGAGGTTGTTGTGGCTGCAGACTGAGAGCTACAAGCTAGTGTGTGCGCAGGTGACGCTGCCGGCGGGCCGGCACAAGATGGTGATCCTGGACGAGGCGGACAGCATGACGGAAGGCGCGCAGCAGGCGTTGCGCCGCACCATGGAGTTGTACTCGCACACCACGCGGTTCGCGCTCGCCGCCAACAACTCCGAGAAGATCATTGAGCCCATCCAGTCGCGCTGCGCCGTGCTGCGCTACTCGCGCCTCACCGACGCGCAGATACTCGCCAAGGTAACATACAGTTGACACAGTTTGCCAGTGTCCCATCCGTTCTATCTTATATTACTTTAAGGTCTGATCTTTCAGTCGTCTGAAAGGTATCTGAAGATGGCAAAATCATTCCTAAGGTATGCTAACACTGGTGAATTTGCCTACTCTGGTATAAAATTTCGTAATTTTATTGGTGGTACACATGCTGCACCTTATTGAGCTTGAGCGAAATAGAGTAACTCAATGAGTAGTTTCTTCTGTCTTGCTGCCACGGAAGCTGCGCTTTATGTGATGAGTAGTTCATGCTCTGCATCAGGTGCTCGAGGTGTGCGACAAGGAGCAGCTGTCGTACACAGAGGAGGGCGTGAGCGCGGTGGTGTTCACGGCGCAGGGCGACCTGCGCGCTGCGCTCAACAACCTGCAGGCCACGGCGCAGGGCTTCGCGCACGTGTCGGCCGAGCACGTGTTCAAGGTGTGCGACGAGCCGCACCCTATGCTGGTACGCGCCATGCTGGAGGCCTGCGTGCGCCAGGACATACACGAGGCCTACAAGGTACCGTGCGTTACATGAGCTCCATCCGTTTAAATAGTGGCGCCGTCCCGAGTACAACATGAAGTTATGTAGGCGCGTGATCTTTGATTATTATCATGTTTGGTGATTTGAAGGTCACTTCTAATGATGGAGCACAGCGTTTATTTTTATGTAGTTACCTACATATTTTATTTTTCACTAGTTTTTGCCTGCTGCTTCGCCTGCGTGGACATCGGAAAATATCCCACGGGAACGGGATTCTACCGGGATTTCATACCTAATAGCCGAGGAAAAAGTCATTGACTCCTACTACTGCGCCTGCGTTGCCGTTAACCATAATAACTTTGCTATGCGTTATTTTGAATCTGTGATATCTTTTAAACTATTCATTTGAATGATAATTATGATGTCAAAGCATTCGCCCAATTTAAATAACATATTTTATTGAATAAGTATTAATATAATACCGGTTAAAATAGTTTCGGAAATAATGAAATTTTTATCAAATTCTGAAAAATTTATGGCTTAAAATATGCCATCGCGGGCTTTTTTGTTGAACTTTTTAAGATATACAATCCTGTAGAACATAAATTTTACTAGCTTTTGCCCGCGGCTTCGCCGGAAAATATCCCACAGGAACGTACGACCGGGATTCAGAGTATCCCAGGTCATGGCCTATCCGTATGCCTTTCAACGAAATCTGTTCAGCCGTTACGGCATGAAATGGTAACAGGCAGATTTTAGAGTTGCGTTCTTCAAAATTAAAAAATTTAACCCTTAAAGGATGACTTCGTTGTCTGTCAAGACCCTTTTTCTCAGGAACGTATGTATGGAGACATCCAGTTGAAAAAGATTTCAAAAATTGAGATTTACGGTCCCTTGATTCTTGTAACGAAAACCAAACTTCCAAATCAACGCAATAAAAAATATCGGCCATTTATACCGCATATATTGACACTCGCAAATAAACCAAAGCCTATATGGTACTTCCCGTCGGCCCAGCAGCATGAAGTTTGTTGAGAAGCAAGGTCAAGTAAAGAAAAAGATACGAAAATTGGTAATTTTGGTTATACAATATGTAAAATACCCCTGTCCGATCCGAAAGGGGCACATCGGTACAGAGGTACTGCTATCTCTCCGTAACTTTTGAATCCAACATACCAGTAAAAAAAGTGCAGATACAATTCAGACCAATAACAGCAGTGAATTTAAATAAATTGAATAGCACTTTAGGAAGTGACACAACATTACTATTTAAAAATGTATTTATTGCTTTTCGAAGTATTCTCCGCGAAATTTGACACATTTTTCCATACGACGATGGAACCAATCGTTGAAGCAACCATTCCATTCGGAAGTTGGGGTCTCCAAAATGGCCGTTTTGTAGGCGTCCACAGCTTCTTCAGGTGATGCAAATCTCTGGCCACGCAATTTATTCTTTATTTTAGGGAAAGTATAGAAATAATTAGGGCTTAGGTCGGGGCTGTACGGCGGATGGTCTAATAATTCTATGTTTTCTTGCTCTAAAAACTCTTTTGTTCTGTGCGCGGTGTGAGAACTCGCATTGTCGTGATGGAGGATGATGCGGCGGTTGCAGTTCTCTTTACGGAGTTCAGAAACGACCTGTGGCAAACAAATGGTAGCATACCATTCTGCATTAACCGTTCTTTGTCCCTCAAGAGGAATAGTCGTAACATGGCCGGTTTTGGAGACAAACGTGGCCACCATTTTTTTGCAACACTCCGTGAACGAACAATTTTGGTTGGCTTTAACTCATTTTCGAACACCCAAACTCGTGACTGGTTTTTTGTTTCGGGTTCGTACGCGTATATCCAGGATTCGTCACCTGATACAATGTTGTATACAGCATTTGAGGATCCTGCGTGGAATCTTTCGAGAGTTCTGACGCACCAAGTAACGCGAGCCGCTTTTTGCTCTTCACAGAGCGAATGCGGTATCCATCGGGAAAACAACTTTTTTACACCTAATTGTTCATGCAAGATTATTTGTATTTGACTCATGCCAATGTCTAAAGTTGCCTGAATTTCGCGGTATATCACATGTCGATCTTCCTCAATCAGCTTACGCACAGCATCAACGTTTTCTTGGGTGACTGCAGTTTTTGGACGACCTTGACGGAGATCATCACTGAGCTTGACACGTCCACGTTGAAATTCAGCAAACCAGCGATAAATTGTGGTTTTGGATGGGGCTTAATAATAATAATAATAACCCCACCGCCGTATCTCTACGTTGTCGTCGTGGTGGGGCTTGCGCGCTCCAAACTCTAGGTCTGTGCCGGTAGAGTTTACTTTACCGGAACAGGACTATTTTGAGGAGCCAGACCAAGAGAGATACAAAAACCCGCAGGGCAGGCTTGCCTTTATTGGCCGGCTGGAGTGAACACTGACGAGGAACAGAGCTCCCACCTCATTCTTGCCTTAATTGGCTGGCTTGAGTGGAGATTCGCAAGAGCAAACGTGCTCGGAGGAAGGAAGTATTCCAGTAAGTGCTCGTAGGGATCTTGACCATCTTCCGGGCTCTGGGATTGTTCTGAAAGCCGTGGAATACCTCTCCACTCCTCAAGCACCTCAGGACATGTTGCCCCCTTGTCGCTACGTCACTATGTGATAGCGACAGTTTTCGGGGGCCCATTATTGAGTGTGCAAGTCACCCCCTGCCATTTTATCCGTGTACATATAAAACATTGATCAGGCAGGGGCCATAGTCCTTCCATAGTTCCAGGTCACCAGTCAACTTTAGCCACCCAAACCCATAGTCCAATATCTTTGTTTCCATACTCTGCAATAGTCCTGCACCAACCGGGGGTTGTCCTTGGCTGCACTTCCATAGTACATACAGGGATAATCGTCGGTTGGTGCCTCAATTCATTAAAAACGCCTAACGGGCCTCTGCGAGTTGGCTTCGGCTCCTCGTACGCCTTCCAAAGGTCCGGGACACCAGGGTCCCGAGATTTGTCAAAGACATTTAAATAATAATAATAAAAGTTTATTATTATTATTGATTTTCAGATTATTTGACTGGTGGCTTCATCACCAAATGCAGAAATCATCCGGTCAACACACTGTTTTTGTGTTAAACCACTTCGAAAGTCATGATAAATCATCGCTCTTGAATTTTCTCGAGTCAATTCCATTTTCTCAACGACTAAACAAGTTTGACAAAACCTTGTGACAAGACCGAGAATCTTTTTTTAAATAAATAAATGGTATTCGATTTTTAAAACCAAGGAGTATTCAATTAAAAAGATTTTAATATGACAGGAACAGTGGAAATATTCCATTCCCGATACTTTTAGTGCAGCCCTCGTACATTAGCAACGAGGTTAAATCAGCACACAATAAAATACAGACGATTTGGAAAATTATCAATAACGAAACGAACAGGAACAAAAAGCATAATTCTGATTACACACTGAAGACGTCATGTGGTGGTCTCATTTGCGATAGCAAAGAAGTTGCTCAAGAATTTGTAAATTTCTTTACCAGTATCCCACTTAAAACTACTGAAACCTTAAATTGCTCGCCCGCGCTCTCTTTTGATTTAGTAAGGCGAACGTTTCAGCTTGCCCGATTAAATTTAACTTTAAGCATATTAACCCTATAACAGTGATAAAAGCTTTTCAGCAAATTAAGATCAAATTAACCGAAGATCTTTGGGGAATGTCCATTAAAGTCTGTACTTCCATAATTGAGAGCATAGCGCCTTACTTAACCTTAATATTTAATTAGTGTGTGGACCAAGGAGTCTTCCCGGATTTAATGAAATACAGTAAGATAATACCACTTTTCAAATCCGGGGACAGTAAAGACACCGATAATTATAGACCCGTATCAGTGTTGCCGGTTTTCAGCAAGGTATTTGAAAAGGTAATGCTTAATCAAATGCTCAATCATTTTAAGACAAATAAAATCCTTCATGATCAACAGTATGGTTTCATCAAAGGACGTTGTACGCCCGACGCCGGTGTAACCTTATTAAGACTCATTTTTAACGCGTGGAGGAGGCCCAAGATGCCTTAGGAATCTTTTGTGACCTCTCCAAGGCATTTGATTGCGTCGATCACGAAACCTTACTCTTGAAACTTGAGCATTACGGACTTGGAAAACTTGCACTCAATTTAGTAAAATCTTACTTAAATGATAGACAACAGCAAGTCCAAATAAACGGTATCAATTCACTAGGTTTAAAAGTAAAAATAGGTGTGCCACAAGGCTCGATATTGGGTCCATTCCTCTTTTTACTGTATATCAATGATTACTCCATTTATTAAAAAATCAACCACAAATGGTATTATTTGCTGACGATACTTCCTTAATTTTTAAGGTAAATAGACGTGCAACAAATTTTGACGACGTAAATAACGCCCTATTGCAGGTCCAAAATTGGTTCACTGCTAATATTTAGTATTAAATGGAAAAAAAACTAAGTGTATAAAATTTTCTTTACCAAATGTCAAAAGTAGTGATTGTGAGATAGTATTGAATCAAGAGAAACTAGAATTCGTCGATAAAACTGTTTTCCTAGGGATCACGCTCGACTCAACTCGGCTCACTCCAAAAACGCAACGGCTATTTTATTTGGCACGGAAATTTGCCACAGAAAATGACTTTTAAGTTTTGTTGGACTTCACTGGGCAGAGTATTTCTTCGTCAAGGTTTGGGGAAAAAACATATTTTGGTCAAAAGCGAAGTAGATCTTAATAAAACTCAGCTAGGAATATGACTAGATTTTGAAGAGCATAGATTTCTATTCACTCCAGCTTTAATATTCACATTGTTTTTACGATTTTTGCTTTGAACTAATTTCTTTAGAATTTATTTGTATTGTACCACTGATGTAATCAGACACACAAACGCTACAAACACAACTCTCACACACTGCACTCAGGATTTACAAACACACAAACGAACCCCAGGGAACCTAACACATTACAATCTAATATCACAATCAGTCTCAAAACCACACATTCTACACACACTTTCACATCATTTCAATATATATATAAACACCACATCTACTTATACCGACAGCTTGCAAACTTTCGTCGCCGCCTTCTTAACTATAAAATCCCTTACAAATGGCTAATAACGCAATTCATCAAATCAATAACATCAATGAACTCTCTGTATCAGTGACACATACTTGCACCCCGGAACAAACTCAATCGTTTTTGATAAACCCAAGTAAATACCTAAAAGTCTTCTCACAAAACATTCGATCAATAAATTGTAACTTCATAAACTTACAAACTCTGATGCATCGTACGAGTATCTCACTTGACTGCGACGTAATAGTCCTGACCGAATGTTGGCTGCCATGCTCCAGTAACTCAATTCTTCCAATTCTACCAAACTATACAGTATTTAAAACAACCGAGCACATAAACCACAGTGATGGCGTCGTGGTCTATATTAAGTCAGAAATTCTAGCGGTATGTGAGGAACCAGACCTGTGCCAATCTGCCTCGGGATTAATAATAAAAATTAACCCTGACGTGGCCTTACTCTGTATCTATCGCTCACCGTCAACAGACAACATACAGAACTTCCTCTCAGCTCTCAATTACATACTTCCATCGCTCCAGAGCCTTGGAACGGTTGTGATAGCGGGTGACCTAAATCTCGACATCAAACCTTCTTCTCTTGATATACGGTGTCACGAGTATTTGAATTGTCTTGCTTTTCATGGTTTTCTCCCAGCGCATACCCTCCCAACCAGGGGCAAAAATTGCCTGGACCATATTATTCTGAGAACAAGGACGCCAGCACTCACATTTGTCTATGAATCTACGGTGACCGACCATGGTTCTTCACTACTTTGTCTGAATAGCAAACGTATCCCTGTCTCCACAACGTCCATCATTACAAAAACTAATTATGAGGCACTTGGTGCATCAATCTCTAACATAGACTTTGACCCTATTCTCACTACAACAGACGCAAATACTGCTACTGACAAATTAATTGAGATACTGACTTCAGCCATAGCGGAACACACTGTAATTAAAAAAGTGGTTGCAAAACGGAAGATTCTTAAACCCTGGATAACTCCTGGCTTGTTACGGTGCATGAGAAACAGAGATGCCATGCCCAGAAACCTCAAGAAGTCTCCAGATAACGAAACATTAAATGTAACCTATAAACGATACAGAAACTTCTGTACAAAAATTCTAAAAAGGCGAAGAGGCTCTTCGATGCGGAAGAACTCAGCAAAGCAAGCAATAACCCAAAATCACTCCGGGATACTATAAAACAAATAACAAAAACTACACACTCATCCACGCAATTGCTATCCTCATCACCCACACCTACACAGTCATGTAACAATGTAAATTCCTTTTTCGTCAATATAGGCAAGACACTTGCAGATGATGTTATAAAAATAAGGCCCTCACAACAACCACCTATCTCACAAACCAGTTCTTTATTAACCTCATGCTTTGTCTTGGAGAAAACTGACCCAGAGGAAATTATATCCACTATAAATTCACTGCGACCAAACGCTGCTACCGGTTGGGATGGCATCTCGCCTACAATATTAAACAAATTTTCCACCACTGTGGCGCCTGTTTTATGCCATATATTCAGTATTTGTTTTGAAACAGCTGTTTTTCCAACTTCTTTTAAAAAGGCAATAATTCATCCAATCTTCAAGGGGGGTGACGGCACTCTGCCGAATAACTATCGTCCTATAGCTGTTCTAAGTGCTTTATCCAAGGTTCTTGAACGCTTGATAAACAAAATATTGGTTGGTTACCTGGAGCATTGTAAGATAATCTCACAGCAACAATATGGCTTTCGCAAAAATAACTCAACCTCCGACGCAGTTCATGATTTAAGCAGTTTTGTCATAGATCATATAAATAAAAAAAAAAAAGTTCTTACAATATTTCTTGATCTCGCAAAGGCGTTCGACACTGTTCCCGTTTCCACACTCTTAATTAAACTTGAGAAAATAGGCGTCAGGGGGATACAACTGGATCTTTTCCAAAGTTACCTCTCAAATTGTTCGCAAAAAGTCAGGATCGATAGCCATAACAGCGAGGAGCTTTCCATTCACTATGGGGTACCACAAGGAAGCATTTTGGGCCCCACTCTTTTCTTAATCTTTATTAATGACCTGTGTGATCTCAATATCAATAATGCAAGGATAATATCATTTGCAGATGACACCGCAATAACCTTCACCGCGGATTCCTGGTCACAACTCGAGCATCTAGCTCAGCTTGGCTTTGACGTTGCGTTAAATTGGCTTAACTCCCACCCTAAATACGTCCAAAAATAAATTTCTGACCTATTCTAACAGATCGGTCTCTCAACCACAGACTCCAATTTTAATCAAAGCTCACACTTGTCACCCACAAATACAGGGTTCAAATTGTCAATGTCCTCTCTCAACCTCTGTTGAAAGCATCAAATACCTGGGAATAGTCTTAGACAGGAATCTCAATTTTAAATCTCATATCGGTCTGCTAACTGGACGAGTTAGCAAACTGATATACATCTTTAAAACTCTTCGGTGTATTGCCAATCCCATTATAATACGCAATGTCTATTTCGCACTTTGCCTATCCATCGTAACTTATTGTATTTCCTGTTGGGGCAGTGCAGCAAAAACCACTCTTAAGCCGCTGGAAGTAGCACATAGGGCCATTTTAAAAGTGGCCACTTTTCGTCCTATTCTTTTTCCAACCGACCAACTATACAATCACTGCAAATTTCTAAATGTACGGCAACACTTCATACTACAGACAGCCATTCTGCACCACCGCAAAACCTAATACCGAATTATAGACGATAAAAAACGTAGTAAACGTCGAAAAGATGGGATATGCATCCTACCGCGAGTACGCTCAATTTTTGTAAAGAGATTTTTTAACTTTCTTGGTCCGTTTCTATATAATAAAATAAACGAAGAGTGTCAAATCTACGTACTACCATATTACAAATGCAAAAAGAGTGTGCAATCGTACCTCCAAAATAAGTCAAATGACGAAACTGAAAAAATCATACCATAAACAACATGGAAAGCAAACACACACACACACAGGCACACATACACACACACACACACACAGGCACACATACACACACAAACACAGGCACACACACACACACACACACACACACACACACACACACACACACACAGGCACACACACACTCAGACGCACACACCCACACGCACAATCACAAACACACATAATTTTTTTTTTATCTTAACATTATTTTATTTTTACTTTTAATAAAACGTATCTTTAAACTTTAGTTGTCCATCTCTATACTCTAAAATTGTAACATAACATCACAAGCGCTATGTAACCTTTACGTCATTATACCTTAGGGGACCGGACTGCTTCTCCTTAACACAGGTTTTCATAACCTAGTTAGGAGAGCAGTGCTCACCCACACGTTTGTAGATATAGTACTTATTTTGTAAAACTGTATAATTTTTTACGTGTACTACAATGCCTTGTTTTTGAGTAAATAAACATATTATTATTATTTTTTACGTCTCTTGACATTTCTCGGGACCCTGGGGTCCCGGACCTTTAGAAGGCGTACGAGGGGCCAAAGCCAACTCGCAGAGGCCCGTCAGACGTTTTTAATGAAATGAGGCACCAACCGACGATTATCCCTGTATGTACTATGCAAGTGCACCCAAGGACAACCCCCGGTTGGTGTAGGACTATTGCAGGATATGGAAACAAAAATATTGGACTATGGGTTTGGGTGGCTTAAGTTGGCTGGTGACCTGGAACTATGGGAGGACTATGGCCCCTGCCTGATCAATGTTTTATATGTACACGGATAAAATACCAGGGGGTGACTTGCACACTCAATAATGGGCCCCCGGAAACTGTCGCTAGCACATAGTGACGTAGCGACAAGGGGGCAACACGTCCTGAGGCGCTTGAGGAGTGGAGAGGTATTCCACGGCTTTCAGAACAATCCCAGAGCCCGGAAGATGGTCAAGATCCCTACGAGCACTTACTGAAATACTTCCTTCCTCCGAGCACGTTTGCTCTTGCGAATCTCCACTCAAGCCGGCCAATTAAGGCAAGAATGAGGTGGGAGCTCTGTTCCTCGTCAGTGTTCACTCCAGCCGGCCAATAAAGGCAAGCCAGAGATGAGGAACAAGATTTCTCCCGGGAGATAGGGTTCGTGGGGTCGCTACTGCCCAACAGCTCGCCACATGCTGCCCTGCGGGTTTCTGTATCTCTCTTGGTCTGGCTCCTCATCCTAGACCTGTTCCGGCAAAGTAAACTCTACCGGCACAGACCCAGAGTTTGGAGCGCGCAAGCCCCACCACGACGTCAACGTAGAGATACGGCGGTGGGGTTATTATTATTATTATTATTTAACATCTCTTGCAGGACTGTTAAGTTCAGCAGCATATGCTGTCAAAAAAATCCGTCAATTTACTGATGTAGATACCGCGAGGCTGGTCTATTTTAGTTACTTTTATAGTATCATGTCTTACGGTATTTTACTGTGGGGACGGGCGGCAGACATCGAGTCTATTTTTATTCTGCAGAAAAGAGCGATTAGAGCCATCTATTATCTCCGTAGGCGTGACTCTCTAAGGGAACTGTTTAAGGATATTAACATCATGACGGTACCTTGTCAATATATCTATGAAAACATCATGTACGTAAGAAAAACTTACATATTTTTAGTAAAAGAGGTGATAGACATAATTATAGTACAAGAAATAGGGAGCTATTAGTTCAACCAGGTTTCAGACTGGCTAAAGTGGACTTATCTTTCATGGGGTACTGTTTAAAATGTTACAATAAAATTCCTCCCCACATACTTCAACTGAATGAGACGAAATTCAAGTCTTGTATAAAACGCACACTCTGCAGGCAGGCATATTATAAGTTGGGGGATTACATCACTGATAAAAATATTTGGCTCAATGCTGGTCCTGCTTCGGGATGAAAATTGCCGAATGTTTCCGAAACTTACTAGGAAAGTTTCCAATATTGCCGGCAATATCGGTCAATATTGCCGGAAAGTTGCCAAAATTGCCAGATTACATAGGTTTTTTCAGATGCCATTTTTAATGTTTATGCGCTCATGAGGTTTTATGTAATGGTGTAATTATACGTATTACTAGTAAGCCTGTATGTTATATTGTTAATTATACTTAATTTATAATTATCAATGCAATTATGTGAAGATACAAGTTAAACTAGGACACTGGTAACTTCATGATAGCTGAACCCATAGTTTTTTGAGAATTTCACTTATACATTTTATAAATAAATACAGAGGGTATTGATACTGAATGAAATAAATATAAATCATACAAATGTGTAGTGAACACTTTTGTAATTTTTTTGGACTTTTCTTTAAGAAGCTTCATGTGTTTGTATTAACATCGATTTTCATCTATTTCTTGAAGTCTGATTGTGTTGAAATTATAAATTCTTATGTAAGTCTGGTGAGAACACAATATTATGATAATACTGTGCCAGCCATTTTTTTTTTTTGATTTTGGGAAATTATCAAATAACTTTTTCCGCTCTGGGTTCTCAGACTTTTACTGACTAAAACCCACCCGTGTTCCTTCCGTTGCCTGTGTGCCGGGGCCACGGTATCCCTTTCGGACAAACTCGCAACCCTGGCAGGCATAACGGACCCCGTCAGTTGGTGCTGACATCTCTTTGAGGCGTGCGTGGACAACAACGCGCCGTCGACCCGGGCCTGGTCCTTATCGGACGGCGAGCTAGCCATCGCTCACCGTCCGCAAGCCCGCGCCTGCGGTGGCCGAAAATCGGCTTGCGACACCCGACGCCCGGGGCGTCTCCTCTTGGGGCGACTAGGTGCGCGAGGGCGCGAATCTTGCCTCTCCCTCACGCGTTCCGGCTTCTCCTTCACAGAAGGAAGTGACGGACTCCCATGCACTCTCGCTCCGAACCATGGCCTGAACCAGGGCCGGACGCGAGAGATCGCCGCCGCCGATCGCCTCCGTGAGGACACAGCGGTGCTCCGCCCAAGCCGGGCAGACCTCCACCGTGTCCTCCGGGCGATCCACACGGTGGTGACACCCGGGCGTTTCCTTCTGCTTTGAAGGTGTTCATAGGATCTACGCTCTGATATACGTAAACCTACCGAGATTGTGTTCGTTAGATTGGTCTAGGAGAGTACGTGAGTTTTAGATGTATTGTGTCTGCTGTCGACCAAATTTAACGTTAAGTATGATTAATTCAAATAGATAAATATGGCGCGAACAGAAAGTAACTGAAACTCCCAAGCAAGACGCGCTGGGTAGTTCTGTAATTATGTTAGAGTCGTTTTTGAGTAACAGGGAGGCATTAGAAGCTACTGTAATTGCTACTGATTTAAATTTTGATAGACAGATTAAGCAAACAATTATCAGCGAAGACATCTGGTTAAAGACTCGAGATATCATAAACATTTTGTGTTAATTAGTGTAACAAAAGTGATAACGCTACATTGCCTGATGTCCCAATGGCCTTCGAATATATAACTGAGCATTTACAAAATGAAATGTCACATATTGAAACTTTAAATGACGGTCAAAAATCACAAATAACGCAAGATATTTAAAATAGACGTGATTTTGTGGATCTAGTATATTTGCTGCGCAGTGAATGGACTCACTGCGCAGCAAATATACTAGATCCAAAAAATAATGGTGGTAAATTAAAAGAAATAAATCCTGCTTCTGGGCTCAAATTTATATATGACTACTCTCAAAAGAAGAACCTTAACGGAGCAGATGTTATACTGAATTTTCTCAAGCATTTGGGATGAACAATTGTTAAAAAAAATCGATGCAAGAATATGGTGGAAAGAGGTTTTGCGATACTCAAATAATTGCTTCAATCGCAATAGATATTTTAAGCATACCACCAACCTCAGCAGCTAGTGAAAGGAATTGGTCGTTGTGTGGCAGAAATCACACACTAGCCAGAAACAGATTGACACCTGAAAAGTTGAAAGAACCTCCTTTTTTGAAGTCAGTTAAAAACGTCAACTTGTTGTTGCTGGTCAAATCATCTTGCAAGGTTTGACCCTTTTATACATACAGATATATATACATATACATGTATATACTTTCTTACATACAAGTGTGGTTTCATATAAGAAAGTAGAAAAATAAAAAAAGATGATTTCTCTAAAATAGTTATGGTTTCATCACCAATGCGTGTGTGATAATTATAATAATATTTTGCGCTGTGTCTACTAGACACTGATACTTGTGTTTTGAATGGTGCGTGGTGTTTTTAGGAACACGGGCGCGTATACCTAACAACTTGAAAACGGAATTCCGTGCACACGATGACCACATCTGCAATTTGCAGCCCCTTTCGCGCCAGATGTGCGCCCACGCCGCCGCCGCGCCGGCCCTTAGAGCGGATACCAATTGGTCATTTAACTTTTATGATACTCACTATTTGTGTATATTATAGAATGCCATAACGGGGTATCTCAGTAAATGCTCTATATAATCTGACAGTGTAAGCGTATATGTATATTGTGTTAAATACTATACTTTGATACTATAATACTTTGCTCTTATCATTTACTAGTTTTATTTATTATTTACCCAAACTGATGTCTAGGTTCTGTACCTATGATGGTTAATTAGGTGCATTCTTTGAAAAGGGGTTATACAGTTATATTCGACCTAATTTAAAACAAATATGACGGGTGGTTATCGACATTGTACGCTTCTTAAAGTTTTATAGAAATTTTCCGGGTCTCACCCAAAAACTGCTAATGTGAGAAATCCACTCAACCCTGGACGCTATTTTTATACTTTTCTGATAGCATAGAAAACGTATTCATAAATTAATAAAAAAAAGATCTATGGCCTAGGTATTGATAATTATTTTCAATGAAAAAACGCACTAACTCTGATGGATTTTTAAGGTCTTTTTATTGTTTCATTTACAAAAACAAGAGCCTTAGTAAAAAGCTGATGCTATTGGTTGATGATCGTAGGAAGCGTTACAATAGCGGCCGAGCGCTGTAAGCGGGAGTGGTCCTTGCGGTGTACGGATCTCCGCGCCCGCGATAGTACGAACATAAAAACAAGCATTCGGGCGACGCGCGGGTCGGGATTTTTTGTGTGCATAATTTAGAACTTCTCCCGTTTTCCCAACATTTCCCTTCACTGCTCTGCTCCTATTGATTGTAGCGTGATGAAAAGTATACTATAACCTCCCCAGGAGTATGAAGAATAATTGTACCAAGTTTCGTTAAAATCCGTCGAGTAGTTTTTGTTTCTATAAGGAACATACAGACAGACAGATAGACAGACAGACAGACAAAAATTTTACTGATTGCATTTTTGGCATCAGTATCGATCACTAATTACCAGTGATAGGAATAGGTAGTGTCTATTTACCTAAACTTCGAAGAACAGAGACGAGACTTCCTTAGGACTAAACTTTTTCCGGGACATCTGTCCCGAAATTCGGGAGAACACTTTTAAATACATTAAAAAAATATGTTATTTGGAATAAGTAATTCGTCTATATTTACCTAAAGTTTGCGACTAGACATAACATTTATAATTTATAACTCCATAATAATAACTTATCCTCTATGGGCTGTAAAGGAAAGTTAGGGGCTGTTATGTTATGTCTAGTCGCAAACTTAAGGTAAATATAGACGAATTACTTATTCCAAATAACATATTTTTTTAATGTATTTAAAAGTGTTCTCGCGAATTTCGGGACAGATGTCCCGGAAAAAATTTAGTCCTAAGGAAGTCTCCGTTTCTTGTCTCTGTTCTTCAAAGTTTAGGCAAATAGGCACTACCTATTCCTATCACTGCTAATTACCCCCTGATAGTTATTTTGAAAATATATATCATGTACAGAATTGACCTCTCTACAGATTTATTATAAGTATAGATAATAGAAAAACTTATGACAAGAATAAAGAAAATAGGATAGTATGCAATGACAAGAAACTCAATGACGATGGATAGAAATATCAACAGAAGCAACATGACCAATAACAACATAAAACTTGTGAGTTTCAACTGTAGGTTGGTCACTCGTTCAATCGAATGCGTGAGAGGTTTATGCAGATCAGCTGACATTGTGGCTTTACAAGAGACTTGGTTGTTACCGCAAGATGTCCCTTTCCTGGGCACTATTGACGCAGATTTCGAGTTTACGGGAAAATCAGCGATAGATACCGGCGTCGGTGTGTTGCGTGGAAGACCATACGGTGGTGTCGCCTTACTTTGGCGCAAAACTATCTTTCAAGCGGTATCTGTCATACAGTGTACAAGTGCGCGTATATCTGCGATAAAAGTGACGTTGTGTGAAAGTACGGTATTAGTGTTCTCAGTTTACATGCCGACGGACTCGGCCGAAAATCTAGCCGAGTTCACGGAATGTCTGGGCGAGATTGCGGCTATTGTTGAGGAATATAGTGTAGACTCTGTGTTTATACATATTTTAATAACTAACCTACTTTTAACTGTTTGCTATTTACAAATGTACGAATAGGTACTTACACTTCTCGGTAACAATTTTCTATCAACCACTGACAAAAAGCAATTCTAGCCGGCGCGGTGCTTGAAGTCTACGAAAATGATAGGGAATAGGGATGCACAATACACACTTCACAGTTGAGCACTCTTCAGACGGTACGGCTTTTGTCAAACTTAGCCGCAGCCATACGCGTACTTCGATGAGAATCCCATTCGAACGCCGGGTCCGGGGGTTCAGAACCCCGCGAACACGGAGCGAATCTAAGTTTTGCGGCTCCGCGTAAAGTTATCACTAGCCCTCAGGTTACCGACGCAACATACCACATACCACCACATACCGATTAGCATACTGACGTACTCCAAATTAGAATAACTGTAATTTCGATCCATTTTTACAAATCACGACAACGCATTACGCGTCATACGGCGATCGCGGGTCAACTGAGAGAACCCGGCGATGCGTGTGGAGGCGCTCGCTGCTGCTGTGTGCGTGCGGACTAGCAGACTAGATTATGCAGTATTACTACGCGCGACTGATTATTTTCGTCAGCACATTTACAAATTGCTCTTCGCTTTGTCGGTAGCGCCGCGCACGGCGGTTCGTTTGATAACGTAGTTACCTACGTTATTTGTATACGACTACTATTGTTGCTCACGCTTTCGAGTTTATGCATATTTTTTTTAATTATTTGAAAACTTTAACATTCTATTTTTTTAAGTTTATCTCTATGATTCAATAGTACTACTTATGGCAAATCGTTTTGCCACGGGAAAACAACCATTAAAATTTCAGCGTGTATGCGTACGTACGCGCCTCGCGGCTGCCGGCAACCCACTAAGCAATGGGTCGCGTGCGACCCGGCGGCCAGTAGGTAGTGATTTATCTGTTAATCTGTGGCGCAAGTCCTACTCATACCTTGTTACCCGGTTTTTCAAATAAATAAAACAGGTTTATATGATTTTAAATTATTCATTTTACTATTAGTATCACCATTAATTTGTAATACCTACTCAGTGCCACCATTGACCACGTAGTACCTAGGTAAATATCAGAAAGGTTAGTTTATGACTATTGTAATATCTTTTGACAGAGTGGGCCGATTTTAGTTAAATAAAGACTAAATGTTAATTCAAGATACGGACTATGACTTTATTTCCAGACCCGTAAATCTCTTGAAAATAGTGAATTTTAAAAACAACCCCTATTATACCCGTTTGGGGGATGACTTTACAAAAACGCTGATACGCGTAATTCTTTATTTCTTACCAAAAGCATAAATTTGAATATCCCTAACTTAAGAAATGCTGGGTTTCCCATACAAACTCTCATCCCTTATGGGTTACTTTTGAGAAAAAACGTACCCTATGTCCTTCTCGTCCATCTATCTTCTCGCCAAATTAAATCGACATTCAGTGGTTTAGCCGTGAAAAAGTAACATACAGACAGACACAGAAAGAGTTACTTTCCAATTTATAATATAATATTAGTATGGATGGATTTATCTCTCACGGTTTACCCGAGTGCACGCCAGTAAAGCTCCCAGTCGGCATGAATTTTTTCCGACATCTTCAACAATAATCTTGAATCACTCCGTCCATTTGTGAAAACCGTTTGAATTCAGAGACGCCGGTGGCAGTGGTATAATTGCCACTGCTTGAGCGGATCGACGATACGCGTACAACGGTACAAGTTCTTTTTGTTCTTTTGGCGCGTGGCTAAAATCGAAACTGACGCCACCATGTTTTGTCAATACAATTTCTGTGACAATTTCACAAAATATTTTTACCATCAATGTCATTTATGTAATGCGTATATGCGACCCGTGGATAACATGTAGTGTGTGCAGGTGATCGCGAAGCTGTGCAAGTTGGGCTACGCGGCGGAGGACATCGTGAGCAACATCTTCCGCGTGTGCAAGACGCTGGACGCGGGCGAGGCCACGCGGCTGGCCTTCATCCGCGAGGTGGGCCTGACGCACATGCGCGTGGCGGACGGGCTCTCCTCGCCGCTGCAGCTGGCCGGCCTGCTGGCGCGCTGCTGCCGCGCCGCCGCACAGCTGGCCTGACCCGTGTGTGCGCCGGGCTACATCCGCGAGGTGGGCCTGACGCACATGCGCGTGGCGGACGGGCTCTCCTCGCCGCACAGCTGGCCTGACCCGTGTGTGCGCCGGGCTACATCCGCGAGGTGGGCCTGACGCACATGCGCGTGGCGGACGGGCTCTCCTCGCCGCACAGCTGGCCTGACCCGTGTGTGCGCCGGGCTACATCCGCGAGGTGGGGCTGACGCACATGCGCGTGGCGGACGGGCTCTCCTCGCCGCACAGCTGGCCTGACCCGTGTGTGCGCCGGGCTACATCCGCGAGGTGGGGCTGACGCACATGCGCGTGGCGGACGGGCTCTCCTCGCCGCACAGCTGGCCTGACCCGTGTGTGCGCCGGGCTACATCCGCGAGGTGGGCCTGACGCACATGCGCGTGGCGGACGGGCTCTCCTCGCCGCACAGCTGGCCTGACCCGTGTGTGCGCCGGGCTACATGCGCGAGGTGGGCCTGACGCACATGCGCGTGGCGGACGGGCTCTCCTCGCCGCACAGCTGGCCTGATCCGTGTGTGCGCCGGGCTACATGCGCGAGGTGGGCCTGACGCACATGCGCGTGGCGGACGGGCTCTCCTCGCCGCGCAGCTGGCCGGCCTGCTGGCGCGCTGACCGACCGGTGTGTTACGCTTGTACGAGCATACTGTACATGCAGTCACTCGTACAAGCGTTTCTTCATAGTAAATGTATATTTTAGCTATTATGGTTTAGTTCTAAGTTATTCATGTAAACAGTGTTAATAAAATAAATTAAACCAATTGATGTGCTATAAAAATTTATTCCTCAATCAGATTACACTGTAATATAATATAAAATTCTTAACAAGGTAAAAAAATAAGGGCGCGTTGGTTCAGATCGCGCGCCCCGAGCTAAGCTCTGGGCCGGGAGTCACCGCGCGATGATCTCGAGCAGCTTGTTGTGCTCCACCATGAGACTCTGCAACACACCGTCGTTACGTAGCGGTCAGTCGGTCATACCTCAAACTTACAAGTAATAACACAGACACTGGTAATATCAAGCAGCACATTTATCCTACGATTTGGAATGTCATTCGTATCCACGATATCTTTATACCAAGTACTACACGCATTGTGCCAGGCACAAATATGTTTTCATTTTATTTCAAAGGGCACATTTATTAGTATTGTATAAATATTCTATGTTAGTAGCATGCAGTATAACAGATATCGTCGTTTAGTCAGTGTCGCGGAGGGAGAGCGTGCGGTGCGTGACGTCAGTGGCGCGGCTCAGTGCAGCACGCGCTGCTCCTCCACGGGCACGCCGTCGATCATCCGCTGGTGCTCCTCGCTCAGCGCCTGCACACACACACACACAGTCACTGGTGCTCCTCACTCAGCGCCTGCACACACACACAGTCACTGGTGCTCCTCGCTTAGCGCCTGCACACACAGTCACTCCACGCACACGTTACACGCTGCAGACCTGAGTGCACATGCGCCCCCTCCGTACGAGCCGAGCTTATTACAGGTCGTTGTATGACCAGACAGCTGAACTAATTAAAGTTTTTGAAGAGCATAGCAGCTAGGTTAGTTAATAACTTAAGATATTGACACCGCGTCTCACTGGCACCTTACGCAATTAAGCGGCGGCGTAGTGTTGAAAGTGATCGTGTAGATAATTGTGTTGTGCTCACCTTGAAGTACTTGACGGTCTTGACGCGCAGCTCCAGCGTGGCATCCTCGTCGCACACGAACAGCGCCTGCGCATGCTGCTGGAAGGCCGACACGGTCCACATGTGGTTCACGCCCTCCTCCACTGCCTTGGCCAGCGCCAGCGACTTGTGCACGCCCGTGATCAGGATCATCACCTGCACGCCACAGTGTTACTAGTGCACGCGCCTAGCGTCTAGTCACGACATCTTGTGATAGTCGCCGTCGGACATACTGTAGCAGACATGGTGAACAATTTAAAATGTCAATATGTTCCATACACTACAAGTTACCATTAACATCTGAACATTCATTACTTCATTAATATCTGAGCAGATGCTAATGAAGTAATAAGTTTCATACACTAGTATGAAACTTATTGACATTTTAAATTGTTCAGAAATATTTGGGTCACCTTGTCTGCTACAATATATCCGACGGCGACTGTACAATGTGAGTAAGTACACTCACAGACAAATTATGTTCTTCCCCTTAAGGGTTATTTTTGTCTGCTCAGTGTACGATAGTCTGCTTACCGACTCGGCATTATAATTTATGTTGGGTCATAATTTCAATGCCGCAGAAGGAAATTCAGCATTCTTCTTTACATGTCAGAGCGAGAGAGTATTAAAAATGTGGCTCAGACAACAAAATAAATAAAAAAACGGCCGGGCCATTATAAAGGTTCTAGGTTTGAAACAAAGAATTTGAAAACTGACGAAGATATAAAAGACTTGAGTGCCCATACCTCCTTAGCGTCCATGACGGTCCCGACGCCGACGGTGAGGGCCTGGCGCGGCACCTTGCTGATGTCGTTGCCGAAGAAGCGCTTGTTGGCCTCCAGCGTGTCGTAGGCCAGCGTCTTCACGCGCGTGCGCGACACCAGCGACGAGCCGGGCTCGTTGAACGCGATGTGCCCGTCCGGCCCGATGCCTGCACATACCGGACATCCCGCACGTCAGCCTACACACTATACTTCGTATTTATACACACTTATAGCAGCTGTGAACACCGAGGCAATTCAGCTGTTAGACAACACAAACATAGTGCGAAGACTAAAACGAACGAAACCCTTTGAGTTAGTGTAGTGTCAAACGTGTAGAAATAATAGTGACCATGACATATAACACATGAACAAAGTGTTTTTATTATTATATCAGACTCTAAGAAAGTGGAAAGGACTTGTGTACAGTGCAATAAACACTATTGTATGTTTTAAAATAAGTATAACGTAAAAAAAAAAGATTACAATTGCTAATTAGTCTTAAAATCTTAATTATTAAGAACCTGGTTCTTTCTAATGAAGAACAAAAAGCTTATAGCAGCTCAGTGTACACCAGGGTCCCAACCTTTTAAGGCGCGATCCCGTGCGAAACACAGCAGTAGCCGTTTTTTAGGCTGTTTTTGGGAGCCAACTTCTCTTTATCTAAAAGAACTAGCAACTAATAAAAAATAAATTAAATTTCTACATAATCTTGACTCCAAAATGGTAGTTTCTTTTTTTTTTTTTCAAATTGTAAACATAATATATATGTCTGATTATATATAAATATAAGCACAAATAAATATACATAAATACACGAATATACTAAAACAAATAATACAAACAATGGGAAAACATTAACGTTGTGATGATACTGCCAGCTTCTTATGAATGTGCTCGCGAACTTTAACTTTAAAGGATAACCGGTTGGTTGCCATCCTGATTTCCTGGGGAAGCGCATTCCACAGGGAGATAGATTGAATGAAGATGGAGGAGTGAGTGGTTTACTTTCGACCAGTCGTACAGAAATAGAAAAACTTATTTTATCGACTTATGCAGAAAAGCTGAACCTAATTGTACAGCTCCTAAGTATTATGAAATGTTTTGGATTCAGCCTTGTCCACGAGCGGACAAGGTGCCGCGGGAGACGAGGGAGGGTGCGGGAGTCGCGCGGCCCGACGCCGCGGCGCGACCCAATCAGCGACGACCAACGCGGACCGCGCTTTACTTCGCCACGCAAACATTTTTAGAGCAGTGATAGCCTAGTGGTGTGACCGTCGGACTGCCAAGTCATAGGTCTCTAGTTCGAACCCAAGGCACGCACGCACCTCTGACTTTTCGGATTCTTGGGCGTATTGTATAATTATCAGTTAACTGATTCAGGCGTAACCTTGCGGAAATCCATTATAAAATTCTATAGACGTAGATATATTAAGTAACCTATTCCGCTTAACTATTCCTAAAGAATCATTAGTAATGAGTAGTTTTATCATTTGCTTCTTACTTCAAAAACGGTGAAGGAAAACATCGCGAGGAAACCGGCATGCATGAGCGATATTTCTTGACGGCATGTGAACCCAAGTCAGAGGCCTACGGGCGGCTTTAAAACTCTTACACCAGGTTAGTCACTAACCACACGCACAGCTTTAATAACCACCCATGGCTACCATATTTTACGCAAATAAATTATCTTATCTTAAAGAAGAAGACTGAATATTTTTGCCTTTGATATTACACCTATATTTTATGCCAAGAAAGTCAAATTTAATAAATACATCGGTCACTCTACGCCCCCTACCGGTTAGGAACCCATGCAATAAATAGACGAAAAGTGATGTGTGCAGATAGTTTGAACCCGTGCGGTGCAACGCACTAACACCTAGACCGGGCAGGGCACTGCCATGATTATGGCGTGCCCCTTACCGCGCCACGTGTTTACCTCCGACGAACAGATGCACGCCCCCCGCGGCGGCGATGAGGTCCTCGAAGCGCCGGCACTCGGCCACCAGGTCGGGCGCGTTGCCGTCCAGCACGTGCGCGCAGCCCGGGTCGATGTCCACGTGCTTGAAGAACTCATTCCACATGTAGTAGTGGTACGACTCCGGGTGGTCGCGCGGCAGACCTAACACACAAACCATTTTTGATTGATTCACAAGGCAGACACAAAGGTAACAATCACAGTATATCACTAGGCTCACGTATAGGTTTGACCTGATTATGACATGACCCAAAGCGTAATCGCACAACATGGCAAGCAGCAACAATAATATTATAATGATGATAACTACAGTAAAAAGGTTAGTTCACTACAGCTACAAGTTCTGCGCGTCTGCCCTCCGACACTTGCGGCCCTTGTAGGCACGTGTAGGAGCCCAAACACGCGGTAAACAACATATTTGACACAATGGAGATTGTTTGCCTAGAGAGCAATCAACTATTTTAAAGGCGAGTGTTTCTTTGAATCTCAAAGTACGTCACTCGAGCTATGTTAATAAACTACTCTGTGCTCGACCTTATAATAGTGTTGCTTCCGAGGTGGACACTACCTTTCATAGAGAAAACCCTCTATGAGAAAATAAGTAAGTGCAACTTATGAATAAGAATAGCACCTACGTTTATTTATTTCATTCTCACTACTTGCGGAAGACACACAAATTTTTTATAAAACGTAAAATTCGAATTTGAGTAAACAATTACGAATGAAGGCATTTCCCGCGTATTTGTTTTTTTCACACTTTTTTTAAAATTTGGATTGCGCTCCATTTTCTTTATCATTCAGTCTGTTACTTGTTCAAACAATATTCGTTATTTGATCTTTTTAGTGATTGGAACGTTTACTAACAAAATACTCTAAGCAATATCCACATTCCAAATTCAAATCACTTTTGGTCTAGGTATTAAAGAGTTATTTTGGTCCCTGTTTACGAAGAATAAACTAGCTCTTTTTGAATAGATGTGAAAAAGTTATATTATGTAAAGAAAACCTTATTTAAAGTGTTGGCTAAGAATCCTCCATAATAATTGGGAAAAAGGAAGATCCAGTCTAGTAACTGTGCAATATACGCAGTCGTCACGTTCTTTCGCAACCTACCTAGTTTGTTTCGCGACTTCCAAATCGCATACTAAGTAGGTACAAACGATTTGGGACGACACGACACGATTTTTGTCGCATTATTTTTATTTCTGTAAGTAGATCTTTTAAGACACTATAAACGTCAATTTTTCGGTCAATGTTTGGAAACGGCTTATGTTTAACTTACCACCAGATATAGTAACATATAACAGACAAAAATAGTACTAAATGATCATCAAAATTAAACCCGCATTTTAATATAAAATTACAATCAAAGTTTTAACATCTCGCTATCCTATTAAAGCAAAACGACTCCAAATTATATATTATAATACTAAATTTCAATATTCCTAACTTTTATAATTACTATTCTCAAAATACCGAGTTTCAATAGATCGAATAATAAAAAGTCCGACTTAATGATAATTCGAAACATCAAAAATACGAATTCCGATTATTAAAATACCGATTAATACAATTCCGAAATAAGAACGCCTTAACGAACGCCCTAACCTAACCTAACGAACGCCCTTTTTTTTTTTTTTTTTTTTTTTTTTTTTTTTTTTTTTTTTTTTTTCGCTGAGAAATGCTTTATGCATCCCCGGCTCGTGGGGGACGAGTCGGGGTATGTGGGACTCCTGTGTAAAATACAGTATACCCACTAAAACTCAGCGGTGCTCCCGCATCGCCGTGATGGGAGGGCCATGGGAATCCGGCTCAGCCTTTACGTCCACAGCCCTCCCGGCGCATGCCCGCCTAGCTGGCGGGCCCCACAGGCCCCCCACCTGCGTGGCGGGGGGCTACGGGAATGACCGGGAGCACCTGGCCATTCCCGTCCGGCACTGGTGGAGGCCTGTGCGATGCAGGCGAGGGTGCCCCCGCACCCGTTGCCTGCTGGCCTCCACCTGGGAGGAGGAGTCGGAGATGACCGTCGAACTGACGTCTCCTTCGACCCCTCCTCCGCCTTCGGAGCGGTGCCGCGTCGGGATCGTCCTCCCGCACGCGCTCCGCCGCCTCCTTCTGGGACATGACGTGTTCGCAGAAGGAGGCGACCGCCGCCCAGGACCCCTCGTCCCTCAGCATGGCGCCCACCACGCCGGGGAGCGAGAGGTCCAACCCGATCGCCGCGACGAGACTGCGGCGCGGCTCGGACCACGACGGGCACACCTCGAGAGTGTGCTGCGCCGTGTCCTCCGCCGCGCCACAGTCGTGGCACGACGGCGTCTCCTCCCGCCCGATCCGATGCAGGTACGATCCGAAACAACCGTGTCCGGACAGCACCTGCACCAGGCGGAACGAGAGGAACCCGTGCGGCCGCTCGAGCCAGTCCCGCAGGACCGGCCCGATCGCGTCGAGGGTTCGGCGGCCGAAGACTGCGGAGGCGAGGTCCGTCGTCCAGTGGACGACGATGGCGTCCCTCGCCTCCCGCCGGACGGCCTCCCGCTGTTCCGGGGCGAAGGGCTGACCCGCCGCCCTCCGCCTCGCCTTCCACTCGTACACTCTGGCGAGCACCCACGCCTCGAGTTCCCAAGGAGGGGTGCTGGCCAGAGCGCATGCCCCGGCAAAGCTCACCGTGCGGTGAGCCCGCGCCACCCGCTGGGCTATCGCCCGTTGAGGTGCCCGCAAGGCCGCGGCGTTCTCTCGTCTGTGGAGGGACTCCTCCCAAATGGGGGCCCCGTAGAGGGCCATGCTCCTCAAGATGCCGGCGTAGAGTTGCCGGCATCGCGCGCTGGGCCCCCCCAAGTTGGGAAGGAGCCACGAGAGAGCGCCCGCGGAACCTAACGAACGCCCTAACCTAACCTAACGAAACGCCCTTTTTTTTTTTTTTTTTTTTTTTTTTGTTCCGGGGTGGAAAATCCTCATGGATGTCCTCCGCCCTGGGGCGGGCGGAGGGGTCTGTCAGACTCTTACTGACTAAAAACCACCCCGGTGTTCCGACTCACACCTACGCCGGGGGTCGCGGGAACGAAAGAATCTTCCGCAACCCCCGGCCGGTGCCGGCCCGCCACCGCGGGCCTCCTCTCGGGTCAGGGGGGGGAGTGAGGTGTTTGACTCCCCCCGCGACGTCTCAGAGGGGCGCGCGTGGAACACTACGCGCCGCCACCTCGGGTCCTGATGTGTGGGGGGCGACGGACGTTAACGAAACGCCCTAACCTAACCTAACCGAAGTGATTCATCAATAATACAGGGGATTTGCAGCATGCAACATACAAGCAGGCATGCAACATGCAAGCAGGCATGCAGCATGCAAGCAGGCATGCAGCATGCAAGCAGGCAAGCAGCAAGCAAGCAGGCATGCAACATGCAGCAAGCATTGTTTCTGTCACAGCTCCGGCGCTGCGGGGTTTGGGCGGCCCCACGCGAGCTTATCGTCGCAGATGGTTTTAACGCTCACCACCGCAGATTCGGCTTGCTGGCCGCCCCACCCCTCCGCGCCTACGCGGGCTTAAATTACACTCTTGGGGTAGGGCAGACAAGATTGCGTGAAGTCGGTTTTGCAGCGATTCGTTTCTGTCACTAAATTTTGTAGCACAACATGTCGACTTTTAGTTTATTCGAAGTATTAAAAATCGGAATGTCGTTTTTCGGACCGAGAACCCTTCGAGCAATTGATTCTTCGAACGTATGAAAATCGGAAAACTAACAAATCGCATTTACAACTTTCGGTAAAATAAATTTCGTGATTTTTAATAATAGACATTATAATTCTTAGGTATTATGAAATTCGGACTTTTGAAAATCAGAACATCGAAATTAGGAATAAAATATTTCGGAGTATTTGGGTGTTCCCCTTAATATGGCATCATAATACTTTATTTGGTAATAAGCCTACATTTTATGGCAATTACAGTGGTTTATTTAGGCAGAAATAGCGCATTAATTTGCTCGCTAAGATTTGGTGATCATTTACTACATTTGGTGTTCGAATACAATTTCAAGTGCAGTTGTGACTAAAATAGCTAGTACTATTGTAATTTTAGACTTAATTTTTTTCTGGTGTCAAGTATATATTTTTGGTAAAAGAACTAAGGGTATCAAAGCATTTTATGGTGGTCGTTATATTTAACCCCTTTTAAAACTAGATGGTGCGGGCATTTTCTATCTGGCGGAGCCCTGAGAAGAAATGCCGAAACAAACTAAGGGGTCATGGATGGTCCAAAGAAGTTGTCGGTACGGTACTTGCCAGGTGTACATCTCGGACAGTTTCTATCAATACCTGTATGAGATGAGACTGTTATTGTGTAGGTACTTACCGACATACTCGTCCATGTTGAAGGTGGTGACGTACTTGAAGGAAAGTCGGCCCTCCTTGTAGAAGTCGATGAGGCGGCGGTACATGCCGAGCGGCGTGCCGCCAGTGGGCAGGCCCAGCACGAAGCGGCGGCCCGGGCCCGGCGCGAACTGCGTGATGCGCTGCAGCACGAAGCGCGCCGCCCAGTCCGCTACCACGTCAGCGTCTTCCAAGATTATCAGACGCATGTTTGTATCTGTGTTACTGAAATGTTCAAAATACGTTACGAAGGTTACATAGAGTAGAAAAAAAAAAACCCGGGAATATTGAATTGTTATTATGATTTTCGATTTACTTATGTACCTATGTAGTTTTGTTTACCATCATCATTTTAATTTAGTCATTTTTGTGCAGATGTCGGACGAAGCTTTTGCATCATTTCAAGTGTCAAGACTATTTGTTTTAAATAAACAAACGATTAAAGTAGCATTGGCACAAGAGATAACGTGTCGTCGCCCTAATTATCAATAAAAACAACACTCGATCCAGTGGCGGTGGACAGCGGACTGGCGGCCGGTGATCATTCCAATAATACCTACCTACCGCACGTTATCTACATCCGACATTATTGCGGTGACTTACATTATCTACTATAGTTGATTGAACTTATTTATTTGCAAATATGGTAAACAAATGAGTTACGAGCTACATAAACACGAAAAGGAACTAGGTGCAGTTGACTTATATCATTTATCAGTGTGAAGTGTAACCGCAGATTACAGAGTGTAGTCTAATGTAGCTAAGAAAATATATTTGGACTAAGGTAAGATCGACATCATCTAAGTATCTAACAAAACACAACTGCAGCTTGCAGTTGTTTCGTTCTGTAGGCCTTCCGACATGCACCTCCTTGCGGAGGCACCTCGTAAGTTACGCTCATGCTCCGAATAGTTAGAACAATTATATTTGTTAGTATTTAGGACTTGTTTAGTGTTTCGTCATTTCGTGCAGGTAAGTGACTCCGCCCACGACAAAATGTGACATTGATAATTGTGGGACCTAGTTTTTCAAACTTTGGGAAAATACTAGACCGGTTTGGTATTTAGATCAAGGAGTTTAACACTAGGAATTAAAAAAAAATCTTTCACAGAGTCCGCAGTAATGTTTTAATGATTGAACGATGGGCATCTTTTCAATAGAAATAACTGACCAAAAGTATGATGAAGCTATAGTTTGTTAGATTACGGAACATAATTTAATTTAAATATTTTTGGCAACGCAAAGTGTCAACAACCTTTAGCGGGGTCACTTACCTCTAGTGTGTGAAGGTCACAGGGCGCACTCTCTGCGTGGCACTCCTCACTCTCTGGTTCTTATATTGTTTTATTTGATGAGCGGCGTGTGCGCTAACAATAACAAAACGCCTGGCTCGTTTAGAACGCCACTAGCGAGTGATAACGATGATAGTGCACGCTCGCTCACGCAGCCACTGACATGTGTAAACGTCATACGTTCTGACAACTGACAATTGGCGGCCAGTGTTGTTACCTAAGAAAAATATTCCAGTACGGGAGAAAAATATAAAACGCTAGTTCCATTAAATGTGTTTTATTTCTAGTACAATAATACTTATCTGGAGATTATCAATAACTTAGAGACGCTAGGTCCCCACCGTGTCAACTAGCTCTTAGAACTTTAACAACAATTTATTATATTTGTGAAGATGTCTAGGACTTGTTCCGTCTGTGTGAAGTAACTGACACTTTTTGGAGCAAAACTTCTTCCTTTTACAACAATATTTTAACCGGTAACACAGAAATGTTTTTAAAATTACCAAATATTACAAATATATAAAATTACATTCAGAGAGCAAATTGTGTACTATGTATAGCAAGATTTAATCAATTTTATTAGAACGTGTTCTGTAGCCACACGACCCAGAATGTTACCACTCCACGCTAGTGTACAATGTATTTCACTATGTAGACAGAAATTTCGACCAAGTTGAAATAATTGTTTGAGAGGTTTTTGCTTATTTTATTACATATTTTATTAAAATATTATATATCTAATTATAAAAATACTTATATTGTAATATAAACGTCTATGTAATGGTACCTTATAGATATCTATACAATGTGTGGGGGTGATCCAAGATATACAATAAACTAAAACGACGGTCCGCCCACTAACGATCGGTTTTGTAAAGTAACTTACTAAAGAATAAAGAACAGACGAAACGTCAGTCACCGCCTCATATCACAGAGCTCGATCAACTATAGACGTGTGCGCGACACAACACTAACAACGACACGCTCGGAGCCACGCTCGACGACTTCCTCGCAAATGTGACATCTCCGAAGTCAGAACTATTCGCTACATATGCTATATTCGTAAAGTACACATTATGAATAGGTGCGAACACAATAGATCATTCTAAATCCTCCAAATTGCTGCGAGTTATAATTAGTAGAACTGCTTTATTTAAGATGTTGTGATATAAATATTATTATAGCCTAGAATAAAATAAGAATATAATGCGGCTTGCGAGGGCGCATCATACCGTAAATAGCTACATATGTAGTGCTAGATAATAACATAATATTAATTATAATAGTTCAGTCGAGTCAGGCGCCTCGGAACAATAAACAGGAGCCACTAGCCAACGTTACTTATAGTATTATGCACTAAACAATAAACAAGTGAGTGGACCGCGGGCCGCCGGGCGACTGTGTACACTCGTGGCCTCAGTGTAGCAACACTAAAAAGGAACTTTCAAGATAAGAAAACAACGTATCTAATAATATCAATAAAATATTTACATTTTGCAGTCACTGCTGTCGCGACGCCGCGATTTAATATTACACAGTTATCTCTGAGGTCGAAATATGTCGAATTCAGTTTTCTGATAGTAAACGAAGTGCAGTGTTGTTGCACTGTATCATTATAGTCTGCGGTGCACGGTGAGGGAAGAGTGGGCCCCCTAGTGAGAGCGGTAGCGCGCGGACTGCGCCGGGGCCTGCACGGTGAGTGAACAGTGGGCCCCCCTAGTGTGTGCGGTAGCGCGTGGGCTGCGCCGGTGCCTGCACGGTGAGTGGAAAGTGGGCCCCCTAGTGTGTGCAGTTGCGCGCGGGCTGCGCCGGGGCCTGCACGGTGAATGGAAAGTGG
Source organism: Agrochola circellaris (assembly GCA_914767755.1). Taxonomy (NCBI): domain Eukaryota; kingdom Metazoa; phylum Arthropoda; class Insecta; order Lepidoptera; family Noctuidae; genus Agrochola; species Agrochola circellaris. The sequence continues at coordinate 21,331,937 of OU611843.1, read as the reverse complement.
GCCCCCTAGTGTGTGCGGTAGCGCGTGGGCTGCGCCGGTGCCTGCACGGTGAATGGAAAGTGGGCCCCCTAGTGTGTGCGGTAGCGCGTGGGCTGCGACGGGGCCTGCACGGTGAGTGGAAAGACGGCCCCCTAGTGTGTGCAGTTGCGCGCGGGCTGCGCCGGGGCCTGCGCGGTGAGTAGAGAGTGGGCCCCCTAGAGTGTGCGGTAGCGCGTGGGTTGCGCCGGGGCCTGCACGGTTAGTGGAGAGTGGGCCCCCTAGTGTGTGCGTTTGCGCGCGGGCTGCGCCGGGGCCTGCACGGCGCGTGGAGAGTGGGCCCGCTAGTGGGTCGCTAGTGCGTGCGGTAGCGCGCGGGCTGGGCCTGCGCGGCGAGTCAGTCGAGGCGCGCGCGCTTGTTGGGCGGGTCGCCCTCGCCGCTCCAGTAGGCGTACTCGGGCAGCCACTTCACCAGCTGCGCGTCGAAGAACTCCTCCAGCCGCTTGGCATCCTTGTAGATGATGCTGTCCGGCTGAACATAGACGACACGTTACGACAACACATACAAGAAAACAATAATTATTTGTTACAGATTTTACCATACACATGAATGAGACCAGATATGAATATTTACTTGCCGTATCAAAAAGTCTTAAAAGCAAATGGTCCTAATAGCAAAACGACCTCTAATCAAAACGACACTTTAGCAAAATATCCTATACAAGCAAGGCCAAGGGTCCTAAAAATAAAAAAAACAGAAACGGTACTGTTTATAGCAATAACGTCCTATTTAATTTAATGGGACTTTTTGGAAAAAATAGACGTGTGTTCGTAGCGAAGATATACCCAACTGGCAAAAACATGTGCTATAATAGTCGAGACCACATTTCTGTTTCAGCTGATAGTTCAATAATGTAGATGTAATAAGTCGTATAAAAAGGGAGTAAACGTTTACTCAACGCAATTTGGGCGCAAATTATTCAGCTAATAGTGCTATGAAAGTCGTGTTACTCTTGAATAAGGAACATAATTGTTGATTAATTATCGAGTAAAAGCAAAACTGGACCAAATTAGAGTAGTAATAGCAATATTGCTGCCTTTCCATGACCAATGACGGAGTTAATGCTGTTTCGTTACTATTAATCAACAAAATCATAATGTTGGCGATTTACTATAAATCGTCATTTCTGTCAGTTAAAAGCAAAGATTTTGGTGTTATTCCACAATTTCGCTCTGTATCAGTTATTTCGTCACTATTATTCCATTATTTCTTATCCGATACGGAACTTTGTGTGCGGCTTGTTAGAACAAATATGAAAGTATCTTAGGAGTTATTTAACATATATTTGTGGGCCACACTAATAATTAATAAAGTTTATCAAATTTTGTCGAGATGTTAGATCAAGATCCATTAAACTAATTTAAGTAAATATATTGCTATTACATCACAATATATGGATTATTAGTCGAATAATTGTATAATGTTATCTCATATATACAGGGTGTAAAAAGACACATCACAAAGCCGTAAACTACGCATACTGTACGTATAGCTAAGTAGCTTTGCGCAAAAATTATTGCTGGGAACCGTAATTTTTTTTTTTTTAATAAAAAAAAACAAGTTTTTACTGCGCGCAATGTAACGCGAACCCACGCTTGAATGAACGGATTCAGTGTTAGTTAAGCTCCGCCCCTACGCTACGTAGGTAGGTACTTGTTGTTCATTGCGTTTTTGTAACTTCAAATGCGTAATCTGTTAAGATAAATCTAAAATTCAGGTAATGTTTGTTTGGAAAAAAGTTTCGTATTATCGCATTGAATTCATTTTCGTGAAAAAGTAAAAAAAAATAATGCGACTTTGACCTTCAATATCTCCAGAACCAGTGGATTCCCAGGTATGGTCTTGTGGAAAAAAATGATGCAAATAATGGGTAGAATATGTGGCTTTCGGCTTCGGAAAGTGTCTTTTTACACCCGATATAATACAGCCATATGTAGACAATTTTGGGGTTCCTTAATTAAAAGCTGTGCCTGCTCCCATGAGCCCCAACCTCAACTCGTTCCACCTACACCCTCAGTGGCTCAGCCTGTAGGTAGCTGTTTGGATGACAATAGAATTAATAATTTGGCTAACACAACTTATGTATTCTCTGACAAATTTGGTCAAGGTTTTGGTAGTATACTTAATCAGTGTTCGCAACAATATGTAATTAATAATTGCTTACCCGGTGCCCGTATTAGCCAATTAATTCATAATATTAAATTGACAAAAATAAACCCCGGATCCACTGTTATATTATTATTCGGGGATAGTTTAACTGTCAGAAAAAAGCACATAATTAAATGTGTCAATTTGATGTTACTTCTCAATGAGACCAATAATTGTAAATTTATTTTCTGTGCCTTGCCTTATTCTCAATATTTGTCTAATGAGAAAAATAGGCACATTTATAAATTAAATATGTTAATTTATAATAGGACTTGTCGTCACAATGACGCTATTTTATAGTTTGATTGTAATCAATTTATTACTGATTACAAACTGACAAATTATACTATGTACGAGTACTTGCCACCTAGTTGTAGGAGACAAATTGCTAATCTTTTAGCATACAATATACCTACACAGTGACACTGGTACTTGTACAGTACCATCGCTTACTGTTAGTAGTGATACTAACACTACTTTTGATACGCCTTGTAGTTTAAACTATTAGGTGCGACAACGGATAAGCCCCATATGTTCAATGTTGTACATCAAAATATGCAGGGTCTGTCCGGCAAAGAACTAGAGTTAAGTTTATTTATGGAAAACTATGATGTTCAGGTGTTATGTTTGACTGAACACTGGTTGAAGGAACATGAAGTAGTGTTTATCAATGATGACTTGTTTACTGTACAAAGTGCATTTGTAAGAAAAAGTGCTATTCGCGGTGGGTCTTTAGTTCTTGTTTCAAACAAGTTCAAATGTAAACAACGTTTAGATTTAGTTAATTTTTCTATCGAGCGCACTATTGAGTTGTCTTGTGTTGAACTAGAGCGATACGTTATAATTTGCGTTTATAGACCCCCCCTCTGGGGATTTTATTCGTTTCGAATCGGTAGTGGAGGATTCACTCAATAGGTTAAAATCAAGTAATAAAAGTATAATTTTATGTGGAGACTTCAATATTAATATTTTAGATGTTACTCCATTGAGTGTTAGACGTCTCAATCTGTTCAGGTCTTATAATTTAATTAACTTGTTTTTTTAACCTACTAGGATCACGGCATCTTCGTCGACTTGTCTTGATAATATTTTTAGTGATTGTGATGCCAAAAATAAATTAGTTTTGAGTGACTTAACGTCTGACCACTGTGGTTTATTAGCTAGCTTCCCTATGCCATTACATAAAAAGCCGCATAAAATAGAATACAGGCCTTATACAGCTAATCGTTGCATCAAGTTTAAAAAAAATAAACCACATAGAATTATACCATCTATATTAGAACACGAGAATCCCAATGAAATTTTATTGACTTGAATGTGCCCTGGCGGCTGTGAGTATGTCATGCTCACTCAGATGTCTCGCTGATGGTGGCGCGTGTGTTGGATCATTTAGCTCCCTTCAAAATGGTTGAGCTGAATAGTGCTGATCCATGCGTCATGTTCGTGAACGGGCGCCGTCAGTTGGGACTGGTCAACTCTTAGCGGCCATGGCTGATTTTAATTTTTGAATTGTTCTTTGTTTTATATTTGTATTACGGACGCTTCTAACGTGCACGTCTTTCTACATTGTTCTCACATGCATAATTTCAACATAAATGATGTAACCAATACTTTGTAACAATTTATTTTATTTAAAAGAGTGTCCGTGGAGTTTCTTGACCGTTCTTCTCCATAGGTACCTACTACGCTTTGGAATGGGCAACTAGCTTCATATTTTTGACTGACCGATTCCTTGACAATTCAAAAGTGCCTGTAATGGTTTAATTGAAATAAATGCTTTGAGTTTGAGTTTGAAATTTATGAAGCCCTTTTTGATGTTGTGCAAAAAGAGTACCAATCTACTTTTAAGACCAAAACCATTAACATAAATGGCACCTCTGTTGGCTTTAATCAATGGGCTACTCCAGGTATTTATAAAAGTAGAGGACACTATACGAGTTATATGGTTTGAAAAAATACAGGTTTGATACTCCTTTCCTAGAGTATGTCAAAAATTATTCAAAATTATTTAAAAATATTTGTGCTTTTGCTAAATCAAAATTTTTAGGCGATACAATTAAAAAATCAAATAATAAAGTAAAAACCACTTGGAAAATTATTAACAATGAAACGGGTAAGTCGGTTAGACAAGAAAAACAACTTGAGATTATGGTCGACGATAAATTAGTAAATAAAGCAGCCAACGTGGCTGAGGAATTTAATGAGTTTTTTTGCCAACATACCTATAACTACGACTCGCTCCTTAAATTCGTCCCCGTCCAAAGCTGAAAACTTTTTGCATAGTAGTGTGCCTAAATGTAGTAGCTTATTTAGCTTCGAATATGTAACACCTCGTTATGTAGTCAATGTTTTTAACACACTTAAGAGCGTTTACGCCATCCGTGCGCTGTTTCGCTCAAAATCAGTACTTTTCGACCCAATTAATACCCATTAAACATTATTTTAAAACCAAATTAATTACTAATAATTTTAGGAAATACTTAGTAAGGATTTTTTTTTGATTTGTGAATTGTATCAAGATAACTGAACAGAGGTTTTGATAATTTCACTTCGAGCGCCAATTTAGAAGCTTAAAATACCTTAAATCACTGATCAACCTGAATAATAATATTTTTTATCTAACTGCAAATATCCTTAGGAAAAACTTAGTAAAAAAAAACATTTTAGGTTCCCTACATGAGAAATAAAAATCCAAACAAAACGAAATTATAAAGAAATTTTTGTCAATAAAATGATTTATTTTACCAATATATCTTCATTAATTTTATATAATAATAGGTTACTGTAATAGAAGAACATCTTCTTAAGAATATGCAATTTAAAATTTTAACTTAACGTGTTCTATTATTTTTCTAGAAATATTTTAAAACTACTCTAAAACTACTATAAAACTCCACGCGCCAACCGTTTCAAATTAGTCCGCCGCCGTGAGGCCTTCCAGAGAGTAGACGTATCGCTCGGCGCTCTGCGCGACCGCTGTTGAACTTTGTCGTGCGTACAACGATATTGCGCGAGTATAGTATGATCGCCAAATTTTAGTACTTTATGTTTTTTACCTAAAATTTTGATTGTCTAACTAAATCTGACTATTTTCAATCGCGATAAAAAATGGTGTGGAATACAATTAGTTGTCATGAACTAAAATTCACACCAACACCTCGACTTTAGATGCAAAAACAGTACTGTATCTTTTTTTTCTTTACTTTTGCTTATATCTCGAAAATGGTGTCCTATCGTAAAAATAATGAAAATTTCGACCCCCTTTATAAAACCCTTAAACCCCTAAAACTCAACATGTAGGTAATATTTTTTCATATTTTCCATAGAATAAGTGAAAAATTCCATATAAACACGTCGAGGCAGCACCCCAGGTGCGCCACCGGCTCTAAAAAAAATTCACGGGTTGGAGGAAATAAGTACCACTTGGGGTCACGATTGTCAAATTTGATTTTAGTTGGATTAAAATTATTTTTAAATTGTGAGATATTTTTTTGCAGAATACATAGCTTTATGATTCTCATAACCAAAAGTAAGGAATGTTGGTGATAGTTTAGTTCGGTGTATAAGAGAACTGGCACCAGTGAGGTCATAGTATAAATTCAAGATGGCGGATGCGAAAATTTTCACATTTTTCGTTATGGGTGTCTTTTTCAACCTTGTTATACCCCGTTTACATTCAGCTCACTTCCATGACATCTGGAAGTGAATTAGTGAAGCTTAAGAAGTCACATGTGCTGATTTTTAATCTTCGACTCTTAATCCGTTCCAACTAGTCTATGACAGGACCGGAATCATACTTTACCCAGCTGTCTTGGTAAGTCACTTTTCTAATGTTTTTAAAACTAGTCAATCAATAATTTATTAGGAAAAGGTAAGTACCTAGTTTACATAAACTTTTGTAAACATTATTATATAGGTAATGGACACAAGTTTTACGGTAAGTTTTTATCTTTCTTAGTTATAAGTAGTTACTTTTAATAATTAGGTACACACTATATTCGTTTTACAAAGAGTAGTTAGCACTAATCCTAAGTTTAATTAGTTAAGATACATATTTTATTCACAGGACGTTTTAAAACACTGTTCTTACACGTATTTGGTACGAGTAAGATTATCGAGACCACCATGTTTTTTAATTACTCTTCCTAATATCCACTTACTAGGTGTTATATTATCGTTTTTTAGGATAACCATGTCAACGATTTTTTTCAAGCTGTTTTGTATTCCATTTATATATTTTATTAAAATTGGCAAGATATTTTTTATACCATCTTTTCCAGAAATCGTTAAAAAAAATTTGGACTAACCTACAAGGTTCAAGATTAGTGATATGTTTACAAGGTGTATAATTTTAATCTGATAGGTTATAAAGGTTCGCCGACCTGGTATCAGGGGAAGAGGGTCATTGGGGTCTTCACTTAAAACCGAAATAGGTCTCGAATTTAAACAAGATTCGATCTGTGTTAACACAGTAGTAAGTTCCTCATATGTGAGTGTACTATTTCCAATTACTTTTGTGAGATGTGTTCTTGTATTGCGTACTCCAGCCTCCCACAAACCACCAAAATTAAGCGCATGTGGAGGGATAAAATGCCATATAGTACGTTCCAAAGTGAACAACTTTGCTATGTCACTAGGAATATAAGACTTTGCCTTGTCAAACATATCTCTTAGATGCTTGTCTGTTCCCACAATATTGGTACCATTGTCACTGAAAAGGTCCTGACAATGTCCTCGTCTGGCTGTACAGCGCCTGAAAGCAGCGATGAATCCCTTAGAAGTCAGGTCTATGACAGCCTACAGGTGTACAGCACGTGTTGCCATGCAGATGAAGAGACAAAAATAGCCCTTATAAAATTTAGCTCCTTTGCCTGGTGTAAATCTGATATTAATGGGTCCTGCATAATCTACACCAGGTGATCTGAGAGGCCTGCTGGGTTTTACTCGTACCTCGCCATTGTTTTTTACATATATGTAATACAAGTTTTACATTCTCGGTAATATCCTTTTGTTTGATGCTTAGCTTGTAGTATCCAGTACTTCGACATCAAGTAATTTAGCATTACTTGTGGTCCACCATGCATTGTGTTCTGATGGGCAGCTTTAATTATTTGTCTACTAAGATGCCTTCTGTCGTACGCAGCTTGCGAGTATTGCATACGTCCGCCAACTCTTAAAATGCCATTATCATCTATAACGGGACAAAGATTGCTCCTTTTGAGAACACCGCCTTGAGATTTTAACTGTTTTATTTCTTGATAAAATTCTATACCTTGAATTTGTTTACTTAATGCAATGTTTAAGAGTTTAATTTATTTCTTGTGTTGTGATAAATTTATTATTATATTTAACCTTGTGTTTATTTAAATTTAACCGTCTTCTACAGTATGACGTTACTCTCAATATTTTCTGTAAATTAGAAAACTTAGTCCAAATGAATTCCTCTTCAGTATTTAATAAAGCTGTGAAAACTCTGGCTTTCTCTTCTTCTTGTGTATCCTCGACATCAACTAAATTCATGTTGAGGTCTAGTGCAGACATCCAAGCTGGACCATTCCACCACATTAAGATATTTATTAATTCTGAGGCCTGTAAGCCTCTTGAGGCGCAATCGGCCGGGTTTGTGTCTGTAGTCACATGACCCCATTGCTCATAATCTAGAATGTTCAATATCTCAAGAGACTCCGGACTTGGTTGCTGACGAATGTGTTCGATCGACTCGCCCCACCCTTTAAGAGCGGGTAGTAACCAAAATTGCTTATCTTCAATTCGATTTTTCATGAAGTTGACAAGACTAAGGTATAAAATTAAAATAATACAAGTAACTACATGATATTTCCAAACGTTTTGAACAGAAACACAAAATATTAAAAATTTCTCGATAAAAAACATCACGAAGTTACCTCTAATTTTCCCGTATTTTCGATTTGTACTTAATATGCTAATGAGTAATTGGATAAAAATTTGATCATTAGGCATTTGTATTCAAACAAGGCGAAAAAAATTGTGCAGGCTTTTTTTTAAATTAATTTTATTACGACTACAAGCTTTTAGCACTTACGACGTTCTTAGTTCGTGGAAGAATCTTCCGTCGCACATTGCGGGAACTTCAAGCATATTTTTGTTTCACATATCAGTAGCCGTTGCTCTGTTGAGACATTTCAAATTTTTGGCTGCTCTGTAAATTTATTTGCGTAAATAATATTTTCGTAATTTATCATATTTTAGGAAAGAAACGGTGAAAAATAAAGAAAACATGAAAAAAACACTAATACCACTCCCGAAACGATTATTAAAAGCGTTAAGATTTAATAAACTGAATAAATACCGAGACTTAATAAAAATATCAACTCCAATGTTATTATTTGAAAACTCAAGATGACGCATATTTTATTTGACAGATTTTTAACTGGTATAGTGCAACTAGCGCCGTTGTTCTGTTTCGGTCAATTTACTTGCGGGGAAAATGTACAACATAGCCAACTAGCCAATTCCACGTTCATTTGAAAGTTCGCGCTGGAGATTTTAAATCTTATTGCGATTAACACAGGATCCAAATTCGTTTACTCCCACTTTTATTGACAAACTTCTTATAAGGTGGTTACCCACACACCATCACAACAACACACCATTTTCACCAGACGTAAACACTTAAGATTCAATAATTGTACTGTTGTCTCTGTAACAAACGAAGCTTGCGATCCTTGCTCTAACAAAGCTCTCACAACGTATTTGCAACCATTTCTACTATGTACTAACATTAGTAGTAGCTAATGGGACACTGTTTCATTGTATATGTACACTAGAAAAGTTGACGTTGTATGACGATGACTGTCCAGATCCAGGATAAGAAGATCAGCCGCATCCACCTGTTCAGAGGGGTGACACAGCGGGATGTGATATCGTGTAGACCGAGTAGCGTGAGGCGCCCCTAAGTGGAGTGCGATACAAACACCGACAACTACACAGTGTGAAAGCGTTTGTAAAATGTGTGGGATTATGTATCCGCCGGATCCTTCTTTTATTGATCAAACAAAGGCTCGCTAACATTTATTATTATATAAAACAACACAAACAGTAACAAACACAACGTGGAAAGAGCCTGGTGTCATGGCATGCGTATTGGATTTTTGCAGAGGAAACAATAATTATATAAATGGGACAAACATAAAACGAAATATAAAGTACAATTTCAAATAAAAAGCAGATAAATTAAATGAGTGCATGTGTGAAATTCCGGTACCTAAACATGCGTTTTAAAAATCTACTGTTAGAAATAGGTAAAAAAATATATTGTCGCCTTTTTTGTCATTTCAATGGTATCTTTCGAATAAATGCTATGTTAGCCATGTAGGTAAAAACCGATAGTGATTTTTCAGCATTACTGTACTTTACAAATAGGACGTTAGGCTAATAGGACAAACTGGTCGTACGACGATTTGCTTAGGACTAATAGGACTTTTGTAAAAGTGTAATTTGGATTAGAGGTCGTTCTGCTATTAGAACCATTTGCTTTTAAGACTTTATGATACGGAGGGAATACTAACATTGTATGGTAATTTTTTTTATAAGACTCTTTTAATGATAGTCTGGCAGTTTGAGAACTTTATGCGGCCTACCCAAACGTCCTTCCTTTGGTATTGTTCGTCGAGTCGTTGAGCTCCTTAAGTTCTGAGTGCTACGCGATTTCTGAGAAATTCGTGCACTGATTGGACAGGGTCCGCTCAACTCTGTGTTCTCCCAAAAGATCATCTCAGACATTAATCTGGATGGTCCTCATAAAAGAAACCTCCGAGTTAATTTCGTTAAACACCGGAACCGATAAGGAGACACCGACCTCATCTAGTCCTAAAAGTTAATTTATTTTAAAGTGCGAAAGTGTTTAAAAAAAAATGGATTTACGGAAGTAAATATCATTTATCATTCACAGATTTCACAAATATTTTGATATTTAACCTTTAAATAAGTACACGAATCATCTGTGTGTGGTTACTTACTGCCACGCGTGTGCCTGTGGCAAGCTGCACTCACCGGATTGTACCTGTAGGCGTTGCGGAACAGCAGGCGCACGTCGGCCACGAACTGCGCCACGTGCGTGTAGCGCTGCGGGCTCTGCGGCTGCAGCTTGAGGCGGATCATGTCCAGGCACATCGGACGCGAGATCTGCGCACAAATACCTCCTTACTCACCGGTAGGTAGCTCGCATACATTACAGAAAAGGGGGGGTAACCAATCTTCTATATATATAAAAATGAATCCCTGTTTCCCTTGGTCACGGCATCACGCGTGAACGGCTGGACCAATTTCGCTAATTCTTTTTTGTTGTGTTTGTTATTGTAAGCAAGGCTCGGATACCGGTTAAATTTCCAAACCGTTATTATGTACTTGACTCAAAAACCTTTACATTCGGTTTCGTTCGCATAAACTGGTTTTTTTAAACCGGTATTGGAAGAGTATTTACATAAAGGTTCTTTCGGATTAAACTGTTTAGAGCAATAAAAACCGGTTAATACGGGCGCACGATAAACAAACGTCGCGCGCTGTTCAGTTTTTATTCAGCGTCTACATACGGCGCCGCTGTGCGCGTCACCCTTTCAAGTAGTCACAAGTTGCAACGCGTTTACCGACATGGCGTTCGTCAAATAAACCGGTTAATTTAGGTTAAAATAAAGTTCTTAAAACGTTCACGTTCTTACGAAAAGTTCGGAGGAAAACCGAAATAACCCGGTATTAACCGGTATTTCATAAACCGGTTCCGAGCCTTGATTGTAAGGAGAAGGTTCTTAAAGAAAAATTAAGATTATTGCGCAGAAAATTAGAAAATTTCAGAAAACTTAATGACTATTTTAACTTCGCGCGTTGGACAGTATGCGCGTTTGATGAATGTGAATTTAGTAGAGTAGGGTAGGTTGATAGGTATGTAGATAGGTAGGTTGGTAGGATAAGTAGGTAGGGAATGTAGGTAGGTAGGTATGTAGGTACGTAGGTAGGTAGCTAGGTAGGTAGGTAGGGTAAGTAGGTACAGTAGGTAAACAGGGTAGAGTAGGTAGGGTGAGTAAGTAGGGTAAGTAGGTAGGGTAGGTAGGCAGAGTAGAGTACGCAGGGTAGAGTAGGTAGGATAAGTAGGTAGGGTAGATATGCAGGGTAGAGTACGTAGGGTAGACTAGGTAGGGTAAGTAGGTAGGGTAGGTAGGCAGGGTAGAGTAGGCAGGGTAGGTAGGCAGGGTAGAGTAGGCAGGGTAGAGTAGGCAGGGTAGGTAGGCAGGGTAGAGTAGGCAGGGTAGAGTAGGTAGGGTAAGTAGGTAGGTACGCTGTAGATAAGTACATAATGCTACCCGTGCGAAGCCGGGAAGGGCAGCTAGTACTTAATAAAAATCTTGAATTCACTGACAGACAACGCATAGCTCAACCCGTCTAGAAGCATGAAGCGGAAGGGCAGGCTGGGCTCGTACTGGCAGTACAGCTCCAGCGTCACGCGCTCCACCAGCTTGTGTACTGCACGCATGCGGTCAGGCTATACCTTGGAGTGGTAGTGCAGGTTGTCGGGCGGCACGGGCTCGCGGAAGGGCAGGCTGGGCTCGTACTGGCAGTACAGCTCCAGCGTCACGCGCTCCACCAGCTTGTGTACTGCACGCATGCGGTCAGGCTATACCTTGGAGTGGTAGTGCAGGTTGTCGGGCGGCACGGGCTCGCGGAAGGGCAGGCTGGGCTCGTACTGGCAGTACAGCTCCAGCGTCACGCGCTCCACCAGCTTGTGTACTGCACGCATGCGGTCAGGCTATACCTTGGAGTGGTAGTGCAGGTTGTCGGGCGGCACGGGCTCGCGGAAGGGCAGGCTGGGCTCGTACTGGCAGTACAGCTCCAGCGTCACGCGCTCCACCAGCTTGTGTACTGCACGCATGCGGTCAGGCTATACCTTGGAGTGGTAGTGCAGGTTGTCGGGCGGCACGGGCTCGCGGAAGGGCAGGCTGGGCTCGTACTGGCAGTACAGCTCCAGCGTCACGCGCTCCACCAGCTTGTGTACTGCACGCATGCGGTCAGGCTATACCTTGGAGTGGTAGTGCAGGTTGTCGGGCGGCACGGGCTCGCGGAAGGGCAGGCTGGGCTCGTACTGGCAGTACAGCTCCAGCGTCACGCGCTCCACCAGCTTGTGTACTGCACGCATGCGGTCAGGCTATACCTTGGAGTGGTAGTGCAGGTTGTCGGGCGGCACGGGCTCGCGGAAGGGCAGGCTGGGCTCGTACTGGCAGTACAGCTCCAGCGTCACGCGCTCCACCAGCTTGTGCGCGCGCGGCGCCAGGGCGCCGGCGGGGCCGGGCTCGGCGCCGGCGCCCCACGCCAGCTCCGCGAAGTTCACGCACAGCAGGCACTGCCACGTCTCCGTCTCGCTGCCGTACACCATTCGTTGTTATTATAACAATTATGTTTCATTAAACTTCCCAGATTATTATTATGTACCAATAGCAAATCACAATTACGATCACAAACAACTCAACAGACAGCTGCGCTGCTGGACAGCTTGTTGCGCCACTTCTTCGTCCCAGCTAAAGGACTAGGAACTAGTGAAGAGCGGGCATTTTAGGGAACCGTTTCATGTAATTTTGAAGTTCAAAAAGAGCTGAATCTCGGCCTTATATGAATAAATGACTTTTTTAGGGTTCCCTACCTCAAAAGGAAATAACGAAACCCTTAAAGGACTACTTCGTTGTCCGTATGTCTGTCTTTTTCTCAGGAACACGTGGAGGTACCCAATATGAAATTAATATCAAATACGTGTGGGGTCTACAGTCCCATAGAGCTCTAAAAAAATCAAGCTTCTAAGTCAGCGCAATAACAAATACGACCATTTATGAGAAATATTTTGATACTCGTAAATAAATCAAAACCTATACAGGGTGGATTTTTGAGATGGGGCAGTAAGGGCAGCTACCTTAACCATTTTAGCTACAGGAAAACCGTCTTAGAATAGTGTCCTTAACTTTTTGAAATATTTTGAAAAAAAGTACAGTCAGCAAGATTTGTACAGTCAGCAAGATTTTTTTTTCATGCATCGATCTTGTTTCTTATAAGGATCAAAATGCTCTGTCGGACCAACTCAGTTTTGAGTAGGTACTAGAAAAGTCAGAAATAGCAACAACTTTTTCCATACATATTCCAACATTTAGGTAGGCAAAACATTCCAACTTACTTTTATACGATGGTCAGACTAGCCGAGAATAAACAAAAAAAAAATAACTTCGAACGTTTCAATGTTATTTGCTTTGAGAACAATAGTTTTCTGATTGTGATTTCCGACATTCCGAGAAAAAATTGACCTCAAATAATTTTACATTTTCAAACTTGTATGGGAAACGTTAAGAAAGACTGTCGGTTACAAAACTAGAATACGCAAAAACTTTTGTATGGAAAAAGTTTTTCAAAAGCAACAAATTTTGTTCTCAAGTCAAACAACATTTTAACCTTTATTCGTTCGTTATTTGAAATACTATGTTTTTTTTTATTTTCGGCCAGTCTATCCATCGTAAAAAGTAGGTTGGAGTCTCATTTCCTACGAAATATATGGGAAAAGTTATTTGCGATTTCTCACTTTTCTAGCACTCAAACTTCAGTTGGTCCAATAGTTTACTGATCTTTATTTCCATATATGGCCTCCGCAGGCGCGACTCTTTAAGGGAACTGTTTAAAGATATTAACATCATGACGGTACCTTGTCAATATATATATGAAAACATTATGTACGTAAGGAAAAATCTACATCTTTTTAGTAAAAGAGGTGCAAGACACAATTATATCACTAGGAATAGGGACCAATTAGTTCAACCTGGTTTCAGGCTGGCTAAAGTGGACTCATCTTTCATGGGGTACTGTTTAAAGTGTTACAATAAAATACCTCCCCACATACTTCAACTGAATGAAACGAAATTTAAATCTTATATTAAACGCACACTATGCAGCCAAGCATATTATAAATTGGCAGATTATATTGCTGATAAAAATGCTTGGCCCAATGCTGGTCCTGCTCCACAAGGGCGCATAAACTAATTGATTAGCATTTGAAAGTACAGTTGGAGTTGCTGAAGATTTTAAAAACTATCTTTGCATTGTATAAATTCAATCTCTTAACATTGTATAATTGCATAGAACATGTGTGAGTACTATGTACCGACTATAAAGCTACCATTTAGGTGCAGGGTATGTCTTTCATTGACTTGAATGTGTCCTGGCGGCTGAGAGTATGTCATGCTCACTCTTATGTCTCGCTGACGGTGGCGCGTGTGTTGGATCATTTAGCTCCCTTCAAAATGGTTGAGCTGAATGGTGCTAATCCATGCGTCATGTTCGTGAACGGGCGCCGTCGGTAGGGACTGGTCATCTCTTAGCTACCACGGCTTATTTTAATTTAATTTAATTTTTTGGATTGTTTATTTTTTTCTTTCTGTTACGGACGCTTTTCACGTTTTGCATCGTTCTCACATGTATAACTTCAACATGAATGATATAACCAATAATTTTGTAACCATATTATGATTTAAAAGAGTGTCCGTGGAGTTTCTTGCCCGTTCTTCTCAATAGGTACCTACTACGCTTTGGAATGGGCATCTAGCTTCATCTTTCTGACTGACCGACCCCCTTGACAATTCAAAAGTGCCTGTAATTGGTTTATTTGAAATAAATGCTTTGAGTTTGAGTTTGACTTTATTAGAAACAGGATAATTGGAATAAAAAAAATATGTTTAGTACATTGTATCCCCTTTTTTTTGCAGACTGTACATTTTTTTCAAAATCTGTGAATGCAGATCAAAATTTCTCAAAAAGTTAAGGACAGTCTCCTAAGACCGTTTTTCTGCAGCTACAACGGTTAAGGTAGCTGCCCTAACTGCCCCATCTCAAAAATCCACCCTGTATAGGGCACTTCTTCCCGTTGACCTAGAATCATAAAATTTGGTAGAAATAAAGGTCTCATAGCACAAGTAAAGGAAAAAATTCCGAAAATCGTTAATTTCTTCGTTGCGCGTACAAAAGTCGCTATGTGTTATTTCGTGATTTTCGGTTTTTTATGCAGTTTGAATCGTTATTTCAATACAAACATACTGTAAAAACAGATATGTGATAAATGCAATATTTAAAGAGTTACGGAATGTAGCTATATGACATTCATACATCGAAAGTTCCATATAAACACGCTAAATATGTATTCAAGTAAAAGTTAATTATTTGAATACTCTGGATATTTTTTGAGAAAATCAGTTTTTTGCGTCTCCTGTAAAGTGTGTAAAAAACACATAGCGATTATGGAAAGCTCAGCGACGATTTGTAGTTTTATAACATTAAAAACATGCGATTACAAACTTATATTTGCAGTTGGAGAATTGACCGTGACGTATATCAATATATGGGAGAACACTGTTTCAACTACAAAGTTTAGTTTGTTCTTGGGATAAAATCATCCCAACTACGGAACCCTTCATTGTGCGTGGTCCGACACGCACTTGGCCGGTTTTTTCTTAATTGTCTTATAATTGTTAATTGTTTCCTAATCTTATTTTTAGTTTTAAGAATTTCTATTTCACTCTAGTTGTGCCTCCAAGGACCTTAACTATCTCAGTTTAAAGTCACCGTAACTAGTTCACATGAGGGAACGTAAATGAAGATCACAATATGAATACAGGACACACGCCAGGGTACAGTCAAGTCTTTCATATCTTCGTCAGTTTTCCTATTATTTCCTTTATTATGTGAGGCTACATAATACCTTTTGAAGCTATAGCAGACAATGTGCATAGAAAACTATATTTGATTACTTGATAACAAATATCATCCAAATAGCATACACCTTTGACCAATGTTCAGTTGACATCAAGCTAAAACCTTTTACGAGACTGGCCATTTTATGAAATCATTTTTAAAATTTAATTGCCTGAATGTGTTATTTTTAATTCGGTCTGACATGTAAAGAAGGTGGTCGAATGTCGCAATAGATAAAGTTCAGTCGGTAAATGAGATCCTTTCGTGCAACGAGCAGATAAAAGTAGCCCAGTGACGATCATATTTTGGCTGTGACTGTACATTCAAAAGGTGACGGGCGCGCTCGGCACTCACTCGGGCAGCTTCTCGATGGTGGGGATGTGGCAGTACTGGTGGAACACCTTGGGGCACTTGTCGCAGCACATGAGCTCGCCGCCGTCCATGCACACGGCGCACCAGTCCTCGTTGGGGTCGCCGGGCGGGCGCGGCTCGTCCGTGGAGCTGTGCACGTGCGGCGCGGGCGACGGCGCCGGCTCGCCCGCCTCGGCCACCACCTGCACGCCGTTGGAGTCCAGCTTGGCGATGGTGGCCATGAGGTCCTGCACCGAGGCCGCGCACACCTTGTCCAGCTCGCTCGGCACGCCGCCCTGCGCACACACCGGGATGGATACGTAGGGCCAGTTTTTCGAACGAAAATTATTAATAATAAATCATTGAACCGATCCCGGCAGTTTGCGCGCGCTTGACAAATTGTCACATCAATTTTAAAATAAGTTTCATCCGAGAAACTCAGGCCCATAATGCCGCTAGCCTTCTTATGACATCGGCGAGTCTGGCTATACTCGCCGATGTCATGATATTCTTTTTTTCCAATAATCCATAAGTGAAAATGGCTTTGAAAATGACGTCCTTGCGGCGTTAGCAATAGATTTTGATGTATGAAAATCGTTCTTGTACTACAATTTTGTTGTAGAAAATTTTGGGAGAAGCAAAAAAATTACTTATAACAATACAAAAATATTTATTTCATCTCAAACATTGTATCATAAATAAATTGAGGCAGCCTCAGTAAGTTACAATAGTTCTTGTGTCGGAGTTATCTCAGTATGCGCTTGCACTGTCGAAACATTCACATAAAAACATGTTCAAATCTCTATTTCCTATCAAACATTGTATTGAACGTTCACAGAAAATAGAGACATCAACATTTTTCTAGGTGAATGTTTCGCCAGTGCAAACGCAGTCACTTTACCCTTAAGTGGTAGCTCAATAATGATGAGACTAATAGACGGTTTAAGGGTCGGCTTCAGGAAGTCTGTTATGGGTTTTTGGATACGTTTATATAGAAAATTTTAAACAAGTACCCACAAAAAAAAAACTAGATGAAGAGTTTCACCAGTCAGTGAAAAAATCGGATTGAGGATAAACCTTGTAGACTATTGTAAAAAAAATCGAATATCTCTAAAAACAAAAGCACTGCAGTATTTTGATAACTATGGCGTAAATAAGAAGTCACCTAATTATTATTATACTTAAACTAGCTTCTGACCAACCCCGACCCACCGAGTCGCATCCCATTGCCCGCCCGCGCTGTTACTTCGTTTTCTGACTGTTTGCTCGGCTCCTAAAGATCGTAGCGTGATGTCACGGGTTTGACGCAGAAAGTGCACTTCGCAAAATGTGCGCTTGACGCAAAATGTGCACTTCGCGTAATGTGCACTTCTCAAAATGAGTGTGAATTTTATCACAAGGAGTCAAAATAATAACCGTTTGCTTAGAATTTTTTTTTTTTATTATTTTGCACGATTTCTAGTACGATAACAGTAGTTTCTTTGTAAAAAGTAATCACATTCAGGATATGTTTGATTATATATTTTCAGTACACGTCAGTTATACACATAATATAAGTACCCCAGCCATTCATTGTAATATGCTGTGCACTGCATCTATCTGTATGTTTTTAATAATCATTAATATAATATAATATATATAAGAGATTTGCCGAGGTTATCATTACACTGGCCTACGTATTTAGGTATTTACGTTTTTATAACGGTTTTTATTTTGACCCCTTGTGATAAAATTCACACTCATTTTGAGATGTGCTCATTTTGAGAAGTGCTCATTTTGAGAAGTGCTATTTTGAGAACTGCACATTTTGCGAAGTGCACATTACGCGTCAAACCCGTTCCGGAGATGACCCCCTATACAAATAAACAAAGGACAATGACAAGAATAGGCTCGAATCATGTAGCGTCCGACAGACTTTCTGTAATAATGATAATTCATAACAGAAAATAGTAACAATTATACAATTTATATAAAATCTGTAGAAGTACACCGCTGAAAACCCATTTTAAAAAGTTATTCAACTAATTGTCAATTTAACAACACATTTCATAGCTACAATTTCAAGAAGAAATGTTGCCAATACCAAAATAAAATAATATCGATACGAAATTGCATATGCAAATCGATTACAATAATATAAATATGAATAAAGATAAAGTCCTGCCCCTTTTGTGATGTTTTAACTGTCAAGTTAGCGTTAGCGTCAACGTACAGGCAAGTGAAGGAACACGGGTGGGTTTTAGTCAGTAAGAGTCTGACACGCCCTTCCACTCCGCCTAGAGCGGGAGAAGTCATTTGATGAAAAATACGTCATATATCATTTTAGTTTTTTTAAATTATTTATCCTTGAATGTCGCATGATACCCCATAGGTGCATAAGAAAAAACGCACATAAGTATGAGATCTAACCCGCGTGACTCACCGTCGTCGATTCGGTGGGGTTTGACGGTTTTGGCAAACTGTCTCCGGTTCGGAGACAAAGAGCCTGTGTGTTCTTTTAATAATAAATACCGTTTAGTTATATTTATGAATAATATTATAAAGTGATGAAATAATTTTATTAAAAATAATCCGATGATCGATACTGTTTAGAATAGTTTATTCCTAATACCTTATAATGTTATTATAGTAGTGGCAACACTTGATGTAAAACAACTTGTGTTTTGTCTGTGGTCCTTGTCATTGTCAAAAAGTATGACTTCACTTCATCGGCGTGTAGACGTGTTTTTTTTTTCATAAATTCTAATCTAAGTATGTTTTATGTATATTTTTAATATAAAAACATTTATATACCACGATAATCTGCTAAAAGTCATTCATTTAATTAATCACTTAATAGTTTATTTCATGTTATCGTTAAAATCAGAAGTATTAAGTGGTCAACTTTAAAGCACTATATCTTTTTTTGGTGTACTTCCAATATAAATCTAATTATATTATCAAATTCTATAATTATTTTCCCTTTTTATGAAATATAGTTCATCTCTGTCGGTTCTGGCCGAGTCTTGTAGGAAACTTTGGCATTCTCCTTTTATCTCTCTATAATATTATAATTTTATTATAAGTACCTCTTTGTAATTTAGTATAGAAGTAATAGATAAGTTATTTTCAAAGAAATATCAATGGACTTACGAGGTTTAGGAATCGATCTTGATAATATAACCTTGAAGGGGAATCCTAATGAAGATGCAAATTATATTGTATTATCGGTCATTGCCCTCAATGACTTACCGTAGAAATGATAATAGCACTGATTACACTGCTGTATCCAAAACCCTTAACACGATTTCCTATAGCCGACCCTTAAGGAAACATTAAATAAAACATTCATTTAGCAGCTCCCGGTGTATGAGATATGCACGTATGTGTGTGTGTCTGTGTATGCAGGTATGTGTGCGGGGTGTACAGTATGTTGGAGCTAACCCTGATCAATTTTAATCTGTATCTTTATATGTTAGGATCTTCAATTCAGTAATTGTTTTTTTTCAATCGTGTAACAACATATACAGTCAGTGACCTGTACAACTCGACCCCTCTTCCCCTCTTCTTCTTTGTAAGAGGGGTCGGGTGTTGAAGAGTACTGACCGTACCTGAACCGTTGAAGCTACAGGAGAACGGTCTTAGGAGACTGTCCTGAACTTATTCAAAAATTTAGATCTATATTCGCAGGTTTTGAAATAAAAAGTACAGACAGCAAAGTACTGAAAATCGCATGAACTTTTCTCATAGAAGTCTGAACATTTACGTCAAACTCATTATTTGAGGTAAAGTTTTTCTCAGAATTTCAGAAATTACAAGCAACAATCTATCTGAATGCTAGTCTTAAAGCAAATTAAATTATAACGCGTCGTTATCATCATTCTCCTGCTCTATCCCATTTTATTTGGCGCAACATGTCAACATTATAACGCGTATTCGTTTGAAATTCGAAGCTTAATTATTTTTTTCAGTTTCGGTCAGTCTTCTCTTCATTGTAGCGGCCTGTATCTATGATAAAAAAGTGAGCTGGCATTTCCTATGAAATGTATGGAAAAGATTTTTGCGATTTCTTACTATTCTAGCACTCAAATCTCAGTTGATCCTTATGAGCAACAGGATTGATTTTATAAGCATTCAGCATCAAAAAAAGTTTTTGTGAAATTTGCAATTTTTTTGCTGAATGTATTTTTTTTTCTTCTTGTCTGTGACAGGGTATCAATATATCTCAAAAAAAATAAGGACAGCCTCTTAACCGTTAAAGGCCTGATAAACAACTAATTAACGTGCTAATTGACGTGCTTGAGGGTCACCCAGGGCTTGACCGGTTAAGATAGTTTTTCTGTTACTACAACGGTTAAGGATTTTTGAGACGGTGCAGTGAGGGAGGTACCCTCACTGCACCGTGGAACGCATTATCATCGAGCGATGTCAGTCACACATCGCGCTGGTCGCGCATACTCACGTTGAGGCTGGGGCTGGGCGTCTTGGGGTTGGTGGACGTGACGGCGGCCGGCGCCGGGCCCGGCGCGGGGCCGCGGGGCGCGCGGCCCAGCGTGATCTTGAAGTCGGCGCCCGCGCCCGCGCCGCCCGGGCCGCCCGCGCCGCCCGGGCCGCCCGCGCCCGGCGACACCGCGCTCGCCTCCAGCGCGCCTGCGCACGACACGAATATGGTGGTTCGACCGGCGATATACAAGATCAAATTAATGCGGAACTCGACAGTTGTGATTGGTGTCGAACTTCCGATTTCTTAACATAATATGATATGACGATTCTCTTTGGGGGTTCACACGGCTACTGTGGTAACTTAAAATATTACTATTTGGAAAATCAGTTTTTTTTTGCGTTAGCAAATAATTATCAAGTCATTTTTTTTTCTTGTATTATCATGTTTAGGAATGGATGATACCCCATTACGTGTGCGTAGTTCCACTAGCTCATTTAACTTGACCTTGTATAACGTTGCACATATATTTGACACTTAGAGTATATAACACTGGAGAAGCCTTATGCACAATATTCCGAACAAAAAAAGCTGTCACTTTTAGCGGGGGACGCGGTAGCTACTACAAAAATAAACAAAAACCGCTCACCCGGAAAGAGAAGGCCATACGATGAATTTTTATTTTATCGATATCGATATTTATTCGGAATTTTCCTTGAATCCATGAAATAAAACAGCTGTTGCATAAAATAGGTAAGTTTTAATATGAAGCGAAAATAACTACAATTATATAAAAGTAACTAAATTTGTAATGAGTAAGTAATCTCAATAATAAATTAGCATAAGTTCAAAAAATACATACACTGGACAGCAAATAAACCGAGCCACCCGCTACCTAGGCACTCTAATTCGATTTTCTCAAAAACTAAAAAACCTACAATTATCAAAGTTGTACCTACAGAAAGTGCGTTTCATGGTGATTAAAATGAAAGGAAACTCATTGGGTTTAATCAATATTTCAGTGTTTATTAAGGATTTTACAAAGAAGAGTCGTTTTCCAGTCGTGACAATCGTTAGTAATGATAAAGTGAAAAAAAATATTAAAGCCAAAAACAAAGATAAAATAAAAAAAAAGTTTTTGATCAATATTCCGTATTCCCTCCCCGTGCTCGGATAACTGCCAGCATCCTTGTATTCATCGACCTTACGAGCCTGACGATAAAATCTTGAGGAATTGTATTCCACTCCTCTTCAATTGCGATTCGCAGCTCTGGAAGCCTTGTTGGAGCAGGTACCCGGGCTCGAACCCGACGTTTCAGCTCATCCCATAAGTGTTCTATCGGATTCAAGTCCGGGCTTCGAGCTGGCCAGTCCATCGTACGAATGCTGACGTCGCGTAGATACTGGGTCACCACATGAGCAACATGAGGCCGTGCATTATCATGCATCAATTGCATATCCTGTCCGATATATCCTGCGTAAGGTACCACATGATCTGCGAGGATTTCAGTAATGTAGCGATGAGAAGTCAGTCCACGTGTACGGCCCGTCGGTTCGATGAAAACTAACGCTGTATGTGCTGTTAACGAGATGCCGCCCCAGACCATTACAGATCCTCCTCCATAAGCAACAGTTTCCTCGATGCAACACTGAGAATAACGTTCTCCAGGGCGACGATATACTCTCTGACGTCGATCACTTCCATGTAGACTCACCCTGGTCTCATCAGTGAAGAGTACATTACTCCACTGCTCGAATGTCCAATCCCTATGCTCTCGAGCAAATTCAAGTCGTGCTCGACGGTGTGCTACCGTTAATGCTGGGCCTGTTGCAGCTCTTTTTGGGGTCAGGTTCCGTTCAGCAAGTCTCCTTCTGACGGTATCTGAACTTATGACCACTTGGCGTTCGTCACGCAGACTTTGTTGGACTTGAACTGCGTTGAGGTGGCGATTTCGCAGAACAGTAAGGTGGATATAACGATCATCTGCTGCTGATGTAGCCCTAGGTCTGCCCGTACCTGGACGGCGATCGAATGCTCCAGTCTCTAAGTATCGTCTGTAAACTCGTTGCACCGAAGATCTGCTGATTCGAAGCCTTCGAGCGACTTCACGTTGCGCAATGCCTGCTTGAAGTAATGCTACAGCTTGAGCTGCTTCCTGAGGTGTTGTATCCATTATTAATCGAAAAAAGTAGCAAAAACACACGCGTCTGAGCAAACGATGGACAAAAACTAAAGAAATGATAAGAAATATCCGACTACCCTCATTGTAGAGAAGAAGAACGCTAATTTCAAACTCTGGTGAAAACAGAGCAAATCGTTAGCATTGTGCTTGTTGCTTGATTACAATGTAAGTTGAGGGTACTTTCGAATTAATTTGTAGTAATTTTAATCACCATGAAACGCACTTTTTGTAGGTATAACTTTGATAGTTGTAAGTTTTATACTTTTTGAGAAAATCGAATCAGAGTTCCTAGGTAGCGGGTGGCTCGGTTTATTTGCTGACCAGTGTATATAACCACTTCAATGGACATATAAAAGTTATAAAATATTGAAAAATAAAAAAAATAAAAATTTGTTATAAGTAATTCTTACTAAGAAATGATCGACATGTCAATTTTGATTTCAAACATGGCCTCAACCCTACGGTAATCTCGTTAACATTTTTAGGGTTCCGTAACTCAAAAGGAAAAACGGAACCCTTAACGGATCACTCGTGTGTCTGTCTGTCTGTCGGGCTGTTCGTCTGTCACAGCCAATTTGCTCTGAATCTAATGGACCGATTATGTTGAAATTTAGTACACATATGTATTTCTGTGACCCAAACACGGACGTGTAACGCAAATAAATGAATTTTGAATATGGGGGTTACTTTTGGGGGGCAAATAACAAAATAAAAATAAAACGTTTTACATACTGAACCGTGTGACGTATCAAATGAAAGGGGTTGTTGCGAGGATCTCAAATATATATTTTTAATAATTTTAAACTAAATATTTTTAACGATTTTTAATAAAATTTACAACTTTTTTTTTTTTTTTTTTTTATTTATTCATCAATGTATTTAGGAACATAAAAACGAGATGTAGCGAGACTCGGTGACGTCACAGAAGCAATGAAAGGAAAATACGCGATTCGTGCTACATTTTATATTGAATCACGGTAGAATCGAATGAAAAATCGAAATGTATTATGAGGTTAGGATTTTAAATTTCAATAAAAATATGACTAAATATAATATTATAAAAAAATGTTAACTTATGGAAGGTTATTCAGTTCTTAATTTAAGTTTGAAGTTTGCACAGCTAGGCATTTTCACGGAGCTCCGCGCGCCTTTAAAACGATGTACGAAGTGCGTTAGGGTGCGTTTCCACTGAAGCGGAGACGTACGGAGCTGAGCGCAGACGTGCAGGAATCGTCCAATCACAGACGAGACGAGAGACGCGATGAAGATTTCAACCATTGTGATTGCACGTCTCCGCTCAGCTTCGCTCGTCTCCGCTTCAGTGGAAACGCACCCTTAGAATCGATTTGAAAGAGTTTTTATGAACGGACCAGAACATTTGTTCTTGTACTTATACAGAGGGGACATGTTCGTAAGGCTTCTCCAGTGTTATATACTCTAAGATTTGACGGGACAAAAGAATACATTTGGAAATGGACTACATTTTCGGTATCAACACTTTCCAAAAACCATGTAAACGGAACAAAGATTTGACAAAAAAAAAATTGTCTGTCAGATAGATTATAAAAAAATATTGGACGCGTATTTTTTCTATTTTTACGCAATCAAAAGATTATGGCAATACATTGAGTTAAAATGAGGCATGACGTCACTCTTCGGTAGATTTTATACTGAATTGTGATGTAGCGAGCCCCCCCCCCACTCCCAACTTTAATGAGTTTTATTTAAATCATTTTTATCAATATGATAAACCAAAAAATACATGTCTAATATTTTTTTATTATCTGACTGATGGACTAAATAGTTTTTTTCACTCAGGCAATATCCCTATTCTAGCCTTGTTACAATCCAAAGCCGCTAAAATATTATATAAATTAGTTAATTTAGGGGTTAAACGAATATATTAAGTTGCATGTAGTAAATGATTCCTACGAGAGGGTGACACGTTCACAACGTTATCAAATCCTCGTTAATAGAGGAGTGTGTCTGTACGCACCATTGGACAGGCCTTGCTGCGGGATGTGCCATTTGGCGGCGTGCGGCTGGTGCGGCTGGTGCGGCTGGGGCGGCTGGTGCGGCTGGGGCGGCTGGTGCGGCTGGTGCGCGTGGTAGGCGGGCGGCTGCGGCGCGGGCGAGGGCGTGCGCGGCCCGCCGCTGCGCCGGCCCGACGCCGCGCCGCCGCCGTACGCGTTAGATGCGTACGCGCCGATCACTGGGGAGTGCGACGTCCGACTTAACTGAAGGCCGATTTCCGAAACTTTTCAAGTATTTAGGTAAGTTCAAACATTTTAGACAGATTGAGACTGAGATTAGAAAGCGACCGTTCTTAAAAATAAAAAATTGCCCCTCTAATAGTGTCGGTATGTACAATTGATTTGATCCGTTTTGTCAAATCAACCGAATCGAAAAATAAGTACTTACAGCTTTCCAAAGAAAAGTATGCGTTTCGGGAATCATTGTCTAACTTCGGAAATACGAACGTGCGATTATTACATCTATTATAGAGCTGTTACAACCATTGGTAGTACTTGCCTATTTTTACCCGATTGCCCCAGAAGGAGGGTTATGTTTTTCGAGGGCATATGTTTATTTCTTTTACTCGATGATTTTTGCTCGATGGATTTTACCATATGAGGTGTCTTTAGATGCCTCTTAATCGTGAGAGTAATGTAGGCTAGATAATATTTATATATTGCATCTACAAATATTAAAAAAAACCAGCGAGCCTTACAGTAGTTGGATATGATGTGTAACATCTGACATCTTAACTTGGTATTAAGAAACATTAAAGGGGCGGGGCCTCGTAAAAGGTCGTTTCTAACAGCCGACTCAAGCATCGCGCGCGCTCATTAGTCAAATCAAATAGGGCACGCTTCCCCGGCTTCCTGTTACACACTTCCGTCCCTTTTCACGAAATCACTCCCACAGATTTGATTATTTAGATTTTTTTAGATTTAAATTTAAATTTTGTAGCTGACGCGGGTTCTGCAATTGCTGCTATGAATCATGACCTGGCGCTTGCACCAGCGTTTGGGCTACGTCATTTGGTTTACAAATCAATCCAACTATATCGCAGGCCATGATCATAGGCAGCAGATTCGTTCGCAGTGCGGCTGATGTTACATATCTAATGCCTTTGTATCTCGATGGTGTTTCTTCCGTTCTTGAAATTATGGTCGGGTCCAGACGTGGTTGATTTATAGCGGAAAAAAGTGTTTTCTTGGTCCATGTCTTAAACGTCAGATATTGTTATTGGAACCAAACGGCCTCCGACCCGTAGCGTAAGATTCTCATCCCTTCAAAACCGCTTCGATAGCGTAGGCACGGTGCGCTCCCGACCTCTGCCACATTGCGACTGACGAATCCGCACGAACGACAAATCAACTGCGCCCCTCCCCCCGCGCTCAATTGAAACGGTTTTTTAAATATACAAATTTAAAATCCTAACTCTGCCGTGAGACACCCCGTGCAAAGCGCGTTTATAATAAACTTAATAGCATTGCATCTGTGAGGGGTTACTCTTTCCTGCAACGTTCGTGCTTATTTGGAAACACGAAGATTTTCGAAGCGCATACTTTTATTTGGAAAGCTGTCTATCGGGTCGCTCCAGGATAAGTGAAGAGACGATTTTCGCGGGACGGAGTGCTTTCGGACAGGCTACGTCCAGCAAACGACTGCTGCGGGCTGCCGATGATACGGAGCATATTGTTACTGTGTGCTGACTCACTCTGGTGGTAGGCGTGGTGCATGGCGAGCTGCGCGGGGTGCTGCGGGTGCGCGGGCGGCAGGGCGCGCGCCGCGCCGCGCTGCGACTGCGCGTTCAGTAGCCCGCGCAGGTTCATCTCGTTCACGCCTGTCAATGTGCCGTTTGACAGGTAAGTAGTCATAAGCGGGCGCTTTCATATATACAGGGAGTAAGAAGCCCTATCACGAAGCCGACATCTACGCATGCTGTACATTAAAATGAGTAACGTTGTACAAAAATAATTGGGAAACGACTTTTATATCAGAAATTTCGCTGTTACCGTAATGCGCAAAACATTGTGCTTACGGGTGCATGCGACCGTACAGGGCATGTGGGGGCAGTTAAAGTTAAGTTATAACAATTAAAACAAGTTTTAGTGAAAAAATAAAAAGGAGTTGGTACTTTGACCTTCGATATCTCGGTAACCAGAAGGTTCGTAGGCTTACCTAGGAACCTTCCAGTACAAAAAACCGGCCAAGTGCGTGTCGGACCACGCACAATGAAGGGTTCCGTAGTTGGGATGAATTTATCCCAAGAACAAACTTAACATTGTAGTTGAAAAACATTTTCTCCAATATGGAATGTATTGGAGATCATGATTTTCAAACTGCTTTAAGTTGGTCGAATATTATTCGTTAACCTGTAAAGCATACTTAGCTGTGATAGTTTTCCTTTTAATTTCGTTAAATTCACTTGACTCTAACAAACATTTGCACTTTAAAGCTTAATATTTCGCAAACAGATCCCTGAATTGAAAAATGATTTTCACGCACCCTCAATTTTTTTTTTTTTTTCAAATAAACCAATTACAAGCACTTTTGAATTGTCAAGGGGGTCGGTCAGTCAGAAAGATGAAGCTAGATGCCCATTCCAAAGCGTAGTAGGTAGGTACCTATGGAGAAGAACGGGGAAGAAACTCCACGGACACTTTTTTAGATCATGATACTCGTATGGTTACATCATTCATATTGAAGTTATACATGTGAGAACGATGCAAAACGTGAAAAGCGTCCGTAGCAGAAATAAAAAAAATAAACAATCCAAAAAAATAATGTAAAATAAGCCGTGGTAGCTAAGAGATGACCAGTCCCTACTGACGGCGCCCGTTCACGAACATGACGCATGGATTAGCACCATTCAGCTCAACCATTTTGAAGGGAGCTAAATGATCCAACACACGCGCCACCGTCAGCGAGACATTAGAGTGAGCATGACATACTCTCAGCCGCCAGGACACATTCAAGTCAATGAAAGACATACCCTGTACCTAAATGGTAGCTTTATAGTCGGTACATAGTACTCACACATGTGCTATGCAATTATACAATGCTAAGAGATTGAATTTATACAATGCAAAGATAGTTTTTAAAATCTTCAGTAGCTCCAACTGTATTTTCAAATGCTAATCAATTAGTTTATGCGCCCTTGTGGAGCAGGACCAGCGTTGGGCCAAGCATTTTTATCAGCAATATAATCTCCCAACTTATAATATGCTTGGCTGCATAGTGTGCGTTTAATATAAGATTTAAATTTCGTTTCATTCAGTTGAAGTATGTGGGGAGGTATTTTATTGTAACACTTTAAACAGTACCCCATGAAAGATGAGTCCACTTTAGCCAGCCTGAAACCCGGTTGAACTAATTGGTCCCTATTCCTAGTGATATAATTGTGTCTTGCACCTCTTTTACGAAAAAGATGTAGATTTTTCCTTACGTACATAATGTTTTCATAGATATATTGACAAGGTACCGTCATGATGTTAATATCTTTGAACAGTTCCCTTAAAGAGTCGCGCCTGCGGAGGCCATATATGGCTCTGATGGCTCTTTTCTGCAGAATAAAAATAGACTCGATGTCTGCAGCCCGTCCCCATAGTAGAATACCGTACGACATAATACTATGAAAGTAGCTAAAATAGACTAGCCTCGCGGTACCTACATCCGTAAATTGACGGATTTTCTCACAGCATATGCTGCTGAACTTAATCGTCCTGAAAGGGATGTTAAATGAGGACCCCATTGATGCCTTGAGTCGAGTGTGATCCCTAGGAAAACAGTTTTATCGACGAATTCTAGTTTCTCTTGATTCAATACTATCTCACAATTACTACTTTTGACATTTGGCAACGAAAATCTTATGCAATTAGTTTTTTTCCCATTTAATACTAAATTATTAGCAGTGAACCAATTTTGGACCTGCTGTAGGGCGTTATTTACGTCGTCAAGATTTGAAGCACGTCTATTAATTTTAAAAATTAAGGAAGTATCGTCA
The DNA here is from genome assembly GCA_914767755.1 of Agrochola circellaris. Classification (NCBI taxonomy): domain Eukaryota; kingdom Metazoa; phylum Arthropoda; class Insecta; order Lepidoptera; family Noctuidae; genus Agrochola; species Agrochola circellaris. The sequence goes on along the minus strand of OU611843.1, from coordinate 21,303,036 downwards.
GCATTCAGCGTCGTCGTTTGAAAGACCTATCCAACGACACCCCACACCATGGGATAGACGAGAAAAAAAAACCATCTCCACTGTACGTGTAGGGTAGGTAACTTAAAAAAATATAGATAATAATCCGGTACGCGGTCGCCACTCCTTTCAACCCCATCGGTCATCTGTCCTGCTCACTACCACTTAAGTTCTGGCTAATCTTCGGGCTATATCGGTTACCTTGATTCACCTACGGATCTCTTCATTTCTGTTTAGATCACTTACGGAAACTCCAAGCGTAGCCCTCTCCTTCGGGTGACATTCAGTCATCTAATGAGTCACATTGTCAGCGACCATGTTTCAGTGTCATAGGTCATCACTGGCAACACGCACTGGTCAAAAAATTTCGTCTCGAGACACTGTGGTATATGAGACGAGAAGATAGTACGCAGCTTCCCGAACGCGCGCTGCCCAGCCGAGTCGGATTCGACGATTGACCTCTTTCTCAAAGTTGGACTTACCTAACTGGACAGTTTGTCCTACGTAAGCATAATGGTCTACAACTTCGAGTGAAGTCGCCGAGAAGACATTTTCCAGTGCAGCGGTGAACAGTTTCGGAGAGATAACGTCTCCCTGTCTCACCCCTCGCTGCAGAAGGTTAGGTTTCGAGGTTCGATCTTGGAGTGGAATTGACATAGTAGCGATTTCATACAAACACTTCAGCACCTCGATGTACCGATAGTCAATCTGTAGTCAATCTGTCACCGTTGGAGAGACTGCATTACAGCCTAAGTCTCGATGGAACGAAGGCTTTCTCGTAGTCCAAAAACGCTAAGCAGAGAGGCAGGTTATACTCTTCGGTCTTCTGTATAACCTGCCGCAGCGTATGTATGTGTTCTACGGTGCTAAAGCCTTTACGGATTCCGGCTTGTTCGGGAGGCTGGAAGTCGTCACACCAGCGCGCGAGACGGTTCGTGATGACTCTTGAAAACAGCTTGTAGACATGGCTCAGAAGTGAGATGGGCCTATAATTCTTAAGCAGGGCACTGCCTCCCTTTTTAATGAAGAGTACCATCACACCTCTGTTCCATGCCTGTGGCGGTTTCCTTCTGGAGGGCCATAAGAACGGGTTTACCACCGGCCTTCAGGAGTTTGGCCGTAATTCCATCATCACCCAGCGCCTTGTTGTTTTGAAGCAGCTTCAGAGCCATCCTAATACCGTACAAGCTGACGTCCGGGATGTCTTATCGGTATAGTGTCGTCAATCTAGCTCTTGGGTCGTTTGCCAGAATCTTAACGGGGTTAACTGGTTGACGCGTATAACTGTCCATAGAACCTCTCAATCTCTTTCAGTAGTTCAGGTTTGGCGGATACAATTCTGGCATCATCAGTCTTCAGTTTCGCAAGCTAGCTCTGCCCAATAGACAGATCTCTTGCAAAGATCTTGGAGAGCGACTTTCGTCACTATAATTAAGGCTACACTACAAAATGTAATACTAGTATGTGTATTTTAACATGTATTTTTGGTGTATGCTTTGTTGGTTGTCCTTAAATAAATAAATAAATAAATAATACGGACCGTATTATAGTGACGAAAGTCGCTCTTTAAGAACTTAAGAGATCCACCTATTGAGCCGCCGGTATTTGAGCGCATCGTCTGAAGACTGCAGGATCTACTCGCGCCTCATCTCCATGAGCTGTAAAGTAGCATCAGAGAGCTTCTTTTTTCGATTTGAACGACCGGTCTTGAAGATTTTAGACCTGACCATATGGACAGTTTTCACGAACCCATCATTATAAACGTCCACGTTCGAGCTGAAAGCTTTCGGGGTTTTGGATTTGAATCGGTGCTGGACGGAGCTTCACCAGTCGAGTTCGTTCCAGCTTAATATTTAGATTTAATGTGCCTCTTTCCATACGGTGATCACTTCCAGTTTTCACCGCGTTGATCACAGAGACATCAGTGAATATTTACTTCTTCGTCGACATAATGAAGTAAATCTCATTTTCATCCCACCATCTCGGAAAGAGTATTTTTAATCTTCAATATCTGAGTGGAAAAGCCGTTTTTATTCTCTAGAGGATAAAGTAAATTGAATTTAGAACATCGTGTGCACTAAGTTTGTGAATTAAAAAAAACATTAAACCTATTTACTGCTACCTCTATGGTGCCGAATATATCATACAACTTTTTTTTAATTTGTTAAAAACTCAGACTCGGAACCTTCTTGGTGTTCTTTTTTCAATTTACTTTGTACGCGGTTCTTTACGCGGCATTTTTTCACGTCATTGTAAAACCTTATATTAAAAACAAGAAACTTGAAAACAAGTGAAAAAACTAAAATGAGTGATTCTAGCGACGAGGAAAGTTTGCTTGACGCCAACAGAATTGACTGAAACTGTTAATAATGCGCAAATGAGCTTTCTCCCTCAACAATCACGCGAGAAGTATTTAAAACAGTACGATATGTTCAACACGTGGCGACTAGCAAAAGGAGCCAAAACTTTCTCAGAAAACGTTTTGCTGGCATATTTTATAGAATTATCCGAGAACAAGAAAGCAAGCACTCTATGGAGTACGTATTCGATGCTAAAAGCAACAATAAAGATGAAAAAAGACAAACATATCCTAAATTAGTGGCATTTTTAAAAAGAGCCTCATCTGGTCATCAACCAAAAAAATCGAAGGTTTTCACAGTATCTGATATCGAAGCACCCGATTCCGTATATTTGGCGACAAAAGTAAGTCAGTTGTACATTCAGTATCTACTTAAGTATATTAATCTCAATTAAATAGTATACTTAGTAGATGTTGATAGGCATAATTATGCGTTCATATCAATTTTATTCATTTATCTACTACAATACTCTTTACGTTACAGGTTGTTCTTATTATTGGAATAAACGGAGCATGTCGAACTAATGAACTAACACAACTTAATGTCAAAAACATTGAGAAACATTCAGATGACTTACTATTAATTAATTTACCTAATACAAAGACAAAAAGAGACCGCAACTTCATCATTCGCAAGGAATACGTAACGATTGTTGAGAAATATCAAGCCTTACGCCGCCTAACACTCCAATCAATCGATTTTTTCTACAGTATCGCAATGGAAAGTGTGTTAGACAGCCTATGGGTACTAATAAAATTGGCAGTATCCCACGAGAAATAGCAACATTTCTTGAACATCCAGAACCCCTGTTGTACACGGGTCATTGTTTCCGACGAACTTCAGCCACACTTTTGGCTGATTCCGGAGCTGATCTCCTGTCCCTTAAGCGCCACGGAGGCTGGAAGTCCAATGCAGTTGTAGAGGGATACATAGAGGATTCCATCCAAAATAAGTATAAAATATGTGAAGGCATCGTAGGAGCCATTACACTGAAAGAGCCTCAATCGGATCCTTGGACTGGCCCTTCTACATCAAAAATAAGCCGTTATGAAACACCTAACCATCTCCCTCTCTCTCCAACATTCACGCCAAGGGAATCCGATGAATCGGTACAACTATTAAGTATGACAGATAGTTTACCGAAAAACAGTACACAAGTGACTAACACCAATATTACAGTACCAAACAAAAATATTACACTCAATTTAAATAACTGTAGCAACGTTACTTTAAAATTTTCTTAATTATACCTTAGTATTATTTTCTTATAATTTAAAGATTATTCTGTAATACTTACCTGTCATAATGTAGTAATTAATACCTAAACTGAAATAAAAGTGTACCTATCTTGTGATTGTAAACGTTTTTTTTTTGCATTTAGTCATTTCCTCGCTGAGGTGGAATGAAAAGTTACTTACGTGTTGCACTCGAGTGCAAAGATTTTTCACCTCGTGCTCTTTTGATTCCCTCGCTAACGCTCAGGATTCTAATTTTGAATCACTCGCTGCGCTCGTGATTCAATTTTAGAATCCTTCGCTTGCTCGGTCATCAAAATTGAACACGCGGTTAAAAAGCAACTTTGCACTCTTGTATAACAAATAACTATTTTAGTTGCCCCATCAGGGCTCTGCCAGGGCCACTTTCTGTACTCACGCTTTCTAAAGAAGGAGTGCATCATAAAGAGGCCTTCCTGCTCCATAAAACTGGCTAGTAGGCCAATTTGTGGTGTCTCTTACAAATTGAGTGCTTTGATTTGATAGTTTGCAGTATTCAAAATTGTAACGTTCCGTTTTTTTTAATAAATGACAAATTACATAGAATAATGATTAAACTTTATTATTACACGCTGGACGTTATGTTCCAAGGAGAAGAGTAGGAGGGTCCAAGGTTCCGGCTTAATCCCCGCCGAAATGTATTCATCGATAACAGTGAATAAAACTCTATTTTACTCACAAGTGAATAAAAACATTTTGAGTTTGGAACAAGCTCGAACTTTACAAAAAATGGGAACACCCAAATACTCCGAAATATTTTATTCCGAATTTCGATGTTCCGATTTTCAAAAGTCCGAATTTCATAATACCTAAGAATTATAATGTCTATTATTAAAAATCACGAAATTTATTTTACCGAAAGTCGTAAATGCGATTTGTTAGTTTTCCGATTTTCATACGTTCGAAGAATCAATTGCGCGTAGGGTTCGCGGTCCGAAAAACGACATTCCGATTTTTAATACTTCGAATAAACTAAAAGTCAACATGTTGTGCTACAAAATTTTGTGACAGAAACAAATCGCTGCAAAATCGACTTCACGCGTTCTTGTCTGCCCTACCCCTAGAGTGTAATTTAAGCCCGCGTAGGCGCGGAGGGGTGGGCCGGCAGCAAGCCGAAGCTGCGGTGGTGAGCGTTAAAACCATCTGCGACGATAAGCTTGCGTGGGGCCGCCCAAACCCCGCAGCGCCGGAGCCGTGACAGAAACAATGCTTGCTACATGTTGCATGCCTGCTTGCATGCTGCATACCTGCTTGCATGTTGCATGCCTGCTTGCATGTTTGCTTGCATGCTGCATGTCTGCTTGCACACTGCATGCCTGCTTGCATGCTGCAAATCCCCTTTATTATTGATGAATCACTTCGGTTATGTTAGGTTAGGTTAAGGCGTTTCTTTAAGTTAGGTTAGGGCGTCCGTTAAGCCGTTTTTATTTCGGAATTGTATTAATCGGTATTTTAATAATCGGAATTCGTATTTTTGATGTTTCGAATTATCATTAAGTCGGACTTTTTGTTATTCGATCTATTGAAACTCGGTATTTTGAGAATAGTAATTATAAACGTTAAGAATATTGAAATTTAGGAGTTATAAAAATAGGAGTAATGATAAGTCGGAGTTGTTATATTCGGAATTGTGAATCATTCGGAATTATGAAAATCGGTATTTTGAAATTCGTATTTGTGACTGACGGAATAAAGTTTTTCGTATTTATGTAGTGTACCCACAAAAAATTAATGAAACGTACTGAAAGTACCTATTGGCTGGCTAGGTGGATTCCTTAGAAGCTGTACAATAGGGATGATGCCTGGGTAAAAAAAATGAAATTCTAATTAGTCGGTCAGTCAGATAATAAAAAAATATTAGACACGTATTTTTTGCTTTATCAAATTAATAAAAAATTACTTAGATAAAACGCATATTAAGTTGGGGAGTGGGGGTCGCTACGTCTCAAGTATGTATGAAATCTACATACTCGTGACATCATGGCACTTTTCACCTCAATGTATCGCCGTAATCTTTAGATTACGTAAAAAAAAGGAAAAATACGTGTCCAATATTTTTTATACCATTCCCCCTTCTAAAAAGCTTATTTTATTCACTGTTTTCAGTGAATAAAAAGCACTTTTAATCACTATTTTGGTGTTTGAATTTAGAACACATCAGTATTTTTGGAGGTTGTATAGCATTGAGATGGGGGTCGCATACCTCCATCTCAATGCTATACAACCTCCTTGCGAAAATATATTCGATACACAGGAAATAAATATCGCTTCACAAGTTGATTATTATTAGTAATAATAAGAAAATTACTCTTAATTTTAGTAATTGTTCCAATTTTAACGAGCATTTTAATTAATTCAACCTTCCTGTTTTCTTCATTAAATGTCTATTTTCGCTTAAATCTTTCTTTTTCTCGTAGTCATGGTATAAAGTATAGTATGCAACTCTTGAATAAAACGGATTTATATCGAGGGCCATGAATTACTCGCGTCGTTCAGGATTCTAACACTTGAATCACTCGCTACGCTCGTGATTCAATCGTCATGAATCACTCCCTACGGTCGTGATTCAGTCGTTAGAATCCTTCACTTGCTCGTGATTCATCTACGGCCCTCGCTTTAAATCCGTCTTTTATTCACTAATTGCATAATATACTATTATACCATTCCCACTCTAAAAAGCTTATTTTATTCACTGTTTGCAGTGAATAAAAAGCACTTTTAATCACTGTTTTGGTGTTTGAATTTAGAACACATCTATATATGCGACCTCCATCTCAATGCTATACAACCTCCTTGCGAAAACATACTCGATACACAGGAAATAAATATCGCTTCAGAAGTTGATTATTATTAGTAATTATAATAATAAGAAAATTGCTTCTAATTTTAGTAATTGTTCAAATTTTAATGTGCATTTTAATTAATTCAACCTTCCTTTTTTCTTCATTAAATGTCTATTTTCGCTTAAATCTTTCTTTTTCTCGTAGTCATGGTATAAAGTATAGTATGCAACTCTTGAATAAAACGGATTTATATCGAGGGCCATGAATCACTCGCGTCGCTCAGGATTCTAACACTTGAATCACTCGCTACGCTCGGGATTCAATTATCATGAATCACTCCCTACGGTCGTGATTCAGTCTTTAGAATCCTTCACTTGCTCGTGATTCATCTATGGCCCTCGCTTTAAATCCGTCTTTTATTCACTAATTGCATAATATACTATTTATAATCTCAAAGACAGACTAAAAAAAGTTTTTAGTCATCATAGCAATTAAATTAAAAAAAATAAAAACCCGCCTACTTTAGTTAGGTTCTTTTCAATCTGTTATCGTGGTTGTTTTAATTATAGTTTTGCTATTTTTAATAGTGTTTTTTTTTATGGATCATGTGGTCTGCAAGTAAGATTTTTATTTATTTAATATCATTGGAAAAGCTAGTAACATAATATAATAAAATGAGTTGTTCCGGTGACGAAAATGAGACACTGAATAACACTGACTTCGGAATTATTTCGTTCTGAAGAAGCAATATTGGTAGAAAATTTGTTACCGCAAAAAATTTGATACATATAAATAACACAACATCACGCTTTGTTTCCCCGAAGGGTTGGGCAGAGGTGTACCTTTAGTTCACCCACATTCACCCCGGCAGGAAGGCGCCCGCGTAGTGTGTACTGTGTGTCGTGCTGTGTAGCAGTAGGAGCGTGTGGACGTACCGTGCAGATGGTGCGGGTGCGTGGTGGAGGTGACGTGCGGGTGCCGCAGCGGCGTGGCGCGCGCGCAGGCCGTGCTGCAGCGGCAGGAAGGCGCCCGCGTAGTGTGTACTGTGTGTCGTGCTGTGTAGCAGTAGGAGCGTGTGGACGTACCGTGCAGATGGTGCGGGTGCGTGGTGGAGGTGACGTGCGGGTGCCGCAGCGGCGTGGCGCGCGCGCGCAGGCCGTGCTGCAGCGGCAGGAAGGCGCCCGCGTAGTGTGTACTGTGTGTCGTGCTGTGTAGCAGTAGGAGCGTGTGGACGTACCGTGCAGATGGTGCGGGTGCGTGGTGGAGGTGACGTGCGGGTGCCGCAGCGGCGTGGCGCGCGCGCGCAGGCCGTGCTGCAGCGGCAGGAAGGCGCCCGCGTAGTGTGTACTGTGTGTCGTGCTGTGTAGCAGTAGGAGCGTGTGGACGTACCGTGCAGATGGTGCGGGTGCGTGGTGGAGGTGACGTGCGGGTGCCGCAGCGGCGTGGCGCGCGCGCGCAGGCCGTGCTGCAGCGGCAGGAAGGCGCCCGCGTAGTGTGTACTGTGTGTCGTGCTGTGTAGCAGTAGGAGCGTGTGGACGTACCGTGCAGATGGTGCGGGTGCGTGGTGGAGGTGACGTGCGGGTGCCGCAGCGGCGTGGCGCGCGCGCGCAGGCCGTGCTGCAGCGGCAGGAAGGCGCCGGGCGCACCCGCGCCGCCTGCGCCCGCGCCGCCCGCCTGCACGTACGACTGCGCACACGAACGTTCTATTAGTACCACAGCTTGAGCACCACGTCACAGTACGGTAAAACGCGCGTCTCTTATCGTAGAGTGCTGCGAGGATATTTTGGCGCCTGAATGATATTGAAAGGGGCGTTTTAGGTAAACATTTGTGTAACTGTGCGTTTGCACAGGCGAAACATTCACTTAAAAAACTAGCCAAGTGCGTGACGGACCACGCACAATGAAGGGTTCCGTAGTTGGGTTTAATGAATCCCAATAACAAACTTATCATTGTAGTTGAAAAACATGTTGTCCCATACATTACAACTGCAAATGTAAGTTTGTACGCACAATATTGAGAGATTTACTATGTTATTTTGAGACCACAGACTTCTTATAGATTTTCCTGTAATCTATGAGTAAAGAACCATTCTCTGTATTTAAAGTAGTTTCGGAGATAAGGGGTGGTAAATTTTAATCAATTTTCGTAAATATCTTTAAGTCTTTTGTTTAAAATTATTAAAAAAAAATATTTGAGATCCTCGCAACAACCCCTTTCATGTCACACGGTTCAGTATGTAAAACGTTTTATTCTTATTTTGTTATTTGCCCCCCAAAAGTAACCCCCATATTCAAAATTCATTTATTTACGTTACACGTCCGAATTTGGGTCACAGAAATACATATGTGTACCAAATTTCAACTTAATCGGTCCATTAGATTCGGAGCAAATTGGCTGTGACAGACGGACAGCCAGACAGCCACACGAGTGATCCTATAAGGGTTCCGTTTTTCCTTTTGAGGTTCGGAACCCTAAGAACATTGAATCTATTTGCTGTCAAACATTGTATCGTGACAGAAAACAGAGATTTCAACATGTTTTTATGAGAATGTTTCGCCAGTGCAAACGCACAGTAATTGATACAGAAATTGTATTGACAAAACAAGATATCGACGTTAGTTCCGCGCCAAAATAAGCTTGTAGTGTTGTAACTAACAGCTACGAAATAAAGACGCTGTCAAAGTCAAACCTTGCGGTCGACTGTACAGCGAGCGAGCCCCGCGACGCCGGCGCGGCACCTCTACCGGGCAACATTGATCTACGGCGTAACATTACTTCATCATTTAGATTGTGTATTACCTCGTAAGCGTCAGATACGTTTATTAAACATACATATCTATATCTACCTATAACATATAAATTCAACAAAAAAAAACAAGTAACACCGAGACTTTTCCATTTCAACTTATTGTAGAATTAGTTACAGTTCAGTCAGTTATACCACAGTCTAGCTACGTTACGGTCGGTCAACAGGGGCGTTGCCAGATGCCGAAAAAATGTTTTAAGATCAAAGTTCAAGACGGCGAAATGGCCGCTATTAAAATTGTAAATTTTTCATCATGACTGTATTTTTCCTAGTCATCATGCGCATGTTTCCGCAGTTTTTTGGCCTTGATACACAAAATCTAGTTAATTTTCAAATCAAGGAGGGCGTTGAATAGGGACGCTATTGTCGAAACTGAGGATTCTGAATAGCAATATGGCGTTCATTTAAAAAAAATCATGTTGTTATGTGCATTATTTAGATATTATTATATTAATCTGTCATCAATTTGGACATTTATTTTACCTTGTCCATACATGATGATGTATGGGCGATAAACCGCAAGAATAGTTACACTGTGGGTATACATAATATAACGTAACAAGTTCATGCGCATGATAAACACCAATGGAACGGAAAGAAACTAACAAGCGAATACAAAATAAAATCTGTACATGACAGTAAAGTCGGCAACACTACACGTACGTAATAGAAAGAGATAACGTGGATGTGGGTAGTTCGCTCGGCGACGATGCGACAACATACAGACATTCGCTAACGACGAGTTGAGCACTGACCTGGTAGCGAGCCAACGTCTGAGACATGGAACAACGTCGCATATCAGTTAGCACAGAGGACACAGTGAACAGTCACCCGCGCGTCACTAGTAACAGTCTACGAAAACTTACTGATATAAAGACGCCGTCAATTTCAAATTGTTACTATGGACGTGCGGATGACTGTACTTCTCGGTCGAGACTGACCTCATGAACATTCAGTCCCTGAAAGTTGGTTTTTGCCCTATTAACAACACTGAATTTCAGTGTTGTAAGTCGGGCAAAAACAAATTAATATTTTAAAATTGATCATCATTACATTCTCCTGCCCTTATCCCAATGTATCAGCGCTCGGCGCAACATGTCTTTTTCTTCCATACTTCTGTCAGTCGTCATCTCGGTAGTCGCCCCTTTTGTACCCATTTCATCTTTCACACAGTCCATCCATCGTTTCTTTGGTCGTCCCCTACTCTTAGAATAGAGTATCGAAGAGGCAAAGCAAAGGGTCGTGTCGTCGCTGGGTCCGTACCTGGTGCATGGCCACGTGCTGCAGCGCCACGACGGCGGAGTGGTGCGGCGCGTGCGGCGCGAGCTGCGCGGGCTGCGCGGGCGGCGCGTGCGGCGGGTGGTAGGGGCCCTGCGCGGCGGGCGCGCCGCCGTCCAGCTTGCCGTCCACCACGATGCTGCCCAGGCCGGCCAGCACGCGCACCAGCTCGGGCAGCTTGTCCAGCGCCAGCGCGATGCGCACGGGGATCTCGGGGTTGGGGATGTCGGCGCGGCGCGACTTGATGCGCTGCAGGTGCGCGCACACGGCGTGCTTGGCGTGCAGCACGGCCGTGTCCGAGCCGTCCAGCGCCTGGGAGGCCGAATCGTTTATTTCGCGTGGGCAATTAAAAGGCAAACAAGTAAATAGAATTGATTCTAGGTACCCCTTCCAAAAGGTAGTTTCTTATGGAGAAGAATGGTCAAGAAGAAGAAAGTCAATTTATATTAATTTCCATAGTAACTTATTTAAAATATATTACAATATTTTGTTAACATTAATTATACTTATAAAAAAAATTACAGGTGAAAAATGATAGGTGTCAATTTTACCATAATTAAAGAAAATTTGATTCTTAGGTTCATAGACTCATGGTATCTCTTTGATACTAACCTCACATTAAATAAAATTCATGATTATAGGTTTATATTTTATTGTTATATTTAGAATATAGTAGTCGTTCTGCAATCCGGTCTGAATTTACGAGTAGCGGTATTATTACGTAAACTAATAAAGATTGTTTACTTTGAAAATCTGTGTTAAAATTATTTTTTACTAGCTTTTGCCCGCGACTGCGTCTGCGACCCTTATTCTTCCTAAAGAATTGGGCTGTCTAATACAAAAAGAATCTATCAAATCCGACTGCTTGTTCCGGAAATTATCCCCTACATACAAAAAAATTTTACCTCTTTATAATGTTATTAATGAATTAATAAGTATAGACTAGCTAGCTTATATCCTGTAGAAATCCAATAATACAGCATAGGCGAAAAAATATGGGTGCCGGATTACCGAGCGCCTACTGTATATCAATCAAAAAGTGATAATGTCATCAAAGACAATAAAATTAGTAAATTACACTAGGTCATGGGTCATGGGTCATGGGGTCTCAACTCCAGCAAATTATAATTAGTCTTGAAAAAAAATCATAGATGGCAGCATCTGGTAACAATTATGAAATTAACAATCACTAAAAACCGATAAACGGCAGGTTATGGCTGAAGTAAGATTAGTAAAAATCTAAAGTTCTTTGTTTAATGCTGATTTATCTATTTAAACTCATCAATCACGTATTTTCAACACAAAAGATAAAAATGAAACCTTTTACTTCAATTCCAAACCATAGAATGATAACCCATCCATTAATATTTTTTTAGAGCCCTTTGCAATAGATGGCGTTTTACTCAATTTGTCATCACTTAAACTAGAACCACAATCATTACTGAATTACGTTAAATAGGAAAATCAAACAACATTGTTTTTTAATCTAGTACATTGACGTATATTTCTATACAACGTAGGTAACGTTGCATAGAAATATAAGAATTGAAAGACATCTAGTAACATGTTTTTGGCATGTACACACGGCTACACATTTCCAGTATAAGCTGACCTCGCATTGTACGGAATCCCTTTCGCACTTTTTCTCTAACAAAATAATGCTATAAAACATTTTATACCATTCCCCCTCTAAAAAGCTTATTTTATTCACTGTTTTCAGTGAATAAAAAGCACTTTTAATCACTATTTTGGTGTTTGAATTTAGAACACATCAATATTTTTGGAGGTTGTATAGCATTGAGATGGGGGTCGCATACCTCCATCTCAATGCTATACAACCTCCTTGCGAAAATATATTCGATACACAGGAAATAAATATCGCTTCACGAGTTGATTATTATTAGTAATAATAAGAAAATTACTCTTAATTTTAGTAATTGTTCCAATTTTAACGAGTATTTTAATTAATTCAACCTTCCTGTTTTCTTCATTAAATGTCTATTTTCGCTTAAATCTTTCTTTTTCTCGTAGTCATGGTATAAAGTATAGTATGCAACTCTTGAATAAAACGGATTTATATCGAGGGCCATGAATTACTCGCGTCGTTCAGGATTCTAACACTTGAATCACTCGCTACGCTCGTGATTCAATCGTCATGAATCACTCCCTACGGTCGTGATTCAGTCGTTAGAATCCTTACCTTGCTCGTGATTCATCTACGGCCCTCGCTTTAAATCCGTCTTTTATTCACTAATTGCATAATATACTATTTTATTATTATTACGATACAGGGCTAATCCAAGCAGTTAATAAAACCAAAGAGTTTCCGCCAACTGTTGTAATGGAACGGGGGCCAGCAGCACCGCAGTAGCGCACGCGCAGGCGCCCGCGCCGGCCACACGTGAACTTGTACTGAATTTCGTGGGAATTTTTAATTCTTGATTTTTCACTTTGAACTTTTATTTAGTAGGTTCCATCCGAATGTATGAGAGTAGATAAAGTAGTGTATGAAACTGCACATAACTAGGTATTAAAACACTCGTGTGACACTGTTTATTATTTTTTATTCACTGAAAACAGTGAATAAAACCGGCCACGTGCGTATCGGACCACGCACAATGAAGGGTTCCGTATTTGGGATGAATTTATCCCAAGAACAAACTTAACATTGTAGTTGAAAAACATGTTCTCCTATAAGGAATGTATGGGAGATCTGTTTTTCAAACTGCAAATTTGAGTTGGTCGATTATTACTCGTAAACCAGTAAAGACTACGAAATTAAAAGAAAAAATATCATAGCTAATGATAGTTTTTCTTTTAATTTCGTTATATATACTACTACCGTGAATTTTTTCAGATTTCCAAAACCAACCATTTAGCTAGCAGGGTCCCGACACTTGACTCTAACAAAAAAATTCAGTTAAAAGCTTAATATTTTGCAATCGGATCCCTGAATCCAAAAATGGTTTTCAGAAACTCACAATATTTTTGAACGACCTTTCTAACGATATCCCACAATATGGGGTAGATGAGAAAAAAAAAACATTCCCACGTTACGTGTAGGGGAGGTACCCTAAAAAAATATATTTTACTTGATTTTATTTTACCACTTTGTCGGCATGATTAATATTGTATGTATACATGTGCCAAATTACAGCTTTCTAGTACTAACCGTCTCTGAGCTAAGCGGACAGACAGACAGACATGGCGAAACTATAAGATAAGATAAGATAAGATAAGTCTTTATTTGCTTTAAACATGGTATAAAGTTGTTACAGTCTGGTTTTGATATACATAATGTCCACATGTTTAGCTATACAGAATATTGTATCAATTGCATGCAAAATAATTAATAATATAAGGGTTCCTTGTTTACTACGGAACCCTAAAAAGCACTGTTATCACTATTTTGGTGTTTGAATTTAGAACACACCAATGTATTTGACCTCCATCTCAATGGTATACAACCTACTTTTTTCTTCATTAAATATCTATTTTCGCTTAAATCTTTCTTTTTCTCGCAGTCATGATATAAAGTATAGTATGCAACTCTTGAATAAAACGGGGCCATGAATCACTCGCGTCGCTCAGGATTCTAACACTTGGACGCACAGGATCTAACATCATGATTCAGTCGTTAGAATCCTTCACTTTTTCGTGATTCATCTATGGCCCTCGCTTTAAATCCGTCCTTTATTCACTAGTCGCATAATATACTATTTATCACATCTATTCAAAAAGAGCTAGTTTGTTCTTCGTAATCAGGGACTAAAAGTGATTCGAATTTGGAATGTCGATATTGACACTTAAAGTTCCAATCACCAAAGATATCAATCACAAACTTGTATAAACAAGTAACAGGCTGGCAAGAGAGAGAGAAAGTGTGAATTTGGTCATGGGTGTCGTTTATAAGAACATTCATCTTTTTTAGCCCGTGCCTCAGGGGTTTATTGTTAAACGTTGCTTAAAGTTAGGTCCAAAGGTCAAAAATGAATGGTTAAACAGCTGTAATCATTACTTAACTTTAAGCAACATTTATAAATAAACCAGTTAATTAGTTGGTGATAAGTAGCGTTTTTCGCGTTTATTCTAATACGAAACGAAAATATTTTCGATTGACTTTCAAATGTAGACGTAGATGTAAACCCCAAAAATAAAAGACATCCATCATTATTCCCCTGTACCCTTCTTAATTAATTATGTTGATATATACACCGTGCTCATATTTACAAATATAATAACCATAGACAATTACTCCTAACATTTGAACAAATAATGAATCGGTTTGTGAGTCAAGATACGAACAGAACAAAGAATTAATGGCGTACAAATAAAAAATTATGTAATTAAATTAGCAACCAGTTTGATTTTGTGTAGACTCAAGCTTGTCGAGACTGACCTGGTTGACGAAGGCCACACAGTGGTCGGTGATGGCCGCGAGCTGCTCCAGCGCCTCCTTCTTCTCGTTGAGCGTGCGCTGCTTGGCGTCGCACACCTCGTTCAGGCGCAGCACCAGCTGCTTGCCGCGCGTGTTGATGGCGTTCGTTAATCTGATGTGTTTCATTCAATAAACATTAGTCACACACACTTGTGCGAAATGCGAAGTAATAATAGCCGCAACAGTCAATCGATCAGGTTCAGCTACGCTTGCCTAGGCCGGTCCGTGGATGGGTGACTATCTTTACATACCGAAACCCCCTCCGTGAGCCCGTTGAGCAGTTGGTCCCGGCTGTCATTTGTAGATCTTTCACAGTCGTTACGGGTCGTTAGAAGCCCGAAAGTCTGACAATCAGTCATACCAAGGGGTGGCGTGTTACCCAGCAACGGGGTTATGGAGGTCAGAGAGGCAGTCACTCCATGTAAAATACTGGTATTCAGCTGCATCCGGTTAGACCGGAAGCAGACCCCAACATAGTTAGGAAAAGGCTATGCAAATGATGACTTGTGCGAAATATTTTTAGATTGTTGTAGTAGTTGGTGTGTACTAACTTGACGACGGTCTGCGTGATCTCGTGCACGAGCGCCTTCTTCTTGTCGGCGATGAGCTGCTGGCGGTCGCGAATGACCTTCATGGCCGAGCCCAGCAGCACGCGCTTGTAGCTCACCTCCGACAGCAGAGAGCTGATGTTCGCACGCGCCTGCATACAAAAACAAACCATATAGGTACTTCAATTAAACCAATTACAATGTGCTTTGTCCGTCAGTGAATGGATGAATTAATTTAAGATTTTTTATTAAGTAGATGTTGTGAATGCGCGAACTCCGATGCGACTGGCGCAGGGTCGTGGCGATAGCACAACAGTGCGAGACGATGATGCGTGTGACTGAGGGAGAAGGTACCTGCGCAGCCATCTCGGTGCTGAACTGGTACTTGTGGTCGCGGTGGTGCTGCAGCTGACAGTCGCGGCACGTCAGCCGGTCGCACGTCTCGCAGAACAGCGACAGCCGCTCCTGTCACACACAGCAACACGTTCATAATTTACTCCATTTAACAACACAAAAATGGCCAAAATACCAATATGCTTTGACCATTTCTGCAAAGAAATAACAATAATGTATTTATATAATACATAACTATTTTGGTCAACAACGGTGCTAGTAACTCTTAATACTATGTTCTTCCTTAAGAAATGTGAATTTAAAATCTATTCAATTATTATTAATCAATTACCTAAATGAAAACATTACACTCCTCTTTGGGCAGTCGGGTGATACAATACAGTTTTCTATTCTATTCTATTTTTATTAAATGGCAAGCAGAGCCGAACACAGTTTTAAAGTAGAGTTTTAGATTGTCCTGATTGACAGTTAACTTTCATAAAAGTCAATATTAAATTGAAATTGAGTCCATACGGACTCGACATGACTCGTAGTTATGCTTTGGTCAGTATAAGCACTGGTGTAACTGAAAAATACCTTAATACCCACACATAAAAAATTGTTTCCGTTTTAACTCCTAATACTAGTCAGTGTGGCATTAATTTTAATATTCATATCTTTAGTAGCATTCCATAATGCTACTAAAATGATAAAAGGTTGTTATGTATAATTACCAATCCTGTAGGACACAGCAAAAAATTAATAGTGTAAGAAATAATAATAATTAAAAATCAATTAATCATTTTTAGATAATAATAGTTATTAACATAATTAATTGAATTATTTTAACATTTAATTAAGTTAAGTCGTGTACTACTACTGTCGTAAGGGCGATGTGTGTACCTGGACGTGCTCGGTGCAGAACATGTCGTGCGCGTTGCGCGCGCCGGCCTGCGCCTGCAGCTCCGCCAGCGCCTCCTCCTTCGACTTGATGGTGTGCTCCTTCGTTATTTTCAGCCTGCACACATGAGATACGCTTCAGCAACGAGTCAGTGCGAACATCAAACATAAGCCGGATTCACAATATTGTGTTGTATCGTGTCGCGACGCTTACTGACGCAGTGCTATCCAATTAAAATTCGTTGTGATCACCACGCGCACCGCGACACAACACGACACAGTAATGTGCCGGTCGTTTTAATTAAGTCTAGCGTCCTATCTATGGAAAACACTCGAAGGTAGATCGACGTGCACGCCTGCAATGGCGTAACCCGGGCGAAAACAACAATTTTCAACATAGGCACTATGTTTAATTGTTGTTGTTTGCTTATATTATTATATATACAGGATGTCTCAAACGTAGTGGTCCAAAAGCAAATGGGGTAAAGCAGAGGTGGCAACCAATCATTTATTTAATGTGCCCAGGAAAAAATTACGTAATAACCCTCCCATTTGTGTTCTTCATTCATCATCTAATTATAGGCAGAACAGCTATATTGTGCGTGCAAGCAGACATTTTAATGAGATATGCAAGCGACATGATTTGGATCCTTTTGTAACTAGTGTGAACTCTGCAAGAAGGTGCTTAAGCCTACAATTTTTTAACTGACAGCAGTTATTTTAAGCAGTTCTATTTTTACTTTACTTTTGTTTTTTTTTTTTTTTTTGTCTTTATCAATTTGAGTCGTGTACTGCTGTCTGTGCTTGCGTCTTACTTGTATTTCTAGTGTAATTCTAAGCGCAAGGACTTGTAATTGGCTTTCTGGTGAATATTGCTTCCTCATTTGTTGTGTATTTGTTAGCTGTAAGTCCTCCATGTACTAAATAAATAAATTTAAAAAATTTAAAGTTGGGATATTCTCAACAGTTCAGAAATTTTCGCTAATTTAATTATATATTTTCTATTGGATTTTTCAAGCCTGTGAACAAAATTAAATCGGGCTGGAAGGTGCCTTGATAGTGTAGGTACAAGATTATGTTCATATTAACGTTCAGTGTGCTTCTGCAACACTTCACATTTTATTTTTACTTGTCTTTTCTAACTTTTTAATAAAACTTTAGCGTAACTTTCTAAACGCAAGTTTTATAATGCCTAAAAGTATATGATCTACTGCAGTAAACAAAATTAGTAAAATATATGATATTCTTCAGGATATATGCCAGGAAGATAGTGTGTTGAAAACATAATAATACAACTGATTTGATACGAACGCAAACTAAGAAACAAGTAAACCATGGTCAGCGAGTACACCGTGACTCATGTTAAAGACTCAAAAGTCACTCCACGACTTGTGACCTGGTCATGACGACCTGCGTGCCTAACGTGTGATGGATTGCTTCCAGGTTAGAAAGTAGTAGGATGGCATAAACCAGTTAATTAATTCGATTATCACACTTTTTTTTAATATTTCTACAATTTCCAAATTCGAACTTTGTCAGCATTATCGACATTTTCATCGGTACCTCTAAATATATATTTTTTAACCTTTTGTACCTTGTTCCATTTAATCAGCTATCTAGCTGATTAAATTAATATGTCTTCCCCGTAGTTTTTACGCTTAAGGGTGCACTAGTCGACGGCTCGAACTCGTTGGTGGACGTGACTAATAAGCATACTAATTAGTCTAATTATTTATTTATTTATCTAGTATTTATTTATGTATTTATTTAGTGAAAGAGACGATGATTTAATAACTAAAATGAGCGCGTAAAATTTGTTTTAACCGTTAAAGGCCTGATAAACAACTAATTAACGTGCTAATTGACGTGCTTGAGGGTCACCCAGGGCTTTACCGGTTAAATCTATCAATAAATATTTTTTTTAAAATACGTGGGCTACAACTGCGGATCCACCTTAAGTATTTCGTATATTATTTTACTTATATCGAAACCAAATTGCAACCAAGTTCTATATCCAACGCGATGCGCGTGACCGTCGGCGCCCGCGGCAGGGCTGCCAGGCGGAGCGCTGAGCGTCACCACGGCCGGTGGCAAGACTCACCGTCCTATGCTGGCATGATGGACACACGTCCTTCATACGTGTGTCCCGTTCGTCAGGCTCGGTTGTGGCCGTTGTAACGGTTTTTTTTTAAATTTTACAATCGACTTAGTGTACCTATAGTAATGAGTTTCTATTACCCAAACTTAATGTTTAACCCGATATTGGGTAACTGTTGCACAATTTCGCTTTTTATATTGTGTGTACCTAACTATCTAGGTCAACTGAGACTTAGGGCGCGTGTCTTTTCGCTCATAATCACTTTTTGTTTGGCGCATTATGCCTTCAGCTCTGTGCATTTTGCTTTAAATTATTTTCTATTTCACTCAAAATGGAAAGAAGTCTTGCCGTGCCGTTCTCATTCTCACTCCATGTAAACTCCGTACTGATTGTGACATTCACACACCACCTTATTTAAGCACTAGTACATCTCACTTTGCTTTGAAGTCGTAATCAGCGGAGATGACTATTGACCATCTTGTGACATGCTGGACGTTATTTCCAGGGTCTAAAGTTCCAGTTCACCTACTGGCTAACATCCCCAGGGTTCTGGCTACTAGTATCCTAAGTAGTAGTCGGCTCTTATCGTGATCATCCGACCGCTGGATCCCGAGCCGATCCGTTCAATCCCGGAAACATCGAGCTCCGTGCCGGGTAGTTATTAGACCCGCGTGGGTACGCCGAGCTGCCTCCGGGTCTGGCGCGCCCATGCGCCGCCCGGCGGCGGCCCTGGCGCCTGCAGCGTGGCGCACCCGCCGAGGTCACCGTCGCACCAGGCTGAGCCAGGAGAGTACTGCGCTACTCCCAAGGGAATTAAGGAAACTTTTGTGACGATAAACTTACCTACCCCCTTTCTCTTTTTTTATGTTAGCAAGGTTTCGTTGTCTTATTTTATCCCACTAAGTAAACCCTTTCCATCACAGCACGGTGACGAAGTGTGTGTGTGCGTTACCTCTGGTGCGCGTGCACACAGTTGTCGCAGATGAACTCGGCGCAGTCCACGCAGTAGCTGGTGGCGGGCTCCGTGTCCTCGCAGCTGTTGCACTGCTGCTCGCCGCTCATGCCGCCTGCACACAGGATAAGATAAGAAAAGATAATATTTATTTGCTTAAACATGTGTCATACATACAAGAAAACTACATTCATGCAAGTTGGTAAGGACATTATTAGGTACAGGCATGTTTGCCACATGATGTGACGTGCAAATGTCAAGGAATATTATTAATTAATTAAAACATTCTCTTCGAATAACAATAAATTAAGTAGTTAAAGAGCAAAATAACAAAAATCAAACAGAACATTAAAACAAAAATAAGTTAATAAGATAGTTATACAATAATCCTGTCAAACAATAAAAAATAATATACAATCCAAAAATTAAAAAACAAAAAAAAAAACACAAATAGCTAGTATGTCAAGACAAAGCTTTCCTCTAGGAACTCGTTAATGTTATAATATGCTAGTTATAGTGGCTATGCTAATAGGACGAAAGCTTACAGTCAGTAGACACCACAACATGAACCATGAGTAGTAAGCATTCATACTGCGATTACTTAACTCACACACTAATTCATTATTTGTTAACATTTTAGAAAACTTTTCTATGGTTACAATATTTGTAAAGGGTAGTAATAAAAGCTCAAAAAAAAAATGGGCATGCTCAAAATATGAAATTTACTGCTTTAATTACTTTACTAATTTTCCGACTTATATGCGAATGCAAATAAAGAAACCAACGAATAAAATACTGAAAATTCCGAAAAACCAATACAGCATTTGCTGACGTAATATTTTTCCACCAGCTTAAATTGCGTTTTAACGAAAACTACAGTTAGTCATTTTCATCTCAAAACTTGAACTAGAAAATGGTGAAAAAAATCTGCGAGCAAATTGAAAGTAGCGCTCGCCAGCCGCTACCGCGGCGCCGCGCGCTACGCTCACTCGGCACGCGCGCGGTTTGTCACAGTTCTAACCTAACCTATTTCACCCACTTTTTCACCTCTGCACCCGAACGCAACTACCGGTAGGTAGTTATTTTCATTAAAATTGAGAGTTAAAAAAAATATTCTTTATCCAATAGTAGAAATTAAAAATATTACGGGTATTGCCACTCTGATTGCTGAAATAAAGTATGATTTGTCCAACCTGTGTTTTATGATAGTCACCGTACAATATCAAAGAATGTCGAAATTATAACAATTGAATGAATTGCCAATTTGCTTTAGGCATTTTGCAAAACCGCAATGAAGAATCATACAATCTGCCTGCGACGGATACATCACATAATCAATTTATTTATAATTGCTTCATTTTGAATTCTTTGCACCTATTGTAGTGTAGAAATGTTATTCTAGGTATATCGTCTTTACATAGTTATATAGTTAACTAGCTTTTGCCCGCGGCTTAGCCCGCGTGGATTTCGGAAAATATCCCACGGATATTCATTTTCATTTTTTGGATTAAATTAAATGCGCAATTTATACATAACAACACAACATATTACATTATTATATATCTATATATTGCACCATCGGTGAAACAAGGGCACAAGTAACAAAACATCTGAAAATGAGTTAAGTGTGTTACTAGGGTCATAATTACAAAATTATTTAAATTTTGGTGCAAAAAGGGCCAAACTGCACATCAAAAATATTATTTCTTTAAATTATAGTACAAATAATAAGTATTTTACTCCCGTAAAGTAAATACGTAAATTCGCAAAAGTCACCCAAAAAAAAAATAGTACTTAAAATCGATATAAGCAGAAAAACTCTATTATTTTTTTTTAATAAATGCTTCGAAGAGTGTGTCTTTCCAGACCAGTTAAAATTGGCTAAAGTAGTTCCTATATTTAAAAAAGGTATTAAGTCTAATCCGAAAAATTACCGACCTATATCCCTTTTGCCAACCATATCAAAAGTATTTGAGAAAATCATTAAAACGAGACTGATGGTACATTTAAATACATTTAAATGCAAATAAAATTATTAATTTAAGACAATTTGGGTATCAGAAAGGCGTCGGTTGCTCAGATGCAATAAATATAAAATATATATGACATAATTAATAAATTAAATGACAAAATGAAAGTGGCAGGGCTATTCATTGACCTTAGCTCTGCTTTTGATACGATTGACTATGAATTATTATTGACTAAACTTGAATTTTATGGCATCAGAGGCAAATCCTTACAACTTTTAAGATCCTATTTACATAATAGACAAATGTTTGTCGAAATAAAAAACATCGATGATAGTAATCAAGAAGTCATATACACCTCTAAAATTACAAACATAAAACGTGGTGTGCCCCAAGGCTCTATTTTAGGACCTATATTATTTATTATTTTTACAAATGACTTGCTTAATTTTATGCATTATGTTCAACCAGATGTAAAACTGGTTGTATTCGCAGATGATACAAATATAATAGTTGGGGCGAATGATTTAAAAGAATTGACCAAAAATGTTAACAAAAGCCTACAAAACCTCTGCGAGTGGTTTACAGCCAATAACCTTTTGTTAAACACAAGTAAAACGAACATCATTTTATTTAAAACTACAACTCGCCATAATGACACCTTGGATATAAAAATCAAAGAAGACAAGATCGAATTAGTGGACAAAGTTAAATTTTTAGGCATTACCATAGATATGTATTTTAATTGGAAACAGGAGTTAGCTGCTATTGACGCTTCAATATCATCAGCATGTTATGCTCTCAGGAGCCTTAGAGATATGTTAGATATAAAGCAACTCAAGGCTATATATAACGCGCTGGTAGAATCTAGACTAAGATACAGCATAATGCTTTGGGGAAACAGCTACAGTTATAACTGTGAGAAAGCGTTTATTTTACAGAACCGAGCCATACGAACTATAGTCAGGATCTCACAAAGAGACTCATGTAGAGAGCACTTTAAAGAATTGGACTTTTTAACAGTACCTAGTTTGTATATATTGATAATCTTGAATTACTTGGCTAGGAATATTCATGAGTATGAATCTCAAGAGGAGCGTAAGATAAGAGAAAGCACAAGAAGGAAAGAAATTAAACACAAGATGGCACCGAAATTTAACATAGCTAAGCACTGTTCCAGATACCAAGTAGTAGAGTTATTTAATAGGTTACCAACTGATTTAAAATTATTGATTTATAGCTCGCACTCTTTTAAAACTAAATTAAAGGCCTTCTTGTTGGAAAAATGTTTTTACTCGGTATCGGAATTTATTAGTGATAAAAGTAGTCACTTAAAATAATAGCAGTTGAACAGATTAAATGATTCTAAATTATATAATTATACTATGCTCATTACTAAGACCTTAGCGAAATGATTTCTAAATTTTTTTTACTTTGAATTTGACATACTTGCTAATAATTGGACATTGAATTGACATTATACTTGCTTTATATTTCACATTGTAATTGATATTTTACCTGATAATAATAAATTAGACTTTTTATCTGACACTGTACCTGCTATGAACCAGATATTGTATTTATTTGTGTCTTTGTATTATTTTGCTGACATTGTATTAATTTGCTTAATGTAATTGTTTCTGCATGTGTTACTTCTCTTTTTAATATGTAATGTTCAACACAATGTAAATTGTTAATGAATAAATAAATGATGATTCTACAAAAATCATAAAAAATGTCTCTAGTGGAAAATAACAAAACGTGCAGTTGTGCCCTTGTTCCACCGATGGTGCGATATATATATTTTTTTTACGTATTTTATTGGATATTACCGGTCAAAATAGCTTCGGAATTAACAATGAAATTTTTATCAAATTCTGAAAGATAATAATGATTAATGTGAGTCATCCTTAAAAGATAGACATATGCCATCGCGGAATTTTTTGTTGAACTTTTTAAGACGAACAATCCTGTAGAACATACATTTTATGTATCTTTTGCGGTTTACGCGGCGCACGCCAGTAAAACCCCCAGTCGGCATGATTTTTTCCAACTTCTTCAACAATAATCGTCATATTTAAGCCAATTTACACAAAACCTCAATGAATTATACACCAAAACCTTCCTCATGAATCACTCCGTCCATTGGTGAAAACCGTATGGAAATCCGTTCGGTAGTTTTTAGAGGTAGACTCGGCGGGGGACATTGTTTTATAACATGTAAGGGTGTATACAAAATATTGTAACACCTTTTAAAAGAGTAAGTAAGCCCACGTTGGCACGGACGTAATAAAATCGCGTGCCGCGCTTGGAATGGATATTTCTTTAAATAATTGTACGGCGTCAAACATTTGGTTTAATTAAAGTTCATTATTGAAGGGATACATCCATAATTTTGTTTGTGGTATCCTGGCCTTACAAGTAGCTACGTTGAAGGAGGCAAAAAATAGCGCTAGGCGTTTTTATTCCGCTGCAATTTTATTACGTCCGTGCGAACGTGGGCTAACTATGGAGTTTCTTGTCCATTCTTCTCCGTGGGAAACTTCCTTTTGGAAGGGGCAACTAGAATCCATTCTATTTTCTTTGCCTTTTATGTGCCTATTTGAAATAAATGATTGGACTTTCGACTTATAACTGACCGTTGGAGCCGGCCTGCTCGAGCGCCATCTTCTCGAGCACGAAGCGCTGGTCGATCATGTTGGCCACCTGGCACTGTAGGCGGCACGCCGGGCACGTCACCGTCACGCGCTCTGCACCTGTACAGAAATTTTTGACGTTTAATAATCTTTTTAACTTAAAGCAACATTTCTAAATAAAGGGGTCAATACATTATTACACGCTCTGCACCTACACATTTAATAAACCATTGCATATTGACACTGATCTAGCACTGACTGACAAAGCACAAGAGATTTTTTTGAAAATTCTTGATGGGTTTGAGAGTTTGTATGGATGTTTTTCATTTCTACTGATGGGTAATCCCATTGGGCACACCGCTTGTGACACAAGAAATAAGTAAGGCCTTCACGCTATGCATACCTAAGAAGTCTCTCGAGCTGGCTTGTTTTTCCTCGAGCTTGGCGCGGATGCAGGGTTCGCAGGCGGAGTGCAGGCACTCCATGAGCTTGGGCGTGCCGTCGGCTAGCGCCAGCGCCGTGTTGCACAGCACGCAGCGGGTGCCGGCCGGAGAGGCGCGCGCGCCGGGTGACGCCAGCGAGTCGGCCGAGCCCTTGCCAGCGTCTGCTGCTCCGCCCGGCGAGCCCGCGCCCCCGCCCGCCTCGCCCGCGCCCAGCCCGCCGTCGGGCGTGCTACTAACCTGTGTACATCAATCATCACATTCAACATTACATGTCATTCTTGCCATCATTGAAAAAATCGTAAAGAATAGCAATTATTGTCTTGATTCAGCATCCATTATATTCCAAATAAACTCATTTTTATTAAATAAACTAACATGATATAAAACTTCTATCAACTTCTAGCTATGAATATGTTCCATAAGTTTTCGTTTCTCATATTAAGACAAAATTACAATAAAAGAAATTAAAGTACTGTACAGGTTGGATTTTTGAAATTGGGCTGTAAGTGTAGCTACCTACCAGCCATTGTAGCTGCAGGAAAACAGTCTTAGGAGATTGTATTTTCATATTCATATCTGTATTTGCATTCCATAATGTAGTTATACAGGTGTTATAAAGGCTTAGAGCTAAGGTACAATTACGGACCCTGTAGGGCAAAAAGTATAAAATAAATTCTTAATAAAATAAAAAATTAATTAAAGGAAATAAAATTAAAAGAAAACAAAATTAAGTAACAATCCACAATTTTAAAATATATTCTTAACATTATAATTTTTTATTTCTTATTATCAGTCCTTAACTTTTAGAAAAATTTTGATCTGCATTCACAGGTTTAAAATAAATTGTACAGTCAGAAAGAAAATAGGCAGCATTCACAAAAACTAGAAATGTCAGAAATCGCAAAACACTTTTCCCATACATTTCGTAGGAAATGAGACTCCCACCTACTTTTCACGAAAAAAAAAATGCAACTTCGATCGTAAACGCGTAATGATTTTATTTCCTTTGAGAACAGGATAGTTTGTGAATTCCGACGTTCTGAGAAAAAAAATCCTCAATAATTTTGAAGTTTCAGACTTGTATGGAAATCATTAAAGAATGTTCGCTACAAAAGTCAGAAATTGCAAAAACCTTTTGTATGGGAAAAGCTTTTCCAAAGAAACAAACGATCCAAATTTTGCTATCACATCAAATAAAATTATAACGCATATTCGTTCCAAATTTAAAATTCCATTGATTTTTGTTTATTCTCGGTCAGTCTATCAATCGTGAAAAGTAGGTTGGAGTCAAATATCCTACAAAATGTATGGGAAAAGTTTTTTGTAGTACTCAAACTTCAGTTGGTCCAGTAGAGTTTTTTGATCCTTATAAGAAACAGGATCGATTGAAATGAAAAAAAGTTTTTGTGAAAACTACTTACTTTCTTGCCGACTGTATTTTTTTTTTTAAATCTGTGAATGCAGATTAAAATGTCTCAAAAAGTTAAGGACAGTCTCCTAAAACTGTTTTCCTGTAGCTACAACGGCTAAGGTAGGTGCCCTTACTGCCTCGTCTCACAAGTCCACGCTGAGTATGAATGTCATCAAAGGTCTGTCAAGTCGACACTCTCGCTCTTACGCTTCTATATTCAGCAAATTACACGAAAATAATGTGTTACTCCAACTTACAAGAAAGAGAATGGCACTATCATTATTATAATCAAATAATTAAAATATCTTACTGTTGCTGAAAATGACAGCATCAAAAATCATGAAATTCCATTTTACTTTTTAACAGGACTCGTAAGTAGTGCATGCAGCAATTGGGAAAACGAAACACTTTGGAAGCAATTATGTATCTCTCCCAGATAATTTTCTTTGAGTACATAAATCTCTACATCTTACTTAATTTAAATAAATGCTTTGAGTTTAATATAACTCAAATGTCAAGCACAAAATCAAATAGTTAAAGGGGTGAGCAAATTAAAAAACTCCTACGCTCACCCTTCCCTGTACTACAGCCTTACAGGCAATACCTCAAGATAACCCAACTGTATTAACAGAACCATTATGGTTCATGCAAGCGTCTAGCATCCTGTTGACATGTAAGAGAAAGCTTATCAACTATTCCTACTCTGAACTATTGTCTTACAACTGGTCTGATAATGCACATCATAGTGGCTGTTGTTCTTGTTCTTTTCTTTTGGTTAGTGATTAACCTGGTGTCGGAGTTTTTAAAGCCGCCAATCGCCGTCTGATTTGGCTTCACATGCCATTGAGAAATTTCTCTCATTCATGCCAGTTTCCTCACAATATTTTCCTTCACCATTTTTTAAACAAGTGATAATTATACAATACGCACATGAATCCGAAAAGTCAGAGGTGCATGTCTTGGGTTTGACCTCGAGACCTATGACTTGGCAGTCTAACGGTCACACCACTAACCCACCCGTGTTCCTTCCGTTGCACACAGGCAACGGAAGGAACACGGGTGGGTTTTAGTCAGTAAAAGTCTGACACGCCCTCCAGCTCCACCCAGAGCGGGAGAAGTTATTTGATAATTTCCCATCCTCAAAAAAAAAAAAAAAAAAAAAGGCTATCACTGCAAATAGTGCCACTTTAACGACTTAAGAGTTTGTAAATATTATTTAATTTGATGAGAAAAATGTATTGTTAAATGAATTTAGTGCACATGTCAAGTCATACAATATTTAACTATTATCTATTCATCTTACACTGCCCCAAAGACTTGCCAGGGTGAGCTGGTTTCAGATTCTTTTCAGAAACCAGGTTACTCTGGCAAATCTCAAAAATAACAAACTATGAAAGCATCAGCAATGAACATTGAATCTGTTCTGAAAAAAAAAAGTGTTGCTGGTTTGAGGACACAAACCTCTGCAACATATAAAAAAGTAAAAAACATCTATCTTTTATTTGTATAAATGAATAAGGGCTGAAACTTGGGAAGGTTGCATTATTTACAAATACATGATGTTGTTGCGAAGTGTGTGCAGTGCGTACATTGAGCGCGGCAGTGGGCGCCGTGCTGGCTTCTCCCAGCTCGTCCTGCACCTCCTCCTTGATGGTGACGCCGAGCAGGGGGCCTAGGTCCATCAAGGCCCGCTCGATCTCCTCCCCACTCGGCTGAAAGTTTACGTTTTCCATTCCACTGCCTGTCCCGTCCACTGGTCACTCATTTCACCAGCCGCTTCGACATGGTCACTCGCTAGTTTGTCGCACTTTCACTCGTCAGCCCGGGGACACTGGCACGTACACATAGCTAATTGAGCACTTCGATTGCGAGATGCCGCCGTACAACAGCGTCCTTCCACTCACACTATCTGTATAGCGATAATTGTTTGCACGGCACTTTTTAATTTTGATACCTGTCTAGGTCTTCACTATAAGTTTTTGCTACCGTGTCGTAAATAAGTTTATCAACAAAATTATCTATAAAAATTTTAACATGCGTCCGCTCGACTCGACAACCATCAGCGTCCATAGACAAGGAAGATTTTTATTCGAAAATTATAGATTTACAATTAAATCTTTTTGTCACAACGTAACGACTAAATTATTATAGAAAATAAACCTATCAAACTAGGTCTAATTTATTCTTTGTTTATTTACACAAAAAACAGCAGATACAGTCACTGATCCTGTCATTCTACAAAATAAAAAACAGTTTTTCAAAAAACGTACGCAGTTTTATTTTTTGGGATTAATTCCACATTGTATAAAATGTAATGATTCATAAAACTTTAAACTGGCCTCAATTTTCACATAGTTTATGCATTAAACGAAACCGCCCCGGAGTTTAAACGTCTGTGTGTAAAACGTTGACATGACACATATGTGACAGATAACTAGTGACAACACGTCGAAAATGGCTGACTCTGGGCCAAGTAAAACCGATATTGAAACAGTTTTTCAAAGATTACGCTCTATTTCGTCGAATAAAGTGCGTAGATTTCAATAGCTATATATTTATAGAATAAAACTTAAGTGATAATAATGTATGTTGTGTGGTGTGCAGGTATGTTTCGACTGCAACGCGAAGAACCCTACGTGGTCGTCGGTGACGTACGGAGTGTTCATCTGCCTCGACTGCTCCGCGGTGCACCGCAGCCTCGGCGTGCACCTCACGTTCGTTCGTTCCACGCAACTCGACACCAACTGGACATGGAAGCAGCTCAGAAACATGCAGCTTGGCGGGAATTCGAACGCTGTATGTTCAACATTTTGCGTCATATTTCTATAGTTTCCCGAGTCCTTACTTTGTTTTTGGCCCCTCATGTCAAGTTAATATGAAGATAACTTTGTTACTGAATTTCAAGGCCAACCGTGTTGCGTTGATAGGTACACTCCTGAATAGCAATGGTCTAGCACTGTATTTGGTATATCTACTAACATCAGGGCCGTCTTAACCATATTTGGCGCCGGGGTGCGAAAATAAGCCTGTGCCGCCACGCCAACAAAAAAAAAAAACTACATTTTTGTGTTCCATTTTTTATATAATTAAAAATACTTACTGTACTTACAATAAAATTAGGTACATTTTCAAACATCAAATGCAATTTTTGTGGCTCTTAAGTTGGCAAACTTTTTTATGGTACAGACGACTTTGAAATCTATGTTCGTCTGTCAGTGGCGGACTAATACTGCCGGGGGCCCGGGGCGGCAAAATTAATTGGGGCCTCCTTGCCCAGGAATGAACGTTGAAGTATTTAGCATGGTGCCTCAGAAAGGTTAGGTTTTTTTTTTATGACTATTGACAAAGAAATAGGAGATACTTTGTCATCAACAAAAGAGCTAGAGTGAATAGAGGACGGTAGAGTGAGCATAGCTAGCTCGAAAAAAATTGCAATTTGCCTGGATAGGTAAGGGTTTCTTTTGACTATTCCTAGGCACATAAATACGAGTTACTTTACTTATTCTGCTACTATCACAGGAAGTTTTAAATATATATGTAAAGATGTTGAAACGTGAAAGAATGCTAATACAAAATAAGTAGGTACTAATGACAAACGTTGGTCATTTACACGACTATCGCAAATTAATAATTGTATCAGAAATCAGTAATTGTAACATAATACAAATAAAATCACTAGGTACCATTACATTTTTGTTGATACAATTTGCGTTGGTGACTAGATACGTCGTAGTAGATACTCGCTCTCAAGCGGGCGGCGATATGTCAAAAATGGCGCGCGCGCACGCACTTCTAGCCACAAGCTCTGTTTGAATTTGCCGCGTGTGTTTGTTGAAATATCATTTTTTTCTTCTTGTAATAAGATTAAAATTGGCTTACACAAGCCGTAAGGCGAATGTGCCGAGAGTTGCAAAAGGCTTATTTTTTTTAAACAATATTGCTGCCTATATTTTTATACGTGGATTGAATGAATATTTGTTAAGTAAATTTAAAACATTGTAATTACGTATGGTACGTGTAGGTTAGGTAGGTATAAGGCGATCGGCTTGCAAACTCAAACTCACAGCATTTATTTCAATTAAACCATTTACGGGCACTTTTGAATTGTCAAATAGTCGGTCAGAAGACCTTGCGCCCGCACCCCCAGGTAAAGATGGCCCTGACTAACAAAATGATTAATGTGTTATTAACTACATAGTACTATTAGCGATATAAAGATACATTTGTTATTGATTAGTTAAAAAAGCTTAGGCATAGCTAATATTATGTTTGTTCACTTATCAGACCCAGTTCTTCCGCACGCATGGTCTGTCAACGGAGGATGCTCGACAAAAGTACAGCTCTCGTGTGGCCCAGATGTACCGTGACAAGCTGAGTGCCCTGTCCGAGCAGGCCATGAAGACATATGGGATCAAGGTCAGTTCACTACTGTATTATTTGTGAAGTTGAATCACTTAGCGGTTATGTGAAACTTAATAAAATATGAGAAATTAAGGCAGTGCTTATGAGCCCCTTACCATCATATCGTTGCCTTAGAGTGAAAACCTCATATATGCAAAAAGGCAACTTTACAGGAGGAAGAAAAAACTGCACACTGTAACATTAATTACCACAGCTTCTTCAAATGTGTGCATTTTACTGTGCAATTTGTATACATTTTTGATGCATTCATTACATATTTCATTTTATTATTGTAAAACGTAAAATGCTACTTGCAACCTTTTCTTAAAAAAACTCAGTTTGCTGGTGGCAGGTACAAGTGTATTATTGAAACATCATAGAATAAAAGTCGATATACTATGTTTTATTTTGTTGGCTCACTTAACTATAACTTATAACACTTGAAGTGATCATCAATAAAGCCCTAAACATAATTATTATAAAAAAAATCGCAAGTGTTGGTAAATTAAAAACCTTGTATGTTTGCGAGTTTTCAAACTCGACATAGATGGTGTTACAGGTTACAAAACATTTTTGTGATGTGCGTTGTGAGATTTCTTTCCAAAAATGTAATAAAATTGCAATTGATTTGTTTTATTTTGGTTCTTATTTTTATTCACAGATTTGGGTAAGTATTTAATGTAAGTTATCAATTTAACTTTCGTATAATGATTGTATTAAAATATACAATTTAGATGTCTGCTGAGTATATTTATTTATTTATTTGACAGTGCTAAAAATTATACCCCTAGGTCGGACATAAGAATTGCTAATATGATTAAATAACAAGAAACAAATATTATTATCCACATAATAGTTACACCAAAGCTGTAAAGTCACTGAACATAAAACAATTTATAGTTTTATGAAAAGTAATAAAAGTAACTACATAAGTAGTACAAAGAGTTGGAAATAAATAAGTTTAAAAAATGAGAGATCTCTTACGAATGTGTGCTTAAATTGAAAATACTTACAAAAGATGAATTTTCAGCTTTTATAATGTCAGTGCAATATTGCAGGCTGGCATTTTCTATATTGGTTTCTAATATTGGGCTAACTTTCAATAAAAATATAATTATATAATATATATTTTAGTTTTCTGCAAAATTGCTCATGGTTGTTTCAAGAGCTTTGCTCTATTTATAAACGTATCAGTTTTGTTGTTGCAGTTCCTCATTGTATTGTATGTTCATGTGTGAGAGTTTAACCAATGCCTTGTGTACAGCTGCACCTGGAGGCGGCGGCGCCCGAGCCCAAGGAGGCCAAGGAGCGCGAGGTAGACTGGTTTGCGGAGCACGGCGACTCCGCCCCCACTAACACTAGCGCGTTTGACTTCACCGCACAGGTAACACAAACATCTCACCTCTCACCCGCTCGTGTCGCCACATACTGAGCGCTGGCAGCTTGTCGGCTCCTTACACAACACTCGCTAATGATTCACTGTTTATTTAGATTGGTGCAAAAAAAGGAGGAGGCTATTGAGCATATTCAGCCTTAAGTATACACCACGAAAATGTTCCATGTCTTCCATTTAGTATGTTAAACTTTGTAACAGAGGAAGTTATGTTGATTTATATATGTGAATGTGACATTCACAGTATGATGTAGAAGTGAATGTGATGGCACAGCCGCGCGTGCCACACGCTGATACTCGACCGTACACTATACAATATTATGTCCTCAGGTATGTCGAGTACTAAGAGCTTGTTTCCTTTGCCGTGCTTTGTTTGAAACTGTTTTTACATCACCTACCATTATGTTAGAAACACTCCCACATAGTATTCAGTTCGGCAAGTTTGCTGTATGCTGG
The DNA here is from genome assembly GCA_914767755.1 of Agrochola circellaris. Classification (NCBI taxonomy): domain Eukaryota; kingdom Metazoa; phylum Arthropoda; class Insecta; order Lepidoptera; family Noctuidae; genus Agrochola; species Agrochola circellaris. The sequence goes on along the minus strand of OU611843.1, from coordinate 21,270,540 downwards.
TGTGTGCGTGTCTTATATTTTTTTATTAGAAAATAACGAAATGTAAAGTAAAATCTTTTATATGACTAGTCTTTGCCATTATGTGTGTATCTGCAGGTCATCACTACAACTGCCTGATCACTAAACCACTGTCCATAGCTTACTGTGTTCTTTCTTGCAGTGAGTCATACATTACAGTCACATACAAGTTAAGAGCAACGGATACGGATTCTGAAAGTGGGCAACGTCGCGAATAGATGTCAAATATTTCGCTGTTTTGATTAATTTGGCAATATTATTGTATGGAAATATGAAATATGGCTAACTAGCGAACTAGAATATTAATAATGAATTGCCATTATAATACTGAATTTGATGTTTAATCAATTGTTAATAATTTACAAATAAAATTAAAATAACATTAAAATTAAAATATACAACTAACACTAAAATATATAAATTATAAACAATAAAGGGAGAGCTCATTGGGCATCAAAAAATTCGTCGGCGTCGCTGTCAGTGGGAAAAGTGCCCAAAAGGCTGGCAGCATTGCCACGTTGGATGGCAATGCTGATTCTTTGACCTAAAAATTGGCCAGCCCTCTGGTCACGTGAGGAGTCGACCAACCGCTTGGCGATGTCCCGAAATACTCGATGAGCACTCGGACCCCACGGCCCTAGTGTTTCAACCCCAAACGGCTCAAAAATATAGCTACCAATAAGGTTGTTATATTTGCGCCGTTTGAGGTTTTCTGCACCTGCAGCAGCCGCCCCGGCACAGCCCGCCGTGCTAGGAAGATGGGATGGCGCGAGGGTATCGACACAGGTTGCGTCCCACACCAAAGGCCTACCCAACTTCCAAGGCATTATGGTCATTCCGTCTGGCCTCTTCCCATCGTCACGTGCCAAGCCATTGGGTTCTAAAACAGCTGGCACCCCGGCGGTGACAAGAGCCCGACGGATGATGTCATTAATGCTTGCGTGCCGTGCCAAACGACCAGCGCTCTTGCTGCAGGAAAGGCCATGGTGTCCGATGCGGTCGACTGCTTCGATTTGATGTTGTAACCGTTTTAGGTGTATAAAAGGCATTTGGAAAGTTTCCAAATATTTGGGGTTGCGATATTAATTATTGCAATTCATAATCAATATTATCTTCAATTCATTTTAGTTCTTATTATTAATCAATTCATTTTAGTTCACTAGTTAGGCACATTTCATATTTCCATACAGTAATATTGCCAAATTAATCAAAACAGGTAAATATTTGACCGCTATTTGCGACGTTGCCAACTTTTAGGGTAAGCGCTCTTAATGCCATTTCCTTGTAAATCTCTTATCTTGAGAATCAGTTTCATCTACATCATAAACAAATATATAAAAAGTCGTATTATTATGATATTGCGGTAATAAATGATTATCTTATTTCCGTTTTCTAACAAATCTGTTCAGTTGTTAGCTAGCAGTGAAAATCAAAACTTAATTGTGAATTTGCGCCACACTGCTTCTCAAAAAACATCAAAAGGTAGGTATAACATAATCAGGCGGCGCTCTGTGGATTGAAAAAAGGCTCTCGAAGTCATTAGAGCTTAAATTTTAAAGTGTAGATTTTTTGCTTGAAATGGATTCTGATAGCCAACATTATGCCTAAATATGTCATAGGATATGTGCGCGGCACACGCCCCACAGAGCATGTAACGCAACTTTAAGAGGCGGAACTTAGAACATTTCAGTTTGTGAGAATTTGTGACCGTCTTTAGCCAACCACATAAAAAAAAAACATTGCTACTAACATGAAAATTCACACACACATTTGACAATCATGTCCTTGAAGAAGAACTGTCATAGATAGGGATGCGCAACGTATAGAAATCAATAAACTTATCGATATCGATGAATGCATTCTATGCAGATAATAGAGAGGTTTCAAAACTAATTTATTTGGAAAAATCGATCAAATAAAACACAGATTTATATGATTTGAGTGTTTATTAATTTATATAAATGAGCAAGCAACATCTGTATCAGGCGAAAATGGCTTCGTTTTTGTTTTTTTTTTTTTGCACCAACGTCATAATTTCTTTTAGGGTCAAGAGGCCGTGCACGAAATCGACTGATTTTGATCAATTTTGTTTATTAGTTGTGAGAAAGGGAAAATAATTTAAACAAAGCTATTTGTGATTTGAAAATTCGAGGTCTTTCGAAAATTCGAGAAAAGGTTTTTTTTAAATAAGTCAAGTATCATCATGGAAAATCACAAATATTCGCAACAAGTTTTCCGAAAAATTATGCGAGACTGACGTTTGATCACTTTTTTACAAGAGACTCCTTTTGATTTTGAACATTTAAAAATATCATCAACATCGTTATATGGTCTACTTGCATGTGGCTGAACCACTTTTTTCAAATACGCTAGAAAATATAGCAGAAAAATAATGTTGAAAAAAAAAACAGGTTTTTTTTTTATAATCCTTTCTGCAACTAATTTTTTCCTATTATTTAGCAAATCATATCAAGAAATTTTAAATCCCAGATTAGTCTTCAGCAATCCTTGAAATAACATCAAAATTTTATTTTATGAGTAAACAATATCTTCATTAAATAAAGCAAAGGCGAAATAAACCATATTTTCGAGAGCGCTAAAGTGATGCACCTATTAACAGGTGCTGTGACTGAGACGGATGGTTTAGCACCACGAAAACTGTACTTTTATACTTACACAGACTTAATGTTTCAATTATTTCAAGCTTTCTTACAATTAGATAAGTTATTGACGAAAAAGGTTATTTTTTCGTGCACGGAGTCTGAATCAAACTGAAAGCATTTATTTCAAATAAACCAATTACAGGCACTTTTGGATTGTCAAGGAGTAGTTGCCCATTCCAAAGTGTAGTAGGTTCCTATGCACAAGAACGGGCAAGAAACTCCACAGACACTCTTGAATCAAAATCTTGTTACAAAATATTTCATAAAGCAATTCCCTACATGCAAATCACACTGTATTAATAGCATGTGCAACCATGGCGTGGCATTTGTGTCAGGGAACATATTTACTCTAGGGAGATCTGCGTGGTGTCTAGTGCCGGGCCGTTAATATGCGACGTCGAGGTTTATACAAAGATTGTCACACGAGTATTCTCGGCGAAGGACGTTCTATAAAGTCTACTAACAAAAACCTGGTATGCCATATCAACAGCCGGGGACTATGAAGTTGCCACCAGACCGCGGTCGATATTTTGAGACATAGTATGAAGCAACGGTGGACGTCAATCGACCTCCACCTGGTTGCACTATAATGTAACACTTCACGGCGATATTTGTAAAGAATAGACTGGCAGGTGTAGTACACACTTCCAAGTGGCGATGTGTCAGTATGAGCTGTGTGCAGGGCGCGGACCCGCTGACGTCGCAGGCGCGCCTGTGGGCCGCGGGCCCCGGCGTGGCGGGCGGCGACATGCTGGCGGCGCCCGAGCCCCGCGCCTGCACCATCGGCGCGCGCAAGCAGCCCGCCAAGAGAAGCGCGGTAATCATAATAATATTATTCATTTATTTCAGACTAGCTTACCCGACGGATGTTGTCCTGTCCAATTATAGCGAAATCGGTCCCGCCGTTCTCAAGTGATGCGCTTACCTCTGAACAGCATTTCATTTTTATTTTACGGAGAAACATGAAACGGGCAAAGAAAAAAACAATTTGAAGCCTCTAAAAAATTTTCGTCTCTGATTTTTTATGTCTCTGAATTTCCCAAAATATATTAAAAACCGTCTAGCTCCTAAACTATAAATAATCGCTGAACATACATAGGTTTCGGGAAGCCCTTTGAGCAACGCTTCTAACATTTTTCTTTGGACGTCGTCTCGTGGGGCACTGTGCAGACAGATAGATAAACAAGTATCTATCTATAGAGTTACAAACATTTAGAGTAGGTATTATAATACTCTAGAATCTAGACAAAATGAGTTAAAGTTAACGATATTAGTTTATAACTAGTCTAATTACACTAGCTTTCAAGATCATAAATAGCATTCATCTATACTAATATTATGATAAAGAGATAAACACTGATCCGATTCCGAAAATTCTTTCGCTAATGACAAGCTCCGAGTCGTGGGATATATTATGTTAAAACAAGAAATGTCCCGCGGACGAAGTCGCGGGCATAAGCTAGTGAGAACATAAAGTTACATTTAAAGCAATATAAATAATATTTGTTTATAAGTATTATATACTTATATTCCACAGCGCGGTGCAGCTGCCGGCTAATAACTTGCACAAGAGCACATCATACTATGAACACAAGTCAGAGCGGCTTGGCCAACTTATTTGCTGGCTGATGTACTTTGCACTCCTTGCTCATCAATATCCACAGCGTGACAAAGTCGCCGGGAACAGCCCTCTGTTAGTGGCATCTGCTCGCTCCTGCGCCAGTCTCACCCAGGCAGCAGGCTCTAGTCGCGATAGCAACTATTGCACACTACAGTTTCCTCTTCTCCTTAGCGTATCGATGGCATCTCAACAGAGTCGGCCCAGAATTGCTATTCATTAAAAATAATGTTATCCTTTAATAAATTGTAGGTAGTAATATAACAGGAAATAATAATGTTTGTAAAACATTCAATGGGTCACCTTATCGCGATCTCCGATTCGTCAAGATAACCGAATGTGGTTGTACTTTAGTGCGTAAAACTCAACATTTCTGAAACTTGACGTTAGTATCGTAACAAATCGATTTTTTTATCGGAAATTTTCGTTTTATAAATATTACTTATTGAAATTGAAAACTTGATTCATATCTTTGATACCACTCGCACGAGTTGTATTTGTTGCGACTGTTGTATTTATTGTTAACTAGCAACCCGTCCATCCTCTCGATGTTCTCGTTAACACCTCGCAAGGTGTTAACGACTTGACAAAACATCGAGATTCCTTAAAATGATCTAAGATAAGATTATGTATGAATCATACATGTATGATGTATGTGTATCATACAGTATGATACACATAGACCTTCCGGAATACATTCTGTAAATTATGTTGAAAACCTCATCAAAATCCGTTGCGTATTTTAGAAGAACAACGCGGACATACTGATAAACGCGAAAAGCGACTTTGTTTTATAATATGTATAGATTAGTCGTTCGACTTTAACGATACTTGGACGTGTTAAAGCAAACGTTCTGCTGTACAGTTGGGCGCACGCAAGGGCGGCCTGGGCGCGACGAAGGTGGCCGCGAACTTCGAGGACATCGAGCGCGAGGCCATGCTGGCCGAGAAGCTCAAGCTGGAGACGGCCGCGGCGCCCGAGAGCGCGGCCACGCTGGACCACGTGGAGGCCGAGGTGGCGTCGCTGCGCCTGGCCTACCGCGAGCCCGGCCAGCGCGCGCACGCCGACCGGCTCGGCATCGCGCAGGCCAGCTCCGCCAACCGCTCGTGAGTAGCCCACGCTGGACCACGCACACTTACCAAACAAGGCCCATGTGCAGAACGTCGGCATGAAAAGCTTGCCCGTTCTACTTCATAGGAATTAACTCTTCGGCAAGTTGCATCGACTTTCTGGTTTAGTAGCCCAAGAAAATAAGTAAAATTAAAGGCGAATCTGCGAAATAATTCCTCGTGAACATTTGTCACCGGCATTATCTTTATTCAGGCATTAGAAATGTGTGAAAAGCTCATTGCGATAACATTTGCGTTAAGTTTATTTTGTCCCCAAAATATTGATTTATCGTCACTTTATATTATTTATTTATTATGCTGGGACAAGTTTATTTCTTATTAAATTCTTCACAAAAAAGTACACAAGATTCATGAAGGAGCAGTAGTTCTCGAGGTATGTTGGGGTAATGATGCATATGTTTTCGCACCTTCTTTTACGTGGAGTAAAAGGTGCGTTTTTCTTTACAGAGAAAATAACTTATTTTCCTGGCATATTCTGTACTGACGGCCTTGACAGTTTTAAAGTGGCTGTAATTGTTGTTGTAAGTGCTGTGTTTACATTGCAGCGGCGTGTCGCACTCGGCCACGTCCGACATGACGCTGATCGAGCAGGAGGACGCGCCGGCCGCGCGCGCGCAGCTCGACGATATCGACGACTTCAGCTCCTCCTTCACCATGATCAGGTGACATACGTTGCAGTGTGCTGTCCCTACACGATTGTATTATATCGCACGTTCCTAAGAAATGATAAGTGTCGTCTTGAGGCGAAAGAGTCTGGACAGCCCGCGAAATTTAAATTATCTTACCTGTTTTGCAATTTGCAACAGGTTTGCAGGTGTTGAGAGTCGTTGACCTCCTTAAGTTCTGAGTTGTGTTACACGGTTACTGACAAATGCTTGCACTGACTGGACAAGTCCACTCAAATTTGTGTGGTTCTTTCCTCAAAAGATCACTTCAGACACTTCATGGTCCTCACATGATCTGACCAGGATTATTTCAGAAATTTAAAAGAGACTGACCCGTAAGTTGTTTCGTCATTTCTTCTCAGGGGTACTCAGATAACAAATGTCGCTCCGTCTCGGTTATTTGTTTTTATATTACATAACATAACATCACGCCTGTGATCCCTGAAGGGCTAGGCAGAGGTAGGTACACCCACATTTTGCCAGTTATACTTAAGTCCCATGTAATAGGGAGCGAGCCTATTGCCACCATCGGGCATAAATGCTAAACTTCGGGTTTTATATTATTACGTGTCAAATTCAAAAGTCATTTATTCAAACTAGGCTGAGAATCAGCACTTTTCGAACGTCAAAATTACATAAGACAGTCCCCCGGCACGCCCACCCTTCACCACTTCCTAGTGCGTTAGCTGGGAAGAAGAAGTGGCGCAACAAACTCTCCAGCAGCACAGCTGTCTAAATACTCTGCTGTGTATATTCCGATATCCTATTTACAAAATAAAATGATTCGCGACCGTAATAAATATGTATTTACAGAATTATAATAATTAAAATCATTAATTTAATGAAAATTTTTAATGTCGTTACTGGTTATTTATTATTTTTTTTGTATTTGGGTATTTTGCCTGAAATACAACACAATTTATTTTTTATTTTTTATTAATACAACTATCTAAATTAGAATTGGCCTCAAATAGTCACTCAATAGGGTAATTCGAACTTAGAGAATTGTATTGATGATTTTATTATCATAATTCTGTAAGTGCGTATTTAAGATAGTTAATTGATTCAGGCGTGACTTTGTGGAAATCCATTATAAAATACAGTAGACGACGTATATTTAGTAACTTAATCCGCGTAACACACACACACACGCGCGCGTACAGTTACGCGGATTAAGTTACTAAATACAGGGTGTTTGGCAGAACGTTGAACATACGAAAATGGTGGATAGGTGGGGTCATCTGCTACTTACTCAACAACAACAACAACAACAACAACAATTTGGCTCTGGCCCCCTGGGCACAAATAAATTAGGGTTGAGTAAGTAGCAGATGACCCCACCTATCCACCATTTTCGTATGTTCAACGTTCTGCCAAACACCCTGTATACGTCGTGAATAGTTTTATTTTTATTTTTTATGTACTTATTTGTTAAGGTTGCAAGAAAAATTGAATTTCGCAGTCTACCTGACGCATCCTCCTTGAAGCACAACTAGCGCGACTGACGTCGACCGTAATCTCGTTGCACTCATATAAAGCGTCATTCAGCGCATTTTACTGGAATTTACCTCTTAAAAACAAATTAAGCCGACGCGGGATGCCTAGTAGCGAAACTATTTTGTATAGAAAATATGCATGAAAGGATGGTTTAAAAAAAATAAATATGGCATAATCAAAAACAAAATATATACCTAGTTGTTATTAAGAAAAAAAAATCTTTATTTGAATTTCGTTTGGATGTTAGCTGTCGGCCGCGTCGCCACGGCAACAGCCGGTCTGAACAGCCGCATCAGACGATTAACAAAAAAAAAATACAACCTAATTTGTAATTGTGTTTAATCAGAAACGAGCCGTACGGCAATAGTCGCAACATAGACAATTTGTTCGGCGACAGCCGCAAGTCCTCCTCATTCGACAACATCTCCTGCATGGGCGGCGCGGGCGCGGGCGCGGGCCGCGTGTCGCCCGAGCCGGCGCGCGCCGTGCACAGCATGTTCAGCGCGTCGCCCGCGCGCGCGCCCGCGCACGCGCCCGCGCACGCGCCCGCGCACGCGCCCGCCCGGCCTCGCCCGCGCCGCGCTGACAGCGCGGACGACGACTCCGCCGTCAAGAAGTTCGGCTCCGCTAAGGCCATCAGCTCAGCGCAGTTCTTCGGTGAACAGGTCAGTTCGCACACGCATGTTTGAAACAAGTAAAACAACCGACATAAAAAAAATAACTACAAAGTGAAAAAAAAAACTTTAACTTCGGAAGTCGGTTGTTTTATTTTGAAAAAAGTTGTTAATTTTTTTCTTTTTAGGGACGGTACCTACCCCCACACCAATTCGTATACAGTTCGCGCAAACATTATGAGCTGTCACGCGAGTGGCCTAAAAAGTATATTAATAGTTAATTACATTACAAAACATTAAATATCATTTTATAGTGCCGTAGTTTTATATGCCTACCTACAGCATTGATTTATTCATCACAAAAATAATGTTCTTTAAGCTGGATTTGGTCGCAATTTGCAAAAAGCAATAACATTGAACTTGCCTGGGAATTGAACGAGATATCTGCGTGTCACTGATTAAATACGCACTAAATCGGATACACGTATTATCACATTCACTTTTACTTTTTTTTATCACACTATTATCATCTATCAATAAAAGATGGAAACTGGGATGGATTAAAAAAAAAAACTTCAAACGGCCGTCATCCTTTTTATCTTCTCTAAGTCTATCAAGTCATTGAAATTCTAGTGATTGACATAACAAATATCGGCTATTTGCACAAGGAGTATTTAATAATTTTCGGTTAGGATCTTCAAGATGCTGTTGGAACTAGCCCGCGCTCTACTTTAAAAAGACGCGGGTTATTCCCTTATTAAATAATGTCATAGGTTTATCATCGACATTATATCATCACTGACAGGAAGTTATTATAACATCATCCACATAGAATATGTGGAAAAAATAAGTATTATTGAAGCTAACTCAAAAACTACCTATGTAAAGTTAGTAAAATAGCATTATTTGACTAACTTTACATAGGTAGTTTACATAGGCCCAGTATCACGAAGAAATCGATGAATATACATTAAAAATACATACAGACGAACATAGAACCTCCTTCTTTATTTGGGTCGGTCAAAAATACAAAAAGCTGTTACTTACCTATGTCGAATTTGCATGTCTTTTGCTGTGTGTACCTACAATATTAAAATATTTTTGTTATATATTTTTCGTAGCATGACCGAGTCCTGAAGCGGATAACTGAGAACTGCAGTGCTATTCTGTAACCATCTCACCGTGAAAACTTAGGTGAAGTGAGCGTGGAGTGAGCTGTCAATAGTGTCAATCCCTGTGGAATGACAGCTCACTCCACGCTCACTTCACCTAAGTTTTCACGGTGAGATGTTTACAGAATAGCACTGCTGTAGTCGACTTTCATTCTCCTTTAATTTTTAAAGGCATTCTTTTAAGTAACGTAGGTACCAACACCAATTTCAAATTTGGCATCTCTTATAAAGTTGCCTTGACGGACGCACTGACATTAGAGATGAGGAGTCTTTGTTCCAAAAAGTGCACTGGTTCTCCTATTCCAAATCCGGTTCCGGTACTGGTTCAAAGTACTTAGTTGTTGGTCAGCACCTGCACGCGTAGCATGACAACCATGTAAACGGGTTTTGTCGGCGGAAGAATAGAGTAAATTACTGATTGTGATTGTTTATCGGTCATTTTGTCTTTTCTTCCGACGACAAAACCCGTTAATATTGTTGCCACGCTAAGCGTGCAGGAGCAGTGCAGGCAAGACTCTCTTCTTCAAACTTGTAAAAAAAACAGCGACAGGACCGGTTCTCGACTGGCTCACTTTTAACGCCAGCTTTAATTTCTGTCTGCTTCTATCAAAATTCACAAAATAGAAAAAAAAAAATGATTTTCCTTCAATTACCTATTTAAAAAAGGGTTAATAGTAAGTATCCCAACACCCGACAACACTTCATTGCTAGCATACAGCCGGAACATTTAGGCTTGCGCTTGAGCTTCCGTTTTGCCGACGGAGAAGACTAGTTTGGGGCTCACTGGCAATAATAATTAGGTATAATTCTTGCAAAAAGTGCAAAATATGATTTTATATTTATTATAAATTTGTTGCACGAATTAATCTTTGATTTATATTCCGTCAGGACGTTGTTACAATGTCATGTATTTGGGTTCGTTGCCCGTTGACAGTTTTAAGCCGCTTTCTGACCGAATAAAATCGATGTTGTTGTGTGGAAAATGGATACTTTTACAAACATTACATTTAGAAAACAGAGAAACGTTTAATTACTGTATTCATATGAAACCAAAATCGATCGAAAGAAGATTATAACGGAAGACTGTAGAAGAGACGTATATTTTGACTTTAAGATTGAAAATTAATTTAGTATAAGGGTAACCGACGAAGACAGTTCAACTGATGATAATTTTTCTGGATTTTAGAGTATATACACTGGAGAAGTCTTACGAACACTTCCCCTCTGTAAAAGTACAAGAACAAATGTTCTGGTCCATTCATAAAAACTACTTTCAAATCGATTCTAACGCACTTCGTACATCGTATTAAAGGCGCGCGGAGCTCCGTGAAATGCCTAGCTGTGCTGTTAAATTCTGTAAAAAGCGTTCGAATACGTCAAACTTACATAAATAACTGAATAACCTTCCATATGTTAATATTTAGTCGTGTTTTCATTGACATTCAAATCCTAACCTCATAATACATTTCGATTTTTCATTCGATTCAACCATAATTCAACATAAAACAGCATAAATCGAGTATTTTCCTCACATTGCTTCTGTGACGTCACCGAGTCTCGCTACATCTCGTTTTTATGTTCATAAAGATCAAAATACTTTTCTTTTGCATTACGAAAATATACGTCAAATCAACAAAATTATAAAATAAAATAATAAATAAATAGTTAAAAATTGACATCCACTTGACATGCGTTTATTTCCTCTAAGTAAAAATGATAGCGAGACTACCGTAGGGTTGAGGTCATGTTTGAAACCAAAATTGACATCTCGATAATTACTTAGTAATTATTTTTGTTTAATTTTTTTGAGTAGTACTTAGTATTTCGGGACATCGCCAAGTGGTTGGTCGACTCTTCACGTGACCAGAGGGCTGGCCAATTTTTAGGTCAAAGAATCAGCATTGCCATCCAACGTGGCAATGCTGCCAGCCTTTTGGGCACTTTTCCCACTGACAGTGACGCCGACGAATTTTTTGATGCCCAATGAGCTTTTCCTTTATTTATTTTTTTCCTCTTTATACTTGTTTATAATTTATATATTTTAGTGTTAGTTGTATATTCGATTCGAGTTCTAAGATTATGCATATATTTTGAATTGCCCTGTAAATAAATAATAAACAAAAATAATGAACAAAGATTTAAATATGAATAAATGTATTTTTTTTTTATTGTTCAATGTTTTATAACTTTTATATATCCATTGAAGTGGTTATACCGCATGACTTTTTTTACCGTCTCGAAAAAAATAGGGTATAATAGGTGAACGGAGTAGAAGCCAATGGCATAGAAATTTTAATGTTTTAATTTTTTTCGATAACCCAGAATGAAATTGATTTATCGATAAATACCAAGCATATAAAGTGAACTTTTCATTCCAGAACATTAAAAATAGAAAATAAAAAAGAACCCTACCCTCATACGCACCCTACTAGATGCGCGGAATTTATCATGATATATGATGGATAGTTTCCATGTTTTTTTAAGGATATTTGGAACTTTTTTTTTTTTTTTTTTTTTATTGAAAAAAATTAAAACATTAAAATTTCTATGCCATAGGCTTCTACTCCGTTCACCTATTATACCCTATTTTTTTCGAGACGGTAAAAAAAGTCATGCGGTATATGGATGATGGTGGTTATATTTCTTTTAACTTGACCTAATTTATTATTTTGATTGCTTATTACAAAGGAGATGGATAACGGTCCCATACAAGCTTGACCCAGCAATGAACAAAAACTCGGAGTACTTAATAATAAGATAAGATGAACAAAAAACAACGACAAATAAATATGATTTATCAAATTGTTATGCCTAATTTAACACGAGAACAAGCGTAAGATAAATAAACTGTTTCATTTAAATATTATAAAATTATTATTTAGTGGAATTATAGGGATTTAAATTCCAATTAAATATTTACTATAAATTATTGCTCTAAATTGGACGGATCAAAGTGGTTTAGTCTGACTATAAACAGAGCGAACGCGCCAACTCTACGCACACATGTGCGCGTGCTTCTGTGTGAGTGATTTTTGCAAAGAATTTACCTAAACTTGACTTGCTGCGCTAGACGTAAACGCTCTTAAAACTGTTTTTACCTCTTTATATTTCGTGCGCGTCACTTCAGAATGCTATGCTTTTGTTTACATCGCCGCCGCCCTGCGCTGCTCCGCTGTCGCCATTGCTCGGCCACCGCTAATTTCGTGCCCGCAGACTAAAGCGTAGTGTACGGCTGTATTTTAAAATTATAATTTACAAAGAACTAGACAAAATCGGTTTTATAATACCCTGTCCTTGTGTTCCCGATAGTTTATTTAAAAAACCAGCCAAGTGCATGTCGGACCACGCACAATGAAGGGTTCCGCAGTTGGGATGATACGCACAATGTTTAGACAGATTTACCATGTTATTTTAAGACCATAGACTTCTTTTATCCTGTTTTCCTGTAATCTATAAGTAAAGAACCATTCTCTGTATTTTTTTCAAAATTATTGCTTCTGTAGTCTCGGAGACAAGGGATGGGAATGGTCAATTTTCATGTATTTTCATAAATATCTTTAAAAGTATTTATTATAAAACTATAAATAAATATTTGAGATCCTCGCAACAAGCCCTTTCATTTGATATGTTACACGGTACAATTTACATTATTTTTTTTTCTCTTTTTCAAAGTGACCACACATTATCCACATATTCACAATTCTTTTATTTACGTTACACTGCCGTGTTTGGGTCACAGAAATCACAGAGTTCGCAGGTGTGCGTGGTGTAGTAAGGAGGTTAAAATTACGTTGTTTAAGGCTTACTGCCAGACCTTTACACCAGCAGCCTGTGGACCAGCTACACGCGGAAAACAATGGACGCCCTAGGTCCAATACAATAACAGCTTCAGAATGCTTTTGGGGCAGCCGCGCTTTTGTGCCTCTTGGCATGTTCGCGCAGGCGCATATTCATGATTTCCACGCAATAGTGAGGAGAAAGACTGCGTCGCTATTGGAGAGCACGCGGTCAAGCCTTAATAGCATTCTGAAGATGCTAGTGGACAAATTTGACTCACCGATAATGAATCACTTCATGCAGGTGTTGGTTACCTCGCGGCGGCGCCTCTTCATAGTTACGGCTGAGCGTTGCGAGTCCAACGCGCTGGGACACGCTCGTGTCCGTTACCCAGGCCAGATGTTGTCGAAAATGGTCATTTGAATCTTATAGATAATTAGTTGTGCGGCTTCTGTAAATGTTGCGCACATTTTTAAATTTGTTGCGCTTATAGTTTTTTAATTATTTCACAAAAACATTTCCTGCTGGCGTAACGTTACCGCAGCCAGACCTTTTTCTTTCTAATGGGAATATTTAAATAAATACTAGCTATAGAATTAGTTGTCTAGATGAAGTAAATGTTGTGCCTTATTTTGTATTTGTTCTTTCATCGGTTGCGAAGTTATTCGAGATTTTGCTGGGGTAACGTTTTTGGTTTTGCTAGATCTTTGAAATGGTTAAGCAGATTCTTATCATATTTTGTACAAGACTTCTTAGGGATTAGTTTAAATTTGTTCTGCAATAAAAATACCAAAAAAATGCATAGCTTAAAGGTTATTTCATTAAATAGAAAAACACTTCAATCGGTCCCAGCACTCTCAATCAGAGGTCTAAAGACTTACTTTAAACGTTATTTTAAAGCTTGTAACTGCCTTCAAATGTATGTGAAGTTTCATTAGTATCCTGTAAGTATTTAAAAAGATATGATGATATTCAGTTCTTCACGAGCACGGTCTTGATGCGCGCAGTGTTTTCGCTTTTTCGTAACCACCTAAACTTGGTCGGGTTACCTTGATCATTCACTTCCTAATGACTTTAATCGTATTATCTCATTAATTATCCAATGTACTACGCTGAAATTTTACTGATATACAACTGAACTAAACAACTAATAATTGACATAACATTCAGTTCATATATCCAATCCAGTGGCCAAATAACACCGCGCGCATCAAGACCGTGCTCGTGAAGAACTGAATATCATCATATCTTTTTAAATACTTACAGGATACTAATGAAACTTCACATACATTTGAAGGCAGTTACAAGCTTTAAAATAACGTTTAAAGTAAGTCTTTAGACCTCTTATTGAGAGTGCTGGGACCGATTGAAGTGTTTTTCTATTTAATGAAATAACCTTTAAGCTATGCATTTTTTTGGTATTTTTATTGCAGAACAAATTTAAACTAATCCCTAAGAAGTCTTGTACAAAATATGATAAGAATCTGCTTAACCGTTTCAAAGATCTAGCAAAACCAAAAACGTTACCCCAGCAAAATCTCGAATAACTTCGCAACCGATGAAAGAACAAATACAAAATAAGGCACAACATTTACTTCATCTAGACAACTAATTCTATAGCTAGTATTTATTTAAATATTCCCATTAGAAAGAAAAAGGTCTGGCTGCGGTAACGTTACGCCAGCAGGAAATGTTTTTGTGAAATAATTAAAAAACTATAAGCGCAACAAATTTAAAAATGTGCGCAACATTTACAGAAGCCGCACAACTAATTATCTATAAGATTCAAATGACCATTTTCGACAACATCTGGCCTGGGTAACGGACACGACACGCTCTCGTCCCAGCGCGTTGCAAAAACACAGTGTTGGATTTTCAACTCTCTGTGCTAAGCAGAGCGTTAAAAATCCAGTGCACGATAAAAAATCGCCGCGATTTTTTTACGTCCCTGCGTACGTGGGCCTATTGCTCCGCTACACAGCTTAGCATTAGTGGAAACGGTCACATAATTTCGTTACTTGCTTTCACATCCTCGCAGCATAGCTGCATACATCTCTAAAAGGCACCCTTAACGCTCCAAAGAGTACGTAGGTTATTATTTACAAAATTCGGCCTAGTTTTCATGCATGCAAATGACATGGCTGGATCCTGCCCTCAGAATCAATTCAGAATAAATAAATGTACAGTAATTATTAATATATGAAAATTACTTCTTAAATATAATAAAATAAATCGCAACAATTACATTTCTCTAGAACAGGCGACAAAAAATGCCAAAAAAATATGTGTGTTAATTGATTGTGTGAGTGTGGTTTTTAATTTGGACATAATTATAGCAATGTCAAGTGCATTTGCGTTTGGATACATGCATAAGACAAACACTGTGTCTATAGATCGCCTGAAGATCAGACTAAAATAAAAAACACCCACGAGTGCCAGAATCGTATTGCTAAGGTATATGCTATAAAAGTCAACGGTTTCAAGAGTATCGCAGACACCATTTTTCGAGCTGTCGAAGCCATGATGCGGATCACGTTACACATTATGCATCGACAATATATTCGAGAGTGTGTATCCGAACGTCCTAGTAACTTTGACGTGTAAACTGCGCGCACTAGCGCTGCTCTTTAGAGATGGGTTGTAACAGGTTAAACACGATATCTGTTATCACTGTTACTGTTACACAAAAATAACTGATCCAATTATCTGTTATTAAATAACAGCCTGTTGTTTTTGTACGGACGATAAATACGTATTATCTTTAAATCTCAGTTGAATATCTTCTATATTTCTTTTCGTTTTAAGTATTTTTTTATAATGGTTACTGGTCAGTAACTGGTAACACGACTTAATTTAGGAGTCACTTTTTCGTAAATGTTTGTTCTTAAAGTTCTTATATTCTGTCACTTTTCCATACAATACTTGACAAGAACTAGAGATTTCAACATGTTTTGTTGTGATGTTTCGCCAGTGCAAACGCATAGGTAGGTAGACCACCAACTGGGATAATAAATACTAAATGCTACTCTTTTTAGCGTAGTTTAACGGCTTTAGTAAGAGTGAGAAGTAAACATATTTCGAAGTAAATAATAGGTAAATAAATAATAACTCTTTTTAACAAGGGCCATTCCTTAACGAAGAAGTGAGAGAAATTGATAAGCTTGCAATACTCCTTCCTTTGTGTGATTGTGTATGCATAAGTAACAGTCTGTGTGGGGGTTGTTATAATGAATAAACAGTAACAGCCGCGGTAACAGTGTTTGAGGGTCTGTTATTTTAAGTAACAGATAAGTTATATCGTTGGGAACAATTGTTAGGTATTTGTTATTTTTAAATATCTGTTTTTTTATCTGTTACGATTAAATACGCCTCACTCCTACCTGTCTGTCACCTGTCACTCTGTGCCCTGTGCTCTGTACATTCTTGCGTTGATCTTATCACGTGTATTACTGTGTGAGTTTATGCTCCTCTGTTGGATATTTAACTTGACCCCACGCTATCGTTTATCGGACTTTCGTTTACGCTTCTTATGTTAATATTCTGCTGTGGATAATGGACTTGCTTGTGTATTATTTAGATTCTGTTCTGACGTTCTGATATCAAGGTGCCTGAATTGTAGTGTGGCCACTAATCGAATGCGAAGGCATATTGTAACAACTCTAACGCCGCACGCCCCGCTGTTGCACGCCGCGCCTACCGTCGAAACAGCACTGCGTCGTGATGTGTCGCGCTACGCCGCGAGGCATCTCGAGGCGCAGCGCGGCGTAGTGCGACGCCGCGGAACATCGTTTTGTGTAGTAAATAAAATTATATTTTGTATCACTATCTTGAAAACTGCGCGCAGCGTCGCTTTGCGTCACGTGCGCGTCAACTGACCCGGGTGCAGTCTCACTTGGCATATAGGCCGCCAACTATTTGCCTGTGTGCATAGTGTGGCTATTCTATTGAAAATAGTATTGTGCGCTAACTCAGACAAACATTCAGCCGCAAACAATAAGCCGAGTGAGACTGCGCCCTAATAATGACTAGTTATTATGAATACAATTCTGAACCCGTTAAAATGTCTTTAAAACAAGTAGACGAGATATAATCCTACCTACTTAATTAGGTACTTAAATAAAAATTCAAGTGCTGTTTTAGTGTTTTATTGCCTATCCAATTTTATATTTTTGCCAAGTCGCTATGAGGAATTCATAATATCCAGAAATATCTGTAGACTACGAGCTCTCCGCTAACGTGGCCTGCCTATGACGACGATTGAAAGGTCTAGCCAGAGACTATTACCAATATATATATTCATCAATATGATTACCAATATGTTTTGATTTTTGGTAGGTATTTCGATTTTTGGGTCTTTTTTTTCACTAGCTGACTTGACGCGTAATTCTATGAAAATATATGGAACACATTGATATTGATGCGAATGAATGTCGTGTCGGCTAGTGAAGAAACGCACTTTATATCCATTGATTATATTGTATTTCTCGTATTGTTTCGCCTATAAAACTCGGAATTAACGATCATTGCTATTCAAAATATCTAGGCACTTAAAAAAAACCTATTTACAGTATCTCTCGCTTCTTCTCTGATCATAAAACTTAAACTATTGTAAAGACATACCTGTAAGCTTTAATATGACGTACTGTATGTCAATGTACATGAATATTTTTTGTTAGGGCATAGCTCTCTACAAAATCCGGCCGTCCTTTGAAAATGTTCGCGGCCGCCATTTAGGATTTTCAATTGGAATCCCCAGGAAAAACAAACCGAATTACTTTGACATGACGATGGGTCGTTTTTTTTTTTGATAAGTGGTTCGGTTTTCTTTTTCATGGATTAAAAAAAAGATTTAAAAGGGACATCTTAGTGACATAGTATAATGCACATTTCATATTTCTAGTGGACCAAACTAGGTTTAGAGTTTTCAAATTCCATTTAATTGCAGATCGCTTTTGATATTATAAAGGTTCACCTGTAGACCGGTTATGTTTTCGGACGCACAAGTCTATTACACTGTTGATCAAAAGTGATTAAAATAAAGATGTTTTTGGATTTGTTTGACGTTCACAAAAAGAAGCGCAAATATTATATTAGTGTTTAATAATATTTTTAGGAGCGCAAAACGGGAATTCTTAAAGGTTCGAACCTTTAAGAATTCCCGTTTTACGCTATTGGGAATTCTTAAAGGTTCGATCAAAATGCCTTTATTAATCCCTAAAATGTTTTGCACAGATTTCATTACTGTGATTTGTAATTGGTGTGATCGGTAGGACTCTGCGTGGGAGCGCGACGGCAACCTGTCCCGCTTCCAGGGCAGCACGAGCATCTCGTCGGCGGAGTACTTCGGTGGGGACGCGCCGCGCCACCCGCGCAACTCCGCCTTCAGCGTGTCGGCGCCCGACCTGGACGAGGTGAGCGACACTGTTGCAATAAGCTAAGTCTAGGCGATGGTCGTTTTGCGTGGATGTGACGCATATTTTCCCACAACTTGTTCTTTTTTGTTTTGTGTTCTTTCTTTGCGTCATGTTTACCGCAAAAAACGTATCTTCTTTCTTTCTTTTCTTATACTTCGACTTAACTTACTCGTTATCAACTTTTTTGTAAAACTAACCAGTGATTATATCAACGGTATTCATATAATTGTTGTAAAAAGATGCTCAATGAAGCCGAGCCGATTTGTGCTTCCCGTCTTTTTTTTTTTTGTACTGGACCATACCTGGGAACCTTCTGGTTACGGAGGTATTGAATGTCAAAGTTCCAACTTTTCTGTTTTTTTTTTACCAAAGTTTTGATTAAATGTTACACATACTTACTTAACTTAAAATACCTCTACAGTCCCTGTACCTTTGCACGTACCCATAAGCAAAATGTTTTGCGTGCGTTACATTGCGCACCACGTATAACAGCGCTTTTTGACACCAAAAATAAAAGTCGTTTCCCAGCAATAAATTTGTTCAACGTTACTAAGTTTGATGTACAGGATGTGTAGGTAAGGCCTATGTGCCAAGTCTTTTTACACCCTGTACACAGGTGGATTATCGAGATGGGGCAGTAAGGACAGGTACCTCAACCAATGTCGCTACAAGAAAACGGTCTTAGGAGACTGTCCATAACTTTTTGAGACATTTTGATCAGCATTCACAGATTTAAAAAAAAAATCCTGTAGTCAAGAAAATGGGCAGCATTCACAAAAACTTTTTTTGGAGCTAATCTATTCTGTTGTGATTAAAAAACCATATTGTCATAATATAACCAATCATAAGTAAATTTGGAAATAAAGTTATTATTTATTGGATGAACTGAGGTTTCAGTACTAGAAAAGTTAGAAATCGCAAAAAACTATTCCCATATATTTCGTTGGAAATAACCAACATACTCTTTTACCAAGGATAGTCTTTTTTTGGGTGGGAAATTATCAAATAGCTGCTCCCGCTCTGGGCGGAGCGGGAGGGCGTGTCAGACTTTTACTGACTAAAACCCAACCGTGTTCCTTCCGTTGCCTGTGTGCCAGGGCCACGATATCCCTTTCGGACAAACTCAACCAAATGCCTGCCAGGGTTGAGAGTTTGTCCGAAAGGGTTAAACCCTAACGGACCCCGTCAGTTGGTGCTGACATCTCTTTGAGGCGCGCGTGGAACACAACGCGCCGTCGACCCGGGCCTGGTCCTTATCGGACGGCGAGCTATCCATCGCTCACCGTCCGGGAGCTCGCGCCTACGGTGACCGGAAATCGGATTGCGACTCCTGACGCCCGGGGCGTCTCCTGCGGCGTCTAGGGGCGCGAGGGCGCGAATCTTGCACGAAGGATAGCTTGGGGCGGCAATCTCGACATAGATAACGATCGCTATACAACCGAATTCGGTCGCAAAGTCCTAATGGCGTCCCTCGGCGGTCAAAATTGCTTGACACGCACGAAAAAATCACGTGCATTCGGTCGTATAGCGATCGCTATCTGCCGGGCCGGCCAAAAACGCGCGTTATAATTTTATTTGTTTTGAGAACAAAATTTGAATAGTTTATTGCTTTTGAAAATACTTTTTCCATACAAAGGTGTTTTGCGATTTCTGAGTTTTGTAGCAGACAGTCTTTTTTAACGTTTCCCATACATGTTTAAAAGTTTAGAGTCTAGAAGTTTAGTCGTAGTATTTGAAGTAATTTTTTTTCTCAGATCGTTGGAAATCGCAAGCAACAAACTGTCTTGTTCATAAAGCAAATAAAATACTATTATTACCGTTATTTCTGACTTTTCTAGTATTCAAACTTCATTTGGTCCGATAGACTATAAGAAACAGGATCAGTTGGCATTAAAATAAAGTTTTGATGAAAACTGCCCATTTTATTGCTGAGTTTTTGTATTTTGTTTTATCTGAAAATATCTTAAAATGCACATCAAAATGTCTCAAAAAGTTAAGCACAGTCTCGCTAAGACCGTTTTCCTGAAGCTTCAACGGTTAAAGTGCCCTCACTGCCTCGTCTCACAAATCCACGCTGTGTATGAATGTCATCAAAGCTCTGTCAAGTCGACACTAGCTGACGCCAAACTGTAACACTTTTTAAAAGAGTAACGGTGGAGTTTCTTGCCCATTCTTCTCCATACGAAAACTACCTTTTGGAAGGGGCGACTAGAATCAATTAAATTTTTTGTAAACTTTGACGTTCAAAAGTGCCTTACAAGGGCCTATTTAAAATAAATGATTTGACTTTGCCACGTGTCCGCAGGTGCGCGAGTCGGTCCGCGCGGGCGTGACGCGCGTGGCGGGGCGCCTGTCGTCGCTGGCCAACGGCGTCGTGTCGTCCATCCAGGAGCGCTACGGCTACTGATGGCGCCCACACGGCCCGGGATGCGGCCCGCGACTCACCGCTCCTGTAGCGCGGCTCGTCGCCTGACTACAAACGTTCCATTGTTTTCCAAGGCCGTCACCTCGCTAGTGGCTTGACAATAATAATAAAAATGCCAGATTTTCCAAATTTATAAGTTTTCTAAACCTTTACAAATAAGTTTCCGATCGCTAATTACAAGTGGCATCAGCCTTAAATAAAGCACGTATTGTTACGAAGTACCGCGGGCCGCAGCCGCCGGTGTGACGCAGTGTACCAGTGCGTCTACTGACAAGATCCTTACCTCGCCGGGATCATGTAACAAATAACCTCGTACTACAACGGCAATCACCGCCTCTACATCATGAAAATAATCTTATTCCTGTGTCAGATGTTTTACATATAATTCTATTGAGCGACGGACAAATGTCACCACCATTGTAAGTTAAGGTTGATTTTTCTGGACATAATGTACGAACAAAAAACAGGTTTGTACATCTTTTTGATATTGATTTAACATTCACGCCGTGAACTGTCGCGCTCGGACAGCGGCCACGTTCACGACGAGCCAATATTCTGATAGGCAACTGACTTTTGTGACATTTATTATAAAGTTTATTTTGTGTACAAAGTTTTTGTGTCTGATGCAAGTTGATTTTGAAATGTATGACGCAAACCTTTATATAAATATTGTTACTTGTGTAAAACTATTAGATAAATCTGTATGGAACGATGTTAGCATATCTTGACTATATTTTCATAAAACAGCACGCGTAGCATGACAACCATAAAAACTGGTTTTCTACGGGTTCTGTCGACGGAAGAATAGACAAAATGACAGATTACGATTTTAGTTAATCTGTCATTTTGTCTATTCTTCCGTCGACAAAACCTGTTTCTATTGTTGTCAAGCTAAGCGTGCTGTACACGTTCACGTTTGTAACGCTATCATAGAGTAAGACTAGTTGGTTCATCTCTTGTACAAGGATCATTATTACAATACAACTCTTTCACTAATATCAGCTTCGCTTTAAGATACATCGCGGGGGAGACGAGTTGTGTCGGTGTCTACGACCACTCCCGAGCTTCCTCTCCTGGGTACTCGAACATAATTTTCCCCTTTCAGTTATGTGAAGTAAACTTCCGATCTTGTTCTTCGCTGGCAGCAACTCTCGCTCCCCCGCTCGCACCGAACTAACTGCACACACACGTGCATGTAAATATTGTAAAATATAGTGTTTAGTGTTGGAGGCTCCACTCCTCATACATATTACTAGAGTACCTACCTAGCAGCATTTAGACGCTTCGCGCTATCTGCCTCACGCAAGCAGTAGAACGTTTTATATGAAAGTTATTGTATTCTCACTTCTATTCTGTCCACTATGTTTATTTACGTTATTTCTTTACAATATAAAGTATTTAGAGAATTTATATTGTTACCCATAATGCTGCGACAGAATCTGCGCCTATCGTGACAAAGCAATGCGTGCCGAAGCTTCGTATGTTTTGCTCGCTAAAAAGTTATCGCCGCTTCGCCACGTTTATTATGTACCGCCACCCGGGCGATAAGTGCTACGCAGTCCGAACTATCGCGACGATAACCGATAACAGTTGGTCCCACCTGCGTGTATCGTATCACCGTGCGAAGCTTCGTCACGATAGACGCCGATGCGGCCGCAGCATGACGAACATATTATTTATTGAACTCTGAACATTGTTACCTGCTACTTCGCTATCGTATTCCAAATTCGAATGTATTATCTGTTTTTTCTACTATTGAACGTAAATTGAAGGATGCATTATTATAAGTGAAACCATCGGTAAGTGCCTGGTCAGACTGTCTGCTGACACTTTAGTGTTCATAGTATCTGGCATACCTCCACTTTATATTCGAACATTACATCAAACATGTAGATTGCCAATAGTGTCGAGCGCCCTCTGACCAGCACGTGGAGTAGTCGCCAGTAACGGAGCATTTATCATTTGTTTATTTTTATGTAAACGTTTTTGGTGATAGATAATTTTTATTTTTATAGTAAAGATGATGTTAGTACGAAACTTATTTTATTATTATTTAGTACGAAACTGGAGTCTTTGTTGCACACGCAGCCGTGCGACTCGCGCACGGGGCGCGGGACTCGCGGGCTCACGGGGCCTAGACCATCGCACCGGTCATTATAATACAAGGCCGGGCTCCAGTGCGTGACGAGCCCGAGTGGTATGTTAGCATGTTTATTTTTAGAACTTATTTTTATCATCGACACGTAAGTTTGTTGCGAATTATTAAGATAACTGTGGGCAAACAAGCTTAAGTATAACGATTATGTATTGTGAAGTTCAATCCAAATGATAATGAAACAGCGATAGTCTGTGTCTACATGACGTTCTGACTGGTGGCGCAGTACTCGTCCACGTGTGTAGTGCTGCAAGGAGCTTTTGGCGCTTGTATGATATGGACTGGGGGCGTTGTTGGTAAACATTTGTGAAATTGTATGGAAAAACAAGATGGCGGCGATAGTTTGTATTTGTGGCACGCGCCAAAAGATCTTTGTTCAGTCGTATGTAATGTTGATATTCCGCTGCGGACTGACAGCGATGCGCGACGCGGCCAGACGCGGCCACGCAGCCGCTCCTAGGTTCATTGAACATTTGTATAGTAATAGAATTTTGTTTTTAGATAATAATTATTGATATAAATATACAAAATTATATTTGCTACTGTTTTATTTTATTTCCATCCAGCCCATTTCTGATCAACTTACTCTGAAGTTAAGACTCGTGTCACAATTATTTATTGGGCTAAATAAAGACAAAGGAGATCATTCATATTGGGCCCAAAACCCAGTCAGCGAAAAAATTAATGTGCGTAGTCGCAGCGGAAAAATGTCGAATTTCTTAATTTCTGTTATTTAGTTTAAGACGTCGCGTAATTGTGTATAGTAAGTATAAATTTGTGCATCCAACCATTGGGGCTATTCCACAAAAACTGTTTCCGCTGGAACTATGTTATCCCAGCGGCACTTTTTTTTTTCCTATAGACGAACAAGAAAAAAAAATACATTTTATAATTAGTGTGTAACGAGAGGTAAATGTGTAAGTTAATGATATTTGTGAGTCATACAACAACGAAGATATTTAAGTTTCCGCTGCGCTGACGTTTGGCTATTTGATGAAAATCATATAAAACAGTTTAGTGCAGTTGTAATTTTTTATGCACGTTGCTTTGAATTTGTGTGTAATGTTTGTGAAAACAGAATTTGAAAAAATAAATACTGTTCAGAAGATATACACGTAAAAGTAAAATAAGGTTATTAGGACCAAAGACTTAAAATAGGAACTCTAGAATCTAACTTATTTGTATCTTGTGAGGGTCTACAATGTTCTGCCAAGTTTAATTTATGTGCTCTTAGTAATTAATGAGCAATGGCATAATTTACTACGACTGGACCACTATATTACAATATAATATATTGTATGGTAATATAGTGGTCCAGTCGTAGTAAATCATATTATGTTTCTCCCAGATGCGATAGATAGAGAGATAGAGCCTTCAAGGTTACTAGATTTTTCAACCTTAAAAAACAGCTGACAGAATGGGCTTAGAGATTCGGCGCCATAGTAAAAACCGGCCAAGTGCGTGTCGGACCACACACAATGAAGGATGAATTTATCCCAAGAACATACTTAACATTGTAGTTGAAAAACATGTTCTCCCATACGAAATGTATGGGAGATCATGTTTTTCAAACTGTAAATTTAAGTTGGATGTTTATTATTCGTTAACCTGTACAGTACTTAGCTGTGATAGTTTTCCTTTTAATTTCGTTAAATATACTACTGCTGTTATTTTTTTCACAAATCCAAGTACAACCATTTAGCTGGCAGACGGGGGGACACACACACTTGGCCCTAACAAAAAAAAACAGTTAAAGCTTAATATTTCGCAAACGGATCCCTGAATCCAAAAATGGTTTTCACAAACTCCCTGGAGTCCCAGACCTTTAGAAGGCGGACGAGGGGCCGAAGCCAACTCGCAGAGGCCCGTTAGGAGTTATAATGAAATGCGGCACTATTATTATAATTCTTAGGTATTATGAAAATCGGAACATCGAAATTAGGAATAAAATATTTCGGAGTATTTGGGTGTCCCCGATTAATTTGTATACATATGCCAAATTACAGTTTTCTAGTACTAACCGTCTCTGAGCTAAGCCGCGGACAGACAGAAAGTCGAACATGGCGAAACTATAAGGGTTCCTTCCCCCAGCAGGGCAATACATTTTTTTTTCGCTGGCTTTGGGTTTTAGGCGCAACTTTGTATGAAACGTGAATGGTCTCCTTTTAAATAAATAACATAAAAAATTATAATCTCAATAAAAACTATAATAATAAAACAACATAATAACTTCACGCAGAACACCGCAACCGTAAAGAAAGAGACAGACAAACGATAATACAATGTTATTGTTTTGTTAAGATTGCGAGTTGACAACGTCGCAGGCGGAGTACGGAGTAGTGGCGAGCTTACGGCGCGCGGCGCGCGGCGCGGCGGCGTTGTATCTCAGTGTTATGCGTTAGTTGACGCCAATACATAGAGAATGGACTGAGCGTGCCGTATTCAGTTGTGCAGTGAGTACAGCGAGACACCGAATCGAAAAGGTCGAGAGTGAAAAAGCGAATGTGCGGCCAGTAGTTGTCTTTTTCTAGAATTCTGATTGATCCAATGATGTTTTGACTTTAATATTCATGTTTCATGCTTGGAAATTTCAATATGATCTTTGAAATTTAATCTATATAATTATTAGGTTATAATTAGGGACATGTAATTTTCCTTTTTACGAAATTGATGCGATACCTACATGCGAAATTTACTAATTAGTGCGAAATGTTGTGTTGTTTATACTTGGCCACGAAATTTTCAAGAAAAACATTTTTTAAACGCAACAATCCCGTGATTAAAGAAGCACGTCTCGCGCGTGTTACCACCGCCCGCGTTTGTATGACTTTATTCGTACTTCTCTGGTTTAGATTATATAACTCTGGACAAGTTAAGGCGCAATATTCCGAACAAAAAAACTGTCACTTTTGGCGGGGGACACGGTAGATACAATTTGTTTAAATTGATATCCATATTCATTCGGAATTTTGCTTGAATCCATGAAATAAAACAGCTGTTGCATAAAATTGTTAAATTTGAATAAGAAGAGAAAATAACTACAATTAAATAAAAGTAACTATATTTGTAATAATATCAATAATAAAATAAGATAAGTTAAAAAAAAAACAAATTATAAAACCATTTCAATGGACATATAAAAGTTACAAAACATTGAACAATCATAAAAATCAACCATAAAACTAAGTAATTATCGACATATCAATTTTGGTTTACTACGGTAGCCTCGCTATCATTTTTACTAAAGGACATAATCGCATGTCAAGTGCATGTACCTATATTTAGCTGATTTGACGTATATTTTCGTAATGCAAAAAAAAGTATTTTGATCTTTATGAACATAAAAACGAGAAGTAGAGATACTCGGTGACGTCACAGAAGCAATGTGAGGAAAATACTCGATTCATGCCATGTTTTATGTTGGTTCAATCATGGAATCATGGTTGAATCGAATGAAAAATCGAAATGTATTATGAGGTTACGATTTTGAATTTCAGTAAAAACATGACTAAATATTATAAAAAATATTAACATATGGAAGGTTATTCAGTTCTTTATGTAAGTTTGACGTATTCTAACGCTTTTTACAGAATTTAACAGCACAGGATCTAGGGCTTCCATTACGTAATTACGTAATTACGCAATTACGTAATTACGAACTCATTTTAAAGTATTTTCAATTCCGTAACTGAAGATGTCAATTCCGTACTTACGTAATTATTGATATCATAAATCAATCAAAATAGTCAACCAATAAAAAAGCATTAAGTATACGTACCATATTATAGTTATAATGTGGCAACACTATACGATATACGAGCTGAATATTTCACGAAACCATCGTCGGATGATATACGAATGTATATAGTCGAACTATTGGAACGGTTGAAATATAATTCGACACAAAAATGTACAAATTCACAACCACAACCGAGTACATCGGACGCAATTGCCACCAGTGACGATGATGACGAGGAGTTGACAATCGCACAACAGTTGGATAAAGAAATAAACAAAGTTACCGTAAATAAACCAATTTCAACAGTAAACACAGATCTCCATTCCATTATTAGGGTAGAAATGTGCATTTACGACAGCGCTGGCGGCGGTCGCGAAGTGTTTTTGACTGCAGCGTATAATTATTTGCTTTTGATAACGCCTACAAGTGTCGAATACTCGAAGCCGAGCAGCCTTTTCATCAGCCGGATATTTTTGTAATAAACCTAGAAGTTCCCTGAGTGACAAAACTTTAAATGCTTTGTCATTTATGAGATCACCCATGCTATTCTGTAAACACCTCACCGTGAAAACTTGGGTGAAGTGAGCTGTCAATAGTGTCAATCCCTGTGGAATGACAGCTCACTCTACGCTCACTTCACCTAAGTTTTCACGGTGAGATGGTTACAGAATAGCACTGCAGATATCATTTGGTTTGACTTTCACTTAACTGATGTGATGTACCTACAATGATAAGTTCCTGAATAAATATTTTTTTGTTTAAATATTGTGTTCATTTTGATAATTCCTTGAATTTAAGATAGTACATGATAATTGTAAAAATTTTAGATACTTTATCTCCAATATTTACCAAAACCATAGTCGATTAAAAACAAATAGGAAAAATTACGTAATTACGTAATTACGGAATTGGAGAAAAAAGTTGCGTAATTAGTTACGTAATTGACATTTCCGTAATTTTGGAAGCCCTAACAGGATCATGTTAATTGCCATATTCTTACAAGCATTTATAACATCAATTCTGATAATATTTTTGCAAAGCAAATTTAAAGTGTGAGCAGCACAGTTTATATATGTTATGCTTGGATGAACGTCTTTTACGAGCCGAAAAGCTTTCTGCATATTACTTGCATTATCTCCTATCATCGTAGCAAACTTATTTGTTCCATACTCAGATAATACATTTAAAATTTGTTCACATAATATGTAATCACTAGTATGACGATTTTCTGCCGTCGCAATACTTTTAATAAATACAGGTTCTGGTTTTGATATTATTATATTAATTATTCCTTCATTCCTACAATTTGACCAACCATCTAGCATTAAGTGCAAACATGTTTGCGATTTCATGTTTTCTTTTAATTCGTGATGCATTTCTCTATATGTTTTGTCCAAAATGGTTGAAGAAATAGTTTTTCTGATAGGCAATTTGTACAATGGCTGGAGTTCATTGAAAAAATTTATCCAGAGGGGGTGTTCTACTATTGAAAGGGGTGTTCCCGATACATAAACAGCCTTAGCTAATAATGAATGTAAATGTTCTTTATTTACATTCGTTGTCAGACTCACTGAAGATGCACTGCCCTCAATCGACAAACTTAATTCAGACTCAGGTCTCTCATTTTCTTTATCCCTAGGTTGCAATATCGTGTTTCGGACCGCAGATACTGACGAACTATGCGATATATTGGTCCTCAACTGCTGTTTGCAGTTTTCAGGGCAATGAGGACATTTTTGTAAATGTCTAGCCATTTTTTGCAGGTTGGCTACTTTGTATTTTGTTTCACAATACTTGCATGTAGCCGATTTGTTCTCACTTTCTCGAAAATGTTTCCATATCTGTTGGTTTTTTGGTCTCACCATGTTGCCCTAAAATAAGGAAGTTTAATAAGTTATTTATGTAAGGGTTTGGTAGACGGACATTACATATGGGTACATTACGTAAGTAAAGTGCATTTCATTTCAATTGTATTTTGTGTGATACGGATTTTTTTTGTCTACTAACTAAATTTAGTTTCTCATGCAACTGACAGGCAATGTAGGTACTAAAAGCACTTATTAACTCTTTTTAACTCTATTTCTCATTATACTATAACATAAATTACGTAACGTTGGACTATCAATATCATAGCGCTAACAAAATGATTGAATAGTACATGTGTCTTTAATTTTAAATCAAGTGGACACTTACAAGTACTCTACTTTAAGCTTTTTAAATCTAAATGATGCCAAATTAGTAAATAGATACCGTGCGAAGCCGGAGCGGCAAGTAGCAAATAATACATTAAAACTAGAATATTACATCGTTACTACTTACTACCACTTGAAGTACAAGAATAAAACAAATTACTGTAATATAGAATACATTCTTTTAGAATAAATTAAGGTTAGTAAACAATAATATTTCTTTTACTTACCGTAGATTCTTTTCTCGTGTTGATAAATCCAGTGCTTAAGCAAATCGTAGTCAATGTGTTCAAGCCAAGGTCATTCAGGTAAAAGCAGGATCAGATCTCAATATAACAGTTCGGGGTCGTAGGTACTTAAGTAAAAACACAAAATTCACTCAAAACGCGCGCACTCTAACCAGCGAGGTAAACTCGAGTGAGGGTTTGAGCGGGGAAAAGGGCGCGGGAGCTACCAGCGCGCGTTCCCTTCCCCCTCCCTCTCAGTCCTGCCACCCCGCGCACCTACCGTGGCGTGCTACATGTTTAAATTTTTTTTTTTTTAATATTTTGTTTTCACCCGGCCAAACCACCCAGTGGGTGGAATAAAACTGGTGATAACTGGGTTTTAACCCACTAGTAGGTTTTAACCCGGGTGGTTACCCATCTCTAGCCGTGAGGCCTTCCAGAGAGTGGACGTATCGCTCGGCGCTCTGCCTGACCGCTGTTGACCTTTGTCGTGCGTGCAACGATATTTCACGAGAATAGTATGATCGCCAAATCTTAGTTCTTTAGTAAGTAAAACATTTTATTGAAGTGAAAACTAATTTATGGTGCTAAAGTCTATAGTGGTGCATTCTCTTGTCACAAATAGTCTAAACTAGACTAAGAATCACCAAAATTTTGTTTATACCTGTCAAACGACGATTTCCCATTCTGAAATAGACTAAAGTGACACAACATATCAATATTTTAGTTTGATAGCACTAAGATGGCACTGAGTTATTAATTTTGTGAAAATGGCTATTTTGCTATTATATTCTGAATTTGACGTTTTTCACCTAAAATTTTGATTGTCTAACTAAATCTGACTATTTTTAATCGCGATTAAAAATGGTGTAGAATAGAATTAGTTGCATGACCTAAAATTCACACTAACAGTTCGACTTCAGGTGCAAAAACGGTAATGTATCTTTTATCTTTTCTTTTGCATATATCTCAAAAATGGTGTCTTATCGCAAAAATAATGAAAATTTCGCCACCCTTCATAAACCCATAAACCCCCAAATCTCAACATGTAGGTCATATTTTTTCATAATTTCCATAGAAAAAGTGATAAATTCCATTTAAACACGTCGAGGCTGCCCCCCTCTGTGCGCTTCTGGCTCTAAAATAAATTCACGGGGTAGGGCAAACAAGTACCACGTGGAGTCGCGATTGTCAAATTCGTTTTTAGTTGTATCAAAACATTCAGCTCACTTCCACGACGTCTGGAAGAGAATTGTTGATGTTTTAAAAGTCGCTGATGGTCACGTTCATTCAGTCCTCTTTTGGAAATAAAAAATCATATATCCGACCTGCACGCGTAGCATGACAACCATAGAAACAGGGTTTCTACAGGTTTTGTCGACGGAAGAATAGACAAAATGACAGATTGTGATTGTTTATCTGTCATTTTGTCTATTCTTCCGTCGACAAAACCTGTTTCTATGAGCAGGTACAGACGACATATTTCATCCGATAATGGTTTGCATTCGATGTTATGGAGGGGATCCACCATACGAAGATGAATTTTCTTTTTTTGAATTTGGTATCTTTCTAAATACTGAACATTATTTTGTATTGCAAAAAGGGCAGAATGTAAATGCGGCATTCGTTTTCGAGGGGTATAAAGCCGATACTGAGGTCAAAATTTAATCCAAGATGGCGGCTGTAAAAAATTTGTTTTTGTTTTAAATGATACGTGAGAACGAACTTTGTTCATGAAGGGATTTCCCCGAACGCACACGTTTAAAAAAAAAGTGAAAACTCCTTTAGGCGCGTTGAGTCAGTAAACATGAAATTGTGATACCCAAATTTAGATTAACTAAAACTAGTAAGTCATTTCTTATAAACAGTATTCGCTTTTATAACAAGTTGCCAAAGTCAGTTACAGAACTTAGCGATGGAAAGTTCAAAGCCCACATCAAACGTGTCCTTATCAAAAAAGCATATTATAAGATTAAAGACTACGTTGAAGACAAGGAAGTTTGGCAATAATTCCTTCTGCACATGTGGCTTCCCTGGTGCCTCATTAACGGCATAACTATGTAAATGTCTATTAACTGCTCCCAAATTACGATAATTATTTTAATTTACTTTTTTATTTTTTTTATTTTTATTTACAAATGACATAATCTTTTTATTATTTGACATTGTATATTTACAATATATTAAATTTGATTTGTTACAGCAGTAATGGCAACCATTATCATTTGGTTTAAATAGGTTTTTATTTTTATTAGGAATTTCATTTGTCTTTTATATAGCTTATTTTCTTTTAAATTTTGTGAATGAGAGAACGTTGTAGACTTAACAGACTGTAGATCGGTGGACCATTTAATATCTTGCTAAGTACCTGGTACTTGTTGATGGGCCTACACTGTCCTCTCATACCTTTTAACACTGTAACTTGGAAACATTGTAAAAACCATTTACTTTTAAAAGAGTAACCGTGGAGTTTCTTGCCGGCTCTTCTCCATAGGAAACGACCAATTGGAACCGTGCACCTAGCTTCTGACGTTTCATAAGTGCCCTTGTAGGTTTATGTGAAATAAAAATATTTTGAATTGAATTGAATTGAGTGATATTTGGTAGAGGAAAATATTATGGGCTCGCGTCACCGACATGCTAATGTTAACAGTACTCATAATGTATCTATGAGTATGACGTGTTGCGCTTGTTGTTGCTCGGAGTAATAATAAGACAAGATGAACATTTAGCCCAGCGGTTGAACGCGTCCCAAAGGGTCATGGCCATCAGGCTGGTACGAGGATACCGCACGGTCTCCCGTGAGGCGGCGAGCCTCCTTGCCGGACTACCGCCATGGGATCTGGAGGCAAAAGTCCTCGCGCACATGTGGGAGTTGCGCGAGGAGGCGAAACGCCGGGGCGTAAATCCGCTGCCGCGAGAAATCGCGGCACAGCGGACAGAGCTCCGGCGGGATCTCATGGCGGCATGGAGAGTGCGATTGTCGCAACCCAGCGCTGGGCACGCCACAATTGTGGCGATAAGTCCCCTCTTTGAGGAGTGGCTAGAGAGGCGCCACGGCGTCCTCACCTTCCGCCTGACGCAGGTCCTCACCGGACATGGTTGTTTCGGGAGGTTCCTGTTCAGGATAAAGCGGGAGGAAACGCCCGGGTGTCACCACTGTGTGGATCGCCCGGAGGACACGGTGGAGCATACGGTGGAGGTCTGCCCAGCTTGGGCGGAGCACCGCCGTGTCCTCACGGAGGCGATCGGCGGCGGCGATCTCTCGCGTCCGGCCCTGGTTCAGGCCATGGTCCGGAGCGAGAGTGCATGGGAGGCCGTCACCTCCTTCTGCGAAGCAGTAATGCTCGCGAAGGAGGAGGCGGAGCGCGCGAGGGAGAGGCAAAATGCGCGCCCTCGCGCCCCTAGTCGCCGCAGGAGACGCCCCGGGCGTCGGGAGTCGCGAGCCGACTTCCGGCCACCGTAGGCGCGGGCTTGCGGACGGTGAGCAATGGGTAGCTCGCCGTCCGATAAGGACCAGGCCCGGGTCGACGGCGCGTTGTGTTCCACGCGCGCCTCAAAGAGATGTCAGCACCAACTGACGGGGTCCGGAAGGGCCAATCCCAGCCGGGGTTGCGGGTTTGTCTGAAAGGGATATCGCGACCTCGGCACACAGGCAACGGAAGGAACACGGATGGGTTTTAGTCAGTAAAAGTCTGACACGCCCTCCCGCTCCACCCAGAGCGGGAGAAGTTATTTGATAATTTCCCACCCTCAAAAAAAAAAAAAAAAAAGATGAACATTTAAGAAACAAATATGATTTATCAAATTGTTATGCCTAATGCAAAATGAACACGAGAAGAAGCATAAGATAAATAAACTGTTTCATTTAAATATTATAAAATTATTATTTAGGTTTAAATTCCAATTAAATATTTACTATAAATTATTGCTCTAAATTGGACGGATCAAAGTGGTTTAGTCTGACTATAAACAGAGCGAACGCGCTAACTCTACGCACACATGTGCGCGTGCTTCTGTGTGAGTGATTTTTGCAAAGAATTTACCTAAACTTGACTTGCTGCGCTAGACGTAAACGCTCTTAACTATGTATTCAACAAATAGTTAGCTATTATGCTGATTATGCAATACATGATTTAAAATGTTTTTTTTTTTGACGAATAATAGCAAAATTTTGCATTTTGAGTTTATATTAATGCGAAATTTCGATTTTTTATTTGCGAAATATACGTAACCCTAGTTATAATCAATCAAATAAAGTTATCAAGACTTAGTTAAAAATTCATTTGATTTAATGAAATGAAAATTATATTATAAAAATATAGTTTTCATAATTCTTAATTTTAATTGTCTCAATTTCACTTTTACAAGCCTAAGCCAGTAAAGTCTAGAAATAATAATTAGTAACATAGAAATATAACAACTTTTTCTTTTATATGTCATTAATGTTATTCTCTGTGCCTTTGTTATTATAGGCTTGCAGAAAAGAGCTTACATATTC
Source organism: Agrochola circellaris (assembly GCA_914767755.1). Taxonomy (NCBI): domain Eukaryota; kingdom Metazoa; phylum Arthropoda; class Insecta; order Lepidoptera; family Noctuidae; genus Agrochola; species Agrochola circellaris. Next base: position 21,236,735 of record OU611843.1, on the reverse strand, counting down.
GCTTTGTCTATTTCTAGAGAGTTGTCACTTTTGTGGGGTTAACGCTCAGTCCATCTCTATGTCTATGGTAGAAGCTGATGTCTTCAAAAGACGAGTGCAAGCGTCTGCTAGTGCAACGGAGGCACCTGTCCCACCGCCCGCGACTATCGAGAGCGAGTAGAGCTAGCAACTGAAAACCAGTTGTTTGATTGACAAAGTTAAAACAGTTAGCGATGAACTATTAATATATGTATCGCTTTTACTGACACGGGACCTACAATCTTTTGTAAATTTCTTGAGCGAGAAAATAGTCGATAGCTAGTCGCTTCCTCGTCGGGCGGCGGGACAGTTGCCTGATGCAGCATTAGCTGCGTTTCTTAGCGATGATGCACACGTTCTCTAGCGACACGGGCGTGGGCACGAAGTAGCACAGGCGGGCATCGAACCCGCAGCCGCGCAGGTGCAGCACGCGCGCCCAGTCCAGCAGCTGCTTGGCGCGCCGCCCCGCGCGCGCGCGCTGCTCCTGCGCCAACAGCACGCGCCCGACTGGCTCGTCCGCAGGAGACTCTTCATTGGCTGGTTCATGGCCCTGACTGCTTGGCTGTCGATTCTGCTTGGTTACATCTCCGGGCTGGTCGTTTCGCCTGCGCGAGTCACGGCTGCGTCCGTCGCCGCACGTCGCCCACGACACGATGCCCAGCATCACGTTGAACTCCTCACTACTTATGCCCAGCTCCTGGAAACAGGCACACAACTTAATGACTTGGTAATAATATACCTGCAGGAGCAACATACCGGCAGGAGTAACATACCTGCAGCTGCCGGTTGGCGACGAAGGCGGCTTGCTCGCAGCGGAGGCGGCAACACGTGACCAGCACGACGCCGCGCGTCTTGTGTGCAGGAGCAACATACCTGCAGGTGCACCATATCCGCATTTGCACCATACCTGCAGGTGCACCATATCTGCAGGTGCACCATACCTGCAGGAGTAACAAACCTGCAGCTGCTGGTTGGCGATGAAGGCGGCTCTCTCGCAGCGGTGGTGGCAGCACGTGGCCAGCACGACGCCGCGCGTCTTGTGCAGCACGTCCGGAGCTGTGATGCAGCGCAGCGCGTAGTCTGAACACAGCATGTCATCAAGTTTAAAGGTCATCTTTCAAATACTTGGTCCGCTTGCACCACCAATCACTAAATACATTTAAAACATCACTGTTTCACCTTCCAACGATCGCCAGACACACAACGACGTTCTATTCATAGAAAATCAATCAAATTATTAAATGTATATCGTTTTTTATTCATTATTTTTTCAGGAACTCCCAAACATTTTAATACTTACAATAATAAATGGGAGAATCGATAACTTTCCGATTTAGTCAATCACTAGAGTATATGTAAAATAAATGACTTTTGCACAGCACAACGATAGCGATCGATATTTTCGTGAGTGAGTTGGTGCATGGTAAATGCACGCTGTGTTTGATGGGATAAGGTTATGGATTAAGGTTATAATTGATTGTGTAGTACGTTTTGATTTATAAATGGTAAGTGTGAGCGCAACCTCGTATTTATTGGGTTTACTGATCTGTATGTGTACTCGTAGTTGTGGCGAGGTAGAAGGGATGAAGTGAAGTCATTGGGTTTCGATACACTTTCAACTACCGGGTATATCTCCTTATTTCTTATATCTATGCTTCAGAGATATTGATATAGGTATCATTTAAAAAAATATGAGTCGAAACGTGATAAAGTCGTGTAGGGTGGCCATAATATTATTGACCTCGTACAAATTACAAAAAATAGTATTATAGTAGTCAGAATACATACTGTCAAAGATCCACACTAAAAACTCTGATTTATAAAATTTGGCTAGTTACCATAGGTTATCTGCAGTACTTACGATGATAATCAACCGTATTTCTTATTATATAAATAATATTAAAATCTCATCAAGCAAAGTAAATGCGACACAATACGAAATGTATTGGTACTGAGCTCGATGCAGAATGTTTATTTAGGTATGTGCTACAGCCAAATAATATCTCAAGATACCTTTGCATATATCGTAGGTATAATTTGAGGTTTTACTGCTCCTCTTTACATGTACTGTATTATCATCGGTCATCACTCGCTGAGGCTCTTTAGTTGCTTAAAAGTAAGTACCTACCGATTGATATTAGTGATGAAACGGATACCTACTCGTTTGTGTGGATACGGATGTAAACACATTTAAAGTTGTATGTTATTATGGTTTTAGAAAGCATGCTGTGCGGACCCTAAATAAATTGGGTTATGGTTAGGAGGATGATGGGATGTTGATGGTTATGGTTGAAGCTGCTCTCTAGACGAGCGTATTTTTCATTCGACTAGTAGCGCTTGTTTTATTATATCTTTTACTGATATTGATACCTCTTTGGTTACGCGGTAGTGACGACTAAAATATAGTTTTAGGTTATCTTGGATTTTATGCAATTACTTTGGAACCCGGATTTTGTTTACAAAAAGAACATTAATTGTAGGAGTTAATATGTTATATGTAGTCTATAAAAAACAAAGTTTTATTTTGATGCAACTTGGTACGGAATCCCATACATCAATCGGCATTGTCCTTTAGTTAGGCCTAATGTTATCTAAATATATTAATTTATACAAAATATACTGACGTCTAATATAAAAACCAGACCAAGAAAAATATATCTTTATTTTCGTGGGCTGACTTTAAAAATATGTAAACAATTAGCAGCTAAGAAGGTAAGTAGGTACCTAACTTATATCATTGGGTAACTTGTTGTGTGATACATCTCCAACGTTCGGAGTCCATGAAAACGATACACATGACGAAAAATTTGAAAATTTTCGCAGGCGCCATCTTGGAATTACATTTTGACATCACTATCGGCTTCAGCACCTTCGAAAACCAAGAAAACGAAACCCATGATGAAAACGTAACCCATGATGAAGATTTTAATTTTTTTTCCAGCCGCCTTCCTTTTTTTTTCTTTTTTCCGTCGATAAAATTAAGCATAGATTCCCTCATTTCGATATGTGCACATTATAAAGACTCACACTGTATAAGCTATGCTTCTGCGGAAATAATATTACAAAAAACAATTTGAAAACATGTTGTCATTTACGCTGTAAAAATGTTCAAAATTCAATTCGCTTAGTTTTAGGTAAGTTTTTTGGAAAAAAATATATAGGAGCCTAGATAAATACTGTCTAAATCTGAATATCAACATAATATGTATTACGTTTGTATGGACAATTCATCCGTCGCCGCATTCTTAATGTTTGCGAAGCAGACAACCGTCAAGTGTCAGACAGTGACGAGTATGGTCTTTGCGAAGCAGACAACCGTCAAGTGTCAGACAGTGACGAGTATGGTCTTTTCCAAAAGAATCTGATGAAAATATAAACAAACGGATCAGAAAACGTACCTGTGGTAGCCAATTTGTTAACACCACTTACAAATTGAGTGCTTTGATTATGTTATTTGAATACACGAAATTATAATTTTTACTTTAAAGGTTCAAATATAACTTAATAATGTTATTCAAACAATATTTTTTTGGAAAAACAGTCGAGATATAAAGTTGATCCCTTCTAATTACAGATGAATTTGTTACTTACCCTTTAGTGAGTGATTGCGCAAGAATTTAACCAGAATAGGGTGGGTTTATGTACACTTTCATCAGATACTTTTGGAACAGACTATAGATACAAGTAGTAGCATAGTCACCGGTGGCGACGCCGCAGAGATGCTTGGCCAGCCCGACGACGGCGTCGCACTGCGTCACCGTGGGCACGCGCCGCAGCGCCAGGTGCGCCAGGTCGGCGCGCAGGCGAGCGGCGCGGCCGCGCAGCGCGTTGTCGCGCTTGTGCCGCAGCGACGCGCGGTCCACCAGCAGGGCACTGCTGCCGTCCGCACCGCACCATGCGTTGCACGCGTAATACGACACGTGACCTGCACGGGATTAAATATGGATTATTTAAACTATGTTATTAAACTGTCTTAGAATTGATGAAAAATCAGTTCAACATCAAATACTTTACAACCCCAAGTGCAGTTTTTAGAACTCAAATGACATACAGCTCAAAATGCCAACTAAACTATAAGTATATATTGCTATTTAACATCCTTCACAACCCTAAAACGCCATCCGATCTGCGGGAACGCTTTTCCTACGCCCGTCCTTCTGATGCACCTTGCAGGTCGCATCTTAGAAATCCCCTCCCCCGTCAACCGACTTCTAGTCCTACTCCTTCAGCGTGCGCGCGGTTCGATTGTGTAATTCAATTCATTAAAAGAATAGTGAAAGAACACTATCTTTCCACTTCGTCATAGTTGCATTTTTTTTTGTATTTATTATTTTATACTCAGTACATTATAATTAAGTATATTTATTTTAGAAGTATCTATGGAAGTTTATTCTCATAATGTACGTTTATAGTTAAATTAGTGAATAATTAAGTGTTTTTATTTTATGTATTTGATTTTCTCTTCTACTCTTGCACACGTTGTCTACATCTCTTTAACTACCTCGGTACTTTCCCATCCCAGGTATGCTGGAAGAGATTTCTTTAAAAATAAGCATCACCTTTGTACGTATTTTTCTGTTCCTTTTTTCTTGTCTGTTTATGTGTGGTATAAACCGTAAAAAAAAAAAATCTTGTATGGAAAGTTTGAGGCTTTGTGTATAGATATAGAGTACTTTAATAGGTAAATGTGCAATCAAACTTTGTATAAAGCATGTGATTTGCAAGTTGCCAGCGGGATCAATCGGCTTAGTGCTGCCATAATAAAATGAAACAATCAAATAGAACTTCTAAATGTGGATATTCAAGTCCATGAATGCACAGGTTCTAAGAAAACAAAAAAGTTATAAAAACTACACTCAACGCCTATCACGGCTACGTAGCGTCGATATTGAGGTACGGCTTACTCCTATGGGGTAACTCGTCACATATCCAAAGAGCATTCATAGCGCAAAAAAAATGCTTGAGAGCAATAACTGGGGCGCCTCCATATGAGAGTTGTAGGCCAATTTTTCAAAAGTTGAAGGTTTTAACGCTAGCTTCTATTTATATTTTAGAAATAGCCATATTTGTTAGGAAAAATTCACACTTCTTCTCCACAGTAACCGAAAACAATAGATTTACAAAAAGGGACCCCACCAAGCTAAAAAACCTATTTTGTAACAGCGCTCTCCACTACAGAAACAGCTACCTTATGTCCATAAAAATTTACAACCATATTCCAAAAGTAATAAGAGAACTACCATTTAGGTAATTACTATAAAAGAAATCTAAAAACATGGCTTCTCCAAAATAATTTTTTGAATATAAGTAAGGGTAATACACTATAGATTTATTTAGTTTTATAATACTTACAAAAATTGTTGTTGTTGTGTTTTATCTTAATTTTATATTATAATAGTCTAAATGTTATGTCTATAGTCCTAAGTTTTTTGTATTGTTATTAGAGTTTATGTAGTAATAAGTTCTCGTATAACCATGTAAATGTAAATATTCGTATGCCGCTTTTAGCGGCGGATGTGTCCTGAACATAACTATACCTAACCAACTTGTACGTACCATATCCGACGAATAAATGTCTTTGTCTTTGTCTAAAACCCAACTACGACAAAAAAGCCAACTAAAAGATATCTTGTTTATATATTTTTTCGTAGTTGGGTTTTAGTTTTTATAACCTTTTTTGTTTTCTACAGACAGACAAATTAAAAATCCGGAGTCACACGTCGCTTTATTGCATAAAACGACCGTGTGACTCCGGATTTTTTATTGGTCTGTCTGTGATGTCTTGTTTATAACTTTTATTTTTATTTAAATTATTTTGGGGTTATAATTTACAGGTTGGATTTTTGAGACGGGGCAGCAAGGGTACCTTAGTCGTTGTAGCTACAGGAAAACAGTTTCAGGAGATAGTCCTTAACTTTTTGAGACATTTAGATCAGTATTCAAAAATAATTATAGGTAATATTAATTAAAAATATAGTCAGCAAGAAAATGGGCAGTTTTCACAAAAACTTTTTTTGATGCCAATCGATCCTGTTTCTTACAAGGATCAAAAAACTCTAGCGGACTAATTGAGTTTTGAGTACTAGAAAAGTCAGAAATCGCAAAAAACTTTTCCCATATATTTCCTAGGAAATGAGACTTTATTTCCTCTAGAGGGCGCCATATTTAATGTGACGTCACGTGGCCTATAACTACTGTTGCCAGGTCCGATTTGTTTTAAATCGGGGCAGAAGGTAGAACGGGTTTAGGGTTGTAGAATGGGACAGTAAAAAAAACACGGTTTTTTAAATTAAGGTTTAATTTATTGCGTTTCGCAATTAATATTACTAGTAAATTAGAATTTAATCTTATAATAATAGTGACTTGCTGGACTAGTAGAAATTACAAAATATTACAATAAAATCGTAGTTTAAATAGTTGTATTAATTATTGACGTTGTTTATAAGTTAGTAACGGTTTAAGTATGTACTTAATTTATTTTTTATTAATATTACATTTTTGGTTAAATTTTTTGGATTGCTTTGTTTTTTTATAAAGTAGTTATAAAATTCACTGGAAGTCATGTTAAAGTTGGTTTTAATTTGAATTTCTGCTTTGACATGCAACGGTTTCGTCTCTCAGATCAAACCTCACTTATGACTTTTGAAGATTTGCAAAGTCTTGATTGTCTATAATAATATTGTGCGAGTTTTGGAGCGGCGTCAAGTCTTTGTTTTGCACTGCTGCCTTCATTAATATCGCTTTATCGCACTCGACATATTGATGTGTAAATTTATTTATTTTTGCTATTGATGATGGTTTTTAATAAATTTATTGATTTATCGGGACATTTAGTGTCTCGATCATGCGCAAATCAGGAATTGGCAACGCTACCTATAACTAGCGGATGATCAAGACGCTTCCAACGATACCTCATTTGTCAAATTATGATAGAAGAAGAAGAAGAAGAAGATTTAAGAAGAGGATTTTAGAAGTTATAAGGGAATAGATGAACATATATACCCACATACATACCGGTTAAAATCAAAACAGGCAGCCGTAGTCGGATAAAAATGTAGATAGACATCAGTGAATACCTTTTCCAGCTCCCAGCTCTACGTAGCAGGTGTTGGCACCAACTAGCCCCTCTTCCTCAGCCAGCCACAGCAAACTGGACACCTGTCGCAGGTGGCGCAGGGAGCTCTCGGCGCGGTCACTCTCCGAAAACTCCTCCATCACGGTGCGGTGGATGGGGTACTCAGGGGCCGTTGCTATGTTGTCCTTCACATGCTCTGCGGTATCATGGAATCTGTGGTTAGTCATTTCTTAATGGTTCATTATAATTCAACAGGGACCATCATACGGAAACTAAACTTTCCAAATAAATTACTTACTATCATATAAATAGTTAACTTTGTCTATGACTTGCATGACTGTCTCCCGAGAAAGCTGACTGAGTGGCTTCCGAAGGCATGCCTCTACCTCTGTGGGTGCATTGATGTTTGGTACAATGTATGGCGGCTGCTCTGTGGCCCGAGCGTTGCAGATCGAAAGGTGCTTCTCCAGTTTACTGACGTAAACAGTGCTAAAACACAACTCATGGTAAGTAACGCTACAAGTAAAATAAAATGAAATAGAATTCAATATATTTATTGTACTTACTGTTTGGGATCATTTGGGCATGGTATTCGTGTGTCATCCTAAAACAAAAAAGACGAATGATGGTACTGCTGTAGCTTTTCCCATAAGGAACAATTTTCATGATTTCTTTTTCCATAATGAAATAGTTAATTACAGACCTATTTCTAAACTGTGCATATTAGTTAGCTAAAGTTTTTGAGAGGGTTGTCTATGACCAACTTTACGCAGCGCTGAGTCAACTGCATCTAACCTAGTTTTGCTCAATATCTTTCTAACGGATAGAATGTACAATGGGGCATAGGTCGATGTCGTTTACATGGATTACAGTAAATATTTTGATAGAATTGACGACAATATCCAACAACAACGCTTTTTAACAATGGTGTCAGAGATCTACTTTGTTGGTTTACTTCAGAGATCTACTTTGTTGGTTTACTTCATACCTCGAAAACAGATCTCAAGCTGTTGTTATCAGTAACTACATGTCGAGCCGGGTTTCAGCTCCTAGTGGTGTTCCTCAAGGTTCCTTGATGGGTCCGTTACCTTTTATCATTTATGTAAGTGACATCGAGTCGTGTTTCCACAACTCAAATTTACTTTGTTTTGCTGATGATATTTTCTGCAATATCACCAGATGATGACATGGATGCTCTCCAATCTGACCTAGCGCAATTGGATGATTATTGCTTAATTAATAATCTAGATTTCAGTAATCTCATTTAGCAGAAAATGCGTCCCTCTCCCTACAACTTATTTAAACATAAAGGGCAGCTATTACACAGATGCGACTGTGTACGCGACCTGGGTGTTTTTTATGATTCCAAATTTTTATTTAACGTGCACATTGAGCAAATAGTGGTCAAAGCTTCGAAGTCATTGGGTTTTGTCGCAGGGTGTTTCAAGAAAGCCCTTACGATTCTTTATTGCTCTTTTGTGAGAAGTCATCTTGAATGTGCGTCACAAACCTAAAACCCGTGTAAAGGCATAAGAATATACAAAAAAAAAATCGTTTTCTATATTTTCGGCTACGTATACTATACCATTCCGATGATTACATTAATCTTTGCAAGAAATTTCATTTACAGCCCCCTCATAAATCGGTGTCGACTAGCAGATTGCACTTTCCTTCTAAAAATTATATCTAACGAGATTGACTGTCCTGATCTCCTACAGAAACTGTGTTTCAACGTTCCTCAGAGATCAGTTAGATTTCCATTTCCCTCTTCTAACTACAGGCAAAACTCATACACGGTGCGAGCAAGTTAAAATAGGACTTTCATATTCTTAGAGTTCTCTTTTGCCCCATTTACCACCAAAACCTATTCTGCACGCGTTCGGCTGAACGCTGCCTTTTTTTAAAGCGCATAGTGCTTATTGTACTTTATATATACATAATCTTTTCTATTGTGCTTGTTAGTGATTCTAAGATTTCTACTACTAAATCATACATCTAAATTCAAAATTCATTTATTCAAACTGAGAATCAGCACTTTTCGAACGTCAAAATTACATAAGACAGTCTCCCAAAAACGCCCACCCTTCACTTCTATGTTTCTTATTAAAAATAAACAATTGTTATCCATCTGTTTTAACTGTTGGTTCTCCTAGTAGGGGTTTATTTATAAACGTTGCTTAAAGTTAAGTGACGTTAAAACGTAAAAAATGTATGTTTAAACAGTCGCTAATCATCACTGACAAAAAAAAAACGTTTTATTTACCCAAAGATAATTCATATTGGATGTGTTTTTACCTATCCCCTTACTACAAAAATATATGTCTCATATTTTTATCACGTCAAGTTTTTGATATACCCACATTAAGCCTAAGTAAGCAATCTTGTTAGCCGTGTCTGAGTTTATAGTTTGTTTTTATTGCGTTTAAGTATTTTCATTTTCATTTGTTTTAGAATGTCATCAAGGCAGTGTAAATTAAACCCAAATAACTATTGCTATGTTTGTGGTCAAATTATTTTGTCAAAAAAGAAGAGGCCAATCACATAAGTATGAGTTTATATAATTGTTTATTTTAATTTATTGTTGACATAATCTACTCATTACAATGTTTTTTTTTAATGAGTTGTATTGCAATATGTAACTAGTGACCTCGACAATTGACCATACCTATTATTTATTGTTATTAGTTATTAACTGTTTATTTATTTTACTTCGATGTAGGACCATCGTTTATCATTTATAACTTCCAGTTACAGCTTTATGTGAGCGGGCACGCCCTTTATGCCTGGAGGCTTTTATTTAGATGTTAAGTTTTGTTTACGTTTAGTTTTTATTTCTGCCCGAGTATGGTTCTCGATGATTTTGTTTGGTATATTGGCGTGTGCTAGCTAACATATGGATAATAATTTAAATTAGGTTAATTATGTTGAATACTATTATATAGAATTTTTTTTTTCTTTCTAACTGAACAGACAGCTGTGCTGCTGGGGAGTTTGTTGCGCCACTTCTTCTTCCCAGCTAACGCACTAGGAAGTGGTGAAGCGTGGGCGATTTGGGGGACTGTCTTATGTAATTATGACGTTCGAAAAATGCTGATTCTCCGCCTAGTTTGAATAAATGACATTTGAATTTGAACTGAGGCCGTAAAACGAGCCTATTTCCATTACTTTCAAATCTCGATAACAAGTCTTGATAAAAAATGGGTTCCTGGTGTAGTGTGCAAATTGCAGAAATATATTATTGAACTGGGCTGCAGGAAAAAGAAAACATTTACGATTCGGCATCCTAATGATATGGAGAGAACCAACAAATCATACTACGAGTACTGACTGTTACTTCGGCCTCACTGAAACTACAGCCATGCTATTCTGTAAACATCTCACCGTAAAAACTTGTGTGAAGTGACCGTGGAGTGAGCTGTCAATAGTGTCAATCCCTGTGGAATGACAGCTCACTCCACGCTCATTTCACCTAAGTTTTCACGGTGAGATGTTTACAGAATAGCACTGCAGGTTTTAACAACAAAAACCGAAAGCACATACAATATGCTGATGTTGCATCACTCAGAAAACCTGTGCTACATTCTGAAGGAGTTCCTTATCCATTATTACCCAGCAGTTCCATTAAGGGAAATTAACCACAGCTCATGGAGTTGGAAGTAGATGAGGCGGTTTCGAGCCAGGACATTGATTTCGAAGCTCTTCCCGGGTTAGAATCGAATTGTGAACCACATTTAATATCACACGGTGAATTAACCGACATTGTAAGAGACTTGCAGCTTTCGACGAATTGGAAAGAGTGTGGAGATCTCAAAGTTAGGCTACTTCTTTGTTTGCAAGGTGGTTATACCAAGTAATGGTGCCGATTCTCTTGTATACCGAACTAAACTAACTAAACTATCACTAAAATTCCTTACTTTTGGCTATGAGAAACTTAGACTATTCTGCAAATAAAAAATAATTTTGACGCAATTAAAATCTAATTTGTCAATCGCGAATCCACGTGTTACCCGTGGTTTGCCCAAACCCGTGATTTTTTTTAGAGCCGGAGTCGCGCAGAGGCTGCAGCCTCGACGTGTTTTATATAGAAATTTTCACTTTTTGTATGGAAAAAATGAAAAAATATTACCTACATGTTGAGTTTTAGGGGTTTATGGGTTACACAAAGGGGGTCGAAATTTTCATTATTTTTGTGATAGGACGCACCATTTTCGAGATATAGGCAAAAGCAAAAATAAATACAGTAAGTAAGTACAGTTTTTGCACGTGAAGTCGAGATGTTGGTGTGAAAAAAAAAAAACCAAATGCATTAGATTTAAATTACCTAATGTTAGAAGTAGCGAATGTGACATCTTATTGAATGGAGAAAAGCTAGAATATATTAATCAAACAGTTTTCCTAGGAATCACGCTAGACGAGAAATTACAATGGGGACCTCATATAACATCTCTTGCGGGGCGGCTAAGCTCTGCCGCTTTTGCTGTTAGAAAGATAAGACAGTTAACAGATGTAGAAACCGCGCGTTTGGTCTATTTTAGCTATTTCCACAGTATCATGTCGTATGGCATTTTACTGTGGGGTCGGGCTGCTGACATTGAATCTATATTTATTTTACAAAAGAGAGCTGTCAGAGCCATTTATAATCTACATCGTCGCGAATCTCTCAGGGAACTATTTAAAAGGATTAATATTATGACAGTACCTTGCCAATTCATTTATGAAAATATTATGTATGTAAGAAAAAATCTACATATTTTTAATAAAATAAGCGATAGACATAATTTTAATACTAGAAATAAAGATAAAATAGATCAACCATTTTTCAGATTATCTAAAGTATCTTCATCTTTTATGGGGTACTGTGTTAAATGTTACAATAAAATACCTTGTAATATATTACAATAAAATGAAAGAAAATTTTAAACTCATTAAAAGTACACTTTGTAAACAAGCATATTACAAATTAGAGGATTATATCCAAGATAAGAATGCTTGGAAACATGCTGGTCCTGCTCCATAGGATAATCTAGAATCTAGACAAAATCAAACTGGTTGCTAATTTAAGTTGTATGAATTATTATTTTTAGTATATGACATTGATTTTACATTCTGTGATTACTTCCTCACACACTGACTTATTAATTGTAAAATTTTAAGAAAACCGTCTACTTTTACAATGTTTGTAAATATGTGAGAACCATGCATCTATCACATAAGTAATTAATTTATCTTTCGTTGCTTCATTTTTATTAATTCTTCTTTTTACCTATTGTGGTAACGTATTTTTTTTTTTTTTTTTAGTTGCATCGTCTTCACATATAATTATGTAACTAATGTACGTGCATATGCAAAATATTGTAACACATTTTAAAAGAGTAACGGTGGAGTTTCTTGCCCATTCTTCTCCATACGAAAACTACCTTTTGGAAGGGGCGACTAGAATCAATTCAATTTTTTTGTAAACTTTGACGTTCAAAAGTGCCTTACAGGGGCCTATTTGAAATAAATGATTTGACTTTGACTTTGACTTTGAATTTTAGTTCATGACAACTTATTTAATCCCACACCTTTTTAATCGCGATAAAAAATTGACAGGCTTATTCTAGTTTGGTTTTTTACAATCAAAATTTTAGGTTTAAAACGTCAAATTCAGAATAGCAAAATTGCCATTTTCACTAAAGTCAAAGTCAAATAATTTATTTCAAATAGGCCCTTGTAAGGCATTTTTGAACGTCAAAGTTTACAAAAAATTTAATTGATTCTAGTCGCCCCTTCCAAAAGGTAGTTTTCGTATGGAGAAGAATGGGCAAGAAACTCCACCGTTACTCTTTAAAAAGTGTTACAATATTTTGTCTATGTAGGTACATTAGTTACATAATAGTATGTTCTCACATATTTACAAACATTGTAAAAGTAAACGATTTTCTTAAAATTTTACAATTAATAAGTCAGTGTGTGAGGAAGTAATCACAGAATGTAAAATCAATATCATATAATAAAAATAATAATTTATACAACTTAAATTAGCAACCAGTTTGATTTTGTCTAGATTCTAGATTATCCTATGGAGCAGGACCAGCATTTTTTCGAGCATTCTTATCTTGGATATAATCCTCTAATTTGTAATATGCTTGTTTACAAATGAATAATAAATAATAATAATAAAATTGTTTATTTATCCAAATAATACACACAGACACAGTTTAAAGGAAAGTGGCTGAAATACAATGAGCATAATAATATAGCTTTGAGCACAAAGATAAGTCTACAAGAAATTGTCTATGTATACAAAAATAATATGAACCCTGTCTCTTAAACTAGGAGGCCTGTATCTTAAGAGACAGTGATCGGCTAAAATTGATATTTAATAATACTGAGCTTTACTCAAGTGAAAGTGTGTCGATTTACCATTTAATGCTTATTAATATATTAGTATTTATCAAAAACATGGGTGAGTGTTGTGTGTGTGTATGAGTGTGTGGGAGGGGAGAAGGAGTGTGTGTCGATGTATGTGTGGTGTTTGTTTTTGAAGAGGTAGGTATTATTTCAAGCGATGTTTGATAGTAAAGACTGTTTTGATATAGTCCTGCAGTATGAGCCAGTCTGAAGTTTTCGATTTGACATTAAATTTATTTAGATCAATTAGGTCTAGTGCTTTCTGAACTTTCTTGAAAACTTGACGGCTTAAGACATAGTATTGCCGTCTTGCAAATGAGGTTGCAAATTGTACTTTAAATATGAGTTTTAAATTTTCTTTCATTTAATTGTAATATATCACAAGGTATTTTGTTGTAACATTTAACACAGTACCCAATAAAAGATGAAGATACTTTAGAAACAAAACTTTAAACACACCTTTTTCTTGAAACTTTTTTTAATTTTTAATGAATGTTTTATTTTATTTAATGATAATTTTTAATGATACGTTTTTAATGATAATTTTTAATGATAATTTTTATTGATAATTTTTTAATGTTAATGTTTTTTTACTACTTATTTATTGTTTTTTGTATATAGGTATTTTGCCTGAAATAAAACACTATTTATTATTTTTTATTTTTTTTTAGATAATCTGAAAAATAGTTGATCTATTTTATCTTTATTTCTAGTATTAAAATTTTGTCTATCACTTATTTTATTAAAAATATGGAGGATTTTTCTTACATACATAATATTTTCATAAATTAATTGGCAAGGTACTGTCATAATATTAATCCTTTTAAATAGTTGCCTGAGAGATTCGCGACGATGTATATTAAAAATGCCATACGACATAATACTGTGGAAGTAGCTAAAATAGACCAAACGCGCGGTTTCTACATTTGTTAACTGTCTTATCTTTCCAACAGCAAAAGCAGCAGAGCTTAGCCGCCCCGCAAGAGATGTTATGCATGATTCCTAGGAAAACTGTTTGATTAATATATTCTAGCTTTTCTCCATTCAATAAGATGTCACATTCGCTACTTCTAACATTAGGTAATTTAAATCTAATGCATTTGTTTTTTTTTATTTAGTACCAAATTATTTACCGTAAACCAATCTTGGACCTGAAGAATAGAAGTATTCACGTCGTCAAGATTTCGTGAACGTCGGTTGATTTTAAAGATCAATGATGTGTCATCTGCAAATAACACCATATTCGGTTGATTTTGGAGTAATTGGGGTAAATCATTAATGTAAACTAAAAAGAGGAATGGACCCAATATCGAACCTTGAGGAACGCCCATTGCCGCCCATTGCCAAACTAAAAACTCAGTACTATCTTAGTGCTGTCAAACTAAAATATAGTTAAGTTGTGTCACTTTAGCCTATTTCAGAATGGGAAATCATCCTTTGACAGGAATAAACTAAATTCTAGTGATTTTTAATCTAGTTTAGAGGCATTTGGGACAAGAGAATCGGCACCATTGCTGCTTTTTATGCTTATTAATGTAGTGGTCTTTCTTAGCTTTACTGTGAGCTAAGAAAGACCACTACATTAAAAAAGATTAGCTTATACGAAATGAATTATACACCTAACAAAATTAATGTTAAAAACAATCCAAAAAACGTGATTTTTCCGTCGCTTCACATCAAACTCGAACCTGGGAAGTGTGAGTGATAAGCATGGCGAATGTTTTCACCAGTATTTGAAGGTTTTTGAGGAAATATACCAAGGATTTTGAGATAAAAATATATTAGCGGATTACTGCTGGTCTATAATAAGGGTAACTGATACTAATCAGTGTAAAAGAAGGAGTAACATGACGCATTTTAGAAAAATGTATAAAAATTATAAAAAATTAATATAATCTCATATTTACAAAATTGGACGTCCTAATTTTTTTCCAACTTCAATTTTTGAGTAAGGGTTTATAACTCTATCGATACATATCAGTTTCATCGCGGGGTAAAAAACCTTGTAAATTAGTGGATCATTGCTTAACTTTAAGCAACGTTTATAAATAAACCCCAATAAATAAAATAAATAGGTACCTATTTAGTGTTAGAAGGTGTAATGCCGCCGTCATGTTGCTCTATGGCCAATATTCAAATTCACTGATGACAGGTTCTACAAATTGTCTTTCTATTGAAATGTCTTGCTAGATATTAATAAAACTAATGTTTTGCTTCACAAAATGTTTTAATATATATATTATTATGCCGCAATCCTCTCTATCAGTGGTAGCAGAGCGAAAATAGAAAATTATTTATATTAATAACACAAAGTGAGTAAACAAAATGGGCTCAAATTTTCGGAGCATAGAACCGTTGACGAAATCGAACTACGATACCTGGTGTCTACAGGCACAGGCAATCCTCATAAGAAACGACTTGTGGGACATCGCGAGTGGAGAAAAAACGTTAGCGGCAACTGCGACTACCGAAGAAAAGAGTGCTTACCTAAAGGAAGACTTAAAGGCAAGGTCAGAGCTAATGTTGCTTATTTCTCCTGCCGAACTCAAGCAAATTAAGAGCTGTAGTACGTCAAAAGAAGTATGGGACAAGTTAAAGTCAGTCCACCAAAGTTCAGGGCCAGCGAGGAAGGCTACGCTGCTAAAGCAACTGGTTCTAAAGAAAATGACTCCTCAAGAAGACGTAAGAGACCATCTTAATAATTTTCTGGACGTAGTGGGTAAACTAGAAGATATGGATGTCACAATTCACCCTGAGTTACTAAGCATTATGATGCTCTATAGTCTACCCGCAAACTTTGATAGCTTTAGAACAGCTATTGAGTCCAGAGATGTCCTACCAAGTCCAGAAACCCTAAAGGTAAAAATCATAGAAGAATATGAAGCAAGGAGGCAAGTCGAACCTCAAACTTCAGAGGCATTCTATGTCAAGCCAAAGAAAAAGGGATTGTTGTGCAAGAATTGCAACAAAAAGGGGCACTCGACAGACGATTGTTGGTCAAAGAAAAAGCCGAAGGGCAACGTGAATAAAGGTCAAGAACAAAATTTCAACACGTGTTTGACCACAGAAAATTCCAAAACCAAAGATGGTTCATGGTGTTTAGATAGTGGCTGCACGTCACATATGACAGGAGAAAAAAGGCTATTCACAGACCTATTTCCTGCGAACGACACGCTAAGATTAGCTTCGGAAAAGCACACTACCGAAGTTAAAGGCAAAGGAAAAGTCGTACTTTACACCGAAAACTGCAAAAATAATTTAGTAGACACACTATACGTACCAGACTTGACAAATAACTTAATGTCAGTTAGTAAAATTACGGATCATGGCTATAAAGTACTATTCGAAAGAAATGAAGCTAAAGTCCTGAAAAATAATAGTGTTGTCTTAAAAGCTAAACGAAAAAATGAATTATACTTTCTTGAACTTGATGAACCGGAAGAGACAGCAAATTTCATGCCTAGAGCTGAAAGCGAAATAATGAAATGGCACAAAAAGCTTGGTCACGTGAATGAAAGAGACCTAAAGCTGATGGTAAGAAACGAAATGATGCGAGGACTTAACTTTAAGGAAAACACACTTGAGACGTGTGAAACCTGCATCAAAGGAAAAATGACAACATTACCATTCCAAAGCCATGACGAAATATTCCCTCTCTATCATTTAGTATGTATAAAAATGTACTAAGAATAATCTTATGCAATTTTATGTGTTATCATGTATGTAATGATTATACTTATAACGTGTGGCAATTGTTCAAAAGGTTGTAGCTGGTGATCTTACCTGACCATTAGTGGTCTTCGGCTGTGGTTCATGTTCGCCGCAGTACTGCCGGCCTGGCCGGACGGTCATCCGGCACAGTCGCTTTTTCCTTAACACAAAGTATTGGCATTGAGGCTCAATTATGCCGTTTAAAGACTGCTGTGAGAAGGAATCCGTCATTTTTATTTTGTTTACAAATATTTGAAGCTTATGTTCGAGGTTATGTGACGTCAGACGTGACGTTGACTGTCACAATAATAAAAAAAAATATCATGACCTTAATAGATACAAGTCTTTCAGTCGTAAATAGGTTTTAACTTATTCAGAACAAAAACAAAAACAAACTCAAACTCAACTCAAACTCAAAGCATTTATTTCAATTAAACCATTACAGGCACTTTTGAATTGTAAAGGTCAACAAACATTGCTATTCTAGTATCGACTGTAGATTGTGTTGCGAAGCAAGTTCAATATAATAAATAACACAGCAAAAGATTGGTGGATATTTTAAAATGCAACTTAAAAATTAAGTGGCTGGCTACAGTCAATATTAAATTAATGCATTCATAGATTTATTGAACTAAAAGTTTTATGCGTGGCGTAACATGAACCTTACTATATTTTTTTATTTTTCAATATGGCCATTGTAATGGTTAGGACGTCAACAAAATTTTAGGTTAGGCGTCGCATCATATTGGTTTCGTTTTGTTTTCTTTCACGTATTATGTAGTGCTGGTGGTGCAAAATGAGTTCGCCCAGTAGAGACAACGAGGAACCGTCGTCGAGTACGGCGCCGGCGGACGAGGGCCTGGGCGCGAGCAGCGGCGGCGCCGCGGCTGTAACCCGGCCGCCCGCCAAGCGCAGGCTCTCCAGCACAGTGATCGAGATCTCGGATACGGAAAGCGATGACTCAGACGTGTGCGCAGTCAACTCCTACCAGGCCTCTGCTGACGAGGTGAAGAGGATCCGTGGAGGTCAGTACTCATACATTTTTAGTTCACACCAGTTTGCGCGGGAAACTTGAATTCTAAATAGGAATGTAACTATGTGATGCATGTTTGTAAACTTTGTAATGGACTCTGTATTTGTGCCGTACGCGATAGTGGATCAAATCTCGTTATTTCATCAAACATCCACAGATGCATGAAAGTATTTATATTGTTGACTTCAATGTTTATTTCCTATGTAATGATAGTGCATACATTTCACTTACAGATCCTATTGGATTTCTTATTTGATAGCTGAAGTAAACCAAGCAGTAGTAGTTTATGAAGTGTTATAGTATGTATTGTTAGTGTGCACTTGCAATGGTCAACAACTGAATTTTCAACTTCTTATTTTCCATAGACTCTTAAGAAGAAAAGTGGCCAAACATTACAAAAACCATGTTTTAAATTACTTTACAAAGATTTCTGAAATTGATTCCTTTTCATTTTCATTTGTCTTCATCTACTGAGGTTACAAAGTAAATAAGTGTGTGTTCTCTTTCCAGAGGACTACTCCTCATCGTCCTCGTCAACAGACTACAGTTCTGACTCGGAGGCATCCTGGGAGGATGATTCCATCCTGGTGGAGGATGACAAGAGTCATGTGAAAGCAGTGAAGGCGCAGCTCAACCCTCGCGCTAACAGAATGGATGACCCACAGTTTAACCCTAGGATTAAGGTCATTTGACAACATCACAGTGTGCCTTTTTTATTAAAATCTCTATGTAAACAGCTAGTTCTGTAAGGCTTATGTTTAACTTACCACCAGATATAGTAACATATAACAGACAAAAATAGTAAATGATCACCAAAATTAAACCCGCATTTTAATATAAAATTACAACCAACGTTTTAACATCTCGCTATCCTATTAAAGCAAAACGACTCCAAATAAATCCGAAAGTAGTAAATGATCACCAAAATTAAACCAGTATTTCAATGTAAAATTGTAACCAAAGTTTTTACATCTTGCTATCCTATTTGAGCAAACTTATTGCAAGCCGGAAACATTACTTAATATGGCATCATAATACTTTATTTGGTAATAAGCCTACATTTTATGGCAATCACAGTGGTTTATTTAGGCAGAAATAGCGCATTAATTTGCACGCTAAGATTTGGTGATCATTTACTACATTTGGTGTTAGAATACAATTTGAAGTGCAGTTGTGACTAAAATAGCTAGTACTATTGTAATTTTAGACTTTATTTTTCTGGTGTCAAGTATATATTTTTGGTAAAAGAACTAAGGGTACTTATCAAAGTATTTTATGGTGGTCAATATATTTAACCCCATTCTTTAATGTTCTCACAAAAGCATGAATACTGTGTAAACTGGTTACGTGGGCCCTGGATATGTAGGAACCCTCTAGTAGTGATAATGACACTGAGGTCCCGATACTTTTTCATTGAAATACTTTTATTATTAGGAATAATTAAACTTATATCAGAGAATGCATTTGTGAGATTTATTTTTATTTTGCTTCTATAATTGGGACTTTGTAGTTGAATAGTAATTAAGACAACTGATAATAATTTTAAATATAAAATTTGAATATTTTCACCTCTATAAATAAAGAAAACTTTACATTTCAACCTGTCTTAGCAGGGGGGTCTTCTGTAAATAAGACTACTGAAACTTTAAACCTATTTGGAAAAATACGTAAATGAAAAGCCTCTTTAAGTGATAAATAATCCTAGGTTCCTTGAGATCCCACTTATCCAGGTTACACTGCGGTTATCCCATATGATGTTTGTGTGTTACATTTCACTAACAAAGCGTTTCCTTTACAGTCGGAAGAATTAATAGAGAGACTACAAACACACTGGTCAGAACAGAAAGACTTGAAGACTCCGGAAGTGTCCCTGACGTGTGAGCCGTTCAGACTGTGCCTCCTGCACGACTTCCTGGCCAACCCCGAGATGATTAACAACATCGTGGACGATATGAACACGCTGGACTGGTCACGCAAGAAGATGGACCTGTATGAGTTCCACCAGACGGCAGACCTGGCCAGCTTGACCTGGCAGCGCAGTATTAGAGGCATCTATGAGCTGCTGAAGACTGAAGTTATGAGTTGGGTACGCTGCATACAACTTCTACCTATCCCTTATCTATTGAGAAGGAGGAATATTATCATTAAATAGTTGACCCAACAGATATCCTGTCAAAATTTCAATAATTCTTACTAAACACCTATAGAAAAAAGTTTCCAGGAAACTTTTCCAATTTTTGTTTCCATATAAACCTAATTCGAACTATGACGAACATTTTAAACCAAAAATTATGCAATTCGGTCCAGCCATTCTCAAGTATTGCACTTACCAACAAACAGCATTTCATTTGTTTTTACATTATATCAAGCATCTTTTACTAGCCAGCTGAATAGCCGAAGTACTTACTTCACTTTCCCTCCACACTGCTAGTCACAGACCGCAAAGAAAGCATTTTCCAAGAAATCGAAAAACATCAAATCAAATATATTTAATGTGGATCATAGGTTATGTACAGTACAGTTCTTAAATATTTGAGAAATCTCGTTCAGCTATGTCCCGCCCGTAGGGCATACAATAATTTAACTTAAATTAGCGACTAATAAAATTAACATTATTACTAATTATTTTCACTTTCCTTAAAAGATAAAAAAACCAAAAGGGAACATTAAGGGAAATGTCAAATTCAATTTGTAGAATATAAAATTAATTTACATATATGATTCAAAAAATTAAAAACATCATACAGTGTGGCGGCATCTATATCGCCACATGCGAACTACGCATCAAAGACCTCACGTCACTCATCTCACACAAATCCTGCGTCGCGCAATTAGAGTTTATCGCGCGAACTACATATATAAGAGTATCCGACATCAATAGTTGGGCAGTTGCCCGCCAGACACGACACCCGTCTGGTCGGAGCATCCTCCCTTTTCTAAAGAGGATGAGTGAACTTTACACCTTGTTCCTCCTACCTCTAAAACAGTAGGCAAATCCTGTTTAAAAAAATCCGGCTTTGTAGAGTGTCGCTTATAATAATAATAATAATAATCTGGCGCAAACCTATAGTATTAGATACTAAAGACCGCAGGGAGGTATGGCAGAGCAAAGAGCTTCACGGGCGCTTTTACCGGGCCTTACATGGGCCCGATGTAGACCTATTAGCGTCCGTATCCTGGCTGCGATTCGGTGATCTCTTTGGGGAAACCGAAGGTTTTGTCTTTGCGATTATGGATGAAGTTATGATGACGAACAACTACCGGAAATATATTGTGAAGGACGGCACGGTTGACATCTGTCGGGCATGCCACCGTCCGGGGGAATCTATCCGACACATTATTTCTGGCTGTTCTCGTCTGGCTAACGGAGACTACTTGCATAGGCACAACCTTGTAGCCAGGATTATCCACCAGCAACTTGCTCTGAAATACAGCCTTGTGGAATCGGAAGTACCGTACTATAGGTATATGCCCGACCCAGTTCTCGAAAATGGCAATATCACGTTGTATTGGGATCGATCTATCATCACTGACAGGACTATTGTTGCCAATAAGCCAGACATAGTGGTGATAGATCGATTAGAGCGTCGCACAATGATTATTGATATAGCGGTCCCGCATGACGAGAACCTCGTGAAAGCTGAAAAAGATAAGCAAATAAAGTATCTTGACTTGGCTCGCGAGGTTGTCGACATGTGGGATGTGGATACAGCAGTCATTGTGCCGATAGTCGTGACAGCCAATGGTATAATAGCCAAGAGCCTCGACCAACACCTGAGGAGGCTCTCGTTAGGCAGCTGGATCAAGGGCTTGATCCAGAAAGCGGTACTTCTTGACACGGCGCGTATCGTTAGGAGATTCCTCTCTCAGGAGCCCTGACCACCGGTAGCTTGGACCCTGTTCCCGATACCGGTTGGCTACTATTTTTTATATTTTTAAATGTTTTTGTTTTCTCTTTGTTTTTATAAAAATATTTAAAAATGTAAATTATATGTGTAGAAATGAAATAAAGGAAATAATAATTTATTTATTTCAGACAATGTTAGTCCATATTGCATACAATCAAACACACATGATGATCTATGTCGCACATGATTATCAATATACTCATCATTCAATATTTTGCTATTTTTACTTTTGAATGTGGTCAGGTAGCAGATTTTCTTCTCTATAAACAGGTAATACAGTCAAATTATGTAAGTCATTTAGTCACCGGTTGATGACGCAAAAGGTATTTTAGACTGTTCATTCTCTCCCCCTCGCGAACAAATTGTGTAGTCCCAGCTTAGTGGATATGTGTATTATCTCTAAGATAAGGCACCGAATCGGAAACAATCGCGACAAATGTAAGTCAGTGTATTAACTTTGACATAGTAATATTGCTGATCAATTATAAACTAATAAGGAAGTGCCTCAGCTAACGGCCCGTGTTCCGAATTGGCTGCCAGTGCCGGTTGCTGAATTGGCTACCGGGCGGCGCACGGTGGATCGAAAATCGGCTGTAGAAGACATAGGATCTCGATGTCTTAAATGTTATTTTTTTTGCTGGAAATGACTTCTGCCGATCATTACTGTTCTATAAAATGTCATATGAAGTAATTGTGTGCACAAATGGAAGAGTTATAATTTTTATAAGAAAAAAATGTATGGAGCTGACATGAAAAATGAGGATATCTCTGGAATCGCTAGGATTGCCATTATATCCTTGCACACTGTTATAGTACTATTTATTTGTGAATTTTTGACATACTTAATATTGCGGCATCACTTGCGATTTTTTTTTTTTAAATCGTCCATATTAAAAAATAAAAAATGTTTATGATATGTACATTTTAATGCTTAAATATGGCTATACCAAGTGTAACTTACAATATTTTTTATGCTTAGACCAAAACATTCTAAGAAATCACAAAGTCGTATTACCTACTTATTTGAAATGACATGGTAATTATGAATTACAAAATATGTAATCTTGTCTAATGCCTCAAGTCCACATTAGCTAATGATTAATAAAACTTAATACCTATATACCTGTTAAAAGGATACGTACCATAATGAGGGTAATTACATAAACGTGATCATTAGTCAATAACAATAAATGGTAAACTATTGTATGATTAAAAATAAAAGCAAATTATTAAAAAAAAATATTAACTTAACCTAACCTATCATAAACAATAAAAGTTAACTTATTTTATACTTCGTCACTATCAGAATCCACTTCAGAATCAGGCTCTACAATAGATATAACTTCTAGGAACTCTGTCGGAGCTTCCTGATCCTGAAGTTTCAGTAGTTCTACTGTTTCCTTAAAGTATGTCTGCCTCTTGTGGGCATTTAATTTTGGTCTTGTGGAAGAAATTAGAGGATCAGAAGAGACGATAAGCATATTGAGGATATCCTCGTTTGATGCTTGTCTACGCTTCCTCGAATGGTGTTCTCTGAACCTCCTAAAGTCCTTGTTTCGGGCCTCTGAAGCTTCTTCCGAAAGACTTCCAATTGTTACAATAGCATTTTCTGCAATTATGTCCCCTCCGTGAATCAACAATTTGTGGATGGTTGATGACATGTAGTACCAATCGTACAGTTCCACGTATTTTTCAGCGGTTGTTCTAGCGTATTCTTTAAATTTCGGCACGTCTACAATCTCTTCAGATGTGATAGCTTGCAGAATCACAGCAAATCTGCGTATTAGGTCTTCATCTAATCCAGTGATCGATGCAGTTTTATCAGGAAATTCAAAAAACCCGCCTTGCTGTGTTCCCGTCGTTAGTTGTGCCTGATCCTTGCTAACGATGTCAATCAAAAGGTTGAGATCATCTTTGAATCGATCTTGAATGAGTTTTTTTCGTGAATGTAATAACTCTTGATGACCTTCTCCTCTTGCAGACCACTTTTTGAAGTCGAGACGATACGCTATGTGTAGAAGACATTCCATCACATTAATGCGGGCATGAAGTGATGATAATCCGAACTCATACACACCAGAAGAAATGGTTTTTGACGCAATGACATCTAACTTATTCATTTCTGTAGGCTTAGCCAAACACAGGTAGCAGGCCGCATTTGACTTAGCTTCAGACAGATATGTACAAATTTTGCCGTCAATTATCGTCATCATTAATTTGTGACTAATTTCATGTTCACATTTTGAGGGAACGAGAGCTTCAATTTCGTTATCCATTGCAGTTTTTTCATTTATGACAACGTCTTTGGTTTCTTTCACAAAACTAAACTGGACTGGACGGCAATACCTAGGTGAGCAGGGTTTTGGATTCACCCATACGGTATCACCGTCAGCTGTCAACTTTAATGGAACCAAAGAGGTCATAAATATGCTGGAATCATCTTGACCACTCTCTATGTTTTGCTTATATCTACTTTGGTTAGTTGCACCGTCAAATCCCCACTTTGATATTAATATCAATTGTTTATCTTGTATCGCATCAGGACTACGAATAGTTTCAAAAATTCTGTTCACTGTTAAATCTAGTAACGCTTGTAGTGCAATCTTAGCAGATGAATCCGTTACAGTCACAAATGTCTTCGGAGGGTAGCACTGTAGCTTAGCTTTTTGCACTTTATAGTAAGACGGATATATCTCCTTTGAACCTTCTCGAATAGTCGTTTCCCTTAATGTGATATATACCACCAAACCCAGTGCTTTTTCTGGTGAAAATATTGTTGAAGGAGCTGGTTTGTTCAAAATTTCCTTGATTTTTGCTGCTGCTTCTGGATTTTGGAGCATATGTTCAATAACAGATGCAATATTCTCACGACCATCTCCTTTCAAAAGTGCTGCAGCTGAATAAGCTACTTCATTAGGGTCATCGCCTATATGTTCATCAGATCGTCTCTTCTTCTGCTTGTTACTTAGATCTTCAAACGGCTTTCGAGATCTTTTTGTCATCGTTGAAGTTGATTTCATTGTTGAAGTTGATGGTACAGGTTCAGGTACAGGTTCAGTAGAAATATTTTCACTTGTTGATTCTTGAATCAGCAAATTGGTTTGCACGCAGTTTGGCCAGTCAATATTTGCCTCAAGCCAATTACTGTAATCACGTCTAAAAACTTCACTTTTCCTGTGGGATCGTAACCATCTCTTTTGAACTGCCCGTGTAAATCTTCGACAAAATTCTTTCACGGTAACACTGTCTTCATCTGAAAGGCTAGAGCCCAGTCGAATAACAAGTGTGTTGAACAATATTTCATGATCGAAAGACGAAGCATCCTGATTGCTCAGAATAACAAACAAATCCAAATTTGTAATAATGCTTTCCATTATTCACGATCACTGAGTAAAAAGACACGGTAGGATAGATGTTAGTATTAGAAATGCTGTAAATGAACTGAAGTTGTGAATCCAATGTTTGACTATTTATTGTTATTGACTAATGATGGTATCACATTTATCTAATTACTTTCATTAAGTTAATCCTGCACTAATTGCTAAATTAGCGAGTACCCCAAATTATTTTGGTACGTATCCTTTTAACTAGGTATATAGGTATTAAGTTTTATTAATCATTAGCTAATGTGGACTTGAGGCATTAGACAAGATTACATATTTTGTAATTCATAATTACCATGTCATTTCAAATAAGTAGGTAATACGACTTTGTGATTTCTTAGAATGTTTTGGTCTAAGCATAAAAAATATTGTAAGTTACACTTGGTATAGCCATATTTAAGCATTAAAATGTACATATCATAAACATTTTTTATTTTTTAATTTGGACGATTTAAAAAAAAAATATCCTTGCACACTGTTATAGTACTATTTATTTGTGAATTTTTGACATACTTAATATTGCGGCATCACTTGCGATTTTTTTTTTTTAAATCGTCCAAATTAAAAAATAAAAAATGTTTATGATATGTACATTTTTGGCAATCCTAGCGATTCCAGAGATATCCTCATTTTTCATGTCAGCTCCATACATTTTTTTCTTATAAAAATTATAACTCTTCCATTTGTGCACACAATTACTTCATATGGCATTTTATAGAACAGTAATGATCGGCAGAAGTCATTTCCAGCAAAAAAAATAACATTTAAGACATCGAGATCCTATGTCTTCTACAGCCGATTTTCGATCCACCGTGCGGCGCTGACTTTGGAAAAATAAAGCGGGAAATGGGTTTGGCAATTTGGCATATGAAGTAGATACGCGGAGTAGGCATAATTAAAACAACATGTATTATAGCATTAATTTATTCCATTAATATATTTCCATAATCAATCATTTCCATAATCTAGTAATCAAGTACTACCCGAAACAGAACTAGTTAGATTAGGTTAAATATGTTTATTCGCAAAAAAGTTTAGGTTAGGTTAAAACTGTCAATGCTGCTTCCTAATTTGGGTAGCCCGAGCCTCGCCTGCAGGCGGTTGTACGTGGGTATCGTGCCATCCTTGGCTCTGTATGGGGCCCCTGTGTGGGCAGCTGACCTGACGGCTCGCAGTATCGCAGTGTTGCGGGTCCCGCAGAGGGCGATGGTCGTCTGAGTCATCAGAGGCCGGTGCTAGACGACTGGCTCGGGAGGAGGCACGGCTCCGTGTCATTTAGGGCGACGCAGGTGCTCTCCTGGCACGGCTGCTTCTACCCGCGTCGCATAGGCAGAGAGTCAGATGCTCGGTGCCATCAGTTGGGTTCTGAATACTGGAAGGGCTTCCCCCATAAACGCCGGCAACCGATGTTTTTAATCTCAGCTGCCGGAACTTATTTTTCACTTTTTAGTTGTGGTACCTACCCCACACAAATTCGAATACCTGCTATGTAAATAACAGTGACAGGAAGTTATCATCATATAATCCACATTTATACTAAGTGGGAAAATACGTATTATTGAAGCTAACTCAAAAACTATCCAAGCAAAGTTAATAAAATTTATATGGGACGAACTTGCATAGCATTTCACAAAAAAACTAAAAAATAATTTGGTCCACAATTGACGGAGAAATCGTAGGACATAAATAAAAAATAAAAAAACTTACATACTCTACGAACATAGAACCTCCCCCTTTTTGGAAGTCGGTTAAAAATGGTCAACAAATCACTAAGCCTACAACGTTCTAACATTCACAAAATAGAAAAGAATCTAAGTACAATTTATAAGATAAATAAATTAATAAAAATTAAAACCTATTTTAAACGAAATTACATTGTTTCTTACTCCATGAATTTTTCAGTATACCTATAACTACTAAGTTTTTATATGTAGTATTGCAACGAAATCTTAATTACTTAGGCCATAAATATGTAAGAATCGAGAGTAAAGATTTTTCAAATCTTTAAAACGCAATATCTCGAAACTGTGTTTTTTGAGATGTCACAGTCATTCAGTCACATTGTTGAAAATCATGTGCAATGTGTGAAATTGTGTTTCTGAAATTCGATTTGTCGTGTTCGCCTGGCTCACGGGTGCTGTACATGCGACAGGTGTCGTCGGTGACGGGCCTGGCGCTGCGCTCGGTGTCGGCGTCGTGCTCGCTGTACGGGCCCGGCGACCACCTGCTGGTGCACGACGACCTGCTGGCCGACCGGCGCGTGGCCTTCATCCTGTACCTGGCGCCCTGGCGGCCGCGCCCGCCCGCCGACCTCGCCAAGCCCGTGGAGAACGGCGACGGAGACCATCATGAGGTAACGATTACAATTTTTGAACGATAACAAATGGTAGAGGTTCTCAAGTCGACACCGCATAGAATATTTTGACGATTCTTTTATTATTAGACCAACTACTTGTACCCTACCTAAGTACATAAGTCCTGCTTAAAATGAAATAAATATTATTTAGGCGCAGTACGAGCCTACGCCTCAGAGTTTCGTGAAAACGTGTGGTGAAGTAATACAAAATTTCTTTAACGATGTTATTTAACGTTCAATGAATTTCAGCTTTCATCGATTGTGATATTTTTCAGTTCTGAGCAGATTTAGGGGCTTAGTTATAAGTACTTTTTACTAATAATGTATGGAATGTTTTATTCTGAATTAAATGATTAATAATAATAACGACGGCATCTTAAGAGCGTTTACGCCATTTGTGCGCTGTTTTGCGCAAAATCAGTACTTGTCGACCCAGTTAATAACCATCAAACATTATTTTAAAACCAAATTAATTACTAATAATTTTAGGAAATATTGTTGTCAAAATACTCGATAGCTCGGTTTTTTTTTAGATTAATATAGTATTTGTGAATTCTATCAAGATACCAGAACAGAGGTTTTGATAATTTCACTTCGAGCGTCAATTTTGAAGCTACAAATATCTTAAATCACTGATCAACCTAACTACCTATAATCGTTTAACATTTTTGTCTTGTATGTATTTGTTTTTTGTTCCCAATAAACGATTTTGTTCCCAATAAACTAACAATATTTTTTATCTAACTACAAATATCCTAATTAGGAAAAAAACGAATAAAAAAAATATATATCATTGTAGGTTCCCTACATGACAAATAAAAATCCAAACAAAACGAAATTATAAAGAAATTTTGGTCAATAAAATGTTTTTTTTATGTACCAATATATCTTCATTAATTTAATATAATAATAGGTTGCTGTAATAGAAGAACATCTTCTTAAAATTAAAATTTTAACTAAATGTGTTCTATTATTTTTCTAGAAATATTTTAAAACTACTATAAAACTCCATGCACGCGCAAACCATTTCAAATTAGTTCGCCGTGAGGCCTTCCAGAGAGTGGACGTATCGCTCGGCGCTCTGCCTGACCGCTGTTGACCTTTGTCGTGCGTACAACGATATTGCACGAGTATAGTATGATTGCCAAATCTTAGTACTTTAGTAAGTAAAACATTTTATTGAAGTGAAAACTAATTTAGGGTGCTAAAGTCGATAATGGTCAAATGAAATCAAATCTTTTTATTGTGGGCATATGTTATACAGACAGATGTTAGGTAAATTACAGTTCCATTATGTCCTGCGTAATAGACATACAATAATTATGTCAACATGCAGTATAAAACAATTCTTAGGTCACATCCCACCCTGGGGTAATTTCCCAACCTCAAAAAAAAAAAAAAGCTATGACATATAAAACAATTCTTGCAAAATAACAATTAGGCGTATGGTGACAGATTGTAGTAGGTACTAATTATTAATTTCTTAATAATTAGTACCTACTACAATCTTGGTGCCGATTATTTTGTTCTCATCTCGTCCGTTTACATTCAGCTCACTTCCACGACGTCCGCACGCGTAGCATGACAACCATAGAAACGGGTTTTCTACGGGTTTTGTCGACGGAGGAATAGATAAAATGACAGATTGTGATTGTTTATCTGTCATTTTGTCTATTCTTCCGTCGATAAAACTCGTTTCTACTGTGGTCATGCTAAGCGTGCTGGAAGAGAATGAGTGAAGCTTTAGAAGAAATTCATCTATCCGATCTGGAGCAGGTACAGACGATATATTTCATCCGATATGGTTTGCATTCGATGTTATCGAGAGGATCCACCATCTTCTAATAACTCGAATTTTCTTTTTTGTAATTTGTTATCTTTCTAAATACTGAACATCCTTTTCTATTGTAAAAAGATACAGCGCGGACGCTGTAATTATTTCGACGTCTGCTATTGCCGAAAGTTGAAAGCGATGTGATTGGTAGGGCAGTATGTGGACACACTTTCTCTCGATCTGGCTACGGCAGTATCTAGGGAATTATGGCCGGCAGTGCGAGGAGTAGCGGCAGGGGCAGAATGTAAATGAAAATTTAGTTTTTGTTTTAAACGATACATGAGAACGAACTTTGTTCCTGACGGGGTTCCCCCGAACGCACACGTTGTTTTTTTAAAGTGAAAACTTCCTTGAACGCGTTGAGAGATTTTTAGTAGAGGAAAATCTTATGGGCTCGCGTCACCGACATGCTAATGTTAACAGTACCCATAATGTAGCTATATAATTAATTTAATTTATTCATTTATTTCAGACATAATTCTAGTCCATAGTTTACACACACATTTAAATTATAAACTATTTTAAAAACCTAAACCTAAAAGTTGTGATTAATTAAATTTAAATATTCAACAACTCATAACAAAATAATAATTAAAATTGCCAAAAAAAATATATAATAAAATGTCAAATTGAAAATGTTATAAAAAAATAAAAAATAAAAAATTTATATAGTTATAAAATTATTACCTGCCCCACGCTTGATATACGGGTGCATGTAAGGCCTGCCAGTGCCGCATAAAAGGCCCGTCCAACCTGTTGGCAACAACGGTAAGAAGACTGTTGCTGCTGCCCCGCACTCTACTCGCTATCGAGGTCGCCCTCTTGCGCATGCTGGCATAAAAACAGTCAACACGGACGCTTGCGAACATTCCCGATGCGCTGCAGAAGCGAGGCAGCCGCAGCAGTGCCCTCAGCGCGTTATTGTATTGAACGCGGAGAGCGCTGTAGGATTTCTGCAAATATGACACCCACAGACTGCTCGTATAAAAAGATGTGCAGTAGGCTCGAAACAAGGTGATCTTCACATCCTTGGAGCTACGAGCAAACCTGCGGGCAATCATATTCGCCCTCACCGACAACGCCCTCCTTTCTCGCTCAATATCAGCGTCATCCTTCAGGTCGGACGTAACAATATGGCCCAGATATTTAAATTTATGTACCCGCTCCAAAGGCACCCCACATAGCATTACTGGTGGAACCTCTGCCGGACACTTGGAACCTACACAGAAAACCATAAGTTCGCTCTTCTTTACGTTGTATTTTAGGCCATGTGTATGAGCATACGTTTCGCAAATACTTATTAGTTCTCTGAGTCCCCCTATTGATGCGCTCAGCAGCACCATATCATCAGCATAGCTGATGTTGTTAAAGCAAACATCATCAACATGGCATCCGACATGGCGGCTGCTGAGCTCAGCAATAAGTCCATCGATATACAGATTGAAGAGCGTTGGTGAGCTCAACCCTCCCTGCCTCACCCCGCACTCCAACCTGTACGAGTCCGACAGAGCTCCCGACCATCTAACATTATTAACCTGGTTCCCATACCAGTGCTGGAATATTCTGACTACTTCAGGCTCAACGTGCCTATTAAGCAACTTCTTCCACAGCACTTTGTATGAGACCAGGTCAAACGCTCTGGACAGATCGAGGAAGCAGGCGTATACTGGCGTACTCCGATCTGTGTAATATCTGACAGCATGCTTTAAACTCAGTATAGCAGTGTCAGTGGATAGTTTGGGTCTGAACCCAAACTGGTTTTCATGCAAAGATATTGAATTATTTAACTGAGCATTAAGCATGCTGTCAAATACCTTCGCGATGACTGTCGCCAATGAGATCGGTCTGTAATTGTTTTTATCAGAAATGTCTCCTGTTTTATTTTTAACAATTGGTACTACGACCGTTCTCATCAGCTCATCCGGTACGTACGAGTGGCGAAGACAGAACGTGAATAGCATGGCCAAAACACGTGGCAGATGGGGACCAGCGTGCTGTAGGTGCTCGATGCTGAGTCCGTCATGTCCTGGAGACTTACCTCTGGTCATACACCTTATGGTCTTAGCTATGTCCGCAGCTGAGAACTTAACTCTTGGTTCCAGGACAATACACTGTGACTCAGCATCGACCATCTCAGAGGGTGGAATACTGCTTGGCTCAACACAAAATTGAGCTTTAAAAACATTGGCAACATCCCTTTCACAAGACACGCCATCGAAACTCACCGGCAAACCAGGCCTAAGGTTGTGCTTTTTTGTAGACTTCCAGAAATCCCTAAAGTCTTTTTTAGTGTGCAACTCAGCTAATAAATCCATCTGGATTTGGTCCTGGTGATTCTGGCACCACCTTAATTTAGATTTAAAGTTTTTTCGAGTCTCACACATTTCCTCATAAATCACACCAAATGTAGGTTTGCCACAGTTTAGCCACTCATTAAACTTAAGCCTAGCGTACGCGTGAGCCTCGCTGACGTGCTTATTCCAACCCACCACGTGCTTCGGCCTCCTACCACTGACTCGTGTCTTCCTGCTAATAATAGCGGCCTCCCTTAGAGCGGATACCACATCCCGATACAGGCAATCAATTATTAAATTGTGGTCCGAATCACTACACATGCGATCACAACAATTGGACAATGCACACGGGAAATCAATATTTCGTAATCGTTGATGACATTCGCGCCTGTAAGTGGAGATAGCATCTGAGCTTGCTTGCTATGAGTATGACGTGTTGCGCTTGTTGTTGCTCGTAGTAATAATAACATGAGTAGATGAACATTAAGAAATAAATATGATTCATCAAATTTTTATACCTAATGTAAAATTAACACGAGAAGAAGCGTAAGATAAATAAACTGTTTCATTAATATTATAAAATTATTATTTAGAGGACTTATTGTGGATTTAAATTCCAGTTAAATATTTACTATAAATTGTTGCTCTAAATTGAACGGATCAAAGTGGGTTAGTCTGACTACAAGCAGAGCGAACGCGCCAACTCTGCGCACACATGTACGCGTGCTTCTGTGTGAGTGATTTTTGCAAAGAATTTACCTAAACTTGACTTCCCGCGCTAGACGTAAACGCTCATAAATTTGCAACAAATTTTCTTACGGTTTCTTATACTGCCGTTGCTATTGTATTTCCTTGGCACAAGATTTTTAGGCTCACTACATACCTTATGGTGCAAGCTTTCTTCGATTGAGATTTTTTTTATTTCTGAGCAGATTTACGGCCGATATGAGTCTATATATGAAATTATTTTGCTATTGTCGACTTACAATTGCTCGCTATTACAACTATTTTACGAAATATTTTTGTTATGTCCTGGTAGTCCTTTGTCGACTCTTGGGAAGGACACTAGAACCATCGTTCTAGTTGAACACGCTCTTGCACCATACTAATTGGAATTTCGGAATAGAGAGCGCATGCGCCTGTCCTCGCGATGTGACGTCGTGGGCAAAGTATATCCTGCTTCAAAATTGTTATAAATATGACCTATCTTTTGCGTGCTCAACTACTACTCTAGCAATTATAAAATCAAACTCAAACTCAAAGCATTTATTTCAAATAAACCAATTACAGGCACTTTTGAATTGTGAAGGGGTCGGTCAGTCAGAAAGATGAAGCTAGATGCCCATTCCAAAGCGTAGTAGGTACCTATGGAGAAGAACGGGGAAGAAACTCCACGGACACTCTTTTAAATCAAAATATTTTTACAAAATATTGGTTACATCATTCATGTTTAAATTATACATGTGAGAACAATCTAGAAAGACGTGCACGTTAAAAGCGTCCGCAATGAAAATATAATAAACAAATTCAAAAATTAAAATACATTAAAATAAGCCATGGAAGCTAAGAGATGACAGTCCCGTGAACGGGCGCCGTCAGCACGGCGGACGGCGGAATAATATAATATAATAAGTTAATAAGATTATTATGTTTACCCTGTCGGGCACAGCACAAATGGTAAGAGAAAGTAAGTTTGAAAACTGAACATCTCCCCCAACAGTCGGCGTGGGGCGGCTGGGCGCGCGACATGGGCGGCGCGCTGCAGCTGCTGGGCCGCGACGCGCTCGGGCCCAGCCGCGTGCAGCTGTCCGTCAGCCCCAGGAACAACATGCTGGCCTTCTTCAAGGTCGGCGCCGACTCCTTCCACCAGGTGAGGATCTACCACTCATATGATGAAACTCATTTTTAGGGTTCCGTACCCGAAGGGTTCCAAACGGAACCCTATTACGAAGTCTCCGCTGTCTGTCTGTCAGCGGGCTGTATCTCATGAACCGCAATAGGTGGACAGTTGACATTTTCACAGATTGTGTATTTATATTGCCGCTATAACAACAAATAATAAAAAAATTATAAAGTTGTATATGAAAGGGACAATAAACTATAGATTTTGAAAAAAATCTTACCCTGGCATGTGGGGTGTCATTGTCTAGAGCTCATCGAGTAGAGTACAAATATAATTTTTGTTTTCTTTTTACTTTCAAAAATGAAGAAATAGGGGACAGTAAAAGTTGTCAGTCTTCAGGCAACATTGAAGGAACACGGGTGGATTTAGGGTCAGAGTTTGACACGCCCTCCCGCTCCGCCCAGAGCGGGAGAAGTTATTTGATAATTTCCCACCAAAAAAAATCGTAACCACTAAACAAGTTACGAATTTGATACTTCTATATATCATTCAAATTCAAAAGTCATTTATTCAAACTAGGCTGAGAATCAGTACTTTTCGAACGTCATAATTACATAAGACAGTTCCCCATAAACGCCCACCCTTCACCACTTCCTAGTGCTTTAGCTGGGAAGAAGAAGTGGCGCAACAAACTCCCCAGCAGCACAGCTGTCTGTTCAATTGGAAAAATTTGATTCTATATAATAGTACTTATGCTAAAATAATTTACTTTACGACATATTGCAATACAACTCATAAAAATTAACATTGTAATGAGTAGATTATGTCGATATTTTTTAAAAATAAATTGAGTTATACAGTTAAATAAAATAAACTAAACAATTATATGAGCTCATATAGTGGCATGCAGTAGTTGATTCTAAAACACTTGTTTGTTGTTTGGGTACATTGGAGTAGCTTAATTAGTCCCAAGCCTTTTTGTCGTCTAAGTAATCTCTAACTTTATAGAAATCTTTTTAACATACTTTAATAAATGTTTATTAATATTAATTTAAATTTATTGAGGCTCAATTCTTTAACATGGCTGGGGTGATCGTTGTAAAAACGTATACTTTACATTTATCAATGCAGCGGGTCAATGATTACAGGTTAAAACAGCGTGAAGTGAAACGTCTCATTGTAGATTTTGTCGCTCGTGACTCTGTGTGTCATAACCACAGAGTATTTTATACACTGAAAGTCAATAATGGCGTCCGAAACAGAAATAAATAAAACTACTAATTAAAATCTTCTAATTTTGAATTAAATAAATACAATTTTCAGAAAACTTAACGACTATTTTAACTTCGCGCGTTGGACAGTATGCGCGTTTGATGAATGTGAATTTAGCACACATTCATCATGTTGGTAGGTATGTATGTTTGTAGGTAGGGTAGGTAGGTAGGTACACCGTAGATAAGTACATAGTGCTAGCCGTGCGAAGCCGGGGCGGGCAGCTAGTGCAAAATATAAATGTAGGGTTTATTGTATTCTTAAACTTTATGTATAAGTCGACACAGTAACTCCTCCTCCAGTATGTATGACTCTTCAAAAAAGTCTACATATACAAGACGGTGTGCTGAAATTTTCTAGTTCGCTATGCTCGCTCTTGGATCCTATATTCTTTAGACCCTCAAAATTTTTGCTTATGTGGACAAAGCAATTCATTCAATTCCTATTTCCGTGAGAATGTTCAATAGAAACCTAACCGCGAATTCCGAGACGGGTACAAAATATTTCAATCGCCTCGCTCGCTCTTGCATCCTACACTCTTAGCTTATCAAGAGGAGGTGAAAATGAGCTCCCTGAAAAAATTATCCTGCCGGGTGCAAGGCCCATGTTGTTGGTAGAGTATAATTACGCACACGGTACACTTGTATATTTGTGGTTATTATAAAATTTTTGCAACATTTTCCTAGAAATAAATACCTACATAAACTGAGAACACCGGGGGGCTTCATTTTATTTTGCCGCCCCGTGCCCCCGACAGACTTCGTCCGTCATTGATTGGAGCCTGTCCTGACTGGACCTCGACTATCCCCCCTGACTCGAAGGCTGCATCCGCCCTTACAGCTATAGTTGTAGCTTCGTATCATAGTATTGCTTAAAACTGCCAGTTGACTGAATACGATTAAAAGTCCAAATATAGGATTTATTTCGTAAACCATTACGTTCGTTGGTGCACTCCCGGCGATCTACGAATTTGATGCAAAGCTAGTGTCAATTTTGATAGAATAGGTCGGCTGATGTGTGTGTGTCGCAGGTGGAGGAGGTCCTGTCTCTGGAGCTGCCGCGGCTGTCCATCAACGGCTGGTTCCACGGGCCCGCGCCGCCCGGCGAGCTGCCCGACGCCGAGCCCGCGCCCGCGCCCGCGCCGCCTGCCTGCAAGCCGCACTCCGACATCGTACGTAGCCGCGGGCCCTACGGCCGCGGGCCCTACGGCCGCGGGCCCTACGGCCGCGGGCCCTACGGCCGCGGGCCCTACGGCCGCGGGCCCTACGGCCGCGGGCCCTACGGCCGCGGGCCCTACGGCCGCGGACCCTACGGCCGCGGACCCTACGGCCGCGCGCTCTTTGGACACAAAATTGTATCGTACGTAAACGTATGATCGTGGTCGTACGAATTGAAATACCGAGTGCGCGCACTGAATACGTTTTTCTCTGTAAAATTTCGTGCGTTCAATGCGATATCACCGGAACACTATCTGTTCCGGTGGTATCGCATTGACCGCACGGAATATCCCATCAAGTTCGGATTGTTTTCGAACGTCGGAACTATACGTACGTATACGTACAACTAACTTGCACTCAGTCTGCGCGCTCCCTTAGTACTTGGAAGGTCGGGATCGTTCGTGCGTGTTCGTATGTGTCTGCACGAGTAAAATTCGTACGAAAACACGTCCAAAGTGCGCACGGCCTAATATTATTTATATGAATTTTCGATTTAATCGAAGCAAGTAGTTTAAAACCCTCCCCTAAAAACTTGCTTATCTTTTTTGATCCAGCTAACTAGGCTTGATTTTCGAGAAATCCAAAAACACATAAATCAGTTTTTTTTTCAATACCAAGTTTTAAATTAATTAGACCGCGCGTTAAGATTCTTCCTAACAACACCCTCTAAACAGTAAAAAAAAGTAATAATGTCAAACTTTATTAATGATACATAATGTTACATAAATGGTACATAATCGTCCTAAGTATCAAGTTGATAAACCCAAGGAATAGGATTTTTCATGCAATCGAACCTCCTGTTTACCCCCTGAGGAAGAATTTTAAAAAAATCCACGTCGTGCTCCCCAGCAACCCAATCACCAGTCTTTTCCATTTATAAGTTTACTAGCTTTCGCCCGCCGCTTCGCCCGCGTGGATGTCGCAAAATATTCCACGGGAACGTACTACCGGTAGTACGTTCCCGTGGAATATTTTTGCAAATGTAATCCCGGGATTACATACCTAATAGCCGAGTAAAAGGTAATTGAGTCCTACCGCTGCGCCCGCGTCGTTAACCATAATTATTTAGTTACGCGTAATTTTGAATCTGTGATATCTTATGAACTATTCATTTATATGATATGATGTCAAGGCATATTTTGATCTAAATTAAATGCCCAATTTAAATAACACAAAATACAACAACATCACACAAACAACTACTCTGTCTACAACATTTTATTGGATTATTAAGGATTAATATAATACCCTACGATCAACTATACATAATACCGGTCAAAATAGCTTCGGAAATAACAACGACATTTTTATGTACAAGATCGCTGTAGATATGAAACACAAAAAACTGCCAAATTCTGGCAAAATATTAATAGATTTATCAAGCCGTCGACGCAATATCCATCACACATCGATGGCATAACAGACGATAAGATAATAGCCAATAGTTGGCAATTTATACTGCCAACCTGCACCCGCGAAGCAACATAATTTATTTATTTAATTTAATGCACAATGTACACAACCAATTTTACACGCTAAGCTTAAACTAGTGAGTACATGACCCTGTTAGGGCGCAGCAAGATAACTTAAAACTAATATTGCAGAAGAGGTATCTAGATTTATCCAATATCACATAAATATCATTAAGAATTAAATATTAAATTAATTTAATTTATATCTAACATTTCATTTCATTTACTTAATAACAATTGTCTGAGTGTGTTATAATTTTAAAACGAAAGACACTTATGACGACAGCTGTATAACAATATCTGTACAGGACTAACAGGACGTAGCGGATGCTGTGAAACTAACAGCCGGCGGTAAATCGCCAGGGTTAGACGACCTGACAATTGAATACATACGTTACGGAAGTCTAGGGATTTACCATGTTCTGTCGGTTCTATTTTCTGCCATTTATAGATCTGGGTATGTGCCGAAGGCCCTCACAGACACAGTTATTGTTCCCATACGCAAAAACCGAAGAAAGAACATCTCCAGCGCTAGTAATCATCATCCCATTGCACTTTCTAATATTGTAGCCAGACTGTTGGAGAAGATTTTGCATAAACAAGCAGCACATTTTATTATATCTTCGGACTGCCAATACGGCTTCAGAAGCCTCGTATCTACAAGTACTGCTATATGGTATGTACTCAATCAGGTTGTGGGATATTACAATAGTAGAAATACCTCTGTACATCTGGACCCCAGCAAGGCTTTCGACCGTGTTGACCACGATCTGCTGTGGCAAAAGCTATCCGACCGTGAAGTTCCCAGCGAGTGGTGCAGGGTACTGAAAAAGTGGTGCCAGCATCAGGACAATCGAGTCCGACGGAAGAATGAGCTATCGACGCCCTCTGGCCTTAAGTGCGCAGGGAGACAGGATGGACGCATGGCCCCGGCACTATGTAACATCTACATGGGTGGGCTATCGGACAACCTCAACCAAACAGGTGTAGGATGTTCGATTAGCAAATAATAAATTATAACAAATCATATTTCATATGCAGATGACATGGTGCTGCTAGCTCCGTTGATATCGGCGATGCGCAAACTATTGTCTGTGTGTGAAAATTACGCTAAAAACCACAACATGTTGTACAACCCGGACAAATCACTATGCATGGTGTTTGAAAGCCCGAACAGC
The DNA here is from genome assembly GCA_914767755.1 of Agrochola circellaris. Classification (NCBI taxonomy): domain Eukaryota; kingdom Metazoa; phylum Arthropoda; class Insecta; order Lepidoptera; family Noctuidae; genus Agrochola; species Agrochola circellaris. The sequence continues at coordinate 21,197,748 of OU611843.1, read as the reverse complement.
TGATCAGATCTGCCGCCACTTAAACTTTACGGCACTGCGCTTGAGAAAGTCGACGTGGTCAAATACTTAGGTCACGAAATAACAACCGACATCTCCGATCACGCCCACATAGAAAAGCAGCGAAGAGCCATAGCGGCGCGCGGCTACATGCTAGCTAGGCGGTTTAGCCGCTGTAGCGACGTGGTGAAGGCCCAGCTGTTTACCAGTTACTGCACAAGCGTCTACACAGTGGACAAACTACACCAAGGCGGCACTGAGTGACATGCGAGTGCAGTACAACGACGCGTGGCGAGCGATGTTCGACTGCCTCGGTGTGCAGCGCGAGCGCCATGTGCTGCGCGGGCCGGCCGTAGAGCCGCGAGGCCGGTCGTAGAGCCGCGAGGCCGGTCGTAGAGCCGCGAGCCGGTCATAGAGCCGCGAGGCCGGTCGTAGAGCCGCGAGGCCGGTCGTAGAGCCGCGAGGCCGGTCGTAGAGCCGCGAGCCGGTCGTAGAGCCGCGAGGCCGGCCGTAGAGCCGCGAGGCCGGTCGTAGAGCCGCGAGGCCGGCCGTAGAGCCGCGTTTATTTATTACGTTATCTATGTGTGTAATTATTGAAACTTGTAGTTATGTGGATTTTATATCTGGTAATAAAAAGATTTCATTTCATTTTTATCAAATTCTAAAAGATAATAATGTTTGCTGTAAGTTTATGTTTGTCTTTGTTTGTTTGTTGTTTTCTTACATTCTTCAACATGATGATCATGTCTCTGCGCTACATTTGTGTGCTTAAAGTGTTTAATAAATACATGAAGCGTGGAAAAAGGTTATCTGTAAGTTGAGGGTAAACAGTTAAAAGAAACTAACCAAGAATTATCCATCATGATGATATTGCAGTACCTATTATTCAATCCTAGTGTGAGTGCATTTGATTTGCATTTGACAAGAGATAGACATAATGTTGTTATGTACTATCTTTCTAACCATTACAAAAGACAGATAGCTGTGTCGCTATCATATTTTTTTTCTATTTCAGCCAAAAATTTGGCTAAACAACTTGCTTCTTTTGAGCAATAAAATGACATTTTAAATAATTCTGCCAATAATTTGGCAACAAGTATTGACATTAATTATAATTTAAATTAGAAATTAGGACTATAGAGGAAACCTCTTGCTTAATCAATGAAGAAAATTTAAATACTGGTTTAAATCATCAAAATGTTACAAAAAGTTCTTCTTTGATATCTCACCCATCAAATTGTTGTAATCTAAATTAATGTAATAATAATACTCTAAAAATTGTTCATCAAAATATACAGGGTGATAGTAGTGTAGATAGGTAAGGAATTAGAATTGGAGCTGTTCATGAACTGTAGTTATATTGATATCCTATGTGTAACTGAACATTGGTTGAAAGTCCACCAGTTCATGTTCAGCTTTAACAACCATCAGGTTGCCAGCTCATTCAGCAGAGTTAATATGATACGTGGTGGCTCTTTAATAATTGTTCGTAATAATATGAAATTTAAAGAACGTAAGTATATTGTGAGCCTCTCTGTTGAGCGAGTTATTGAAATAGCTTGCATTGAGCTTGAGCAGTTCATTGTAATGAGCGTGTACAGGCCCCCATGTGCTTCATATGATCTATTTGAGAAATATATGGAAGAAGTATTAATAAAGACTTCTAACAGTAATAAAACGGTTGTAGTCTGTGGAGATTTCAACATTAACATACTGGAAAAATCTGCTGTAGTAAATAAATTTGCAACTTTATTAAAGTCATATAATTTGTATAATACATTCTTTGAGCCGACTAGAATAACTGCCACCAGTGCTACCTGTATTGACAATATTTTTACAAACTTAAGACCTAGCCATTTAATTATAAATGAGTTGGACTCTGATCACTGTGGCCAGTTAGTCACTTTCCCTCAGAAAACAGTCAGAGCTCAAAGAAAACTTGTGACTTTTGTTCCTGTAAATAAAAGTCGCTTAGGACAATTTAAAAATAATTTAATGGAAAAGCTACCGGGTTTGCCTTATCATAACGACCCGGATCAAGCATATGCTTTATTATTTAACCTCATCAATTGTGAGTTTATGAAGGTTTTTACCTCAAAAACATTACCTGTTTCTGACCGCGTTATATTTAGTGATTGGGCAACACCAGGTATTTACAAAAGTAGGCAGAGGTTATTTGAGTTGTATCATGAAAAAACATATAACCATGATGAAACTTTTAAAGAATTTGTTAAGAAATATTCTAAAACTTTTAAAAGAGCCTGTTCCTCAGCAAAAGCCATACACATTAAAAAGAAAATAAAATCTTCTGGAAATAAAATTAAAACAACTTTGAATATTATTAATTCAGAAACGGGAAGAACGACAGTACGGAATCGTGACTTCCATCTAAAAATCAATAATGTAGATATTAAGGCAGACATGGAGGTGAACTGAGTTTGAAAATTTTTTCACTAATGTTCCCATTTTAACAACCAAAACTCTGTCAATGTCGTCCTCCACTTCTGCTTACTCAATACTTAAAGAATGTGTACCAGAATGTGACAAACTTTTTGAATTCACAATTATTAATGCTAAAGACATTATAGAATCTTTTAAAAAGCTTGATGTAAAAAAAACTGCTGACCTTTGGGGATTATCAGTACATACCATGTCTTCAATAATTGATGTTATTTCACCCTTTTTAGCAATAGTTTTTATCTCTTGTATTGCATCTGGTGTATTTCCTGATTTGATGAAACTTAGCAAAGTGATTCCACTGTTCAAATCTGGCAGCACAACTGATCCCACAAATTTTCGGCCTATTTCGATATTACCTACATTGAGCAAAATCTTTGAAAAATTAATTTTAAAACAAATGTTAGGACATTTCAATGTACATAATTTACTCCATCTGAAACAGTTTGGTTTTACTAAGGGTCGTTCAACTACAGACGCGGGCGTGGAATTACTGAAAAGCATATTCGAGGCCTGGGAGGAGTCGCAAGATGCTTGGCATTTTCTGCGACTTGTCCAAAGCCTTCGATTGCGTACATCATGATACTCTCATCAGGAAACTGTACCACTATGGTATGAGGGACAAGGCTCTTGACCTTCTGACTTCTTATCTGAATAATAGAATTCAGAGGGTCGATGTAAATGGCAAGAGATCTGCAGGATCTGCGGTCACCATGGGCGTTCCGCAGGGTTCAATTCTAGGTCCTTTCTTATTTCTAATTTATATAAATGACTTACCTTACCACATAAGGGATAATCACAAGATCGTATTATTCGCGGATGACACTTCCCTCATTTTTAAAATCAAACGTCAGCTAGTCAATTTTGAACAAGTCAACGACGCACTCTCTAAAGTTGTGCATTGGTTTAATGTAAATAATCTTCTCCTGAACGAAAAAAATACTAAACTCATCAAATTTTCAACGCCAAATGTCAGGCAGCTAACTACCAATGTTCAAGTTAATGGAATAGAGTTGGACCCTGTTGAGTCAACAGTTGTTCTTGGAATAACTATTGACGGTAAATTACAATGGGGCCCACACATAGAAAAATTGTCAGGTAGGCTCAGTTCCGCCGCCTATGCTGTTAAAAAAATTAGACAGATAACTCACGCAGATACAGCTAGAATTGTTTATTTTTGTTATTTTCATAGTCTTATGTCTTATGGGATTCATCTCTGGGGAACCTGTGCGGACATTAATACAATCTTTGTTCTACAGAAAAGGGCTGTTCGAGCCATTTACAACCTCGGTCCAAGAGATTCCCTTCGGGAGAAATTCAGAGAAATAAATATTCTTACTGTAGCCTCACAATATATTTTCGAAAACCTATTGTACGTACACAAAAATATATCAACTTTTAAGAAAATGTCCGATATTCATAGTTTAAATACCAGGAACAAACACAACCTTGCTGTACATCGCACACGTCTCCACAGAGTAGGCAACTCGTTCATGGGTCAATGTATACGCTTTTACAACAAACTTCCCATTGACATTCGAAACTTACCCATTAAACGATTTAAAAACTGTATTAAAACCAAACTTTGTAAAAAAGGGTACTATAAAATTTCAGATTATTTAGAAGATAAAAAAGCTTGGGATTGAGCTGCTCGCTCTGCTAAGCCTTGTGAAAACCATAAAACTTGACATTTTGCTTATTCATCACAATAAACCAGTTTTATATAAATATTGACATTGTTGAAAATTATATTCAAACTGCACACGATTACTTTGTAAAGTATCATATTATTTTAATTATTGTGAATGTGAGGACTATGTGGATATTTTATTTTTATGTTTTCTCTTTCATTTATTTTTTCTTTCTCATTTAGTTTTAATGATGGTCTGGCAGTTTGAGTAGTTGATGCGGCCTAGACAAATATCCTTTCTTTGATATTGTTCGTCGAGTTGAGCTCCACGATTACTGACAAATGCTTGCACTGACTGGACAGGTCCACTCAAATCTGTGTGGTTCTTTCCTCAAAAGACCATTTCAGACACTGATCCACATGGTCCTCATATGACTTGACCAAGATTATGTCTGGACTTTAAAAGAGACTACGACCTCTGAGTTTGTTTCGGCCTTTCTTCTCAGAGTAGTCACATAGGAAACACCGACCTCATCTAGCTTATTTTTAATATTTTTTTTATATGACGTGTAAAAGTGATTCCGATATCCTATTTACAGAATAAACAATTTCATTTCATTTCATTTCAGTGGTAAGAGCTAAAGGGAAATATTTATAGTTTTCAATTATAATGTACCAATAGTTATGCGTAATTTTTATTACATTGTTTTTTTACTTTACAACGCCAGAAAATTTAATGTGCAAAGCTTATATTGACTCTTTGCTCAGGCGCTTAAATCAATAGCCCGAGAATTTTAAACTTCACATAACTAGTCACAGCTTGCATATTTAATGGTAAAAACAACAATTATTTTCAGACACTTCTTTGTTAATAAAATAAGCAGCTACGTAAGTTTCCTGATATTTTAACTTGGGGTTGCTGGAGAGATGCTCTACAGCGTACAGGATGCTCTACAGCGTAATAAAAATGAAGTGTCTGTACTCTTAACCTTTCAAGGTACTTGTTTTAATGTATGTAGAAATTGAGTAGTTATTGGGTAAAGAAGTATTATAAACTTGTAAATAGAAAAACAGGTGATGTCGTTGCTGGGGAGCACTACGTAAAAATCCTTCCTTAGAGATCACCTTCGTAATAAAGGAAACTCTTGTGAACAATGTCATGCTTCTAGACGCGCGGTTAGGCTGCGGCGTTGAATGTTATCAAGTAGAAGCAGTGGGTGAACTGTACTATAGGTACACTTCCGCCCAATCCTTCGGGGAAACAAGGCGTCTTCTTCTTTTCGTGTGGTTAGTGAGTAACCTGGTGTCAGAGTTGTAAAGTCGCCCATGGGCCTCTGACTTGGCTTCACATGGAGTCGCGAAATATCTCTCAGGCATGCCGGTTTCCTGACGATGTTTTTCTTCACCGTTTTTGAAGCAAGTGATAATTATACAATACGCACATGAATCCGAAAAGTCAGAGGTGCGTGCTTTGGGTTCGAACTCGAGACGTGATGTTATGTTATTAAGTAGATGGTATGTATTTAAACTAAAACCACCACATTATATTTTATTAGGAAAACTTACAGCTAATAACAATGAATGGTTACAGTTTTTAGTACTATTATGGCCGATTACAAGTTTCCACTTATAAAACGAGTGAATTATATCACTATAGATTAGTGCACCGAGCACCGAGTATCGAGGTACCCAAAGGAGATGTGAGTGTTATGTATATGTGGTAATATCTACACTGTGTTGTGCAGGTGGTGCTGAACCAGTGGGTGGAGGCGACGTACATGTCGCCGCGCTCGCGCATGCAGATCCAGGCGCAGATGGAGCGCGAGAGCGAGGTGTGCCTCGTCGACCTGCTGCTGAGCGACAAGCTGGCCGAGCTCATGCAGGCGCTCGACGAGCCAGGTACTGTGCGCTATACAGCTTGTATCAGATGGAGCGCGAGAGTGAGGTGTGCCTCGCCGACCTGCTGCTGAGCAACAAGCTGGCCGAGCTCATGCAGGCGCTCGACGAGCCAGGTAATGTGCGCTATACAGCTTGTATCAGATGGAGCGCGAGAGCGAGGTATGCCTCGCCGACCTGCTGCTGAGCAACAAGCTGGCCGAGCTCATGCAGGCGCTCGACGAGCCAGGTACTGTAAATCTTTATTTTTCTCGTAGTCATGGTATAAAGTATAGTATGCAACTCTTGAATAAAACGGATTTATATTGAGGGCCATGAATTACTCGCGTCGCTCACTTGCTCGTGATTCAATCGTCATGAATCTCGCTTTAAATCCGTCTTTTATTCACTAATTGCATAATATACTCTTATTTAATGGGAAAATTGATACTTGCAGAATAGTCGACATTGGCTCACTTTTCAGCATTTTAAGAGGTGACACATCTTTTTGAAGTCGATGCAGCATTCTATATTTTGCCGTCGCTTATTTCGTCAGATAATTTTGGTGTTCCTCCGATGTCACATATTTGTGCTGTTACTTGTATACGATTTCCGCAAATAGTCACACATATTTGTCGTTATTTTGACGATAAATATGAATGGATGATTTATGAAATCAGATTTATTGCCGAGCTGTTCATGGTAACATATTTATGCTCCATGAAAAATTTAAAAAGAGGAGCTCGTAGCTAAGTATAAACTGCCGCACGGGTTAATTCATCAGGTTAAGCTACGCTTGCCGGGGTTGGTCTGTGAATAGGTGATCATCTTTACATATCGAGACTCCTTCGTGCTTCAGAAAGCACGATAAGCCGTTGGTTTCGGCTGTCATTCATGGATTTTTGACAGTCGTTACGGGTCGTCAGAAGCTCGAAAGTCTTATTAAGGGGTATCGTATTACCTAGTTACTGGGTTGTGGAGGTCAGATAGATATTCGCTCCATGTAAAATACTGGTATTCAGCTGCATCTGGTTAGACTGGAAGCCAACCCCAATATAGTTGGGAAAAGGCTAGGCAGATTGATCGAAAAATAAAAAAGTTATTCCGCCGAGAGCATAACTTCCTCTTTTTTTTGAAGTCAGTATAATAAAGAGACCTGGGATTTTTAAATATATTTTGTTGGTATATGAATGCGTCGGTTCATCCCTCACAGAGTTACCGTGGGAGGCCGTGGGCCCGGCCAACCAGCGCCACTACCGGCGCGTGTGCCCGGCCTGGCTGGCGCGCGCGCCGCCCGCGCACGCCGTGCGCGGCGCGCTGGGCCTGTTCGCCAGCGCCGCCTTCGTGCGCCTGCTGGGCGACTGCACGGACCTGGCGCTGGCCGGCTACTCGGCGCTGGAGCTGCAGCGCTGGGCGCCCGGCGACTACTCGCTGCTGCCGCCGCGCGCCGCCTACCAGCACGCGCGCCTGCACGCGCTGCTGCACCTGGGGGGCGCGCGCGCGCCGGGCGGCAGCACGCTGTACGTGGCGCCCGACGAGGGCGCGGGCGGCGCGGCGCTGGTGGCCGTGCCGCCGGCGCACAACGCGCTGTCGCTGGTGTACTGCGACGCCGGCGCCGCCGCCTTCACCAAGTACGTGAGCCGCCTGGCGCGCGCCGGGCCCGGCCGGTTCTATGTGCTGGCCGCCACCTACCACGAGTGAGGGCTCGGCGCGAGAGCCCGACGCGAGGGCAGGGCGCGAGAGACCGACGCGAGGGCACGGCGCGAGAGACCGACGCGAGGGCACGGCGCGAGGCGCACGCGCTGGGCGCTTCGCTCTCGCGACCTCCGTCTATATAAAACTTTATCTGACACGACTCCTCTGACCCAAATGTACGCTATCCGATTATTTCGAAGTGGAGTGAATGTTCCTGCGCCACGTTCCGTCGAAGCTTACCGTGGTAGGGCATCAGTGCGATGTAGCCTTAAACGATTTTACAAATAAATAGTAATCACTATGCTATACCCGAACATTATGTTCATTTCTCTTCACTATTTACCTATTCTTTCAAGTAAATAAAATGAATCTAACAACAAAAATATTTTTAAAAGCAACGTTTGGTTTGCTAACAAATATTAATTTCTATATATTCCGCAACTATATGGCACGCTGGGCACCGCCCGCAATATTTTTTACTTAATTTTAATCAACATCGAAATTTATGGAATGTACATATTATTAATATTTTTTATCAATTGTGAAACTAAATCGAGTTTTGTGTACGGAAGCAGAGCAATAACACCATTATTAATTTATCATCATCATAAAATTGTACGTAGAGAATTAGTATTAATACACGAGTTGTGCTCTGTAGCACAGCAATCTATCGACGTACGCGCAAGCTTGTCACAGCATATAGCTGCAGCAGAGCGGCTGCATACAACAAGCGATAACGTGTGCGCGGCCATCTTGAACTATGTCAAACGAATTCCAGCCTGAGTGCGTTTGCACTCGCTGTACGTCGACGAAGTGCGCAAGCCAGGCCCGCTACTGTCTGTGGAGTGGCAACGTGCTGTAGAGGCGACCAGTTGAGTTGGTTGCATGCAAGTACTTAGTAATGGATGATAATATATTTTTGTAATTCACTCGTCACATGTTTGTATCAATGAAATATTCAAGACGCTAGACTTGTAAACAAATAATTAAATGTGTGCGTATCGTGTGCGTGTATGATATGTGTTCATGTTCAGTTGATGTAAGGTTACAATTATTTTGAGTAAATTTAAAGTGATAAGGTAATGATAACGTTGTGTTACTTAGTTACTTTTTGTACATAATAGATATATTGATTAAAATTTAAGAGTTCCAAATCATGTTTTGCTGTGTCCTCGCCCCCTTTTATTCTTTTTTCAAACCATAGATAGAGCTTCGAAGTGACTACAGTCAATAATCATCAAATAATAGTGTCCAGGTGTATCAGGCCAGGAGTCTGGCAGGACGCTGAGAAATTATCTAAATACAATATACATCATGGCCAACTCGAAATATTAAGCGCTCAATGTCGCACAGTAAGTTACCATTCAAATGTTGTTCCATAACGAATCTATTGTGCAGTAGATCAGGTCTTAGTATAGGCTTACGACTGTCGAGTAGCAAGGCTGAATGAAACTAAGTTCATTCTAACGCTCACCTCTATGGAACTTAAACTTTTAATCTGCTGTAAAATAAAGTACCTACATAGGAGCACCTTTTAAGACGTACATGTATATATGTACGTACCTGTGTATGTTATGTCGCGCTAGGTGCGTCTCCATGAATGGCGAGCCCGGGTCAATAGCGCTGATCCGCGGATATTGAAGTTCAGCTAATACGGACAGCTTTCGGGCGAGCTCACCGTCACCGTCGTCCCGACTCCCAACGTAATCCGATAATTCGAGCCGAAGGCTACTCGCCCCACTTCATATTCCTTATTAATTTATTACACACATAGTCTGCGAGCCCAAATTAACTGGAATTTATGATCGGTGTAAGAGGCAGGGGGAACCTACGGCGACTGGACACTCCCCCGGGGAATACGTTTGTTTAAAGCCCCCAGTACAAGTTGGGCGAGCCCGTTGGCCGACCACGCTCGACCAACGAGTACTGGCGGCTTTAGAATGCGAGTTTATGAAGTAGGTTCCAATTTTTTTTTTCTTCCAGTTATTATGAAGCGTCTTTAGAACTCTTCTTCTTCTTTGTCTTTTAGGACTATTGGTGTATTCGCGCGAGAAGCTTAAAGCGCAAAACATAAAGAGTCCGGGTGCAAACTAAACGCGCCCGACCCGCAACCGTTTGTGTTTTGCGCTCTTACACCTATTAATAATACCTTTGTATACCCAATAACCTAGGTAGCTGTTATGAGAGGAAAGAATGGAAAATTAAAAAGTATTTCAGCGTGCGATCAAGATCTTTCAAGTGCGGTTGTATTGCATCACGTCCGGGGTCCCGGAGGAGCCAATCAGCGCTTGCGTCGACACGGCGACGCCCGACGTGACGACTCCGTCGCGGGCACGTGCTCAACACGCGGGACCGCCGCGGAATTACATCACACTCTCATTGTTAACGCGAGTCAACTTTTTGATTATTGGGCCCATATTGTATTGCGTTTGGGTTTAATGTGTATTTATTTATTAAAACTTTATGGACTGTACTAATGAACTTCGAAGTTTAAAATACCGATGTACTGTATCCATAAAGTTTAAAAGTAGGATTTACGTGAGTTAGAATGTAGGCTGTGACGAATTACTTACTTAATTGAGAATGGTCATAATCGCGATGTACGGAACTTCGAAAGTTTACTATGAGGAATAACTAAATTCCGAATGTTTACCATCGAGATTCTGAGCGAGTACCTATTTTGCTTTTATGAGTATAGATGTAAGGATAACTTAATTAATGAACTGAACTTAATCTCTACCCAGTTAAGTTCAGTTCATGTAATTTTGTGTTATTAGCTAGTATAGGTACTGACTTGTTAATGTGTGAAATTTAATGATTACAAATGAAATAGGTAGTTAAAGGAACAGAAATAAAAAACCATGAAGTTAATAGGTAATATTAGTTTAATAAATTCAAATTAATAAATAAAATTAAGAATGCCCACACACCAAAGTACATTATGCCATACAAATTGTTTTATCACAGCAGTAAATTTTTTTACAATGTCCCAAAAGATATTAGGGAACTCCCCTCTGAAATATTTTAAGTCTAAATTACATAAATGGCTCATAATACTGTTTATAGTGTAAAAGAATTCTTTGATAAAAAGTAAGTGATAAATATTGTTACTAATTTACTGATACATACCTAGGTACCGCTTAGCATAACATGACAGGTTATTTTAAATTAAATTAATAGTTTTCTCTAAACAAAGTATAAAAGCAATTAAAACATATAATTAAAAAAATAAAAATAAGTACCTATGTAAAGAAAATCACGACACTCATATACTTGGGTCAAGATAAGTGTGACCGCCCGTATTTTTCTGAATATTCATGAAAATTAACAAACATTAACTTTAAAAGGGCTATCTTTAATATTTTTCATGTTATTCTATTTTTTGTTTTTTGGGTAGAGTTTGCCATATAATCTCCGATGTTATTGGCTCGATTTGGACTCTATTTATTATTTCTAAGTTATGAGTTATTTTATCGGATTAACGATATAATCCAGGTTATAAACTATAATGTGTGCCAAATTTCGTCCAAATCCGTTCAGCCGTTATTGCGTGTGTAGTGGTATGTAACCCACACATGCACACAAACCTGCGAACTCAAGTACTTAAGACGACGCCCGTCTGTGAGTTGAGACACAGTTCGAATACGAATTCTTCTTTACTGATATTCCATCTAAAACGACGGAAGCTTTAAATTCTTCACCCGATGTTTCAATTGATTTATTAAGAGCGAACGTTCCAGGCTGCCCGGTTGAATTTCAATTTAAACATATAAACCCTATGATAGAGCTTTTCGGCAAATTAAAATCAAATTGACCAAAGATATTTGGGGATTATCTATCAAAGTTTGTACATCCATAATCGAAACTATGGCACCATATTTACCATATTTGGCTTTAATATTTAATTTGTGTGTGGACCGAGGAGTCTTCCCGGATTTAATGAAATACAGTAAGGTAATACCACTTTTTAAATCTGGGGACAGTAAAGACACCAACAATTATAGACCAGTTTCCGTGCTGCCAGTATTCAGCAAGGTGTTCGAAAAAGTAATGCTCAATCAAATGCTTAATCATTTTAACTCAAACTCAAAGTCTTGAATTGTCAAGGAATCGGTCAGTAAAAAATATGAAGCTAGTTGCCCATTCCAAAGCGTAGTAGGTACCTATGGAGAAGAACGGGCCAAGAAATTCCACGGACACTCTTTTAAATAAAATAAATTGTTACAAAGTATTGGTTACATCATTCATGTTGAAATTATACATTTGAGAACAATGTAGAAAGACGTGCACGTACAACCCGGGCGCAATAACTTGACACCTGGCGCGAGGCCCACCCGCGCGAGGCCCCGCTCTCGTCCTGAAGGACGAGAACGGGGCCTCGCGCGGGTTAGCGGGAGGGGAGGCGAGTTTCGAGCCAGGTGTCAAGTTATTGCGCCCGGGATATAAGAGGCGTCCGTAATACAAATATACAATTTAAAAATTAAAATCAGCCATGGCCGCTAAGAGTTGACCAGTCCCAACTGACGGCGCCCGTTCACGAACAGACGCATGGATCATCACCATTCAGCTCAACCATTTTGAAGGGAGCTAAATGATCCAACACACGCGCCACCATCAGCGAGACATCTGAGTGAGCATGACATACTCACAGCCGCCAGGGCACATTCAAGACAATAAAAGACGTATTACAGTAGTATATTATTGGGCATTCTAGGCCACTTTCGGCAAATCGCTCGGCGAGTACGCCTCGCTGCCGAAAGTGGTCTAGAACGCCCAATAATTGTTAATCGACTCGACTCGTTCATTTGTTCATTCGTTCGAGTTCTTAGCATTCTGTCACACAGATCGCTCGGCGAACCGATTTCACCATCGCTTTGAATCTATCAAATTTCTTTAATAGATTTTCAACCTTATCACAATAGTGGATGGTACATGTATGTAGGTTGAATGAAACACTTATGCTAATGAGATTCATTTATTTTTAGTAAGCACAAATTACAATATTATAATTCCGTTGATAAACAATGTATTATTTATCGTAATATGTTGGTGGTTCGGGAAATAAAGCATCAGTCGATATAATAAACTCTTGTAGTTTACGCCATTGTATAGAATTGACGTCGGTCTGGACCTTAATGCGGACCAACGCCTTTTTCCACAGCTCCAACGAGTCGGTGACGCGCGCGTCCTCAGTTTTGTATACTTTACAGTCTATGTAGTACTCGCCGTTCGTGCTTGTCGTTCGCCGCTCACTGCCGTTGGCCACTCGGTTCACGAAGTATGACGGGAGAGAAGAGGTTTCGCTGTTCGCTGTTGCCCTCCCATTGTTATGTTTGCGGCTGATGCCAAATATATCGACGTCAGATTTCGATGTTTTACTGAAACAAACAAATTGATCTCTTGTTAATTCGCACCCAAATTTATTTATAGTTTTAACCTGAATGTGCTTTAAAACAAATATACAAGAATAAGAGACGAGACATACTACACAACGCTACCATGTCCTATGAATAGTAGACAGCGGATATACATTACAATTAAATACTGTTTATTAGTAAAAACATACTACTTTATATACACAGGAACATAAAAAATCATTGCTATTAATTAAATTCATGTACACATATTAATCTCGAACCGGCATTGAACCCGCGACATCAGCATAGCAGTCGCTTGCATCAAGCGACTGTCATATGCAATTGATTGACAAAACAATGAAGCAAATAAATCGTAAAGTTTACCTTGGATGCGTAACATTTTGCTTTGTTGACTTCCGTTTCCTAGGGACTGGTAGAGTTGGTTTGCGGTTAGACTTAGAGTCGTGCTCCATCACATCACTTGATAGGTAGGTTTCGTACTCAGAGTCTGACCTGAAATAAATACATAAAGTTAAAAAATGTTTGGTTGACCATGCAGGGTCAGAAGTTTGTGGAGAATGCTGGTTTTTATACTTACATTTTCACTTAATTATTTAGGAATACCAAATAATTAGTTTGAAGAGTCGGTCGGCAGGCACAGTGACTATGTCGTTGAGTCGGTTGGCTGATACAGTGGCAGTGAGCAGCTACTGTCTAACTATCACTGATAAGTACTTGGAGTCTTGAAGATTTCTACTGGCACGCTCGTCGAGTCGATTGTATAGAGCACACCGATAACACACTGATTATAAGTCAGAAACTTACAATAATATCGCTATATTCAGAATATGTACAACTGACCAAATAACTATGTAAAAAACAACTTTTTTCTTGGTCGTATTATACACATACGAAAAATAATTGGTTAGGTGATATTTCAGGAGCATCGACGTTGATTAGTGTTGATGTAGTAAAAGCGCTCAGGGTTGTCACACCGATTACATTAGTTATCGAACATTTTTAATGTGCTCGAGTGCATAAATGTAAACTCGTGGTAACCTTAGGTAAAATAGCTTGGACAAATAAAAGTGTCAACTTACTGGAAAAATAAGTAGGTTGAGCACACGTGTAATTTTTACGCAATATCATATAAAATTATTTGGTTCCAAATTTGATAGGTATTTCAAAGCATTATTGACTAAGACCTCATGATTACTCGTTGTATATCTCGTTCTTTTATCGAGAATAAAATAAATTGTCTATAAAGATTGGTAATATTTCACAAATTTCATTGAAATAAAAAAAAAATACAAAAATATCGACATTCTGACTTCCAAGGTTTCTTAAAAACGAACGTCGATTAGAAAATTATAAAACACAATTATTTGTTGGTAAGATATAAATTCATTATATTTTCTATTATGTTTTATTAGCATTCTGTCTAGTGGTCACCGATTATCATTCTATTTGTTTAATTTCAGAAATATAATGGTAAACTTAATTTTACCAATTGATGTGATGGTACAATACGAAACGGAAACGAGAGCAAGTCAGACCTAGTCTCGAAAGACTTTTGTCAACGTCGAATCACGAAGTATCTAGGTAAGATATGAAGCCAATACCTATATTTTCTACTTTTATTAGCATTTGTGTCTAGTGGTTACCGATTATCATTATATTGTTTAATTTCAGAAATATAATGGCTGACTTATTTTACCAATTAATGTGATGGTACAATACGAACAGGAAACGAGAGTAAGTCAGACCTAGTCTCGAACGACTTTTGCCAACGTCGACGCGTAAAGTATCAACCCAAAAGCAACGTATCTGTATAAGATCCTTAATATTAGTAGTAAGTACGTATTTACTTGAGTTTTATTGAACGACTTTATTATTGTGAATCAAACGATAACAAATAATAATGCCATACTGTACAGTTTGTAATGTGTCTGTAGATAATCGACGGTGGTCAAGTCATTTACGTACTAATGTACATAAAAACAGTAGTACGACCCTTCTGCATGATAACGTTTCAATTATAAACTCTTCGTTTAAAGGTAGAATTTCGAGTTACAGAATCACTGCAACTAACGAACAAACAAGTAATTTTCCAGAAATGTTCCTCAATAGTGTAAAGGTATACGTTAAAACTCTAATAGATCAGTTACTAATAAAACATACAACTGTTAAGATTAACTTTGAACTTTTTTCGTATTTCCTTTTATTTAAAAATGATCAGCAGGAATTGAAGTCGTTTGCTACCAAAAACTTTGTTATTCACTTTTATTATAACTTTGATTTTATTTATAAATCAGTAGTCGAGATACTGACAAAGAAAATAGAAGAATTTGAGCATCGAGATAGTGGTTGGACATTTTTAAGTAATTCTCATTTAGAAGTTAACATTAATAAACATCAAACTCTCAGCGGGTCTAGATTTATACCTTTGCCTAATGCTATAAAAAACAAAAAAGCATGTTTAAATATTCAAAATAGGGATGAAAATTGTTTTTTATGGTGTGTTGTGGCTGCCTTGTACCCCACAACTCAACATCCTAACCGAGTAACGTCTTATCCCCATTTTAAAGATGTTTTAAATATTAGCGATTTAACATTTCCAATCACATTTTCTGATATAGTCGTATTTGAGAAAAATAACCCTGTCTTAAATATTTTTGTTTATGGATTAAAAAATAATAAGACGATTGTTGGACCGTTGTACACAACTACTAATAAGAAATCTAAGAGCATCCATCTCTTATTTTTAGAAAATAATACAAACACTCATTATTGTCTAATTAAAGATTTACCGCGATTAGTTAGAAACCAGATAACCAGACACCACAGTAAATTATATTTTTGCGAGATGTGCTTATTATTTTTTCCTAATTTAAATCAAATTGAAACGCATTCGTGTGGTGGTGTTGTTACAATATTACCCGATGAGGGTTCATTTTTAAAATTCAAAAATTATGAAAGAAAACAAGACGTTCCATTTGTCATATACGCTGATTTCGAAACATTGCTGTATCCGATTTCTTACAACGAGTCCGAAAACGCCAAGACATCAAACTTGCAGCGCCATGTGCCTGCTGCGTTCGCTTACAATATCGTATCATCTACTAATAATACCAATAATGGGTATAGATGTTATCGAGGTACTGATTGTGTTTCCAAATTCATACAATTTTTAACTGACGATCTTAAAGCACTACATACCATTTTAACAAAAAACGAACCTATGTTATTTACTACAAATGATTCTTATGATTTCAGACACGCAGTTGTCTGTCATATATGTGAAAATTTGCTCTTAAGCGATCGGGTAAGGGATCACTGTCATATTTCAGGACGTTATCGTGGTGCAGCACATCGACATTGCAACTTACAAAATAAAGTACCTAAATTTGTGCCAATATTTTTTCATAATTTATCTGGTTATGATTGTCATTTATTTATAAAACAATTAGGTCAAATTCCTGGGCAAATTAGAATTATACCAAAGACAAAGGAAAAATACACAACGTTTACAAAGTTTATTCCTATTGCTAGTAATGAGTATATACAATTAAGATTTTTAGATTCGTTCAACTTTTTAGGCGCAAGTTTAGACAAACTCGCTAAAACTTTACAGTCACCAGATTTCGTTTATCTAAAATCACAATTTCCTGATGAAAGACAATTTAGTTTATTAACAAGGAAAGGCATATATCCTTATGATTACATGTCAGATTGGAAATGTTACGATCAGAAATCGTTACCACCTAAATGTTATTTTCATAATTCTTTAACCAACGAAGATATTAGCGATGACGATTACAATCATGCTCAAACCGTTTGGAATATGTTCAGTATTAACGATTTGGGTGACTATACAGATTTATATTTAAAAACAGATGTGCTTTTATTAACTGATATATTCGAACAATTCCGAAAAACATGTAAACAGCATTATAAACTAGATCCGGCGTTTTACATAACTGCTCCTAGTTTGTCGTTCGACGCAATGTTGCTTAAGACAGGGGTTCAGTTAGAACTCATGTCGGATTTAGCCATGGTTCGAATGATTCAAAGCGGTATCCGTGGTGGGTTGTGTATGTGTTCCCATCGATATGCAAAAGCGAATCATAAATATATGCCTGAGTGTAATGCAACAGAACCTCAATCTTTCATAGTATACTTAGACTGTAATAATCTGTATGGGTTTAGCATGTGTCAATATTTACCGTATTCTAGTTTTAGATTTCTCATCCAAAATGAAATAGATCAATTATGTGTAGAGCATGTTGAGGACAACGCTGAATGGGGGTATATATTGGAAGTCGATCTTTTGTATCCTGAACATTTACATAAGTCTCACAATGAGCTGCCGTTTTGTCCTGAAAAATGTATACCGCCTGGAGGTACAACAAAAAAACTGATTGCTAATTTATATAATAAGTATAGGTACGTTATACATTATGTTCATTTAAAAAAGTGTCTTGAGCACGGTTTAATACTTCGTAAGATTCATAGGGTTATTACGTTTAGACAAAGTCCTTACTTAAAACAGTATATAGAACTAAATACACAGTTAAGACAAAACGCTAAAAGTTCCTTCGAACAGGACTTTTTTAAGTTGTTAAACAACAGCGTATTCGGCAAAACATTAGAAAATACTGAAAACCGAGTAAGCGTTCATTTAGTTAATCAATGGAATGACACATTTAATCGAACTAAGAAATGTAAATCCGCTGAGAGACTTATAGCCAACCCCTATTTCCATAGTGTATCTATTCTATCCGAAAATTTAGTTGCAATACAAATGAAACCAGACCAAATTATTCTAGATAAACCAATTTATATCGGTTTCACTGTATTAGAGCTTTCTAAATCACATATGTACAACTATCATTACAATATTATTAAACCCTTTTATGAAGACCGAGTACAGTTGTGTTATACAGATACCGATTCGTTTGTCTACAAAATATATACTGATGATTTTTATACCGATCTCAAGTTGAATTTTTTGCAGTATTTTGATACCAGCAATTATCAAAAACAAAACGTTTTTAATATCCCTCTCAATAACAAAAAAGTTCCGGGGCTATTCAAAGATGAAATGGGTGGCCAATATATTTCTGAATTTGTTGGTTTAAGATCAAAACTATATTCTATAAAAACCCCAGATAAAATTGTTAAAAAAGCAAAGGGAGTAAAAGCATGCGTAGTGAGAGATTTAGACATTACGAACTACAAACATATTTTATTTAATGGTGGAGTGATTCGTAAAAACAATATAATTTTTAAATCTATCAAGCACGAAATTTTTACCCAAAGTATTAATAAAATTGCCTTATCAAACAACGACGACAAACGAGCGATATCTGTAAACAAAATATCAACGCAGGCCTGGGGCCACTCAACTAATTTGAAGCAATTGTAAATAAGGTAAATATTTACCTAAATATGATTAAGTTTAGTGTTAGATTTAAATTAGATAAAATTGTATACTTTAATTTTAATAATTGTTTGAAAATATAAATAAATGTCAACTTATGTATGTATAGTGTATACATAGATATTATACTTAAGTATATTTTAATAAGTTACTGATTGCAGAAATATAAATAAAATGTGTGACCATGTACTTGTTTTATTTATCAGAAACTTGTTCAAAAACATCATCCTCCTTTTTTAAGTTGGTTAAATAATAGGTAATGAAACCTCGACTCGTTGAAGTTTCTTCATCCAGAATGTAATATGATCACAACATCCGTTTCGACGTTCGTCATTATTTATTTAAATATCAGTTGTAAAATATTATTGAAAGTAAATCTTATCTACATACTCATAAGGTTA
Organism: Agrochola circellaris; assembly: GCA_914767755.1. Classification (NCBI taxonomy): domain Eukaryota; kingdom Metazoa; phylum Arthropoda; class Insecta; order Lepidoptera; family Noctuidae; genus Agrochola; species Agrochola circellaris. The sequence continues at coordinate 21,178,893 of OU611843.1, read as the reverse complement.
ACCTTTGTTGCAGCATGTATAAACTCAAACCTCAACAAATAGCAAGCTTGCATTTATAGTGTTATTAACATTTCACTATCGTAAACTAGTATCGCCCAGCGATGTTACCTACGAATTATTATAAATTATAACCTTCGCTCATAATTTAATGGTTAGCAATAATTAATTAAATATTATGTATCAATAGCAGCTTAAACAATGTATTGTGCATTTATTATCACGTTCTCACTCTCACTATCACTGTCACTAGTGTTGTTATTGCAAAGATCAACAACTGATATTTTTATCAGTTTTATCCCGCGTCGATGCATGAATTGAATCAGGCATAGCAGTCAGGGTCACTAACCACTAGACCAACAGGCTCGTCGATAAATAAGTTATAATTGTTTATGTAACTGATAAGCTTAATTACATTGTATGTGAATTTAAAAGTTAAATAACTAGAATAATTTGAATTAAAATAGCAATAAGAACATTGGCACTCAACTATGAATTTGTTAATGATGTTTAAGTATAGTATATAAGGTATAGTTATTATTATGTATCTGTAGATTATAAGTACATAAGTGTAATTAATGTTTATTAAATAAATTTAAATATTTATTTTTTTATTGTTTTATTTCTAAACATAATATTTAATTAATTATTGCTAACCATTACATTATGAGCGAAGGTTATAATATATAATATATAATAATTCGTAGGTAACATCGCAGGGCGATGCTAGTTTACGATAGTGAAATGTGATATATTGTATGTAAATAACACTATAAATGCAAGCTTGCTATTTTGTTGATGTTCAAGTTTATACATGCTTCCACAAAGCTTCACCTTTATTCGTATGTGGATAAGATTTACTTTCAACAATATGTGTTATGATCATAACGTGCTACATTTACAATATAATTAAAACCATCAGAGTACATATTTCGGTTATTTATAAAATATTACTCTCACCGAGTACTTGTGTACAATATTATAGTTTTTTGGTCTATCAGTGTACGTCATAATCATGTCATCGGTAAGTAAAATATGTATATATTTAAATTTTAAACTAATTTAAAATCTTAATGTAGGTACCTACCAAATATTTTCACTGATTAAGATGTTAATCATTTTGTTTCAGATTTGCGACTCAGAAGTTCAGTTCAGCCAGTACGCTCAGAATCCTTACGAAGGACTTTCTGAGATGATTTGCAACGAACCCCTCACTGCAGTCAAATAACAAAAGAAAAGAAGTCCCGGCGACAACGTCGGGAAAAGCCTTCCCATAAGAAACAACCAACAAAATCTTTCGTGATGAGTAAACTGCATCGACGCGGGATAAAACTGATAAAAATATCAGTTGTTGATCTTTGCAATAACAACACTAGTGACAGTGATAGTGAAAGTGAGAACGTGATAATAAATGCACAATACATTGTTAAAGATGCTATTGATAGTGTTATGGACGATACGGAATCGTTAGTTAAAAAAATTTCAAAAACTTTGATAGACAGTGATTTTTAATTTTATATTTTTTGGGTTTACTGATTGTTAGGTCAGTGGGTAGTCTTAGGGGGCGGAGTATTTATAATTATATGTGTATAAATTTATGCTGAATCTTTATGGTTATGTAATTCAAGTTATTTTTGATAAACTCTTTTAATTTAACTATTTTTATTGTGGAACAATGTAATTAGACAGGTCAACTAATGAAATAAACACATATTTAAGATTAAATTATTTTTTTTATTTAATAAACCTAAAATACATTTTCATTAAAATCCATTTTTTTTTTTAATACACAACACATTTTTCGAGCACAATGAAAAAAGATTACTGCAATTTATTTATTTTTCCTCCACAGTACTTGTTATACAACCCAGAGAAACATGTTTTATTTAAAAAACAACAATAACCTTTTATGTTAGTTACATATTAATTACCATTACCACTCTAAATATTTTTTTAAACATAATACATTTTTAAGTGCACATTGCTTTAAATGATTGTTACAATTTAAATTCGAATCTATATTACAGTATTTTTTATGCAAAATAGATAAATTAGGACACAGACTCTCATCAAGTTCTGATACTTTACAATTTTCACATAGCTCCTTTATCCACTGCACCTTCTCCAAGCCTTTGACAAGAATTTCTTTATTTTGTAAGTATGGAACAATAATACGATGGAATTCCCTATAGTCAACATTTCCCTCATTCCAATAAATGCCTCTGTTTCTTTCTAGCCATTTGACTTGTTTCTGTTCATTGCTTGTTAAGTATCTGAACAAGTATGGAGGCTTAACTAAGAAGGTTTGGGTGTAATCACGAGTGGCCAAAGCTAATTCTTTTACTATAAAATTGTTGAAGAGGTCCTTAAAGCCTTGAACGTCTACTATTATAGTTTCAGGATTCATGATATTTTCCTCACGGTATTGCTTAACGGTTTATACTCAATTATGCAGTCGTTTAATATAAGGCAGTATGCCGAAGTTTGATCAGGTATAACCGAATCAGTTTCAATTTCCACTCTTACATCCACAACAGGGCCTGCTTTCAAGTTATCTGCTTGCCTGGAGCAGTCAATAACGAAGAGCGGAGCCAAGTCCTTAAATTGTTTTTCGCTTAACAAAGGCTCCGCGCGGCGTCCGTAATATGACTGCTGAAATCTAGTGTATTGCTCGTATAATAAAGCAATTCTGTTATCAGCAAAATTCACATTAAGATTTTCATATGGGAAGTAGTTTGAATTGAGGTACACTTTAACATCACGAATATGACAGTGATCGAACAGAGACATATCAGAGTTTGCATTGTTTTTTCTGTTTGTCTGTAAACCGATAATGACATATCTCGGTTTCTCTATTTGCGATGAAGTTTTAATCGACCAAGTATGTTTCGTTGTTTTAGGTAAAGTGGGATATTCGTACAGATCCCAATTTCTAAAAATCATCTGGAGCGGTCGGTCTTTCTCTAGCAGTTTTAACAAACTAATTTTCTCTTTATCTGACACTTTAACATGCGGTACACGCCAAACAATTTTATTTATCTGAACATCATCTACGACTTCACCGGTATTCAGTTTTACAGCGTTAAGGTTAGTATTGCTTCGTAACAATATCAATTCGTGTCTACTATTTATCACTACTTTCTTAAAATCTTCTGCAAATCCGAGAATGTTACAAAGGGGTATGGAAGCAGAAAAATTACCTCCATTAATATTTTTTATACCATCGATATTCCAACCCCATGCATAAGATATCTTCGATTCACTCTCATTCATAGACACTAATGATTTCATCGTAGTAGTCACACCAGCGTTTTTTATTTTATCAATTTCCACTCCATTTAATTCGTATCTTATATCTTGAAACAAGTAGAGCAGAAAATTATTTGTTAAAGAAATACTACTCGCTTTATCTTTTGAATCTTTTTTGCTAACGATTATAGTTCCTTCCAAATACAAAGTGCTTGCTGACGGTAATATATACAGATCCTGTTGATTAATAGGTATACGGATTTCATCGTTCCTGTTGAAGCTTGTTACGTAGGGTTTGTAAGAATGAAATTCAATTCCCTCAACAGTGTTGTCGTAAGTTGGAGCAGATAAAACATCTAAGATATTCATTTTAGCAAACCAATTGCTTTAAGAAATTCCTTATTGCCTCTTGTTAATTTTATTTTTTTCTTAGACCGAGGTCTTATTTGCTTGATTACTTTAGTTGAACTGACGTTCCCAATTTGTTGATGCACATATTTATTGTAGTCAATCATTTTTTCTTCTAAGATGTAAATATAACTGCACTTCTTCACCACGTAAGTTTATTAATCGATTGTTTATATCTAATAGCCTGATATGTATACAGCTTATGTTGTTTTGGTTGATTGGAAAGTATATGGCGTTTTTCGGAATTTCTATAATTCTATATCCAGGTGGCACATTGAGTGCGAATTCGTGCACAATGTGACTGGGTTTTCCGTTTATGTACGAACCACTTACAATGTCACATTCTATCCTGATCACAGTCGTAGGCACAATGTTGACTGGTAACTCAGACACATGCCATTTATTGGCTTTTAAAATCTGTTTATTAAACCCTAATAATCTCCTAAATGTTCCTTCTTTAGTAAAATTGATATCTTTGGTACAGTATATCAAAGTTTTTAGAGTATTGTTATTACACTGTACTTTTATTGAACAATCTTTTATTTCCGATTTTAAATAATCGCTGATATCTTGTAATTCATAAGTGCCTTCAGGTATTTCAAGAACTTCGTTAGAGCCGTAATATAACTTATTATTCGTTTCGTCAATGTTTGGAATTGAATTAAATGTTGAGAAATGCAATAAGGCACACTCATAAGATCCATAAAGTTGTAATGTATTAGGATAATATGTACATAAATCGGACGAGTTTGCAGTTATCGACAAGGTGAGTGACATGATGAAAATGATTGAAATAAAAGAAATACATAATATTTATACGTACTTATTCCAAAATTTCCGTAGATATTCTAAACATAAGTGTCCACAGTTTACTGTATTAAATTTTTGAAATCTAGTATAGTTATAAAAAACATTACAATTTTTAAAGTACTGCATTAATTCCATCGGAGGTTTCAAATCCCCAAAGCTATCAAAGTATTCACAATAATTGTTTATTTTAGCATAAGCTACCCAATGCGTTCCTTCATTTCGTGAATCGTCTAAGTTAACGATAGCACATTCAATGCGTTTTGGTGTTCTTGGTAACCGATCCTTCATATAGACTCCTCGAAAGTATGGGATGTCACGTGCATGCTCACTGATATCGATATTAGTTAAAGGACGATTAGGCAGCTTTTTATTTAGTTTTTTGAACATTTTATAAACAACCCTTTACCGTTTTTATGAGGCTTGATATACAACCCTTTGCCCAACGCTAAAGCTTCCATGGTCTTATTGTGTCGTTCTGATTCTTGCAAGCTTTTTTGAGCAGTCTTGTATTCGTTTACGGTTTTCGCAATACCAGCTGCACCGCCTGCTAAACTTCCTAAAGCCGATAATCCAGCGAAAATTGGAATTAAAGGTAAGACTCCTCCTGTCTTTGGTATTGGTATAACTCGTGGAATGCGAATCTTCTGAATGTCTGGAAATATCTTTTTTGCAGCTGAGTAAGCAATGTTGATTAATGTTTTACTATTTTTAGGTTTCAGTTTCTTAATTTTTGACTTAATTTTTGACACAAAAGCATTGAATGTTTTAATGCCAGCACCCGACTTTAGTTTGGCTTTCATTACTTTACTCACTATCCATGAGCTAAGTTTTTCACCTTTCCCTGCATCTTTTGATTTTAGTCTTTGTTTAGCCATGTTTAAAAGTTGTAAATCCGCTTTGTGACGATTAGATAAGTCTGTGTGATTTGCATATGCAATGTCGTGATGCATACAAGCTTCGTCTAGTTTATTCACACCTCGATCGCCTCGCAACAATCGCTTCTCAAGTTTTGTACCCGGTCCGCAATAGTTATAACCAGGCAAATGAAGTTCGAACGGCAGATTATTAATCACACTATTAACTAGTCCACCGCCTTGCATAGTCAAAAGTGTAATGAATGAAAAAATCCTTACAAACACGGTTATATATTCATAATCCTAATCCATAATTGCATCTTTATCAATCCAACTGTTTTCTTCGTTGCTTAAGCCAAGCCATTTCACGTAAACTTTCTTTCCTTTCCTTCTAAGAACCTTTTCTATCAAATAGACATCTGGATAGCTAGTTTTTTGAAGTTCTTGTTCGTAGAAACATCCTCTAATGGTTTGATTTCGATGATCTTCTAAATGATATGTTACTGGTATGGTTTTATTAATCTTTTTTACAGTAAATATTTCAGTTGTCCAATTAGGAGTGTAACCTTTATCAAAAATATGTTTGTATTTACTGATCCGAACATTTTCACCTACTTTGAACTTAGGTTGACATCGGCGTGATGTAAGTTTCTGAGTTTTTTGAATATTTTCTCTTATCTTTGACTCGTTCAACTTATTTACCTCGAATGGTTTAAATTTGATTGTACGATGTTTTGTACTATTATAGGTTTTTAGAATAACTTCTAATGGTAAACCTAACCATTTGTAATTCCCAAAGAGACTAAAGTACTTATACAATTTATTTTTAATCGTTTTAATAACCCGTTCTACAATCGAAGCTTTCTTGGTAGAATACGAAGAGTAGTGGTTAATATTGTAGCTCTTCATAAGCTTTTGGAATGTTACGTTATAGAATTCTGTCCCAGAATCTGTTTGTAAATGATCAGGTTTTCGATTACTCGTAGTTAGTATTCGCTCAAATGCACGAGTAACATCAAGTTTACATTTGGATTTTAGTGGTTCTGTCCAGGTATACTTTGAGAAACAATCAATTACCACTAAAATATAATTATATCCTTTATTAAACTTTTTTAGATTTTGCATATCTACCAGATCAGCTTGCCATAAGTCATCAATGCCTTTTAAAATAACTGAACGTCTAACAAAGTTTCTTCGTGCCGCTTTGTGAAGTTCATTAACAATTTGTTGCTTTGCCATCACGGAGTTTTTTCAAGTAATTTTTGGACTTCTGCTTTGTTATAATACTTATCTTCCAACTGAACTAAAACTTCAGGTATCTTCGCTTTTAAAGTGGCTTGGACTGTTATTTTTACATCTTTTATGATTTGAGCACGCATCAATCCAATCACTCTATTCTCTTCCTTTATTGTCTGATCGTACAATCGATCGACGTAATCTTTGTTTACAGCATCATCTATGTCTACAGGAGATCTAATTCCTCTTAATCTAGATTTTTTCAAATCAAAATCACCACTTTCAGATTTTAGCAATGCATTTTCATTGAACTCTAATAATTCAGAGAAACGCATTCTCTTATGAATATGGTGTCCAAATTTATCTACATTCATATTTAAGGTGTATTATATTTAAAGGTTGATAATAAAATGAACGGTGAAAAATTTATACCAATTATTTATTACTTAATAATTTTACTTTCACGCAGTTCTTCAATAATAGATATAATTTCGTTGTCTAATCCAGTGTTACCAGCGTCTCGAGATGCAATTAATAATTTTAACCTATCCACAAGTTCATTAGGATCATCCCAATATACAAAATCTATATTTTTTTTCCACATTTTTGTCAAGGGTAGCCCTTTCCCCTTTGCTTGACTGTTTTGAATAGTATTCGGCAGTTTGAAAAGAGTTTTTATAACTTGCAAATATTTTTGTCCCTTATTACTTTTTATTGGTTTATTCGAATCAAAGTCTCGACGATGTGCGTTTGTGGCAATCAACATCATTTTATAATTCTGCATATCAGACTCTGTAACTGTGCTTAAATCTACGTCCTTTTTCAATAATAATTGTTTCAGTCCTGGAGTACTTCGATATTTCCGTCCAGTAACGGTGATGTAATCATCGCTGATCGTTATGACAGCAGAACCTAACATCAATTGTCCTCGTTCCGCTCGAACACCAAATGGAATATCTGTTAGTGCTTCCGCAGATACTGACCAGGATGATGTATTACGCTCTTGATTATTGTCTCCTAATGATTGGTACGACTCATCACTGTCGGTATCACATTCATTTTCTTCTACATTACTATCTTCTTCGTTATTAGAACTGTCTTTCTGTAAAGTATTGTTTTTAAACGAAACTTTTGTTTCTTCAACTTCTTTAGATCGCAAGAGGTCAGTTTGCTTATTGGTGTCTGCTAAAAAATTTAGAGACTCTGTTACAGGTCTAAAAACTGATTCCAATGCTTGCTTATTTTCAGTCTCCAAATCTCGCATCTTTCGTACCTTTTTCTTTACAGCTTCTGCAGCATCAACAATTTGCCTTTTCAGTGATTTTTCCATTACTACGATTTTACGGACTATGATAGTTATCGATGAAGAGTTGACCAAGGAATAATGATATCATGTAAGTACCATATCTTAAATATTTGTATTTCTAATCAAAGACTACAAAAGTGTCAAATTTATTTCTATAGCATCCGTTATTTTTGTTGCAATCTTTATTAATTACAACATAATTAAAGGGCTCACTCCATATTTTAGAACACATTTCACGAAATTCAAGCCATGTCATATCAGTGTTAACATGTTCTTCATAAACATGCTTCAAGTTAATATCATCTTGTTTGAATAATATAATTAAGTTAGCATTATCTCTTACTAACTGTTTAGGGATTTTGCTATATGTTTGATTGAGATAAAAACAGTCGATGTGTTTGTGTCTTCCCATTGCGAAATAATCACGCATGTTAGTTTGATTCTCGCAAGCAACGTCATCAAATATAATCACAGAGTTGGGTTTTGCGTCCTGAACGCTTATAACTTCCTCATTCCCTTGATATTTCTGGAATGAGATAATTGGTACCTGTTGTAAAACTCTTTCTAAAAAAATGTACTTTGGTTGGTGTAAGGTTTTTGAATAGACATAAACATTTTGAAACCGTAAACCATTTTCATGTATAAGAAGTCCAATAAGTAAATTTGTTTTTCCACAATTCGATGGTCCGCAAATGATACATCGTACTAAATTAGGTAATAATTCTCCATGACGAGATCTAGTTTTACAAAAATCATCGCAAATAGTGCTTACATGCAGTGATTGTGGTTGTTTTACAAATTTCATGATTACTGTTGTCAACAAACTGATTAACAATGAGTGCATGTGTTTATTACAACATTATTTATAAACTGAAACAGTAACAGATTTCGCGTACGAGCGATCTGTGTGACAGAATGCTAAGAACTCGAACGAATGAACAAATGAACGAGTCGAGTCGATTAACAATTATTGGGCGTTCTAGACCACTTTCGGCAGCGAGGCGTACTCGCCGAGCGATTTGCCGAAAGTGGCCTAGAATGCCCAATAATATACTACTTATTACCCGGTAAATGGTAGCTCTTTAGTACATAGTACTCACACCTGTGCTCTGCAATTATATAATACAAAGGAGATTGATTTTATACAATGCAAAGATGGTCTTAAAACCTTCAGCAGCTCCAACAGTATTTTCAAATGTTAATCAATTAGTTGTGGTTGTGGAGCAGGACCAGCATTGAGCCAAGCATTTTTATCAGTGACTGGCTGCCCGACCCGGCTTTGCACGGATAGCACTATGTACTTATCTACGACGCACTTACCTACCTATCCTACCTATCCTACCTATCCTACCTACCCTACCTACCCTACCTACCCTACCTACCCTACTTACTCTACATAACCTACCTACCCTATCTACCTACCCTACCTACCCTACCCTACCTACCCTATCTACTCTACCCACCCTACTTACCCTACCTATCTACCTACCTACCCTACTCTGCTAAATTCACATTCATCAAATGCGTTAACTGTCCAACGCGCGAAGATAAAATAGTCGTTAAGTTTTGTGAAATTTTCCATTTTTCAGCGCAATTTTCTAAATTTTTTCTTTCATAAGATTCTTCTCCTGACAATAAAGAACACAACAAAAAAAAAATGTGAAATCGGTCCAGCCGTTCACGCGTGATGGCGCTACCAAGGGAAAAAGGGATTCATTTTTATATATATATATACTCGTATATATAATATATATATATAAGATGTAATCCCCCAACTTATAATATGCCTGCCTGTATAGTGTGCGTTTTTGACACCAACTAAATCTTACACGATCAGCAATATGGTTTCACCAAAGGACGTTGTACGACTGACGCCGGTGTGACCTTATTAAAACGTATATTTACAGCGTGCGAGGAGGCCCAAGATGCCATAGGAATTTTTTGTGACCTCTCCAAGGCATTTGACTGCGTAAATCATGAAACTTTACTCTTGAAACTTGAGCATTACGGACTAGGTAAACTTGCGCTCAGTTTAATAAATTCTTATTTAAATGATAGATAACAGCAAGTTCAAATTAATAGGGTCATCATTCACTCGGTCTAAAAGTAAAAATGGGTGTTCCACAAGACTCGATATTGTATAGAATCAAGTTTTTCTAACTTAACAGACAGCTGTGCTGCTGGGGAGTTTTTTGCGCCACTTCTTCTTCCCAGTTAAAGCACTAGGAAGTGGTGAAGGGCGGTCGTTTTTGGGGGTCTCTCTTATGTAATTTTGACGTTCGAAAAGTGCTGATTCTCAGACTATTTTGAATAAATGACTTGTTTTTTTTAAATTATTTAACAATAAAAAACATTTTAAGGTGAGCATAATTTCAATAGCGGGTAACTCAACTCAAACTCAAACTCTTTATTGCATTCATGTGTAGGTACATTTAGGTGTTACATTTATGTAAGTAAGTTCCAACATGAAACCCGGCTAAGGCACGGCAACATAATATTATGTTGCCGTGCCTTAGCCGGGTTTCATGCAAATTATTATATACCTATGTATATACGTAGGTATATAATAATTTGGACAAAACAAGCACCCAGTGCAAGTTTGTTAAACAAATATAATTATTATCGATGATATTACTAGTATTAAGTTTATGTAGTTATTTTAATTAATATCATGAGGTTATAAATATATTTTATTTATGTATATTAACCAAATTGTCGAAGCGGCTAAGCTCTGCAGCCTACACGGTCTATAAAATCCGTCATTTGACTGGTGTAGAAACAGCTCGATTAGTATATATTTTAGTTATTTCCATAGTGTAATGTCGTACGGCATTTTGTTGTGGGGAAATGCAGCCGACATTCACGCTATATTTGTGCTGCAGAAACGAGCCATTCGAGCAATATATAACCTAAGTTGTAGGCATTCACTGAGGGATAAATTTAAGGAAATAAACATAATGACAGTCGCATCTCAATATGTATATGAGAACCTGATTTATGTAAAAAAGAATATTAATCTATATTCTAAACACAGCGACGATCATAGCATAAATACTAGAAACAAAGATATATTTATTGTGCCCAGGACTGGGCTCCAAAAAATTAGTAGGTAATTCATTTAAGTGCCTAAGTATACGTTTTTACAACAAACTCCCAAGCCATGTTAAAGAACTGAGCCTCAATAAATTTAAATCATTTATTAAACCGAAACTATGTCAAAAAGGTTTCTATAAAGTTAAAGATTACTTAGACGACAAAAAGGCTTGGGAATAATTAAGCTACTCCAATGTAGCCCCCCCCCAAGCAACAAACAAGTGTTTTAAAATCAACGACTAGATGATACTATATGAGTTCATATAATTGTTTAGTTTATTTTAATTTAATTTTAACTTATTATTGACATAATCTACTCATATGTGGTTAGCTAGCGAAGTTCGTCATGCTCCCTTAGATTTCACTGCTTACGGTAGCTTCGGGGGCCGGGTTGCCTCCTTCCCTCAAATATGGCGAGGGGGGTAATGGCTGATCTTTACTTTATGCTCGTGAACGTGTGCTTCTTGTGGTGACTGGTCGTCTTGCCGACCATGGTTTTATTATTGTTATTAGTAATTAACTGTTTATTTATTTTTACTTCGATGGTCCTAGTTTATCATTTGTGACTTCGATTTACAGCTTTAGCTTTATATGTAAGCGGGCACGTCCTTTATGCCTGGAGGCTTTCATTTGGGTATTAAGTTCTGTTTACTTTTTATTTTGGCTTGAGTATGTACCGATTTGGATGATTTTTTGTTGGTATTTTTTTTGGCATGTGCTAGCTGATATATAGCAAATAATTTGACACATTATTTTATTTTTTTATTTTTTACATTATTTTGCATAAGTAATATTGTGTAGAATCAAGTTTTTCTAACTGTTACTACTTGTTGCGCCACTTCTTCCCAGCTAAGCAGGGTGGCAACTAAGAAGTGGTGAAGGGCGATCGTTTTTGGGGGACTGTCTCGTGATTCTCAGCCTATTTTGAATACATAACATTTGAATTTTGAATTTGAGATAAATTGTGAAATGCCCTCGAACAAGGATTGCGATTTCCTTGCGTTTATAACATTTATTTCATGCTAAAAATGTAAAAAGAAAAGAAAAAAAAGGATTTGGTAAAAATTATGGTACAAATTAAGATATCGTTTCACACACGAACATCTACATAGAGTGCCGCAGCTACCGCACCAGATGATTTTAAGAACTTTCTTAGAATGGATGAAGGTTCTAGGTATGGTAACTAGGGAAAAATTGTTTGAGCTGTATGGCCTTAAGCCTTATATTAACTCTGAAACTTTTAATAAATACGTTGCTACTTACTCTAAAACTTTTAAAAATACCTGCAAGGTAGCTAAAGCCTTGTACATTAGCAACAAGATCAAATCAGCCGATAATAAAATAAAGACGGTTTGGAAAATTATCAATGACGAAACAAACAGGAATAAAAGACATAATAATGATTTCACACTAGAAACTTCACGGGGTCTTATAAGCACTAACAAAGAAGTTGCTCAAGAATTTGTAATTTTCTTTACCAGTATGCCAATTAAAACTACTGAAACCTTACATTCCTCGCCCTCGCGTTCTATTGATTTATTAAGAGCAAACGTTTCATCCTGCCCGATTGAATTTAAATTCAAGCATATAAACCCCATAACATTAATAAAAGCTTTTAAGCAAATCAAGATCAAATTAACCGAAGATATATGGGGAATGTCAATCAAAGTGTGTACTTCCATTATTGAGACTATAGCGCCGTACTTAGCCTTAATATTTAATTTGTGTGTGGATGGAGGAGTCTTCCCTGATCTAATGAAATATAGTAAAGTAATACCACTTTTCAAATCCGGGGACACTAAAGACACCAATAATTATAGACCCGTATCCGTGTTGCCAGTTTTAAGCAAGGTGTTTGAAAAGTTAATGCTTAATCAAATGCTCAATCATTTTAAAACCAATAAAATCTTACATGATCAACAGTATGGTTTCACCAAGGGACGTTGTACGACTGACGCCGCGCCGGTGTCACCTTATTAAAACACATATTTACGGCGTGGGAAGAGGCCCAAGATGCCATAGGAGTTTTTTGTGACCTCTCCAAAGCATTTGACTGCGTCGACCACGAAACCTTAATCTTAAAACTTGAGTATTACGGACTTGGAAAACTTGCGCTCAGTTTAGTAAAATCTTATTTAAATGATAGACAACAGCAAGTTCAAATAAATGGTGTCAATTCAATCGGTTTAAAAGTAAAAATGGGTGTACCTCAAGGATCAATATTGGGTCCTTTCCTCTTTTTAGTTTATATTAATGATCTACCCCATTTGTTAAAAACTCAACCACAAATGGTGTTATTTGCTGACGATACTTCCTTAATTTTTAAAATTAATAGACGTGCATCAAATCTTGACGACGTAAATAACGCCCTACAGCAGGTCCAAAATTGGTTCACTGCTAATAATTTAGTGTATAAGATTTTCGTTGCCTAATGTCAAAAGTAGTAATTGTGAGATAGTATTGAATCAAGAGAAACTAGAATTCGTCGATAAAACTGTTTTCCTAGGGATCACGCTTGACTCAAGGTTTCAATGGGGTCCTCATTTAACATCCCTTTCAGGACGATTAAGTTCAGCAGCATATGCTGTGAGAAAAATCCGTCAATTTACAGATGTAGGTACCGCGAGGCTAGTCTATTTTAGCTACTTTCATAGTATTATGTCGTACGGTATTCTACTATGGGGACGGGCTGCAGACATCGAGTCTATTTTTATTCTGCAGAAAAGAGTCATCAGAGCCATATATGGCCTCCGCAGGCGCGACTCTTTAAGGGAACTGTTTAAAGATATTAACATCATGACGGTACCTTGTCAATATATCTATGAAAACATTATGTACGTAAGGAAAAATCTACATCTTTTTAGTAAAAGAGGTGCAAGACACAATTATATTACTAGAAATAGGGACCAATTAGTTCAACCGGGTTTCAGGCTGGCTAAAGTGGACTCATCTTTCATGGGGTACTGTTTAAAGTGTTACAATAAAATACCTCCCCACATACTTCAACTGAATGAAACGAAATTTAAATCTTATATTAAACGCTCACTATGCAGCCAAGCATATTATAAATTGGCAGATTATATTGCTGATAAAAATGCTTGGCCCAACGCTGGTCCTGCTCCACAAGGGCGCATAAACTAATTGATTAGCATTTGAAAGTACAGTTGGAGCTGCTGAAGATTTTAAAAACTATCTTTGCATTGTATAAATTCAATCTCTTAACATTGTATAATTGCATAGAACATGTGTGAGTACTATGTACCGACTATAAAGCTACCATTTAGGTGCAGGGTATGTCTTTCATTGACTTGAATGTGTCCTGGGGGCTGAGAGTATGTCATGCTCACTCTTATGTCTCGCTGACGGTGGCGCGTGTGTTGGATCATTTAGCTCCCTTCAAAATGGTTGAGCTGAATGGTGCTAATCCATGCGTCATGTTCGTGAACGGGCGCCGTCAGTAGGGACTGGTCATCTCTTAGCTACCACGGCTTATTTTAATTTAATTAAATTTTTTGGATTGTTTATTTTTTTCTTTCTGTTACGGACGCTTTTCACGTTTTGCATCGTTCTCACATGTATAACTTCAACATGAATGATGTAATGTGTCCAATACTTTTGTAACCATATTATGATTTAAAAGAGTGTCCGTGGAGTTTCTTGCCCGTTCTTCTCCATAGGTACCTACTACGCTTTGGAATGGGCATCTAGCTTCATCTTTCTGACTGACCGACCCCCTTGACAATTCAAAAGTGCCTGTAATTGGTTTATTTGAAATAAATGCTTTGAGTTGAGTTTGAGTTCTTACAAATTTCAGTGTAAACTGAGCCGTGTTTGTTCAAACGCGTCGGAAGGCGATCAAACGACGCGTCAAATACAACAAAAATGTGAAATTTCATCAAACAAGCACCAAACCTGTGAATGTTTGACATACCTTTCAAACTAGCTGTGTAAGCGATCAAAATGGTTTGAGTCAAACCAAAATCGAAGTGTTTGAATGAAACCGTTTGAACGTCTGGGGGGCGCTATAGGATACTATGAGTCCCGGTAGCACGTTCCTGTGGGATATTTTTCGAAGCCGCGGGCAAGAGCTAGTATTTTATATAAAAATAGCGGCCCGTCCCGGCTTCGCACGGGTAGCACTATGTACTTATCTACGACGCACTTACCTACCTACCCTACCTACCTAGCCTACCTGCCCTACCCTACCTACCCTACTCTACATAACCTCCCTACCCTACCCTACCTACCTAGCCTACCTGCCCTACCCTACCTACCCTACTCTACATAACCTAACTACCCTACCCTACCCTACCCTACCTACCCTACCTAACCTACCTACCCTACCTACTCTACATAACCTGCCTACCCTATCTACCCTACCCTACCCTACCTACCTACCTACCTACCCTACCTACCCACCCTACCTACCCTACCTATCTACCTACCTACTCTACTCT
Source organism: Agrochola circellaris (assembly GCA_914767755.1). NCBI lineage: Eukaryota > Metazoa > Arthropoda > Insecta > Lepidoptera > Noctuidae > Agrochola > Agrochola circellaris. The sequence goes on along the minus strand of OU611843.1, from coordinate 21,163,483 downwards.
GCTAAATTCACATTCATCAAATGCGTTAACTGTCGTTCGCGCGAATTTAAAATAGTCGTTAAGTTTTGTGAAATTTTGAATTTTTCTGCGCAATTTTCTTAATTTTTCTTTCCGTAAGACTCACCTGACAATAACAAATACAACAAAAAAAAAATTAGTGAAATCGGTCCAGCCGTTCACGCGTGATGGTGTTACCAAGGGAAATAGGGATTCATTTTTATATACACTCGAGAGCAATGAATCCGGGTCACTTAAAGAATCCTAAAAATCTCGGAAACTAAAAATGCTAGGTTAATGCAATAAATTGTATTTAATAGACAATGTAATACTCCTTAAATGAAGGTATTAAAACTTCTTAGTTATTGTAAAGTTATATCATAAAAAAATCAAATTTGAAAAAGGGCCACTTTCGAAGATGGAACTACGAAATTACAGCATTTGGTTTTGCTTTTGTTTGTAATCTGTCATTTATGTGGGTACATAAACCATGTTGATAGTGCTCTATATTCATTATTCAAGCTGAAATTATGTCGCTTACGCCTGAAGAATGCACCAGAATACTTACAATGCTGGAAACCGGCCGGAGTCAGCGCGATACAGCCAGGACTGTCGGTGTGTCGCTGTCAACAGTACAAAGAGTTCTCCGACGTTACGAAGAAACTGGTTCTAACCTACGCAGACCAGGAACGGGCAGAACCAGGTGTACCACAGCACGAGAAGACCGATACTTGGTGAACACCATGCTTCGAAATCGCTTTCTCACAGGAACTGAACTCACAAATCAGTTTCGACGCCTCGGAGGAAGTAACCCAAGTGCATGGACAGTAAGACGTCGGCTTGCTGAATCTAACTTAAAACCCCTTAGACCTGCAAACGGCCCTAAACTGGAGCGTGGGCATCGTATTTCAAGACTAAGATATGCCCAGAGCCACGTAAATTGGAGTATTGAAGATTGGTCAAAAGTTATGTTCTCCGACGAATCAAAATTTATGCTCTACAAGCACGATGGAAGACACAGAGTGTATCGAAGACCAGGGGAAAGATTCAAGCAAGCATGCATCGAAGAAAAAGTAGCCTACGGTGGTGGGTCTGTACTTGTGTGGGCCGGAATTTCTTCTGAAAGTCGCACAGAGCTGGTGATCATAGAAAACGGCTCTTTAACTAGCGTAAGATATGTGGAAGAAATCCTCAATGATCACGTTGGTCCATTTATGGTCAATTTAGGTGAGGATGCTATATTTATGCATGACAATGCCCGACCTCATACAGGTAGGATTGTGAATGACTACCTTCAAGAGATGAACATTACTCGTATGGAGTGGCCAGCGCGCAGCCCGGATATCAACCCGATCGAGCATGCTTGGGACGAGCTAGGCAGATGCGTAAAACAACGAAACCCTCCCCCAATCACGCTTCGTGAGCTCAAAATTGCTCTCACAGAGGAATGGGAGAATATTCCCCAAAATCGTATAAGGAACTTGGTGTACAGCATGCCAAACCGCGTAAACGCAGTAATGGAAGCACGAGGAGGCAATACGAAGTATTAAAATTCAAGAAAATCGTAATAAAGTTCAAAAATTTCATGTTTCCTATTTTTGTTTTAAGGAGAGATCAGCAGTTTTTTTCTTTATGTAATTTTGTGTTAATAAAATGTATGGTGACTCATATTTTTTTTACGTTCATTTAAGGAGTATTACATTGTCTATTAAATACAATTTATTGCATTAACCTATCATTTTTAATTTCCGAGATTTTTAACATTCTTTAAGTGACCCGGATTCATTGCTCTCGAGTGTAGATAGATACACAGGTAAAATGGCAGGGGGTGACTTGCACACTCAATAGTGGGCCCCGAAAATGGTCACTAGCACAAAGTGTCGTAGCGACAAGATGACAATGTCTTTTTTTTTTTTTTTTTTTTTTTTTTTTTTTTTTAGTTGGGAAATTATCAAATAACTTCTCCCGCTCTGGTTGGAGCGGGAGGGCGTGTCAGACTTTTACTGACTAAAACCCACCCGTGTTCCTTCCGTTGCCTGTGTGCCGCGATATCCCTTTCAGACAAACCCGCAACCCCGGCAGGCATTGGCCCTTCCGGACCCCGTCAGTTGGTGCTGACATCTCTTTGAGGCGCGCGTGGAACACAACGCGGCGTCGACCCGGGCCTGGTCCCTATCGGACGGCGAGCTACCCATTGCTCACCGTCCGCAAGCCCGCGCCTACGGTGGCCGGAAGTCGGCTCGCGACTCCCGACGCCCGGGGCGTCTCCTGCGGCGACTAGGGGCGCGAGGGGGGGCATTTTGCCTCTCCCTCGCGCGCTCCGCCTCCTCCTTCGCGAGCATTACTGCTTCGCAGAAGGAGGTGACGGCCTCCCATGCACTCTCGCTCCGGACCATGGCCTGAACCAGGGCCGGACGCGAGAGATCGCCGCCGCCGATCGCCTCCGTGAGGACACGGCGGTGCTCCGCCCAAGCTGGGCAGACCTCCACCGTATGCTCCACCGTGTCCTCCGGGCGATCCACACAGTGGTGACACCCGGGCGTTTCCTCCCGCTTTATCCTGAACAGGAACCTCCCGAAACAACCATGTCCGGTGAGGACCTGCGTCAGGCGGAAGGTGAGGACGCCGTGGCGCCTCTCTAGCCACTCCTCAAAGAGGGGACTTATCGCCACAATTGTGGCGTGCCCAAGGGCAATATGTCCTGAGGTGCTTATTTGGAGTGGACCGGTAATCCACGGCTATCATTATCCATAATCCATATCGGAAGTACGGTCAAGATCCCTACCAGCATCTTACTGGAATATTTGTTTCCTCTTGCGAATCTCCACTCAAGCCGGCCAATAAAGGCAAGAATGAGGTAGGAGTTCTGTTCCTCGTCAGTGTTCACTCCAGCCGGCCAATAAAGGCTAGCGAGAGGTGCGGAACAAGACTTCTCCCGGAAGATAGGGTCAGTGGGGTCGCTACTGCCCAACAGCTCGTCACTTGCTGCCCTGCGGGTTTCTGTATCTCTCTTGGTCTGGAATAAAGGCCAATTTATATATTTAAGGATAAGGAAAATACTTTAATGAATTACAAAGTTTCGTAATGCTGTAAAATCTCGAGAAGGTCTTGCATGAATTCATGTTAGCTCGCCAGAGATACGTATTTAATTTAAAATGCGGCGTGATGTCATCAGCGCCAAGCGGAACGCGGCAGCGCGCGTCGGCGGCGGAGGCGGCTCTCAAAGAGCAAGCTTCTAATAGAGCGTTTCGACGCGGGAGACGGACCTTAGACCCCGCCCCGCCGCCGCTGGGCCGCGGAGACAGCGAGGCGTTATTAATTATTGCATTTGCACGTGTAGCTCAAGAGAAAGTTGCCCCGTGAATAATTCCTTGATGAATTGATTGTTCATGATTTACTGACTAACCGAACTTTTATGATAAGTGCAGGATAATCCCACATAGAATAGGTACCTATACACATTATCTACGGTAGGCTCTCATAAAGCTCTACTAATTGTCGCCAAAGTCCGCACTCCGCAGGTGCTGTCTGACTTTATCATGGTATTCGATACCTGGATCTTAGGACTGATGATGTTATGATGATCTAGACCTTAAGATCGTCGACAGTTCATCGTCTGGTTGTCCACTCGGACACTCGTCTGCCACTGCGCTGCTCGTCATGTGTTTGGTTGGGTTGAAGGTCTCCGCCAGTTCGCAAGTTTCATGGCTCCACACTGAGACGCAACATAGTTGATATTAAGATGTTCAGCTGCACATTAATCAACCTTCTCCAGCTTCTTCAAAGACATTGAACACTTTTGCATATTTAAATTTTAAAAGTAAATGTTAATAAGTACGAGAATGTTTAACCATTTTGTGGGCAATTCATCAAACTAATCATAACTTCTGGATAGTTATTTTATATAACGGAAAAGTCACTGCTTCTTAATTTTTTAAGTATCCCTCACGAATAAGTGGTCGGCAATACGATAGTCGATTAGATTAGGTAAGAATTAAGAATACGACGTTGGACGATTGCTTTTCGCTACGCCTGGTACCAACTACGTAGCACCTCGTAGGTACTACGTTGCACCTCGTAGTTAATGCGTTGCACCTCGTAACAGTTACTAAGAAGCACCTCGTAGGTACTACGTTGCACCTCGTAACAGTTACTACGTAGCACCTCGTAGGTACTACGTTGCACCTCGTAACAGTTACTACGTAGCACCTCGTAGTTAATGCGTTGCACCTTGTAACTGTTACTACGTAGCACCTCGTAGGTACTACGTTGCACCTCGTAACAGTTACTACGTAGAACCTCGTAGGTACTACGTTGCACCTCGTAACAGTTACTACGTAGCACCTCGTAGGTACTACGTTGCACCTCGTAGTTAATGCACTGCACCTCGTAACAGTTACTACGTAGCACCTCGTAGGTACTACGTTGCACCTCGTAGTTAATGCGTTGCACCTCGTAACAATTACTACGTAGCACCTCGTAGGTACTCTACGTAGCAGGGCCGTAGCCAGGATTTAAATTTCGGGGGGTAGCAAGGGTTAGCAACTTTTATAGAAGAAATAATGTATTTCTGATTTCAGAAGGTAAATAGAAAACCCAAAGATTTATAAACAAAAGTATTATGTATTATTATTTTAAAACAGCACTTTTTGTTCTTTTTGCGGAATATCATAAAAAAAAAGAATTTACGATCTTAGACATTCTAAGTCAGAATTCAAATTGATGGAGAGCTTAGTAATTATCAATTTCACTAAAGCCCTGTTTATCTGTTCCCGCCACTTTGTAATCATGAATTCACGACCAAAAACAGGGACATATTTAACCCAAGGCCAACTGGAATCTGGAGGCGAAGCAAAAAGTATTGAAAGACAGGGTGACCCCCTGTCACCTCAATTGTTTATTGCTGTGTTAGAAAACATAGACTGAAAAACCAGAGGTATAGAAATAAACAACTGTTATTTAAATCATCTCAGATTCGCTGACGACATAGTTATACTATCAGAAACATCAGAAAATCTACAAGAAATGTTATGTTCACGTGATCAAGCAAGCTCGAAGGTAGGATTAGGAATAAATGCTACTAAAACCAAAATAATGACAAACAGCTTAAAATTATCTATCAACGTAAAAAAGAATAGAATATGTTGACACCCACTAACACCTACCTGGGCAAACAGATATCATTTAGCAAATCAAATAACGAAGATGAATGTGAAAGAAGAACAAATATAACCTGGAAGAAAGTTTGGTCACTCATGGAAATTTTAAAAGGAGACAACTCGATAAACTTGAAAAAAATTGTAGGTACTTGATGCCTGTATATTGCAATAAGAGTTAAACAAAGGATGAGAACAACACAAAGAGCGATGGAGAGAAGCATATCAAATATACCTAAGGAAAATACATACATATAAGGAAAGTACCTGGTACTTACACATTGAGACATGAGACATTTCCACGTTTCAAAAAGAAATTGACAGATCTATTAATTACCAAGTGTTATTACTCAATTGGCGAATTTTTGACCGCTAAGAATTTAAATTGATAATATGACATCTCTGTACTCCTGACTTTTACTAAATCATTTATTTTTAATTTAAATGTATTGACCTCGAACTTGACGAATTTATAATCCCATTTTACTTGACATTTTGTGTTGTATTGCCTACTTTAATTTTGTATTTTTTTTTCTGAATTTTTATTTTGACATGGTAAACTTGTATTGTTTTGATTGAATTTGTTAATAATATTTATATTAAGTAAACTGTTTGCATGCCTTAGTTAAGGTAATTAGTATAAGGATCATTTTAACCTTAACATCTGTAACTTCTTGTACCTACTTTCTGTGCAAATAAAGAACTATTCTATTCTATTCTTGTTGAAAGACTTACACTGTTCTTCCATATCTAAACACAGTTATTTGAAAATATTGTAAAGGCCAATTACTTTTTAAAGAGTAACCATGGAGTTTCTTGCCGGCTCTCCATAGGAAACGACCAACTGAAACCGTATACCTAGCTTCTGACGTTTCATAAGTGCCCTTGTAGGTTTACTTAAGTGAAATAAATAGTTTGAATTTTGAATTTTTGAAAAGCCGTCCCTCCGTCTCCACCGAACTGTGGCTCATCTCTCGCCTTCGCCAAGGATTAACATTCAGATTTGCTCCGAGCTCAGACCTGACGAAGAGATAATTTTAATTTTTGCGCCAGAACCCTCGATCGTTTGGTGAAATGGCACAAAAGTTTGATAAACTTTTGTCTAAAAGGAATCGGCTTAAATACTTTGGATTAAACTGCTTCACAGTCAGCATTGTGTAAAACCTTAAACGTTGATTGAAATATGACGGACCATAGTGTGATTTATTATAATTATACGAGTATTATTAGCTCCTTACCTATGAAATTGCAGATTTTATACTAGCTAGTGTGAAGATAGATAGATATATTTTATTCAATTTAGAATTCCTAATTCAAGTTAATTTTATAATACAGTATGCCTTTTTTTTTTATATCAGTTGTCCGTTTGTTTTTCCGCCGGTAAATTTTTCTTTGATATCGCTGTTTCTGTAACCATGTAAAAATCGAAATAGTGCGCTATTTTCGAATTCGAGTTCCGCCGTGGCCCATCGCAGCACAGACAGCACGCAATAATAACTAATAACGACGCGCATGGACAAGGTACCGCAAGTGAACGCACGGTGCGTTTTTGTTTGATCGTTTCGTTCCGAAATTTTGGTCTCAACAATGAGCCCCGTGGCCGACCGGAGACGAAAGTCGATAACGACGAATTGAAAGCCACAGTGGAAGCAGATTCATCTCAAACTGCATCGGAAGATGCAGCAGCCTTCACTTAAGTGATAAATCGAAAAGGGATCTCGACAGACAACGAAGTCATCCTATAAGGGTTAAATTTTTCGTTTTGAAATACGAAACCCTAAAAGAGATTTATTATCTGCCTGTTACCTTCTCATGCCGTAACGGCTGAACAGATTTAGATGAAAGGCAGACCTGGGTTAGGACAGAGGATAGTCTGAATCCCGGTAGCATGTTCCTGTGGGATATTTTCCGACATCCGCGCGGGCGAAGCTGCGGGCAGAAGCTAGTGTGTAAATAAACTTACGTCATGCAACGACGGATGAGCAATTTACAACAATTGCTTGAGATAATGCAGTACCTACTTTAAAAAGAATGGTCAGTAGTATCTAGTAGGAACCTATCTGTTTAGTACTCGTATCCATCTTACAAAAATTAATAGATTTCTCACTTTCAGTATGTACTTAGGTATCGGTCGCAACAAAGTTCGGTAGCTAAATTCTTGTTCTCGAAAGGCACCACTAGCTGCAACTCTTGCAACGAACAGCGCATCAGCACAGAATAGATAATAAAAGTTTCCGCAAGTCTCCTAGTGTGTGACGTGTTCGTGACATTTTGCTCAAATAATGAAGAAGCGATTGCAGTCCAGCGCCGCGTTAATAATGCAGCAACGGATGACGACACCACGCCGCGTCAAACGCGCACGGCGCGACGCGACCTGCCGAACAATACAATATCACTTCACTTTTGCAACACTTTCTTTTGTACTTTGTCTGAAGCTGGCAACTTCACGATTCAACGTATTTAAGAGATATTCTTTGCGTTATTTTCTATTTGCTTCGAACATGTTTCAAAGGAATTTGTCTTCGTTATGAGGTCGTTCGTCAAGATTTAGTGTTTAATTAATTTTGTAAAAGTAGATTGATGGCGATAGTCGATGAAGTTGTCGCGCTGCATCATACGTCACTCACTTCGGAGATTATTTTGTAGATGGAACATTCTGTGCCGAAGTTTTCATAAAGAAAAAAATACGGAACATGTACTTCTTACATTGCATATTTACCCTTAAGGTCACAGTACACTATATTAACTTAGTTAGTATGGGTGTACGACAATGATGAGAAAGAGCGGAGCCTTCTAATACAGGCATTGTTTGCCTAAAAGGAGGCTCCAAACATGATTCAAATGTAATTTTCTATTTACACAATAAATTATTTGTATTATTTGTATTTGTAAAAGAAAGTCTGTGGAAACTTGAATAGATTCGAAATGGTCGTATCCTTGGATTGACTATCACTCTCATTATTAGTACAAACTTCAAGTGGCACGCGACACTCGCGCTCACGCGTACCTATCGCGATATAATATCAAGGCAGAGCCAAAGTTAGCCAGCTTGTCGCGGCTGCGGTGCGGCGGCGTCGCGAACTTGTCGCTGGAGCGCGCAGCTGCGGCTACCGGCGGCTGCTCGCTGCCACCTCTGCTTACCAACTTACCATAACTGCAGATAATCTGCTTAGTAATCTTAGCGACAGGTATTTTGTTTAGAAAAGGATGCCTAATAACTACAACAGCCTACAACCTACAGTTATGTTTTTTGGTTTGAATAGCTTTTCCTACTGAAAACTAAAGAAAAAGATGCTTTAAGTTCTCTTTTGTATCAATTTGAGTTTAAGAGTGCCAACTGTTAGAAAGGCATTACTTAGTACACATAGACATCAAGTTCCATAGTACTCAGATAGTCTAGCCGCGGTCTGGCTGAGTTATGCACAACAGCTGTACTAATGTAGTAATTCCATAGAGTAGTTCTCAACTCTCAACTGTAGCAAGTTCGAGTATTACTGCTGACGGCTTACTAATGTACCGCAAGCCACAGTGGCCAGGAGATGGTAAACGGAATTGTATTCTGAGACAGCAAACTCACAACAATACAATAGCAGATTTTGAGGAGTTGCAGTTTATGAGCGAAATTAAACTGATTAAGAACTTAAAATGTTTCTGCTATTCAGCTGCATCCGGTTATACTGGAAGCCGACCCCGACATAGTCGGGCAGTAGCTCACCAGACACAACACCCGTCTGTTCGGAGGATCCTCCCTTTTTTATGGAGGATGAGTGAACCCTATTCCTCATACCTCAATAGCATGATAAGTACCACACATAGGTACCTTCCCACATCACTGGCATGGATCCTTTCCCCTTTGTTTTTTAATGTTTCTCATTGCCAACTGCTGCACATAGTAGGTAATAAACGGGTCTCACATTATTTAATGATTTAATTAATTACATTATTTTTATATTTCCCGACACACAGCTGACAGTTTTTGCAGACGACCCCAATGCAATAGTTGAAGCTAACGACATACAGGAACTTTCCGCTAAGGTTAATGCAATGTTGACAGTTTTTAATTCTTGGTTTGAAAGTAAAAAGCTCATAATTTATATTGAAAAAATCAAAATAATGTTATTTTGTACAATAGCTCGCAATAAAGGCATCTATGTTTTAGTATTGTTGGTGAATAAAATAAAAAAACCTGCATAACTATGAAACAGATGAGGAGAGACAGTTGATGGAACGTACGCGCAGGTGAGTTTTTAAAAGCAAAATAATATCCCAACTTGGGATGGTTCAACATAGTCCTCAATATCAAGCACTGCGGATTTTTAACAGGATTGGACTTAAAAACTATAATTAACAAGAGCTCATTTAAGGCAAGACTCAAAGCGTTCCTATTGGAGAACTGTCTGTAGGTATTCGATAGACGATGACATATCCACGTTTTAAACATTTGATATCAGTTGATGTGAGACTTACTCAGTCTCACATCAACTGATATCTATATATAAGTAGTAGCTTGTAATGAAAAAGATTTTTTTTATTTTTTCGTTTTCTATATTTTATTCTATTACGAATGTGTTAGTTTTATTGTTTTAATGAACGTGGTTTTATTTATTTATTTATGATTTCAAACACAATGTGAATTGTTCCTGAATAAAAATGGAATTAAATTGAATTGAAGACAAAAACCATCATTTTTAACAGGTGTTAAAAATGATGGTTTTTGTCTTCAATTACTATACTACCGGTATTAATGTATGGAACTCAAACATGGGCTCCAACAAGAAACTCAATAACTAAACTTGCTACATGCTAATGCGCGATGGAGTGAAGCCACCATCCTCACATTATCATCACACATCACCATCATCACCACAAAACCATCAGACACAAGACCAAGGTTCAGGACATAACCCTAAAAATATGTAAATAAGTGGAAATGGTCTAGACACATGAGTAGAGGGAAGGACAAATGGAACGAAATAGTTATTCAGTGGTACCCAAGAAACGGCCAAAGAAAGGTAGGTAGAACACAGAAAGGGTGGGAGACATAGGAGAGGTCAGAGAGAGACAAGAATGGAGAAGGTTGGAGGACGCCCTTGCTGACTGGCCATACGGACATACAAAATATAAACAGACGCCAAATCGAGACTGAATCGAATAAACACAGTTGTAGTCCACTTTGTTTGTCCGACTAAAAAGGCTAATTATAAAAAATAAACATAAATATTATCTGAATGGTGCTGGTGCCTATGTAGGTAGATAGATCGGTTTTGAGTTCGCTTGATAAGGTACACATATTGTTCTGCCGCTTTCGTTAAACTTGTGTTTCATTCAAAAGTTGTGGACTGACGTGTATAATGTTGTTTGAAAGTTTGACTCTTATAATCATTATTCGTAACAATATACCTACACAATCTCGTGTGTCCGGTCCCACAACGGGGAGCTATAACTCATCCGCTGTCCTATGAAATCCGTTTTGTTGCGCGTGTTGTCAGCATGTAAGTCAATATGTTGGCGTACAGGGAGTGTGCGATATAAATCAGTCACAATTGAGGGCTTCCCGCTTGATTGATTCCACACTCTCCACTCCAGGGATGTTACGGATTTCATATTTTTCACATTTATAACCCCTGGCGAAACCTCTTCAAAGGAATTTCGCTAGCGTCACCGCGAGTGCCCCTGGCACTGCTAGTATTAAGCCCTTGCCAGAAAAGGCGCCGAATAGGGCTGATAATGATAACGGTTTCGTGACGGTGCATAGAAGGAAGCGCCGATCGCAAACGAACAAGAACCGGTGCGGCAAAGCTCCTATGGGCTCCGAAGTGAGCTTGCGTGCCGTTGAGAGACATAACTTAACACAATTCTAAACTATGTAGGTACTTGATTGTTTATGTAATGATTAGTTACAATTGACTGACAACTAAAACAAATCAAGCCATACTAACCAAGCAATTTCAGCAAAACATTCGCATCGCTTGATGCGATGCGAATGTCGATGCGAATGTGTAAAATGATGCGAATCATTCGCTTATGCGAATGTGAATGCATGAATGAATATTCGTAACATCCCTACGCCACTCACCGAAGGATCACAAAGTATCCTGTTGCCGCTGTTGGTGGACTAAGGAAGAAAACACATCGGCATAACTTAACAACGCAGCTCACAGCGCATTTACATTTTTCAGAAGTTACGGACCTACTTCTTGGAATTGCATTCGTTGAAAAGGAGCCTTAGGCTAATGATTTTTTGCGGGGGAAAGCAAATTAGCAAACGTACATAGATATTTTTTTTTTTTTTAATGGACAAATTACAACAACAAGCAACAACTTATCTTTCCTCAAACCTTTGTCGAGGCACCTACAGTTGTGCACTGTACCTACTATTACGTTTTTTCAACTTTTTTTATTTTATTCATTAAATATTAAAATACTATGAAAATAAAGTCAACTTTGCACTGACCCAGTCTGCAAAGTTTTCTATGAGATTGCATATTTTCACTTCGACCGGATAAAGTGTTCAGATAGTACAGTAGTGGTACTCTTTTTAAGTAGGGATTAGCATAATTCACATAGTTCACTTGTACCAGAGACCTTTACCTAGCTCGGTAGGAACAGCCGGTACAGCAATCCCTAATCCTGATACAGGATGCTTAGTGAAGGATGGCATGGAATTTTCCTTTGGCGATTGACGTGTAGGTATGTATAGGGTAGCTAGATTGGTGCAAAAGTACAGAAGTGGTTAAATGCTAAGCGTAGGTACACAACAAGCTTGTTGCTGGGTCTTTATTTTGTAATTTTTTCCCAAAATGTGAACATTGTGAACCCCTACAACATCACACGGTACGATACAAAAAGGGAGCATTTGAGAAACGACTCAATGTTTGTTATGTATCACGTTTGTTATAATGTTTCAGGCTTTGTAACGAAACATATCAGGACAATAGAGTTACATTTTGAGAAAAACTCGCCCAACCGCCCAACTGAATGTTTACCTTCAAAGAAAATTTATTACAACTAGCATTCGAGAGATGGCGCTAGGTGTTCACGAGGAACATTCACGTTCTAGTTTATTGTTTGTGAACGACAAAAGGGTTCGGATTTTGTTATTTACATTCATTGTACATTTTGTGTGCGGATTGCCGCGTCTTACCGGTCGCGGGCTAGACCCGGGCCGTGGTATCATACTAATAAATAGCCAATAACGTCGCCATTGAGCCTACCGTATTGACACAGGTTTTTAAAAGAAAAGGGTTTCCTAATATTACCTACTAGCCATTGATTGTATATCAATGCTATTAGCCCAGTTAGGTTTTTAATAAGTTGCTTCGTTGCAGAAATGACGCAAAATACACTAGTGACAGAAAGTTCTCCCGTTTCAAACTTATTAAAAATGTGCACATAAAAGTCTGCTTCATCGGACAGCGAATGAATAGTTAAATATAAGAATATCCGTGACGATGTCTCAAGTCAATAAGCATTCTGAAGTAGAAGTATTTTTGTGCGGAGGTGAGGCGCCCGGCGGACTCAGACGTGGCCGGATATTGAAAAATCAGCGCAAGGAGGCGCGGCGCGGTACGGTGAGGTGCGGCGAGACACGGCAAGGTAACGATACTGTGTAATAAGGCACAGAAGGACAGAACGCCCACTCTGCAAATAGATAGGGAACTCCATTTAAAATCAACTTTGGCCAAGAATTATAGGTTCTACTGTAGGTCAAATGTTAACAGCTGTGAATAATCAAATTACATTCCGAACTTATATTTCTATGTTACCTTAAATTACTTAAAATATTTCTTGGACTTAGATTAGTTTTCGGTTTATCCATGTTAGAGTGGTTGCATATTAGAAAATCAAAACTTTCTCGAGCAAATTTCAAAAGAACAATAAACGAAATAACAAAATTTAAATGACCAAATGTTTTATTTAGAAAAAATTTAAAATCCCAATGTATGTGACATCAAATGAACGACTGATCAAAAGTTGCTAGGTAGATGTAATTTTAAAATATCAATGCGCAAGTCGTTTCTGGTGCCCATATTTTGTGTAAAAGTAATATTTTTCTATATAATCCTGTCGTTTCTGGCACTCGCCGGTCACAGTTTTAACCTAACCTAACCTAACAATAAAAATAAAAAAATAACTTAATTTAACTAGTTCGGTTCATTTAGCCGTGGTTTGCCGCTAATAATAATATTATTTTTACCTTTTTCAGTTAATCCATTTGATAATTAATAATTTATCCAGTAATCTATTTTGACCTTTAAACGATTTGGTCAATATTGTAATAAATAATTTAAACATTGATATTCCAGACTTTGGTCAGCTGAACTTTTGATCAAATGACCATCGTTATTTTAAACTTTGTTGATTTGTACGTTGTTTTGATTTTCTAATATGCAACCGTTAGAGTAGGTACTCTTTTAATTTATTTTCTTATTATTGCACACCCTAGCTAGAGGTATGTTGAAGAGATACTTTTTAGGGTTCCGTACGTTCGAATGAAAAAACGGAACCATTATAGGATCACTCGTGTGTCTGTCTGTCCGTCTGTCATAGCCAATTTGCTCCGAATCTAATGGACCGATTAAGTTGAAATTTGGGAAACATATGTATTTCTGTGACCCAAACACGGACGTGTAACGAAAATAAATACATTTTGAATATGTCACTTTTAGGTACAAAATGAGAAAAAAATAAAAGTTTTGTAAACTGTACCGTGTGACATAGCAAATGAAAGGGCTTACTGTGAGCGTTTTATATTTATTTATTTATGAAAATTGACTATACCCCTCTTATTTCTGAAACTACTTAGCCTTAAATTTTTATTAAAATACAGAAAATAGTTCAATACCTACTTATAGATTACAGGAGAACATGTTTTTCAACTACAATGCTAAGTTTGTTTTTGGGATAAATTCATCGCAATTACGGAACCCTAAAATTGTGCGCGGGCCGACACGCACTTGGCCAGTTTTTTATTTTTTTATCAGCTTTATTTGCTAGCCACAGGTGCAGTAATAAAAAAATAAAAAAACTGACTACATTGTTCAGAACTTACATGTGAAATATGGTATAGTATAGTTCTCTTCACCGTATCCGGAGACAGCGACAAGTAATGCTCGGATGTCTTCGTCTGAGTTATCGAACCAATCCTGGTCTTTCTTGTGCGGTTTTGGTATGGTGCATGAGACGCTATCATGAAGGTTTTACCATACTCGCGCCACGCTTCATCAACATTGTCGGTAACAACCTCCATGTTGGTGCCGAAGTGACTATCCAGGGCCCGCCTGAGCTTTTCGGAGCAAACCGACACAACAACACTGGTTTCTAATGTACTACGCGTCGGGCAGGTTTTAATTTCAAACGCATCTTCGATCGAATAAGTCGTTGGTCTGACCAGCAATCCGCACCCCGCACAGCTCTTGTTATCAACACGTCGTTTAGGTCTTTTTTGCGTACAATAATGCAATCAAGAAGGCTTGGATCTACGGTGCATCCACGAGTGCTTATATTTTTCTGGTAGACGATAGAAGGCATAAGTCAGGCACAGGGCAAACTGGACACTGAGTGAGAAGCTCCAAACCGTTAGCATTGCAGTTCCCAACTCTATGCCGACCAAGCACACCACGTATAGTCTGTACCAACGCGTGCAGTCACCCAGCAGAACAATGTTGTCTTATGGTAGAATTCCCAAAAGAACGCAGGATAGGTCCCGATAGAATTTTGCTTTATCTTTATCTGTTATAGTGGCTGCATAGATATCGACGCGAAAACTAATACCATGGATTCAGTACATGATTCTGAACACGATTCACGTCGATGTCCCTTTTTTTTTTTTTTTTTTTTTGGATGGGAAATTATCAAATAACTTCTCCCGGTCTGGGTGGAGCGGGAGGGCGTGTCAGACTTTTACTGACTAAAACCCACCCGTGTTCCTTCCGTTGCCTGTGTGCCGAGGTCGCGATATCCCTTTCATACAAACCCGCAACCCCGGCAGGCATTGGCCCTTCCGGACCCCGTCAGTTGGTGCTGACATCTCTTTGAGGCGCGCGTGGAACACAACGCGCCGTCGACCCGGGCCCTATCGGACGGCGAGCTACCCATTGCTCACCGTCCGCAAGCCCGCGCCTACGGTGGCCGGAAGTCGGCTCGCGACTCCCGACGCCCGGGGCGTCTCCTGCGGCGACTAGGGGCGCGAGGGCGCGCATTTTGCCTCTCCCTCGCGCGCTCCGCCTTCTCCTTCGCGAGCATTACTGCTTCGCAGAAGGAGGTGACGGCCTCCCATGCACTCTCGCTCCGGACCATGGCCTGAACCAGGGCCGGACGCGAGAGATCGCCGCCGCCGATCGCCTCCGTGAGGACACGGCGGTGCTCCGCCCAAGCTGGGCAGACCTCCACCGTATGCTCCACCGTGTCCTCCGGGCGATCCACACAGTGGTGACCCGGGCGTTTCCTCCCGCTTTATCCTGAACAGGAACCTCCCGAAACAACCATGTCCGGTGAGGACCTGTGTCAGGCGGAAGGTGAGGACGCCGTGGCGCCTCTCTAGCCACTCCTCAAAGAGGGGACTTATCGCCACAATTGTGGCGTGCCCAGCGCTGGGTTCCGACAATCGCACTCTCCATGCCGCCATGAGATCCCGCCGGAGCTCTGTCCGCTGTGCCGCGATTTCTCGCGGCAGCGGAACGTCGATGTCCCTGCCACCCTATATAAATTTTAGGACTTAAAAAAATTATTTATTATATTATTATAAGTTGTCGTTATTCTTCTGTCGGTTGACTACAGAGTGGCCGGATCGTATGTAGCGCCTGAAAGCAGGAAGTGTTCCTGTAATAGAGACCTCGGAGCTATCTCGATTCACTCGTGTTTTTTTCTGATCCTCTTTTATTTAATCTTGGCTGTAGTTCAGCTGATCTTATTCTTCCGTCCGATATTTGAGGAAGTGATAAACAGATTATATTATTATCTGCTTGCTGCCGATCATGGTTGGATTGTAGTCATGGCGTATAGTCAGCAATGGGTTGAGCATGCTAAGTAAAAATTATAATGGCAATTTTAATCTATAAGATGTGGTTTGAAAATTATATGTTTCACATCTATATCTATACATATTTATAAAATAGAGTCGATGTCAAAACTGTATATGAAATATTTAAAAAAGTTATTGCTGCGAGGTGTGGAAAAGAGTCTGATGCCGAAAATATCGTTTTTAGAATTTTGGTCCGATTGTCTGTTTGTCTACAAGTATGTTCCGGATTGGCGCAAAAACGGCTGAACGGATTTGCATGAAAGACGAATGCCCAAAAATTTATGAGCGAACAACCCGGAGTCGATAATAGAATCGAAATAATGCGCGCTTCCCCGGCTTCCTGTAATACATTTCCGTCCCTTTTCACGAAATCACTCACAGGTTGCAGGAAAACGAGAGTAGAGATGTTACACATCAAACATGTGTGTGGGGTCAGTTGTGTGGGGCAATCATTGTAGATAACAATATTAAATTAGTTTCTTTAAAAACTTCACGCATGATTGGCTCTGTATTTTCATTTTTAATAATCGTTCGGCAGACGGTTAAACATACGACAATATGATCCTTGGGGCCGTCTGTATTGAGGTACGGCTTACTCCTATGGGGTAACTGGTCACATATCCAAAGAGCAGTCATAGTGCAAAAAAATGCTTGAGAGCAATAACTGGGGCGCACTGTGGATCGAAAATCGCCTCTAGAAGACTTAGGGATTTCAATTGGCAAGTGCCGGATTTTTTGCCGGTTATCGCTTCTATTAGTTATTACTTTATTCAAAAATGACACCCGAGTTAATTCTGAACAAAAACGAAAGAATTATAATTTTTTTACGAAAAATTTGTATGAAGCTAGTATGAAAAAGTTAATTATCTCGTAAACAGCCAGGAAAACCGTAATATCCTCACAGGTGGTTATAGTACTAATTATTTATGATTTTTTGACATATGTCATATAACGGTTATAGCTGCTGATTTTTTTTTAAAAATCGTCAAAATATTTTTATTTATTTTTACATATGAAACGGTTCCTTTTAGTGTTTAAGTTGAGGAACACAGACTTTTAATATTTATTTATTTATTTATTTATTACATTTGGGAAAACAAACAGTAGTATATTAAGCATAAACAGTGTTGTCTTAAAATTAAACTTAACTAATATACTACCCACAACATTTTCCACAGATTACCACATTAGATAATAAAAACAAGCCGTTAGCAAGCGTTAACTGTAGCAGGGCTAACTTAATAAAAAACAAGTTAAAAGAGAAAAAAATAAAAAGGTTAAACTATATTCTATAAAAGATGTAACAAACAAAAAAGGAAAAAAAAAACTAAATTCAAACAAATAAATTCAAAAAGATTCATGCGTGATGTATCATACATGTCCCTAGCCTATTAATAATGATACCTACATTGTGTAAAACCTATGGAGCCAACTGCCGATCCTTTAGAATTGTAATTATATCACTTTTAAATTTGTATCTGCTTAGGAATAATATGTCTATTGCACCAAAACGCGTATTGTATGTGTCGACTAAGCGGTATAGCGGTGAGCGCACACCAGCATTGGTTCTACAAAAGCTGGTAGCGAACAGTCGCCTAGAGCGTACCTCTCGTCCATGTACTGTTCGAGGAACCAGGTAACACAAACCAGTCACCAAGTCAGGGCAATCAAACTTGTTTCGGCATACACTGAATAACGTCATTGTCTCAAGGAGGACGCGTCTTGACTGTAATGTAAGCAGGTCGTATTCTTTAAGAAGCGATTGGTATGATGTTTTCTTTCGAAAACATCTAAATTGCATTGCACGAAGGTACTTGCGTTGGACTAACTCAATATTTTCAATGTATTTAGCATAGTAAGGATTCCAGATCGGTACTGCGTATTCTAATTGCGGTCTAATTATGGACTTATAAAGGTGCAAGAAGGTGGAGGGACGATGGAAATCTCTAGATGCTCTCATTACAAAGCCAAACATCTGATATGCCTTATTGACAATGTTTTCAACGTGAATATCAAGATGAAGTTTCGAGTCCAGCTGCACACCAAGATCACGAAGATTTCTAACTTTGTTAATAACACTATTAGCAAGTCGATAATTGAAATGTATGTTCTTTTTTTTTTTTTGTGAACGTTATACTTTGACACTTAGGCAAGCTAAGGTACAGTTTATTATTAGAGCAGTAGTCTGAGAAACGATCAAGATCGCGTTGGAATTCAACACAGTCTAGTTCACTTGAAATTTGTTTAAAAACTTTTAAATCGTCAGCATATAAGAGAAATTTTGAATTATGAAAGCATTTTCTTATGTCATTTATGAACAGTATAAATAATAAAGGTCCCAAAATTGAGCCCTGAGGGACTCCTGATGTAACTTTAATACAGCTAGACTCGAAGCCATTGATCACAACCTTTTGAGTCCTATTGGTTATATATGAAACAAACCAACGCAGGAGATCCCCCTTGATACCATTGTACGCAATTTTATTGAGCAGCAATCTATGATCCACTTTATCGAATGCCTTTTGAAAATCAGTGTATACCGCGTCTGTTTGTTGTTTGTTATCAATATTTTCAAAAATTTGTGTTGTGAATATAAGGAGATTGCTTATACAAGACCTATCTTTGACGAAGCCATGTTGCTCCTTTATTAGAACATGACGAATAATTGGATAAATCTCAGCATGGACAAGCCTTTCAAAGAGTTTAGATAGTGTTGATAATATGGAAATTGGACGATACATCTCTACGTTATTTTTAGAACCACTTTTGTGTACTGGTACGATATTTGCGCGTTTCCATATTTCCGGAAAGACACCACACGAAATACATTTGTTAAAAAGTATAAATATGGGATGACATACTGTACTGTAGGTATTTTTAAAAAATAACGCAGGTATACCGTCCGGACCAGGTCCTTTAGTCGAATCCAACATTTTTAGTTCCTTACGAATATTTTCTAAGGGGAAGCACAATTTAGATATGTTAACATCATGATCAGCACTTGTAGGTGGAGGTACCCAAGAATTAGAGTTAAATGTGGAGGTTTCGTACACAGAATGGAAAAAGGATGAGAATAAATTACACGCTGTTATAGGATCACTGGCTAAATCTTGTTTGTAGTGTACCGTGCTAGGAATTCTATTTGCAGTTCTACGGTTGGAGATGTAAGACCAGAAAGCCTTGATATTGGTGGCAATATTATCTTCAACTGACGTCATGTATCTCTTATAGCATCCATCAGCTTCCTTTTTGAACCTTGTTCTAATAGCAGAAAACTTTTCATAGTCACTTATGTTGCCGCGCTTCTTCCACCTTACCCAAGCACAAGTTTTATTTTTGAAAGTACGTATGAGTGAACGTGTGAACCAGATGGGGAAGTTAAAATTTCTCTGCTTGCATGTGGGTGTATGTGACCTAATTATTCCGAACATTTTTTCGTAGAAAGCAGACACCGCTTCCTCAGGTATCAACCCTTCAAGTAAACCACTCCAGTCAACATTACCAATATCCTTATTTATCTCGCAGTAGTCAGCTTTGTAATAATTGAGCAGATTCAGAATTTTGCATTTTGAGATACCCGGCTTACATACAAACGGTACGTGGACGTAAAAGGCTGGATGATAAGTATCGATGGGCAAGAGAGGAACATCGGAAGTAACCGTTACAGAATGTGCATTACTGAAAAACAAATCCAATATACGACCGTTACAATTGGTTAAATGATTATATTGTTTAATATTTAGTTGCGAGCAAATGTTTAAGAGTTGACGAGTTACATTAGAGGGAGTATTTGTAGCACATTCCATGAATGAAATTCTTTTAACCCAGTTGAGTTGTGGCATGTTGAAGTCGCCCACTAAGATAATATTGTCCACACGAGGATCATCAAACAGTACCGAGAGAGAAATAAGAAATTGTATGTATATCTCTTCCGTCGTGTTCGGTGGTATGTAAGTAGCACATATTAAATTATAGTTATCACGGCAGGACGGGATTTTAATTATTTTATGCTCAGGTAAAGCTAAAGGGGGCGATAATGTGAGGCAAGACGGTCTTAATTCTCGAGAGACAGCTATAAGGACACCACCACCATCTTTTTTTTGGGTAACAATACGATCACGATCGCATCTAAATACAAGGTACCGTTGGTCAATAAATTCGTTATCTGAGATATCAGGTGTCAGCCAGGTCTCTGTGAAAACAATAATGTCGTAAGCACTCGCCAAAATATTCAAGTACAATGTGTTCAGCTTTGTCCTGATCCCTCGGCAGTTTTGGTAATATACAGACACATGATTATTAGCCATTGATTAAATTAGTCAATTCAATAGTATTAAATAAGAGCAATATTGACAAGATTATAAAACAACGACACAATAAAAACAGAGCAATCAAAAGCGTTACAAACAATATGGTGCCTGTAAAAGCAATAAAGGCATAGATATAATTATAGTAATACAGCAGCTTATGCAGATTATGGATCGACAGTAGCACCAGAAAACAATAAACGGATTTCTTTTTTTTAGCATAGGACACATTGTTTGTTAATAGTGATACTTTTATATAATTACGTACGAGACAAATAAAATAAACGAGATTAACGATAATAACAGAAAATGTAATAATAGCATTTAATGTGCCATTTAAGGGAGGTTTAATTATCAGCGATATTCTAGGAAAGTTTTTTTGGTGTGATTTTGCCAGATATGTCGGCCTCCGTACGAATAGCAAAGGTGGCCGAGTCATCCGCTTCTTTGACCAAGACGGTCGCATTCCTGATCCATACGTATCTAAATTTATTAGCTTTGGCTGCTTCACGACATTTGCGAAATAAATCCTTATTTCGAAGTGTTAAATGCTCATTTATGTAGATACGACACGGTGTTCCGGACAGGCCAATGCGATCGGATGTCAGCCCCTTGGACAGACGGTACGCACTTAGTAGATTTTCGCGAAGCAAGCGGGACGCAAACTTCACTATGATGTTCTTAGGACGATTATTCTGCGTGTGTGCATGAGGAACACGGTGAATCGCAATTACATCATTTTTTGCAATCGGTATATTAATTGCTGACGCAATTGACTCCAGCACAGCAATCAGGTTTTCACCTCGTTTTTCAGGAATGTTCCCCAGCTCAATGTTACACTGCCTCGCCTGCTGTTCCAGCACATCTATTTTACCTTCTAGCAGAGCAACCGACGCCGCCGCAGAGTTCTTGACACTTAACTCCAGATCAGCAATACGTTTCGCACCGTCGACGCAGTTTGCAGAGTTAAAATTTACTGTTGACTTTAGCTCTGCCACAACCTGAGACAGATCATCATGCTTCGCACTTAGGCTCGATATTTCAAATTTTGCCGTAGAATATTCTGTTCGTAGTTCCTTCAGTTCAGTTTGTATTTGTGAAGAAGTTGTTGACAGGGTATTAAAATCATCTCTTAGATTATCAATATTCACGCTTATGTTCGAGAACTGGGTATTTATGTTAGCGCGCAGGTCGCTTATAGATTTTTTAAACTCTGCAGATAAATCAGCAATAACAACACATATAAATTAACAACACGTAACATAAAATAGCATCACCCCTATATTCCTGAAGGAGTATTCAGAGGTTTATAGTACATCCACACTTAGACAACTATGTTTGAGCTAGATATTTATCAATACAAAATGAGTTTTAAAACTTTACATACAACCAAAATACCAAATAACAAATGGTTTAGTCTTCTAGTGAGTCTGAATAGGTGATTAAATTATCGTTAATGATTTCTGATAAGTAAGCTAATTTGTTGATTAGTAGTGTTAAGTTCTCAGAAATGTTTTTGACGATTATAAATTTTCATTGGCACATCTTTTAAAACTCTAATGAGGGTAGTTAACTAATTATCGATGTTTTGCAATAAAACCGCTAACATTTTGCTTTATAATTTAGATTGTTCACAAATGTGTAACTGCTAACACCAAATTTTTGCTCTGTGACTATAACATCTTAAAATGGAAAGTTTAATCACCAATTTAGACTTGTTTGTTCTTCTAAAAAGTGAGAGTACTTCATTTAATCATGAAGTATTGTTTGGTGCAGTTGTATCCCGCATAGGCGATTGCCTTTCTGCCGAAGATCGAGTAACTCTCAAAGAATTTTGTCGGAAATTCACGCGAGCTGCTTTACAGAGGTGGCAGAAATCCAACCGATTCCTTGATCACTTCAGAAGGCTGTACGGAAATTGGCTGCAGGCAAATATTGATTGGCCAAGTTGTGTGCAAACTTTAGTTAATCAAGAACCAACTGTTGATGAGATACCAAGAGCACGATCAGACTCTCAAGAACCGTCGTCATCATCTTCCGTTGGAACAATGACAAAAAGGTGCCGAAAACCATTCGAAGATTTGGGAAGTAAACAGAAAAAGAGAAGATCTGATGATCATACAGGCGACGACTCCAGTGAATTGGCATATGCAGCTGCAGCGCGTTTAAAAGAAGAAGGGCATGAGGATATCGCATCTGTGATCGAATACATGATGAATAATCCTGAATCAGCCGTAAAAATTAAAGAAACGCTTAAGAAACCAGTGAAAACAGTCATATTTACACCGGAGAAAGCGCTTGGATTGTTTCTTTCACTAAAACTGTCAAAGTGGCAGTATATTACTTTGCGAGAGGCTGCCGTTCGGGAAGGTGCTAAGGATATTTATCCATCCTACTATAAAGTGCAACAAACTAAGCTTGATTGCTACCCTCCGAAGCACTCAGTGTCAGTTACGGATTCCTCGGCTAGGATTGCACTTCAAGCTTTACTTGACATCACGGTGACGAGGATCCTTCAAAGTCTTTCTGACTATGCCGATGTGCAAAATAAGCCGCTAAAGCTGATATCCAAGTGGGGATTTGATGGTGCTTCCAACCAAAGCCGATACAAGCAGAAAATGGAGGGTGAGCAAGATGATGCAAGCATTTTCATGACCTCCTTGGTGCCACTAAAACTGACAGATGGAGATAATACTGTATGGACGAACCCAAAACCATGCTCAACTTTGTATTGTCGTCCAGTTCAGTTTACTTTTGTAAAGGAGAGCGAAGCAGTTGTCATTGGTCTCAAAAGACAAATGGATGATGAAATTGAGGCCCTTATCCCTACAGAGTGCAGTAATAATAACATGGTGACTCATCAACTAATGATGACAATGATCGACGCCAAAGTCTGCACGTACCTTTCTGAGGCCAGATCAAATGCATCGTGCTACCTGTGCTTAGCAAAACCTACGGAAATGAACCGCTTAGATGTTGTAACATCAAAGACTGTGTGTGCTGACATATACAAATTTGGCTTGTCATCCCTACACGCACGCATAAATTGTATGGAATGTCTGTTACATATTGCGTACAGGCTCGACTTCAAACGGTGGGCAGCGAGAAGTAATGAGGACAAAGAAATGTTGCAGAACAGAAAACAATGTATTCAAAATAAATTCAAAGATCAGCTCAATCTGTTGATTGATATTGTGAAACAAGGCTCGGGAACTACCAATGACGGGAATACCGCAAGAAAGTTATTCGAGTTTCCCAATAAAACTGCAGCTATTACCGGGTTGGACGAAGATCTTATTAAAAGATTTGCTGTGATTTTGCAAGCGATAACATTTGGCGAGAAGATCGACGTAATAAGATTTAAAGATTTTGCCCGCAAAACAGCAGAAAAGTACGTGGAATTGTACGACTGGTACTACATGTCGTCAACCGTACATAAATTATTAATACACGGGGCTGACATAATCGAGAAAAATGATATTGTGCCGATTGGGACTCTCTCGGAAGAAGCCTCAGAGTCTCGAAACAAAGATTTTAGGAGGTTCCGGGAACATCATTCGCGCAAAAGAAGCAGGCAAGAGTCTAATCAAGATATCTTAAATATGCTTGTTGTTTCTTCGGATCCTTTCCTAAGTGCACAAAGGCCTAAGTTAGATGCCAAGAGAAAGCAGAGCTTTTTTGCTGAAACTCTAGACTTAATTCAGTTTCAGGAAAGTGAGTTCGAGTTTTTAGATATATCCAATCTGGATTCTGACTCAGAATTGGAGTCCGACAACGACAAAGATAAGGAAAATGAATAATATTTGATTTATTTTTTTCTATTTTTTTAAATATTTATCTCGTTTTATATATTCTTAATATTTGGGTCAGTAAAATTCTTCATAATTAACAATGATCTTAATTTAGTCACTAAAAGGAACCGTTTCATATGTAAAAATAAATAAAAATATTTTGACGATTTTTAAAAAAAAATCAGCAGCTATAACCGTTATATGACATATGTCAAAAAATCATAAATAATTAGTACTATAACCACCTGTGAGGATATTACGGTTTTCCTGGCTGTTTACGAGATAATTAACTTTTTCATACTAGCTTCATACAAATTTTTCGTAAAAAAATTATAATTCTTTCGTTTTTGTTCAGAATTAACTCGGGTGTCATTTTTGAATAAAGTAATAACTAATAGAAGCGATAACCGGCAAAAAATCCGGCACTTGCAAATTGAAATCCCTAAGTCTTCTAGACGCGATTTTCGATCCACAGTGGGGCGCCACCATGTGAGAGTTGTAGGCCAATTTGTCATAAGTTGAAAGTTTTAACGATAGCTTCTATTTATATTTTAGAAATAGCCATATTTGTTAGGAAAAATTCACACTTCTTTTCCACAGTAGATAACCTAAAACAATAGATTTACAAAAAGGGACCCCACCAAGCTAAAAAACCTATTTTGTATCAGCGCTCTCCACTACAGAAACAGCTACCTTTATGTCCATAAAAATTTACAACCCTTTTCCAAAAGTAATAAGAGAACTACCATTTAATTACTATAAAAGAAATCTAAAAACATGGCTTCTCCAAAATATTTTTTATACAATAAAATAATTTTTTGAATGTCCCTTACATTCAAAAAAATATTTTAGTGTAATACATTATAGTTTTTTTATTTTTTTATTTTATTTATTTAAAGACTATGGAAGACTTACAGCTAAATACAATAGTGTTAAATGACAGTATGTTAATCTGACAGCCAATTACAAGTCTTCACTTCTAGAGTTTGACTGGTATTAAAAGAACTGTGGAACAAAATGTACATACCGCCAAATAATGATAGAAAACTTAAAATTAGAACATCAACAGTCAAGATCATCACCTAATTTATGTACAAAACTAATACAATTGGGAAAAATATTTCCAAGAAACTAAAAATTAATTTAAAGCACAACAAATTCTAAAGATATTAATCATTGAAGAAATTACTGGATAAACGCTTTTTTGCCGTGGTCACACTCGTTTCAAAAAGATCAAAGTCGAGCTGTTTGCACACCTTATTAAAATACCCACTTACACGCACAAGATACGAATTTTGTCTGTAATTAGACTAATTAGTGTTTGCAAATGGCACTCGTAGTGGTGGATTAAACCTTTTGGATTTGCTTGGAACATTGAAGTGGAAAGATGACAAAATATCAGAACAGTCTATGTTACCCCGAACCGTTCTCAACAAAAATATGCAATCGGAGATCTCACGACGATTGATCAATGGTAAGAGATGATATTTTTTACATAGACCAAGATAGTTACTGGATTGATACGGCCACCCGGAAAAGCATAAAAATTTTATAAATCGTTTTTATATGCGCTCAACTTTTTTTTTTTTTTTTTTTTTTTTTGGATCGGAAATTATCAAATAACTTCTCCCGCTCTGGGTGGAGCGGGAGGGCGTGTCAGACTTTTACTGACTAAAACCCACCCGTGTTCCTTCCGTTGCCTGTGTGCCGAGGTCGCGATATCCTTTTCAGACAAACCCGCAACCCCGGCAGGCATTGCCCTTCCGGTTGCGCTCAATACGGTCAATATATTTGAGATAGCATGGACTCCATATTTCAGATGCGTATTCCAAATGGCTTCTAACGAAAGTGCAGTATAGAATTTTTAAAGTCTTGGCTTGAGTGAAGCACCTGGATAATCGCATTATGAAACCAAGGCATTTCGAAGCTTTAGCGACGATCGTATCAACATGCTTGTCAAAAATAAGTTTGGAATCGTGATGAACCCCCAGGTCACGATCACGAATAGTACTGCATCTTGGTAATATATGACCACCAAGAGTATATGTTGTGGCTAGGACTGATCGTCCACGGGAATACGTCACAACTGAGCATTTTAAAGGATTCAGATCAAGCTTGCTTTCCTGGCAGTATGCTTCAAGATTCTGTAAATCAGTATGAAATGCGAACATGTCCGCAGTTGATGATATAGTGGCGTAAATTTTCATGTCGTCAGCGAAACACAGCAGTTTACAGAAAGTCATGCAGGAGTCGATATCGTTCACATAGATGATAAATAATAAGGGACCGAGCAACGACCCCTGGGGGACTCCGCTGGGGACTAAAACCCAGCTAGATACATAATTATTCAGCACCACAGCTTGAGACCTGTTCTCAATATAAGAGGAAAACCATCGAAGCAAGTCCCCGCGTATGCCGATGCTCTCTAACTTCCGCATTAGGATGAAGTGGTCAATTCGGTCGAAGCACTTACTATAGTCCGTGTAGACAACATCGACCTGTTTACCATGGTCCATTGCGTTTGTGATGAAGTCATTAAGCAAAACGAGATTAGTGACAGTGGATCTACCTTTGAGAAAGCCGTGTTGGAAGGGACTAAACGATTGTTCCAGAGCAGAATAGACTTGGTTATAAATAATCTTTTCAAAAACCTTGGCAATGATACACAATTTAGATATCGGTCTGTAATTAGCACCGTCTGTCTTGACTCCTTTCTTATGAACAGGAGTTATGAATGCCGATTTCCTAAGTTTGGGGACAACACAGGCATCTAAAGATTTTTTAAATAGAATTGAAATAGGAAATTTAGTTTTATAATACCGGCAAATATTATTGCTGTTGTGTTTTATCTTAATTTTATGTTATAATAGAGGCTAAATGTATCTTTACGTCTACAGTCTAAGTTTTTTGTATTGTTATTAGAGTTTATGTAGTAATAAGTTAGGTTTTATGACCATGTAAATGTAAATATTCGTATGCCGCTTTTAGCGGCCTGTGTCCTGAACATAAATATACCTAACCAACTTGTACGTACCATATTCGACGAATAAATGTCTTTGTCTTTGTCTGCTACTGTTTAGGTCCAATAACAAGACCCAGGTAACACGGATATTAAAAATAATTTATAGTATTTTATTCAACATTCCTCGTTGCTCAAACTTCAAACGTCAATAATTTCATTTAAAAATAATAAAACTGACAACATTTCTAGATGAAAAAAAAAAAACAAATGTTGGCAGTTTTGTTATTTTAAAATTAAAGCAAAGGTCGGAATTGATAAGAAAAAATCATCGCTATTACATATTATCTTGATCAACTCAGAAATAATCTGGAAAACTAGCTGGTTGCTGTATAGTGTCTTCATGCCTAGCATAGGCAAAATAATAAAATATGCTGATTACATGCACAACTTCCCAACGTACGACGAGCGTTTTTTTTTAATTTTTATAATTGTCGATGCACCCTGTCTGGGTAAGGTTCTCGATATGGATTAATAAGGGCTGCTGCGATTCTAAAGTCACACATTGCATTCGTCGCTCTTTTGTTGAAATAAGTGTTACTTATTAGCATTCTCATTGCTTAACTGACTTTCGTTAAGTTGTTTGGATGGTGGAATATGTGCAACTTATCCGTATAGTGCATTACTTGTCCCTTTTTGACCTAAGGAAACTCATTATTGGACGCTCGGTCGCAATGTTGCCGCCTTGTGTACGCTGTGGCGCTTATGGTGGTAATTTTGAGAGAAACTAATTTCACATTTGATATCTACCATGTATACCTACTATCGTACTTATAAGTTTTTTTTATCGATGCTGAGTTTTTTTTGGCGTTCTCCTTTAGCACACAGACATGTGGTGAATGGGTACTTGTTGTCCCGGCAGTACGTTCCCGTGGGATGTTATCCGACGTCCACGCGAGTGAAGCCCTGGGCAAAACTAGTCGTAAATTTATAAGCCCATATTGACAGTAACAAATAATAAGCGATCTAGGAGAGGCGTTCCCGTTCTTGCTGGTTAACATAAGCGGCGTGCCATTTGCCCGGCGCCGGCGACGTGACGTTATCAGGCGTTATCAGTGGCCGCCGCCGCCGTCTGCTGACCGCTGTCAGGAGCTAAGCTTGGATTACATCGTACACTCAACTGCACGTCCAAGTAAAAGTTACACTTTGACAGCGCCCTTATGTCGTAGCCGTTAGTTTTTGTAGGTAGGTAATCCAAGTGTCACAACTGACCTGTGGTTGGCCGTACTATAGTGTTGACAGTTCCGCTGTGCGACGGCGCAGCGAACATTGTTTGAAGATCTGGAGGAGTGGCAAGCCAAAGGTCACAGATTTTTTTATCTGAAGAAATGTTGTTTATTTCCAGAGGCGCTGCAATGCTAGTGACACTTAATTGTAGCTGCTTAAGCTAAACTTGAACCATGTACTCCTAGAATCAAAAATTCGAAGACAAGTGACATCTACCAACCCGCACGGGGCCCGCGTGCTGGATTACAGCGCATTCCCTCTCGAAGAGAAGAGATCTGTGTTCCAGCAGTGGGAACAACTTAGGTTGATTTAGCTAAACTTATGGTAAGCTATACTTAATAGCTTGATCGTTGTAGGATTTTCGATACGAAAATAAATTCTCAGTTATCAATAACGCAAGTAGATCAGTTAACATATTTTACGTCCGTCACCAATTTGTTGATGTTGCTATAAACGTAATGGGTCATAAACGTAAACTGTCTAACGTTCGGCCGACGGCGGGCGATGCGGTGCGGGGCGGTGCGGTGCGGCGCAAGGAAATGCGACTTAAATATTACATAATTTATGACAAGTTTACGACTTCCGTTAGATCGCCAGTGTTGCCAATCAAACGGTACTCAACTGCAATGGCTTCGTTATAGATCTCTACAGCAAGCTTACCAAGAGCGCAGAAAACGCCTTTTTGTATTAAAATCATTAATATTCACGAAAACAAAGATATTTTAAATACGTCAACAGGCATCAGCTCCGGTGTTACAATTATAGAATATAATATTTGCTGAGGCGGACAGCAGAGGGGTTTCATTTAAATGATGCTGAATGTATAATAAATAGGCCTGTGGGGTGCTCCACCGGCCTGAACACTGTTGCCAGTGTTGCCAGACTACATCAGATACTTTGCAGATTTTGCAAGGCCACCAAGAACAATTCCAGAATTGATTGCGTGCAATGCAAATTCAAGAGTTTATGGTCAGACATTATCGAATTAATTACGAGGATCGACGATTAGTAGGCCATCGTTATTCTCCTGCCTTTAGCTCCATTTATTTGGGGTCGGCGCAACACGTCTTTTTCTTCCATACTTCTCTATTAGTTGAAGATTAGCAGGCCATAGAAAGCCATATTAAGGTCTTATTCCTTGGAAAAATTTGTATAAACTCAAATAAAAAAATTGTTTAAATGAAGAGACCGCGGGACGTTAGAACGTGAAGAATTTCCTGCTTCAGATTTTGCAAAATTAATAAATTTCCTGATTCATAAACCGAACTGAAACTGGTTAGAAACCACAAAACATCCTATTTTGGCAACGTATTAATAAACTGGCAACACAAGCTCACAGGATGGTCGCGGGCTCGCGGCGACCTCATGAATTGCAAAACTGAAAGTATGCCGCAATTAACGACAACCAGCATCGGCACGGGACACAGCGGATCATTACTACTCCTCATTATACGTTGCGGGCTCGTGGCTAAGTTATAACGATCGATCAGGTTAAGCTACGATCGCCGCGGTCAGTCCGTGGATGAGTGACCATCTTAAGATACCGCAACCCCTCCATGCCTCGGAAAGCACGTTAAGCCGTTGGTCATAAGTCATTTATTGAATTGTTTGTTTAACATAGGTCCTACATAATGGTATAGAGATAATAAAGAGTTAGCTATTTTATGCCAGAGAGCGTACACATGTTTGAAATTAAGTACATAATCAAGCCAGACAAGTCTCAATAATAAAATTAAAAAGCCTGGATAGTCAAAAGACAATAATATAAAAAAATCACTTATTTCATAAAACAAATTAATTAATAATAAATATCAATTGAAACCAATGTCAATAAAAAAGAGAAAAAAATAAACAATAAACGGTATGTACTAATGTCAATAAACAATACTAATGTCAATATGCAAAAATTATGTCATTTACAACAATACATATTATTATATATTTTACTAGCAAAAAAATGTTGGCAACATTAACATTAAATTTTTGTCTGTTATAAATTCCGAAATACTGTAATAATATGCTTTGTTCACCAGTAAGGATTTTAGCCGTTCAATTCTTTGATTGACCGTGGTATCTAAATATGACTGGCGCCATGCAAAATACACTTTTATACATTAATGCTGTGTGGGACCTTCTTACTTCTACCCATAAGCTATTGTTATCTCGTCGACTTCGGTTATTAATGTCTGACATTTTTTTAAACAACCTTGGATTGGTCTTAACAAATACAGTAACCTCAAAAATGTATAAGGATGGAAGAGTCAATATTTTAAATTTACTAAATAATGGTTTACATGTATCAAAAATTGTCGTGATACACTTCTTCTGTGCTTTGAAGACTATTCCCCTATTTGTTGAGTTCCCCCAAAAAATAACACCATATCTCAGAACCATAACAATAACAGAATGACAATTCTTAAATTTTTGAGTCGTTACGGGTCTTCAGAAGCCCGAAAGTCTGACAACCAGTCTTACCAAGGGGTATCGTGGTACCCAGTAACTGGATTGTGGAGGTCAGATAGGCAGTCGATCCATGTAAAATACTGGTATTCAGCTGCATCCGGTTAAGACTGGAAGCCGACCTCAACATAGTTGAGAAAAGGCTAGGCAGATTGATTATACGTTGCATATTACAGGCTCATTGCAGCTCATGATGGTGGTTCTGTATTGAGGAACCACAGAAGAACATTTTGGAACAATTTTTATTTATTTAAATAAACGATTGTCCACTGAGTTTCTTGCCGGTTCCTCTCCGCTTCAACTTTCTGACTGAACTACTCCTTGACAATACAAAGTGCCAGTAAATGGTTTATTTGAAATAAATGCTATTTGAGTTTGAACAAAGGTTATAATGTAGGTAAGCAACAGATTTTCTTGAAGGTTACAAAGTTAACTTAGTTTACCTCATGCAAAAAAGTACAAATACATTGTATAGTTTCTGCGAATACTTAGCACGAAGTAAAACAACCCGCAGCCATTCGGGCTAAACATTAAATACGTAAACAGACCAACTTTAATGAATTGTTGTACCCAGCTGTTTACCCAGGTTATGTCTTTTTAATTTAAACATAGCTTTACACACTTTGTTCAAAATCTGCAAATCCATATTTTTATAAAGAGCTTTTGCTTGGTTTTTCAAAATGCAATAGCTGTAGGCACAATATGATCACAAATCTGCATAATATGTTTACAGTCCAACGCTGCTGTAATACTTTCTAAGTTTTTATTACAAAGAGTGTAAACACTGAACTTGCTCTGCTCTGAACATATTGCTCGTTATAATTCGCTGAATCTCTGCAGTATCCGTAAGTGATTAGTTATATTTGACGTAATATCGACAGGGGATGCAGTATATCGTCATTGATGAGAGGTCGTGCAATATATCGACCAGTGAACAATGCTTCCGTACCCGTCTGATGAGGGGCACCCCACTATGTTCCTATGGCCCATGTACGAACGGCTAAGCCGCCGTCTATAATGGATGTTAGGCTATACAAGAGAGTGGATGCTTATTAATATCGACAACATTAAAGAACGATGATAACACATACCTACTACCTACAGCGCACTATTTCAAACTGAAACTCGAGGCATTTATTTCAATTAAACCATAAACAGGCATTTTTGAATTGTCAAGGAGTCGGTCAGCCATAAAGATGAAGCTGGTTGCCCATTCCGACGTGTAGCAGGTTTCTATGGAGAAGAACTCCATGGGTAATCTAAAAGAATAATTTCGGCATTTCAACTATGAAGCGTAGTAAAGTAAGTGACTACAAGCGCTACGCTATACAGCTTAGGGTTTGTGTCCTTGACCACACAATCCTCACTTCTGGAGAAGACATTTCTGAAGAAGATATTTAAGACATTTATGTGTCAAAAAGTCAACCGGAAAAATTGGAGGAATATTATGTACAGCTAGGTAGGTATTTATTAAACTTGGACAGAAAAAAACTATACGTAAGTAACTACAATATTTTATTACTGTTTTAAATTAAGTAGTATACAACAATATTAAAATAGAACAACGATCATCGATATAACACGTTAGCGGATGTAGCGGGAGGTTGTAGTTTTTATTCACGAAGAAGTCGTGAGTTACAGTTAATACCAATATTTTATGAATGCCCCCGTGTCACAGTAGGATCGCGTTGGTTGATGAGTTCTACTTGATTCAATGCGATTATGCAAGATTATCTACGTTAATGCTCCTCTCGGGCGAACTTAGTAGTAGTCGTATTGACTTGTTGCTGTTCTATATTCTTTAGATGTTTATTCATTAATTGATTCCTCAGGTTATTGGCAGGTACTTTAGTAGGAAAGTTCAGGGACTGTGATGAGACGCATTTGTTCGTTTCCTTATTTTGTTGTTTTAATGAATCCGCAATAAGTTTTGTCAAATAGTCGATAATATATAGATAAGTAAGAAAAATAGGGAAGTAAGTACCTTAATTCCCTATTTTTACTACAATTTATCAGCAAGGGTAAAATGGCTGAATTGTAAATAAATAAAAAGTTACTTATGTTGTTTTAGAAAATGTCAACTGCCTCTCACATTTACTGAGGTTAAAAGTCCCTTGATGGACTACTGTTGAACTTTATGATGCACTAATGTTAGTTTTTATACCCTGCAGCTGCAAATCGACTGTATAATAGATCGCTAGGTTACCCGCGGGTCGCGCCGGTGATTTATAAACTAGTGGCCAGTGCGGCCTCACTCGCGCATCCACGATTTATGTCCCACTATTAAACAATTATTTAGCCTCCAAACAAAACTACATACCATGCATTAAAGTATTTTCAACTCTATGTCATATGTGATAAGCACTGCACTAGCTGCTGATTTAATGTTGTGGTTGGTTATTAATGATCGTTTTGTAAAGCGACGAGGACACAATAAACGAGTACATTTCTGAGGGCATGTTTATATATATTTTTTGGTCACAAAATGCGTAACTATGTATACCATACCCAGTGTGCAGGGTGGATTTAAATTCTCGAATTGCTGGCAACATTAATGCAACGTACGACAACTGACAATCCATATACATAATTCAAAGGTTGCACCTGCTTCGGTGGGAACTTCTGCTGAAATGAATAAAAAAATGCGGTTTGGTAAGAACTGCTTTGAGATCCCGGCTAACAGAAGAATTCAGCTGGGCTGGGTAGCGTTTGGAAAGATTCATCGAGTCTTCTCGTCGCGCATTCCGCAGAGCCTAAAAACTAAAGTCTTCAATCAGTGCGTCATGTTATGACTTACGGAGCCGAAACATGGACACTCACAGTACGGCTGTTCCATAAATTAGCAGAATAAGTAAGCTGAAGTTGCAGTGGGCCGGCCATATTAGCCGTAGAACCGATGACCGCTGGGGTAGACGTGATCTTGAGTGGAGACCGCGAATCGGCAGACGTAAGGTAGGACGCTGTAGGGTTATCTTAGTTGTTAGTGTAGGGTTAGGTTACGATTATGTCTATAGGTAGAGGCGGCTGCGCCTGTCATATTGTCTATGAAGACAAGAAAATAAATGAAGATTACAGCAACACGATATTTTATTCCTTCCCCTCATTAAAAACTGGATTTCCTAAACTGGTGACCCCGACGTGATCAACTCAGTGACATTCAGGTAGGGAAATCAGTCTGTGTTACGATTTTTGGGGAACCATGACTCTTCAGGGCGTGGGTCTATCTGCAATGCGTGCTACGGATTCGAAACTCGAACCGCACGTAGAAGACGACTCTGCGTTGGCCAGCATAACCGTATCATCGAGAATACCAGAGTTTTGGGCAGACCAACCGCGACTGTGGTTTGTCCAATTTGAGGCAGTCGTAGACAATCAAAAACTTAGTGATACCGCAAAGTCAAATTCGGTTGTTACGAAGCTAAATAAAAGTGCTATACAACAAATCAGTGATTTACTGTTAGCCCCACCAGAAACACGGAAATTCCAGACGTTGAAAGACAGATTGCTCCAAGTTTTTGAAGAGTCGGAGACTAGACAGTTTCAGAAGTTGTTGGGGGAGATGGAACTTGGTACCCAGAAGCCTTCGCAACTGCTAAGGCGGATGAAGGACCTGGCGCGAGGAAAGATACCCGACGCGACCTTGCAAATTATGTGGAGTGGACATCTTCCAACGGCGTTGCAGGCTGTTTTGGCAGTAACTGAAATGAAGGATTTAGATAATTTGGCTGTCGTAGCAGACAAAGTAATGGAGGCAACTCGACCAACGGAGATAGCGATGGTGACAACTAACCCCATCGTCAAGGACGTCACCAAGGATTCCAGTTCATTGACGGAGTTGGCTGCCACCGTACAAAAGCTCAGCATTGAAGTCGCAGAATTACGTCGCTCGCGTGAAAAGAAGAGATATGGTGGTGGTACGAATCGTTATCGCCAGTCAAGATCACGCACGAGAGATGGGAGTAAAGGTCGTAAAAATCCCGAATGGTTATGTTTCTATCATCATAGGTATGGACACAAGGCTGCTAAATGTGTCGACCCTTGCAATTGGAAAATAGCAAAAAACGCGACAACGACGGAAAACTAAGTGTGATACAACCTGAGGCGGAGGTATGTATCCTTAACTCAAATAATCGCCTTTGTGTGTTGGACAAAAATAGCGGATTAAGATTTTTAATCGATACGGGAGCCAATGTGTCGGTAATTGCGGCAACTAGGTCAAAAAATATCGCTTGTGATAAATATAAACTTTACGCGGCAAATGGTTCAGAAATAAGAACATATGGTGTGCGTTCATTAGTTTTAGACCTTAATTTTAGAAGAGCTTTCAGATGGACATTCATCGTAGCGGATGTTAAGCAACCTATTATAGGGGCAGATTTCTTAACCCATAATAGGTTGTTGATTGATTTAAGCACGCGGAGACTTATAGATCAAATTATGCGCTTAAATGTTATCGCTTCAGTTGTGTGTCGTAGAGATTGCGAGTCATCTATTAAAACAATAGTTGATAATAATGTATGGCACAGGATATTATGTAATTATCCGGACGTGACTAAACCTGTATCTTTTAAAGAAACACCTAAACACTCGGTACGTCATTATATAGAAACTTCTGGGCCACCGTTATACGCTAAGG
This sequence comes from Agrochola circellaris, assembly GCA_914767755.1. Taxonomy (NCBI): domain Eukaryota; kingdom Metazoa; phylum Arthropoda; class Insecta; order Lepidoptera; family Noctuidae; genus Agrochola; species Agrochola circellaris. The sequence continues at coordinate 21,127,867 of OU611843.1, read as the reverse complement.
CGAGACCACTTCCTCCGGACCGATATAAGAAAGTTAAGGCAGAATTTCAGAATATGATAGACTTAGGCATCTGTAGACCATCCAAAAGCCCTTGGGCAAGCCCATTGCACGTGGTGCCCAAGAAAAATGGAGAACTACGCCCGTGCGGAGACTAGAGACGGCTGAACGCAGTGACGAAACCCGATCGCTATCCAATTCCGCGCATAAATGATTTTAAGTACTTATTGGCAGGTAAGAAAACAGAATTTAGTAAACTTGATTTAATTAGGGCATATCACTTTATACCGGTTGCACCGGAAGACATCGATAAAACTGCAATCATAACGCCTTTTGGACGATTCGAATTTCCGCGAATGACCTTTGAATTCCGCAACGCAGCGCAGTCTTTTCAAAGGTTTATGGATTCAGTAGTGCTGCGTGGTTTTCATTTCGTTTACAGTTATATCGATGACGTATGCATAGCAAGCGAGACAGAAGCTCAGCACAAAGAGCATTTGAATGCAGTTTTCCGAAGATTTGATGAATTCGGTATTACAATTGATATATCTAAATGTGTATTCGGAGTATCGAAAATGGAATTTTTAGGTTTCGACGTATCGACGGACGGAGTTCGTCCTCTAGACGATAAAGTGCAAGCGATTGTAAATTTCCCGAAACCCGAAACGGTCGAGCAATTGCGTCGTTTTCTCGGTATGGTTAATTTTTACCGCGCACACATCCCTAGGGCAGTCGATTGCCAATCAGAATTAAATAGTTATTTACATAACAGTAAAAAGCGTGATAAAACAGTTATAGTGTGGACTGATAAGCAGTGATAGGAATAGGTAGTGCCTATTTGCCTAAACTTTGAAGAACAGAGACAAGAAACGGAGACTTCCTTAGGACTAAATTTTTTCCGGGACATCTGTCCCGAAATTCGCGAGAACACTTTTAAATACATTAAAAAAATATGTTATTTGGAATAAGTAATTCGTCTATATGTACCTTAAGTTTGCGACTAGACATAACATAACAGCCCCTAACTTTCCTTTACAGCCCATAGAGGATAAGTTATTATTATGGAGTTATAAATTATAAATGTTATGTCTAGTCGCAAACTTTAGGTAAATATAGACGAATTACTTATTCCAAATAACATATTTTTTTAATGTATTTAAAAGTGTTCTCCCGAATTTCGGGACAGATGTCCCGGAAAAAATTTAGTCCTAACGAAGTCTCGTCTCTGTTCTTCGAAGTTTAGGTAAATAGGCACTACCTATTCCTATCACTGCTGATAAGGCCAACGAGGCATTTGAGAAATGTAAGTTAAGCTTAAAAAACGCTGCTACATTATCTTATCCGTTGCCCGATGCAAATTTATCACTAATGTGTGATGCTTCAAATGTATGTGCCGTTTTTTTTACAATAGCAAATTAAAACATTTGGCAACCACTGGGGTACTTTTCAAAAAAATTTACGCAAACAGAAGCTAAGTACTCTACTTACGACAGGGAGTTGTTAGCAATATTTATGGCTATTAAGCATTTTAGGAGTTTAGTGGAAGGTCGAAAAAAACGATTTTTACGGACCATAAACCACTTATATATGCGTTTACAAAATTAAATAGTGATAAGGAAAGTCCCAGGCGAATTCGTCAACTTTCCTTTATTTCAGAATTTACTACCGCTATATCTTATATTAGTGGTAACCAAAACGTGGTAGCAGACACTCTTTCTCGTATAGAAACGGTAAGCAGTCCCGAGCAATTTATTTATTAATCTCTTGAAGTATTTGGGCATACACAAATTGCGCACGACACCTTACCACCCTCAAAGCAATGGCATGGTCGAACGTTGGCATAGAGCACTAAAAGTGGCTCTCATGGCACGTTTACATTCCAACACTTCCTGGGTTGAGGAACTTCCAGTCGCGCTTTTAGGTCTGCGTGCAGCTATTAGGAGTGACAGTGGAGTAAGTGCAGCAGAATTAAAGCTCGTTCAGACCACCGCGACGCGACGGCACGACACGACTCGAACAATACAGTTTCTAAGAAAACTTCACGGTATAACAATAACCGTTGTCGCGTCGCGCTGTCGCGTCGCGCTAGTCTGCACAAAGCTTTAACCTACGGTAAAACGATTCGGTTACCGGGTGATTTCTATCACGAATCAAAAATAGATACTTCGGACTCGGATTATTTACAGTCGCTTAGGGATGCTATTAATAAATTAAGGCCACGACCACCGAGTCATGACAATTCACGGGCATTGTTCGTATCAAACGATCTTAGTACTTGTCAAAGTGTGTTCGTTAGGAATGATTTAATGCGAAAATCACTTCAACCACCCTATGATGGCCCCTATAATGTCATTAAAAGAATAGGAAAGACTTTTGTTATAAGAATAGGTGACAAAGAAACGACTATTTCTATAGACAGGCTCAAACCTGCCTATGTAATTGAGGATGATAACAGAAGTAACGATAGTTCTAAATTAGATTTTACTGTTAGAAACGACTTCAGTTTAGATAAAAACAAGGACACTTCTAGCAAAGTTTTACATTCGAAAACAACGCGAAGCGGCCGAGTAATCAAAACACCGCTACGTTTCATTTAAAACATACCATATCATCCATTGCCACTTCAAATTAAGATCACTTACGAGACACCTTATACCCTTAAGATTCATTGTTATGTCAAAAGATGTTTTAAAATAAATAAAATGTATTATAAAATTGTGTTAGTAGAAGTAATTAGAATAAGTATTAGTTTAGTAGTGGGCAAAATTTTTATTAAAGGGGGAATGGTGTAGGGTTATCTTAGTTGTTAGTGTAGGGTTAGGTTACGATTATGTCTATAGGTAGAGGCGGCTGCGCCTGTCTTGTCTATGAAGACAAGAAAATAAATGAAGATTACAGCAACACGATATTTTATTCCTTCCCCTCATTAATAACTGGATTACCTAAAGACGCCCTCAGGCTAGGTGGAGCGACGATCTTTGCAGGGTGAATGGTAGCAGCTGAATGGGAATTGCCGAGAACCGAGCTGAGTGGCGTGCAACTGGAAAGGCCCATGTCCAGCAGTGGACTGCTGTAGGCTGATGATGAATAAACAAATACAAATGATATGAAACTATCAAAGAACCATTTAATATGTTCCACAAATGAGTGCGCACTACTAATTCGGGATAATAGAAGCTTAGCCGGCAGTGGGACGCGGGCGGGACGGGCGGTGGTGGCGCTGGCATAACGAGTGGCTTCATAAATACATTATTACGCATTAATTACCGCGCTAATTGTTATCGGCACATTAGCCACTACAGCGGATTACTACCACGTGTTATATCTACTACGCTCACGATAAAGAGCTTACTGGGAATTGACATGATATTATCTATTATCTGATAAGCTCATCATATTATTATGTACAACCAATGTTTAGGCAACACTTTACGTGACGGGAGAGTAAGATTTTTATTTTGTTTTTGTGTTTTATTTAATATATATATCGCTTATCTTCCGAACGACTGCACCAAATTCGATAGTTATTTTTATTGTGTTCTCAGGACAAGGTTTGTATAAAAGATAGGTAGGTGTAGGTAGAGTAGGTAGATAGGGTAAGTAGGTAGGTAGGGTAGGTAGGTAGGGTAGGTAGGGTAGTTAGGTAGGGTAGGTAGGTAGGTAGGGTCGGTAGGTAGGGTCGGTAGTTAGGGTGGGTAGGTAGGTAGGGTACCTACCCTACCTACTACTCGTACTCGTATGGCTGCCAGAGAACGGTCAGCGCGACCGCATTGTGTGTCAGTGGAGACTCGCTAAACTGTTGAATTTTGTAGTTAATTTGTGAACTGTATCTAATTTGTACCTACCTACCTACCCTACCTACCTAGGTAGGGTAGGTAGGTAGGTAAGGTAGGTAGGTGGGTAAGGTAGGTAGGTAAGGTAGGTAAGTAGGGTATATCTAGGCTATCACTGCCCCCACTGCCTACCACTACTACCAGCATGCTATAGGTATGAGTGCGACGTAGATAAGTGCTCCCCGTGCGAGGCCGGGCGGGCAGCTAGTAGGTAATAAACAAAAGCACACTTGCGAGCTAGTGCTCGTTGTGTGGAGCTTAAGATGTTGCTGCCCAGCCCCTTTGTATAAGTGTACGTCTCCAACCTACGCGTAGATGAAAGTTATCATTGACAGTAGAGTAGGTAAGTACAACAAGTAAAACTCATTAGTAACGCTTCCGTTGTGTATCCGTCTCAACAGTTTTGGACAAACCTTGTATCAAGTTGCAAGTTGGTAACTGTTTGCAAACTTTATAATAGTGTTACTTCATAAAACTTTCAGCCCACATTCACCGACGCCTTAACTCTAAGCGTTTCACTCTTAAGTATCCACTTCTGATAATTTTATCAATAATTATGTAGGATTGAAAGTTCCCATGCAGTACCTTCCACTAACTTAATGATGCGGTAGCGGTACCACACACATGCGCGGGTTATTGTTAGTAAATCAGTGCTCGGCTAATAGCTTAACTAGCTTACCCGGCCACTCGTAGCCACTTAGCTCGGCGCCGGCTACACTCGGGCCACGCATAATGTAGCCGCACGTCGCTGACTTCAAATTTAATCAGCGCAGCTTGCACACGCTCACTTGTCAATCGGGAACTGTAGATCACTTGCATTATTAGTAGAGCTATCTACTGAGCCGGATCACTCGCCTGATTAACGAGCTATGACCACATTATGTGTTCCGCCGGATGCCCGGCACCGCACCGGTTCGGATCACAGCGCACTTCACATTTTATAGCGAAGACTTGGGGGCTGTTCCGTTTGTAAATCAATTGAGCTTCACCTGTAGGATAACTACGTAGCTCGTATGGCTGCCAGAGAACGGTCAGCGCGACCGCATTGTGTGTCAGTGGAGACTCGCTAAACTGTTGAATTTTGTAGTTAATTTGTGAACTGTGTCTAATTTGTAATCAGTAAAGCAATTATTTAAGACAGTTGATGTGCAGGCGACCGCACGTCGAGACCCGCCGGGCAGTCGGCACCGCGCATCGCATGTAACAACATGAAGCGGCAACTGACTGTGTATCTGGAAATTAAATTGTCGCTACCTAATATTATGTGCAAGATATGCTGTGTGGCATCCTTAATAGTATTCAGTCGCATCTGGTGGTACTAGAAACAGAACCTAATATCCACTTGTGAAATTGCTAGAATAACGAAGGTGATACAATGACATAAAAGTCTGTTAACCGAGAAAAAATCTGTCAGAAAAAACGTACTTTTTGTACATAGGTTTAGGTTTAAAGATATTTATTCTCAAAAAAAGACACAAAGTCACTTGCATGAGAACAATGGTTAAACAAATTATAAATATAAAGTTCGTCACAGTCGTCACTGTAGCAATTATGATGTAACACACATCCAATCCATTCAGCTTTTAGGAAGGGTGTTATTTGCGATTAAATATTCAGCTAATTGGGTTTTGAATGCATTGAATGAGTGTAACCTTCTTATACACGAGGGTATATTGTTGTATAATTGTGCTCCTTCAAAAGTTAACATTTTTTTGCCAAATTTAGTTCTCATCTTCGGTAAAATCAGAAAACTAGCTCGGCGAGTGCTACGTTGGGTTACTTGTTTGACTTTAGTAAACGATAAATTAGTCTGTATACTTTTATTGAGTACCTTACGAATGAAAATACATGTATTGTAAATATATAATTGTCTAATGTTCATTATTTTGGTTTCTTCATAAATTTTGCATGTTGATGTTAGTTATGGGTAGTTAAAAAACATTTTTATTATTTTGTTTTGTGCAACTTGGAGACTTGCTAGCTTCGTCTTGGCCGCGCTACCCCAAATTTCAACCAGATATAGAAGGTGTGGTTTTACTAAGGCGTTATAGATTTTTCGATTAATCGTTTTGTACATTATTTCATTCGACGTTAAAAGCAAAGCCTGTTAAAAATGATCAATATGAAATATTTCTATATAATATATCATGAAAAATACTAAACATTAAATAACCATAATATAAGTATTATGGTTATTTAATGTTTAGTATTTTTAATGTTCAGGACGTAGTGTTTGTGTAGTAATCTGAACACAATGCAGGCTGCAGCGCTAATTGTGTGTGGAAGCGACAAACATTAGCAAACGTTAGCCGCGGCCGAGACAGGACGCAGGTGACCACAGGGTTCCCGTTATTTATGTTGCTTATAAACACAAAGTCTTGTAAACAATGTCGCCTATTTAAAAACTTTGTTTTATTTGGTCTTTTTCTACATATTTTTTGGCGAAAATAGAAAAAGAGGTTCAAGAAAATCAGCAGTAAACTATAAAATACGTACTTTGTAGTATTTATACAATATAGTATTTAAATAGAGAGAAAGATATACAATATATATAGATAATGAATGGATATATTTAATGTAGCTCATAATATTGTACAATGATTAATGACCTTTGGGAGCTGATGACTAATGCGAACAATTGTAACAGGTTCATGTTTCGTTATTTAAATTACGTCGGCCATAATCCCTCTTTTTATCAGGAAACTATTTTTTTTTAATTTTAAACCTGTTGTTCGTGATTAAATAAATAATGTGTACAAGCAATTTATCTCAATAACGTACAAAAAATCAATCTGCCTGCCTTTTCCCAACTGTGTTGGGGTCGGCTTCCAGTCTAACCGGATGCAGCTGAATTCCGTATTTTACATGGAGCGACTCCCTATCTGACCTCTACAACCCAGTAACTTGGTAATACGATACCCCTTGGGAAGACTGGTTGTCAGACTTTCGGGCTTCTGACGACCCGTAACGACTGTCAAAGATCCACGAATGACAGCCGGGACCAACGGCTTAACGTGCTTTCTGAGGCACGGTCGCGATGTGTAAAGATGGTCACCCATCCTCGGACTGACCGCGGCAAGCGTAGCTTTACCTGATCGATCGAACCGTGTGGCTATTATTACTTAGTCCCGGGCTCACGTACAAGAATAGCAATTTATATTTTTACCAATAATAAAATTGACATTATTAATAGGAAAAAGTGTCCATTTAATTATATAGTGTAAAATAAAAAATAGCAGTATTGTGGGTCGGTCGGCGGGGCTCCTTCGTGAATTAACTGAGGTGTTAATTACATGAAACGCCTAACTACTACGATCTGTATAAAAACAAAATGTTTCACTTCATCGTGTTATTTAGTTTAGTTCAATTATTTTCCAATTAGGCTTCTGGGACCAAATATGTAAATTGTGTTGGCAACTAACTTTTTGTTTTGGAGATAATCTCCCTTTATCTTCACGCATTCATTGAGAACGAGTATGTCAGGACTTGTGGCTTCATGGCACTCACGCAGCCGTAGTCTCCATCAGTTTGTACATTTCTTCTGAGATTCTCAATAGCCCAAGATTACAGCGACGACTCATGTCCTTTATAAAATAAAATTACCTTCATTTTATAAAGGACTAATGGGAGAGTGAATGTTGGGTCTGTTTTGAATCACACTTACGAGTATAAAACTACAGTAGTGCTGTTTAATATACCAAAAAAAAATGCACTTTGTTGTAAACAAAGTGCACTTTTTTATCAAAAAACACAATAATTTATGATATTATGTTACGATGATATTTTTCTGCATAGTTAAAACGTGTTCTGTACGAAAGTGCATTTTTTTTTGGCCTATTAAAATGTAATGATAATTTAAATAGTAAAGCATAAATATTATAGTATATTTGAATAAAGTTAACTGTTTGGTCGCAAAACGGATGTCCGATGGGTTTGAAAAGTTCTGGAGTGACGACCGCGTACCGGAAAGCGCTGCGTCGGTAGACCCCTCCCTCCGCGACCTTCAAAAGGTGGACCGATGGGGAACACCCAAATACTCCGAAATATTTTATTCCGAAAAACGACATTCCGATTTTTAATACTTCGAATAAACTAAAAGTCAACATGTTGTGCTACAAAATTTAGTGACAGAAACGAATCGCTGCAAAACCGACTTCACGCAGTCTTGTCTGCCCTACCCCTAGAGTGTAATTTGACAGAAACAATGCTTGCTGCATGTTGCATGCCTGCTTGCTTGCTGCGTGCCTGCTTGCATGCTGCATGCCTGCTTGCATGTTGCATGCCTGCTTGCATGTGGCATGCCTGCTTGCATGTTGCATGCCTGCTTGCATGTGGCATGCTTGTTTGCATGCTGCATGTCTGCTTGCACGCTGCATGCCTGCTTGCATGCTGCATGTCTGCTTGCACGCTGCATGTCTGCTTGCACGCTGCATGCCTGCTTGCATGCTGCAAATCCCCTGTATTAATAATGAATCACTTCGGTTAGGTTAGGGCGTTTCGTTAGGTCAGGTGAGGGCGTTCGTTAAAGCGTTTTTCTTTCGGAATTGTATTAATCGGTATTTTATTAATCGGAATTCGGACTATTTTTGATGTTTCGAATTATACTTAAGTCGGACTTTTTGTTATTCGATCTATTGAAACTCGGTATTTTGAGAATAGTAATTATAAACGTTAGGAATATTGAAATTTAGAAATTATAAAAATAGGAGTAATGATAAGTCGGAGTTGTTATATTCGGAATTTTGAAGCATTCGGAATTATGAAAATCGGTATTTTGAAATTCGTATTTGTGACTGACGGAATAAAGTTTTTCGTATTCATGTAGTGTACCCAAATAAGCAAGCCGAAGCTGCGGTGGTGAACCTGCACCTGCTCCTCAGCTCGCGGGCCGCCCCACCCCTCCGCGCCTACACGGGCTTAAATTACACTCTAGGGGTAGGGCAGACAAGACTGCGTGAAGTCGGTTTAGCAGCGATTCGTTTCTGTCACTAAATTTTGTAGCACAACATGTTGACTTTTAGTTTATTCGAAGTATTGAAAAAAATCGGAATGGCGTTTTTCGGACCGAGAACCCTTCGAGCAATTGATTCTTCGAACGTATGAAAATCGGAAAACTAACAAATCGTATTTACGACTTTCGGTAAAATAAAATATTATTTAGGTATTCTGTTCTGTTTAGGGTAGGGAGGGGGAATGGCGTACACTTAATGAAAACATGGTGTATTTTTAAAATTATTTATTATAAATCAAAAAAGAAAAGTAACAAAGTCTTTAATAATCGATTAATCAACAATTTAATAACAAAAGCATGGTCAAAGATATATAGATAGATCTTTGACCTACTAGTAGTAGGAAAACATAAAAAAACATGTTTGAGCGGCATTGCCCCCGAATTTGGATAATGCCGCTCAGGGTATGGGGTTGTGACGCTCAAACATAATTTTTGGAATATAACAACAACAATGAAACATTTTAATTAAAGAAATATTAATGAGATCAACCTTATACAATAAAAGTAAAGTCTACAATCACGAATTAGCATCAATTATCCCCATTTGTACGTAAGATAAGTCTTTTTCAATTTAACAAATATAGTAAAGTCTTCGATATCAAAGCATGAGCCTAGAGTCTGCGGATGGTGCAGCGATAGCACAACTCGTAATTTTTTCCAAATTCTTCGCAAATAACACATTTGTTAAAATTTTCATCATTCACATTCATTTTGTCATCACTGTCATCGTCGCAAAGGTGTTCTTCATCTTCACTCTCTGCGACATTAAGTCGAACCACAGCAACTTAACTTGTTCCGCAACTTCAGTTTCTTGCTGTTGGGTGAAAACGGGCTTGCGACCTAGTCTTGGGTTGTTCATGTTTTTTTGTCGATCTCTCAAAGAATTAAATGGTATGTTATATTGTTTTGCGGCTTTTCTTTTGGACAAACCTCCTTCAATTGCAATTTTAGCAGATTGAAGGTCTCCTTCGGTCCAAGTCGCTTTGGCGGTGGTTCTTTGACGATTTCTTGGCATATCTACAACAATAAAAAATAAGTCACTAAGGGGTAATGGCGCTCAGATGAGCGGTATAACCCCAAACGATAGTTTTGTAATTAACATGAAATAAAAAATAAAATACACAGTTGTTGAAAATTGATTACATTATCACAAAACATAATAGTTTTGTTGTCAGAAAAATAAAACTAATAATTAAATAAGCATTGAAGTTTTGGACGTACCGTCAAAAAACACCTAACCAAAAATTTGATCAGCGCGGCGCGGCGGTAAAAGAAGAAACGCACTTCACGGTCGCATAACGCGAGCTGACTACCCGTTTGCATCGCTGTCTGTTAGAGGCCCCTCGCGTCTCACGCGACGAGGCGTGTTGCTACGTTCCATTTTGACGGGGTTACAGAGGAGAGCGCCATTACCCAGTGAGCGCTATTCCCCCTCCCTACCCTACGTTTTTTATTTTGACTTGAGTATAGTTTCCAATGTTTATGTTTTGTTTCGTAATGTTAATTACTTTGTATACAACCAACACACACACACACATTTTACTTTCTATAGAACCTAGCTCTTCCAGCTGAACAGACAGCTGGGCTGCTGGGGAGTTTGTTGCGCCACTTCTTATCAGCTAAAGCACTAGGAAGTGGTGAAGGGCGGGCGTTTTGGGTGACTGACTTTGTAATTTTGACGTTAAAAAAGTGCTGATTCTCAGCCGAGTTTGAATAAACACCACGTGATACTGGCTCCATATTATCATGTTGATGGTATTATCACGTGATACTGGCTCCACATTATCATTTTAGCTAGTGGTTAAAAACTTTCTAATTTACCTCCACCAGGTTCAGACTCTTGTACAGACTTATAACGTTATGCAGTGACTGACTGACTCCAGACCAGAGTGGTCGCCGCCAGTTTTTCTAACAAGACTATTTCTAAGCTTTGTAATAAATAATGCGCTTATGCTAGGAACTAGAGGGTCGTGATTCATTGCATTTGATGTGTATCATAGTACATTTTGATTTACTTTCAGCACTGAAAGGATTATTAGAAAATAGGCAGTCATGGGGACTTGACTTGAAAGTGTCAAAAAGAAAGAGATGTGTGATTGAGCGCCATCTAGCTTCTATAAAAATGAAAAATCTGATTCTGATAAAATTTGTCAAACTTTTCTATTGTCAATAATGGATACGAGGCTTTTGGCTCATCTGTAAAGTGGTATTGTTTTGTTTTTTTTTGTTATCAACGCACCTAAAGAAGTTTTTAATTAAAAAAATATAACCTAACCTCGAGTAAATGGTCTTTTTGTTTTAATTGAGCAAGAAACATCACACAACTAATCTAATAACCCACTGGCCGCGGCCGCGACCCCGCGCTGTGTGTCGACAATAAAGCCGAGTGCTGGCTCATAACAGTCGCACAATACGGTATCGATACAACATCATATCGACGATATCGATATCGCGTATCGTTCCCTAATGGTGGCCGTACTGAGTGCGCTTTCTTGTACTTAACCGCGACCAAAGAACTTACTTATTGACTAGACGCGACAGTTTGTGGGTAAGCAGAAACTCGTATGGCTATTCGAGGCTAGCAGACCATCATACTCTTGTCTGGAAGATGCACAGCATCTTTGTTTATAAATGTGCTGGCAGTAAGCTCGCCCTCCTATTATATGTAAATATCATATTACACTTTTGCCTAACCCTTCGGGGAACCTTGGTTTTGGGTACGTTCTGTGAGCCCAATTATGCTACAACGATGTATTTTAATTATCCAAATATTTAGGTAAAAGTACATAAATCTGGGAACTTTACTATATATATATATAGTACATACTAATTCCACGCTGGGAAACTATCCTTACCTTTAGACACTAGCACTGCCTGTATATTGTGTAATGTTAAATGATCACGTACCATAAACAATATTTGATAATGATCTGTTTATCAGATGGGGACACCTGTTACTAACGAATGCCGTCTGTACCTACTTGTAACAAGTTACTAATTAAGCCGGCTTAATTAGTTATTTTACAAAGGAGTTCGAATTAATAACTTTTACGAAGGCGGCGGTAAGATGCTCATGCTGTGTTAACACCCGGTGACATATACTATTTGATATTACTTGTCTGTAAAAAAGTGAGTCTAAATAAGTCTAAGACCCGATGTAAGATCGACCGCGACCTTCACCCATTGTTTACGGGATGAAAATGTTTTATTATCAAATATATTATTATGTGTACAAATTTATTGCAAATGAGTTGCCTAATTCAATATGTTCATGGCTATAATTAATGAAAAAGACTAAGTTTATTTTTAATTTTTTTTCACTGACTTGTTTACCAAACGAATTAGATTTCAATGGAAAGATAAAGCATAAAGAACATGTAACAGTTAGGCTGTCTACCGTTATCTGGTCCCTATTACCAAATTGCCAGGTACAAACAAACAGGTGAGTTAGGTGGGGTTCTTATCTGACTATTGAAAAAAAAGCCATTTAGCTTCCAGCTTCAGTAATAAATATAGGTACCAAAAGGTATAAGCAAAGAAAAACAATTGACTGCGCAGATCGTAAGCTTCAGGTGACCCCTTCGGTAACCCTCTGCGACCCTTACTTACCAAGGTAACCCACCGACATTATAATATTCTTACATTACATTTGCGTACTCCTGGTTTATCCACGTATGTATAATATGTATGCAAGCCACCTCTGCTCCGCGCGGGTGCAAGGGCGATATGTCTAAACATTGGTATTGCCGTGCTATATCGAAGTTAAATATTAATATGATAGACATAAACCTTTCAGAGTAAATGGTTTAAACTCTAAATGATGTTGAGAACCTCATCAGCATCCATGGTGCAGTTTAAAATCTACGCGGACACACAGATAGACATGAAAAGCGACTTTGTTTCATATTAGGTATAGATGTTACTGAGTAGACAAAGTTATTGCGTGGGAGTTAGATCGGTATCGTGATGAGTGAGGTAAAACTTTGCAAAAATTGTTTAATGAAAATGAATGCCTGATCTATTAGAAACTCTCGCTGGACATTCATTTTGGAGAAAACCCGATAATTACTTAATCATCATATTTAATAACTAAGTCTGCGGGTACGAAACTTGCGACGGCCGGAGCGACGGCGGGGCGGCGCGACAGCGATGTAATCAAATGTATTAAAACATTACGCGCTGTGTACGAAACGGGCGATGGCGGAGCGGCGCGATCGAGCGATGCACGGGCGGCGGCAGAGCGGTGGCGGCGCGGAGCGACGAGAACAAACTAGTTTGATTTCGCCGCTCGCGCGGGTATTGCATAGTGTTGCATTTTTATCACAGTAATAATATAGAAATTATGGAAGTTGACAATGAAGAGTTAATATCTTTAATTTTATCAAAACCGGCTATATGGGACGTTAAAAACGTACACCATAAAAACAAAAGAGTTATAATAAAGTGTTGGGAAGAAATAAAACGCCATTTCGGGAATGTTGAAGGTACGTGTAATTTTCATGTTAAAAATTGTTATTTACAAAATTTAAATTTTTCCCTTACATTTATTGCTAGATTTCCCGCGTGGTTGTTTCTGCGATGTCAGCGAGTTTCATTCACATTTGTAGTTATGTTATTTGAGGTTATGTTTGAGTAATGATAATCGTTGGAGCCATCTTGATCAATTATAATATTATGCAATAAGCACGTTTTTTTAATTATTAGGCGAGCATGTTTGCAATCAGTTTCTATGGCTTTATTTAAAATTCTCCACTTGGCACATATGTAGTATACCGAATGCACATTCAACGCATTTTCTCGCTCTTGATAATCTTTTATTAAATATTTCATTCTGAGGGTTCAGTACGCTTTGTGGATATGGCCGCATCAAATATTGTTTTAGAGGATACGCTTCATCGCCTATTATTACCATAGGTAAAATTATTTCTGTTCCTGGCAATGTCCTTGGGAGAGGCATATTCATTTTATTATTTTCTAATGCTTTGTTAAGATTTGAATAATGAAATGTGCCACCATCACTCTGTCTTCCTCGCCCTCCAACTTCTACGACCAAAAATCTTTTGTCAGCATCAACCAACGCCTGAAGATGCATTGAAAAAAACTGCTTGTAAGTAGTTATAGTAGGATGAATCCGCATGTGGGGGATTTTTTATTCTACAATGTTTGCCATCAATGGCTCCTACACAATTAGGAAATTGCCATTTATCAAAATATTTATCAGCAACGTTATTTAAATTATCTGTAGTAGGTACTGGCAGGTGTGTTTGTTGAAGATTTTTCCAAATCGCACTGCAAGTTGCATACACTATTTTTTGAACAGTGTTATTTCCAAGACGAAAGGAAAACGCTAAACCTCGAAAAGATACTCCCGTTGATAGAAATCTGTAAATAAAATAATTTATATTAAGTTTATATACTACTAGTTGTTTCTTATTCTACGTACAAATCTTTCCTCTTTATAATAATAACTAGCTGTTGCTGCTCGCAGCTTCGCACGCGTCTCAGTATGAAAATAAAATATATATTATTTTCGAAAAAGTAGGTACCTACTCTGTAGTAAACAAACTCTTCAGCTTTATAATATTAGTATAGGTAATATGGGGTTCATTAATTGGTAATAAATATGTTTTATTTTTTACAGTAGCGATTTTGAAGAAGCGATGGAAGAATTTAAAGGATCAGTATCGAAAAGAATTAAAAAAGCTTCCTACACCCAGATCAGGAGATCCAGGAGATAATATACAGTCTACGTGGCAGTTTTTCCAACAAATGAATTTTTTGCGATTTGAAATTCTACCTGATAATTCAGACACAAATTTAACAACGGTTGATAGTCAATTACTGAATACTTCAATGTCTTCACCGTCCATAGAAACAAATTCATTGGAGTCCGTAATAAGAGAATCAGATATTAACCTATGTTCGCCTACAGATTCGGTGAATGCCCAGGAACTGACGTCGGTAGGAGACGATGAAGAACGTACTACAAATACTCCATTGTCAATTAATACCGCTAGTTCTAGTTCTAGATCCCTAAAAAGAAAGACTGCAAATGATATTCGAATGGAAATGTTGGAATTAGAGAAAAAACGGTTATTGTTGTTAGAGAAAGATTTGCAACAAAATTCAAACACAAGTCAATCTGGCGAAAGTAAATCAGAAGATTATTATTACTTGATGAGTTTGTTACCACAAATGGAGTCATTTACTCCGTTACAAAAATGTTAGGAATAGAATTAATCAAGTAATGATGGAAGAAATACATAATTCAATGTTTGGGGATCCATATAGAAGGAATTCTAGTTCTAGCTGGTCTCATGAGTATAGAACTCAAACACCCGAATAGTGAATTTTTGTACCTACCTTGATTATTCAATTAATAAACAAAAATACAATTAATAATCTATCTACTTTTATTTACCTACTTATCTTAATGTTAAAAATAGTTTTTGTTCAGGTGAGATTATACGATTTCCGAAAATGTTAGATTCCAGATTACTTCTAATTTTCTGTAAAACATAATCGAATGTCTCTATACTCATTCTTGTGTAATTGTAGAACTTTCTTGAATGACAACGTAGCTCGTAATAAAGTGTAGAAAATTCTCCCAAACTGTGTCGTCGTTGATTTATTGGATGAGCACCATCTCTGGGTAATAAAAATTCTCTCATTAGGAGACTGGGCTCCAATAGTTCTCTTCGACGTGAATTCATGTTTATCACAACACTACGTGAGCGCGACTGCGGGGAAGTTTGTTTCGTACACACGCAAGACACCGCTGTCTCATGGCCCCGCGCCGCACCGCCCCGCCCCGCCGTCGCTCCGGCCGTCACAAGTTTCGTACCCGCAGACTTATTCTAGTTTGTCTTATTTAAGTTTAGATCACAGGTGGGGTTGCCAGGTAGAAATATGATGACGCAAAAAACACAAAAAAACGATTACTCAAATAGACTCGTCCCTTCTACAAGGACTTAAATATAACTTGCGAAGTGGTGTGGCTGTTTTACGCATTACGCCTGTATTCATGGAGGAGCTAGCAGAGGTGCTGCTAGCTCCTTCAGGAAAACAGGCGTAATGCTCTGCTAGATCGACTTGCAAAACTCTTTTTACCTCAACTTGGTATACATTAAAACATTTAATAATATATATTAATATTGATAGCGTTAGTTTAAGTAGGGAAGAGGCACACACCAAAACCTACCTACAAGCGCGACTTAATTGATCGCGCGAATAAGTCATATTCATAATAAACGAGCGCGACGATCGCTTTCGTATAAATATATAACCATGCTGTGACCGCGCGATCACCGCGTACTCGCGTCGTCTAGGTATGCCGTGTTCGCGAATGTTTACGACATATCGTGAGTTTTGGGTTGTAAACTTGTAAACACGTGGTTTACAAGCGTGCAAACACCAGTGTGTCACAGACCATGTGGATGTGTTGTTTACTATCTCATAGAATCTAGGAAATAGCGACCTCATGTAGTTTCATAATATTATTATTGTGACATGTCAAAGTGTTTGTCAAAACCAATTTAGATCAATGCATATAAGGATGTCAAGGTGTGACCTACTTCTGGTATCTATTGACATTCTGCATTACGTTTTTATTAAGTTCTCTTCTATCTAAATCAGTTCCGTAACATTTCAGTGAAAACGTTGCTTACGCCTACTAATTCATTACATAATATGGTTGTTGTAATGTTAATGTTTTTGGTATCAATAAATTGTTATTTTAATTGGTTTTTATGGTTTAACATTTTGTCGCATGATGACTGCGCACGAGTTGCCACAGACTGGTGATAGGACAGTAAACATAAAAAACTTCAATTCGATGAAAATCCGCAGACATTTATTAACATTTTAACAAATAAAACGTAAAACCATTTCCATAAAATATGGGAACACATAGATTTACACCGATTTGTTTTTCGTCCTAGTTATAACAATATAAATTAATGAATGAACCGCAAATCAACATTATTTTGTGTCAAAACACACCTATATGAGTAATTTGATTTGAGAGTAAAATGCGAGTACCTATTTTATCAGCAAACGTGACGAGCGTGTGAAACATTCCATTACGACGGTAATCATTTGTCAATTTATGTGTGACTAGCTTTTGCCCGCAGCTTCGCCCGCGTGGTTGTCGGCAAATATCCCACAGGAACATGCTACCGGGATTCAGAGTATCCTCTGTCCTAACCCAGGTCTGCCTTTCATCTAAATCTGTTCAGCCGTTACGGCATGAGAAGGTAACAGGCAGATAATAAATCTCTTTTAGGGTTCCGTACGAAAAATTTAAAGCCTTAGAGGATGACTTTGTTGTCTGTTGAGACCCCTTTTCTCAGGAAACCGAGGCACCAAGTTGAAATATATATCAAAAACTTAGGTCTACGGTCTGTTGGTGCTGTAACGAAAATCAAACTTCCAAGTCAAAACAATAAATAAATACGGTTATTTAAGCCGCATATTTTGACACTCGCAAATAAACCAGTCTATTTGATACTTCTTGTTCGCCCAGCAGCATGAAGTTTAGCGGGAAGCTAGGTCGAGTAAAGAGGAAAATCCGAAAATTGGTAAATTATATATGAACTGCAAAGTTAAGTTTGTACTTCTTCTGATCTCTCTCTCTCTTTCAATAGAAAAGGTAAGTTTGTTCTTCAATCCAGATTTGGAAATTCGGGCAGCCGAGGAAGCACAGCTTTGAGGAGGAACCCTCAGGGCGCTAGTCCTACTCGCACTTGTCCGATTTTTTAAAATAAATAAAACAGGTTTGTATGATTCTAAATGCCTTACTTAAAATACTAAATGATCATTTTACTATTATTATCATTAATTTGTAATATCCACTCTAGTGCCGCCATTCAACACATAATACCTACTTGTTAGAAAGGTTAGTTTATGACTTTAAATTGTAATACCTTTTGACAGAGTGGGCTGCTTTTAATGAAATAAAGACTAAATGATATAATGATTAATTCAAGATACGGACTATGACTATATTTCTAATACCTTAATGCACTTGGAAAGAAGACACAAAAAAAATCAATATTAGGTACATGTGAATTTTAAAATCACCCCCTTTTTGACCCCTTTGGGAGGTGGTTTTGCAAAAACGCTGAAATGTGTAATTCTTTATTTGTTACCTAACAAACATATCTCTAACTTAAGAAATGCTAGATTTCCCATACCTATATTCTTGCATCCCCTAAGATTATTTTTGAGACAAAAAATACCTTATGTCCTTCTCCAGGATACCATCTATCTCCTTGCCAAATTTTGTCGAAATCCGTTCAGTGGTTTAGGCGTGAAAAGGTAACATACAGACAGACAAACAGAGTTACTTTCGAATTTATAATATTAGTATGGAAGTATGGATAAAAAAAATTGACTGCGAAACAGCAAAACTCAGGTAATGTATGTTGTTAGCATAACACATAAATTACCCACAATGGTTCAAATAAAACTACTACTCATAAAATTTTCACAAATCTGATGCAGCGCCTACTGCTCCGATCACGGTTGTTAGAGAGCCAGCAAAAATCTAGAAATTCGGTAGGCATAGGCTTAACGACCGAGAAGTTCGTTTGAAGTTTACTACAAAATACTTTTATTATTTCGTAGCGGTCGGTTTTGTACTACGAAAGCGTAGCAGGCGTAGCCGCGTAGCTACGACTTTTGAGTCCGTCGGTTGCGTCGTAGACTTATTCATACAGTGTATTATTTCGATATTTGACTAATACCGAGATCGCACGATTCGATTTTAGTTGATCAATTGCTAAGTCGAAAGTGATATGAACCGTCTGAACAGGCTTTCGATCAAATTGAAGTTCAAAGTATTTTTTAATTTTAGTTGAACAACTTTTATTGTTCAACTAAAATCGAACCGTGTGAACCCGCTATAAGATAACATTTTCATTTCTTATCCTACTAATTATACTTACTAATTATCACAACACACTCACAAAATACTTAAATAATTAAAATTAACGCGATTCAGTCTCTTCAGAAGAGTCTTCATCATCAGTTTCCTCTGACTCCTGCATTGAAGAAAAATGGATTAGCGTAGGACCTTTCTAATTTAATTCCATAAAAAAAAACATAGAAGGCCTTATTACGGATGTTTCATCGTCTTCTTTGGTCGGCGAGTTATTCATGAGAGCTGCTAACGAGCTGGATCTAGTCATTCCCGAATTAGCATACTTTTCGGGTGACTTCGCTTTTCGCATGCTCTGTAATGACAATGAGTTAGTTAGAATGAGTATTAAACTCCCTTTATCACCATTTTCAGGGTTCCGTAACCGAAGGATGCCAAACGGAACCCTATTACTTAAGACTTTTGTTTTGGTTGGGAAATTAAATAACTTCTCCCGCTGTGGGCGGAGCGGGATCAGACCCTTACTGACTAAAACCCACCCGTATTCCTTCAGTTGCCTGTGTGTCAGGGGCCACGGTAACCCTTTCGAACTTTGCCGCGACCCTGGCAGGCATCCGCCCTAGCGAACCCCGTCTTGTAGTAACAGTGACTAAAACCAGGGGCTCGCCTGTTGCATTTGATGGCTTTCCGTTTCCACACTCTTGGGAGGTTTTTTTGATTAAGAGCGGGATATACGTCATTGACCTTGGTCATGTGGGCGTTACTAAGTCAAAGCTCCCCGCGTGCGCCTCCCACCCCTAACAATAATTTCGTGCAACGCGAACTATAATTTTGTGCTATAATATTGCATCGCAGCGCCCGGCGCCCGGCCGCCGCATGCTATCTACTTATCGCTTCCAGTAGCTGTATCTAATGCAGAGGTGGAAAACCTTTTGAATGTCGAAGACTGAAAGCAAGGAAAAATATAATTTTGTATATTGTATAATTTATAGTTTATTTTTTGTATTAACATTAATTTTAGTTTTTCTGTAAATGAATGAGCTTTAGTATTATATATTTTAGTTTCTATATTTCTATATTGTATGATAAATATCTATAAACCTATTACGCGTTTTAGGTTTAACTATGATGAAGAGAATTTTACATGTTACCTTTTTAGGGTTCCGTAATAAACAAGGAACCCTTATAGGTTCGCCATGTCCGTCTGTCTGTCCGCGGCTTAGCTCAGAGACGGTTAGTACTAGAAAGCTGTAATTTGGCATGGGTGTACCTATTAATTATGCCGACAAAGTGGTAAAATAAAATCAAGTAAAATATTTTTTTTGGGGTACTTCCCCTACACGTAAAGTGGGAATGTTTTTTTTTTCTCATCTACCCTATGTTGTGGGGTATCGTTAGAAAGGTCGTTCAAAAATATGGTGAGTTTGTGAAAACCATTTTTGGATTCAGGAATCCGATTGCAAAATATTAAGCTTTTAACTGATTTTGTTACAGTCAAGTATCCCCCCTGCCAGCTAAATGGTTGGTTTTGGAAATCTGAAAAAAGTCACGGTAGTAGTATATATAACGAAATTAAAAGGAAAACTATCAAAGTTAAGTAGGCTGTACAGGTTAACGAGTAATAATCAACCAACTTTTTTTTTTTTTTTTGTTTTTTTTTTTTTTTGAGGGTGGGATAGAATCAAATAACTTCTCCCGCTCTGGGCGGAGCGGGAGGGCGTGTCAGACTTTTACTGACTAAAACCCACCCGTGTTCCTTCCGTTGCCTGTGTGCCGGGGTCGCGATATCCCTTTCAGACAAACCCGCAACCCCGGCAGGCATTGGCCCTTCCGGACCCCGTCAGTTGGTGCTGACATCTCTTTGAGGCGCGCGTGGAACACAACGCGCCGTCGACCCGGGCCTGGTCCCTATCGGACGGCGAGCTACCCATTGCTCACCGTCCGCAAGCCCGCGCCTACGGTGGCCGGAAGTCGGCTCGCGACTCCCGACGCCCGGGGCGTCTCCTGCGGTGACTAGGGGCGCGAGGGCGCGCATTTTGCCTCTCCCTCGCGCGCTCCGCCTCCTCCTTCGCGAGCATTACTGCTTCGCAGAAGGAGGTGACGGCCTCCCATGCACTCTCGCTCCGGACCATGGCCTGAACCAGGGCCGGACGCGAGAGATCGCCGCCGCCGATCGCCTCCGTGAGGACACGGCGGTGCTCCGCCCAAGCTGGGCAGACCTCCACCGTATGCTCCACCGTGTCCTCCGGGCGATCCACACAGTGGTGACACCCGGGCGTTTCCTCCCGCTTTATCTTGAACAGGAACCTCCCGAAACAACCATGTCCGGTGAGGACCTGTGTCAGGCGGAAGGTGAGGACGCCGTGGCGCCTCTCTAGCCACTCCTCAAAGAGGGGACTTATCGCCACAATTGTGGCGTGCCCAATAATCAACCAACTGAAATTTGCAGTTTGAAAAACATTATTTCTCATACATTCCGTATGGGAGAACATGTTTTTCAATTACAATGTTAAGTTTGTTCTTGGGATAAATTCATCCCAACTACGGAACCCTCCATTGTGCGTGGTCCGATACGCACTTGGCCGGTTTTTATATCTTGATTTACTCGATAAAATTTACTACTTTAAAAAAATCTGGGACATTATGAACTTGGAAGGACCGGTTAGATTTACCAAAACTGTCAATCTGACTCCATCCTTCCGACCGTTGTGTTCCACGCGCGCCAACCGCAGTACCAACTGACGGGGTCCGTAAGGGCCAATGCCTGCCAGGGTTGCGAGTTTGTCCGAAAGGGATATCGCGACCCCGGCACACAGGCAGCGGAAGGAACACGGATGGGTTTTAGTCAGTAAAAGTCTGATACATCCGAGCTTCGCCCAGAGCGGGAGAAGTTATTTGATAATTTCCCACCTCAAAAAAGGTGCGGGCTTGCGGACGGCGAGTAATGGGTGACTCGCCGTCCGATCATGGACTATGCCCGGGTCGACGGCGGAGGCGCGTCGGTTTACACGCACAAAATATATTCAATTTGAGGCCAATATAAGTCTGACTTGACTGAGAAAAAAGAAATAACCGTCATTTTAAAAAACATGCTGCTGTAGAATAAATTATAATTTGATTCAAATATGTATACAAGAGAATTTTTTGGATTATGCGAAACCCGATACACCTGTCTAGTATTTTTGTGTAAGGTACAAAATTTCAAAACTGTATCATGAAAAATCACGAAGTTATAAGCTTGTTATGTTACCTGGTTGTCTGTTCAAAAACATACTCATTTCGCGGCGGTTCGCGGTACCCCCACGCAACCCGTGCCTCCTGCGTCGTACACTTATTGATAATAGGTACCTAACCGTACAGTGATTGTATTGTAATGAACTGGTGATAAAATTTAATTAAAAATATTTTTGGAACAAAATATAACATGGTGTAAAAATTATTGGAATCTATTCAGTTACTGATTCTGAACAAACTATATTCAGGTTTCGCATATACTAAAAATAATCATAATAAACTAAATCTACAAAAATTTTATAAAAATAAAGTTGACAAAATGTTTAACATCCCTGCTCGTTACTTTCATACTTTTTGTTGACATAGTTTTACGTTCATAATACCGAAATATCAACCATAAATGTTTTATAAATTAATAGTGCCCTTCAGAACATTTACCTAAAGATATATATAAGATATACAAATATATAAAACCAAAACATTTCTAATTAGTTGGGCTACCGACAATAATTTTGTTTGCGGAGAAAAGTGTCATAGGTCCATTCAGCACAACGTCTCGTCCCGCACTGTTTTATTGGGCGCCGAAGGGGTGGCTACACGATTTGCGAGTAGCGATTACGTAAAAAAATCCATATAAATAATTAAGATAGTTATTGGCAAAAAATAAGGCAAAGGTCCCCTCTGCATTACTTAATATAATATATTGGTGGCAATTAAAAGATCCTGTGATTGATAGTTTAGGAGAAAAATGGTAGTAAGTTACAAAAACAGAGGCCACTTTGCGTATTTATTTATGATATTTCAAATATATTTTTATTTTTTTTGAAGCCAAGGGGACATGCTTTATATGGTGTAGATTAATATATATTATTTTGAAAAAAAATCTTGTAAGGGTTACGGAAAAAAAAGGTTTTAATGTATCCTAAATGAAGCCCAATTCACGTATATCCACGCCTTAAGTGAAAATTATATAGTAACCGATTTTTTTTCTTGTATCCAACAGTCCATAAATAAACGGATTGTCATTCTGGAAAAAAGGAAACTTACCATAAGACCGCACTTATCATAATTAGGCCAATTTTATTCACAATCACGTCTATGAAAAGAGAATTCTTAGTTTCCCGCACGAGCGGGCGCCGCCTGTCCGCCCCATTGGGGAGCAATCCTGCGCGATAATACGCGAAGTGCTGAGCGAGCGGAGCGCGACGAGCGACGCGAACGGCTCGAGCGACTACTGATGAGGTAGGTATAATGCGGTGACGTGGCAGGAATCAGTCGCGGTACAGATGTGCAAGCTTTCAGATTAGATAATAGGGGCAATGCTCAATACTGATGATTACATTAATTGCTAAATTGATGATAATCTTGGGAGGAAATTTGCACATTTTGCTTACTACTCGGCTCTGCCAAATTACTGCTAAGGCTAATCTTTTGTGTAGGTACCAAATTAATTAGAAGAATAATATTTTTTTGACAATCTAGTTTTTGAGGTTTAGGTTTTTTTTTGTTCTGTATATTTTCACTTTCTGTCACCTTTACCTTCATCATTATTTATAGTTCTTTGCTCTTGACACCAACCCGCACTGGGCCAGCGTGCTCAGCGTCAACATTATAGGCTGACTATGCTTATATGCTCCTGATTCTTCATTATTATAGTATATAGGGTGAAATTGAATTCATAGGCATCCTCTTAAGGGGGTCATTATACTCATCATTATGAACAACTTTCAGTATGGAAACAATCCAGAAATTGCGAATGAAGATTATTTGATTAAGAGGATGCCCACGAATTCAATTTCACCGTGTATATGATAGTATTAGTATTATATAGATGAGTATATACTGGTATTCACCTCAATAAATGTTGATAAAAACAACGAAGAAGAAAACCATCGATATGAAAAGCAGAAGTATATGCTTTATAGTAGCTATATATTTTTTGTATAAATAAAGAGTATTCAATTCTATATTCCTATATCTGTACTAACGAGTGCCTACAGTCTGACTTATAGCTAAAACGAAGTGATTCACTAATACAGTTATTAATTACAAATGTCATAAATCGTTTCTAATTTAGCTAATCGAAGTCACCAACAAACTTAGCTAGTGAGGTGCTTAGCTATGTGCGGATGCCCTTCACCCACGGATATGCTAGTGTTGTTCCTTATCTGTCGTATATGATATCATTAGGGCATCATCACCTGGCGTAAGCGCTGAGTGCACATCTCTGTATGCAAGTTAGTTATACTTAGGACTCGCTAAGTAAAATAAAATTAACTCGCATACACGCAAAAGCAGGAAAGTTTATAAGTAAAATAAAAATTGTACTCATTAATTTGTAATGCTTTTGTGTGTGCGTTCGTTAAGTCTAACTTTGGGTACTGAATTAGAACTAAATAATATTACTATTGTTTTGTTTAGGAAAAAAAAATGGTTGCCTGTAAAGTCGGTTTTACGGGCGAAGATTTTACGTGACAACGTCTTTTTATCGGCGGTGACTCATCGTAACAGACGTGAGCGGGCGTTACACTTTTTCATGAGTGACTCCGAGCCGCAACCTAATTTAAGACGTTGTCACGTCAAAAGATTTGGTTACCATCCACTTGGTCGGCTCTAACTACAAATTATAGGCACTAATAATATTAATTAGCACGGCGCGCGGCGCATGCGACTAAATTGGCTTTTCATAGTTTGCCTTCCACATCCGAGGGCCCGTACCATGATCAACTGCAGGTGTGCCTACTGCCGCTAGTGCCCAGCGCCCCCCGAGCCATCACAGAACGCGGGTGGTTCCAGGGATTAGTTCTAGTTTTTTTCCATCGGTACTCACCTGAAATTTAATTTGTTTCGCGTCATTTCTTACAGTAAATGCTTCTCATGTCCTCAGACTAGTATCATACTTTAGTTCTACTTGTGTTTCTTGTTTTACTATACATCTATTTTCTTCAACGCTTATTTTATTAAATATTGAACGAAACGAAACCACAATTACACTTACTACGTCAATATAATTCAATTTTATATGTATAATATTATTATCTCTGCTGCACCGTCAATGCAACCTATTCTCAGAATATGACACGTCAAACTAACGTAACGTGGGGAAACAGTTTAAATGTTTTGTTGAACTAGCCCCATAACCTAAGTTAGCTAGAAAAGATAACCCATCAACAACAGTCTCGCCATGCAGTTCTTCTACCGCAATACGTTGTGGGAACTTATATAAAACCAAGTCGGTTAATTTATTCAGTACCCATGGGAGCATCTATCCAACACCTTTATCATAAATTTTTTGGTACTTAATTAATTAACTAACAACATTTATAGTGACCGTATCAATATGAGACATCTTTATTTCTTTAATAAATAGAATGACTTGGCAATCGCACACGGCAGTAAAATCTACATACAACAACATCTACGTAATATTATTATTTACTGAGGCCCACTTGCAGCTCAAATGACTAAATGCGTTTAGCGCTAAACATATTTCAAACGTTATTCCGTCTTTTATTATCTTCAGACAATTGATAGAAACAGAACTAGGTTTTTAATTAGTTTAGCGCTAAACGTATTTAGTGATTTTTGGTTCAAGAAGAAATGACGCGGAACAGGTTTGTCAGATGAGTACCGATGGAACAAACCTAGAATTACCGCGTTTTGTTATGGCTCGGGGGCCGTTGTGTGTAAGCACACCAAGTGCATGTCAGGTTCAGTGGTGTGTAATAGACATACCAGACAGAAGTTGGGACTGTATGCTTAACACTAAAGTATCAAATCATGAAAGCTATAACCGTCCACTCCAACACGGACACCCGTTCACAATAAAACAGCGGCGGCCACAATTACTTACCGCTCTTGATTCACTTCACAAGTACACAGATGTTACAACATACAGCACTCCAATCCGCCGCCTGCGTCAGTGCGTGCGTGCACAATCCCGTGTACTGTGTGTGTAGTCTGTGTACTATGTGTGCTGTGTACTGTGTGTACTGAGCACACACAATCTCGCGGAGTGGTCGCGGCAGTTCGTCACGCCCACGCGAGCGTCACACCGGATTGAGTCTCACACTTCACTCAGGGAGATTTATTACTATTCCGACATCTTCATGTTATATACTTATAGCAAACTTCAATACAGTTTTGAGGGAAAAACAATGTGAATTAGATGACAAATTAAGAGTTTCTTTACTATGATTAGAAATTGGACTATTGATGTTCTTAATTTGTCATACTTACCTATCAAGAAAAATGTGTGAAAGGAGCCAGCCAGCCAAGTGCGGTAAAATTAGAAGTTTCATTTAATAATTGTGTCACTGGTGACAACTACGGTTTCCTAAACTCAGCATTAATTTGTTTCGCTTTTAATCTGCCTAGCCTTTTCCCAATTATGTTGAGGTTGGCTTCCAGTCTAACCAGATGCAGCTGAATATCAGTATTTTACATGGAGCAACTGCCTATCTGACCTCCACAACCCAGTAACTGGGTAATACGATACCCCTGGTAAGACTGGTTGTCAGACTTTCGGATTTCTGACGACCCGCAACGACTGTCAAAGATCCGGCAACAACGGAATCCGTTATCCGGTATGAGTTGGCTTAACGTGCTTTCCGAGGCACGGTCGCGGTATGTAAAGATGGTCACCCATCCTCGGACTGACCGCGACAAGCGTAGCTTAACCTGATCGATCGACCCGTGCGGCTGTTATTACTTAGCCGCGATTTATATCGCTTCATACTCATTAATTTATCGCTATGTAATAGTTAATTGATCCTTAGAAAAGTTTCTCCAACTAATTTCAAGATTTTAAAAAGGTCTCTTTTGTTTATTAAGCTTTGATATCAATGTGTGAAGGTTCAAGAGGTTGCAGCGCAACCCTTCGCGGAACACAGGCGAGATGTTATGTGATGCCGAGAGGGATGTCTGACGTGATGACGTTTAGCCTCTTCCAGATCACTAGAGTATTTCAAATAGTTTAGGTTACATTACGTATTAGTGGTCACATACATAGGTAGGTACCTAAGTACGTCCACTTTAAGATGATTGATCACACCAGCAGTAGTACTACCTAATACATCGCCGAAGTAAGTGTGCCCCTCGCACCGGCTAGGCATAATATTGACAGTGCTGCGGGACAGTGGCCCACGCTGCCCACTTATAATATTGAGCTGTCCTGCACAACTACCGCTATCAATCACTCAGTGCTGCACACACTCTATACTTCAATGTTTACTTTACTGGCGCGTAGTTCTCGATATGTGTTGTGTACTCTGATTGTTTCGTATTGTCGTTTGGTTAAGCGACACGTCCATATCTTTCAAAGTAATGCGGAAAAAAATCTGTATATTTGTTCATCGGTATCATTATCTCTGTCAGATTGTCGTGAAATTCGTCGTTTTCATGATATTTGAATTGTTGCTGTTGCTGAGGTATGTATGAGTGCTGTGTCGTCGGGACAGCAAATAAATCGGTTAAATTGTGTCAGACATTGTTTGATTGCATTTGATTGAATGTTAAAAATATTGATTTTGTGTTGGTTATTTTATTTTTGTGGATGATATTGAGTGGTATTAAATTTATGTGGCTTTGGTTTTTGGCGGAATTGGTTTAAATCTATTTTTGATATTATACAAATTACTTTTGTAATAAGCCATCTGTGAACTCTCAAGTGTGGGAGTTTTGGAAGGGGCGACTAGAATCAATTAAAATTTTTGTAAACTTTGACGTTCAAACGTGCCTTTGACTGGGGAAAAATATGGTCCTACTTTATATATTTTAATAACATGATTTTATAGTTTTTTTTGCATTTTCTTCTACTATCCGGTGTTGGGATTAAAAATAAATAAAACGAGATTCGGCTTCCGAATAAACTTTTATTGGACAAACGTGAACTTCTCGCGAAGCCGTATAGCACAATGTACATCAACTTGACTAGTACAATACAATTAATTAACTAACTAGCAGTACATACATTATCATGACGACACCAGAGTCGCGGCACGTCACCGGCGCATGCGCCGGCGCTGCGCGCGGCGCTGCCTCACACACTTAATATCAAATGTCGTAAAAATAAACGCTATGTCTTAATGTAAATATATTATATTTGATAAAAATCTCGTTACACTAGAAGGTGACGTAGTAAGAATTACATTTTGTACGAGTATTACAATTTAGAAAGCGGAGCGCGGGGCTCTCAAACAGCTAATTAACACAGAAAAAAAAAACACAGGATTAAATTCTGCAAAAATAAATTAATCTTAACTCAATTATAGATAGAGATAGTTTTCTTAAAAGTTAATGTCCCGCTACTCGTAATAGTATCTGAAGTAAAAGATGTGTAAAACGAAATGGAACTAAGCAACCAATAAGAACTCGACCGCCAACGAGTAATGCGCTTCACTGGTTGGAAGTGAAACGGATTACACGCTACTTAATACTCTGTGGCCTTACGAATTAAAACTATAAGCTGTCGAATAAATGGCGCGAAATCAAAATTGTAGTTCAGAGTTTTAACGAAGTGTTTGTGAAAAATATTACGGTCGTGTGCGATTACAGAAGAAATAAAACAAAAATCCAAGTTTTAGTCATTTAATTAACGAAGTTTGAAGAAAATATAATTTTTCACAACATTAAGATATTTCTGATTAACAATTTGGAGTTCGCGTCATTTGAGAGTATTATTTATTTAGGAGATCATTAATAAGCTTTGGTTTATGAAGACTCGCTAAACATAGTGGTTGGACAGACAGACAGTTGTACCTAAGATATGACAGTTGTTATACAATATTTAATTTTATTAGTTATATAATATTATACACAGTTTCCAGTAGTCTAGGCCTCGTCCCTCGCAGTACTCTCTGTGAAAACAAAATACAAATATTACAAGCAGAAATGATAAGAGACAAAGATTCTGAAATATTTTACAAAAAGTTACAAAATAATATATGTCGGTACAATGTTTTTTGAGAAGACGACTAGGTACGTATACGTACAATACGGCCGATATAACTTGGCAGCTCAATCTTAATTCCTAGTATGAAGTGAGATTAAAATTTATTGTGATGTTTTGGTCTTTTTAACATCTCTCTACTCATATCATCTAACTAGGTACTTATTGCATTAGTAGTTGTATAATTAAAGCAGGAAATCAACTCGTTTCTGCCGCCGTGAACAGAGCATTTGTAAGCGTTCCGCGCGGCTGTGATTAGCGTCGCACCTCTATTACAGCACGTCGCAACTCTATTCTCAGCTCGCCTGTGAGCTGTGAGCTGGAAGCTCGCCGCTATAATTTAATTAAACACTTATTCCGATACTTGTCGGTAATCGTTTGATTTACTTAGCGAACAGTTTCGGTTTTAACTTTGCAATTCCCATCGGCTTCACTGACTGAGCGCTTTGTTCGATTGATTACACCGCTACACCGCGCTTGTTCAACTAAATAATACTTTGGAAGGTTTTCTTACATAATGCTGAGATTAGGCAAATTATTGAGATAGCTGGCAGAGAGCCGGACAGCTGCGGTTGATCATTAAGAATGGTCTCAAAATACGAATGTAGCTAAATATTTAAGAGGGTATTTACGAGAGCAATATCCATCTTATTATTGCTTAAATATTTTTGCACACCAAGTGTTGGCTTCTGATGGACGTGTAACATTTCAATAAAATATATAAATCAGAACAAATGCATGAACAACAGTATGTCACAAATTACGATGTTACGCGCACTGTTCCGTACACGTAAGTTTTGCCGCGCGACCGCTCGACCGGTTCGCACCATCTCGTGCAGACCGACGCTCAAGTTTACTGCACCGACTCACTGAATGTTTGGAATCACAGATATTTGTAAAAGAACACTTATATTTAGTGTCAAGTGATATTTTCGCAACACTTGGTCGTTTGTCTTCGTCTTCGGGCTCTTCATGTAAACGATACACGTTCCGTCTTCTCGTAATTCATGTTCAAAAATAACTTCAAGAAATTGGTTATTCCTAATCGACGGGAATATTTTAGGTAAGGAGGTACTTAGGTCATTACAAGCTGATAGTTATTTACATTGATATTATTTATCTTGGAAGTTAACTAAATGTTCAGTAAAAATGAGTCAAAGCCGAGTTTCAGAAATAGAAGATAATGAAAAAAAATTTAGGGACCTAACAAAAATAAAACCAAAAATATACATTCTCAAGAAGGTAAACTACACATTCATACTATCCAATATTATCTAACATCAACTTAAGACAGAGGAAATACTAAGTATGGAAGAAGAGAGAAGAAACTAGAAGAACAGGCTCTAAGAAGTTAACAACTAACTACACAGAACATACAGGAAAAGATGAAGGTGAGATAGAAGATGGACAGGGTGCTACGACAGACTAGTGTGAGTGAGATAAAGCTAATGTGCCACTATATCTTCGAACTTTCTACAACACAGGTGCATGTGCTGCTAGAAACGTCTCGAGCGTGGTTACCATGATCATCGTCTACCGCGTCCGCGTCCACTTGCGCAGAGCGCTTGCCCCACATTCCTCTTAAGTTAGTCCAGGCTGGCTCTCGCTTCCAGTAATACGATCCTGTTGGTTCATAGCAATACATCGATGTATTTTCTCGAATAAAGAGCTGTATCGAGTACGTGTGACATCAACTGCTACGTGTGATCTATACAAGTCGCGTTTCTAATTAAGCGATATTCAGTCGGTTTTAATATGCTATCTCTAAATACTACAACGAATATAGGCTTAAATAAAATCCAGAAAAGTAATTTGACACGATGTTCATACATGAATGGATAATATTTTTCATTAAATCGTTGATCGTTAATGTGGAATTATGAATTTGAACGCGTGAAAAACTCCGCGAACTGTCGGCTCGGCACTCGGCAACGGCAATATTGACTTGGGGGCTATTTAATTTAAAAAGGCGAGCGAGGATTATTATCTAATTCTGTCGGCGGCTTGCACAAATTCCAACTTGGCTACAAATTTATTAGGGGCTTGTGGGGCGCAGTTTAAATTACACACGGAATGAAGAAGCACTTTATTACCGCGACACCGATGTCTACGAGGTGTCGCGGGAAGTGTCGAGCACAATCATAGGGACGAGGCTCATGCTGAGGGTCACATGCTCAACGGGGAACAACTTCTCATACGAATCTGTGACGACGCAGTCCTTACGATCAGAGCGCGATCCCGAAAGTAAGTCGCCGCGAGATAACAACACGAGCCCATTCCTAACTCCACTGCGAAATGAGAATCAATGAAGTCGAGTGTTATCTTTTAACTAAACTTTAGTTATTAATGTTCGGAGCTGATGGCACTGTCCACTCGCCGATAAACTGAACAACGGGCAACGCGAACAATTGTTAATATTAATCAATTTAACGCGAGCCATCAATCAGAGCGACGCGAGATAATTACGTCCTTCTGTTATTGTTTCACCGACGAATTTAACTGCCGACGACAATTTATTATTAAACTTTTATGAGCTGTCGTAATTTCGTGCGTCTAAAATAATCTGCCTGATTGATTGTCGTGACCTTCATATAGATGTCTATTACAGCTGATAATTCAATTAGACTGTTTCAGTAGAATTATTAAGTGTGGACTAATCGGGGGTAATCTAATTATAAACGATCGAGTACACGAGCTTTGTAGTGAAACTAAATAAGTAATGTAACCACTTGATCTACGTTAGAGAACAATAAAATCTATGGAGCCGAGAAAAAAAAAATGTACCAAAAGTTTCGCATCTCTGATACGTTCATATAGGACTACACACTGTACTACTCTACTATGACTTGCTAAGCTTGCTGTGTACGCACCGCTGTTGTACGGGCCTTGCTTCACGGGTCGCTTGCCCCACGCGCCATGCAACGCCGACCAAGCCTTCTTCTCGGGCGCTTCCATTCGCTCGCTGTCCGATAGCTGAACACCATAAAACATTATTAAAACAAAGCACAAAAATGCTTTGACAACTCTAGTTCTTCGGCCTATAAAAAAAAAAATACAGGACTGGACAGGTGAAATAATTTTTGCATACAATTTGCATCCCAAGTTGGGAAAATTCGGTGAAAATATGCTAATATTAAAAACTTCTTTTACTTTAAGAATTTCTTTGAAAAGTTTTCTTAGCTAATGTTAAAATATTTTCCTAGAATATCTAGCTATGAAGGGGAAAGAATGCGTTATATTACAAAGGGGTATAGGTTATGACGCACCTGTTGGATTGGGATCAGTTGTTCGATGGCCGCGTCGATCTCTTCGTAGTCAGGTTCCGCGGCGCGCTTGCCCCACGATCCGTGGAAGTTGGCCCACTTTTCCTAGACAGAAGGAATGAATTAAGTTATTTATTTTGTATGTTAAATGAAAGTGACATTCGGAGGTCTATAATGGTAAAATAATGTACTTACAGGTGCTCGCTTGCCCCAGGCAGAGCTCATGTCGTTCCAGCCACGCTTGCCCCAGGCAGAGCTCATGTCGTTCCAGCCTCGCTTGCCCCAGGCAGAGCTCATGTCGTTCCAGCCTCGCTTGCCCCATGCGGAGCTCATGTCTTGCCAGCCGCGCTTGCCCCAGGGTGACTGGGACATATCCCTCCAGGCGCGCTTGCCCCAGGCAGAGTTAAGATCCTGCCAGGCCCTCTTGCCCCACGCGGAGTTGAGGTCTTGCCAGGCTCGCTTGCCCCACGCCGAGCTCATGTCGTTCCAGCCGCGCTTGCCCCAGGCGGAGTTGAGGTCCTGCCAGGCGCGCTTGCCCCACGCCGAGCTCATGTCCTGCCAGCCCCGCTTGCCCCACCCCCCGCCGCCGTGCAGGCTGGACCACGCGCGCTTATCCTCATCAGTTAACTCTATTTCGTTGTCGTTCTGTGAACATGCACAGTTATTTTAAATCAGTGCATCACAAGCGGTTGTTATGAAAGGAAAGGAAATTGCTTTGAGCAGTTTTCTTTTTAGCGCAAAAAGCGCTCGTTGAAAGATTTCAAACGTACAATGAGGTAAGCAATTCTATTAGCTCTTTGTTTATTCACAGTACTTTTTCGTTTGGTATCGGTACAATTGGCTGGAACAAAGCTCGCTCATTCATTATTCGGGGAATTGTTCGGCGAAAAAACTTGTCCACAACATTAAGGTCGCGCGACTGAGCCACAAGTTGTTTTATTATTCTATTAAGAGGCGTTTGTCGCCCACGGAATGTTAATTGTGTTGTTCACATCAAACGGTGGACGCGCTTTTTATGCCCCACTTTTTCTTTTGCTGAGAAAACATTGTTCTAATTCCCCGAATGGATGTGTTACGACAAGCCACAGCTGGGGCATTTTACTCAATTTGCGACGTCTGACCCAGCGCCTCTACGACTAAAGAGGATACCTTGTTTCAATTTCTAATAACAAAGGTAAGGTACATACACACTTGAAGTTAATTTCATTCTCCTAAAGTAGCATAATTATCCTACACATGTGCTATTTTAGGAATATTGAAAAACCCAAAATGAAGCCTACAAGGGCGATTTGTCTGTACTAGTAATTAAATGCCTGTTTGCTGGCATCGTTATAACAACAGTTATGTTCACAAAGCGCGGGCCGCATGGCTCCACGTTGTTCAGTCGCAACCAAAAGGCGATGTTGTAAGTTTTCCCTCTTCGTTTAAAATAGTGGAGTTTGCGTTTGTTCCGGTTTTTACAGCGAGCTCGGTAACTACTGGGAAAATGCTTGTGTCGGAGCTGGCTCGAGACTGCTCGAGATTGCTTGACTATTAGTGGCTCGCGGTGTTGTGGGGATATAAAAATGTTATAAAAACGAGACAATTCTGTAATACCTACTGGAGGGTCGGATGTAAAATATTTGTGGCATCTTCAGTTCAGAGTTTTTTTGTAATAGGTAGTAGTTTTGCCATCGGCATGTGCCCTTGTAGACATTCAAGTTATTGTTGATGTTTGTAATAAAATATGTGACGATATAAGAATATATCGAAGACTAATATTTATGCCGCTGTATAAAAGTTTCTGATACGTAATTTAAGTGTAATAATTTGTTTTCAGAAAAGTTTTTTTTTCTAGTACAGTCAATAAACTCACGTTAGTTTAATGTTAATTTTGACGTAAACTATAAGAAAAAAAAACCATTATGTTATGATCGAGTTCCAATTAACTTGATTGTGTCGTTGGCCGCCGCGTAAAAAGTAACTACCTTCGGGATTGGTGCAATTTAAATTATTTTATACAGCACTTGACTCTAGACTTTATGCTTCTTCGGTAACAAGAAAAACATTAAAGACAGCAATAAGATATTGTTCTTCACTGTAGTTTTGATCTGCTGGGAGGAATTCACATTAAGACAATTTATTTTTTTACAATTCCGCCCGAGACAAATCATTTTTTTGTTCTGTATCATGTCGTGATTCTGTGTTGTCTTTTCGGTCAATAGTTTATTTAACACGTTTAGTGCTGGGAGCCCCGAGCGGAGCATGACGCTTTCTATTTCTTCGTAGAATAGACAGAGCTCTTTCTATACAAAGTGACATTTCGTTTCTCCATTTTTGACATCACACCGTAGACTTCCTTCCACAATCTGTCATTTTGTCTTACTTTCTAATAATCTTTGTCTAGGTCCTTTTATAAGTAGACTATTTTAGAAGAAAGTTTACTATTCCAAACTGTCAAAATCACACTGATAACTACACTATAAACGGTTATCTACAAAATCATGATTTGATTTAACAGGAGAGCGTTTAGATCGCAAAACTGTGAATAATTAATAGAATTATTATTCTAAACGCTCTCCTGTAAAATCAAATCATGATTTTGTAGATAACCGTTTAATACTTTGTGGCCGTGGAGACAACTGTCAGTTATCAGTGTGATTTTGAGTTTTGCGTTCTAAACAAAGAACAAAGCTATCTTCTGCTATTTTACATCATTTAGTTAATAGGAAATATTACCAGGGAAATGGTTAAGGCCAATATTACTGTAATTTTTTTTTGTTCTAAAATACGGTTCTTCGACATTTTGAGAAAAATTGTTGTAATTATCTTTATATAAATGACTTAATAACAGTAAAAATTTAGAATCAAACAGAAAAAAAAATACGTGTGGCACTCGAGGACTGCCGCGGTAAAGCTATTGCATAGCATATATTCAAAAATAAGAAGATAATATTGTTGATTTAAAATATATTTTTTAAAAAATACCCCTATACCCCCCCCCCCTAAATCGCAGAATTTACACAACCGTCAATGACGTCTGCCCTCACGCGTCTGCCCGCGTTCGGGTCGCGCACTCGGCGATCGCGCGTCATTGCCTATCCCCCGCCCCTCCACCCTCGTTCTGCGCGCCCGCCGTCGACTCATCGCAGGTCATTCTTATCGTTCTAACTTTTAAAATATTAGTCCAAATTACTTAGTGTAAAAGACAAATTTTATCTACATTAAATACCGAAAGCGATGAAGGTATTTATTTTGATACGAATTAACTAAATACTCTAAAATATGCAACTTAAAAAAAGTATTCAATTTAAATGTATAGCTCACTATTTTGGCTATAATGGCTTCCACATAAAAGGTAGATATATGCTGTCGCGGACTTTTATTTAGAACTCTTTAAGACAAACAACCCCACAATACATTCTTTTCATGTAACTCCAGTGGTTTAGGCAGCGCACGCAAAGATAGATCTCAGAGGGCAGGATTTTTTCCGACTTACTGGATACTTATCGTTATATTATGGCTAAATCACATAAAATCTTTATAAATTGTAGCCTATGTGTTATTCTGATATATAAGCCACATTACTGTAAAGTTTCATTAAAATCCGTTCGGTAGTTTTTGCGTGAAAGAGTAACAAACATCCATCCATCCATCCTCACAAACTTTCGCGTCAGGTTTTTTTTTCGTTACGGAATTTCTACATTCGGTCGCCGCGCTCAGAGTCTCCGATAAAAGCTATGCAATAGCTTAAAAATCCTATGACAAAATAAAGAATTTTGAGCCGAATTATGTAAAAGAGTGTATTTCGTAAAAAGTGCAGTTGACTCTTTCTACTTTGCTGCCGTCGTACTTTCTACACGGAACGTCATTTTTGTCTACTCTTTCGTCGACAAAACGGTGCTCGTGCTAAGCCTGCTGGAGGGCTCACTCTAGTCGCATATGGGATTCCGAGAGCCCTCGCGGACTCATTTTAAATATAGGTTTTTCTTAGCGAATAACATTATAAACTGTGAAAATTAAAGCTGTTGTATGTTTTAACAAGATTTATTAGTATAGGTATGCGTTGGTTTTAAAATACAAGCATTATCATTTTTTTTTTATTGTGCTAGGTGGCCAGTCTGTATTTCAGGTGTGGAAAACCATTTTCACGGTTACAAATTTAAAAGGTTGGACAACCCCTGTCCCGTGATCAGAGCGAGTTATTATACTTTTCAAAAATGTTATATTTTTTATCATTTGATGTGCCCACCCCACTAGTACATGAAAATACCCCCAGAGATATTACTACGTATAGCGACAAGACCCCCTGAAAACACGATTTTACTTCGTTTTACAGTATTTTATAACACGGTTTCAAACTTCATGCCGTTGACCGTCCGCGAGGGT
Source organism: Agrochola circellaris (assembly GCA_914767755.1). Lineage (NCBI taxonomy): Eukaryota > Metazoa > Arthropoda > Insecta > Lepidoptera > Noctuidae > Agrochola > Agrochola circellaris. The sequence continues at coordinate 21,091,332 of OU611843.1, read as the reverse complement.
TAACTTTAGCGCAAACGCAATGCCGTCGACCCTTCCGAAGGGTTCACTTCCAATAAGTATGGCAGCATGGCGTATGCGCTCTATGGAAAGTGTTAACGAGGTCAAAGAACATGATATTCGTTTGTTATTTCACAATGTCCTCGAAAACCTTTTTGCTTTTATGTGTGAGAAGTCATTTGTATCCTTGTGATGGTGTGGGTCTGGTTGTGTGGAGTGGTACTAACCTGCGGCGGCGCGGCGTCGGGGTGGGCGTCGTCGGCGGCCGCCACCGCGAGGGTGGTCAGCGCGGACAGCCACAGGGCGGCCACGCAGTAACGCATCTACGACAAGGAAACATTCTGCTTTACAACTATTCCATAAATTAAGATTTGTTCCCAAATAATGTTGAGTCACAGTATGACTGGTGCTTACGATGGGAGAACCTATTCGCAGCAAAAAAGATTGATATGCAAGCAGGAAGTAATTCCACTTTGCATTGTTATTGCATGGGTGTAACTTTTTGGAAGTAAGACACGCTCAGACGATCGTTATTAAAACATGACACGTGTATAGACAATTATTTATCTCTTTTGTCGACTGTTCATATAATGCACTGCGTTGCGTTGTGTAATTCTGGCTTTACGTCCACAGACGCGCAACATGTGCATCCTTGCCTCAGAAGTAAAAAAATAAAAAGTATACAAGTGTTGCCTGAGATGAATGCACCGCTGTCGTTAAACAGGCAGTGGAGGAGATTGAGGCGGAAGGCAGCTGAGCTTCAGCGAGATTGATCTCGAGGCAATAGATACAACACAGTGTCGTCTGTAACTCGAATGACTACAAAGAAGTGGAGCATGGATTCGTTAATAGTTAATTTATTCTGATGATAAAGCAAAATATAAAAATGTGCGCAGCGTAGGTAGTAGAAGAAATAATGAAGCCTATAGGAACATGCTTGAACGACAACAAATCGTTCTAATTTCCATCATTTTACTCATTCAAGTTTCAAACTGATTGACAGCGACGTAGCTGTGTGACGGCCTATCTAATTATACGCTACAGATATACGCAGTAACATTAAAAGGGTCACGTCTGTTATTACGACGGCAGGCACCTGCGACGTCCACGCTGTGGGAATAAAGATGTGTGCAGACGAGCCGGGTGTGCAAATGTCAGCGCGGTCTGCCGCGCGATAGGTCAGCGGTCAGCGCGACCGACACGCGCGGTTATTTACGTGTACTAGGATGGAAATAGCGATGACTTAGAAGCTCGGGTTGACACGTAGCGATAGTGCCTTTTGTGGAGCTACACGTTACGTGTTTTACGTTACCTATGTTGTTATTGTCATTGACATTTTGTTGTAAACACGTGACATTTTCTGAAGATTATATGAAGTAAATATTAACGTTATTTTTGTACTTGACTGAAATGTGGCTGTCTACACTGAATCTTTTCTTACTACAGAATTGTTTCCATCGTTTCTTTAACAATAATGAAAGTCCGAGAGTTTCAAAGGAGATGAAGAAGTTTTATTTGTTTCATTTTAGTCAAGCAACAGGCATGCTTGTGTTCACAAAGCGGTTACTTGGACTAGTTAAGTCTTGGAAGTTAGTGCAAACCGAGAGATGCATTCAGCGCGTCTTTGAGACAACTTGCGAACCACCGCTGTATTAGTAAGTACACTATTGTTGTATAAAAAAGCTATTTTAGTTGGATGTTAGTACAGTTTATGATTCGATCATTATGAATAAGTAAAGTGTTTTCTCTAAAGGAGTTCTTGTAAAATTCAAAGGAGCCTTCTTTATTTTTGTTCCATTCATGGAATGCCAGATGGAAGTTTTGACAAATTAAATTTCTAACGAATGAAAAGAAAGCCTTTTACCGTTTCAAGAGACATTTCTAAAGACTTGAAATGGTATGATTCTAAACTTTATCTTTCAGGTAACAGTTGGTAGTAAAGAGACTTAAATTACATCTTGAAGTAGCTATGAAAATGTTTTGAAAGTATCATATGAAGCAATTAATTTAAGGTCAAACCTTTTATTAATTGCCTTGGCTACCTGCTGGAAGTGGCCCCTAAGGGCCGGCAGTGAGCGGCCAACATTAACCATTTGAAATGGCGCGAACATTTGTAGCGACAGATTAGGCCTCGCAGCGAATGAGGGCCATTTGTCCCACAAATCGGGCGGCCAATACGACCCGCGCCGACCCGCACCGACCCGCAATGTATCATGCTCGATTCCTGAACGTTAGCACGTCAATCTGGATGTATTGTAACATATTGTTGAGAATTTCTGTAATTCTATTGCTAATAGAGGTGTAATGGAGGTTGTAGACCCTAATCACGCTGAGAAACGAATATTGTTGCTTGGAGCAATAGTAGGCTTAGAATGGCTATTTTAGAAACTGTACCTACATCCGACACGGTTTATATTCTTTTATTGATGATCAAGCTGTTGTGGTCACTACGCTAAAGGACACAAGTTATGTTTTCCCTAAAATTTTAATTTAAAAAGCTTACTGAGTTGGTCACATATGTAATTGATAAATGCGTTATAATTGCCTTCCACATTGAACAGAAGTCGAACCCTTCGTTTGAAGTTGTATCAAAAACCCGTGCATGTGTAATGTAATGTAATTATGATCGCGTCGCAGGTTGTGTCGAAGCGTGTCGTGTGATGTGTCGTGTCAACAAATTAGCGATCATGTCGCCGCGGTGTTTGTGAAGTACACACCGATGTCACATGGCACAGACGGACAGAATATCTTCTCTATTCGATACACGAGTTTTTAAATGTTAAGCTAAATAAAATTATCTTTCAAAGCGCGAGCATTCGTGTCTGCAAAGTAGAGCTTTTTACTGAGGACAAGGTCGCGTTTATCTGCAGTCTCGACTGATGGGATGCGACGGTGTAATTAAAAACAAAACACGATTGAAGATGCTTTTTAATTTTCTCAGAATATAGATTCAGAGTCTTTGTTATTGGTATTTCAGGTAAATATGTGTAATTCTACGTATTCTTCCACACTATTTTAAGCGATGTTTGGAATGTAACTTCTGCATGTATTTCGTAAGCTTACGGCCACACATCATACCGACGCGTGTCGCGCTCCGAGCCGCAACTTGTCGCCGAGTTTGCTTCAACACTTAGATAACGAATTTGAATAGTTTGCGGTGTAAGAGGAGATCTGAAGTAATGATTGTAATTGTCACTGTCTCAAGTTGTATTAAATAGTATATAATATGTCTCAAGTATAACGCTATTGTGAAATTAATAAAGTTAGAAATAAGATGGTGTAAAAATAGAACCCGTTAACAACACAAGTAGTTAAAATTTGTGATGAAAGTATGTAGATAATAAGTGAAAGAACATCACACAACATCAAAGTGCTCATGTTCCTTTACTGGCACGAATAGAAAACAACCACAGAAAGGTGTTCAGTCACCAAACTTGCACAGCCAGCACTACTTCAAACTAAATTCAATAACAAAGGTCAACTGGATTAGAGTTGAATACAAAACAGTGTCATTGTCTGGCTGGTGTCCGGTGTCCGGTGTCCGGCAGCGGGCGAGCCGCGCTGGGTGCTTGTCTGGAAAACTTACTTCAACGAATCTATTTCCTTTCACGAGTCGTTTAACTTCTATGCCACTATGTGGTCAACTTTCACACTATTGTGTTAGAACTGAACTTCATAAAAATATTTCACTTTTCTTAAAAAAACATTGAGATTATTATTAGCGAGCTCGCTAACCTATCAATATTCAATTATGGAGGGCAACTTTCATCTGATATCTGAAGAAAAACAACTGTAAACAAAATTCATTAGACGTACCCTAAATACATAATGAGCTATTTAATATACCGACCAGTATCTGAACGAAATATTATTAGAAATTATTTAATAGCATCGACAATTCGACATACGTGCTCTATACGACTAACAGGCGTACTTAATCACCAGTGTGTCTCCCAAGTGTGGTGTTGGGCCCTATCGCCCTTTTGTTGGGCCCTATCGCCCTTTATAGAGCCCTCTATCGTAGCGGCCCTTGGGAGATAAAATAGATATTATTTTTTTATATATAACATGTACTTTACAATTAACGCTGGGATGAACTTACAACAAATACCCACTACTAATTTACACACAATACTACTGGGCACCTACGTGTTCTCGCAACAATAACAGTAGATACTCAGGAAATTGAATGATTAAATCGGTGGCATCTGTGACGTAGAAACAAAAGCGGTCCGCAACTCCGGCATAGAGCGGTGTCGTGCAGCGGCGGCGCCGCGTCTGCACCGCGAATTGTGGCGCGACGCGCGGTTAGCACGCGACTAGGAGGTAAAGCTCGCGATAAGGCTACGAACACGAAGTCGGCGGGCGCGGGAGGGCGTCGACGGCGGCGGCGCGCCGAGCGACGCGTTTCAACGAATAGATTTATATGGAACTGGCTTCGAAGACAGCAGCGCGGGGAGCGTACGAGCGATGCGCACCAGTCTAGCGGTTCGCGTGCGTCTGCACTGATGTAGTGGTATGCATTTTATTTTTTGCTTTTTTACGTCGCTGTTTAGACAGTTCGTTCGCGAACAAAGGCACAAATTTCTCATTACACAACACTACGCCGCTCTAGTGCCGCGAGATCTGTCCGCTGGCTTCAAGGCCGGGTCTGCGTTGCCGCGCCGCTTCCACCCCGCAATCGCTGACTGTGAGACCGAGTCCTAAAAGGCGCGTGTCCTAGAATGGAGCGGTTGTACCTATAGATACGCGTCAAGTAGTGTTGTGTGACACTGCAATTTAACTACAGTTGTAGTTAGGTATGTGAGAGATTAGGTAATTCGCTTGTCTATTGTTCAGTTTGCGGTTCCTATCATAGGTCAGCCGGGTTATTCCCAAGGGTTTTGCGAAAGGCAAAGGCTATTGGGTACAGAAGACTTTAACAACATTTTCCGTTGACGTATTCATTAAAACATGAGAAGTACCTTTATGTGTCATTTAGTTTAAACTCGCCTCTCCTGTATTCTCATTATCAACAGTAACCATAAAAACATCTGCTTCACTCCTAATGCAAATGATCCATTTCTATTTTGTGAAAGTGAGAACGTTGTAGGCCTAGTAGACTGTAGATTTGTTCACCATTGTCATATTTTGTTAAGTACCTGGTACTTGCCTACACTGTCCTCCCATAACTACTAACACTGTTATTTTAAAATTTTGTAAAAGCTAATTATTATTAAAGAGTAAAAGTTTCTTGCCGGCTCTTCTCCATAGGAAACGACCAATTGGAACCGTGCACCTAGCTTATGACGTTTCATACAATACGGCCGATATAACTTGGCCGTTCCGAACTTCGCGCAGAAGGCTGCGCAATAACATTGTTTAGGAACCAAATGGTGACATGCGGCGAGTGTGAGTGAGAGAACATGCGCGTTTGTTCGTAGTGCCTGTGTTCAGAGCTGCCAAGTTATATCGGCCGTATTGTACGTGCCCATGTAGGTTTATGTGAAATAAAATATTTTTATTTTTATTTTGAAGGAAAATTGAGCTTTTGCGCTGTTCAGTCTCAACACTCTCACCTACTTATGTATAAAAATGATAAAATTAAAATAAATGCATCTTCTGTGTGTGTGCACCGTCAAGTCAAAACATGGTTTATAATAAAATTAGCCTCAGCTGAAAGTTACATGTTCGAGTTGCAGCAAATACCTAAGCTAGCTTAATATCTTGTCAATATAGGTATCAGCGCCCAGTCGCCACCCTCATTATCATTGAAGCTGATGTTATTGTTCCTAGCCTAGAAAAGATTTCGCAGCACCCACAGTAAGGAGCGGACTTCATACGAGTATCTATCTACCTATCGTCAATTTAGCGGTATTAATCACTACTGTGTCTAAGTCCGCCCACACAAGTACACTGTAGGGTTATTTAGTTTTAATTGCCACACACATTACAATAAACTAGCTAGCCTCCGTTTTGATAACTTTAACGCAAATCAGTGTGAATAACAAACTGTATGTTTATGTTAAAAGCTTCCTCCGAATGCGGGAACTTTAATTTATAGTTAGTTAACAATGAGCTGGTTATGTTGTATTTGCAAATAAACATGATTAATAGTGGTGCCGTGAGTCGCGAGTTCGTGTGGCTCACAGTGGCTCAGTGAGCTCAATGAGCTCGGTAAGCTCATGTGGACACTGCTCTTATTCGCACAATGGACTAAAGGACATTTGAATTAAACTACATATTATACATTAACAAATTAGGGGAATAGATTCGTTATTCGGTGCGCACAACGTGCGCTTGGGTTGTGAGGATGGAATCATTCCTGAAAATGCGCTGAATTTTATTTTAATTATTATAGTCGTTCGTCGTCTATAGTTATCTACACAAATGACAGGACTTCTGGTCTAGAAGCTGAAGTTTAATCATTTAGGTACCTAGATAACGTGATTTACATGAAACCAAGATGAAAGGAAGAATAAATTAAAGCCAGCTTGGCGGTTTAAAGCCGGATCTACGGATCAGGTAATTGTTTGTCTACTAGGGAAGTCCCAGTCATCCAGAAGTGGAAGTTGTGTCCAACAAACAGAAAGTGTATAGATTCCAAACCTTTCGTTCATGAAAATGGCAGATGGATCAGACTTGTAATATGTTTTTGCCCTTCAATCCTTCGCCAGACATGATAAACGCTGATTCTCAAAATGCTCAACAAGTCAGATTTCAACAGTCAGTTTATCCTCGCCAGCGGATTGAAACAGATTGAACACTGAACAATCTGTCCTGCTAGGGTTGCCGCGTCGACGTATGTAGAGCCATGGCGGTCATGCGTCAGCACTCTTGTGTCTCAAATGTCGCTGACGTTTTGGGAATGTTCAATCATCTTACTAATTGTCAGCATTTCTTGAAAATTATTTATTCCTCCTGTTTGAATAAGCCAAACGAACCACTCAAAGGTACTTATTGGGATCTATAGAAAAGTATCATTAGGTACCTCTATACACGAACACAATGCCTACATTTAAATGTGCTAAATGTTAGTATTTATAAGACTTCAGTTCGTACTTTTGACAATTTCTTTAGAAATATTTCAGTTCGTCCAACATTCTCCACTGTACTACGACACATAGCGCGCGAGCTGTGTCAGCACATGTGATACTGCGTCCCATCGGAACGCTTCGATGGCCGACAACGATGTCATCTACATATACTCGAAAAAATACGCACAGGATGAATATATTTTATTAAGAAGGAATAAACCAAGATTTTAAACAGGCCTTACTTTTCTGAGCACTATTTTACAATGTAGAATTGTCTTCACAATTCTGCAGATGGAGGCCAAACAAAGACATTTATATATCTTACATTTAAGTATCTTAAATCTCTTTAAGGCCAAATGACTGTTGTGAGTACACCTCAATCAATTTGGCTCAACATTGCTGTATTGTAGAGAATTTTATGCTTAATTGAAGGCATTTTAGAAGTATCCAAAGCAATTTAGTAATATGTAACATTAGTGCATTGAACGCCTCTGCCAATTTTTTCCCCGAAGAAATAAAAAAATAGGCAGTCTAGCAAAAAAATAGGGAACTGCCGACAGAAGTAAACTTAAGACTTTGGAATAACTGTGGAAACACAGTTATTCCAAAGTCTGATGATTTTGAATTTATAAATTAATTATATTAATAATTAAACAAAATGTATATTGAAGTTATTAACATTAGTCTGGTTTTCACATCTATTGGGAATCCGAGCAGTAATTATAAACATTTTCATATAGTTTATTAATTATTCATCAAAACATGATGGGCTGTGTACTTATAAATGATTATTTATCCACTTTCTGTCGATGACACACAAAAACACTTGGTTTTCAATAAAATTCTCAGGAGCACGCACTCGCGTCCTTCAAACTTACTTCTATAGTTTGATCGAGACCGCTGTTCTGCGCCTAAGGTATGAGCGCGGCGAGACGCGAGGCAGTGCAGTCCCCTGATTCGTCAACGCTCACGGTGTCCCGCCGCTCATTCGTCATTGCTGCCTATATGCACTTCTGTAGGCGGGGGACTATACAGCACGACAGCGCGAGCATGTCGGTGACGCGAATCCATAAGTTTATCCCCTACCAAAAATCACCCAACGCGCCTAAAGAAGTTTTCATTAAAAAAATACGTGATGTGTTATGTGTTACATTGAACGCTATCCAAACTACATTCATAAAACTCTAGTATCGATATACCAAACCCAGCGCTATCTCAATTTGCCAACAAATGCTCCGCGTGATTAGGAGTCAATCGTCCCACAACGAGACGCGGAGGACCTCCACACTACTCCACAGTGAGTGTTACCGAGCGGACTGTTACTGCCAGCTAGAAAACTATTATATAGACGGTTAGTACTAAGATGTCTAGATTGTGTGATCAAGTCTTATAGAAAGGTATTAAAATGGTAATATCGAACGATTACAGGGAATTATCGTTAATTTGAAGCATACTCGCGTTTGATTTTATAGGGTCTCTAGATGCCTTTAGATTTTAAAATATTGCGAGTATTGAATTTTTAATAAAGGATAAGAAGACAGAATGATTTGTAGACGCTTTTCATGTTAATACCGGCTTTTAAACATTATTTTGCTCGTAGCAAAATAATGTTTAGGCACCTAAGTCACAACGCGAAAACTATGTCCCAGTGAGAAAAGTAGGTACCTATAGGCCAGTTTTATAATGTTCGTTAGTGGTCCATATAAATATATGGAATAAGCTGAATTCATGGTATGTACATTCTATTTAAACTGTTGTTTAAACTACATCCTCATTTTTGAAGTCGGTTATAAATGCAATCTTGCTTGTTATAAATACATATACAACACTTAATACCAACTTAAATTCTATTTCCAAATTAAGTTTTCTATTTAGCAGCTGTTTATGTGTTAAGTGTTTGTGGCTCATTAGCCGAGTTTAGAACAAAGGGCTACGTCCTCCCCGTTCCTCACCGCAGTGCAACTTAATGAGAGTTTTGACCAACTGCTAGGAGCTTACGGCGAGTTATGTGTTTAGAAGTTTTAACAACGTTTTTACTGGAGAAGAGTTTATACAAAATGTTGGTGACAACTGGAATATCACTTTGTGTGAATAAAAACCTTGGATTAAAGTTAGTTCGTTCAGGAACTTTTGTACATCATGTACTCATTGTTTCAATGGCGAATGACTCACCTATGGAAAGGTAACTTGAGAATTATAGGTACGTACCAAGAATATTTTGGACATATAGGGGTATCGTGTTACCCAGTAACTGGGTTGTGGAGGTCAGATAGGCAGTCGCTCCATATAAATACTGGTATTCAGTTGCATCCGGTTGGACTGGAAACCGACCCCAAAAATTGTTTGGGAAAACGCTAGGCAGATTCTATGATTTTGGTGACTTGCAATGTATAGGTCTGAGGCATTTCAGAAAAGGTTACATGTCATGTGAAGAGCAACCTTTTTGAATGTATCCTTTTCCGACAGCGACGAGTCTAGTCATTGTGTAACAATTTGTTTGTGGCGCTGACAGCCGGTATGCCTACATTTGTGTTGTAAGAAATATGCACCTTTTGTTGAGCAAGGCTTAGGCGAAACATTTCAGCAAGTTTCAGGAATCTACGAAAACGACTTATTGATGTTTGTGGGAAGCAAAGAAGGGCGTTTTAATTTATTAAAACTCTTCAGATTTTTTTAAAAAACAAGGGACAAAGTAGGTCGCTGTAATTTAATATTGTTTCCGTGACTTTGAGAGCCGTCTGATCATCACATCACAGTAACTCTCACTAGATCCATTAGGCTTTCGTTTGACTGGATCCAATTGATTCCAACCAGCCTCTCTACATCGATACTTGAGTCGATCCTCGCTCGCGTTGTTTACGAAACATTCGATTCTATTCTGTAAGTCGAATTAAGATGGCGGATTTATTTTCGTTACATCACACTTTCGATGTGAAAAGAAATAGATTTTTTTGTAATCGCTACTTTGCTCGCTTTCGTGGAAGATTATAAGTTACCAACGTATATCGAACTACGTGATCCAGACTTTGAATTTAATTGTTTAGTTTATACATGTTTAAACGTTAAGGCGAGAATTTGAATATTTTCAACGTGATTCTGTGAAAAGTTTATCCATTTTGTGGTTCAATATAGATTTATTATACGTTAAAGTTCGGAGTAAAGATAAACCAAATTTGTTCGTTTGACTTCCCCGAACTTCTCGCTGAATGTTTGACTTCTACCTTGATTAGTGCAAGCAGTACACAGTACAATACGCTATTTATATTTGTTCCGAGAGTCGTTCCGTATCGTTGACAGTTGACGTGAAGTGAACGGTTCGTAGAACAAGGCGTTCGATTGCGATCGACTGACGCGTGCGGTCGGTACTGCAGTATAAATAGGATATCGATGCGATGACCTGTACGCTGTGCCCCCACCGACGTAACTAGACCTCCCTCGTACCCTCCGTTCAATGTAACAATGAATAAAATCATAAAAACTGCGTGCGACTAGCAGCTCATGCTAAGCTGGTCATCACGTAAGATTTCATTCTGACTGAGTAGGGATTATTTGCGTCATCATGTGACGTTTTATACTTAGCGCTATAAAAATATAATCGACATTTAGTTAACAGGCTGTCTACAACTCTACATGGAGTCTTATAGTCAGCCGCTTATGAGCTGAAATGATGGTGAGCGATCAAAAGTTTTCAGGAAAATCTCGGGTTTGCCAAACTACATCCAGTCACTGCTTGTTACGGACTATCTGGTATTGATTACGAGTGTTATATTATGTTTTAACTCGCATCGAACTTTCCAATTCGCTTCGTTGGATAAGTAGTGGATCCACTTACTGCTCTCCTTTATTCTGAACACCGTGGGTATGTGGTATATGGGAGATAGGGATCGAGACAATTTGCTACAATTGCTTCGTTTGTATCGAGCACTCGCTATTACATGAGAGCCTTCACTGATCCTGCTGAATTGTATTGACATTTATAAGTACAAGAGGTAATTCCAAAGTTAGTTATAAAAATATAGAGCACTTACTTAGATTATATTTTAAGGATTAGTAGTTACACATACTTATATTATTTTGCGTAGTGTATTAATTTTGTATATTAATAATAATAATAATTCCAGTCTGTTACTGTCCCACTGAAGCGCAAAGGCCTTCTTCGCCTCTCTGTATGAGAAGAGTCTCATACAGAGAAGGCTGCTCAAGACGGGTTGGCGATTTCAAACTCATTTTAACTATAAGTCCAAGTTTCCTCACGATGTTTTCCTTCACCGATGTCAGTAATGTGCAAGATAAACTCACAAAGTACATATGAATTGAAAACTCACATTCGTACTTGCCTGAATTTGAAGCCACAACCTCGTGCATGAGGGGCGAGGCCTTTACTGCAGGGCCATCACTACCAATTACATTTTGTATCTATTATTAATTCAAAATATTGACTAACCTCCAATGGTAATTGAATTCCATTCTAATGATGAAATATTAATCGCCTGTAGAAATGTAGACTGTACTTTAAACTGTAATCGATACCCATGACTACTGCTGGCACTCGGCAGCACTCGAACTCTGACATTCATTCTTATTGATTGTCTCACAAATTACTTTCCTGGAAGTAATTATGTGGCAAGTTCACTGTATCGATACTCGTGAATGCTAATCGATGAGTTGTTCCACCAAGCAACGCATTAGAGAATGTCTTGACAATGTTGTCAATGGATTTAGAGATAAGTAGATGTTGATGCTGTACTTTATCATCTTTGAAAAGCCCGGTAGGTAAGTTTGATCGATCTACATTAGTAGATTTTAAGGTAAATCTACACCCACACATGGTAACTGATGTAAAAGGGACAAGTGATATTTTTTATAACTTTTATCATTTATTGTCTCCTGGAATCAATCACAAAGTCTAATGGTAACATTATTTTAATGTTCCTTTTATTTAAACTAATAGTAGAAACTAGTAACATTGAGTAGTTTATACGAGCATCAAAATGGATGTTCCAATAACCAGGACAGTTAGGGGCAGTCTAATGTGTGACATTATGCCGACAAATGGCGTCACACTCACACAGCGAAAGATACCTCGTATCGCTGTTGTGGCAGTGGACGATAATGGATCTGTCACTTACGGAGTGGTTAATGTAACTGCATTTATGGGAATTATAAGTTAAAGGTCCTAGTGAGTTGTAATAAAGTTCATTCTGTTTATTACTGAATACAAGGTACATCTACAAAGATAAACATGTTGCAGAGGTAAGTGTAAACAATGTATCAGGCAAGGTAACAAGCATGGAAGGATCCCGAACTACTCTTTATGGCGTGGGAATTTTTCAAGTACCTACAGGATATTTCTGGCTGATACACAAGGCAAAAATACAGTTTTCAGTACGCAAAGCTGTCTTTTAAAATCGTCATTGCTCCGTCGTCTGTGTGTGCGGGCGCATTGTCACTTTGTCCTATTAACTATGTTTTGTTTTATAACCTGCGCGGAACGTCGAGCCAGTTGCAGCCAGTTGTTTTATGAGTGTGCCGCGTAGTGTGGTAGTGACTGAAAGTTGACATGCATGTGCATTATTATTAATGGCATTTAAATTTCTTTCATAATTGGGATTTGAATTTGAAATTGAAGAGAATGTAAAATCGAGAAGTCCAGAAAAATGTAAAATGTAATGAAAATTTTTGAACATTTTATGAAGTTTTAATTTTAGGAAATAACAATGGTAAATTGTTCGATGAAGTAATTGATCTATGATTTCCGGACCCTTATCAATGCGTAAACGTTTTATACAATTTAAATAGTTTGGTAATGACAGGGTTACGTTCGGGAATAGTGATGGGACCGCGAGAATATAATCGGTCAAGTGATGTCAAATCGTCGACTCTGAGTGACTTATGAATGATTTATGAAAGATGAATAGGCTGGAACAGGAAAACTAGGAAGTAGTCGACACATACACCCACTCTTATGTGTGGGTGTATGTATTAATTAACAGCAACATACACCCACACATAATAATAAGCAGTAAAACACGCATTAACGAGACTTTTCACCAAAACTTGTAAAGCGTGTAATATAACTGAGTTTATTATGTGCCCTCAAACTTACTCCCATTGTGCCTAAATTGACACCCGCCAAAAATTCGCTTACAATGCCAGCTTCTGAAGTCGCCGAATCAGAACTAAAAGTCGGCGTCGACTTCCGAAGTGTATGTCAAAGTTGAATGGTAAGTAATGTCGGTTACTTGTTGATTTCAAACTCATTTCGGTGGGCTTTTGTTGTCATTGGCGGTGAAATTTTAATTTATTTTTTAATAATTTTATACGAGACTTGATTTCAAACTTTTATGTAACTTAATCATTGTTAATCACTAGTAATAGACTAAATATCAGCTGCTTAGTTCAAATAATTTAAAACCGTCAAACTACTTTGATAAAAAAAAAAATAACAGAGTAAGAATAGTTAGAGATATTGCAAATCTATTTTTCAATGTTCGTAGTCAAGAAATTGGTCATTCAATAGCAACACAATTTGTCAACGGGACGTGACCTGCGGGACCCATGTCATGTCGGTCGTATGTGATCACGTGAAACATTCCAGGATGATGTCGACACCTGTGTCGCCGCTCTCAGGGCTGTTTAATATAATATTAAACGACTATTATATAGCAAAGTGGAGTGTTAGCTTTTGTTGTTCTGCTGCAGTTTTGACATTTGCATCGAAAGAGAAAAGCATAATCTCGTAGTTAATGAGATGAAAATCAATGTTGAAAGAGACAGATTTGCTAACAACAGAGGTTTGTTAAAGTCAGTTAAGAATTAAGAGCGGAATATGAATAATCACGTTTACTAATGAAGTCTGCAAAGTTTAAATCCTGATTATAATGATAGCTTCAATCTGGTTAAGAATTAACTCTCGTCACCTGTCTAATCCTATTGTGGAGATAATAACACTTTATCGAGTCTAGATATAAGTGCGGCGGAGTGAAATCAGCTCAAACAAACTATTTGTATTCGTGTAAGACAATTGTAATCCTCGGCTAGGGCTGGCACTTGAGCGTGCGTCTGTGAGCGCTGTGGTGACGGTCCACTACCTGCCTCACGGGGCACGGGGGCTCAGCGGTGTTTAGGGACGATACCTACCCTGTCTGGACAGTGAATCTTTCGATTTTCTTTTAAGGTTCGAGCTAAATGACAGTCTAGTAGTAGTAGTCAGTCAGCTAAGTGTACAAGAAAGTAAAATTAAGAAGTATTAGGGATTCGTTTTATTACTTCATTATTTCTCAAATTAATACTTTTTATAGATCATCAATGACTTATTGATCAAATTAACAAGTAAAACCCACCCTTGGTTGAAGAAACTTTCTATTGTGTAGGCTTTTACTAGATGAATGAAGGGCCTGTCTTTATTGCGGTAAGGATCACTTATTGGGGCAACCCTGCGTAGGCTGGAGCAGGATCCGACACTAATCGCACGGTAATAGCGATAATCGAATAGACTCGAATATAATTGAATCGAGTCGATTATCGGCTCACTGCGATTAGTAAACGATCCGCGTGAACAAAATTAATTAAACAAGTTTGCTCCTTGTCGCGGCTGGTATGTGGCACTCGTCACTCCTCAGTGAGGAGGACGAGAAAGCCCTTACCTTGTGGTTGGGAGCAGGAGATGAATGGCTTACCTGAAATAGAAAGAACATTTTTTACAAATTGCCGGAATATAGAAGTAGAACACGGATAAATATAGAACAGTAACTGTGGGATTAGTTGTTTATGTTAACCATTCGGTTCTTGGTTTGCCGACTTGCCATTAGCACCTACTTAAGTAGGAAGGCCAAGAACTTGTGTAAATACTTTACCCATTTATGATAACTAGTGGTCGCCCAGAGGTCGAAATTCAATACTCAATACTTTATTGCATTCCATAATGTGAGATAATACAGTTGGTATGTTAGACATTGTATCAATCATGGACCCTGTCGGGCACAGCACAGTTAATTAAATGATAATAGGAGAGAGGATGAAGGCGCTTTTTTTTAGAAGAATTAAATGAAAATATATTACTTTAAAATGTTATGTAGCTTCTTTGGTATTTATATTTTGTATCATAATTATATTTAATTGCGTAATTATAATCCTATTTGTATGAGTCTATGTGTATGAGTCTTAATATTTGGGTTTAATTTATTGCATGGTTATACTAAAATTATAAAAATATTCAAATGATTAGTGTGTCTTTATTATTGAAATGAGATTTAATTAGCTATTTATTATAATTAATTTAAGTTTATAGTATAAGAGTGAGAGTGAGTGTGAGTGTGTGAGTGTGTAGTTTGTAGTATTCGATCATAATTCATTAAACTTTTAAGTTTGATAGGATAGTTCATACTAATTCCATGCTGCCATGTCATTATTCTAAGGTAGCCATCTTTAACCATAAACAGAAGAGTGTGTATATGTGTCAAACGCATGGTAGTGTGTAATGTTTTTGAAATTAATTTAATTTATGTCTAAATTATATTAGGTATATAAAAATATTAGCTTTCTGCACTCTTTCTCCATGTAAACTGTATCTGTGCCCATACTCTTCCGTCCCGTATTTTTTGTAAAAAGGGTACAAAGTTTTTGCTTCACGTAGGTATTCATCTATAGATCATTTATATTTTATTGTTCGATTCGACAAAAACTAGTTATGCTTTAGTGATTTTCGTAGCTCCGCGCTAGTCAATAAAAGTTTATTTAGTATATACAAGAAAAATTATGGTTACTTTTCATGAAGTCGAACCATACGGTTTTGTTATCATTTGTCGGCAACAGAGGCAAAACTTATACACAAAGTTTAAACGAAATAATTTAATTACTTATACAAAATATACTCGATTCAGTATTCTCGCGAAACAAAACAAATATTTTACGTAACTTTTGGGAATATGGGAAACATTTCAATTATAGGCATATTATGTTATGAATGTTAAGTTAGTGAGGAACCAAAACGAAGTGCTTTAAAGAATCAAGCGAAGCGAACTTTTATTTACTTGTTAGTTTTGAGAAGATAAGAGGTAGTTATTTTGATAAAATAAATGTTTAGGCTAATTTCAGTAGGTACGGTTATAAAATGACATGACAAAAAACGAAGAGTTTTATCCTTCTTTTCAGCGACAACCACATAACTTATACCCACGGTACTTCTGATTAAGGTGGGAGGTGATTAAAAACTTAAATAGGAAAATTTACCAGGAAGTAGAAACACTTGCAGGCTAATCACCCACAAGCAAAGTAACCTAAGTTTTTTACAAGCAAGTAACTTAACCTCAGATTGAGACTCCTTTCAGTCAAACTAATTTAACTTAGTTTATTTAAAAATGGCTCATTTTATTAATGAGTGATGTAGATGCAACTTGCAGAAACTTGCGGCAACTTATAACGACGCTATGATAGTTTGTATCAATTATGTAAATACTTGCGAATACTTTCAGTGTCACATAACAGCCGGTTAACTTAACGTGAACTTAACTATCTAAAGAATTAATGTGAAGTTAGTAGTGACTTAGCTAGTGAGCTAAGCAACGCATCTCTTAAATATTCATGAACACTGTTTTAATTATATTTTTAAATGGAAAGCGTAATTACAAATTTGTGCAATGTTAGAGTTTATGGAAATATTAGTAACTGGTTGAGTTAAAATGATTGCCGAACAGTTAGGTACATATTTAGTTTGATTTCGTAAAATCAGCAAATGGTAACTGTTTATTTGTGTACATGTACATTTTACAATTTCCATATGGATTCGATTCAAATCCAAAACTTTGCCATGTGACTTCGAATTAAGTTAGCTAGCTACCAAGGTAGCTAGCTAACTTAATTCGAAGTCACATGTAATAACAAGTAACACACACGTAAGTAGTCACATGTAAGTTAGTAATAACTAACTTACTGTTCAATATATTGTTTGTTTACTTTATTTTTTTGTATAAAGCTGTACACTAGTAATTTATGTATGTGCAAGTGCTACCGTTTAGTATTTATTATTAGCAAAGTGTCAATCGATTCAACTTACTCACTTATTCATTGAGCACATCGATCGTCTTGGGGCAGGTAAGTGCCCACCGCAGCCCACGGCGGCCCAAGGCTGGGGCACGTCATGAACCGTAAACATTAGATACTCACGGCGGCAGCACTTCTTTAAAGGTAGAATACTAAAATATCCTGCTCATGCTTACGTGACGTCATACACTCAGCAACGTCAGTGTCTTTCGTGTCGGCCATCTTTGATTGTATATTCAAAACTTGCCCGCTTACATACTTGAGATACTTTTTTTGTGACTTCATCAGTTATGATACAATATGTAGGTACCACCTTTGCTAGTAGGGTAGGTAGACATCAAATATCTGTACCAATATCGGTATCTTCCCGAAACTCTACTTCACTATCAAAGGGTTGGAAGACGACCAAAAGTTTAGTTAGTAGTTAGTTTAAACTTGGCGACTGTGGCCATACTATTGTTGTCATGATTATATTACATGAATAAACATGATCAGTTGGTCGTATCTTCGGTGTGAACGTTTATTGTCTACGGTTACATGCTTCCGCTTAGAATTGAAAATTACAAAAGACATTGAAATAGTCAGGAAACATGCCAGTTATGAACCTGAAGCCAGAACAAATTTTCAAATTATCTGTTTGATAGTACACTTTACTAAATAGTCCAATCCACGTATTTAGTGGTCGAGTTGAAGTAGTGTAATTATATAAGGAGTAATGGAGTACCACAATAACTATACAATTAATGGTAAATAATGGTAACACGAACAAGCCTAAAAACAATAGTTTTAATTGTGTCGATTATTGACTGCAATGTCGAAAGTCTAAGTTACTAGTTTAGAAAACCATTAAGTATTTTGTTATAGACTGAATTAGAATTATTAATAGGCTTTTGGTAACGAGGTGTCTAAAAAATATAACAAAGAGTTGAATAAAGACGCGGAAAAAATTAAGTTCTTCAAGAAAGTGCATATTAGGTTTACAATGACGACCAATAAATATCCAAATATTAACTTCATACATTAACACATTGACACAACTGTTAAAATAAGTTAGTATGTCAATATCATCGAATCGTACTGTTTGTAATACTTGTCTCAATTAATTCCAGCCTAGTTACAAGGCTGCACAGATATGAAAACAGTCGTTAAACATGTCTGTCTGAGCCTTGTATCGATTTAGGACAGCTTTTTATTACAGATTTTTATGAAATCAATGAATATTTATTTCGGACTGGTCCTTTTTTACTAAGAAACGAGGCTGTTTGATGTACTGAATAAACATCGATATGTGAAACCAGAACGATGGTAAGTACAAGTACTCCTAGCCTTAGAGACTTAGTTAAAGACTCATGTGTCTACAACTGGTTTGTTGAGAGTAACATGTACCTACTGAATATTTCCCCCGAAAAATTCTGAACTGAGCTACCTACCTACGGCTAATTTTCTGCTAAATAAAGCCTTCATTTATATGAAGATATAATTTAATGTTCCCAAGTTTGAGGTTCTTATTTTGCGTCAATTGTAAGTTTGAAATAAAATAAATGATAAATAATGTATCGTTTCAGCATGGTTAAGTCGTCAATTTGCCGTAAAATGCATCGGTGCAGACCTGCTGATTGTTGTGGAATCATTTAATTAATGGCTGAAACAATCAATGGTTCCACACTGGAATACGTAATGCAACAACTGTAGGTAGGAAGGAGTGCATGTGAACAAAGGCCCATCATAATGAATTTGGTCCTAAGAGGCGACCGAAGAATTTATGCCGAGAACATGGAAGACAATATCTAACACAACACGGTTAGGGTGTTCATACATGTGTGTTTTACTTCCTGTTATGCTAAACATGACTATACAATATCACCTTCCAACTTAGTTGGAAAACCGATATTCAGCAGTGAGCTGATTTGATTACCGATAGGTACTTATTCAAGTAACGCCGCGGCACAGATATTAGTTGACATATTGTCAATAATTGTGTAATATTAGGAGCAGTAACATTAGCACTAATTTACTTATTTGTCCGTTTAAAATGAATTGTATTTGCAATACTAGTTGTAACCGCGTGTTCGATTGCGTAGTTTGAAATAGAAAATTATTTCATGAAAACAACTTGCTGAACGAAAGTTTTTTTTTTAATAAATTAGTTCCCTTAATCAAAACTAATTTCATTAAAGGTATAAAAAAATAACTGTCGGTGTAAGTGGTTAGGTCCTATAGGTTACCTATTTTAAAACTATCGTTAGTTATTCATTAGTGTCAGAGAGGTTTATAATGAGAAAGGTAAAAAAAAAAACGTAATACTATGGCAAATCAGTGCTTGATTATTGACTTATATTAGTAATAAATATCAAGCGACTCTTTTGGAAAAAATATTATTAATTTCCCTTTCTTCACACAGACGCTTTTTATATATTTAATAGTATTTCGAGAGATAACCGTCAATACTATGTGCTCAGGTGTTTCACTATATTGTTATGTAGGGCACCTGTAGAGAGTGGGCCACCTTGCGAGTCTGTCCTGACAAGTGAAATATACAGTTAATAAGTGCTGACCGAACGATACAGCAGCTTTATGAGCAGGTAATTATTTTACTCATTCTGTGAATTAATGACATAGTTGACTGGGCACCGCACACAAAATCGATAAAGTTAAAGCATAGTTCGGTAGATCTAAATAATGAAGTTGGTAAGCTGAGAATCCGATCCTTCCAAACACAATTATTCTGTGTGACAAGTTAGACAAATGCCGCCCAAAAATGTTGCAAACATTTAAATTACAGTAAATTCCCTCCGCCTTCGACCCCTAATGTTCGGGATTACTGGTTCGTTCGTGCACATAATTGATAATGTTTTTGAATGCAGTTAAATCATTTCATGTTACAATTTTGCTATTCTAAACATGCTTGTGGTGGCAGCATCTGCAATTTTTTGTACAGGATTGTATATACTAATAAAAATAAATAACATGGGCACATTTACGATAAATACCTCAACAATTAAAATAGAGCACAGTTACTTATTTGCCTCAACTAGGTTGAACCTGTGCTTCAGGCTGCTATACCTACATTTAGGTACACGAAACATTGTCATATTGTTTGTCAGTGCTCGCGTTTGGTCCTTATAAGCCCGTTCTATGTCGAGCTTGGTCCTATTTACCGGCTCTATCAGCAGCTCGTCTCAGCTACTTCAGGATCAGATTACGGCTGTATTTATCAGTAGCATCAAGTTGGTCCTTTGTTCGACGAGTGTGGTCGACGGAGCTGATAACTCGGATCACGTAGAAGTTCGACTCGCTAGTTTGTTTGAGTTGCTGCTTACGGCGGATATCGATGGAACTATGGAGGTTATTGTGTAGTATGTAGTCTTGTAGGGGTTACTTACTAGCCATTAAAGTAAATCTAGACTTATTCATGTCTTAATGAGAAAGTCTACTGTCTTAAGAGATGATTTACAGAACATTATTGCATTGCATTGTGTTTCAGAATATAAGCATTTGTAAAATTCAAGAATCAGGATCTGCTCTACAAACTGCCCAAGAGAGAGAGTGTGAGTGACCTTCTACCTGAAAGTGTTTTAAAATACCTTAGTGAAACGAAAGTGCCAAAGTTATCAAACATGCTGCCAGTAATTTTTATCATCTACGTGTCATGTGAGTATTGATAAGTTAAAAATAAAACTAAAAATAATTTATTTCAACATTCAAATTTACAAGGAGATATCGTTGGACACAGCTCAGCTAGGCACAGCCTCTGAGACCAATAAATAGGTACGACATTTTTAGTTATTTTTCAATTTGTTGTGTTATTTTGGCGGTTGGTAAGGATTTTTTTTATTTTTATTTAATTATATATTTTGATCATGTTGGCAGTATCAACCTCTCTCCGCCACTTATGATAAAAAAATTGTAGGTAAGTTCTTATCCATTTAGTATCGCTTGAAGTTATTTCAGGAAAACACAAAGAACAACACTCTTACGACGCCGCTGTAAATCATAAAACCTTATGTAAAATATTACACTGCGTATGTTTATGTAAAATATTATACTGCGTAAGTTTATGTTGATTCTCAAATCCTTTCGCGTCACTATTTTATTGAACCCTTTCCTCATTCGTCATAAAACGTTGACGTGTCGTCACGACAATGACGTTACCTTCATAATTCGGCGATGACGACACTAAGACGACAGCCGACGAGTGCCGCCTGCCGTCGATTGCCTGCTAAGTGAAGCTCTTAGGTAGCTGCCAAGATATAATAGTTGTTTGTTGGAAAACGAATATTTCAAAGATTCAACAAAGGTATTTATAACATCGAATCTATTTTACATAAATAAATAATTGCTGTAAACACCAATCAAGTCAATTATGTATTTACTAGTGACAACCGAAACGCGCAACAAATAAACCGACAGTAATAATTATAAAACCAAAACCGCGAGCTAACATCGTAATGATCCATTTGAGCCGCGCACCGCGCCCGCGCCGGCCGCAAACCGGGACAAACTAGTAAAACACACAGATGTTATGAAAGCTATTATATTAATATTAGAGGACGGATGCAAATCTGTTAATCGGGTACTATTCAAATTTTCCAGATCGTTTGCGGTCCCGTCCGGGTCGTCTGTCCGGTCCGTCCGTCCGGTCCGTTCGTCCGCGGATTATAAAGGCCACAGCTATTATTTTGAGACATTCGCTAATGAATTTATATTTATACAGTTAGGAATAAATATGACGGGTATTGGAGTTTGATTTGAATCATTCATGAATTCATGGCGGTTCAATTCACAATAATTGGACTCTCATTTATGACGCCTGAATGATTAAATCGTGAAAATACAGCGTGCACAGTCTTTGCTTAATTTGCTGGGACTAATAAATGATAATATCTATAGGTATTTAAGGAATAGCCAGACTTGCAATAAGAGATTTAGCTAAACAAACCAGTGCTGACTGACAGCCAATAAATCATGGGTCTTCACGTAAGTACCTACAATAAAGTAATTTAAAAGCTCTTATGAATAAGCCTCGCTTTATAAAGCCATGTAAACTCCGATACTTTGCGAGACAGCCTCTTTAATAAACCCTTCACCCGGCGACGAGTTCCCCTCGCTCTCAAGACGGTTATAAGGCCGTGTATACAAACGGTTACGGGTTAATAAAGCAGGTTGTCTATCGCGGCGTGATTGAGCTGTCACGCAGTGGGGCCGAATGGCCCATCGACGGCCACTCACCGCCAGGCACTTTATAATACCACGGAGATGCGGCGCTTTACGTCGCATCTTTCATTACTTTGCAAACCACAGTGGTGCTAACATCTACTTTGTGATTCCTGTCTCTTTTTAAAGTTTTTCCGACAACGTTCGAGTTCTATCGAATAAATGTGTGATGAGCGAGGTTGTCTATTAGATATCGCTGCTTTTGTTCAATACGTTATTTTGTGTGTTTTACTGAACTAACAGTGCAAACGAGAAAGTTATATCTTTCCAATTCGTAGGCACGTTTGTGTCTGCCTAAAAATAAATTTGTCCCTTTAGAAAATAATATTTAGTAAACTCAAAGTTATTGGCCGTAGACTCATCAATCATCGTAATAGTTATTAATAGAAATAAGTAGCGTCAATACTTAGTATTCACTAAACTGTCACTCTCGCGACTGCAAGTTCATTATCAATGATGAACGACGCCCGCCGCGCCGATACAATCTCAACTTGGCGCCTAAAACTGACGACAGCTTTCCCCACTTATTAAAAGAGAAAATATTCTATAAATGGTCCATCTTATCTTACCACCAGATTTTCCTGAAAGATAACTTATTTAGAGTAAGTTTAAAACAATTTAGAGTTGCTTTGTGTTTGTGTCGCTGAGGGTTGCTGTCGATAGCAGCCGGCGATGCTATCAGCAAGATGGATGATGCAGACGCTCACTATAATAGGTCATAAACGAGCTGTCACTGTCACTATGAAAACTACCGTCATTCCGCTACACTTGACATTTACGGTAATTGGGCAGTTAAGTAGTTCAACGAAGTTGAACATGAAAATTATGTTATTAGTTATTCTGCTAGGTGGTAATTAAATGCCCTTTATTATCGTTTTAGCGTTGGATTTGGTTTTTAAGCGGTTTGAAACGTAATTGGAACATAATAGGTATTTATAGAATGAACGACCAGAGGGGAAAACATTTCTATAATTACATTTGATTGAGTAATTATCGTAGTTAATTGTTACAACTAGAGTGCCGCTGTTGGTTAGTACCTGTAATCTCCTAATTTTGGACAATATTTAAAGCGACTTGTGAAACTTTAATGTGGAAACATAGTGCCAACATCAGGCATTATAGTCGTGTAGGTACATATAATGGAACATTCATTGTAACATACATATGTCGGTAGAGCTCGTCTATGCTGAAATGACGCGTACTTAATTAGTAGACGTATTAGTATACGTAGACTACGGTTAATGCGATAGTGCGTCATTGCAGCATAGACGAGGTCTACCTATAGTTATTATAATGTATCTCCATATTTTCACGCCCACAAGACGTTAAAACATATACCTTACTATATTAAAAACGTAGCAGTCAGCACTTAAGTGCCAGATAGATGGACAAACATAGGCACGTTAGCGATGCAACGAGGCTGGGCGAGGCTAATGAAGTGGTAATGAGCGCTCGACGACGCGACGTCGCGACACGGTACGGTGCGGCACGGTACGGTGCGACACGGTACGGTGCGGTGTTACGCGGTGCGGTGCAAAGTGGTAGAGCCACAACAGGCCGCAGGAAATTAAGGAAGTGTCTCGCGATACAGTTTTGTAAGCGATCGTAAGGGGATCATAAGACATAGTCTAATGAAGTATAGTGACTTATCTCAATTATTTCAAATAGACCATTAAAAGCCAATTTTGAACATCAATTTTAGTCTAACTATTTTAGAGGATATGGAAAATACAGTAACGATAAATATCTACACCGAAAATAGATTCTAGACTAAGGACCATAATCATCTCGTTGTAGAGACAAAAAGAAAGGCATTACAAAATGGCATCTGCTGATAAAATTCCGAAGTTCTAGGTACTTATGTATGTTACGAGTTGACATTTAACAGTCCATAGCATCCGTTCTTTCCGCGATATTTAACAGCTAACCGCTTGGACGGCCATAACTCAATGTTATTCACACACAGATTGCTCAGTTTCATTCAATACGTCGCTGCGCCGCCAGAGGGCGCGCGTGATTCATGTTTATGGCAGTTATCACTTTTTATGTTTTGAGTAGAACGTTTATTGTCGAATGTCAACCCACTGTTAGGCACAACATATGTTTATCAACGTGTGTACATCATTTTTGGGTTTTTGATACCGTGTCAGCTTCAGGAGAATATGTCGTTATGTTACGCGGATATTAATAAATCGCCGACCTTAAGATACCTTCACAAGTGGCTATTTTGGTACCTACTACGACATGAGCTATTCTCATCTAGCTCGAAAAGATATCAGCTGTAAAGATTCTCTAACATTGTGTAGACAAAACAAAGTCACAAAAAAAACGAAATGGAAAACACAAAACAAATAGTACTGTGGAATTTGCTTCAACTACAGTGATTTTGTTGTTTGGATCAAGTTCAGATTGTTTCAGTGTTACCAATTTTCAACACTAATGTCAAATTGTTCACCACGCAGCGGGAGGCACGTCAATAGCCGGCAGGCAACTATCAACTATTTCATCAGTCTAAACTTGTGGAGTCATTAGGTACCTTCGGAAGGATGTAACCTAGTGTCGCTGGAAGTTTTTGGGGTGCATTGTTGAAAAAACTAAGCATTTAGGCATTTTCTAAAATTAAATTTGTCAAATTATTTTGTGCCCCAGGAACCAACTTAGAGCAATGCTTTTATTATCAACTGTAAATGCGGTGAATTCTAGCAAAAAGGATTTTTGATTCGAGGCAAAAAGAGGTTCCATTATCGTCTTATATTCACGGGTATCGCTCAGGCTTCAGCGAAGTTTACATATCCAAGGTATATTCCATTTGCAGTTAAGTCGTTTGCTGTTTCTGTACTTTTGTAAGTACATTGGGATTCAGTTCTAGTCTGATGCTGAAAATATGTTACAAGGGTGATTTCCATAAGGACCCAAGCGCAGGGACCAACTTTCCACCGCTTTCCAGCTGTTTCCACTGTATTGCAGTTCTTACGCAACATATCAGACTGCATTGAATCGAGCAGCTTACGTGAGCTAACGTGTAATGGATTAGGATTATATTATTTGTGCGCTGCAGCGAAACCCCGCCAGTGCAGCCTCAACCTGATGGCGTGACGTCATGTACCTACATACGGGACTTACGTATGTACCTGTGACAATTGATCGCGGATCATTTTAGAGTCATGACTTCATAAATGTCAATATATAAGCTAGCTTTTCAAGAATTTCTGACGTGGTAATAAGTGATTTAATTGAATTTATATTGTGAATAAAGTCCCGAAACGTTTGGGAACACATAACGCAATATTACCCAAGTGAGTGCACGACAAATATTTTTAATAAACGTGTTTTATCATACGCAGTCTCGGCTGCAGTCGGAGTAATAAAACTTTGAGATAAGAAAGATCCTCCTACGAGACGGTGATATTAGAAAATGGAGGTTTAAATTCGGACTGAAACTGGCGTCTGAAGAAAAATTCGCACGAAGACGTCGGTAGAGATTTCAAATGAGCTGGATTTCATTTAAAGATTAATTTTAAAAGCCAGACCACTGGTCGCTAGCTTGATGGTCTGAGGGAGATTCTCAGGATGAAATAAATAACATTGGTTTTACAGAACTGTAATAGAATCAACACGAGGCTGGAAATGGAACCCGGGAAATGATTTGAATTCGTAGAATGACGGCAAAAATTGTTTTTAATAACATATTGAACCTACTACTTCGGAAAACGTAACCTATTGGGATAAACTCTATTCAAACAATCAGTTTACTGACACCTGTACATACAGTTACTCGTGTAACGAGCAAAAAGAGCGGTTGTTTGAGTACAGGCTTAATGATGATCATATCGCGATCCGCGGCTGGCGCCGGTCGGCACGCGCCCCCGCCGCAACGACTCGGGTGACGAGATGTGTATCGGATGTGTCGCTTATATTCACTGGGTTATGAACAAACATAAATAACAACTAATCACCAATGTGATTGGGCGGGCTATGTATGTAGGATGCAGGGCTAAAGGCGTCATGCAATGGGAGCCAGAAGACGGGCGTCGTCGTCGAGGGAGGTCTAGGAAACGCTGGCGTGATGACTTAGAGATTGGCCGGAGAAACAACACATGGGAAAGAGTGGAAAGCTGTGGGGGATACCTTTGCCCAGCAGTGGTACAGGCCTAAAAAAACACCGATGTATATGATCGTTTAATTAATTGAAATTGCTTCATGAACTATCGAAATATCCAGCAATCCGTACGCAGACTCTTTCGGCGAACTTTCTTTCGGATGAACTGTAAAGTTCAGCTATCTATTGGTGCAGCTCACAGCCTGAGTGAAAGGTTTCAATATTAGCGATTTATATCGTCCCTTATGTCAGAGCAAACTCCGTGTTTTGAACCAGAGGAGTAACAGAATGAACGACTCGGAATATCTGTCGTTAACGTAAAATTGATGGCGTGACTTTTATAATAACATTTTCTTCGTCCTTCTTAAAACTTTGCAAATGCTTGAAATTAAGCGCCTGCCTCGCTTAAATCCTAAAACCTATGTATCAGTCATCAGTCTGAACTGAAAGCAAGATCTCAGAAAATTGTAATCTATTATAATATTGAAGCCAACAGATTTAGAGCCTACGGTATACAGGGTGCGTCGATGTCCCTGCCACTCTGTATTTTATTCCAAGACCTTTCACGCCCCGTAGCGCGTAGGTGCGTGTGAATTAAATCCTCATCGTTCGCATTTTTCCAATCAGAGCCAAATTATTTGATAGGTAAACGCAATAATTTACACCCATTCCGAGAGTTATCCGCTGTGTTGCCAGCGGCGATGAAATATGACCGCGCGCGAAATTGAATGCTGACTTTTTGGTGTTGGCAACTTTGGGTTTTCCCAAATTAAGAGCGAAAATTTATGGAATGAGAATTTTCGGTTAGAGGACGTAAATTGATGACATTCTGCTAGATGTGCACGCTTTGGAGAGACGATTAGTTGTTACGAATTCCTTTTATTTATTGACTTTAGTTCCGGCATTTCCAAATAATCGGACTTCATTTAATTCAAAGACTAAGCTAAATTAGTAAAAAAGCTATAAAAAAAAAAAAAAACTAAATTGTCGCCTCATTGGCGGGACGTTGGCAATAATTGTTATTCATTTTCTGTTTGTTACGAGTCTCCCTGTGGAGAGTCCACGTCATAAGTTGATAATTTTTGATTCTACCCTCTTCATCATTGAAATCTGGCTTTCCCTTCGATACCTCGCATTTATCAATATTGGCAATACCTGCAGGCCTGTCTAATCCTATTTCTGAATCAATCTGAGTAACACAATTTTGTCTAGAAACTCATAGTTTATTAAGAACATCGTTCACACGTTCTAAAAGAGGAATTCGTATTCCCTAATCATAAATAACTAGTTCAGTCTGGACCCAAACTTTAAAAAGTTGCTTTGAAAGTAAATAGAGACTAGATTTAAATATCGCTAAAATGGAGCAAAACAGATAATATTTGTACATTACTTTACATTTGAACATTATCGCGACAACATTAAAGTTGGCTGAGTTGTAACACTACAAAAATCGCTATAAAAATAAGGCCGAGTACACACGCGCGGCGCGCACTGATACCGTTTACGAGCGTGTTCGACGTATGCGACGTGTATGTGCTGTTACCGCTTTTATTAACGGCGTGTCAGTTATCCAACAGATCGCGTCTTTATAGTCCTTTTATCTTCAAGAGTAAAGCTTTTTATACGTTAGTAGTGCTCAAGATAACAATAGCTTGTTATAATATTAAGTTAATCGCTCGCGACACATATTTTCGGTCAAAATATTAGTATTTTGTCTAACGTTTCATTACTTTTTAACTTTAATAATTGGAAATGAAATATTAAACTAGTTGTCATGTCAACGATTAAATAATATTGCGAGTAAGTATTTTAGTATTGCCATATCAACTTACCTCAGGCCCCAAAGTCATTTCATTAATTAATAAAATATAATTCTTGACATTTCAGCTTTAGACTCTAATATATATAATAAAACCGGTTTTACCTCGAACCCTAAATACCCAAAAAAATTGGAGCGACATAAAATCGAAACATCAAATTAATTGAAAGCGATGCTGAGAGACGTTTAACTAAATATTGGTTGAATTTGTAACGTTCGGGTGTCGAGGACTGTTGCCACGCATAACGGTGTAAGTGCTTATTTAAATGTATTTACACGAACGCGGTGTAATTGCGCTCCCCGGGGCGAGTCACAGGTGACAGGGAATACATATTATTATTTATGGCAATATTATGAACACGTTTAGCTCCTATTGTAGCTTTGATTGCTGAGATTAATGTGACATATTGATTTTATTGTTTCTCAATTCAAAATTCAAAATATTTTTATTTCACATAAACCTACAAGGGCACTTATGAAACATCAGAAGCTAGGTGCTCGGTTCCAATTGGTCGTTTCCTATGGAGAAGAGCCGGCAAGAAACTCCACGGTTACTCTTTTAAAAGTAAATGGTTTTTACAATGTTTCCTATTTACTGTGTTAAAAGGTATAGGACAGTGTAGGCCCATCAACAAGTACCAGGTACTTAGTAAAATATTAAATGGTCCACAGATCTACAGTCTGTTATGTCTACAACGTTCTCTCATTCACAAAATTTAAAAGAAAATAAGCTATATAAAAGACAAATGAAATTCCTAAGAAAAATAAAAACCTATTTAAACCAAATGATAATGGTTGCCACTACTGCTGTAACAAATCAACAATATTTTGGTGCTGTGCTTTTGTCACTTGATATATGAAGCGAGTCTGTCTATGTGTGACGATACGGAATTATTTGTGAATTTGTTTTCTTTACAGAACGGATAACTAGCAACTAAACAATTATCACACGATTAAAGCCGTCTTTCCAAATAAAAATATAAAAAAATAACAGTCCCATACAGATTGGTAGCGCAAAAGTTATTTTCTCACAACCTTATTTACTCAGTGCAATATTCAGCTCTACAAACAGAGTAATATTTTCGAAGCTAGTAATATATTGTTCATCCATTAGAAGAAAAAGATTCCTGAAGCTAAAACATATAATAGAATTATAAATGATCACGTTTGCATTGCGAAACATCGCGTTATTTCCCTTGTGAAACGTTCCAGTCGTAAGTATTATATTTTATTATACCTTGTACACCTACCGTCCGCCATTACACCACAACTTGCTTGGAACCACTTGACGCGAACCAGAGGCAATTATAAATTTGAATCTGAACGAAGTCGCGCTCCGTGCATCGCGAGCCATTGTCTATGGTACATCTCCCGAAATAATTTCAATTAAAATTCTGTTCTATTTACTGATTCGTAAAGTTCGTTAAATTTTATATTGTGCGCATATCGAAATATTAAAAATCCTCTTTTAATTGTTGTGTATAACGATGTCAGTGCAATTTGTATGCTAATCGCTCGCGTCATAGTTCTGTACACAGCTTTATTTGTTTTGCGTTTTATTGTTAATTGATTGAAGGTGCCTAAAATGTAACTGTCCGCTCTTTTATTATTATTGTACATTTTTAATTAAAGAGTAACAGCTGTTATCAATATAATGGGTCTATTGAGTTCAATCATGAGCCCATTATTGAATGATGGGTGAAATCGAGTGGTTCGCGTTTGGTTCATAGTTGTGCGCGACGATGTGGAATGAGATAATGAATTGCTGCACGGCTGTTCAGATCGACCACAAACTGAAAAATAAATGACTGTGAATAAACCCACTGTTGAACATCGTGCACTTTTTAACGAGATGCATATTTTAGGCACGTAGGTAACAGTAAATGGAACCAATTAAAATTCACAGTTTCAGTTGGAAAATTTTAATATTGAATTCAATTTAAAAAAGGCACAGTACTGCTCTTTGGCATACAATTCAAAGAATCGACAAAAATGAATCCCAATTCGAAGTAGTGCAATGAAACGTAACTTTAGTAATTTTAAAATAATAAATAGAATATCGTGTATCAAGATCAGTTTCGTTACTTTATATTCCTAAGGGTGTTCCTCAATGTATGCTTCCACGTAACGTCTTGATTGGCACAGATTTCTGAAAGCACAGCTGTTGAACGTGACGAACTTATTACTTAAGCTTGATTTCCAGCTAATTTTCTAATGAAATCCCCGCTTAGAAATTCTGAGTAGCGAACAGAAGGTTCTGTTGTCTACTGAGAATTTCCAGTAAGAAGCAAAAGGCTTTTGTTCTATCAGGGTATCGGCATGGTCGGACTGATCTGACTGATCGAACTGTGGGTTTAGATTAGTTCTCGTCTGAAGGAAATCAGCGTCGACTTCAGTACCTACTACAACAGCACAACTTACCATAGTAACAAAATCATAGTTAAGTTTAACTACCTATGGTGCTAACTTTACGATTGATTAGTATAGTTCTCTGAGAAACGTATTACGTTTCTCAGAGAACAACATCTGACCAAAAACATTAATGTGAAAAATGGGCCAAGTTCAGTAAAAAAGAAAGAGTGAGATTCCCGACTTCGACGATTAAAGTGCTGAGGTCTAAAAGGCTGCCAAGTTCTAGAGAACTTCCTTAAATCATAGCTACAGAAAAACGTTCAGCAATAGATTTTAGAGAATATTTGTTACGTTAGTTGATACTATAGGTCGTATAGGAAGTTCCATAACTCTGTACACTTGGCGAATGAGATTGAGACCGAAAAAAGTGTAACATTTTGACTTTCACGACACTTTTGCCGTAGCATGTGTGTTTGTGTGTTTTATTTCATTTAGTTACTCTCAAATGTTGTTAATTTATTTAATTGTGCCTGTTATTTAAAAATAATATTCATCAATGAGGTCTTAATTCACGGTCATCAATCACTAATAAAGATTCGATGTTCGCGATCCAACATTTTCTAATCTATCGGTTTACAAACATCCCGCTAAATCGCGCATAAACAGGAACATAACAGTCGCGTTGAATGGAACAATGTGACATGTGACATGACAGGCGATTAGTATCGTCACATTATGTTTAGCATGATTGTGATCACTATATTATGAAGAGGTAGACGTAGTTTGAATAATTAATACAATACTGACTGCCAATGAAGATCTGAGGATAATGGTTATCACTTTTTGAAGGCACGGACGTAAGTAATTGGAAGACTTTTACGGTCTGTCATGATGACGATGTTAAAGATGTCATAATATTCCGACTCTATGAAGAAAATAAACAGGTGCACTACCTAAAGCAAAACATAGTGCATAAGCTCATCACTAGATACTTTACCCATCACTAGTTGATTTGAACATACCTACTAAGTATCTATGACACACAAAACAAGAAACGCCTCCCTATTCCCTAACAAACTGAATAAACCGTGATAAACCTCAGTATTCCCACCCTGAGCCGCAACACTGCACTTTTCCCACGACAGATTAAGGAACTAGACCTTTATGCATAAATCCACTCTTTGTGGATATTATTCATGCTGGCAACTCTAATGCCACAGTAAACGGAGAGGGTAGAAGGCAAACTTTGTTTAATTCGCGGACATGGACACCAAACACTGGCAGTAGAGTTTAGAGACTGGTTCTTTTAACTGATTCATTTACTTGTTAAAAGTGACCACCAAATTAAAGCAGTGACAGTTTTTAATTTCCTTATTTAAAAATACTAGATTCTGTATATATATTATGTTGAAGCATAAAAAGTAGGTACCTACACGAATGTGAGGCTGCGTTAACACAAAAAGACTTGCAAAGATTTTTTGCACCACGACAAAATTTGTGAAAGTAACAAACAGAGAAACTAAATAAAATAAGACAAACGAACGTTGCTAAGATTCAGCCTTGTTACAGACGGACAGACAGAGCACCTACTTCACCTATTACAGAAACAAAACGTGATCCTTCTGAACACAATTTACTGTGGTTCAACTTATACCTAATTATGTGTGTAGAAGATCTTTGTGCGCGATGTGGGTCACCGAGAGACGAGATTGATGGCAGGCAAACAGACACGCTGATACGCTGATACGCTGTATCGGTTATGATCCACAGACATGGCGACATGGCCGGGAATAGGATGACTTCATATTCCTTTGTGGCGACCAGTCCGGCCGCTGTAGCTATGTCTTCGGAGATTTTCGGATAAATGGGCTTTGACAAGTGATGAGATATTTGCAGAAGGGGTTGTATGCAGGTTTTAAATGTTATAAGCTATAATAAGATCCGTTGGCCAGTTTAAGGAAGAAACAGTATATAGAAAGAAATCACACTTGGAAATATTATTCAATTAAAATGCTTTCGATGTCAGCATGTTCATAATTTGCTAAAACAAAATAGCTAAACGAATAGCACATAGTAAAGAGTAACACAGGCATTATGAATACTCTGAATCACGAAGACGAATGCTTGTGCAAAAGCTGGTTTAGTTCCCTTCAGTTTTTGTATATTTTTCTGCATTTCATGCAAACCCATCAAAACCGTTGCAAATAAAGATAGATTGCCAAACTATTGACACAAAAACCCACACTTTTCCTGCCCTGTTCCACAAGCACCTGATACACGGAACATTGTGTTTTTATTCAGACATCTTATGGAAATCCTCGACGGAAGGAAATCTGTGAAGGATTAGTTAGTATCAACAACGGGAGGGCGCGTTGAGTTACGAGTGACTCGCTCTCTTAACAAATTACGTGATAATTTATCATTTGATGTTAAATTTAAGTACTGCCGGCTTCCAGGCCTTGTTTTTTCAGTAACTAAGCCTAATTGTTTCATATTCGAATATAAACCTCAGCTATATCTCAGCCCTCAAAGAGCTAGCTCTTTAAGAGCTGAGGTGTCGTCGTCTTTATAGTAACGTCTACCTGTCGTACGACATTGCTCCTAGATTTCACCACGGACCAATAACTTTAGCTTTGACCAATCGGCGCCGACCATGTGGCAATTTCGATCTGAGACACGAAAATGGAAGATTCTCTGAGCTGCAACATTCTCCTTTATAATGTTTAGGAGCCGACCCCGTACGAAAACTGTAGGATTGCTAGTTCAATTTAAACCAACCTGTTATCGAACACTGAATCCATATTAGTTTACTACAACTACACGAAGCAAATTATCCAGGATCGCCATTACAAGACTGTCACGTGGTACCAGGTGTGCGCCTGGTACCACGTGACTAGAGTTTAGAGGAACTAAACTGAACCTTGTAGCGGCCAGTTATAATATTGATATTTACATTGGACGTGTGAAAGCTTTATCGTGTATATTATTAATATATTTATATAGATTTTTGAACAAAGAACTAATGGTTAACGAATTATTGGTCAAACAAAGTAGACATGTAATGTGGTGATCACAGAATGAGGTGGTGACATTTACTATACATGTACTTTTTAACTCAATCAATATCACCACTGACTTGCGTTTAATGATAAGAAATTGTTTTAAAAGTACGTCCACTGCCCCGCAGGGAAACTAAACCGTACGATGTTATGAACGTAGTGAATACGAGGTGTTCTACTCAAAGATGCATGTAGTGTTTCTGAATGGAATTCAATCAATCTGCCTAGCCTTTTCCCAAGTATGTTGGGGTCGGCTTCCAGTCTAACCGAATGCAGCTGAATGAATACCAGTATTTTACATGGAGCGACTGCCTATCTGAACTCCACAACCCAGTAACTGGGTAATACGATACCCCTTGGTAAGACTGGTGTCAGACTTTCGGGCTTCTCACGACTGTTAAAGATCCAGGAATAACAGCTGGGACCAACGGCTTAACGTGCTTTCCGAGGCACGGAGGAGTCTCGGTATGTAAAGATGGTCACCCATCCACGGACCAACCCCGGCAAGCGTACCTTAACCTGATGGATCGACCCATGCGGCTGTTATTACTTAGCCACAAGCTCCTCTCCTCCAGCTCCTCTGTTTCTGAATGGAATTGAATTTATGAATTCTTTATACATTACGTGTGTTTTTAAGCATCCGATACTGCTATTAAACTATCTTATAATTTACACAAAATAAACCGTAATTAAGTGCCATGCCAGCAGTTATTAATATGTAAAACTGCTGCATAATTACTTGTTGTTGAAAGTATCCCCGTATTATCACATCACTGATACTCAGAATGTATTATTTTTCGTGAATTGAATGCTGTTTAAAATCCCGCAACTATCCGCGAGTCTCGGGATCCCGGAGCCCCGGGTCCCGGGGGAATGGGGCCGGGTCCGGTATAATAACGCGTGCCCCCGAATTAATTATAAGTGTAAATTGTTCCACCATTATGAGAAGATGGCTGCCCACTGATCAGCTGTCATCGATGGATTATATTATCTTTTAGTAAACAGATTTTATGTTTGAATTACCATTCTCTTGCTCCCACAATGGATAAATTTTATATTAGTTATATTGCTTTAATTTAATAGAGATACGCGTAAGGTACGCGATAGGCGTAAGTTAAACAAATGACTGCTGACGTTACCGATCACCAGTCGGCTGGCTTGGTCTCTTCAAGACGCCACTAAGATGATGGTTGATCAAAGATCACACTATAAGAGATCTATAGTTTTTGCATCCAAATGGCTAGACAGATGAGTAGAGAGCGGTTAAAACAAGTTTACAGAGATAGCGATAAAAAACGAAGCACTTCGTTGTACGAAAACATTTAAAACCTTGTATTCAAATAAAGAATAACAGTTTTTGCATTCCAGGTTAGTGGGTTAAACGCAAAAAATAAGAAAGACGTTTCTCATTACACTAGCCAGCTAGTTTTTTTTTCTGCGAGAATAATTAAGAAATCTCAGTGCTCTGCGCTCCATAGAAAATTTAATAGTCACCGCAGGAAATAAGAGAAATACTTGTGAAATTCTTAGCCGCGGACTGCTAATGAATCTTGCCACTTCATTAGCGAAAACGTTGTTCACTATACATTGCTACTTTACTTCGTGGACTTAAAAGTTTCCACGTTAAGAGCTGTGTTTGGTCGCGACAGTGGTGTAAATGCCGCGGTGTGGTCGGTCGCGGGCCGGCGGAGTATCATACTCTCTCATTAGCGCCGGCATCCGTCGCCGTTAACTTTGTAAAGCCTTTCGTTTTTATGCTTAAGTAAGATAAGAGTGTTGTGTCCACACTTTAACAAATTTTCTCGACCACATTAGTTTTTTCAACTCG
This sequence comes from Agrochola circellaris, assembly GCA_914767755.1. Classification (NCBI taxonomy): domain Eukaryota; kingdom Metazoa; phylum Arthropoda; class Insecta; order Lepidoptera; family Noctuidae; genus Agrochola; species Agrochola circellaris. Next base: position 21,055,907 of record OU611843.1, on the reverse strand, counting down.
ATGTTTCTGAAGCTCTTAGCGGTCATTTTTAATGAAATTTCTTAGTCGGGAGTCGGGCGGGAGTTTATGACGTAGTTGCGCGTTAAAACCTTTTTAAGCTATTTTACTGAACTATTTAGTGAGATTGTAACAAATAGCGGTTAGTTTAGGTGAAGAATGTGTAACCTAACCTTTAACGTTATTTGCCAGGAGTTTGAATTAATTTACGAGGTTGCCCCATATTTGTTTACGTTACATCTGTCACGTGAGACACAATGTAAGTACGTACGTACCCACCCCTTTTGCTACAGTGGTCCTTGGGGAGCAATTTGGGTCCCCGAAGGTTTACCTGAACTGGACATAAGAGCCCTTCAGAAGGTTTTTCCTGCTTCGACTCTTAGAAGGACACTTGAAATAAATGCGATTTTTCGATTAGTCAATATTTTGTTCAAATTCGTAAACTTAGAACTGGTTCAGATAGATTTGGCAATTAATAAAAAGATTTATTTATTTATCTCTCCTATAAGATACATGGATTAATGACCCTTTTTGTAACGTAATTAAATAACTATTTGTTTGTGTTTGTGAGAGAAAACATGAGCTTTTTGGATGGTTTTTATTCAATAGCAAATCGTTTATTATTTTCATTTTTGAATGAGCCTCAAGCGTTACAGACGTTCTATATTTTCCCGTTTTGGGACGTCATTAAAAGATCTAAGCACAGCTATATTCGGAGCACAAATAAATTATATTTCATGTCCTATATGAAATATCGTCAATAGTAAGTGAAAGGACTCGATCAGTCGCCTGGTCGGCAAACAGCCGGAGGACATCATTTATTACTGAGTGGGACGCACTCTTTAGTGAGGCATGTGAAAAACAAAATCATATCAACATTTATTTCTACCAGATTTACTTAGGTACCTAAGTACATGAATTTATGAATACTGCAGTAACTGCTTTAAATCGACCTATTGTACAGAAATTATTGTTATTATCGCTGTGAATAAATTACACTTAGCGTAGGGTTAAGGATAATTTTAATATTTCTCTCTTTTTACTTTCCTCTATTTTTAGGACCATATTATTTATTTTATTTAAACGTGTTTCGGCCCCCTTTTGCTACGCCGTAGTCAGGTCATCCTATGCTACGCCGTAGTCAGGTCATCCTATGCTACGCCGTAGTCAGGTCATCCTATGCTACGCCGTAGTCAGGTCATCCTATGCTACGCCGTAGTCAGGTCATCCTATGCTACGCCGTAGTCAGGTCATACTATGCTACGCCGTAGTCAGGTCATCCTATGCTACGTCGTAGTCAGGTCATCCTATGCTACGCCATAGTCAGGTCATCCTATGCTACGCCGTAGTCAGGTCATCCTATGCTACGCCGTAGTCGTGTACTCGTTTACTACGCCGTAGTCGCGTAATCCTTTGCTACGACGTAGTCGCGTAATCCTTTGCTACGCCGTAGTCGGCCTAAAAAGTTTCCGGTACAATAATTATTTTCGAATAAGCGTTATCCTCATGCTATTATTGCCCCGTAAGTGTCCACTTTATAACAAAGGTCACTTGATTATTATAGACTAGCCACGAGGAATACCTATAACTTTACAAACCGACTGATGATTTGACAACGTTGTAACTACTGCGAAGGAAGACGCTGTTGCTTGTTTTTTCGGTGATTTTTTATTCAGTAACGATAAAAAAACCTGACTTTTTAATGTTTATCTGAGTTTGGGGTTGGTTTGTCCTTCGTCATTGGGAGCGCTTGTCGATAAAAGACAATGCCTGTCTCAGATTGAAAATAAAATTATTTTAATGGAAGTGCTGCCTTCCTTAGTAGGTATTTTAATTAATTTGGTCAAAAAAAATTGCCCACTTGTTAATGTTTTTGTTTCACCGTCTGAGTATCACATTTGAGATGTTCCTATTATTTCTACCGTCAGCCAGGCGCACAGTTCCTTAATAAATGCAACATGTCAAGTTATTTACCTAAGAGCCAGCTACGTACGTATACATTTTAATTTATATAATATATAAATTTAAATTTGACTTAAGAGCTACGTCAGCACGTAGGAATACGCCAATTTTCAACGCTTTTTAGCTTCCCAAACATCAATGAATTCAATTCATTCAGCTCTCCAGTCACAAGGTATCCATTCAAGGCTAGTTGGAAAGTCGTGTAAATCTATTAGCTGCCGCGGCAAAATGCGCGGCTGCAGCGCTGACAATGAGCACTCGCAATAGTGCTGTTCCGTGTTCATCGAGACTCGTCGATATACCGGACAACACAACACTGGTGACATTTTCTCAAATACTGGTTTGTTTTGTGTGAGAGTTGACTAATTTTAAATTCAGGTAGATGAAGTAGATTTATGAGTTTTGCAACTGGCACGAGTGACATCAAGATGCATTATTGAAAAAAGTCGGAAGGTATCGCGGAACACTCGGTCGAAACGAAGTTCCTTTCGCTGTATATTGTGTATTGCACAGGGCTCTATATTAATACATAGTCAGATGGCTATCTAGTATGGTCTCAGGTTTTTGTTAAACAAAATCTTTTGACACTTGAAAGTGACTTTTTCGAGCATAGCTTTTTCGTTACGGGACGATTTCTACCAGTTGACTCCACCGCAAGCCGCGGTAAAGAACTTCGTTCCAAAAAGACGCTTCGGAAAGTAAAGAGTTTACGATCTTGCGTTATGTGATTTTAGATATTAGGAGCCTGATAAAACCCAGAACTGCTGTTCCCAATTCCCAAGTAAGTAAAAAAGTTCTTCAGTTAATTGAGCAATTAAAATGGACGTAAAAATAAAACTGTCCTGAATTTATAAGCGGCACGCCCACAAGCAGTGATTAATTAATTTAATTCATTAAATCTGAAATTCAAACGAGTCTCGTTACTCGCTCGGACTCGAACCCCCGGCCTGCTCAATTAGCTGTGCCTCTTTTTATTTGTCGCTATGGTTTAAAGGAAAAAACTTCGTGCAGACCAGCGCGACGCGACAGCGCGACGCAACACCGGTTATTGTTATACCGTCAAGTTTTCTTAGAAATTGTATTGTTTGAGTCGCGTCGCGGCGTCGCATCGCGCTGGTCTGCACGAAGCTTAAGGTCCTTTTCAATGAAATACCTACTTAATCCAAATATGTTTATGAATTCTGCTAACGTAATGCGTAGTCTTCAAATGTACGACAGAGAATTAATAAAAGTGCTACCCAGCATTTTTTTTGAAACTCGGTCATTATAAAAGCCAATTATTTGTAAAAGAGTGACCGTGGAGTTTCTTGCCGGCTCTTCTCCATAAGAAACGACCAATTGGAACCGTGCACCTAGCTTCTGACGTTTCATAAGTGCCCTTGTAGGTTTATGTGAAATAAAATATTTTGATTATAGGTTTTTTTTTTTATATTGCAAAACAATAATCACTGAAACTTTCTTCTGGAAGCTCTAGTTCAAATACTTTATGGGTCATCGATACAAATGTTTCTGAATTCTGTTTAGAAGCGTAAGAGAAAGTCATGTTATTTAAAACGCAGAAGTTTGTTGCTTCTTCTGTCAGATATTTAAGAGAACAGCTAATGCCATGTTGACGTGATAAGCCAGGCTGCAAGTATAAGTGTTGTCTTCGCAGACACTCGACTAATAATCCTCGTGTAAACGTGCACTAGCACTTGCCTACCAGTGGTTCCATACAATAGTCCAGCGGGGATTACGTCTCGATCGCCTTTCAACGACTAATCCGGTTAGCTATTGTCGCTTAAGCCATGCCCTGTCGTTATCATTGAATGTGGTTTTAGATGCTCATATTATGTACTTACATTATATTTACTGCATATTCATGTAAAATATTAATACAATATGAATAGAAAGTTCATTGAATTCAAGATAGCTAACTTATTGAGTTTAGAACGCATGATGTAATGTTCTATCGCGTCCTTATTCTTCATAGGTTTTCTCTTTAACAGGGGAGATGAAGCTGTAAGCTGAAGTACTAGTTTATATTTAGTTTACTATCCCTAATTACGTAACACACTTCTTAACGTGAACAGCGAGTGCTCGTGGCTGATGAATAGTCTCAGATTGTTCTAAATACTCGCGTTTAATTAAATACAAAATGTTCCTTCTATCGCGATAATACGTGTCACTTCCAAAACTCCGTTGTTTTTCAATTGTTTCGAATCCATTGCGCGTTCCGCACGAACAAAGAGGAACACACAATGGCCACGTGGTTCAAACTACACGTAATTTTGCGAATAAATCGCCTGCTATTCTAAATAAGGACTGTTTCAGACGTTAGTCACCTTTTGTGTAAAATAATGTGTTCTTTACAAAGTGTGTATTGTTTTATGTAGGTACTCGTCGCGGTTCTTCTAAATTGTGTATTCTCGTTTGCATATTACTTTCCTTGAGCGGAGTGGCGGTCGGCGCGTGAGTTTCACAATCAAGTTTATTAGGGAAATGTATTGTCTTTATTTACAACCTAAAATATTATCTAAGTATGACATTAAAAAATCAGTCAAGTGAGTGTCGGATCGTCTGAATGAATTCGTCCCAAGAACAAACTGATCACTGTACTTGAAAAACATGTTCTCCCATACATTCCAACTGCAAATGTAAGTTGGTCGACTATTACTCGTTAACTAATAAAGTCTACTTGGCTGTGATAGTTTTCCTTTAACTTCGTTATATTATATTACTGCCGTGAATTGGTCCACATATCCAAAAACAACCATTTAGCTGGCAGCGGGGGTTGACACTTAACTCTCACAAAAATTAGCACTTTCAATCTTAATATTACGCAAACGGATCCCTGAATCAAAAAATGGTTTTCACATATCATCCCCACTTTACGTGCAGTGGAGGTACACTACAATTTAATTTTTTTCAAATTTTTTTTACCACTTTTTCAGCGTAATTAATATGTAATACCCATGCCAAATTACAGCTTTCTGGTACTAACAGTCTCTGAGCTAAGCCGCGGACAGACAGACGGACAGACGGATATAGCGAACCTGGGGATAAGGGTTTCTTGTTGACTACGAAACCCAAAAAAATGTGGTACTTCGATAACTACCTATAATATAGATTTTTTACAGTAGATTCATTAAAAAAATACCCCGCTATTCCCGCGTCAGTGTATGTAGCTAGTTGCTAGCATAGTTCTAACACAGTTCGAGAACACTATCGACTTCAACAACTCTATAAAATATAATTGGTCTCCCTTATAATGAGTCACGTATCAGTAATGAAATCCGCGGGTGTATCCAAACTTCGGCTAGCGTCGCCTAGTTCCGGACGTGTTCGGTGCGCCGCTCACGCACAGAACACATTCATAGCTTTCAGAGCTCGGTTTATTATCGAACTTGTAAAACTTTGATTTGAATGGAGAGTTTTAGAAACCATATTACTAGACTTGTTATATTGTTGTATTCGGCCCGCAAGCCCTTTACTTCTGACGGGGTCCGGAAGGGCCAATGCCTGCCGGGGTCGCGGGTTTGTCTGAAAGGGATATCGCGACCTCGGCACACAGGCAACGGAAGGAACACGGGTGGGTTTTAGTCAGTAAAAGTCTGACACGCCCTCCCGCTCCACCCAGAGCGGGAGAAGTTATTTGATAATTTCCCATCCTCAAAAAAAAAAAAAAAAAAAAGCCCTTTACTTGGATTAGGGCAGCGGTCCAATCACCGACGACGAGCGACTTGCCACCTTAAAGATATCAAGAAAGTTCTCACTGGCATCGGCAGTGTGAACAGTCAGCTATCAATCTGCCCAGCGTTTTGTCAACTATGTTTGTGTCGGCTTCCAGTCTAACCGGATGCAGCTGAATACCAGTATGTTACATGGAGTGACTGCCTATCTGACCTCCACAACCCAGTTACTGGGTAACACGATACCCGTTGGTCAAACTGGTGGTCAGACTTTCGGGCTTCTGACGACCCGTAACGACTGTCAAAGATTCACGAATGACAGCCGGGACCAACGGCTTAACGTGTTTATCGAAGTACGGAGGAGTCTCGGTATGTAAAGATGGTCACCCATTCACCAACCCAGGCAAGCGTAGCCTAACCCGATGGATTGACCCGTGCGGCTGTTATTACTTAGCCACGAGCTCCTCAGTAGCTCCTCACTCAGCGATCAACTATTAATATATACCTATGCTACGGACACGGGGCCTCCATCTATTGTACGTTTCGTGAGCGACACGATAGTCGATAGCTTCCTCGTTGCAGTGGGACAGGCGCCTTGAGCTTAAAATAATTATTATAAATAATTTCCAGAACAGCCCAACGGTTCAGGCGCAACGTTGCACTGTTTATGAAAACTCTAACTTTCCCAGTAAAGTTATTTTTAGCCTGGTTAGTTTAATTATCAGGAAAACTATTAGGTAATGTAGGTACAGCAGAAAATACTAATATTCTTTGAAACAACCTCAATATCCAAAAGCTTAGTCCTCGTAACATTTTCCTAAACCTTTAGAAATAATGAAAATGTCAAACTAAAACCCGACATTGTAAACCCGTGGAGATATTCTAATAGGTACATAGCCACGAGTACTTGTCTAATTTAGCTGTCAAAGTGTCAAGTGTACTATTATTTAAGTGTGGATATAACATGTGCCTTCAAACTAACCTGTAAATTATTGTAGTAATGATAATTACGTCATTACTGAAATTACAGCTTCAAATACACTGGTTAATGATGGCCGTTTTACCCATCGACCAATCAGTTTCCCTAGCCTTCGTGGGCTTCCAGTCTAACCCGATGCAACTAAATACCAGTATTTTACATCGACCGATTATATCCAAGATAAGAATGCTTGGAAACATGCTGGTCCTGCTCCATAGGACTATTTAGAGCCTAGACAAAATCAAACTGTTTGCTAACTTAATTGTTTTTTTTTATTTTTTTTTATTCTGTTATCTTGATTTTACATTATGCGATTACTTCCATAAACACTGACTTATTAATTGTAAAATTTTAAGAAAATCGAATCTATCACATAATTATTTTATCTGTCATTGCTTCATTTTTAATTCTTTTTACCTATTGTGGTATATAAGAATTTTATTCTAGGTGCATCGTCTACATATATACGTTATTATATCATTAATGTATACAAAATATTGTAAAACATTTTAAAAGAGTAACGGTGGTGGAGTTTCTTGCCCTTTCTTTTCCATACGAAAACCGTCGCCCCTTCCTTTTCAAAGGGGCGACTAGAATCAATTAAAAAATTTAATTGATTCTAGTTTAAATTGTAAATTTTGACGTTCAAAGTGCGTTTTATGTGCCTAATTGAAATTAATTATTTGACTTTAACTAATTATCTGACCTCCACAACCCAGTTACTGGGTGACATGATAGCCTTTGGTAAGACTGGTTGTCAATTTTTTGGGCTCGTCAAAGATCTACAAATGACATGAAATGAAATTGTTTATTCTGTAAATAGGATATCGGAATCACTTTTACACGTCATATAAAACAATATTAAAAATAAGCTAGATGAGGTCGGTGTTTCCTATCTGACTACTCTGAGAAGAAAGTCCGAAACAAACTCAGAGGTCGCAGTCTCTTTTAAAGTCCAGACATAATCTTGGTCGAGTCATATGAGGACCATGTAGATTATAGTCTGAAATGGTTTTTTGAGGAAAGAACCACACAGATTTAAGTGGACCTGTCCGACAGCCGGGACCAACAGCTTAACGTGCTTTCCGAGGTAGGTAGGGTCTCGGTATGTAATGGATGGTATTACACATCAACCTTTGACATTTAAATACATTTGTGGTTTCTTAGGAAGATAACGCAAATATCGTAGTCTGCGAAAGTTTGAGCTTCTCTGGTCACGGTTATGCATGTTTTACAGGTTCATGTATTACTATGTACTTATTTAATCAAACTATGAATGAGAAATTAGTTTGGCATGAATTTGAATAGAGTTTTAAGGAAAGGTAAAAGGTAGAAAGGTTGAACAGTTTTAAATGAGAACAATGAACCAATCAAACGGGGTTATTATAACTTAATATTTAACTAACAAACCTTTTATTCTGAAGAAGTAACTTGTGTGTCCCTTTTATGAAGAAAGTTCGCGCGACTGTAATTTTCAATTAGGCCGTACTTATTCGCGAACATTTTAAGGAAATTGAAAGTGTTTAAAGTACATTTATAGTTATCAAGTAGTTGTTAAGACTAAGATAGATGTCTGGCTAGTTGCTAGTATAGTTACAAAACGGCAGTTATTGTGTCATGTTGTTAAGCAACTTAACAGGTATTTTAAGAAGCAAATAATTATATGCCTAGTTCTAACACAATCGATTCTGCGAAAAACGATAAATTGATATAATAATTAATATAACAAAAATATTGATAACTCATATTATATATTGAATTGTTCTACCATTTGTTCAAATGATTGATGTCTAATAAATACTTAAACTTGATTGATTCGCAAAACCGAATATAAGGGTGTTTATTCACCGGGGGACAAATGATGTGCGGGTGTGCCTCAGCCCAGAAATACGTATTACAAAGGAAACAATCGTCAACTGTTTCGCAAAGCTTTTTACCATCTTTGTGTGTGCGCTGAACTAAATTATTTTGGACGAGTAAATTATATGTAGGTTAGTACTACAAAAAGTTTGCTACACTTTGTTTAACCAAAAATGGTTACTTTAAGGCACTATAGACTATGGGATACACTTAGAAATAAATTAAGATTACCTGATTCCCGACCTAACACAAAAATATTTTGAGAAATGGCTTAAAATTCTGTCATGGAAACAAAAACACGGTGTAATCATGTTGTAAATATCACATAGTCGATTGACAAGTGATGCTGTATGGATTGGCTTTACTTAATTAACCATCTGTAACCAGGTCCGGTTCGCGGTGGAATCGTCCGGCTGTCGCCTATTGTGAAACCCCTCTAAAATTCGTCAACTTGATTGATTCCTTAGAAACTCGTAAATCACACGCCGTTCAATTTCTCCCGAACACAGAACTTTCATAATTGTTCCGATTAATATAGCTTAATTTATAACTTGAGTTATTTTGATTAAATCTTATTTTAAGTGAAATACTGTCAGGTAAAAGTTTTCTTAACATTAAGTATATTAAGATTTCATAGAAAGGTTCCTTGTTGGTGTAGTGGTCGCAAGCGCTACTGCTGAGCATGAGGTCCTGGGTTCGATTACCAGGTCGGAAAAAGTGTTGTTGGGTATTTCCATCAGGAATTTCTCAGTAATAGCCCGGAGTATGGATTTTGTGCTCGCTAGATGGCAATAGGCATGTAACACGGGGCGACGTGTTACATGGGACTTAAGCATAGCTGGCGAATTGTGGGTGTACTATATGTAGACTGCCTAACCCTTCGAGGAACACAGGCGTGATGTTATGTGTGTATGTGGTTGCTTCCCGAGCAGCGCTGGATTGAATGAGAAATGTACTTTTAACCTACATTTGTATCAAATGTCCGCTATTTTATTGTTGCCTGTAAGCAGGAAATGCCTTTTCTGTTTAGAATTTATATAAAAGTTAGTTGCTTTGTATTGTGTAACAAAAGTACAACGAATGTATTTGTAAAAGATCCATTGTATTAAAAGTCGAGCTTAGAAAGGTAACTTAAGAATTAAACATCACGAACAGAATGATGTTATTCCCTTATTTTTGTTGGAAGATATTCTAGATGAGAATACCTTTGCCCTGCTGTGGCACTGTTACAGACTTATTATTGTCTCCAGCAGTATTTGAGGAAAAACTATTATATTATCAAGTTACAATTTGTTTATGTCATCCTGAATTTAGTGCCCGTTAATAAAGAGTTCAGTAAAGTATGTGTCGTAACACGTACACACATATTTGTTTGACCTCTCGGCTGCTGGCGTAGGCATGCAGTTACCTGTTACAGTAATATTGAAGTCCCGCGGAACAAGCCTCGTAACTAACACAGTTTATTTGTGCACAATACTGGGTTATACAAGAAGTAGTCGCGAATGTAAAACTTATATTTTACACTAGGTTTTATATTGCGTGTATTCAAATATTTTTGCAAACTCGGAAAACTAAGATCTTCTTAGTTTCAATTCACATCACGCCTGTTTTTCCCGAAGGCTTAGGCAGAGAGATATTATGTGTACTTTAGAGTACACCTACATTTTGTAAGGGCGAGCCTATTGCCATTAACCAAATCCACACTCGGGACTGCTACTGAGAAATTCATTACAGGCAGGCAAGAACTATGTAAGCTAAGATAATGTACAAAACCTTTTACTTCGTATATGTATCTCTTGAAATCTAATATCTACAACGAAACAAAACACTATCTAATGTAGTTTCTCGAGTGACTCATTGAGCTGTCTTAGAAGTTGCGGTAAAACTAATCACAACGAGACCACAGCAGTGACGCGACACAGAACACAGGAGTGACGCGACACAGAATGACTCGTAGGCTTAGCGATATTGGTTTAGAACCGGGATCAGACTGAATACGCTAAGTTAATAAATACTAGAACACGTTGTGACTGTTAGTGTTAGGTCTCATTTAAATAGTTTTGTTACGACATTTGAAATATAAGATTGTTCTAGTACTAAGTGTCACAAAACGTGTCTTAATGAGGCTGTAATATAATGATGGTTTAACTTATTCAGATTACTCAGGAGTGTGTCAGACGAAGTCGGAAAAGAAAAGGTAACAGATTTCGCAGAATTTTAAAAGTGTTCCTTAACTTTTTATTCACTTTATAACATATTCAAATTCTGTCTGTAAAAAGGCTGATCGATTTAGAGATTGAAAGTATTGTGAAATAGAAATATTTGCGATAAAATAATTATGAAAAGAGGGAGCCGTCGTCGGCTCCTTCCGCCGGATGTTGGTCGCCGAGCTCGCGTATCGATCCGACCATAGAAATGTATTCACTTTTATGTTTAATCACTTTTCTATCACCTTTAATCAAGGAAAGTTATAAATTGCTCACTCTTTTACTGTGTATATATATTTTTATGTAATAATTAATGTTTAATAAATACCTACCTAATATAATATGTAGTGTAATACAATTTTATATTTAGCGTTGCTTGATTATCTGAAGATATAAGATACTTTTCGCACCGGAAAATTAATACTAATGACGCGGTCGGAGAGTTCAGACAATAGGTTATTTTAATAATGTGACTGCTTCACCCATACACATGGATACATTTTACATTATTCCTATGACTGGGACTCAGGCCTTCGCTCTGTGAGGTCGAACCTCATCATGGGAGCATTAAGCTATGTTTATAGGACAAAGTAGTTTCTTCACGATGGTTTTCTTCACCATTTTTATTTGTTTTCTTCAAATGGAATACAATAATATTAAACTTAGATACACAATATATCTTATTATTCTCGCGGTAGACTGAATCCAGACGTGTATAAAATATTATAAATATAACCGTTCAGTTTATATTCTAAAGTAAGCGAACCGTCTTGAATAAATTGAAATCTTGCAATAGTATTTCTGAAATTATATCATAGTTTCGTTTTCGTTTTGAAATACAAATACATAGTTAAAAGGGTGAAATTTGAAATTCCTTGCGCTGTAAGTGAAAATAACAGTACCTACATACAAGTCAGGTTGCATTGTATATTTTGAAATTTATCAAGAAGGGATTTATCACATTCCTATTGCAGTACAAAACATTCAGCTAGTTTCCGTCGGCAAGCATTACTTTAGTGAAAGTTACAAGTTTTATTTTTAAGAGCATTTTAAGACCTTACTGCTACGGTTTTTTTGAAGAGCGGTTCCTTCATTATATTATCACGGCTTCATGAAAATCTGTAATTTTCGCCAGTATGTGGTATCAAGGTGCCACAAAACGCTCGGTATTTGGACAGTCGTCGTGTGCGACCGCTCACCACTGTCTTACGAAAGCTTTATAAAAGTCACGAATTTTCGCGGTAGGTACCCGTTTGTTTTAATAAGTAGCCTAAAGTGTAACATGTGAATGTGTCTGTTTATTTGTTTATGTTCCGTGACACATGCTAGCGGAGCTGTGAACATTGTGCGCTCAACTGTGGCAGTATGCCAACGTTACTGCTCGTCTCTCAATTAGCACATTACGGAATTAATGTGTGTTTGAAGCATTCACGTGACTTGATGAGCGGAGAGTGAATATAACGTGGTTACTGTTTAAAATGTATAGTTGTTCGATTGATTTAACTAACCCGCCCCGGCTTCGCTTCGGTTTTATAACATGACAAAACAACCAGATTTCTTTACTATTTGTAAGTTTAAAATAAAATTTGTCGGAACAAATTCTCTAAATGATAGGGAAAAACGCATCAAAATCCGTTGCGTTGTTTAGAAGAACAATGCGGTCACAGAGACAGACACGAGAAGCGACTTCAAATTATGTAAAGATAAGAAACGGTTCCAAGCTGGTTACAAAATATAAAAATAAAGTTATCTGAAAATTGTGTTTAGATTCTAAAAAATCCTTGGTTTTGAACCCGCTTACTAATTCACGCGACTATTTCTGAATAGAACAAAACTAATAGAAAAAGTCGTGTGTTTACGTATGTACTCGTATGACTATATATATTATGTACGTAATAAATCTACGATCGCGACAATTTTTTGATGATTGAAATCACCAAAATATCTTAATAAACCAGACACAAAAGCATATTAATAACACAGCAAGTGCCTACAATCAGAAATAATCTTATTAGGTACTTGTGGATATCATTGTGTCTATATACCGACGACAGTCACATATATTATTCAGACCTTCATTAGATTAAATCTCACTGAAATAAATTAGATTCTCCACTTTGAAAGGAAATCCCGAAGTTATTAAGACTAGATTCCGGAAAAAGTAATAAAATTTCACTAAAAGAGAAAAGCTCTTATTTATCCTACATTTAAAACATGAAAATTATATTTTTCCTTAATCAAGACTGTTCAAAAATGTTTTAACTATAATTTTGTAATTCTCAATGTCAGTAAGAAAATTGGTTCCGGCATAACTGGCCGATATTAACGACACTTGATTAAATCGATTAACGTCGAAGTTATAGGAACCCTCACAATATCGACTTTCATTAACATTCAAACTGTTCGCTGATTTCAATTATTTCCATCTCGGAAGGTTCGGTGATATTATGAGTTCAGTTATTAATTGTCGTCTTGTTTTACGAAATTTTTGTTTCAAATGTTGTGTCCCTTTGTAGTTGTTTGAAAAAACTAAATTAACACAAGTATATATTCTTCATCTTTATGTACATTTTTAAAATTTATTTTTTATAAATTTTATTTATTATTTATTACTTTTTTAAACATAAGTGGCGAAATGTGGGTGTACTATATGGTGTGTATAATATTCTTCTTAGAACACGAAGGAAGGTAATATATTTTCCAAAATATAATGTGAAGCAAGTTCGGGTCAGTAAATACGCAAGATGTTGCTACGCCGTAAGGCTTGCTACGGCGCTACGACGCGTAGCTTTTCCGTAGCTGCTCGTAACTTGTTTGAAACATGGATTCATAAAATGAAAGTGTTTGAAATGTTGAAATAATTAAAATACATCCAGCCAAATACTATATATAATGGATTTTAATGTTTTGAACTAACTTAAATCAGATTGAATTGGTTTATTTCATTTATTTTAAATAGAGCAGAGCGGCTGAAATCAATTAAGGTTATGAAAAACGTTATTTGTGGGCAATTAAATAAAAATTGGCAGTGAGTAAATTGAATTTTTGTAGAACATTTAATTAATGAAATTGATTTTCTTTGCTTATTAATTGTTATTTCAAACAATGTAATTGTTTAAAATAACCACACCATAAAATAAACGGGAAATTTTGCTTTTAAATGACTGCTTAGAGGCGTCGTTTTCAAACAATGTTTCCGCCAGGGAAATATAATCATTTCGTTAATAGTTAACGGTATAGACCGCGTTTTGTATAATTCCGCTACAGAATATTGTTAATGAGTACATATGAACGGTTCCCCGGCGGAACATGAATATAATTGTAGTTCAAGTGAACCCGGCCGATGTAAGTTGGATTAATTACCTAAATAATACCGACGGAGGAAATAATAATTGCCCCACTAAATAGTAACAATGCTCAGGGTATTCTAATAATATAAATAAAATATTGGCTTGTAATTATTATTAATCAATATTTTAAAGTAGTCATTATTTTGTAATATTGTTGACATGACGTATTCATTTTTTTCCAAGTTAATGCGTGTTATTTGTTTAATTTATAAGTTTTGAGATATTACTCTCTTTTTGTTAAATTCAAAATTTACTTTACAAAGAGATTCACATTTCAAAAAATAATTATAGCTTTTCACTTCAGTTTTCATGACGAAATAGTCCCTAAAACCTATAATTAATCATCAAAAACCCTTGCTTATAATATGAACTTACCGTGAGAACTCGACGTAAAGTTTTTCTGTTGGATGGACGAGCACCTTGCTGTGAGCTGCGGTGGTGACTGACGGCCTTCCGAGGGTCGCAGGCTTATATACAGGTGCGCGGTGCGGGGGCGGGGGGCGGGGCCAACGCGCGCCTCTCCCGAACACAACTCCTCCCCATTTTGACAGCAACCTGGTGACGTAGCCTCTGACGTCACTGAAATTCAGTGGTAATATACATGGTATTGAAATCGAATAGTTTGAGTAAGAAAAAGCTTAATATTATACATATTTTGGGGAAGATTCAGCATCACAAACCATCACGAAGGTAACCCTGAAGGGGTAAGCATGATGCTGCTGTAACAGTTTAGCATTAACTAACGTTTTGAGGTATTGGATGCAATGCCTTTACGGTGTAGCATCTTAATCATCTTCAAACGCAATATTGCATTCACCCACAGCTGTTGAAATATTTTTTTTTTTTTTTTTAATCTTAATAATTAATAGAGGGTTTTTATCCACATGGATACGCCAACCCCATTGTACCTTATCACTACTCCTTACACCACTTAAATTAACATATAATAACCATATTCTTATCCTTATTATTTAACAAATTAAAGCTATTCATTGATCAAGCTGTTGTACTAGACCACACAATTTTTTTGCAACATTTGATTTAGGATTCGCCAAAATAGTGAAGATAAGGCCAAGATCTAAAATATTTAAACCAAACTCCCTAATCAATGAATATCTTTCACTTTTGTTCTTAACGCATTCCATCAGCAAATGTTGCACGTCTTCTATTTTATTGCATACTTCGCAGTAATTCAAATTACTTATAATTCTAGCTACAGTAACTGGATATTCAATTTTATCTACATTTCATATAACTTGTGGTCAAGACTCCAATTCCTATTGCGACCAAGTTCACATATTATTTTATTCAATGATGTAAAAAGGTGTCTATTGATTCGTTGACACTTTTACATCGTTAGTCTTTCCCCAACGTGCTTACGGAAAGTTATCATTTCATCCACGACGAAATAAGCAATCAGGTAGTTGTAACAGTTTTCTTTAAAAACTCTCACTGTAATTGTCTTAGTAGAATAAAATGCAGGTTTTATGTATTAGCTGCTGATGTAAGTACCTCTTGAATGAAGCTCTATGTAGGCATAAAGGTTTATCCACAGTTTCTGAGGTAAAGTGTTCTCGGGTGTCAGGGAACGCCAAAACTTAGGGAATTCCAATCAACGTTCCTCAAAGCTCGGTCGTAAGAGTTTCCGCCACCAACTTATTGAGTACCTATCAGGGCGAGTTGGTACTTTTGTTGAAGTATTTTAGGTAAATATTGCAAGTACCTACCTTCTTCTAATCGGGAACCTAAGTAGTTCAAGCAACGTTCATATCGGTGCTTAAAGAAATAAACTGTTTAAGAGTAAGCGCATCATAAAAACACATACAGGGTTTAAAAAGACACGAAGTCACTGACGCATACTGTACATCAAACTACAAAATTATTGTTGAGAAACGACTTTTATTTTTGTTGTAAATTGCTCGTTACGGAAGCGCGGCACACAATGTAATGCATGCAAAATATATGGCTTATGGGTGCATGCAACAATACAGGAATCGTGGGGGTATTTGCTGTGCCCGATCATCTCTATCATGTATTTGGAAAATCTACCATCTAAGTTCACATTGTGGAATGCAAATCAATATTGAGTAAAGTTATAATATTTAAAACTTGTTTATGTAAAGACACGTCAAAGTAATTGTAATTTTAATCTTTAATATCCCCGTAACAGTAGGTTCCCAGGTATGGTCCAGTACAAAAAAAAACAAAGACAGGGAGCACTAGTGTTTACCCGTTATTTAAAGACCCGTAAACATCCACAGCTCAATATTGTCACAACATCACACTTGGCAGACAGAATGTTAGTCACTCTGTTTCAAACTAGCTTTTGCCTGTAGCTTCGCCCGCGTGTATGTCGGAAAATATCCTATAGGAAAATACTACCGGGAGTCAAAGTACCCTATGTGTTAATCCAGGTTATAAAATATCTGTGTGCCAAATTTCATTTAAATCCGTACAGCCGTTTTTGCGCAAATCCGGAACATGCATCCAGACAAAAAGACAAATGAACAAAATTCTAAAAGCTATATTTTCGGCATCAGATCTAATCTTATCTGAGCTGTAGAAACATTTCTACAGCTGTATAACGTACTCAGTAACCACCGGTTGGGAACCTATTGTAATGTTACCCCAACTTGACTTTGTCTCGACATGATCTTTAATATTAACAAGACGTAAAGACTGTGTAGATACTCGTATTCATTTAGACTTACAAAGAAATGTTTGTATGATCTGTTTTGTATGATAGTAAGTATTTCACTACCCTTATCTTTTTATTTTCGTTATGGCCTCTCATGCACGAGGTCGTGGGCTCAAATCTGGGCAAGTACCAATGGACCTTTTCAATTCATATGTATTTTCTGAGTTTATCTCGGACATTACTGGCATCGGTGATGGAAAAACATCGTGAGGAAACTTGGACTTAGAGGTAATATACATAAGTCTGAGATCGCCAACTCGTCTTGAGCAAGCGTGGTGATTAATGCTCGTGCCTTCTTTGTATGAGAAGGGGCCTTTGCCCTGCAGTGGGACAATAATAGGCCGGTATTATTATCTTCCTAACAAGGTTTCATTAGAAGTGTTTTAAGGTTTAGTTTCTGCCCAACCTACATAGTGCAACTTTTGCGTCAAACTATAAAACATAACAGTAGGTCGTTTTAATACCTAGTAGTTAGTTGGTCGTCGCGACAACTCGTAACCGTTAACGGCTCGTAAACAGCTGATTAATATCCCACGGTGGTCAGCCATCATTGTTTCATGGAAAATATTGCTTCATTAATTACTGTCAATTAAAGGCTAGTCGTCACACTTTTTGTATGCATTTTTACAAGTTTCTTACACGACAAAACTTACTAATACACATGGAGTATAATAATATGCATTTATAATGAAAAATGTATACATAACCGGAATAAAATGAGCTTTTTATTTTCGTAGTTAACCGATGTCAAAATATTTTTTTCATATGAAAAAGGTATAGGAAAGTATTTGAAACAATAAATTGGAATAAACACTAAACAGAAGTTAATAGGCAGGTAGCAAATATTTCAACATCTCGTAGCTATGTGCTACGGTCGCTACGGGCGTTCGTAGCCGACGGCTACGAGGTGCCTCAACTCAATTCGGTAACTGTTTTAAGATTTCAGGTAGTTGACATTCCGTACATTGACTTAAATTGATTTTCTACTGTTTTAGATAGAAAACTAGTGTTCTTTCTTATGTTTATATAACAACAAGTATTATCAATAGAATGTTGGTATTGCAGGCTCCCGGGACAAACCAATAACCTGATGAAAATACAAAAAAACTACTCTAGCTAAGCTAATTGTAAGGTTTTTTGACGTTCAAAAGTGCCTTACAAGGGCCTATTTGAAATAAATGATTTGACTTTGACTTTGAATTATGGGAAGACCGCGCAAGTGTCCTCTACCAAATGAAAAAAATATTTTCAAAATCGGTTTACAATTGAATCGTTGAAAATACATTTCTTTTAAACTACAGACGAACATATAACCTTCTCTCCTTTTTTAAAGTCGGTTAAAAATTTAACGTCAATTGGCATATCCTGTCTTTATTAACATTCAATATTTTATGTTAGAGCCTATTTACAATTTATTGTAAGGTTAATCAATCACAGTAAATAAATATTAAACCTGACTGGTGTCAATTTACTTTATTTTGTTTTATTTATTTGTTTGTTTGGTCTTTGTTGTTTTAAGCGTCTCACACACTGTGAATAAAATAAAAAGCGCCTTGGCCAGCGTGATATATTTATAAATTATAGCATATGTTACTCAGGAATAATATAGCATAATACCGGAGATTTTTTTTTTAATCGGTCCATTTGTTTTTGATTTTATTAATTACAAACAAAAATACAAATCTTTTCTTTTTAACTTATTAGTGTAGATAAAACTACGGCAAACCCGCGTTAATGAGTAGTGAACATCAAAGTCCCGCACATCGTCACAAACTGCCGTCAATTACCGGCGGCAGTTAACTTCACTTTATTATTATATCACTTTTTGGTTTACGCGATACCGCAGGGCTGGCAGACACCTACGACAGCTACTAACAATAATCCGCAATCAAATAACATTGAAATCGGTACTGCCAGAGGAAAATATGAAGCTTTTAAACCTCTGTTACAAAGTAGGTCAAAGTTATACAAAAATAAGAAAGTATTTATCAGAAGATAGGAGGACTTCAAGCTTACAATTTTCTTTGGCAGCCCTATTAGATGCTGACTCGGAGCGGGCAGTTAAACGCAATTGAGTCGGTTATGGGCATACGATTAAATACTTTATTTTGTGACTGCCGGCCGCTATATAAGGGCTGGGCCACTGGCAGCCATCACTGTGTGGCCCATTGTCCGGCAGACGGTACGGGGTAATGGACAGACTTAGGGAAATTCAATTAGATTGTGCACTTTATCGCTTCTAACGTGACGATATTATTGTGGACGCCCACGTCACGGTATCACGATAACACAGGGAAGTGAAATGTATGGAAATATATGAAGACGCTTGACTGTCCACGATGACGTTATAACGTGAACGTATTTCCATACATTTTACGTACGTGGACGTGGTCGTCCATGATAATATCGTCACGATAGAAATGATAAAAGCGCATAATGGGATTTTGTCTAGTTAAATAATTGAAAAATTTATTTATTAAGCAGTATTAATGTTTAGTGTCGTTTATTAATTGTTTCAAGATAATATTTACATAATTTAAAAACTTACACACATAAAATAATAATAGGTAATTATATGCACAACAATTATACAATGCCGCCCAATTATTATTTCTAAAAGCTTTTAAAGTTAATTTTCGATATTTTTTCATGAATATTCAGAAAAATACCATGGCACACATGGTACCCATGGGCAGCATTGTATAAAGGAGTGGAAATGTTATGTATTTATTTATTTAAGTCGAACACACGTGATTCATATTGTTGTTAGTAATACTTATAAAAACTATGTTAGTAATATTTCTAATTAAAATAAATAAAACAAACTAAAACAAAACAGAAACAAAAATAAAACTACATAGTTTAAAAACCTATAATTATATCCGCTTCCCTCTGCACCAGACCTGCAGCTGTGCATACGGTGTGTGTTCTGTTAAAGCAATATTTTTAACGTTTCACATAAATATAACACAACTCCTAGAACTTGTTGGTCTCCTAAAACATATTTCTTTAATAAATAAATTCTTGTGAATTTCGGTGGAATCAAGTAGAAATAATAAGTTGGCTGCTGCAACGGAAAGCAAAAAACTTTGATATTTTCTTATGTTAATTAGTTTTGAGCAGCATGAATAGTTTAATGAATTTTGTTTATTAAAGTTTTTACTTTGCATCTACGATGATGTTCTAAGAATATGTTTATTTCATTACAACTAGATTACATCTGATAAGACGTGGGTTGTGGCGACCTGTCCCAATGATAACCAATAGGATTAATGCCGACTGAAAGATTACACAACTCACACTACTCGGTCACTAATATGTTAATGGCTATTACTACAATATATCAATAACTTTTTATCTATAATTATTTCAAAGACAATATAGGTTAATGCTGTGTACGTTTTTTTTTTATTAGTTGGTAAGCCATTATAAATATATAAAAAATAAATTTAGCTTGAGGAACATAGAAAGAGATATTCCACATGATTTTCCAATGCTCTTTCCCCACGCGTTTACAATAAAGTAAATCGCATACTTAACATTTACCCTATGAAGACATTTTGGTTACACAGGGTTGAACGTCACGCATACACACGAACTCACACACACCATCTCACTCACTCACACACACTCACATACACTCTAACTCACACACTCACACACACACACCCACACACCCACTCAAACACACACACATACACACAAAATATACTTTCACATGCACATAAACACATTTACACCTTGATGCCATAAGTACGATTTAATTCATTTTTCTTTTTCTTTTTTCTTATTGGTTTTGTTTTTATTAGTTTTTAATTTTTATTGGTTTTATAAAAAAATGTGTAACTTATACCTAATTAGCACAACGAAACAATTGAACTAATCGAGGAAGAGCGAGGTTTATCCCATCACAAGTATCTTCGGATTACTTTCTGGGAAGCCCCGGCAACTTAATTGTATCTAGATTTAAGATAATAAACAGATTTTTTTTTTTTCTTGCACAGTGTTATATTTCATTCAAAGAAATACACTGGCGTACGACTTTCAGATTATAATTATAAACCCTAAATTCTGGAAGCTTTGCTCACATAATATGATAAAATAAGTAGGTGTTTGAAAATATTTACTGACATGCAATCACATGAAATATCGCAAAAGAAAACCGATGAACCGATGTAACATTATTATACTTGTAGATCTTGATTAGTAGTTAGTAAAAGACACAATAGCACAAGTATGCTAGTAATACAATAGTAACAGATTAGTTACAACGAGTAGGTACACAAACTATGTGGACAGAGCAGATTGGACAACCAGACGTATGTATACAAACAGAGGTATATTGTCTCAATGTCCGCTCATATTCGTAATGACTCCTAAAACAAAGAGGCTATGAGATACATAATTCTATGTTCCTAAAATGTCAGGGACAGATTGGGACCCATTCGTAAGTCATACGTGAAGAGGATCAGTTCTGTGCCACGCTGCTCTGATGCGGCACTCAATATAATACCTAGATACCTAGTATTGTATCAGTTGTAGTCGATCCATGTAAAATACTGGTATTCAGCTGCATCCCGTTAGATTGGAAGCCCGAACCCAATCAATCAAACAATCTGCCTAGCCTTTTCCCAACTATGTTGGGGTTGGCTTCCAATCTAACCGGATGCAGCTGAATACCAGTATTTTACATGGAGCGACTACCTATATGACTTCCACAATCCAGTAACTGGGTAATACGATACCCCTTGGTAAGACTGGTGTCAGACTTTCGGACTTCTGACGACTCGTAACGACTGTCGAAGATCCACGAATGACAGCCGGAACCAACGGCTCAACGTGCTTTCCGAGGAACGGAGGAGTCTCGGTATGTTAAGATGGTCACCCATCCACGAACCAACCCCGGCTAGCGTAGCTTAACCTGATGGATCGACCCGTGCGGCTGTTTTTACTTAGCCGCGAGCTCCTCCCACGAGCCTGACCCCCATATAGGTCGGAGCAGGCAGGCAGATAGTGATGTAGTATTATATTTAAATTAAGGAAAGCATGGACTTGGAAGAAGTCCTGATAGGTGTATTTTTGTGAATTAATTATTTATGCTGTGGGTTGGCTTCCGTCCGAAGTATAGGAACCGGTACATGAAATGTAGAGTTTGTCGTCATTTGACAACTTTTGGAGATTTTAGAATTATTTTCATTGATCAAAAGCAGAAAAGCGTAAGTCCAACTTAATTTACACAAACTAAAATGAGTCCATAATTTATAACATACTAAAATCAAACTGATAAGTATTGACATTGATCGACCGCACTCCCCAGGCTCACATCCTCATCCTTTTGTTTGTTGCAGTAGTAGCAGAAGTCCCGGCAACACGCGAGCTCTACCAGCTAGTCGGCAATGCGGAGCAGGCAGTGGGACAGGTCGCCAACAAGTTCGCGCGATCCGCTGCCGACTTCAACGTGTTCCCTGATAAGTCGAAACAGGTATGTATCGGTAAAATTAAATGTAGAAATGGAAACCAGAGACGAAGAGTATTTCATAAAAATTGTCACATGGGTACTGTTTCATGTTTTGATTCCATTTTTCCTGATTCTATCCAAGTTGAAATAAAATAGGGTTCAAAATAGGCTTAATTTGCTTTTTAAGAATGTCAATTTAGCGTTCCCATCTACGTACCTACATAGTTACACAGATATAGCTTAGCTAGCTCCTTGTCTAAAATAGAAATGCCTCTTATGCAAAAATAGATAGAGTAGGTAATCTTGAAACTACGATCATCAATCCGGCTGACAAGCATGGCTTATGCAATATTCTTGCTTGATAGGTTTATAAATAACACTGCATACTCAACTAGTCTGTGTTTTACGGTGAATGGAACTAAGTAAATAAAATAAGAAACTTTTATTTTTTTATGGCGAAGTCAATGCATCTGACGTTTCATAGTCCCGTGAATTTGAATGCACATAGCTAAAGTCCATAGGCGATTAATGCTTTGTATAGACTTGCTATAAACAAATTAGAACACGCAATTTGAAGGGCACATTAAATTGCGTTATATTCAATAAATAAGAAATTAGATACTAAGGTTTGTATCGAGCCATCTCTTCAAACTTGATTCAATTAAAAAAGTTGTCCAATTGTTACAGTTTATGTTTATGTACAGGTCCAACGTAACTTCACGCTAGCAGAGGTGCAGCAGTGTACCGGGCAGAACGGTCGCTGTTTGTACGTGGTGTTCAACGGGCAGGTGCTCGACCTCACAGAGTTCGCGCCATCCGTAAGTAAATTTTTTGTGATATTTTGTTGTCTCCCATAGTGTCGGAACTCAGTCTTTGTCTATTACGCTTGAGTTCAAAAACCGTTCTAAAATACGACACCATCGGCTTCCCTTATTCTAGGGCCATTCCGTCTTTCCGAGATTTTGATATCTATTCTTTTAAATTATTGTATTGTATTGTGCACTTAGCACAGTTGTGAGTACTATGTACTATAGAGCTACCATTTACCGGGTAATATGTCTTTCATTGGCGCTGATAGTGGCGCGTGTGTTGGATCATTTAGCTCCCTTCAAAATGATTGAGCTGAATGGTGCTGATCCATGCGTCATGTTTATGAACGGGCGCCGTCAGTTAGGACTGGTCATCTCTAAGCTGCCACAGCTTATTTTTTTTTTGTTTTTATTTGCTGTACTCTAAACGTTTTTAACGTATAGGTTTTTATTTTACATCGTTGTCACATATACCTACTTATAAATTCAACATTAATGATGTAACGCATATTTTGTAAAAATATAATTTAAAAGAGTGTGTCTATGGAGTTTTTTTCCTGTTCTTCTCTATAGGTACCTATTGCTCTTTGGAATGGGCAACAGCTTCATATTTCTGACTAACCGACTCCTTGACAATTCATAAGTGCCTGAAAACGGTTTAATTGAAATAAATGCTTTAAGTTTGAGTTTGACTTCTAAAAGGCAGACAACAATTGTCTTATTGTTTATTCAGCTTGAGGTAAATCGGATTGATCAGCCTTGTTTCAGCCGGTTTGAATTGACTAACTCATTTGATTGGAACGGCCGGAACTAGTGCATGAATGTGTGGAACTAAGACCAACAGTTCGAACTTCAGTCTCCGACCACACGACCACACGACTGGGGCGGTATGTGTCCTTAATATTTCTGTTGAGGAATATTTTTTTTATGGTTAAAAATTACGTCGCAGATTATCCATTGTTCTAACCACATCACGCAATGTCCAAGGTTAGCCAGTAATTTCCGCCTTTTTTGTTGCAGAATCCAACGTTTAGTAAAATACGAATACTGTTTACAATGTATGAGAACTATAGGTTTAGGTACCACTTAAAAAATACCCTACTTCTGGTTGAAGACGTGTAAATAGGTGTTCCACACATTTAAACATTTAACATTGAAAAAAATTGCTTTTCAGCGTAACCGTTAATGAAAGGTCAAAAGAAGACATGTTTATATAAAAACTGCAATTCACGCGATATTTACGGTTGAGTGGCGCTGTGTGGGCGAATGTAGGCAGTCGAGCGGTCCAACAAATGACGGAGGCTGGACCATTCGGTTTTACTCAGAATTTATAGTATTTCAGTAACTACTACAGTTGAATTGATTGGTATTGTGCAAAAAGGTGATTGTTTAATTGACCATATTGATAGGAATGTGTCAAAAAATAATAATTTACTGATAATTTTATTGTGCTGGTTTATTTTTGCCTAGTCAGTAGCGGCCATTGTTAAAAGTTCTAGATACTACTTTCGCGTTTTTATTTTAAGACATATAATCATTTTTCTCAAGACTATCTTAATAATATTATAGGTTAGGTTAGGCGTCCTAAAAGTAAAAAATCTCCAGCCCTGCAACTTTTGGTGTTTACCAACTCATAGTTAAAGCATCTTTAGCTTCCTGAATTCTAAATGGCTAGAAATCTAAAATAAACGAGGATATTACTGTGTGTTCCCTTGCAGCACGTCGGTGGTGCCGGCATCCTGCAGAAGTACAGCGGCCACGACGCGACCACCGCCATGCGTGCCGCTGGCATGCCAGCAACGGTGTTCGAAGTCTTGAAGAAGTTCGTCGTAGGAAGACTTGTGAGTTCTCATGCATAGTTTGTTTAATACTTGCTTTTCATTGGAGGGGTGTGCCGAAGGCTTAGCTGAAACAATTTATTAAAATAATTGTGAATTGAAGTCATGCACTGTAAACAGATCAGCTGCCGTGTCCATCATCAGACAATCTTTATTCGTAGGGACCTAATTGACATAATATTAGGTATCATTAACGCTGCAATACTTATTTTTAAATGTCGCAGCATCATGTTGATTTTGGCCTCGTACAGGAATTTCGGTAAAAAAAAAAACCTACTTTTGTTTTTTTATGTTCTATGATTGTGTTTAATTTAGTTTGTGATCTTCCTGGGCGAGCGCCAGGAAAGACTTCTTCTTTCTTTATTAGAACTATTTGGGTTTTACGGAAATTATGGGAAAGGATTAAATTTTAAAAAAAAACCTTCCTTTTGTGACGTAACCAGCTAAAAACACTTATCTACACAATTTTAGGTACAGCCAGCAACAGCATCAGCGTCATCATCTTCTGCAAGCGCGCCAATTCCATCACCAGCGGCTATACAGACTTGCAGCTGGATCCCCTCACTCATGGGCCTCTGTGAGTTCACCTCTTCTTATGTAGGTACACATCTAGAAATATAACGGCCAAGCAATATTGATGTTCCAGATAAAGCATATTTGCCTCTGCAACTGGCACACGAGTCATTTGAACTTTATGTCTAAGTCTGGCGTCGACTACAGACGAAAGGCGTCGAATCGAAGAGAGCCGAATGGAGTCGCATCACCGAATCGAAACGTTCATTCATCGCAACTCTTTATCAAAGTAGGTTGTACGTGCGTGATGAAAAAATGTTTTACTTCAAAAAATTTCCTCAAAGAAGGTTGTCCAAATAATGACCACATTTGATTAAATACAAAAAACTCGTCAATGAGCATCCGATTCCCCGCGTCGACTGAGGCGCGCTGAGTAGAGTCGAAACGCGTCGGCGAAGAAATTCGCCTGTCGAGCAATGCGCGCGGGTGATTCGATTCGGCGACCCTCGGCTCGTCGCTAATGGACGCAGTTTCTTAGTAAATTTATAGGAGGCGAATCGATTCGACTCGGTGAGGCGAGGCTAATGGACGCGAGCCTAGGCCTCTCGCGTTCGGGTTTTGCAAACAAATTATTGACAAATGATCGCTTATTCACGCGACGATCGCTTGTATTAGGACACAGGGCTAGCCTAGCCTAACATGTTGGTATTTTAGAGGGCTGTAGGTGGCGGTGGTAACAACTGTCCGTCCATCAACCAACCTACGAAATAAATCAAAGACGAGAGAGGGGGCAAAAATATTAACCTGTGTGCAAAGTTACAAAATAAAGTGAACTACAACCAACCAATCCATCTGTGATTTACTATAGGCATATAAAGTTCATCCCATTGGCAATTTACTGAACCATGGCTACAGTAAAATGTGGTTGCTGTGATCATAAATTAAATAATTATTAATTATGTGTTTAATTTACACATATTTTCATATATGAAATTAGCGTGAAATCGAATGGTGCACGCTAATAGCTCTTTTAATATGAATTATATTCTAATTGTTCTTCGGTTGTTTCATTTAATTCATTTGTTTCATTTCATTTCAATTGGTTTTCAGGTAAAAATTGAGAAGGCTTCATATGCAACAAGTCGACTGAAAAATGAAGTGTACTGAGTTAAACGCTGGAAGGATGGTTCTTGAAGATACTTTAGTGTTTTAATTTTAAGATAGACATGATTAAGGCTATAAATAATTCATCTGTCGAAAATGTACATATTAAAGCGCTGACACGTAAGATTTACTTAAATCATTTCTTATACCTACGAATGTCATTCTGAAAACATTGTCTTTAAATAATGCAACTTTCATAAGTGCTCATACACATGAGCGGCGCGTTGTTAATGACAGAGGAAACTGCGGACACCGTGCCGCTCGTGTATTTGAGTACGGTGCTCAAATACATGAGCGGCAGGAGACGTGTCGGCCGGCGGCTGCAGTTGCCTCTGCCGTTGACGCGTGCCGCTCGTGTGTATGAGCACTTAGTTTCTTAACACACGTCTACCATACACATTCCCTTCTTCTTAATGTCGAAATCAAACTCACAAGTCAAAGTCAAAACTTCATTTATAAAACATACCTAGGTGTAAATGGCTGTTGTAATAATTTTCGTTAAAATTAAATGACAAAAACTATTTATAGACTAAAATTTATAATGAGATCTGTCAACGCTAAGTTATAGGTTATATAATACTAATTGTAAAAATGAAAAACCATTCAAGGAAAAGGATTGACCACGACCAGATAGACGGTTCTGCGGGATATTGCGTAACACACATAAAATGACAATAGATCGCATTTTCTTTCATTTTGACAGCACAGCCACGTTCATTGCGTTATTTACGTTGTTGAGCAGATTCATTTATTAAACCTATAAAGCAATGGATTAGAAATATGAAATATTCTTCAAAACTCTCGGATTGTGATTGAAACTGTGTTATGCAATTAGGGTGCTGGTCAGATAGATGGTTTAGATCAGATAGATGGTTCAGGTCAGATAGATTGTTCAGGTGAGATAGATGGTTCAGGTCAAATAGATGGTTCAGGTCAGATATTGTTTAGCAACGAAGCCCTTGATTGTTTGTTCTTCCGCTAACCGATCACTAGGATCACCCAGTTTTATACTCTATGACAAATATTCGTCAAGTACTGGTATTATCAAGCCTCTCATGCTCGTAGAGTCATATTAAGCGCTTTCCCAAGTGGGCAGCGATTAAAACGATGGGCTATTTACAACAGATATAAAAAGATAACAATTGCTTCTTTATCTCATAATAGTAATAGCAATATTAAAATTTGAACTATTAAGTGGGTAAATGCAGACAATAAACAATATCGGATATACGTGCGAGTGAACATGCACTTACTATCAGTTGTATCGCAGTAGGCAGATAGCACATGGT
Source organism: Agrochola circellaris (assembly GCA_914767755.1). NCBI lineage: Eukaryota > Metazoa > Arthropoda > Insecta > Lepidoptera > Noctuidae > Agrochola > Agrochola circellaris. The sequence continues at coordinate 21,028,112 of OU611843.1, read as the reverse complement.
GACAGTGAGACTACAGGTAGCAGACGCGGGTGGCAGATTGTACTCTCTCGATAAGAGACACTTGTTGTGCACCGGAGTAGACTTTTTGTCTCGCCAGCATATCGTTATCTACTGTTAAAAGATGCAAAACGCAGACCTCATAACATAAAATACCATCACGCCATGTTACGAAAGGGTAGGCGGGGGAGGTGTCCCCAACTGCCCGTAGTACGTAGGTCTCCCACATTTCGACAGTTGCTTAAACAAAGTCCCATAAAATAGGGGGCGAGCCTAATGCCACCAACCGAGCACAATCCAGACTCCAGATTCTACTGAGAAATTTCTGGGACCTATAAATATCCAATAGCACTATGCCCGAAATGGGAAGAAACCAACTGAGTTCAGCAGTCGCGATTGCGACCACTGTAGACAACGAGGCAGTGAATGACGAAGTCGTGCCGCGCTGAGTACCGACATTTTTGATGACGATTACTAAGTAGTATGTTACATTTGTAAGCTATTTTATCTCGAAAAACGGAAATCTGTAATCAAATACCGACAAAACCTGCGCTAAGCCAGAGTGAATAACAGGAAGAATATGACATTCTTATATAGATAAATATTGATAGTAATTTATATTTTAATCTAGGTACATATAAAAAAAAAGTTCCCCACCAGCATCTAGATCAGCGTCCAAGCTACGGAGTAATCTCCGCGAGGAACCTCCTCACAATGCGTACGTACCGTTTAAAGTTTGTCCATTGTGACCTTATGTAATCCTCAAAAGTTGAATCGTAATATAGTAATAAGGTGTAGGTACAATATAGAGTAAGAAATCTGTTTGCTTAACACTATGTAGGTTTTAGATTATTTAGTAGGAGGAGGTAGGAGGTTCAGATTTCATAAAAAGCTGCCGTTGGTCTAGTAGTGGCAAGCGCTACTGTTGAGCATGAGCTCCTGATGAGTTCGATGCCCAGGTCAAGTAAAGTGTTATTGAGTTTTTTGCCGACTTCCAAAAAGGAGGGTTTTTTTTTTATATATCCATCGATATTTTCGTCAAATATTTTTTCATTTGGTAGCTTGCGCGGTGGTCCCTTATATAAATTTTATCAACTTTGCTTGGGTAGTTTTGAGTAAGCTTCAATAATACGTATTTTTCCCACTTAGTGTATGTGGATGATGTTATAATAACTTCCTGTCACTGTTATTTAGGTATATAGCAGGTAGTGGTATTCGAAATTGTGTGGGGTAGGTACCACAAGACCATAACTAAAAAGTGAAAAATAAAAACTTTTCACAAAAAAAAACTAATTGGCTTCCAAAACAACACTAAAACTAAAACTTTTTGAGGTTTTTATCGAAGTCGATTGCTTTTTTCTGTCAGGAAACTTTTTCTTCTTTCAAAAACCAGTATGTCAGGCTTTCAGGGCAAAATGTCCGCCTAAATATGAATCTGTATCCGGCTTTTCAATTGTTGGGCCTGGCAACCCTAGCCTCTGTACATTTGCGTTCTTAAAGTAATAAATAAATAAATTAATGAGTAGCATGCATGATGACGTCGGCTGCTATCGGCTGCATCTGACGCGGCTGATACACGATAGCGTATCACTGCCGAAACTATCTCTTATCACAAGTAGTAGTAACACGGAGCTGTCGAGCGACGGACGCGTTCACATGTGAGTGCCTCACATTACATCATAATAATATTATATTTTATTTCGTGGTATTTTTTTAGACCGAAAATATTTGATATTTGCAAGATCTGTTTAAAAAATATAGGTTGTTGAACGGAAAACGGGCCATGTGCAATGTAATGAACTTCACCAAATATATTTTTTTCCAAATTTGGTTGCAGAAAGTACCTATCTCAGCATTTATTAAAGGTCCACCATACTTACTGCTTAGTTTTTAAAAAGCTTGATTTTTGTTAGTCCTCTATTTTAGTTAGTCTTTAACGCTTAAGTCTAGGTAACTTCTATCCCCTATTAAGTCCCTTATGTAAAAAGACGGGCTGAATTTCAGACCACCACAGACACTAATCTGCATAGTCCTCAATGTCCTCATTGAACCTGACCAAGAATATGGCTGGACTTTAAAAGAGACCTTGACCTCCAAGTTAGTTTCGTTGTTTCTGCTCAGAGTAGTCAGACAGGAAGGACCGACTTCATCTAATTTTAAAACATAAGTACCTGGGCGACCGAGCTCTGCTCGGGTGATAATAGAGAAAACTAATATATGAGACCTAGCTAGATCGATTTTTCGCCCCCGTTAACCCCTATATTGCAACTTTCATCGAAATCGTTAGTACCGTTTTCGAGAACGTGATTACAAATATATCGCACCTTTATAGAAATAGAGACGTAATTTGAAATCTTATGAGTCATATTTGAAACTTTAATTTGAAATTAGGTATATGAGTCAAAGTTGAAATCTTAAAATTTCAAATTATGTCTCTATAATTCTGAAGGTGCGATATACACAAATATTGCTCATTTAATAGTATAGGATTTATTTTTGACGTGTTTATTTGAACCCAGGACATTGGCAAACATGTTTGGGACTTGGACAAAATGTACACCACGAACAAGACCTATGTCACTAAATAGTGTATTCATAAAAATAGGGAGTAACTTTTACTAATACAACCATTTTACTGTCTGAACGTACTTTCTGAGTTTATCTTGGACGTTACTGACATCGGTAAAGGAGCATCGTGAGGAGACTTAGATTTATAGTTAATTTATGTCTAAAATCGCCCGCCCGTCTTGAGCAAGCGTGGTGATCAATGTTCGTGGCTTCTTTGTATGAGAAGAGGCCTTTGCCCTGCAGTGGGGCAGTAATTATTATTTTAACTTTTACTAAGACACCCGTGAACATATCAGTCTGTGAAAAGTTATAGCTTTTTAAACTATAGTTTTTTCTATAATTTTTCCTAAACGACTTGATTGATCTTAACAATTGAGGTATCATTAGATTCATTAGTCTTGACCACGAATTACTTTTTTTTTGTACCTACTATTACGTAGTACTAAAAGTTTGAGTAAAATGCATAAAGTGTTAATGATAGAAAAAGAAAGAAAGAAAGAATAACGATTATTTGAACGCAGTTCGTGAAACACAAAATAAAAACTGAAAATAATGTTTTTAAACAACAGTTTATAGTGTGTGCCTCACGGCCATGGGCGTACCATGGGAGGGCCTGTTGGGTTTTGTATGCCTAAGTACCTACTGTTGTCGATAAAAGTTATGTTAGAGTCACGTTAAAACTTACTTTGCAATTACAATATATTATGCATAAATTTTAGAAAAAACAGCGCTTCGCGGCCCTCGCAAATTTTATTAGCATTGCCTTAAGCTTTGTGCAGACCAGCGCGACGCGACAGCGCGACGCGACAGCGCGACGCGACACCGGTTATTGTTATACCGTCAAGTTTTCTTAGAAATTCTATTGTTCGAGTCGCGTCGCGGCGTCGCGTCGCGCTGGTCTGCACGAAGCTTTATTCTACGGCTACAATTGAATGGTCATTCATTACATTCAGACGCGTAAAAACATGGCTGAGATCAACAATGCTCAAAGACAGGTTAAATGGGCTTTGCTCTATGAGTCTTTGGTCAGTGTTATGTTGTATCTCGATCACAATATGATACTCGATTATAACAAATCTGTATTTACAGAATTGTAATCATTAGAATCATTAATACATCTCTAAGTGAGATTTGTTCCATTAAATAACTTTTCCATGAAATCATGTCATTTCAGAACAAAACTAACTAAAGATTATAATTTTGTAAATATATATTTGATAAGGTGGCGAATCATATTTTAATCAAGGTACAATCTGACATTGGCTGCAAATTGTAAAAAACATTAAAAAATAATACCTAATTTAGCGGGCTTCCTTTGCGGATCCACCTTAAGAAATTTCTGATTTGCCAACTGGGCCACAAGGTGGGTACGCTCATGCTCACGACTGCGCCGAAAAGGTTAATTTCAGCATTAATGCCAGACAGATCAGACAGAGCCAGACAGAGCTGTCTGACGCTGGTTTTCTAATGAACCTTTATTATTCAATCTAACAACTATAGGCAAGTAGGATCTAGTTTATATAATGCGACCATCATTTGGCGGGAAATTCTTTGTCTCATAAAAAAATAACGCGCACACAGATCGCCATTTAAAAACCAAAACTGCCGCTTCGATAATGGCAAGTATTTCTAAGGTTACCTGTATCTTAGGATCATATGCATTGCATAGTAAAATGTTATGTACAAATGGAAAGAGTGCGTGCAACGATATGAAAACCATTTGGCGGATGTTAAAAGTTACTACTAATACTGTAGTATTTCAATTTTCTTTAAAATATTGTTCTTTTTTTGCAATTATATGTGTGTTTTTAATTGAATTTTAAAATCCTTATTCTGTTGTACGTTAATTTATTTATTTTATTTTAAACAATACTTATTATGTTTAAGCGAGTGTTTTGTATATTTTGTAAAAAAACATTACCCTCCTTTCGGCCTTCGCCACAGTCGGGAAAAAAGGGGCTTCCAACAAAAATTTGATACAGGGCTCATTTAGGACTAGCCATGCCTTTTGATCTATTATTAATCTGTATCAAATAAAAAACTGCAATTTTTTTTAAACTTGTATTTCTCAACTTTTTTTTCGATCGATTAATTTGACCAAGTTAAAAGATACTCTAAATGTCTACGACACTTCTTAAACAGTTTTAGTTTGTTAACAAACAAATGTTTGTTTGGTTGAAAACACTAAATGAAAGTGAATCACTCTGTCTACACGCGTCAAGTTATCAACGGCGGAAATATAAGTTATATCATCGGCTAATTTGCCTGTGTCATTCAATCATAGATATGAACGTGATACTAAGATACCGAGAATAATTACATATTTGGCTGATAACGACGAAAGATATCGAACCCTTTACCTAATATGCTTATTTCGTTTCCTTACTTCCTGCATGTTTTTGTTCTGAACTGAATGAAAGATTTATAAGCATAGGTAAATATATTATTATATTACAGAAAAATACACCTTACAACGAAAAAAAATAATACAAAAATAAGTAAGTGTAAGTAAGTATAAGTGTGTACATGAATGGGTAAATAAATAAATAACTGGTTAATACGATACCCCTTGGTAAGACTGGTTGTCAGACTTTCGGGCTTCTGACGACCCGTAACGACAGCCGAGACTAACGGCTCGGTATGTAAAGGTGGTCACCCATCCACGGACCAACCCGGCAACCTGGCAATTGTTACCTTAAGCTCCTCAAGCATAAATATATATTATGTACTTATCAATTTATTTCTGTAAAAAAATTTACTTACACAACTCATGACACATATATAATGGCCAATATTAGGTTGCAAGTAAGTAGGTGTACTGCTTCACGTATAGGAGCCCAGACACAGCGTGCACGATAAAGTTAACAACTAAGATAACAAAGATAAAATATTAATGTTTAAAGAAAGAACATTGAAACTTTGTTAAGGAAAACGTTACTACATTATGTCTTTAAGAAAGAAAAAATAACATTTAGAGATACATAAATGAACTTCAGATAATAGTTATACTTTAAGCCTATTTCTAGTGAGACTTCAAATCAAAAACTTATAACTTACCCTACCTATAAATATGAAGGTGTTTAACCTATAATTTGCCTAAAAATTCTATACTTATACGTTTCATAATTATACAATCTATTATAATTTCGATAAAATCTGAAGGCCAATTGTCGTACTTAAAAAACGTTCACATTCTTGTCGCAATCTGTCAAACTTATCAAAAATGTTGGTAAATTGATTGTATTTTTGACAGATTGCGAATGAGATGTGAATGCGAACATTCTTAAAAATTACGGGAATTGCCCCTCTGATCATCTATTTGACTGTCAACCGTTTATTGTTCTCTATTGTAATCCTTCTTAGTTACGAAGCTAAATTCTAATTGAAGAGCGAATTTTATCGCGCATGCGCCAATAGCTAAACAATTAAGATTATGTAGTTTATTTATCTAAAATAAATAAATATGGGTTTTTACGCCAGCCTAGAAATAATACAGATGTCTGGATATCAGCTTATCTATTTGCGTTTGGTTCTTGCAATTCTAAAAATGGAAATAAAATGGGTGAGACTGATAACTTATTGTAAATCATGAATATAATAATGATTAAACAAACTCACAAAAATACTTGCAAACTCGCGCAATCCTGATCTTCTGACAAGCTTTTATATTTTCTATCGCACAAGATATCAGAGCATCGCGTGCCTACGTAATAATATGAGACAGTCAGTAAGATGGTGGCGGGGTTGTTTGTCCAGGCTGCGCTGAACGTACTGCAGCATCGGCACTCGTGGAGAATAAAATTATAACATAGGGAAGTAAAATCCGGTTTATTAACTTAGAATGATGTAGGTAACATGGCAGCTCTTTTATCATAAGATAAAAGATTTTATTTCTGTAAGTAGGTTTATACAAATACTTTTACACGTCAATAATACTCGTATTGTAACTAGATGAGGTCGGTTTTTCAGATATAATCCTGGTCAGACTTTGAGGACCATGTAGATTAGAGCTTGAAATGATTTTTTGAAGAAACAACCACTTAGATTTGAGTGGACTTGTCCATTCAGTGTGATGATGATTGTGCAGTGAGCTTACAAGCCGTTGTTCTATCCTCAGAGACTCAGCAATGGGCGACGTGAAACGATACACATTCTCGGAGGTGTCCTCCCGCAACGGCAGCAACGGGCAGCCGCTGTGGGTGGTCTACAAGGATTCTGTGTATGACCTCACCAAGTACATCGACGAGGTAAGTAGGGACTGTGCCCGCTGGTGGGCCGGGAGCACATTCAGCCTGCTCGTAGTAGTCATAAAACTCTCTGTAACCTTTATTGGAGAGGTTCTAAGATGAATGGTGGCGGTTCTCAACACATAGGCATATACTAAATAACTCCCATGCTTATAACAGGTATCGTACATCATGTTGATAAACACACCAGGATCTTCCCGCCTTTATCCTCCGCCTTTAGTGACCAGCATTATGCTCCTCTTTTCCCCTCATCATATTCCATACCATGACCATCGGTCGCTCCTCAGCCTTTCTGTAATCGATAAAGACTGTATCTTAATGTTGAAAATTTCTATCGCGGTGGGTCGAGCATGATCTTTCCTTCGGTACTAAACAAAAATTATACATTTTTAAAAGAAACCTAACATCGCCCGGCAGACAGGGCGGTTTCTCTAGCGTTGAATTTGTTAACTATTGCAGCACCCGGGCGGCTATGACAGTATCATGGATGATGCTGGCAAGGACTGCTCCCGCAACTTTGACGACGCGGCCCACTCGTCCGACGCGCACTTCATGCTAGTCAAGTACAAGATCGGAGAAATCGTTGAGGTAACTGCTTTAAATGGTATTGACGTTGTTTCTTTTGGTGCCTCTCCAATTACCGAAGATAAGCCATCAATTCCGAATATTTCTCCTTGCCCCTTGCGAGGTGGAACATCTCAGCAGCACTCATGGTTCCGGTACATTCGTGAGTGTTTCTCAACCATATTGACCACCAGTCATACCGTTCATGCCGAAAGACGTGTCTGTTCTGTTCACTTAAAGATATCAATCAATATGGCTATGTAGATTAGTTAACTTCAACTGAAAATCTTCATTAGTGGCTTTTATGGAGGCACCACAGTAGGTACCTAAGTTGCATCCGGTTAAACTGGAAGTCAGCCCCAACATATATTGGAAAAGGCTAGGCGGATGATGATGATGACCGCAGTAGGTAAGATAAGTAAACACACAACGTTACATACATCGGAAACAGCCAGGGTAATGGAAGGGTCACGGTCCACCACGGGGTCTTTAAAATATCTAAGGTTATATGAACATGGAAGTGAATGGTAGACCTGTATGACTGGATAATGTCACCATTTTAACAGCGACATGGGACATAAACTGACACTACTGAGTTCGTTTATACTATACGTATATAATCAGATTAATAATTACCGGCTAAAATTGATTGTATACAACTATCGCTATCAACGTGACGAGGCGTGGCGGAAATATTTAGCGTCTATAAAGTTGCTGAATTATTATTATCATGCAGTCATTATACAGCAAGTATCAGAAGATGTGCTCCTATTTAAGGATGTGGTAGAAACTATCAAACTGAACAACTTTCTCCATGCTACCATTATCGTGAACGATAAAAAAATATCAGCTGTCCCTTACAAAACTTCAATACCTACTCGCCCCAATAGATGGGACAGCTGATATTTTTATGTTGACTACGATTTTGGTGACATGGAGACAGTTGCTCAGTTTGACACCTTTCTGATACAGGATGTAGAAACATATTAATTAAACAAATCCATTTTACGATTTCGGAAGTTTTTTTTTTTTTTTTGAATTTATTCAAAAATATACAAACATAAATAATATGGAGATACACTATAAAACACTTAATTCTATGATCAGATATTGAAACATCTGTGTCTGAACAAGATATAAAATATCTGTAGGTATTTCAGACATCAGCGCTCTTCCCCTGTTGTAGGCGACACTAAAAAATTATTATTTTTTGACCTCAATACACATCTATCTTCATTGGAGATATCTAAAAGAAAGGTTTCGCTAAATAAAATACTAGATCTAGTGGACTAGTCTGTTGCTTCCTAAACCGGCTCAAAGCTCAGTTTATTCCCCCTTCTGTCCCACCTTCCTCTTCAGGAAATACAGGATACAATTTTATTGAAATAAATACAAAAATCTGCTAACACACAACCAATAAAAATGTATCACACTTCCATATTGTAATGTACAATCCGACAAAGTTTTCCTTTCGCCTGTCGAGTACAGTTCGATGTATCGACGCAATCGACGCGGTATCGCAGGCGATAACAGAGCTATATAATGGGCCTATTACGGGCTACCATATGACTGCCTTGAAAGGCATGCTGGTTCCAGAGTCGCTGTGGAGGGTTAAATGAAAGAATTTAATTATTCGTATTCACATTATATTTTCTTTCAGAATTTTCATGAGTTTCAACAAGGAATCATATCTAAACATTCTGAAAATCTGAAGTCCGAAGGTGTTAGAGTAGACAAAATACTGCGAAAATCGAAATCAATAATAATGTTTAGTTTCAAGAAGCAGCCTTTCCCCAAAGTCTGGAACCCTCTCTGTCAAGATCGTATCACACTCAAATACAATTATTTATTGTACCTTTGAGAGCAGAATGAAACCGTACAACGGAACCTAAAGAGTAAATACTATTGACAAATACCGTTCATTCGCGACTGAACGAAGCACAATGATTGAGCGATAAGACGCCCGACGCCTGTTTTGGCTTGATTAGTTGTTTCAAATAGTTTATCTTCCTTCAGTACTATTTATCCACTTTATTTGCGAAGGAATCTACGATTTGAAGATTTTTTTAAATTCTACGAAAATAAACGATTTTATATAATCATTATAAATAAATAAATAAAATAAAATATCTTTAATTCAGACCTAAATTAGTCCATATGTTGTTAGTGCTTATATGCTATGTACACTAACATAGCATATAAGCACTAACAACATATGGACTGTGTGCTATGTGTGTGTTGTGTTCTACGAATAATAAAAGTGTGTTATTATAACAGGACGTAGTTCCTGAAAAACGTTCCAACCAACTAACTTAACATTTTGAGATAATTGTGATTAAAGTTCAATCTCGTATACTTATCATAGCCTTGAAAAATATCTTCTATATTTCAGGACGAGAAACGCTACGACGCCAATGGTAAGAAGAAGAAGAAGCAGAAGGTAGTCGCCGTCAAGCCCGACGACAAGCCCACGAGCCGGAGCTGCCTCGGCGTCATCACGTGCGGCCTGCTCGGCTGACCGACACACACTGACAAGTCTTACTCTCTGAAGTAGTGGGGTGCTGTATGTATGGCACGGCGAGTTTTAGAATAAGTTCGGCTTCGGCTTAACCCCGCGGCCACGGACTCACGGGACAGCGACTGCGGAGAAAACAAATGAAAAAACTTGTTTATAGCATGCCACAAGTCACAGCGACGCGTCTTGCGGAGCGACGTACGGACGGAAACAGGTGACACGCGCGCGTGGCGCTTGACGCCAGTTGCGTCGCAAGTCGAGGCTGTGAACTGGGGCCGTATAGAGCGCCTCATGCAAGTCATACACCACTGTGTGACATGACCAATTTTTAAAACTCGTTGTGCCATAGTACTGCCCGAGTACTGTATATACTTGCGGGAATCACGTCACACATATGCTTTATGTTCCTACTTTATGCGATCATCTTAGAATTTTAAAGAACGTACTTATAAACTTTAAATCTTGCTCAAATTGAACTCAAACGCACGCGTGCATCAGTACATACATACTCATGTTGCGCGCACCGGACTAAGTTAAGATTAATATCTTCTAATATGCGAGTCTTTGAAAGTGAACAATTTATTTAACTTTCAGTCGCTTTCTCGAACTTTCCGGGATTGAATAAGTTTTAGTTAGTGAAATACGTTTTGCTCAATACCATTGACATTATATTTACTTTATATGCAAAGAAAGTTTGTTATAAGCTTAATCGATACAACATGATGAAACCATATTAATTACGATTATGATAATACAATTTAATTTTATACCTAGAATTAAGATTTGATTTATATATCTTTTTATAAAAATATATTGTAAGTTTTTATTACTTACGAATCAAAATAAAATGTTTCATAAATGTTTGTGTTTCTACAAAATCGTAACAAGCTGACTCTAGGTAACTATAACCCCTTCTTATCCCAGCTAAGTAGGTAAGTACCTACATATTCAATCCTCGCGTCCCAAATGAGATGTAATTCCAATCATATTCCAATATGATTATGTTTTAAATCCATCACCGAGCCGCGGCGAGTGATTGCGACGTTCACACGATGAGGCGGGAGGGAGGGGGGGAGTGACATGATGTGTCAGTGGCAAGTCACGTGTCAGTTTGATCAGCGAGGAATCCAGGATTGTTTTTGTGAGGTTACGAATGAGGGAAATTGATTTAAAACGCTTTAACCCACATTGGGTTTCAGGGTTGCCCTCTTTTTAGCAACCGTAAAATTAAAATATTACAATAAGCCTGTAACCCTCCCAGTGATTAGGTAAAGCTATTGTAGTTGCTGCCTTACCTCTATTTCATCTCATACCAAAAAAAAAAAACTGACTAAATTTCTCTTTAAAAGTACCAGAAATATCATCCTATCCAGACATGATCACGATTCACAGGACAGTGATTAACTGTGACTCTTACATCGATTGAGCACTAACGATGCTCTACGGAGCACTCGCGCTAACTGTCCCACCTCGCATATAATAACCGCCGGCCAATGTCACGCTAAGATAGCTGACTGTTTAGTTTACTACTTGCTTGCTTAATCACGTAGGTAAATCAAATATTTCCCTTTTTTAATTAATTTGGTATAATATTAATAATACCAAATTAATCAAAACTGTATGGAAATATGAAATGTGGCTAACTAGCGAACTAACATATTGCTTATAAAATGCAATAATTACTATCGTAACACCGAATATTTAGTTTTAGATGTAAAAAAGTACTTATTTGGAAACTTTTCAAATGCCTTTTTTACGCCTAAAACGGTTACAACATCAAATTCAGTGTTTTAATTGCAATTCATTATTAATATTCCAGTACGCTAGTTAGCCACATTTCATATTTCCATACAGTAATATTGCCAAATTAATCAAAACAGCGAAATATTTGACATCTATTTGCGACGTTGCCCACTTTCAGAATAATCGCTCTTAAAGCTGAAGCTCATTTTGCACTTTTCAATCGTCTAAATTACATAAGACAGTCCCCCAAAACGCCCACTCTTCACCACTTCCTAGTGCTGTAGCTGGGAACAAGAAGTAGCGCAACAAACTAGAGACGTTATAGTCATCATGCTTTTTTTCTGAATTCCAGACAACCACCAATGGTGAACAATGTAAATAGGTACTGACACTTGAAATTTTAACAGAATGTTAATACTATGGCCGCTATAACAAAAAAATCAATTAAGTAAAAAATTAAAGGGGGTAAATACAGTAATCATTATTTTTTACACGAAATTATACTTATAAAAAAAGAAAGTGTTCAATATAGTACGGTGGCACTTCGCGTGCGAGGCCGACTCGCACTTGGCCGGTTTTGAAATCAACGATAATAATAATAACTTGGTTTTTTTCACTCATCTTTTCTCATCGGTAATGGCAACAAGCTCCAATACACGATAAACTGGCGCACAATAACAGTGGCCTAGCAGACAGCGACGTGTAATGCAGTGTGGAGGGCTACAGCTGACGTGTGACGTCACTGCATTGTGCTGCTTCAATACTGCGACGAGTTAATAACTCTCGCCCTGTGTAGCGGCTGTGGAGACAACCCACCTAGATATTGAGGAATACAAGATTGTAATAACATTTTGAACAGAACAAAATAAATAAGATCTTTTATTAAATGTTCCTACTTAATTAACATCACAGGAAGTACCTCGGCGTTCAATTTGTAGAGAATAGTCGAATGGACTAGTTTCGAACCCATTCTGAGGCCATAAGGCTGGTTTCACAGCTGTCCTGGAGACCCGTACGGGCCATCCTTACACGGGAGACCCGTACGGGTAGCGCCCGCAGTGCTCTGGTGGTCTACTCCCTAAGCGGAATCCGTTGTTTCGGCCGATGTTACAGGCGACTGATTCTCCGTTCAACGACTGGTTCAACGATACGCCCGTAACTTCCGCCGCAACTACGGTTTTTGCTAAGGGAGTAGACCCCTTTAAACGATGGAGTAGTAGGTACGATACGTTGTACGGGCTCTACCCGGAGTGGCTCAGTACGGCCCAATGCGCGACGCTGTGAAACAATGTCTTAGGGCCTCACGTGTGTCTCCGTGCCGGGAGCCCGTACTGGTCTTCCGGACAGCTGTGACTTTCGCTATTTAATGCTTACTTGCATGTACGACAAAATAAAATTATGATTAAACTAGCTGCGCCCTGCGGTTTCCCCCGCATAAGTCTCTATCTGAGAATATCGGGATTGATTAAGATCGGAAATATCCTATATCCTAACCCAGGTCATGGTCTACCCAGGTACACAATTTCATCCATATCTGTTCAGCTGTTTTAGCGTGAAAGCGTAACAAACAAACTAACTTTCTCATTTATAATATTAGTTAGGATTGGTCTGTAAATTCAAACCAAAGGATGGTACCTATACCTTTATGACAGCACTCCACACAGAAGACAACTTAAACCTTTACATATCTACTTAAAACATAAAAACCCTCCTTAAATCTTAAACATTCATTCTTGTAACCTTTACCAGAGTAAAATTTCTACAAACAATCATTAATTTACCGAAGTATGTCAAAAGTATTTACCCGTGAGACGAAGCACCAACTCCCTACATTTTTAAACGGTCTCACTTCAAAGATATCTTCTCTCAACAATTGTTCACAACTACACCGAGTCCTCGTGCAGTGTCAGATGTCCACGATAAGTGTCCTATCCAGTAACCTTTCTTATAAACTTTGTCACATTCACTCGTTCACATCGCCCGAGAATTTATAACTAGGCACTGTCACATTATTTATAAACGTTGCTTAAAGTAAAGTTTTGACGTCAAAAATGTATGTTTAAACCGTCGCTAATCATTACTTAAGTTTAAGCAATGTTTATAAATAAACCCCTGTTGTAAGTTATTTTGGACACTAGTTAGAAAAACTATAAGCTACTAGCCTTTTCCCAACAATTTTACTTGGGGCTACTGCCTACCGGACCTCTACAGCCCAGTTACTGGGTAGCACGATAAGTACTCCTTGGTAAGACTTGTTTTCAGACTTTCAGGCTTCTGACTGTAACGACTGTCAAAGATATTCAAATGACAGCCGGGACCAACGGCTTAACGCGCTTTCCGAGGCACCGAGGTGTCTCGGTATGTAATAAATGGTCAACCTTCCACGGACCAACCTCGGCAAGCGTTGCTTAACCTTGAAGATCACCCATGCAGCTGTTATTAATATGACACGAGCCAGGGACTTCTACATAAAGCAGTTCTCAATGCTCAATTCTTTATTGCATTCCATAATGTTGGTAAAACAGATTATGGTCGCGCACAGCTTAGTACGAGAGAGGAGGAAGAGCGCTTCACTGAAGAGCGTTTATAATATTTTAAGTGTGTATAGTTTTATTTTATTAATCGACTTCTAAAAGGAGGAGGTAATCAATTCGATGTTTATATACATATATAAATATATGTTTTTTTAATGTAGGTATGTATGTTCGGGCATAACTCCGTCATATCTAAATGGATTTGCAATAGTACCTATATTATGCAATTAGTGAATAAAGGACGGATTTAAAGCAAGTGAAAGATTCTAACGACTGAATCAGCGAGTGAGTCAAGTGTTAGAATCCTGAGCGACGCGAGTAATTCATGGCCCTCAATATAAATCCGTTTTAATCAAGAGTTGCATACTATACTTTAGACTACGAGAAAAACAAAGATTTAAGCGAAAAGAGACATTTAATGAAGAAAAAAGGAAGGTTGAATTAATTAAAATGCACATTAAAATTGGAACAATTACTAAAATTAAAAGTAATTTTCTTATTATTATTACTAATAATAATCAACTTGTGAAGCGATATTTATTTCCTGTGTATCGAGTATGTTTTCGCAAGGAGGTTGTATAGCATTGAGATGGAGGTCGCATAATTATATAGATGTGTTCTAAATTCTAACACCAAAATAGTGATTAAAAGTGCTTTTTATTCACTGAAAACAGTGAATAAAATAAGCTTTTTAAAATTATATGAATGGTATAAAATTCTTTTATACCATTCCCCCTCTAAAAAGCTTATTTTTCACTATTTTGGTGTTTGAATTTAGAACACATCTATACCTCTAGGCGATCTCCATCTCAATGCTATACAAAAATGCTCTTCCCAGCTTACGCACTAGGAAGTGGTGAAGGGTGGGCGTTTTGGGGGCCTGTCTTATGTAATTTTGACGTTCGAAAAGTGCTGATTCTCAGCCTAGTTTGAATAAATGACTTTTGAATTTTGAATCAAGATAATTTAGCATTACCCTTAGGTATTGTTATTTAATTATCATGATAAAACAACAAAAAAACGATTTTATTATATGTTTTAGGTACCTACCTACTTACATATTTTTTGGGGTCAACGACCGTACGTAATTAAGTACCTAGTGTATTTATTTAACAATCTGTTTTTTTGCAAACTTTTCTGAAGTGATGGGTATCGAATCGATATGATCTAAACACGATAAAACAAAAAATATATATATTCTTAACTCGGACCTACTTCAAGAAGTATTCTACACTACCAAAAAAGGTTTATTTTTATCCTGTTTAAATACCAATAGGTACCCACGGCCACCCATCACATCTTTGGCTAGCTGATTTAATTCGACCTTGTATAACATCTACGTGTCCACCTAATTATTTCGTCCCTCATTAGTTGGTATCTACGTAGGTACCAACACAATGAAGCACGACCATCTATAATTCATATTTTAAGCAGAATATTATACTTAATGACTCAATGTCATAAGACCGCAGTAGTAAGGTAACTGGAAAATTGACTGTGTTTCCCAGTAAATTAGTAGGTAGGTCCTAGGTAAGTGGCTAAAACCTGGGAACTTGCAACCTTCGACAAGTAGGTACCGTACTGTAAGTCTGTAACTCTAACTAAGTAAGTACCTACCTAGTTAATAAGACATGGTTGTAGAGGTACGTATACCTCACAGTACATGGCTGTATAGGTATATATAACTCACAGTACATGGCTGTAGAGGTACGTATACCTCACAGTACATGGTTGTATAGGTACGTATACCTCACAGTACATGGCTGTATAGGTACGTATACCTCACACCCCGCCTCGTTACCTCGTTACATGTGCTTGAAAAACCAGGAATAAAACAAAACAATACAACTTGGACCGCGAAAACATGGCGAGAACGTTTATACAAAAAATGCTTAAATGCATTTTTCTATTTAAATTGTTTGCTACCTACTTACGTGCCTTTGCATTACGCACGGAAATTAAAATGAAAGGAAACAACTAGGGAACTACCTATTTAATTCATTAGTTCATGTTTATAGACATTTCTCCAAATTTTGAATGTAGTGTAATAATAAAACACACATTGACATTTAAGGAATAGTTTAATAATTGCTTTGACATTTCTGTATTAATTTAAAATTTTATGACTGACATTATTTTCTATATATTTTTTTTTTCTTCCTGACATTTTTATTTTTATTAGGTACTCGTATTTCTTCAATTTTATTGTTGACAATTTGAAAATATTTATTCATCGCTTACACTTTAGCATTCTTGTTTTTTATAATTTAAATTGATAAAAGTATTTGTTGCACGTAGATATTTTAATAATTAAATGTAAAATTGATCATCATATTTGTACGCCAAATTGCAAAACATAGAGCGCATATGAGAATGTAACACCTGTTTGTAACTAAAAAAGTTTTTCATATTCAGATTCTTTATTTGTTAACATAGGGTTAACAAATAAAGAATCGGAATATGACAAACTTTTTTACAAAAAAAAACAACCGACTTCCGAATTCCACAAAAATACAATTAAAAGTGAAAAATAACTTTAATTTCGGAAGTCGGTGGCAAAAACACCTGTACAGTACCTCCTCCTTTTTGGGAAGTCGGTTAAAAATGAAGAAACACAGGAAACAGGAAGGTAGCATTTTTTTATTCGTCATCAACGTGAACAGACAAGGGAAAGGTATAATAATATGTAATATCGTCTGCTTACGGGTAAAAAGTAATAAACTGCAAATAGTGTCAATTCGAGTAAATTACTTTTCAAAGTTCTTAAGTTGTTCTATTTCAAACTCATTAGTTAAAAAACTGTTAAAGCAAAATGTTGCACTAACTACACTTTTTTTCGTAAAAACTATAAAAATGTAGATCGAAAGGGGACCGCATTTATATGCTGTACCTGTACTTACCAAACGTGATATATTATCTTCTGAATTCAATTATTTCAAAAGCCCATTTTTTTGTATAAGTATTGTCTTATTGTATTTTACACCAATTACTTGACGGGAAATATATTTTATGGGTATTTTTGATGCATTTAACCTCTTTCTGTAGTTTTAGTATATCGTATGTCAATTATTAGGTACTATCAACTTCATACAAAGTTATCAATAAAATTAAAATTAATTAATTTTTACACAAATGATAGCCGGGACCAACGGGTTAACGTGCTTTCCGAGGCACGGAGTCTCGGTATGTTAAGATGGTCACCCATCCACAGACCAACCCCGGCAAGCGTAGCTTAACCTGATGGATGGACCCGTGCGGCAGTTATTGCTACGAGCTCATCCTTTACCAGCAAGCAGGCCCGGACGGCGCCGGCAGTCAGGGGGTGCAAAAGTTTACGATTTGACATGCTACACTTTTTTGTTATTGTTTCATCATTTAAACTATCGGAATTTATAAATATTCAAGCTCGCTCCGGATTAGCCACGCAGCAGGCAAATGCTTAGAGGCTCCGCGCTTGGGACTTACAAAAATACAAATTATGGTACCTATAGGTACCACCGGTAGGTTTATTATGTATGAATGGTCAAAAACAATCTAACCCCTCCGAGGTCTGTAGACTTATGTGTAAGAAGTAACTCCTATGAACTCCTCCTATAAATCGTCAAAATAAACCCTAATCTATCCTCGAGCGAGAGAGCCGAGAGCGAGCGGAGCGAGCTTGAAAATCCCAACATCATGACATTTTCGAGCTCGCTCCGCTCGCTTTTACACGCTAGATTCTCTTGCCAATAACATCGTTTAATCCACCGCCGCACCAGCTATGCGAAAAATCGATCACGCAGGCTTTTACAAAAGTACTTTATTCATTTATTATTGTTTGAAGAATGGTTCAAGTAATTTGTGTGTACAAGTAAGGAGTACGAGGATAAGAACGTCTTTGTTTAAAAACATTGATATTTAGTTGCATAATCTATTCTATTCTTACTGAAGCCGCAATTCCCTGAAAATAATCCTGCCGGTGCGAAGCAAGGGAGGCTTATAGAAGCATAGGTTTTAAGATCTGGTCCTGTAGTCAGACTAACAAAGTGGCGTTTTCGTATAAAATACACCACGAAAAAAGGGTTCCAGCCCAACCCTGGGCGGCATTGTCGGTTCTGCACGCGGGCGCTGAAGCGGCTAACGGCGGGCTGCCAGTGCCAGTAAGCAGACGATGTTTTATTTATATTACATCTTCTAAGATACTAGTAGTGACATCTTGTATCATTACAAGGTACAAGAGAAGGAGAATAATGTATAAAGATTAAATGAATGAATACAGGTAAAGTTGAGAAGTCGCTAAGTTAAACAATTAACTTTATGTATTTATTTAATTAGACACAAACACAATGCTAAGCAATTTTGTTTATTCAGTTTATGGCGTGCAACGACACCTAGCTCCTACATTCAACACTAGAAGGTGAATTAACTGGTTTAGTACAAAGTAATTTTCATAGATGGCATTGCGCCCAACAATATTATTTTTATATTTCATCCTAGCGACTTGAATTTACTGAATCAAGACAATTATATTGCGAAATATTAACATAACATTGACCGTTCGACATGTAGTAATATGATGTAGTGATTCTAAGTTGCATTAGAATAGTATAAATCGTGACACGTGTCAGATGTATCAGTGTACCTGAGGTTCTAAGTTCAATTCCTAGAAATTGAGAGTTGTCTATTTCTGAGATTTCTTATTTTGTATGACCTACTCTGATTCCCATAACTAAACAAAAGATAACAATGTATTTGTAATTGGTATTGGCATTACGCAACGTTATCGTCACCAGTGGTTTGGAAATGAAAGTTGGGCTTATCCAAATCGTTTATTCAAGCAAATGAACATAATATGAACAAACTATAACATTAAATTTATCTACTTAATGATATTTACATTCCATACCTCGCTTACCTTATTATTTTATGATTATTCTACGTACGTACACCTAGGACACTTACACTAAAAAATATAAAAACGCAGAACATCATTCTTACCACGAGATCAACAGTTAAATTATAATATTTAACACAATTTAAAAAACATACATAAACATATATATTCATGCAATTTGACACGACTCGAGTAGACGCCAATTCCTTTGATTAAGAACTTATTCGCGCCAAAAAAACAACATTCTGCATTTTTATTCTATAATATTATTTTCGGAACTGTTATTGATAGCATTATCAATGAAATTGTCATAGTTTAAATGGAGGTGCCTAAGTAGTGGACACGTAAAGAATTGCCCAGTCTACTTCCAGGCACAATTTCACCGCGTGTCACCGTCCGACAGGCATTTGAGTTAATTAGCTGTCTACTTCAGATCAATGGGGTGTCTCAAATACTGAAAATAGCCTCGTCACTTGCGAATTAATGTAGTTAAAGATACACCATTGATCCAAAACCTCATGTCAACAAAAATGCCATCAAAATCAACAGCTGGTCATATAAAAAACTTAAATAGTGCATACTACGTTGTGATTTAACTAAAACTAAGAAACAAGTCACCATGTTCCTAATGGCCGCATCGAAATAACCATTCACTTTGTGAACAATGTGCAATTTAATGTTTGCGGCCATTACAATCAGGGCAATAATGATATAATATAAATCTATATATCTTCTAGCACGCTACATACAAACGATGTGTCCGAAATCATTTATTAATTGAGGGAGGATTCTTTGGAAACTTAATAAAGCGGAAGACAGTTTATCATTAAACCAAAATTTAATGTCTTGTACTTGCCATGTCCAATTTATTATATCATGTAGCTCTCAGATAAACAAATGTACTGGATAATTATTTTACACAACAAGCCCAGTATGTATTTTTGAAAAATAATTTGAATAACCATAGTTGTATAACAAAATCCAATAACATACAAAAATAATCTAATACAAGTATTAAAACTTAAGTCTTACAATATAACATGAATTATTCTGTATATTATTAATGTGACATCGGTGTCGACAAAATAACTACTTCACAAACACCTTGTCCGGTACAACATCTAAGCACAAAAACTGCACAACAGGCACTTAAGTGTAAATTCCTATGCGGGCCATCAGAACCTGATTGAGAACTCAACTTCATCTATAGTTTACTGTATGGGCACAGATCAGAATAAATCTAGGAATTGGTGCATAGTCACATACATTAATATTATTATTAATTTATAAGAGTAAATAAAGTATTTTAGTAAAAACTCTATGAGGACATTTTCTACACAGACCCATGTAACATATAAAAGACTCATATACTATATTCAATATGATTTAGAATATACTGTAGTCCGAGAAACGCACTCAGTGTTTATAATATTGAAATTTACAATCTAGAGACACCTCCGCATACACATAAGTCACACACTGGCAGTGCCGGCACCCCGCGGCCGCACCGCTCCGTGCACACCGCTCACTCCGCTCACGGCTTGCTAAGGGCACTCTGAGAATACTCGTCAGTTCAGCGGAGCGCCGCTCACGCTCACTGCTGCTGGTTCGACTGCGCCGCCTGGCTCGAGGACTTGGTGATCACGATGGTCTGCTTACCGCCCACGCCCGACTTACCCAGCTGCAGCATATTAGACGGCAGCGTAATGATCTTGTTGCCGCCGACCGTGTTCGTCGACACCAGCTTCACGATGGTGGCGCCGGGCGCGATACTCTGCCCCTGCGCAGCCGACGACGGTACCGACGTCCGGTTCTGCATCATCGCCACCTTGGGCATGGTTGCCACCGTCATGCCAGTGGACGTCTTCACCAGGGTGACGTACTGCGGCGGATTGCTCGACTGCGCGTTAGAGCCGGGCGTCTTCTTGATGATCACGGGGATGCCGGCGTTGCCGCCAGCCTGTCGCAGCACGGTGGCGCCACCTGCTACCGCGCTCGTGGTTGACGTGGCCGTCTGATCTCCAGACTTGGCGGTTACGATCTTGTACACTGGCGTCTTCCCCTGCTGGCCGCCGAGCGTGCTGCCCGCGATCTGTATCGCGCCACCGCTGCTCGCTATGACGGGCAGGTTGCCCGCGCCTAGTTTAACAGGCATACCCGCCGCCACTTTTGTCTGTAGATTGGCGACGCCTGCCTGGATGGGGACGCCGCCTGCTGTCTTGACGAGTACATTGCTTGTGCCGATTTTAACATTACCTGCACCCAGTTTCAACGGCATGTTACCGCCGCCCACTTGTCCGACCTTCTGCACACTGTTAGACGTAATTTTTCCCTGGAGGTTCGCCGTGCCTATTTTTAAGGCATTTCCGGCGAGTTTGACAGGCATGTTGCCTGCGCCGAGCTTGACGGGCATGGCGCCACTGGTGCCAGTCTTCACTTGCACGAAACGAGGTGTGGAGCCGCCGCCCGCCGTCGCCGAGGTCAGCACGATCTGTGCATTGGATTGCGATGTGGAGACGCGCACCGTGCCCGGTGTGCCGACGCCGCTTACGATCCGGGTGACCCCCTGCGGCGTCACTGCGGCCACCTTGATTTGCTGTGAGGAACCGGCCGTCGCTGTTGCAGGTGACTTCACTACTGTCTTTGTCTGGTAAGTTGCTTGTTTTAATGTTGGAGTGTTAGGTGTGATTTTGACAGAGGCCTGCGCTGGTACCTTAATTGGGGTCGGAACGATCTTCTGAGGCGTGGAGATTGGCGCTGGTGCAGGGGACGCGACAGTGGGTGTCACGCGCACGGGCTCGGATGCCGGCGGCAGACCGCTGGCGACGGGTGACGTGATGCCAAAAGCTTTGCTCGCGTCAGGCTGGCTGGCCACTGGCGACGCTGGCGGCGGAGCGACCAACGGCTCAGCGGCAGCTGGGAAACGAGCTGGTGTGACCTTGCCGCATTTCTGTACTTGAAGCAAAAAGGTTGTTACTGTGTTCATAGCAGGCCAGCACAGTTCCAGAGAGGTGGTGCCCGCGCGCACGAGGGCCACGCGGTTCGCCTGGGGTGGCACTCCGACCTCCAGGTACCACAGGTCTTTACAGCAGATCTGATTGTTCCAAGTTTTCCGGTAGCCATCTCTTCCTGACCAAATATATAATCTAGTTTGGATAGCGACGGCGCTGTGACCTGCTCGAGCTCGAGGGACACACTCTTCAAACTTGTCCAGGGCGATGTTGTCCCATGTCATTGATTCCAGGTTGAGTGAGGCAAGTGTGTTGGTACATTTCCATTCCTTTTCATGAGTGGCAAGTTTAGATTCATCAGGTACAAGTGGTACCCATCCACCGTAGACATACATGTGATGGCCGATGACTGTGGCAGTGTGCAGAGAGCGGGGCAAGGGTGGTGGGCCGCCTACTTCCGGGCGTGACCATGACATGCTGTCCACATCGAGCACCCACAGGTCTCCTAGGCGCGAGCCACTCATACCTCCATAGATGATCAGAGATGATTTACCACTGTTTCTGTCCGTATATGAGACACCACTGTGAGATTCGCGTGGCGGTGGCGACTGTCCGTAGGTCAGGGGTATGTCCCATACTGTCATTGAAGAATTTGGATACAGCTCTAATGTATACAAATCATTGAGGTACCTTGGGATGTTGTTCTTGGGGTCATCGCTCTCATTGGCCAGTCCACCAAATAGGTATACCTTTCCATTCAGAAGAGTGAAGCTGTGGCCGAGGCGGGGACACGGCGGGAGACCCTGCTTGGGTGGTAGGGGCTTGAGGCGCTTCCATTCCCAACGTGAGGCCTGCAGCTCGTACAGATCGTTAGAATACTTGCCGTATTCCACCATGCCGCCAAAAACGAGGAGACGCGTTCCGTCGACCACGAAGCCGTACGCGGCGCATCCTGGGGGCACTTCTCCCTTCGTGACAGGAACGAACCATTGGTTTGTGGTGGTGTTGAAGACGTGAAGTTCATGAACTATCCCTTCGTTTCCGCCGCCGAAAACTATCATCAAATCTTTTATGGCGACCGCGCGATGGCCATGGCGAGGTCGTGGCTGCGGACCGGTAGGATTGTAAACTTTTTGCCACTTAAGTACGGCGTTTTCCTTCATTTTTACTATACATTTGTCACTTAAAGCTTTACACCGTATGTATCGCTCGGGATGCGTATCTACAGCATAGACAATGAGAAACGTCGTAAATAAGCTTTGAAGAAAATATTCGACTTAATCGAAGCTACATACTACAGTCTTATTCGACTCTCTCTTTCGCACTTGTTGGCAACGGCTATGAGTAAAAAAAAATCACCTTATGTAGCTTCTAGTGTATAACAAAAATGGCGTTAGCAACAGCGCTGCCAACCTGACGGATATCAAAAGAACGGCGTCGGACGTCAAGAAGTTGTCTATGTCGAGTTATAGTTTTAAAATATTCAGCCAGAATGTTTGCAGAAATCAAATAAATGGATTTTTGGCTATGAAGTTTTGTTTTTCAAATATTAGTTGTTGTCTTTATATTGTCCATGTTAGAATATTCGTTTATTTTTATTATTGTTTACCCAATCCCATATTAAATCGTCTCTTTTTTTTTGTATTGTATTTATTTAAATATAAAGTCGACCTAAAACGAGGCTTTTTAGTTTTTCTGACCTTTTTAGGGTTTCTTACGTCCTAATGAAAAAAGGAACCCATAAAGGATCACTCGTGTGGCTGTCTGTCCGTCTGACATAGCCAATTTTCTATTGGACCGATTAAGTAATTAAGATTAACTGTGATTCAAACACGGACGTGCATCTTACGTAACACATAACGATAAATTAATTTTAATTATGGGGACAAATTAGTTAAATGAGTTAATTATTTTAAAAAGGGACCGAATGGACTAAGTCGTCTCTAGCAGTCTCTTGTTACCGGTTTAAGGGGGACATTAGATGATAGATCGACGTGCGATGGCATCATTGAGATGATCGTCTAAGGTCCCCCTTAAACCTTTAAATCTCCAAAATCATGTACTGAAATGATCTTCAGGATTCTTTTTCAATTTTCCGGAAAATGTCCACATAAATATACTCTCAGTACGATACAAATCAACACCCAAACGGATCGGACTGGGTTTTTTTTTCATGTCGTAGATCGACGCAAAACCAGATTCAGCCGTCACCGTTCGCAAAGATGATGAATTCATATCGTTCGTCTTTACACATTTATTTTCTACTTGGTTGCAAAAGCTGTAAATCAGACTATTACAGCTATTACAGTTTCTACTGCAGCATTAATTTTAAAACCTAATTAAATTGTTCATTTTCATTATCTTTATTTACTATCATTGAGATGTCGTCTGCAAACAACACTCACTTATTCCTCGTCATTGTTGGCAAATCATATATGTAAAGAAGAAAAAGATTTTGACACAATTAATTGCATTCATAAATTTACATTCTATATAAATGTAAAGTCAGGGAAATTAAACTAGAACATTCAATCTTATCTATGGTACAGTTCATAATTTTCGATGCGTATCCAAATACTTGTTTTATTATTGTAATGTTGGTATATCGGCTGGCAAAGCGCGGCAAACTCGGCAAACGATGGCCTTCAAAACTTCATTCTCTCTTTGTGTTCTATTTTCCCGTCCCTGTTAATTATCTGTGGTCGGAATTAATTACTCAATGGTGATAGAACGTGATAGGAAAAAAGCGGGAATACGAGTATTGCGTTAATATTAAAAGAAAATTACAAATTAATGTTACAATCATAATTATATTATAATAAAAAAGTATTAGTATCTTCAATAAATGTTGTCGGTCGGAGAAGATCTGTATTGCAGGTCCAAAATTGGGTCACTGCTAATAATTTAGTATTAAATGGAAAAAAAAACTAAGATAAAATTTTCTTTACCAAATGTCAAAAGTAGTGATTGTGAGATAGTATTGAATCAAGAGAAACTAGAATTCGTCGATAAAACTGTTTTCCTAGGGATCACGCTAGACTCAAGGCTACAATGGGGTCCTCATTTAACATCTCTCGCAGGACGGCTAAGTTCAGCAGCATATGCTGTCAGAAAAATCGTCAATTTACTGATGTAGTACCGCGAGGCTGGTCTATTTTAGTTACTTTCATAGTATCATGTCTTACGGTATTTTACTGTGGGGACGGGCTGCAGACATCGAGTCTATTTTTATTCTGCAGAAAAGAGCGATTAGAGCCATGTACTATCTCCGCAGGCGTGACTCTCTAAGGGAACTGTTTAAGGATATTAACATCATGACGGTACCTTGTCAATATATCTATGAAAACATCATGTACGTAAGAAAAAACTTACAACTTTTTAGTAAAAGAGGTGATAGACATAATTATAGTACAAGAAATAGGGACCTATTAGTTCAACCAGGTTTCAGACTGGCTAAAGTGGACTCATCTTTCATGGGGTACTGTTTAAAATGTTACAATAAAATTCCTCCCCACATACTTTAACTGAATGAGACGAAATTCAAGTCTTGTATAAAACGCACACTATGCAGGCAGGCATATTATAAGTTGGGGGATTACATCACTGATAAAAATGCTTGGCTCAATGCTGGTCCTGCTCCACAACCACAACTAATTGATTAACATCTGAAAATACTGTTGGAGCTGCTGAAGATTTTAAGACCATCTTTGTATTGTATAAAGTCAATCTCCTTTGTATTATATAATTCCAGAGCACAGGTGTGAGTACTATGTACTAAAGAGCTACCATTTACCGGGTAATACTTTTTTTTATTGACTTGAATGTGCCCTGGCGGCTGTGAGTATGTCATGCTCACTCAAATGTCTCGCTGATGGTGGCGCGTGTGTTGGATCATTTAGCTCCCTTCAAAATGGTTGAGCTGAATGGTGCTGATCCATACGTCATGTTCGTGAACGGGCGCCGTCAGTTGGGACTGGTCAACTCTTAGCGGCCATGGCTGATTTTTAATTTTTTAATTGTTCTTTGTTTTTATCTTTGTATTACGGACGCTTCTAACGTGCACGTCTTTCTACATTGTTCTCACATGTATAATTTCAACATGAATGATGTAACCAATACTTTGTAACAATTTATTTTATTTAAAAGAGTGAACAAAAGAAAATTTGAATTTCGCGGGGTTATACTGCGGAAGGGTGTCAGTTATCATAAGTTCTACACTGTGTTTTGTTAAAACATCTTTTAAAGAACATCACGATTGTACATTAAAAAAGGGGTAAGCAGATGTTTATAATTATGTAGTCATTCAACGATTATTACGATCTTGTCATAGTTACCTAAATAATCGTACAGTGAGTAACAAAAGCAGGCTAGTTGGCACTTTGTTAACTTTCAAGGCTGAGCTTTCTATCTTTTGTTTCAGACGAGAGTAGTGCATCTAATTACTGAAAAATCTCAATCCTTCGGTTTAGAAACTAGAAACTTGGCACGAATACGTAGGTACCTATCTAGTTAATACATCGTAATAGAACTGTTTTGCATTAAAACAAAACAGTTATTATGTTATGAAAAACATAACATTTGATTTGAAGAAGCTGTCTTAAATTTTACCGATAATAAGCATAAAACGTACTTACGGATGCCAAAAGTTACCTGTGGACCTTTCACTCACGCAGAAATCGCGGCTGCCAGCTCGATCTGTCACTCATGACAAGTGTCAATCATAGAAGTCTTCAAAAATTCAACAGCAAGCAAATTGCTCAAATGTTATGTTTTTCATAACATAATAACTGTTTTGTTTTAATGCAAAACAGTTCTATTATGTTTCTTCAAAACATAACATTTGATTTGAAGACCTGTTTGGTATCTGCTGGTGAAAGAGTACCCGAAGGATGTAGACGCTATGTGAATTAAATATTATATGGAACGAACGAATATTTCAGTCTGTATTAATTAAATGTTCCAATAAAACAATTAAGTGTTTTCAATATATTTATCTTAGTAGATGCAGAAATGAACACATCTTCCTTATGATGTTAAAGATTAATGGCAAATTTATTTGCCTTATTTAAGGTGAATATAAATTATAAGGCTACAGTATGCTGATAATAGAAAATCAATGGGACTAAACTGAATAATAATCTCATCAATAAAGGAGAATTGGATCACTCATATCCTTAATTAATATAAGTTTAGTTACTTACTTGGAAATTATGAGATCAATCAAATGTACAGACATTTTTGAATGTCATAGTAAGCAATTTTATAAAGATGTGGAAACACAAACTCAATGTCATACATACATGACAAAGTTAAAATTTCGTTGAAACTGAAATTTAATTAGGACCTTTTATTAAAATGGTCAATAGGTTAGTCAAGTGGTGATGCATGTAAATGAAGTCTCATCATTTGTTAATTAAATTAACTTGAAATGTGAATCATGTACACAAACATAATTTTAATATTTTCTTAGGGGATTAAAAATTATCATATAATAAATCCTCTTCCTCTCTCACAGAGAGACCCTTTGTCCACTCAGTGGGAACATAATAGCCTGAGCATTATAATAATAAT
This sequence comes from Agrochola circellaris, assembly GCA_914767755.1. Lineage (NCBI taxonomy): Eukaryota > Metazoa > Arthropoda > Insecta > Lepidoptera > Noctuidae > Agrochola > Agrochola circellaris. The sequence continues at coordinate 21,000,549 of OU611843.1, read as the reverse complement.
AATTCTTTATTTTTCGGACAACATACATACTCGTACATTATACATTCTCTTGAGAGGTAGCCCTCTCTTTTACTACTTTACGAAAGTAATTTTTCTGTCTCTAGCGGCTCTTCCAGTTTCATTTCATCTGATAATCTATTTTCCAGCCAGCCTCTCGAAGGCTACCACAGACCTTATACTTCCTAGAGGCTCCTCAATCTTAGTTTGTTTAAAAATGAATCTAGTCCATTCTAAGGAGAGGCAGTGTTGTCTTTCAAGGCAAGCTTAACCACACCTGTTATTGCAAACCAAAATCAACAAGGATTATGGTAGCTTTTAAGTAAACATCTTGATTGTCAGTGTCTTTGAACCATATTTTGGCCACACTATTATTCAAAATCTTGAAAGTTGTGAGATGTCTTATATTATTAGGTTAAGCATGTAAATCTACGCCAAGCAAGGGGTATCTTTTTATCCCATATGGGTGCCTGGGTGATGCTTTTGAAACTTACAAATGGACAAAATCTGTTTAGAAGCGATCAGGTTATTAAGGGCTAATGCCATGCAATCTACACTATGACATTCACCTCTGAATAGGAGCTTTATAAGTAAGTAGTATGGATTATCTCCAAATAAATTTTAGCAAGTACCTTGTTCCTCTATCGACCACTGCCCCTTGCAACCTGACTGCCCCCCTCCCCCAACTTTCCAAGCTAGGAGTTGCAGCTTGTCAGGTCTAAGAGGTTCTTACATGGATCCTGTACTGGTACTGGGTCTAGTATGGGGCGATTTATATATAGTACGTCCCCATCCCATTACCGAGTTCAGATGGCTGAACACTCGGTCTTAAATTGGGCGAAGAGAGAACACCCATGCTAGTCAATGCTGTCACCTCTGACTAAAAGCATCGTAGAAGCATCGCAGAAGCTTGCCAAGCCATCGTTTGAGTCCCATGTGACGTACTGTCGCACAACGGCCGACTTATCTTACACGAAAAGGTCGTAAACGTCGAGGACGCCCCACTTTGAAACATGGCCTCCGAGGCCTGGGGCCTGGAGCAACAGGAGCCAATCAGGCTGGTCTGTTCTTAAAAGCGGTCGGCTAAGCCGTTATAACACTTAACCTCCCCGGGAGGTAAACCGCTGACAGAGTGATGTTAAGCTAACTTCGTCGTTTTGCAAGATAGGTTCAGGAGAGCTAGGAAAATGTATCCCTCGCTCATCCTTGAATGTACGACAAATGGTCTGTTGTCGGAATGAATTAAATTACTAGAATATTTGCACTCTGAAGACTGGCTTTTGTGGCTGCTTATTACTGCGTATATGGCAAACATCTCTCGCAAATTCGAGTGCCATTTTTTTCTGGTTTGTTCAAGTTCCTGACAAGAGTAGAATACTCTTTATAATTTACACCATACGAATTACAGATATAAATGTAGAAATTGTACATATGGTGACACAATGGGCGGTATTATCACAAAAAGCATCTTTTGGATGTATAGAGTGGCCCATTTATGTGGGCTTACCTTTCCTCCACGGCATGTGTGGACAGGAAGTGGGTTACCTTACCATGTGTAGAGGAACTGAGCTGTGGTCTATCAAAAGCCTTTGGCCACCACATTAACTCTTGGCAAACCAATGGAGCAACCTTTTTTAATTTCTCTTGGTCTGCCCTTTTCAACTATTTTGCAGACAGGGCCTTGTGACTAGTATCAGTACACAAAAAGGCCTAAATCTTCTAAATCCTGATTGAGATTTAGAATTTGCTTAGGAAATTTACTTCTCATCCAAGCTTTTTTAGGAGTTCCAGTCTCTGAGACATAGAAATAAAAAATTTACAGGCTCGCAAATTCTCTATTCAAACAAAAATCTAATTTTGTGATGGCCCAGTGTTTAAGGCCTCGACTCTCATGCATGAGGTTGAGGTTTCAAATTCAGGCAAGTACCAATGTGACTTTTTCAATTCATATGCATTTTCTGAGTTTATCTGGCACATTACTGACATTGGTGAAGGAAAACACTGTGAGGAAACCTGGACTTATAGTTATTATAAGTCTGAAATCGCCAACCCGTCCCGAGCAAGCATGGCGATCAATGCTGGTGCCTTCTCTGTATGAGAAGAGGCCTTTGCCCTGCAGTGGGACAGTAACAGGCTGGTATTATATTATAAACAAAAAGACCTAACAAGGGAACTATTTCATGAACAGCTACCCTTCATTCATTAATAAAACATTGCTTGCATTTTACTTTTCAATTGTCATCATCTTACTTGAGTATAAACAATAGGCTATTTGATTATAATATCATAATATTAGAAAACCACATAGATTAATATTTTGCGTTTAATAAAAATTTGCAGAATTTTCTGAAACTAGAATTGTTCTGAATATTAATATTTTCGGTCTTTGATTTAGCAATAGAAATTTGTGGAATTTGCTAAAAATAGAATTGTTCTGAATATTATTAATTTATTTATTCGACTTCTTGTTAGGATCTTATCATTCCCAAGCTTTTACATGGTTCTTTAGACGGCCTGAATCTTGTCAACAATATTAATTTAGGCCTAGTTATTCTTGCTATGATCCTGTTTATCATGTCTTTTAATATAAAAGAACTAATTCTTATAAAACCAGCTTTAACTAAATATACATATTGTGAGTTTTAAATTGTTTAGTGGCTGTATTTGTTCCATTTCTAATTTTGATAGAGCAAGCTAGCTCCTGATGATCATAACTATAAGATTTTCTTAATTATTACAAAATACAGCAAAGAAAAATACAGTATTAACATTATAAATTATAATGTTGTTTAAATATTTAGTATTTCCTAATAGTTATAGAACTTAATGTCATATTTAATTAGTAATTTTAATGTTCTGAATGCAAATTAGAGTTCATAAGAGGTGCTGAACCTCTTTAATGTAACAACTGCATACCACATGAGAGTATTGCACTCTATTTTAATTTAAATACACTTCTGGATGGGTGTGTCCGGACTATTTCCAAAATGGAAAGAAGGATACTATCTCAGTGGGTAGGTTGCTGCCCAATTAACAAGTCCCTGTGGACGTTGCTTTAGCAGCTAGCTCCATCTGCACTAGACCTATATTAGAGATCCCAGCCAAAACCCCCTCCGCAGGGGCTAAATAGTCTTTAGTTTTATTTAGTGGCATAAGTACTCATTTACTTCTAATTCAGTGTGTGAAACACATGGGCTGGGTGAGCATACCTACAGGTCTTCTTATAACGGATTGTTTTATAAGATGGGATGTCAAAATAAAAATAAAACTGCTTGAGTAGTTTTGCCTCCTCAAGACAATCTGTATTTGCGTTAGGAATTACCTAATCACAATATTTTACACTGAAACCTTTAAGTTGTAGTGTTTCAAGTCTCTTTAGACATGACCGGATTGTTTAGAAAACAACAATGCGCTTCTGAAGTAGATACTAGCAAGAAGCAATTTAGAAGTTTGTTGATAGTGTTTCTGAGTAAGATTAGTGATATAATGTAGAAATTGTGTCATTGTTAACAGATTTAACACTTACTTGTCTACTCGTTCAATTGTAAATGCGTGGGCCCGACTTACAGGAAATCGTTTCGATCTCTTTGCCGTTGTTCGGCAGTGGGAATAGGTGCCTTCTTCCTCCGAGGATAAAGAGCATTCTTCACCACTATCGCACTTAGGAGAATCCGCAGGCACCGGTGACAATTTAGATTTAATGTGACCTTTCGATCTCCATTTCGGCATTTCGCTGGCTCAACTATCAGCGTAACACTATATATCACTTACCACAAGCATTATTATTCACTTTCTATAAGTTTTTTCTGAAACTTTACAATTTTCTTTAAAGAAAATTATCGAAAGAAAAATTTTCCGTACGTTGGCGGCAAAATTTTTAGACGCTATGATTGACACTTGTCATGAGTGACAGATCGAGCTGGCAGCCGCGATTTCTGCGTGAGTGAAAGGTCCACAGGTAACTTTTGGCATCCGTAAGTACGTTTTATGCTTATTATCGGTAAAATTTAAGACAGCTTCTTCAAATCAAATGTTATGTTTTGAAGAAACATAATGATCAATTTTATTATATTTTTAAAGTAAAACTACTTACCGTTTAAAGTGGTCGGAGGGGGCGTTGTAGTACCTACCTACAAAGGGGGAAGCACAAAATCGCTGGCTAAGGCGAAGAGCTATAGTAACAAAATAATAGTAAAGAAAGAAATTACCTACATTCTTACCTTTATAAAATAGTTACTCGCTGCTGGGGTTAGGTTCTACAGGGTGTCAGGGACAAAAACCGAACGCGAAAACCGTTACCATGGTTTCAGTACATGATTCTGAACGCCCGCCATTGTGTTGAAACTAATCGTCGGTTATAAAAAAATCTGCTATTTCATAGAAAAGTGCAATACGTACGCGGTCAAAATGTACAATACCTGCTGGATTTGATTAATCAAAGCGTAAGCGTAATCAAATCCAGCGCGGTAGGAGAGATGTAGGGTAGGGTAGATGGTCTATCTATACCTACAGGTGATTAGTAGGACGCATTCCCTTGACGCATTGGCTGTGGACAATCCCGCCCGGAGCGTGTAGCACTCGGGCCGCATCTCATCAAGTTTGTACTGCCCAAAGAGTACAGTCATTATCCGACGTAGGTGCCTGCCACTAGGTATATAGGTATAGGTATACCTACCTACATCGAACACGTTTGAGCCCCGTACGGGTACGCAATCGAAGCGTTTCTCACTCTACGGAAGTTAAAAAGGCAAAGATTTCTATAATTAAACTTTATAATTAAAAAACACGAAAAAAGTAAAAAAATATGTAAGTAGGTATTGGCTCTATAAGTTTAATATACCTACGTTGGAGGTAATAATTATTGTTGCCTCGTTTGTTTGGCCTTTTTGTCGGTTTTTTTTAACTAGAAGCTCGCCGCGGTTTCACCCGCATAATCTCGATGCCGATTGAATATCGGGATAAAAAGTATCCTATGTGTTAATCCAGGTTATAAACTATCTGTGTGCCAAAGTTGATCCAAATCAGTTCAGAACTTTTTGCGTGAAACAGTAAAAATACCCATCCATCTTCACAATCTTCGCGTTTATAATATTAGCAGGATTAAACTTTTATTTCCTGCTTGTTAAACTTTATATTACTAGTAGACACGCTACAATCACACACGCCTTAACTAAATATGTGCAGTTGTAGGTACCTACGTGTTTTTTCCACAGAGAAGCTAGTTACTCATTTCTCTTCCCTACTGCTTCATCAGACCTTGATCACCATCTATCTATAACCTATTAATTGAGATCAATCTTCTGGTGTAAGTTGGTGTGTTGGTGGGTTGGGTATCCTGCAAATTCGAGGGGATGCTGCAGCACCAGTTCAAGGTTACTGTTCTTCTAATATCATTGAGATAACAGACTTCAAACGGTTGAACAGAATTTCTTTAATTATAGCTAGAACACTCTCGATCAAGTAACCTATAAAACAAACAAAAAAAATCAAAATTGGGTCAGCCGTTTGGGAGCTCCGATGCCACCACAGAACACAATACGTACTCCTAGATGCCACAGACACACAGATTAAATCGCCAAACTGGGGGGTTAAAACAGCGTTAAAGGGACAATAATAAAGATAAGGGTGACTAATTACCTACCTATTACGATAACGATAACCCCAGACGTCAGACTTGAGGGGTTGAAACCGGACGATTCTTTTTTAATCCAGTTTCAGGTTTTATGGTATGGTATTTAAACTCGTTAGACCCTTACGCTCCCCCTCAGACTATAAGTTTAGGTTAACAATAAACGTTGGCAGGATTCATTCAAAACAAACGAATACAGTGGAATGACTTACGTGAGTGTAGCGCAGTCAGGGAGCTGTTGGTTCTACGGTTAACTAATAGATGGCGCTAGTCGTTACAACACGATAAGATTAAGATTATTTGACGATAAAAACTATGTATTGAAAGTAATCTACTTAGAAGATTTCGTTTGATAACTATCTGCATTTTTTAATATGGTTCTTGTAGAACTACAAGAACCATATAAAAAATCCAGGAAGTTGTTAATTGAAGTCCTAACTGAACAGTCTGTTAGGACTTCAATTAAAAAAATATAAAACTACATAAGTATCTAGGTACAGCTTGGCAAAAAAAGTCTGGAGAAAATGAGGGCGCCACTATCGCACTTAGGTGACTTCGAATTGGAAATACATAAATTAATAAAACTAAAACCCAACTACGGCTGTTCTACGACTGTATGGAAATAAGAAATACGGCTAACTAGTGAACTAGAATATTAATCATGAATTTCAATTTTAACACTGAACTTGATGTTGTGATTGTAACCGTTTTAGGTGTAAAAAAGGCATTTGGAAAGTTTCCAAATACTTGTTTTACATCTAACACTAAACATTCGGCATATGTACTTATTACGAAATTATTTATTGCATTTCATATGTAATCAATATTTTAGTTCACTAGCTAACTAGTATAGTAATAAATTGCCAAATTAATCAAAACAGCGAAATATTTGACAGCTATTTGCGACGTTCGTTGCCCAATTTCTGTATAAATGTTTAACAATCCAAACCGAAAGCGACTGTCGCACACGCGGTTACGCGATCGTTTGCATGAATGATGACGTAGTACATATGGGACCTGATTGATTGTGCGAGTACCTATGTCATATTCATATAAACGAGCGCGCTGATCGCTTTTAGTTAGGACGTAGGACGGACGCGGCTATGCACCAGAACGCGTGGTCGCGCCGACAGAGGGCGCCTAACGAACAAATGAGTGAAATGAACGCGACGACCACGTATTCGCGCGCACGGTCGCTTTGGTTAGGACGTATTTTTTCTGAAATTCCTATTTTTAGTTTACTTAGATTAAATCAAACTGGTACTTACGTGGGTGAACATTATTGAGTAAGACGAAAGATTAGCACTCTTACGCCTTCTATATCTTTATTAATAAATACCTTTTTGTTGAACCGAATTGAAAATTATTTTTATCACCGTGTTGCAGAATCTCTTTAAATGGAATTGTCGGTATTACACATTAGGCACCAGTCGGTCGATTCTGTAAAAATATCAACGTGAAACTTAGGTGAAGTGAGCTCACTGTCACAAATCGACCGGCAGGATGCTAGGGATTAACACTATTGACAGCTCACTTCACGCTCACTTCACCTAAGTTTCACGGTGATATTTGTACAGAATCGACCGGCTGTTACTGGGTGAGCTGGGTGGGCTAATGGAAATGTAGGATAGGCATTTTATTTTGTAAGTAATAATTTGCAAGGCTGTAAGCGTGAAGCAAATATTTAGTTGTTGTTATTATATAGATGCGTAATAATAGAGTACCAAATTAAAAACAAAAATACTTGTCTCCCAACCCAGCCCTCTGCCTAACTACACCAACTTCAGGGAAAATAGCCGTGATATTATGTTATTTTAAAACTCTAGACTGTGTGTGTCTTCACAAATCTGACTAACTACAGACAAAAATCACACAATCTTAATCTGAACCTCGCCTACTATATTTCTTTACAATATCTACCACGTCCTACTTCCGCTCTACTCCTAGTGTATGAACAGCAACACTCTCGCCGTACCTTCTGATTAATACGAGCTTTGTAGACAACAAACACAAATACGTAGTTGGGAACTTATTAGATGGCTGTGTGTGTGTGTATGGGAGGTTCTGCGTTTGCTTGGGTTGTATACAATAGTTAAGTGCCTTTTAGGGTTACAGTCTTTGTGTTTTGTATGGCTACAGGTCCGGTAGGAGATCCAATAACAACTCCATGGTGAAGCATTATTTTGGGGTCTAGTCCTGCCAAAGTTTCGCCTGAATATTTGTATTATGCTCAAAGTAAATTGGCCTTTGTTTTGCATCATGGTTAGGGCCGTCCATTATTCGTATGACAACAAACCGTACATTTTTAAAGTCGCTGGTCGATAGTAAAGTCAGATAAACTGTTTACTTTCCAATATGTTCAATCACAAATGGTAGGTATGTGTAATTGAATGCCTCACTCCTCAGTGTATTTTAAATAAACATTACCTAGGTACCTGTACTTAGTCAAATACATATTTTATATCAATCAAACTGAAAGGAGCGGTTTATAAATTCATATTTGGGTTATTATGTATTCAGTTTGAAGAAAGTTTAATGTATTATAACTACAAATTTACAAATAATAATTTACGTCAGGGAATAAACAAATAGGTAGGTATATTAATACATTGACGAGCAATATAAAAAAGCCACTTGCAAAGTGCCAAAAAAAAACTAAATATCTGCTAAACCACACAAGTAAGCTCCATGAAGTAAAAAACCTTGAAAACAGATATAGGGGCGTTTTATTGAATGTTGCATTTACTTGCGTGGTTTCGGAAATATTTCATGATAAGTTAGTAGCTTTTTTATAATGCTCGTCAGTGTACCTATTTAATTAAGACTGTTGTCGTCTGTTAAAATCTAAAAGGTATTGTCATTCATTTAACATAAATATTATAATTACAAATAAGTTTGTATAATATTGGTAAAAATTTGAGGAGTCTCATTAGATCCTTTTTTTCATATCTCTCCAAGTAGGTAATAAAATTAAAATCGTATGAAGCTCAAACATGAACAGGGCCATATAAAAATAATTATTGCTTCAATCTACAGTTTGTTTTACCTAAAACAAATCGATCCGTAAGCACATTAAATAAAATGAACAGGGCTTCTTTGAACTCCATGCAGAAATAGGTATTTCAAAGAGAAATTACATTATAAAGAGATTTCTATGTCCGAGGAATATAAAAAGAAACCATGGGCCTGTACTGGCCTATACCGTAGATTGTTTTTTACATTTCTATGGCCTGTACCTATCAAAGGGTAGGCAGAGGAGTATATAGTACCCAGATTTCAGCAGACGAGTGTCATGTTGCATGCATTATTGTGAATGTGAGGACTGTGTTGTTATTTTTTAGTTTTAGTGATATGACGGTCTGGGAGTTTGAGTAGTTTATGCGACCTACCCAAATGTCCTTTCAGACACTACATGGTCCTCATATGGCCTGACCAAAATTATTAATTAACAATAGAATAAACAATTTCATTTAATTTCATGTCCGAAAAACGACGATTGAAAAATAAAATGAATCAATATTATTTCTTATTAGAGACACACAAATTACATTTTTATATATTTTCATTAAAAAGTATCATCGTGAGTTTATAACTATTATATAAAAGTTGTGCTGTTACTTTTTAAAATCAACGACAAAATCAATTTTTGTCATTCTTATCCTCTTTTTTCTTTCCGTAACTTCAAGTGAAAAAGTTAACAGTGGGGTCCAGTAACCTTAGTAAATAATTAATTAGTTAGCAGTCCCGCACAGTTTATAAATAGTTTATATTATTTGCACGGTGTGTTTTCGTTCGAGTAGGTAGGTTAGTTTTCTGCATCACTGATGCGTTTGTCTTGATAACTCAATTAGCTAACGAACCACTAAGCCGGCCTAATTAATTACGTGCTTTTACTCTGAAGAAACCTTATGAGAGATTTTAAGACATTGTTAAGTTAACGAAGTTAATTTGTCGGTCAAAATTTAACTGGAGTGGGCGCGAATCTAATACCTTTTTATGAATTTCAATTATCCATCAAATCTGAATATTCATTAATATTTTCCGAAATAATAATCTGATGAATAAAATTTACTTTAATTATTTATATTTATTTTATTACACTTTATTACGCTTTTTTCCGTCGGTATTTTTCATAAGTCATAACGATAAGAACAATGAATATACATATACAGGCTGGCATGGCAGGGACGTTGGCGCGAAAACTGTTACCATAGATTCAGAACATGATTCTGAACCCCCCTGCGTTGAAACTATTCGCCAATTATTAAAAATAAAATCTGTTGTTCCATATATTTTGACCACTTTACTGCACTTTTCTATGAAACAGTAGATTTTTTTTACTATTCTGCCACCTCGTATAATAACTGTAGCTGAAACCAGCAAGCAATATTAACTTTGGTGATACAGGAGTTTATTTATAGGTAAAGTTAAACGTTCAAACGCCAAAAATGTATTGCTAAACAGTCGCTTATCATTACTTAACTATATAAATAAACCCTCGTGACAACATACCACAAGGCTGAACCCCGGAAAAGAGCCTTTAGGGATGTTACTCACCCATCAAAAATGTTTATGGAAGTTTTTTTTTCTCAACGTTACGGTTGCGATTAGATAGCTACTACTAAAATGGCCGATGGCCGATGACCGTTGGGATAGACGTGGTCTTGAGTGGAGACGAATCGGCAAACATAAGGTAGGACGCCATCAGGCTAGGTGGAGTGACGATCTTAGCCGGGTGGCTGGTAGCAGCTGGATGAGAGAAGCCGAGAATCGAACTGAATGGCGTGCAATTGGAGAGGCCTATGTCCAGCAGTGGACTACTGTATCATATTTAATCATATTTTGATAAACGCATAAAACCAAATCCTTATTTGAAAATTGCAAAAAAAGGTAAGATAATTTCGCGGACTACCTATGACGCCTTCGCCTTAAGACTTTTTAAGGCAGAGAAAACCTGAAGTGGAAAAGGAAAATGATTTTTAAGTTCTTTTTTAAATTTTCTGTCAATGTCACTTGTCTTTGACGTAAAAAATAATAGTGTTACTATCTGTGAAAATAAACAATACCGCCGCCAAAAAAGATATAAATAAAAATAAAAAATTGTTGGTGGCACGTATACTGCCTCTACCTTAAAAAGGGTTAAGGTCCAACCCGCTATCCGTGTCGCTCCGCTACCGATGACACCAGTTCCTTCTTTGTCGCATACCTCAGTGCCAATGCGGATTTGAGAGACTGTAAAGCTCCACACATAGTTGCTAAGTCCTTATCGCCCTAAAATGAGAACATTTATTTATTTATATATACTTTATTGTACACCACAAAAATACATAACAAGAAATAATAATTATGCACTACAAAATATACAATGGGCGACCTTATCGCTTTCCGCGATCTCTTCCAGGCAACCTTAGAATGGACAGTGATTTGCCTGGACATAAAATGGGGCTGTCGTGCATTATTTTAGTTTTAATATTTTCTTTATTTACACTTCAAAGTCACAAACATCTGTGTAGCCCTGGCTCTTGTACTAGGAGTTCCTGTATCACAAGAGCCAACTATGTTATTATGAAGTTATACCAACAACGTGGATAGTTCAATGAGTTGACCACCTTTGTTTACGACTGCGGGAAACCGTCTGTAGAGGGCGGTTATCTCAACAAGAATGTGTGGCGCGTGTTGGTTCGTTCGGGTGACATAGTTTACATGGTGGGATGAGGATTTCATTGTGGGGAATTATTAATTGCAGGAGTTAAGGACTTCGTTGTTTATTTAGTTAAAACACATGTGTTTTACAATGAATAAATAACTAGTCAAGTTTAATCTACCCTACCAATACAAATGGGAAATAAACATTAATGAATAATGGGACATATTTAACTGAACCTCTATAAACTGTTTGCGCTTCTATTGATGCATAGTTAAAAAAATAATTGAACCTCTTTTTAACTTGCTGGCCTATTCTCACAGTAAGTCTCAGTAACTAAGCTAGATAGAAGTCGGTCGCAGTTACTTGGCTATTTAGTATTTTTAGGACCCATAAATCGGAAATATTAGAGGTTCACAAACAGAGGCACAATCATTATATTAGATTGTTCAATATATTTTTTTTCAAACCCATCGGGCGCAGACTACATAGTATCCATCGGGTATTACAGGCGTGATGTTATGTATGTACTATCGCGGACATTGGCGCCAGTGTCCGCGATGGTAATTATGTAAATCTTATAAAATGGTAATTTTTGCTGTAATCACCAGTTGACATACTGTTAATTTACACGAATCAAACACATTGTATAATGTGTTATGATTATTAGCCCGTTTTGCCAACAATTCTTCTAGAAATCACATCGCACGAATAACACACGCGCCATTCATGACCACTTATTCCTTGACATGAATACTTTATTTTTAGCCAGCTCAGCTCAGCCAAACTCGTACCAAGCTGTCCGGAGCTTCACCGGAGTTAATAAACAAAGGGCTCTCTACACTACAAGAGAATTACTTAAGTAGGACAGCGCTTATACTGTTAAACGTAGGACAATGTTCATAATTCTAATTGTCACTATAGGTACGTCTTCGAATTATTCGCTTTTATCTTCTTTTATAGCGAGTGTTTATTAAAAACTAGTTTTTGACTGCGGCATCGGCCGCGTGGAGGTCGTAAATTATACCACGGGGACATACCACCAGGATAAAAATTATACTATGTAAACTACCCAGTAGTCCAGTACCCAGGTCATGGTCTACCTGTGCGCCAAATTTTATCATAATCCGTTCAACTGTTAAGGCGTGAATAGGTAACAGACAGACAGACAAAGTCACTATTGTATTTATAATAATAGATACTAGTAGCGACCCGCCCCTACTTCGCACTGTTTTTACGACTTGGCCTATCATCACAGATGAATATAACTTTTAATATAATTTTTATTAATTACATTTATAAACACAATCCTTGCGGAATAAATTCTCTTTGATGGTGAAATCCGCATTAAAACCCGTTGCGTAGATTAAAAGAACAATGCGAGATACATAATATAAATTATAGACACGAAAAGCGTCTATAATTTATAATATGTATAGATATAGATATACAAGAAGTAAGTAGAATAGTATTAGAATAGAATAGAATAATTTTATTTCGGACAGAGTCCATAGGGTTAGTAACAATTTTACTTAACATCTAGTGTTAGTAGGTACAGACACGGATAAACATAAAATTAAAATTCAGCGTGGAGCTGCATCCACCTCCGTAACATCGAGGAAAAAATCGGATAATCGGAATCGGGGTATTAGTAATGAAGTTGGAAAAAGACGTTATTTCGGAGGCAATTATGAACGCAGTGCTGTAAACTGAACTATTGTTGTTAACGAAGATAGTAAATCCTCTCGTGCACATTTCAGGAATGCTTCCGTTCTCGAACACACGCTCGACGGAGAGTTAAACCAACAACTATCGTAAACTCGGTAAACTCTGAACAACTTCTCGTCTCCTTTGCTTGCAGAGTTCTTAGGAAAGCGAGCGAATCCGTGATAAATTATATTTACTTATGAAAATGCGGCTCAATGTACGATCAACCGAATATCAGTTGCAGGCAAAGTCGGGGACATTAATTGTTATACACATTTATTTACTAGTAATTCATTAAACTTGACAAATGACTTGTGAAATGCTCATATACAATATACATAACACAACAAACTATTAACACTAGGTACTCAATTAAATTATTAACTAACTAACTAACTAAGTATACATTTTATTATTCGTAGAACTATACAAATACAAAAAGACACTTAGGAGCGTCGAAGTACTCGTGCGCATCGCTGTCATCCGGAAACAAATCAAATAGATTAAAATTTACAAAAAAATAACATATATTGTCCATACAGTCAAATAATAACTGTCAAAGACAGTTGTGATTTGACTGTATGGACAATATATGTTATTTTTTAATTTTTTTGTTTTTTATTCAAATAACAACTGTCAAAGACAGTTGTGATTTGACTGTACTGTAACAATACGTCTTTGACAGTTGTCTGACATTGCTTGAACACGGAACATTGACGTAGGGTGTCAATTTAAATGAGCTTATCAGTTAATTCCTCTGACTGTAAGATCATCCGCACTTCAGTAGTAGGTAAAATAAAAACCACTCTTACTGTTACTGTAAGCCTGTTTCATTCCACTGCTGGGCAAAGGCTCATGACTTCCGGTGCTTGCACTCCAGTGCTAAGTGTGCCACGTCTTATATGGGATCTGCCGCGACGCCTTCAAGCTGTCTCAGGGCTCCACAGTGGTTATCTTGGCCCACAGCTCATTGGGCATGCGGCGGACGTGGCCAGCCCAGTCCCATTTCAACTTTGCGGCTTTTTGAGCAATGTCAGTTATCTACGTTTTGAAGCGCAGAGTGGTGTTGCAAATATGGTCTGTTAAATTGACGCCTAGAATACTGCGCTACATCGCAAGTTGGCAAACCTTGAGCTGGCAAACCACTCCTAAAGGTGCTGTAAAATTGTTGACTGTGACATGAGCATTAAATCTTGCGTACTGATCAATTGATTTTGTCACCAGTCACCAAGGGATCAGAGAGCTAAACAAATTACATGCCATGGAAGTCGGTGTCATCAATTTGATGAATGACATACCTTCGTCATCAATCATTGTCACATGAATGGATTAATAAAAAGCAAATCGCTTTTATTATCTTTTTAACGATTTAAAAGGTTCGGTGTCTATAAGTAACAGAAAGGTTATTTTGAATAAATTGTTGGAGGTATACAGTCACTACTGTCATACCCACGCTCGCGAGGGGCTCGTGGCAACATAATAACAGCCGCACGGGTCGATGACGCTCGTCGTGCCTCGGAAAGCACGTTAACCGAGTTCTTTAACGCGGCTTCATAGCTGCGCAGTCGCAACTATGAAGTCTCGTTAAAGAATTTCGTTCCTCTTCTAATTCGATAGAGAGGGAGAGAGAGAGAGAAATAGTGAGAAAAAGTGTGAATTTGGTCAAAACGGAAATCCAAGATGGCGGCTGCGAAAATTTTAACATTTTTCGTCATGGAAAATGATTTTAGGTTCTGTTTGGTATCGGAGAAATGTAATGTGAAGCAAAAGTGCCTGTAATTGGTTTATTTGAAATAAATGGTTTGAGTTTGACCTAATAAAATCAGCAATGTCCAATGTAGTTAATTTAATATTTTTTCATTTGTGGATAACAAATTTAAACCACGGAATTTAATCATAAAGTTATGTTTGTAACTAATTTGTGTAAATATTTTGTGTTACCCTAAACTTTTATAATTACCTACACATTCGAGAGAGTTGCCTTTGTTTAAATAAGTATGTAATTTAATTTTACAACACCGTACCACATGAATAAAAGACCGTTTTGTATTCATGTAATCATACCGTGCCTAACATAATTAATTTCCAAACCATAACATGTATGTAATGTTGGGATCTCCATGAAAACGCACAAAATCGTTTAATTAACGTTTATTTTAATTAAAAACACCTTTACACCTTTTACACGTCTATCTCGAATTAAATCTCTCGCCATCTTCCTTCCTTCCTTCCTCTTTCACTCGTTCCGTTCACTCGTTCAGAAACATACTTTATTATAGTTTAGAAATGCTTAGTTGTACAGCCTATTAAGTTAACAAATCTAAAATTAATCCTACTTGTATAATATCTAACTGTTTGTTTAATTGTAAAAAAATACTCCAGAGAAAATAATTTCTACTTGGGCAGCTGATATAATATAATAAGTGTAATTTATGTACTCGTATATGTCTAAAAGTAATAATAACAGTAAATTACGTCCGATGTAACTAGAATTGATTTCCGAATTCCACTCTGAAAGGGATCTAATGGGCCTTTATATGTGGTATAAGTCGCAATCAAAAGATATCAATAAAATTATATTTTTTAATTATATAAAGTGTTCAAAACATTACATTCAACAAACATGAACACAATTTAATAAAAAGCTTCAGAACTCATTTGGGAAAATGAAGGAAAAATTTCAATACTTTTTCATCTCAATAGAACATACAGTGAGAGATCTCAACGAGCCGTAGATTAGAGGCGTGCAGGTATTCATGAAATAATCTCCGTAATAATTGAGGAGGTAAATGTGGAGGTTTTTCAGTAGGTCGTTATAATTAGGTAACTAATAACATAATGTGTCGGGGTCGGACCGCTACTTTCTTCAGTAAGCACGTCAAATTGTATAGACCCGAAGCAAGGGAGTTTTGAATTATACACCTATATAAAATATATATAACCTTGTGTGGGTACTGTTTGTTCAATAATAAGCAATTCAACTAGAAATTATCAAAATTGTTATTTTATGGTCATTATTTCGTCTATCTTTTCTTATCAGTCCATGACAGAAGTCAAAGTGAAAAACCAAAAACAGAAAGGAAATAAAACTTGAGGTTGAGGTTGCTACATGCAAATGGAACATGTGACACGTAGTGCTAAAATTGATCAATCAGCCGCCGCGCCAAACATTCTGGCAAAGTTTTCTTACGTACTTTTACGTAGCTACATTTGTTAGCTCATCAATTTAAATTCATATAGCTCCCTACTAAATCTTCAAGCACCACAATGGTCTTTAAACCCATCTGTCTGACCAGCAGCTGCTATCAGTATTGAACCAGGCTGACCGCTTTCCACAAGATTAATTACATCATATCTGTCTGACATTGTGTCCCACAAAAAGGCGGCTGTTTGTATACAAAGAAAGCACGAACATCGTTAATAAGGGTCACTCACTACGAGTTGGAGATTTGAGATGAAGTCCAGGCTTGCTCACGATGTTTTTCTTACGTCTGTAATTAAGAGCGTTCATTCTAAAAGTTGGCAACGTCGCAAATAGCTGTCAAATATTTAGCTTTTTTGATCAATTTGGCAATGTTGCTGTATGGAATATGAAATATCGCTAACTAGTGAACAAGAATAATAATAATGAATTTCAATTATTGTAACACTGAATTAGATGTTGTAACCGTTTTAGGTGTAAAAAATGCATTTTGAAAGTTTCCAAATACTTTTTCTTTCGTTTAAAACTAAATAATCGGTGTTACGATAAAAATTATTGCATTTCATAATCAATATTTTAGTTCACTAGTTAGTCATATTTCATATTTCTATACAGTCTTCTTCTTCTTTTCGTGTGGTTTGTGACTAAATCTGGTGTCAGAGTTTTAAAGCCGCCCATGGGCCTCTGATTTGGCTTCAAATACTGTCGAGAAATATCTCTCAGGCAGTTTCCTAACGATGTTTTCCTTAACCATTTTTAAGGAAGTGATAATTATACAATACGCACATGAATCCAAAAAGTCAGAGGTGCGTGCCTTGGGTTCGAACTCGAGACCTATGAACAGTAATACAGTAATATTACCCGATTAATCAAAACAGCGAAATATTTGCCATCTTGCAGAATGCACGCTCTACAACATCACCTTTGTATGTATTTTTCTGAACCTTTCTTCTCGTCTGTATAAATTTGTTCATAAACTGTTAAATAAATAAAATAGTAAGAAGAAACCTGACATTGATCAATACTAGTACATGCATGGATGCGAGGACCGGTAAACTCGAAGTCGTTCTGCAAGGTTAGGTATATTTTCAATAATGTTATCTTCCATTATTCGTCTAGTCTTTTCAAGTATACTTTTCGGGATCTTCGTATGGAATTTCATCGTTATTAGGTATTGCGATTTATTGGAATTTAACCATTTTAGTGGTGCAGTTGTGTCAGTACCTACTTACTAATATATTTATATTTTAAATCACAGTTTTCACGATCAATAATTAAATAAACGTGTAAAAGATAATTTTCGTAACGTATTCTTTCAGCCTTATCCTATTACAAATGAACAGTAAGGCGTGTTTGCGTCCGTTTGGTCCTCAAGTAGATATAATGTATGTGGGGTCGTCTCCACCCACTACTGGTTGGCTCATTCTGACCCTGCCGCCGCCACGCCACGCGCCAGCTGTTGACCCACTTCACACCTTGTAACGCTAAGATTTATTTGTAAAGGACCCTTTGCCTCGTATCTGTGATATTCATCTGTTTTTGCTAGCAGTTCGGGAAGTAGGTAGAAGATTTTTCATTTACGAGATGTTAACTTCTCTATGTATTTTTACGTCATGATTCATCTGGGAAACCGTTTCAAAGATATGCCTCATGACGTATTTATTATAAATAAGTGGTGGTCCAACGTGTCAATACTGCCAGCCTTTTGGGCACTTTTCCCATTAACAGCGATGTGGATGAATTTTCTGATGCCCAATGAGCTCTTCCCTTTTTGTTAATTACTTTTTGTTAAGTACATAATAAATATCTATATATTTTAGTGTTAGCTTATAAGTCCTATATTGTATTTAAGATTTATCAACATAAATGAATTTTGTGATTTTGACCCACTAAGTTGTATAGGTATAAATGAAATGTCCTTTTTTTACATGTATTAGTACGGTCACGTCACGGGTGTAGCCATAGAATATAATATATTTATTTGCTTTAAAACATGGTACATTACCATGGTATTGGTCTTATAATATAGCAATGATCTCACATGTTTCGCCATGGACTGGCATACAAATATTTATTATATGTTAAATTTATACATTTTATGCAACACATTTTTTTTTGTTACTCATTTTTATTAACATTCGTTTTGATAGACGTCTTGTACAACTACAAAATCTTCATTAATGTGCGTGACCGCGTCACCTTCTAAGACGCTTTGTGGTTTGAGCCTAAAACCACTTGTCCCTTACTTGCATTGAATGTTAAGTTCCCTTTCACCTACTCCATATAAATAAAAATATTGGTATATAAAGTTCGTTTCAAAAGTATCGGATGAAAGTGTAAACAAACTCTGTGCTGGTTAAATTCTTACCCAATAACTCACTACAGGGAATCAGTAACACATTTATCTGTTTTTAGGGGGTTTTACTTTTTATTTCACCACTTTTCTAACAATTTTGAAGGAAGGAAGTTTGAATAATAATATTAAATTCCCATCTAATATAAAATCATCAATGAAAATTAATTTTATAAAATTATCCTCTAATGTCAAATTAATAATCTATTAAAATAAAATAAAAATTGTATACAAGTAAATATAAAAGGACGGGAAAGAATCATTGGCATCAAAAAATTCTTCCGCATCGCTGTCAACAAGAAAACTGCCCAAAAGGCTGGCAGTCAGCTCAATTTGTATGGACTACAAATTGGCGTCCACAGTTGTTTCCTGATCCTTTTGTTTACATTTTGATCAGATACTTTTGAATAGATCATACCTATATGCACAAGTATTCCCCAGATAATTAAATAGAAGGCAGTTTACGCCGTGACTGGGGAGACGAGACGATGGAACAAAGTGTGGGCGAAGGGCCCTTATACTCGTCGGGAGACAGCGCCAATGTATGAGAGTCGAGGAGCGCATTTTAATTTGTTGGGAAATATATTATTAGCTGGTCTTGGGTTCCGTGCATAGACACCCTAAGCCGAGGTCCGTTAAATAATAGTTATAAAGTTCACATGGGGCACAACAATTTAATAAAATAATGAAAAGTAGCATGCTTTAAAATAATTATATTAATTGTACGTACGTCATAATTAAAAAAATAGGATATAAGTAAGTGTACAGTTAATATTAAAAAACAAATCAATTTAAGTAAATAATTAACATCACATTTTAGTGATTACATCATTACAATTATTTCATTAAACATTCAATTAATTTGAAGTAAATACATAACATAGTAATAATAGGTATCATTCAATATTCAATTCATATAAGAAAAAATTAACAATAATAACAATGTCAAAAACTAAAATAATATAAGAAATTCAAAACAAATGGAAACAATAGTCAAATACAAATAATTAATTAAATGTCAAAAAATTAATAAATAGTGAAAGTCATACGTAAGTCTTCACATGTTAATGTCATCATTAAAAAAAATCATTTAATGTATAATAACATTTATCGAAGAGTAGTTTTCTGAGAGATAAATATTTTATCATTTTGTTCCATTTGTATGTCGTTAGGTATTTTATTATTTATTTTAATAAATGTTACACGAGGACTTGTGTTGTGTAATTTTAGCCTTGATTGTGGTATAACGAGCGTGTTTTCAAATCGTGACCGCGGTGAGGTTGGTCTATTATTTTAAAGTAGGAATTTGGATATTGTCTCACGAATTTACAGATTTCGAGAATATAAAATGATGTCAAAGTTAGAATGTCTAGTTTCCTAAAATGCGGTCTCCAACTTACGTCATTGTCAATATAAACAATTATTCTAATGCATTTTTTCTGTAGGATAAATAAGTCATTGCTATCTACACTATTTCCCCAAAGAATAATACCATACTTAAGCCATGCATATGTATAGTAAGTAGATAGGGCAGTTTTTAAATCTATAGTTTTTTTCAGCTCTCGTAATGCGTATATAAAACTAGATAGTTTTGATAAATTTTTTTGTATGTGCGTTTTCCAGACCATGTGGATATCTAAGTCTAGACCCCTAACAATTTGATAATTTTAGTTTTCAAGAAATTTGGAGTTTCCTTAGTGTGTAGTCGCTTAGTTTTTAAGTTTTATGCCCTGGCTGGAGGAGTTAATTTATTGAGGCACCCACAGGAAATTCCGGTTAAGCAGCCGACAACCTCCTAGGTTGACCTGCTAAGATACCATTTATAAATAAAAAGTTCCGCGGATATAAAGAAAAGAAAGAAAAGTGTATTGGTGTATTGTTTGTTTTGTTACATATTTATTTTTGTTATGTAAGTTTTTTATTTAATTTTCTCGTGTATATGTCATCATTATCAACATTATCATTTCAGCCAAAAGACGTCCACTGCTGGACATAGGCCTCCTCAAGCACCGCCACTTCGACCGATTCTGTGCTTCCCCCATCCAGCGTTTTCCTGTATATGTAAATAAATAATCATAAATAAATAAATATTCTGTACAAATAAGACGCCTAACTATCCTAAGTAATATTATAAATGCGAAAGTGATTTTGTTTGTTACGCTTTCACGCTAAAACGGCTGAACAGCTTTATGGCACAAGGGGAGGGTGGACCTGAATTAGACCCACAGGATCGAGACTTATGCGGGTGAAATCGCGGGGTGCAGCTAGTTATAAAATAAACATAAAATAATTCGAAAATCATATTAAAAAAAAAAAGCATGATTGCAGCGTTAGTTCCGATTTTAGCCACGCGCCAAAAGATCCTTATACCGATATATCAGCGTTTTGCAACTACGGAACCATTCATTTTTAGAAACGGTTTCATTATAAGTATTTACTATTGGTTTAATAGCCGTTGGGAGCTTCGTGCCTGTCTTTCTGTCCATATTTATTTGAACAAGTCAGCCTTTTGAATTGATACTCCCTGGTGTACATTAAACTTGAATGCTATACTTACAAATCCATTTTTATGATCCATGTCTTATCTATAATTACTGTTTGACTGGCAGTAAAAAAAAATTGTTTTGAAAAGTTATTCATGTTCCTATAAGCTGTAATTAGCCCAATAGTTAAAGCACGGATTCACGATGGTCGTGAAAAGGAACAAGATCGATTGGGCAATTGTAGGGGCTTACAAAATTAAGAAAGATTTTTTTTTTTTTTTTTTGTAAATTCTTGAAGGTAATTTACTACCAAGTGTGTACATTTCTAGTAACGTTTAAAAGAGAGATATCATTCACATCATTTGGTAAATATTCAATTGATATCACACACCGTGTGTCAAAGGGCCGCACAAAGGACTTTAGCCGTCACTCAATAACTCACCGGCAACTTTTTCATCCGTCCGATGTCCCTCAGGGTTCCTATGTTATGAAGATATTCTATGTCCGCGCCTCTAAGGATGAATAATTTCAATCGAAGTTTGATATATTCGGGAATCTGCGACTTGTTAAAATATAATTTGAAACTTTTTCTGTAGTATCTTTATTTATTGCTCAGGGCTTTCCCGCCCTTTGTGGGTTGAGTAAGGTTCCGAGGTCAGCTAAAGTGTTTGAATTACGGTATCGGAATGGGATTTGCTTCGCTGGGGTATAACCCTTTTAATATTGGCTTTCTTTCATTAATGTTCTAGCCGGCGCCATCTTGTTTTAAAATATTTACCGAAATTGAAGTGTAAAGTGTCTGTAAAAGATCTACTTACAGAAATAAACATTTCTTTTCAGCTGCAAGTTTTCTATTAAAATAAAATGAAAAACAACGGTACGCCTGTCAGTTGGATTGGCATTATAGTTTATTGATGTCAGATAACAGTAACATGAAAAACACACAATCCCTTACAATTAATTTTAAATGAGTAGGTAAACACTGGCCTGCTGTATGATATTAATGAGTTTCTGCACAAATGAGGAGTGCAAACATATCAACGATTCCATTCCGGACCCTTTGACAGGTATCTACATATTTGTACAGGCCGCATGTAACTGTTTGTATGGACTAATAAGTTGAGGTGAAATCAAAATTAAAAGTAATTTATTCAAATTAGGCTGAGAAGGAGCAGTTTTTGAACTTCATAATTACACAAGACAGCCCCCAAAACGACCGCACTTTATTACTTCCTAGTACTTTCGCTGGGAAGAGGAAGAGGCGCAACAACGTGCGCAGCAGCAGGCTCATTAAGATTACAAAACAAAGGTGATAATTAGAGAAAACAAGAAATTGGGATGTTGAAATTTTCTCTGAAAAGGAGATAATATTATGTATAAAGTACTTGTTACTCGGTAGTGGCACAGTATTTAAACTGTGGTAGAGGGTTGGAAGAATATGATCGCTACTGTGGTAGAACAGAGTAGTTTTTACTGCATCTTTGATGCTAATTGAAAGTGCCTAAAACACTGCCTCGTTAGTCCAGGTCCAGCCATGCTATTCTGTAAACATCTCACCGTGAAAACTTGGGTGAAGTGAGCTGTCAATAGTGTCAATCCCAGTGCAATGACAGCTCACTCCACGCTCACTTCACCCAAGTTTTCACGGTGAGATGGTTACAGAATAGCAATGCAGGTCTTGGATTCCAGGGTCGGGCAAAGTATTACTGGTTTTTTTCATCTAGAATTTCTCAGTAGCACCTTGGAGTCTGGATTTGTGCCCGGTTGCTTAACTATGGTCTACTACTTACTAGGTTCAACTTTCTGACTGATCGACTCCTTTAACAAATCAAAAGTGTAAGCAAATAGTTTAATTGAAATAAATGCTTTGCGTTTGAGTTTTCAAACTCAAAGCAAATCAAGCAAAAGCTCAATTAATCCGTTTCTAGGCATTTTTGTTTTGTTGGCAATAGGCTGGCGCCCTATTACATGGGACTAAAAATAACTGGCGACACGTGGGTACACTATAGGTACCTACACCTCTGCCTAACTCTTCAGGGAAGACAGGCGTGATGTTATGTTATGTGTAACGTGTGGGACCGAAAATAACAGTCGTGAATAAAATGGTTATAAGTAACAAAGGCGACTCTTTCACATTGATGATAAAAGAAAGTTATATCAACTAAAGCACTTACGAAGTTCAACAAAGTAAAAAATCGGGCAGCTGTGAAAATCTCGTTCATTCACTCATTTCCTCGATCTGACCTGTGACCCCTCCATTACCTTAATGGAACACTTTCACAACTCACAATCGACTTGCTTTCTTTACATGCTAAATATACCTATTGAATTTTTTATGGCATATTTAGTGTGGCATGGATCCTTCGGGCTTGGGGCCCTTTTGATACCCTTAACCGGTAAAGCCCTGGGTGACCCTCAAGCACGTCAATTAGCACGTTAATTAGTTGTTTATCAGGCCTTTAACGGTTAAGCTAGTCGTCACTTCAACCTATGTAAATTTTCCAAAAATACATGAATTTCAACGGTCCACCAAATATTAGAGAATTGTGTTTGAAAGTTGACGTAAAGGAAATTAGGTGCGTTCTCTCATCTACTGCAAGGTTTCCGTGAATATTATTTGTTATTTTCAGAACATCAGATATTTGAGGGTTTTCGATTCATTAAAGACAATATGCGTAGGAGTTTTATTTATTTATTTATTTAATACTTCAAGCACAAAAATATACAGAGGCGGACTTAATGCCATAGGCATTTTCTACCAGTCAACCTTTGGGTGATGGAGAGACAAACAGTGGTAGGTGCAATAACGAAAAATTGAGGAATAAAAATAAAAACTTAAGTAATATACAAAGATACACATATACCTATTACAAACTATAAACATAATATCGCACCTTTGGTAGAACAAGGGCATAATTGTCATAAATTGCCAAACGAATGTCTTTGTCCCTCCAGTTCAAAGGGCCTTTTTAAAGCATTTCTGCATATTTAAGTCATTTTGGCAATTTATGACAATTATGCCCTTGTTCTACCAAAGGTGCGATATATATGTCTGATTATATATAAATATAAGCACAAATAAATATACATAAATACACGAATATACTAAAACAAATAAGACAAACAATGGGAAAAAATTAACGTTGTTATGATACTGCCAGCTTCTTACGAATGTGCTCGCGAACTTGAGGTTGGAGTTGGAGTTGATGTTTATCCGGGAACTAACATATTTTAAACTTCTCTATTTCCATAAATATGTAGGAGAAAAAACAAAAAAAGGTAATATTTTTCTAACGGACTAAGAATTGAAGTCGTGGTGGCCGTCCGCCACCAGCCGGTATATATTAAAGCGGAAATTGCGGAGTTATTTTCAAAATAAATAGAGTAGAGTCATCTCAACACCTCTTTCCCTTGAATTCGTATATGTAAATCTATTATATAATATAGGTACCTATATATTATAATAAATATGTATGTGTATGTCGTTTGTAACCTATTTATGTACTGTTGTACCTATTTTAGTTATAATGCATTAGAATATGTATTTTTTAATTTTTTCTTTGTTCCTCTCAAACAGAGCACCTGCCATCTAATCTCTTCACCACCCTTGTTTAACTGGTAGAGCATGCCTAAGGCATTAAGGCCGCCTTTGTACTTTCTTGAGTGTGAAAAGTTTAAATAAATAAGTAATATTCCGAATTAGGTATGATGAAAAGAATTTAAAAAGTAACCCGGAAAAAAAAATCTCGGTAGCAACTTCCTTTTTCTATGGGATTTGTGAATTATTGAAATTAGGACAGGACAACGTCAGTCGGGTCGGCTAGTATTAAATATATAACATTTAAAACAAATAATGTGCTTAAGCGATGTTGAGGTATTTCATAATTTCTATTAAAATGTGCTTGCCGAATTCGAATCTGCAACTCTGTACTCGAAAAGCGAGTAAGCACCAACAAATAAATAAAAAAAAACAGACTTTTCCGAGTGACATATCAAATGAAAGGGCTTATTGCGAGGATCTAAAATTCATTTTTTTAATATTTTTATCATAACTTTTAAAGATATTTATGAAAATGTATGAAAATTTACCATTCACCCCCTTATCTTCGAAACTATGGAGTTTAAAATTTTGTAAAAAATACAGAGAATGGTTCTTTACTCATAGATTACAGAAAAACCTATAAGAAGTTTGTACGAACTATGGTCTTAAAATAATATGGTAATTCTCTCAATATTGTGCGTACAAACTTAGGTAGGTACATTTGCAGTTCATCGGCATTTTGTGTTTGTTATGTTTTTGTTGTCCTTTGCCAATGCTGCAACAGTAATTACGGAATGTTGTCTGATGGTCCATGGTCTTGACATCAACCAATGAACAACAAACTTTTATTGGTTGAATACGAGGCTTTTCGCTACTTTTATAAGTGTGTATTCTTTGCCTTTTTTATTTTGAATGTACGTTTTGTTTGTGCAGAATAAACAATTTTTCTTTCTATCAGTTGGAATGTATGGGAGAAAATGTTTTTCAACTACAATGTTACGTTTGTTTTTGGTATAAATTCATCCCAACTATGGAACCCTTCATTGTGCGCAGTCCGACACGAATTTGGCCGGCTTTTTGTACGAAATTATTAAAAAAAAAAGTTATTTTTAATATTGTATGGTGGTACAAAACTCTTCGTATGAGAGTCCCTTTTTTTGAGGCGCTAAACACAGAAAAGGTTCCATTTTATTGAAACCAGCCGGGCGCAGACGTCTTTGCTTATTTATTTTATTTCAATGTAATTGTAGTAAACTCATTTATTTGTTGGTGAGACATGTGCACGTTTTATTTTACAATTACATGCCTGTCGAGTCCCTTGATCGATAGTGTTGTTGTGCTGTTCGTGCAAAAGAATAGCAAATATATTGCGCATACGATTAAGTCAGCAATAAACAAGTTTTGTTTGAAATTGGAGAGAAATTGAATTGAAAACGTTATAACATACATACGTACATACACTCACGCCTGCTTCCCATGGTGGTAGGCAGAAACTACAGAACGCCACCTGTTACGATACAAAAAAAAAGTAATAAGATCGTAATTATGTTTTGCCAAAACATAATTACGAACGGGTCCGTGGCTTAGGCCCCCAGTGGTCGAGGCACCTGTGGCCGACGCCCCCGATTCGACTTTTCACTTTTTCACTTTGTACAGTTAATAAGAAAAGTGTTTCACCATAATAATAAACTATATTTCCTTGCTAAACAAAAGTTATCAATCAAATAGTAGAGACAATAGATCGCCAGTTAATCTTATACACCTTTTTCCCCATTAAAAGTATATTTATTATGTACAAACATACCAAAAATCAAAAAGACTTAACATAAAATTTTAGTGAATTTTGTTTATATTTGTTTAAGTTGATTATTTTTATGCTTAAAAAATTTCAAAATATTTCACATATAAAATTGTTGTTACTCTACGAGTACGTTTGTTTTTTAAGCCTGATTATTGCTATTGGAACTGACTGTTATAATTAGGTAAAATTATTCTCATTTGTTTAAGGTTTCACAGTTGATTATGTTTAATTATTATTGTTATAAAGATAAAAAGACCATTTCACTATGTAAAAAGTTAGTTGCTCTGCAGTAATTTTTAAGACTGATTATTTAAAATTACTATCTTATTTAATTACATTTGAGACTGATTATTATAATTAAGTTACATGATTCTCTTGATTATAAGTGATGAAAACTGTGATTTATATACAATTTTTTTACTATATTTCGTATTGAGATAAATAAATAAATAATGAAAAATAATTAAGACTCATCAAACAACCAATATAAAAGCATTTCTATGTTATAAATATAATTATGATTTAATATAAGTATAAACTTATACTTACAATCAATATGCATTTATTATTTTTGTAAAACATTTTTGTGTCTGACAGTACATTTGTTCAAAAATTGCTATGAATAAATTAATGGAATCGGGGGCGTCGGCCACAGGTGCCTCGACCACTGGGGGCCTAAGCCACGGACCCTTACGAACGACGACGATGACTTTTCGGGTTTATGTGCGTGTTGTATAATTATCACTTGCTTCAAAAACGGTAAAAGAAAACATCGTGAGGCAACCGGCATAACTGAGAGATATTTCGCGACGGCATGTGAAGCCAAGTTAGAAGGCCATGGGCAGCTTTAAAATTCTGTCACCAGGTTAGTCACTAACCACACGAAAAGAAGAAGAATTCAAAAATAAACACAACATCCATATTCAAAAGATAAAAATCAAAAGTCATTTATTCAAGTTAGGTTGCGAATCAGCAGGTTTTGAACGTCAAAATTACACAAAACAGTCCCCCAAAACCCGTGTTTTAGCAAGGAAGAAAAAGTGGTGCAACTAGCTCCCCAGCAGAACCGACTTCAAAAACAAGAGGAAATATTTTTTATTTTAGTTCACCGATATTTTGTTACTACGTCAACCGATTTCGATTATTTAGTTAAATTCGTTGGCTTTGAAAAAATCTTCTTTTGCATTGGATAGCCCAATTCTTGAGGAAGGTTGTGACATCACGGTACGACCCTCAGGGGCCGAGCAAAAGAAAAAAAATCAGAAAGAACGCTTAGTGAAAACGAAGTCATAGTGCGGGCGGGCGGGCGACGCGATGCGACGCGGTGGGTTGGTTTTATAAAAAAGTAGCTGCTATTTTAGTATATTGTTCATCATATGACTTCTACGTGAACGAAGGTGCCGGCAACAACTAGTTACTAATATATAAACAGTAGTTTTATACAAAGTGAGTGCCTATTTACTCTCTGTTCCCCTGAGCCACATAAAAAAGCATTACTTATGCGAACCTGCGTAATCTTACTAATCTTATAAGTGAACACCTTTCATTTGCCTAAGAGCTGTGGAGCCAGGCGGAAGTGTGCAGCCATTTGCTAATTAAGTATAAGACGACGACGGAAAAGTTCTTTAAGAACTCTTGTGCCGGCAAACATAAATACAAAGGCGGATGCAGCACAGACAGTAGCTGTTCTGTAACACAGCCGCGTCCGTATGCATAAAGTATTACAAACACGATTACACCACAGACATTTGAAAACTGTCTGCAATGTGATCGGCTCCGAAAGACATTGTTTTAACAAAAACGACTGCAATACAGCTTATAAGTACTCGCTATGTCTACACTTTGATAGAGTGCAGACATAGCGTTTAGCATTACAGTTTGATAGAGTAGAGTCTCTATCAAACTTACTTGCAACTAAATAGCCTGCCTAGCCGCGAGCAACTTGGAAGTAGCACTCGCTGGCTGCTGCCGCGGCACCGCTCGGGTCGCGCGCGGTTGGTTACAATTCTAACCGAACCTAACCCATTTCACTCAGTTCAAAAATTTACTATAGTTTATAATCTAACGGAAATAATACTATGGGTGTCAGTGTTGAAGCTGGGTTCGGACGGACTATTACTTCTTTAAGCCAATCGCAAGATAATGCAGCACAGACTATGGGTGTCTGTTTTGTGTCCACTTTTGTATTTACGCTACGGATGGGTGAAACGCAACATGTAACACACGTTGAAACAAATTCGACTAGCTTACATAGTTGTTTTGTTACATTTCATGTTGCATTGCGTATTATGATGAGTTATGGGATGCCTTATTAGTGTTTAATTTCATGCTACATTTCACTAAGTTTTTTTTTTTGCCGACCTTTTCATCACGATGGCCTCGACTCTCATACACGGACAACCCCGTGCCCGGTTCATATCCGGGCAAGTACCAAGGTGAATTTTTCAATACATGTGTACTTTCTGAGTTTATCGAGGACATTATTAACATTTGTGAAGGATAACATCGTGAGGAAACCTGAACTTACAGTTAAAATCAGTCTGAGATCGCTAACCCGTCTTGAGCAAGCGTGGTGGTCAATGCTCGCGCCTTCTCTGTATGAGAAGAGGCCTTGGTCCTGCAGTGGAACCTAATAAGCTGGTATTATTATTATTGTTTCGAAACTTAGAAAAAACTGCCTCGTTGCTCTAGTGGTCGCAAGCGCTACTGATGCGCATGCGGTCCTGGGTTCGATTCCCGGGTTGGGTAAAGTGTTATTTGATCTTTCCATCTAGAAATTCCCAGTAGCAGCCCAGAGTCTGGATTTGTGCCCATTCCATTTTTCTACCTATTTTATAAATTTTCCACAAATGGACCCTGTTAAGCAGAAAAGATCCAACCAACATTGTGTTACTTTTGAGTAAATACGATTTGAAGTTTAGGAGTGAATATAAAAGTTACAAGTAGAGGAATACAAAAATGGAAAGTTACTAATGGTAACACAGTAAATTAGCATTATTTTAAATGTAACACCACAGCCAAGTTGAACACAGGTTTCCTGATTTTCTTAAAAAACTACCTGTGGATCTTTTATGCAAAAAAGAAAATTGTCGGTCATATTTTTACACGGGGGATCTAAATAAAAATATATGAAGGTTTAAAAATCTTTATTATAGGGAACACATTTTTTTTAGTTACTTTTACTTTATTATGTAGCCCGACGTTTCGGACACTTGTCCCATGACAAAGGATCGTAAATAGTGTCCGAAATTTCGGCTTAAATAATTGATATTGTGAAAGCAAATAAAACGCGATAGTATCCGTAAGTTTTAATTTTAATTGAAATCTTGAAAGGGTTAATCAAGTTCTAATCCACAATCGATCTAATTGGATCGCAATCTTCTTCCACTTCAAGCTCAAAATCTGGTTCCCCCGAAAATCCGTCTACATCATCTTCTATATTACTGTCACCAGTCATTTTTTCGTAGAATGGCTGAGCATCGCTCGGGATCAAATGCATTAAGCTTCTGATGTCGTTCAACTTAGCTTCTGGTATCATCTTACCATCTACTTGTTGGCCAAAGCATTTGCATAAGATTTTTTGATATCAAGCGTGTTCTGCCGCGGATTTTTTTTTTCAAATCTACTTCTACAAAAGAATCATCTTGACTGTACCGCATGAACAAAGAAAACACAGCCTCCTTTTTGAGCAAAATTTCTTTTGTCTTTAGCCACGATACTTTTTCTCCCGAAAGTGTTTTTTTTCTATTAGTTATAATATTCTCCAGTGCACGTGAACTAAGAAAATCTGTTGATTCCATGCAGTGAGCTTGAAGAGGCTTTTGTTTCTTGCAGGTTCTCATGACATTTATGTAGTCCTCAGGCGAATACACTCTTTGTTGGTACTTCAACGCATTTTCCACTTTACCGAAATCTGTATCGTTCGGCAAAAAGCTATGTCCCGATTCTAAAAACTTCATGTAAGATTCAACAAAACTATTTTGCATAAAAGATCCGAGGCGCTTGGTACACTTTACATTAAAAGGAAAAGAGAAAAAATATTTTGTGGAAAGGATCCAACCAGTTTGGATTAAAAAAAATTATACATTTAATTTTTTTGAGATCCAAGAGTCATGTATCTTTTTTGTTTTTCTTTTAAAACGTTAAATGTGTTTTGGTACATGTAGTGTCATAGAGGTTTGTTTGGTGAAAGTGATCAGACTGCTTGGATCTTTTTTGCGTATATAAAGTTCGATACGTAGATTCTAACTATATATATAACTCGATTTTGGACAAATTGCTGGTTGGATCTTTTCTGCTTAACAGGGTCCAAATCATCCTGTTTAATATTATAAATTTAAATTATAATAAATATGTATTAATTAATGTATATTTTTCATATAAGTCACATACTCGCTCTGGTACCAGTGTGGTGCTTGAAATGCTCGTGTTCTAATGCCCAGTTGTCAGCTTTGGCTTACCCTTTATATTCATTAATGAAGGTTATGTTATTTTTAGCTTTTATCGCCCCTTTGCTGCGCAAAAGCCTTCCATCGTAATTAAGAATATCAAGCACCGAATTCCTGTATATTTTTCCTTTCGCACGGGATCCGCTGAGAGCTATTCTCCAAGTACAAGTAAACTCGTTTAATGCCAACGTTTCAGAGCAAATAGACGGAAAATCTTGAGAAAAAAATACCTTTGAAATAAAAGGGTTTGGGGAACCACCGAGATGTTTTTACAACCAAAATAGTATGTTTGGAGTGTTCACCCTTACA
This sequence comes from Agrochola circellaris, assembly GCA_914767755.1. Classification (NCBI taxonomy): domain Eukaryota; kingdom Metazoa; phylum Arthropoda; class Insecta; order Lepidoptera; family Noctuidae; genus Agrochola; species Agrochola circellaris. Next base: position 20,969,435 of record OU611843.1, on the reverse strand, counting down.
TTAGAATTAAAGAGAATTGTTGAATAAATAAAGGTACTCGTAGCTACGAAAACTGCTACGGCGTAGCAACGTAGCCGCGTGCGCTACGGTTTCCTGGAAGAGTGGCGGCCGTCATGAATATGATGCCACCGAGGATTGACTTTACGGTATCAAAAAACGTTCTCTGGGGATATACATCACCTTACGGGTTCATGGACGGCTCAGATCTCCGGTGTGTATGCGGCGCCTCTCCACAGACAATGGCTCACCTCCCATCTTGCGCCGCATGCCTGTCACCTGCGTGAGGACTAAGTGGCTGCGTCAGCGAACGGTATTCGTGTTGCTGAGTTTTGAGCCAAACTAATTTAAAAGTTATACTTTTAGGGTTTCGTACCTCAAAAGAAAAAAAAGAACCCATGCGGGTTCTTTTTTTTACAGACCAACGACGTCTGTATTATGTAGTTTTTGAATTTGAATTTTGAATCTCTCTGTCCGTCTGTCACAGTCAATTTGCTCTGAATCTAATGGACCGAATAAGTTAAAATTTGGTAAAATATGTATTTCTGTGAACCAAACACGGACGTATAACGTAAATAAATAAATTTTGAATATCGGGGTCACTTTTGGGGGCAAGAAAGAAAATAAAAAATTAAAGTTTTGCATACATTTACCGTCTGACATATCAAATGAAAGGGCTTGTTGCGAGGATACCAATAAAAAAAAAAGTAAATACTTTTATATGTATATTTAAGAAAATAGATGATAAATTCACCATTCTACCACTCAAATTTTAGACTCAGTATATAGTTCAGGACATAATCTCCTAAACTACTAAGTCTAAAATATTGAAACATACACAAAATACAGAGTATGGTTCTTTACTCATAGATTACAGGAAAACCTATAAGAAATCCTAAAATAACATGGTAAATCTCTCAATATTGTGCATACAAACTTACATTTACAGTTGGAATGTATGGGAGAACATGCTTTTCAACTAAAATGTTAAGTTTGTTCTTGGGATAAATTATTCATCCCAAATACGGAACCCTTCATTGTGCGTGGTTCGACACGCACTTGGCCGGTTTTTTCGTGTTATTTTTGGCATCGACACGCTAAGAAGAAGATTGAAACTAGACCAAGGAAAGTTACTTTTTCAAAGTGTCAAGTTTCAAGTTCGCCGCTGCAGGTTTTGAATTAGACGTTAAAGATAAAATTCACTTAATTATTAATCAGCAATCTTGCACGATAAATTAGTGCAACTTGTAGTCATTCAGATTCACGACGGAAAACCTTAAAGAAGTAGACTGTAAATATTTCATGCAATGCAACGCTCAGCGTAGATATCTCACAATGTTTCACTTGCTAATAAATCTTCACGAATACTTTCTTTCACTGTTTTATTGAACACGTCAGGGATTTCACGATAAACTGTCGAAAAGATAGACGGTCCGTATTTATAGTGTTACGAATACTTTTGTGCAAAAGTCGCGGCTTCGATTTCTTCACAATTTTGTAAATATATCGGGCTCGTGGCTAAATAATAACGGCCACTCATTATGTACAGGGCGATCGAAGGCTAAGGTTGCCGAGGTCGGTCCGTGGATCAGCGAACCGTTGGCGAAATCCCGGCTACCATTTGTAGATCTTTGACAGTCGGTACGGGTAGTCGTTACTGGGTTGTGGAGTTCAGATAGGCAGTCACTCCACTAAAATATGGGTAGCTGCATTCGGTTAGACTGGAAGCCAACCCCAAAATTGTAGGGAAAAGACAGGGCAGATGATGATTAGGTATGTAACTTACAATTGGTTTTAAGATCACATCGTGTTATGTGATTGTATGACCTGCCATATATACGGGTTGGTAACGTATGGTCAAAACGTAATGACAAAATGCGTTGGGATTGTTTTTGTGATATTAAAGTTTTGACTACAAAGAGTGTTTTTGTATACATAACTCATTTTCGCCCATAGTGTGGGTTGGATCCTTTCTGCTTAACTACGTCCAATTAAGCTGCCATCTTGAAATCTTTTTCAAAACACTCGGAAGGAGTTAAACGAGAATAAAAACATTACAAACATTAAAGGAGCAAACATCAGAATGAGAGTTTATGGTAATTGAAACACGCTTAACAAAATAGAAGCCTGTCGAGCAAGGAAGTCGTATGTATGGAGACAAAGTAGAAATTAAATTATATGTGGAGTATTTTACTGTCGAGCAAAGGCTTTCTAAACGTACCATGATTTTAATTTTATGTACTGTATTTATAATAATATTTTTGGAGGGCAAAACCTGCAAAAAAAATATTACAAAACCCGGCTGTCAAAATGTCTGGTCCAGCGAAAGAATTTAGTCTACAATAACATTTTTGTTATTGTTACTAATTTAGTAAGTTATAAATTTAACTGTTTAGGGATGATGACAAAAAAAAAAATTGTCCATCTTGGGATTATAAAAAAATATTGGACACTTATTTTTTCTTTTTTTACGTCATCTAAAGATTACGGCGATACATTGAGGTAAAATGTGCCATGACGTCACGAGTATGTAGATTTTATACATACTAGTAACGTAGCGACCCCCACTCCCCAACTTAAAATGGGTTTTATCTAAGTATTTTTTTATTAATATTCTAAAACAAAAAATACGTGAGTTTTTAATAACTGACTGGCGGACTAATTAGATTTTTTTTTTGCCCAGGCATCATTCCTATTTACGCACTTGTAAGTAAAATAAGTGAAGTGTAAGTAAACAGTTACATTATTTACACTACATTTAACTGACTACGGGTTATTATTATTTAGAAACTGAAATTATAATAATGAATGTAGATTCTCCATGTGCAAAGGTTCTGCGTAGTCGCTAAGGCGTAGCTCATTCCCCGCTACACGAGCTACGGCGTAGCATTTGTATAACTAGCTGCCCGCCCCGGCTTCGCTCGAGTAGCACTAAGTACGTATCTACGGCGCACCTACTTGCCTACCCTACCTACCCTACCTACCCTACCGACCCTACCGACCCTACCGACCCTACCGACCCTACCTACCCTACCTACCCTACCTACCCTACCTACCCTACCTACCCTACCTACCCTACCTACCCTACCTACCCTACCTTCCCTACCTACCCTACCTACCCTACCTACCCTACCTACCCTACCTACCCTACCTACCCTACCTACCCTACCTACCCTACCTACCCTACCTACCCTACCTACCCTACCTACCCTACCTACCCTACCTACCCTACCTACCCTACCTACCCTACCTACCCTACCTACCCTACCTACCCTACCTACCCTACCTACCCTACCTACCCTACCTACCCTACCTACCCTACCTACCCTACCTACCCTACCTACCCTACCTACCCTACCTACCCTACCTACCCTACCTACCCTACCGACCCTACCTACCCTACCTACCCTACCTACCCTACCTACCCTACCTACCCTACCTACCCTACCTACCCTACCTACCCTACCTACCCTACCTACCCTACCTACCCTACCTACCCTACCTACCCTACCTACCCTACCTACCCTACCTACCCTACCTACCCTACCTACCCTACCTACCCTACCTACCCTACCTACCCTACCTACCCTACCTACCCTACCTACCCTACCTACCCTACCTACCCTACCTACCCTACCTACCCTACCTACCCTACCTACCCTACCTACCCTACCTACCCTACCTACCCTACCTACCCTACCTACCCTACCTACCCTACCTACCCTACCTACCCTACCTACCCTACCTACCCTACCTACCCTACCTACCCTACCTACCCTACTAAAAAGTATCCTATGTCCGTCTCCTGGTTCTAAGCTACCTCCCCACCAATTTTCAGCCAAATCGGTTCAGCCGTTCTTGAGTTATAAGTGGTGTAACTAACACGACTTTCTTTTATATATATAGATATTGGTTTTTGTCCAATGGTTATCTATGTACATTGTCGTGTGTGTTTCGGCACACGTAAGTACATTACATAGCTTATCCGAGTCGATATGCTGGCCGATCAAGGTGCTGTAAATATGAATAAGACGTACATAATATTATAATATATATTTTTTTTTAATGATAAAAAAAAATTAAAATATGTTTAATAAGTATAAAAATGTATAAACGAAATAATAAATTTATTTATTTCAAATAAGTTACAGGTGCAATACATAAGCAGTTTTTATGGTTAAAATTGCATACATTTTACTGTCTCGTTGGTCTAGTGGTCGCAAAGCTACTGCTGAGCTTGAGGTTCTGGGTTTTTCTATCTGGAATTTCTCAGTAGCAGTTCGGAGTCTGAATTTGTCCCCCATTGATGGCAATAGGCTCCCCCCTATTACATGGAATATAAACATAACTGGCAAAATGTGGGTTTACTATAGGTACACCTCTGCTTAACCCTTTAGGGCAAACAAGCGTGTTGTTATTTTGTAAAAAATATTTTAACTGTCTTTTATATAAAACAGTTGAACGAAAAATGATTCACCATTTGAAAATTATGTACAAAACAGTTAAGGGCGCACCGAGCTTTTGCCGCTAATGAATGGGATAGAGCGGGATAAAGAATGGGCAGTTTAATTTAGGTAATTCCGTTCGTATTATTTAAACAAAAACACATTTTGAAAATGTTAAATGTATATCGGGTGTAAAAAGACACTCTCCGAAGCCGAAAGCCACATATTCTACCCATTATTTGCATCATTTTTTTCCACTAGACCATACCTGGGAATCCACTGGTTCTGGAGATATTGAAGGTCAAAGTCGCATTTTTTTTTTTTTTTTTTTTCACGAAAATGAATTCTATGCGATAATACGAAACTTTTTTCCAAAACAAACATTACCCGAATTTTAGATTTATCTTAACAGATTACGCATTTGAAGTTACAAAAACGCAATAAACAACAAGTACCTACCTACGTAGCGTAGGGGCGGAGCTTAACTAACACTGAATCCGTTCATTCAAGCGTGGGTTCGCGTTACATTGCGCGCAATAAAAACTTGTTTTTTTTTATTAAAAAAAAAAAAATACGGTTCCCAGCAATAATTTTTGTGCAAAGCTACTTAGCTATACGTACAGTATGCGTAGTTTACGGCTTTGTGATGTGTCTTTTTACACCCTGTATGTTATCGAAAACATAAAGTTTTGTTATTATTAAAAAACTGATGACCTGCCGTGAAGTATTTACGCCGTACTAAGGGTTTATGTTGTTTTTTAGAGATACTTTGGATTTTTTTTCTATGGAGGAAACTACAAGTAATTGTGTTTCTAAAGTGTACGATTTAAAGAGTGAATCCTTAAATATGTTATATACAAATTGCATAACTAAGGGTTAAGAAATAACGATGCAGCAAGGGATCAGACGGGCGCAATTACCTATTTCTCAATTTCCTCGGTGCGCTCTTAATTCATTGGCTATTTTAAGCCATCCGGGTAAAGTAATTTGGTCCCGTATTAAGGCTCGTGCAGACCAGCGCGACGCGACGGCGTGACGCGACTCGAACAATACAATTTCTAAGAAACCTTCAGGGTATAACAATAGCCGGTGTCGCGCCGCGCTGTCGCGTCGCGCTTGTCTGTACGAAGCTTAACAGTGAATCAGTGAGTGCAGATTAATATAAAATTGAATAAAATCTGTATGGTATTATCCCGCCGATTTTCATTACATACATTATTGTGCACCAGTGACGCCCTGATTACTTGGGCGAGCCATTAAAACCATGACAATAATTATAAGCCTAGCGAGTCACCACGCTTGTTCCCTACGTGTAGCAAATTCACATTCACAAGATTAAAAAGATTATTTAAAAAAAAACACACACACACACACACAAATCTATATGCACTCTCAACGTCAGAAAATAGGTGCACGGTGCCAATTAGTCGTTTCCAATGGAGAAGAGCCGGCAAGAAACTACACTATCCTAAATCCTAATTTTATACATATTTTATTTTTTTATTCTTTCTTTCTTTCTTTCCTAACTAATATTATAAATGCGAAAGTGAGTTTGTTTGTTTGTTACGCTTTTACGCTAAAACGGCTAAAGCATGAAATTTGGCACACGGGAATAGGAATACCTGGAATAGGACTTACTTTTTCATCCCTATATTCCCACGGGATTGAGACTTGTGCGGGTGAAACCGCGGGGCGCAGCTAGTTATAAAATATATAAAAAATGAATAAAAAGCTTCTTTATTTCATGCAACTTTATAAAATGCAGTGATTTTAAAGTTTCGATTATGCTAATTTCATGAATGGTCTAATCGTCAAATGAAAGGTGTTGCCATAACGGTGCAGTAAAGCTTCCGGAAACCACGGTTCACACGTCATAGTTAGATGTGACATAGTCAAATTATTTCATCAGTTTAATTAAAAATGTCGAAAGCATTTTATTTAAACTCCACATAGTAAAATCTAATTATTTTCACACCAGCATCGCCCCGCTGATTTCATGGCCGTCCAAAACTCATCGTGTGTTTAATTTCACTAATCTTAATTGAATAACTGCCGGAGCACTAAATCTCTGTCGCTGATCATAGCGCGCCCATCGTTCAAAACCCTTGTGGTGTTGATGTGACCAGAGTGTAAAGGCCTATTCGTGTTATACAACCTTAGTTTTTGTTTACCCTAAACCTCTTAAGGGGTCATTGTACTCATCATTATGAATAACTTTCACTATGACATCGACACTGAAATTGCGAAAAAAAAATCAACTGTTCCCTACATTTATGTTCGTCAATCTCGTCGAAATGTGAAATGAACAGCTGATTTTTTTTTCGCGATTTCAGCGTTGTTCCCATAGTGAAAGTTGTTCATAATAATGAGTGTAAACAATGACCCCTTACGAGGTTTAGTGTAAACACAAACTAAGGTTGTATACCTATGTGCACGCGCGTAGTATTCAGGCTAGTGACACTTCACCTATTAAGTATACTAATTTTATTCCAGGTACATCGTCTTCACATATAATTATAATGAATGTTTAAAAAAATAATGTAAAACATTTTAAAAGAGTCACTTTGGAGTTTCTTGCCCATTCTTCTCCACACGAAACTATCTCTTACCGAATCAATATTATTTTCTTGTAAAGTTTGACGTTCAAAAGTTCGTTTTTTATGGCCTAATCGAAATAAATAATTTGACTTTGTCTTTGACATGATGATTTATGACCATAAAACGACAAAAAAATTAATAATTTCAAGCCAACCGCCGAAAATACGTGTATAGAAAATTTCTTTTTTGTTAGATCGGAGATATCGATACACGTCACGTGCGTGAAGTTTCGCTAGATCATTTTATTTGACCCTGTATTGCAGAGATTCTATAGTACAAAAAAGATTAAAATAATCAAAATATTTTACTTCACATGAACCTACATGTGCACTTATGAAACGTCAGAAGCTAGGTGCACGGTCCCGACTTGTCGTTACCTATGGAGATGAGACGGCAAAAAACTCCACGGTTACTCTTTTAAAAATAATTAGCTTTTACAATATTTTCAAATTACAGTGTTAATAGAAAACATTTTAGAAAATATTTCTGATTTAAATCTTTTATAGTAGTCATCATCATCTTCCCGGTCTTGTCCCAGGCTACGTGGGGTTGGCGTCACGTCTTCTTCTTCCATTTTCCCGTCAACCGTGACGCTATCATTCACTACCTTCAATGATAAAGGCCCAAGACTTTTTTCAAACCCGCGTACAATTTGATTAAACTGTCATATCAATCAAATTAGAAAAGTGATTTGAGCCAGACTGCGCCACTTTAGCCTATCAATGGTCAAAAGCAATGCACACTTTTATTAAAAGTCTCTCCCACTTAGTATTAAATTATATTTTTCATCAGTATTTATGAACTTAATAAATTTGCCGATAAAAGTCAATATTTTCGTTGCTATCTAAAACTAATAACATATGACTTTAGATATTTATAAGGCGTCATAGAATGGAACTTATATTACAATCGAAGTGTGTATAAAGCTAGCGTTACATGTGTCGATCATAAACTGTGCGATGAAACAGACTTCGAAGCTACAGCGCCAGTCTCACGGCTGGCACCATCACCCTTCTGCAAGAGAAGGGGTTCCTATTATTTATTTATTTAACCATTTATGTAAACTTAAATAAACAGACAAGAAGAAAAGAACAGAAAAAAGAAGGTGGCTTATTTCTAAAGAAATCTCTTTCAGCATACTTGCGATAGGAAAGTAGATAAAAAGAGATGTAGACACTATGTGTAAGAGTAGAAGAGAAAACAAAATACATATAATAAAAAAACATTTCACTTAAATAAGACATATAATATGAGAATCTTGTAATATATTCCTAATATTATAAAATCACAGAAACAGCACCCAAAAAAATACGAGATTTTATTGAAGTGTGTAAATCTAAGGGTTTTATTATTATTTCCTTTATTATTATTATTATTACCTAGGTGAACGCTGTGCAACAGTCTCCACACGGTGGGTGCCTGAGGATGGACGGCGCCAGGAAGAGGTGGACCTAGACCCGTACCACAAAGGTTGGATCGAGGTGGCTCTGAAAAAGGATGTGTGGAAGGATTTAGGCCCCAGGCTTTTGCTTAGCAGAAGGACAGTGTAGGCTAACAAAAAAAAAGTGCACGGAGAAAATATGAAAGTTAATTCGTATGTTAATCAAATGTGCAAGTACTCCGCTGCAAGTCATACTAATCGCTAAGACTTTGAGTGTAGTGTAGAACCAGCCTTACACGCATATCACTAAACGTTATTGGACAAACCAATATGTGAGAGCACGTATACGTATTGAAAGTCATATCGTAAATAATATTCGAATGACACAACTCTGAAGTTAATGGTTCCTGTCAGAATGCTAGAATACCTATTACCTAAACACATTAAAACTTGGATCTCTTTAATCTAGAATCTAGAGTAAAGAGATGACAGCTGCAGAACATCTAGATTCTAGATGTTCTGCAGCTGTCCAACACTATCAACGTACCTTTATTATATTTTTGTAATTTCAACTCTAAATCCGTTCCAGCCCTGAATTCGTTCTTAAAATGAAATCATATTTTCTAGCGGGCGAGTCGAACACCCGGTTTCTGAATTGAGAATTTGAATTTGATCATTTGTCAAACTGCAGGTAATTGTATAATAAAATTTCTTACGTTCCGTTGTTTGCAAAGAAATTTAGAATTCGGGGTTTCACCTTTTCAACTCGGCCTATCACAGTCCACTGTTGGACATAGGCCTTTCTCAGGCTGCGCCACAACAGCCTGTCCTCCGCCTTCCGCATCCAGTCTGTCCCATCCACTTTCTTAAGGTCGTCGGTCCATTTGGCTGCGTCCCTCACTACGTTTGCCAGGACTCGTCTGCTCCACCGGCCATCGGTCTTTCGACAAAAATGGCCAGCCCATTGCCACTTCAGTTTGCTTACGCACTTTATAAGGTAATGCAGTAATGCTAAAGTAGTAGTTTGACAAGTTCTCAACTACAAATTCTCAATTCAGAAACCAGATGTAAATCAATTTGAATGCTCGAGCAGATGATTTGAAAACTTAATTTATGCAATATTCTCTGTACTCTTCTAAAAGTGGTCCAATCGTTAATTCCGATTGGATGCTCCGTGTTCCTTTTGAATTTCCGTCACGGTTTATTAAAAAAAAATGGGCCAGGTGCGTGTCGGACCACGCCCAATGAGGGGTTCCGTAGTTGGGATGAATTTATCCTAAAAACAAACTTAATATTGTAGTTGAAAAACATGTTCTCCCAGACATCGATACGTCGCGGCTTCGCGACGTATCGAAGGTCAATTCTCCAACTGCAAATGTTAGTTTGTAATCACAAAAAAATTAGATAAAACTACAAATTAACGATATTCTGTAAGACCTTGCTTATTGCCAAACATGATGCTAGGTCAACGGGAAGGACTTTTTTATTGTGTTGACTTAGAAGTTTGATTTTTTTGGAGCTCCAAGGAACGGTCCCTTGGAAACCTACGTATTTGATATTAATTTCAACTTGATACCTCCACGCGTTCTTGAGAAAAAGGTTCTTGACAGAGTGACAGACGGACAACGAAGTCATCCTATAAGAGGTCCGTTTTTCCTTTTGAGATACGGAACCCTAAAAAGATTAAGTATTTGATATTTGATAAGGGTCTCTCAAGCTCAGGATTTGTCAGATATTGTATTATTTGTTTGCAAATTGAAATAACAATACTTTAGAAAAAAAACTAGAGGTTTTGTAAAAAGTTTTACATCAATACGACTACTTTTTTCTTGACTTTCAAAATATATTCAAAGTATCCATGTTTTACTTACAAAAGTACCTCCTCCAAAATAGCTCAACTCGTTCATGGGTTATGACTGAACAGCTCTCGTGAAAACTGTTGTGCCAAGCAGCAACCACTACAAAGGCCCGCTCCATTTTATTAAAAAGCTTTAAATTGCTATGAATATGTTGCGGAATTATTTACCTACACTTTATGAAGGCCTGAATGTTTTCAGATTCGCCTGTAGATTGAGGGGTCAAATCAAAACAACATTTATATTAATTTTGCATTCGACATTTTGTAAAGAAAGAAGAAAGATAATAAAATTTGACCCAGGTTAAGGAACATAATATACCTACCCAAAAAAACAGAATAACCTTATAATTAACTGTATTGTGTAGCGATGGCTTTTTAATAGATAATTTATGTAAACATAATATTCATCAGTAGTGGGGCAGCTCTGTCACTAATGTCAACTGTCAGTTACCTCGAATGGCGGGAAACACTTAAAAGTGCAGTGTAGTGTTTTAATTTGCTTATTTATGGGATCACAGGATACTGCTATTGGCGACGTATAGAGGTTAGACAACATAAACAATAATAACAAAAAGGGTATGTCTGGGTTGATCAAGTAAAGTTTTAAAATACTTACATGATACCTACCTATGAAAAATATGCAAAGAGATCGCATGAGTTCTATAATGCATCGTATTTGGCATCATAATGATGACTATGATGATTTAAATCTTATATTAAACGCACACTATGCAGCCAAGCATATTATAAATTGGCAGATTATGTTGCTGATAAAAATGCCTGGCCCAATGCTGATCCTGCTCCACAAGGGCGCATAAACTAATTGATTAGCATTTGAAAATACAGTTGGAGCTGCTGAAGATTTTAAAAACTATCTTTGCATTGTATAAATTCAATCTCTTAGCATTGTATAATTTCATAGAACATGTGTGAATACTATGTACCGACTATTAAGCTACCATTTAGGTGCAGGGTATGTCTTTCATTGACTTGAATGTGTCCTGGCGGCTGAGAGTATGTCATGCTCACTCTAATGTCTCGCTGACGGTGGCGCGTGTGTTGGATCATTTAGCTCCCTTCAAAATGGTTGAGCTGAATGGTGCTAATCCATGCGTCATGTTCGTGAACGGGCGCCGTCAGTAGGGACTGGTCATCTCTTAGCTACCACGGCTTATTTTAAATTAATTTAATTTTTTGGATTGTTTATTTTTTTTATTTCTGCTACGGACGCTTTTCACGTTTTGCATCGTTCTCACATGTATAACTTCAACATGAATGATGTAACCAATATTTTGTAACCATATCATGATTTAAAAGAGTGTCCGTGGAGTTTCTTGCCCATTCTTCTCCATAGGTACCTACTACGCTTTGGGATGGGCATCTAGCTTCATCTTTCTGACTGACCGACCCCCTTGACAGTTCAAAGGTGCCTGTAATTGGTTTATTTGAAATAAATGCTTTGAGTTTGAGTTTGAGTTGAGTTTGATGTGGTTATTAAAATAGGGTTAGTACTTAAATGAGAATACAATAAGTTATTTGAAAATTATTAACATATCTACCTGCAGAATAAACTGCAGCCTCTCCCTACCTAGCCACTGGACAGGGGTAAGAGGATCATAATAAACTTTGCATAAAGTAAAACTAATTATTTAAAATATCTTTACAAATATTGTTATTTGATTTTGCTGTCATCAGGAGGTTGAAATTATAATTACTTGACCCACAAACTGTCATATTAAAATTCGTTTCTAATTTAAAAACACATGTCTGTAAGTTAATTTATGTTGGCGGGGTTTTTTGGGGTTCGTAGAGATGGAAGTACCTAATTAAAATGATAATATATTTCTTGATTGGACATTACTTGATAAGATAAGATATATAAAGGAGGAGGGTACGTGTCTCTTTCGTTGTTATCAGGCATTTTTTAACTACTGTGGGCGTACTGTGGGTAGTGTTGGTTATTGCGCAAAAGAAAAACCGATTGCAGTTCAGATCTAATTATAATTTACTATCTAATTAATCACACTAGCAATACACACACTGTAGGTACACGACACAACTATTCGGAATGCGCGACAGTTTCTAAACGTCTTCACTGCTTGACCGCCACCGATTAAGTCTGCTTAGCACCAGCCGGTCCAAGCGTTATATTGTAGACCCTGCGAGCGCCGCAAGACGGTGCTGGCGTCCCGATTAGTCAACTCAGTATAAACGTATTTCCGACATATATTTATTTGTTCAAACATTTTTACACATGTCATACAAGAATAAAAACGTGTATGCAATACTACATTTAAAAAAACAACAGGTTCAGACATTTTTGGTATATAATTATGGCGTGTTAATATGAATTATAATGATTGTTAATAATTTAGGTAGTCAATATCATAAATTTTCCAGTAAATACAAATAATTCATAAAATCTATCTCAAAATAAATGGTTCTGTCAGAAATTCCTTAATTTATATTTATGTAGTATGCGTTGTAGTTAGAAATGACTTTAATTGTTTCTTCAATTGTGCATTATCAAGCTCCCTTTAAGTTTTCGGTAACTTATCATAAATAGTGGGGGCCAGGCAAAAAACACTTTCGCATAAGTGCAGTTCTACTACTACGCAGACCGAGCTGACTTTGATCACGCCTGTTTCTGGGGAATTTATCTACCATTCGCGAAAATAGATTATTCTTGGAAAGTTATCTGATTCCAGAATATAAAATAGAAAACCTGTTATAAAAGCTTTATGCATTAATTACAGCGAGTTTTTGGATAACTTCTTAGTTCTACGAAACCCGTGCCCGTTCTAGTTTTCAGGGTCTTAAAACATATCTGGTTTTTCTAGGGTCTTAAAACATAACTGGCAAAATGTGGTTGTAGGTACCTACTATAGGTACACCTCTGCCCAACCCTTCGGGTATACAGGCGTGATGTTATGTTATGTAGTTCTACGAATGGACTCGAGGTATGTTACTAATAAATGACATAGCAAACCAATGATATATAGAAATATCAATTCCTAAAGTGCTTCTCCATTGTAAAGTCAAGCGTACACGACACAGAGAAGAATAATAATGTGCACTTCGTTATTGCACACTCAGCATATTGCGGCTCGCCGTCTGTACAGCACCTAATATTATGTGCAACTGAAAGACAGACACTGAAATAAATGCAAGAGGATTTTGCATATTTTACACTGGATAAAGTCTGTGTTTTATCACCAGACTTTTAGGAGCTCTACAGAAAGTGTACAGCGCAGTAGTTACGCTTTTGTTTTGTTTATTTTACTGCGTTTTACTTATATGAAATAGGTAGGTATACAGGGGTCACATTAAATTAGTTAGCGGAACTACGCAGACGAATACGAAAAATAATAAAATGATGATATTTATTGGGATCAACGACCGAAGGTTAACGTTTCTTTGTGTAAACTTCACACACTTGATGAGTATCGATATCTGGCCAAAATAAAACTAAAAACATATGATTAACTTAACTCATACTTTAACTACACTACCAGGTGTCGCTGACCCGTATTTTTCTGAATATTCATGAAAAATTCTCGAAAATTTACTTTAAAATCTTTAATATTTTTCATGTAATTATTTTTTTATTTTTTCAGTAGGTAGCGTTTGCCATATCTCCGATGATATTGTCTCGATTTGGATTCTGTTTATTGTTTTTTAAATGTGTCGATTATGAAAAAAAAAAACGGAGATGAAGACATATTTTCTAAAAAAAAAACGGTATTTATTTTAAAAAACACAAGTGTAAGTCCATGAAATCATAAGGGGATTTCGAAAAAAAAAATATTGTACGAAAAGATGAAAAAAACTTTCGTAAGTACTTATTAGTCGGGTAAATTGTCATTAATTAATTAATTTGCGGTGTTTAGCCGAATCACCAATGTATGTAATACGATTCATATTTACGTTAAAGCTTGCGGTTGTCGACACACGGAATATGGAATTATCGCACTAATGTTATGAAGAGTTTTTCCACATTTACGTAATGTAGCAAATGTGTACATTTTCGTGATAAACTTTGTCTTATGAATTGTGCAAAATGTGCATAGTGAAACATCTTTTATTTATGCGCTACGCTTTCGTCTGAGCAGTTTTATTTCCCTCTCTATTTGAGTTTATGGACCTCCTCATACCTTCACATTCTACTACTCCCTCTTAGTTTTTAAATCTTTCCTTTTCATTTTTACAAACGACCAAGTTTAAAAATACATAAATATAATCCAACAAAAAACTGTTAAAGATGATAATAACTAAACGGTTAAAAATATCATAAAACACGAAACAGTAGTTGCTTCTACGTTTTCTAATCGATTAAATCATATTTACAGCGCTGTAAATCACCCTAAAAGTAAACATAAACATAAACAGACCTAGTGACTAGACCTAGTGTCTGAGACTAATATTTATGTTTGGAAGAAGACAAAACAAAAGATGGAAAAGTCACGGCAAGGTCGAGATGGTCACGATAAGTATGAAGTTGTTCAGAATACGAATGAGATGTCAGCTTCCGCTTTTAACCAAAATTTTGGCAAACCTTTTGCCTGGAAGGTATAATCCCAACTGTACTATCTCTCAATTACACATCATCACGGTTGTATTCCCCAGAGAGATGGACAGAGGTGTACCGATAGTACACCCACATTTCGCCAGTTATGTCTCAATTAGAAAGAAAGAAAGAAAATACGTTTATTTGCGGTACACATGACGCAAAGAAAGAACAAAACACAAAAATAAACAATTTGGGGGAAAATATGCGTCACATCCACGCAAAACGGCCATCGGTCAGCATAATGCTACGACCTTATGCGAGACAGAGCCCCAACGCTGGTTACGCTGGTTAATTACTTTGGCGTGAAATGCGATACAGAGCATAAGTTATTCAAATAAGACATTTAGTTGCCACAAATTGCAGGACATTAATGAGCGCACGACTGGCCATCTTTTTACTAGGTAGAGATTGATTTTTCTACAAACTGTGTTTTCCATCGAAAACTTTTCCGGAGCCTTGGAGATGAGTTTCCAAAAACGATGATACAATTAAAGATAACTTTTACTTATATAGTCCACCAGACCGTATTTCGGTCACGGCGGCCAATCTCAACGGAGACTAGCCTTCGGCGCGGGAGATATTATAGTGCACAAGTGTGTGCGCAGACAGATGCTCTCTTCCCTCACTCTCATAGTGCGGTGGGACGGCGATGCGACACGACCGGAGAGAGATCAGGCGTAGGACCAACGGCTTGACGTGCTTTCCGAAGCACCTGGGTATCACACCGCCAACTTCCAAACTCCGGTCTGTTACTAAGAAATACCTAATGGAAAAACCCAATAACACTGCCCGACCCGGGAATCGAACCCAGGATCCCACGCTCAGCAGTCGCGCTTGCGACCACAACAAAATACCTATTGACATTCTGAGCACTAAGGAACTTCCAGTATTTAAAAATAAATTACAAAAGTTTTTAATTGATAAACCATTCTATACGATCCAAGATTTCTTGAATTATTGATTGATTTGTTTAAACATTTAATTTAACTGTATTTTGACTTTTTGACATATTATAAGTAATAACTAAATTTGACATGTAAAATAATTTTAAATTTAATGCCAATACATAATTTATTGTATGCCTATTAGGCAGGACATATTGGAACTTAATTTTTTTGTAGTTAAACCTGTAACAAACATATGACCACAATAAAGATATTATGATTATGACCACGAGACCAACGGGAAGAAGTCTAAGTACCAAAACTACCACGTTTCTGACTTCAAAAATGGCGAACTTTTTCCAATTCAATACCTCATTTTTTTTTTTTTTTTTTTTTTTTGAGGGTGGGAAATTATCAAATAACTTCTCCCGCTCTGGGTGGAGTGGGAGGGCGTGTCAGACTTTTACTGACTAAAACCCACCCGTGTTCCTTCCGTTGCCTGTGTGCCGAGGTCGCGATATCCCTTTCAGACAAACCCGCAACCCCGGCAGGCATTGGCCCTTCCGGACCCCGTCAGTTGGTGCTGACATCTCTTTGAGGCGCGCGTGGAACCCAACGCGCCGTCGACCCGGGCCTGGTCCCTATCGGACGGCGAGCTACCCATTGCTCACCGTCCGCAAGCCCGCGCCTACGGTGGCCGGAAGTCGGCTCGCGACTCCCGACGCCCGGGGCGTCTCCTGCGGCGACTAGGGGCGCGAGGGGGCGAATCTTGCCTCTCCCTCGCGCGCTCCGCCTCCTCCTTCGCAAGCATTACTGCTTCGCAGAAGGAGGTGACGGCCTCCCATGCACTCTCGCTCCGGACCATGGCCTGAACCAGGGCCGGACGCGAGAAATCGCCGCCGCCGATCGCCTCCGTGAGGACACGGCGGTGCTCCGCCCAAGCTGGGCAGACCTCCACCGTATGCTCCACCGTGTCCTCCGGGCGATCCACACAGTGGTGACACCCGGGCGTTTCCACCCGCTTTATCCTGAACAGGAACCTCCCGAAACAACCATGTCCGGTGAGGACCTGCGTCAGGCGGAAGGTGAGGAAATTCAATACCTCTAAGGAATGAATTTTCAAAAATCCTTCCTTAGTATTCACCTTCGTTTTACAAGGAATTGCTAAATTTCATGCTTCTTGAGCCAGCCGTGTAGTCCGAGCGTTGTGACGTTGTCTACTGTGATTTATTTAGTAGAAGATAGAATAGTTCCAGCAATACTTCTTTTATATTATATTTGATCCAAAATTATGTAGATCTTAGGGAAACTGATAACCAGGTATCCCAACGTAGTCAGATAAGAGTGAGTTAATAAACTTGTTGCCGTCCAATGCATTTAAAAAATAAAGAAAAAAACAAAATAAAAATCCGGAGTCATCGAACACATTACGTGTGACTCCGGACTTTTAATTTATCTGTCTGTGATGTTTTGTTAATACCTTTTTAGTTGATTTATTATTTATAACTTTTATTTTTATTTACATTATCTTGTGATTAGTTTGGGGGTCGTTTTTGACTTTATTTTCTCTAGAGGGCGCCGTCTTCAATTTAATGTATATCGTCATATAACCACCGGACGATCAAGACGCTTCCAACAATACCTATGAAGAAATACCAAAAAATACCTAGAAGTTATGAGGGAACAGATGAACATACATACATAAATAAAGGTCAAAATCATAACACAAGGAGTGTTGTTTGCTTCGCTGTAGTCGGGTAAAAAAATAACCAAATTCAACGTTTTTATTTGTTAAAACCAATATACCAATTTTATGTTTTTCTTACATAAAATTGGTATAGAAATCTATATGTTAGCCGGTAACGGTGTACAAATATCAAATAGGTAGTCATATTAAATGACAGGTAGGTGGAACCTATTTTATTTAACCCCCTGTCCTTGATCTAATTTTGTGAATGTTAGCCAGAGCAGCATTCACTCCACTTCGTGTTTTGTTGTGATTTGTAATTTTACTAAAAGGGGTTAGCACACCAAGTTAGTTGAATAGAACGAATGGTCTCGTGAATGAACGATTGGATTGAATGGTTGTACGATTTTGGGAGTAAATAAATAACGTAGGCTAATTCACGGAGGTAATTAAGTTTTGCAGTGTAGATTAAGTTAGTTTCGGTCAAAACAAGGCTTTTCGTATTCGCTGCCGCTGTCAGACACGCTCGCGTCAAGTTCGGATCACGCGAGCGCAATAAGAGCGCATTGTACTGCTGCTTGCAGTGCAAACATTAGAATACGGTTTAGTTCCAAACTTGAACGAATCTGCAACAGCACCACAACTTGATCGGCGCCTCATGAAATTACGTGATAAGCCTAAAGATTTTGCACAATGTTTTTCAGAGAAGGCGGACATTAGGTAGGTCATGTTATAAAATTTGACCGTGTATGGCCCTCTCACCGAGAGGAGGCCTGTGTCCACGCAGTGGGAACATTATAGGCTCATTATGATAACATATGGGCCTAGGTAATAGGTTACTCTTCAAAATTAAAACATACTTACCTCACAGTTACTATAAAATTCTCGAGTACTACTTAACAGTTCGCCTGTTTGAATTTCGAACGAATACGCGTTATAATTTTGTTTGCTTTGAGGAAAAAAAAAGAGTAGTTTATTGCTTGTTTAGAACGTTCAAACTTGTATGGAAAAAGTAATTATAGCGCGTATTCGTTCGAAATTCGAAGTTTTTTATTCCGCCATAAAAAAGTAAGCTTGAGTTTCATTCCTACGAAATGTTTGCGAAAAGATTTCTGATATTTCTAGTACACAAACCTCAGTTGGGCCAGTAGAGATTTTTGCGAAAATTACCGATTTTCTTTCTGACTACAATATTTTCAAAATCTGTGAATGCAGATCCTTATATCGTAGTTTAGCCCCTGCCCCATCTAAAATCCACCACCACCACCCACAATCCACCATTTTAAAATTCGGTTCCCAACCACAAATTTAAACAGAAAACCCCTCCACTTTACAAAATTTGGCGTACCTAGTACAAATCAAATAATAACTTTGACACAAACTCAATACACCGAGTTTGAAAAGTTCAAGTGACTTAGTTAATATTGTTTGAAACAACTCAATGTAACGCCAACTTCATAACCTTAATAATTACGATTAAGTTATCAAAATATTTCCGTTCAAACGAAAGACAATTGTGAGAATTTCGCTTTTATGTCGCGAAATAATTAACTGATTCCCTAAAAACTTTTTGCGCTTCTAATGATGCACACTTTTTAAATAATTGAGCCTCTTTTTAACTTTCTTACCTTTTCTCAAAGATGGTCACAGTAACTAAGGTAGGGCACCCCGACCAAATGGGTACTGTGACAATCTGTCTACATCCAAGTTGATCGCAGTTACTTGGCTATTTAGACCTTAATGACCCCAAAATAGTAATTAAACTTATATTGACGACGTAACACAATTATTTGAATTATTTAAGGTCCCCAAAAAGAGGCGCAAAAATTATTTTAGAGTGTTCAATAATATTTTTAGGAGCGAATTATTAGAAGTTATATTAAATACTTGCCTTTTATTCCAGTCTGTTCCTCTCTCACTTCTTCTAACCGTGTCGATGGCAAACTAAATTCGATCGGCCCAGAACTTAGCTACAAGTTTGGCGCCATGAGTAGGGTGCATCGATTCCAGTAACGTGCAGGCATCAGGTTACGCAGGAAACAACATCAGGCGACCCATTGTTTGTGGAACTCCAGGCTGGAATCGTCTATAAATCTCCACCTGCATAGCTATTGACAACCGTTCGATACGCTTCCATACTGAATTGAACATCAATCATTATGGTAACAAAAGATTCCGAAAGGCTGTTCACAAATCCAAAACCCGAATGTTTTGTCAGTTTAAATCAAATAGACGACCGCCTATTTGCTGTCGTCAAATTGCGGACACATTGTCGAATGGTTGTGAATAGCAGTGTGGGTTTTCCTAGCTTCAATCAACCCGACACTGTCCGGACTCTGTTTAGAGACTTCCTGGTTAACTAAGGCAACTCAATTCTCCCACTGGTTTGATAACTTTATGCACACCAATAAGTTGCCGTCATTAATAAGTAGCAGTAGGCACTAGTGTAGTTTCATAACTAACTGTAGTTACTAACATACTGTCGCTTAGGGAAAACTTCGCTCTCATTCATGAAGGACCCACGTGCATGAAGCATTAGATGCGGTATATTTTGTCGGTTTTTCTTTAAAATTCAATCAATCTCGCTAACCTTTGGGTTGACTTCCAGTCTAACCGGATGCGGCTGAATACCAGTATTTTACATGGAACGACTTCATGTCTGACCTCCACAACCCAGTGACTGTGTAATGTGAAACCCCTTGGTAAGACTGGGTAATGTCAGTCTTCTGGGCTTATGACTGCCAGTAATGACTGTCAAAGATCTACGAATGACAGCCGGGACCAATGGCTTAGGAATGATTTATGCTTATAGGTCATCACGGGCGTGAGCCGCGTCCGTGTCTACTCAATTTGTAGGGACCAAGACTTGGACGGGACCCGGACACTTTACGGTGTAGCATGAACTGCTTCTTAGCATAATGCATTTTTTTTTATCAGCCTGTAATGTTCTCACTGCTGGGACACAGGCCTCCTCTCTGTGAGAGGGAGTGGGCCGTAATCCACCAAGCGGGCCCAGTGCGGATTAGTACATGTGACACGCCTTGGAATTTTTGGTTCTAGGACATGCCGGTTTCCTCACGTTGTTTTCCTTCACCGTTTTGAGAGCAGTGGTGATGAAATAATTTACACAAAGTAAAGCGCCTGTCAGGGTTTGAACCTACGACCTACAACTCGTAAGTCGCGGCCGTTACCTCTTATATTATTATATTCGTACAGTTCGGCACGGCTCGCGCCCGGCATGGGCTAGCATAAACATACTTTCCGAGGCACGGAAGGGTCTCGATATGTAATGGATGGTCACCCAGGCCTACCGCGACAAGCGTAGCTTAACCTTCGATCGACGTGGTGCGGCTGTTATTATTTAGCCACGAGCCCCTTCTTGTTGTTCATGATCCATAGTAAATATATCAGCCAGTCAGCAATGTGGGGCTGATTGCCAAGGGTCACATTATTAATGCACCCTATTTTTGTTGGCAGGTAAATATAATTATGATGTTGCTCGTCCCCTTTGGTACGTTATATAATTCCTTCCCGCTATGTTTTGGCACGGTTAAATAAGGAAATGACACTCTTGACTTCACTTCCTTTGCGTGAAAATTGGTTCCACTGAAATAAAGTGATTTATGTTAAGTACTTTTTAATCGCCTTGCCTAATAACTACAACTTCTCAAAATTATCTGAAATATCTGAATTAAAAAAAATAACTAGGTACCTACTATCGAAAGTAATATTGACCAATTAATCTAAATTTTAAATTCAATAAAGTAAAAACAGTTAAACAGTAAATCATTAATAAACTAATCATATCTAAGGAAAACTAAGTTAATAACTTTTTCACCAATATTTTATTTGGGTTTTTCAAACCGATAGGTACCTAAACAATGAACGAATTCTAAAGCAGAGAGAGATCGTGCCAATATGAATAGGCACGTGTCGACGGTTCATATTGAATAGGTTTTCAGAAAAACGCCAAGAGTATTTTGCCATTTTTCATAATATTCAAAAGACCTTTAAAAATTGTGTCCGATAAAATATTATAAATAGAAGTCGCATTCATGCTACTGAATACCATTAACCTTTAGTGATAAAAAAGCTTGCTTTGAAAAACCCTGACTTTTAGTGATCGCTATGGAAAAAGTGATCCAAATGCGGCTTTTGAAGAATTCCATAAACTATTTAAACTTTTTTATTGATCACATTTCAAAACTAACGAATAATACAATAAACTACCCTAATATTCAAACCAAACACCTGTTTCTTAACACCAGTTACCCCTTACGATGTTGCCAAAATAATCATGACATTAAAAACACTAACAGTAGAGGTTGTGATGGAATTTACACAAAAATAATAAAACGTGTAGTGTATAAAAATACTCCAATCATCACATAATAAATCAGTGTCTTGAAGAAGGAATTTTCCCGACATATTTGAAAACTACTGTCGTTACACCAACATTCACAAAAGAATACACGGAAGATGTACGATGAATAATGGCAAAAAATTATAACGGAAGTAGATTAAAAAAAAATAGGTCACAGCGCTTGCTATGGACATGACAAAAGCTTTTGTTTATGTTGACCATAGACTACTACTACGTATACTAGAAATATACGGAGTTCGAGGTAAAGCACTAGAAATAATCAAATCTTATCTCAGTAATAAAATACAGTTCATTGAAATAAAACAATTATGTCCATTCACAAATACATAAATGAAATATACATCGGACCCAAGATCTATAAAATATGGTGTACCTTAAGGGTCGATACTAGGACCACAACTATTTCTCATTTATATATAAATGATTTATCTAACGCAATTCGGTACCCTATGGTTTTATTTGCAGATGACAGTACGGCTAACAAAAATATAAATCATAAATAAGAAATAAATTATTCCCTATCTAAATTAATAAATTGGGTTACAAGGTTGCCTGAAAGAGATCGCAGAAAGCGATAAAGCCGCCCATTGTATGTTTTGTAGTGTTAAATTTGTTATTTACTATGTATTTTCTGGTGTACAATAAAGTATATATAAATAAAATAAATAAATACAATACATAATCTAAAAATTAATATTTCAAAAACTCATTACATGAATTTCAAGAATAAAAACGAATAATTAATTCCAATATCTACTGAGTACAATAATGCAACTGTATCTGAGGTTACAAGTACAAAATTACTAGGTATCTATATAGATTCTAATATGTCATAGAAAACACATGTAAATAGTGTATGTAGCAAATTAAATAAATTCTCTTATGCAGTCTACATGCTCAAAAGGTATCTAACCAAACCACACTCCTTAGTGCTTATCATGCCTATGTGGGATCCACTCTATCTTATGAGATACTGTATTGGGGATACTCAACTGATAAAGAAATTGCGTTCAAGCCATAAAAAAGTTTATTACATCAATATGTGGGATACACCAAACAGATTTATGAAAACCTCAAGATATTAACCCTCGCTACTTTATATTTCTACGCGGCCTCAATTTTAGTTAAATCAAACATCAGTAGCTATGACACATTAACAAGCAGTAGATTTAAAAATACATTTTGCAATAAAACATCCCACACTGCAGTATATAATGCTGCCCATGGCCATGTGACCGCCCGTATTTTTCTGAATAGCTTTTCTTTTTTTTTTCTTTTTATGATATTTTTTTTTTTTTTAATCCACCTTTGATTTTATGGACTTGTGTTTTTCTGCACTTGTGTTTTTTAAATAAATACTGTGTTTTTTTTAATGTCATCTCCGTTTTTTTAGTTAATCCGATAAAATAACTCATAAGGTTTTAGACAATAATAAACAGAATACAAATCAAGCAAATGACATCGGAGATATGGCAAACCCTTCTCAAAAATTAAAACATTGAATAACATGAAAAATATTAAAAATAATTATATATATAAAGTTAATTATAAATAAAAGTACTTTAAAAGTATATTATTATTATATTTTTTGTATGGGTATAAAAATAAACTTTAAGTTACGCGTAGGCATTAAAACCTACATTAAATTGGTATTTTTAAAAGGAAGCTAAAAGACTTCTTGATTTAAAAGGCATATTACTCTGTAAAAAAATTCCTTGTCTAGTTTAAATTTATTACCTTAAATACACAAAAATAGAACATTTTCTTAAAATAAAAAAATATTAAGTGAACAAGTCGATTGTTTGTATTACCGACCCATAGGAACGGCTATGAAGCTATTAGCGTTTTTTATGAAGGTATTACCGAATTTAAGAAACGAGGAGTATGTTTTGTAAAGGTGTGTAATAAAGGTTAGAGGTTAGGTTGAGATGATTGTTTGAGATTAAAATGTCATATTAAAATAATTGTTTTACTGTCACATTTCCACGGAAAAGAGATAAAACTAAACACAATGTGCAGGGCAATTACCGACCCATGGATCGGCAATACTGCTAAAATTATTGAAGCTATTACCCCTGTATTTAAATTTCAAATTTTATCCTATTAAATTACTTAAACTTAGTGAAATACTATACGAAATGAAGAATTTACACTTAATAAATGAACCCAGTTAGTAATACAGAATAATTGCAGGTTTCGTATGTTTCTGTAAAAAGTCTTAAGCAAAAATTTGATATACCTGCCTGTAGGAACAAAGACTTGTACCACACGGCCGGTGAGCTCGCTGTCGTCACAGGAACTTACGAATGTTGTCTCTTTCCCAGGATGTGCACACCAACGTAAGTTTTAGCGATGCTCAATGAACAAACATGCGTGTTTCGTCAAGTGTATTCAGCATAAAGCGTTCCAGTAGCGTAAAAATGGCAAATTATTGGAATGGATCGCTAATATCTGCAGATTTTCGATGGGTTGTTAATAACAATATGTTCGATATTATTTTTGTTAGCGACAATCGTTTGTATCGTGGTAGCTCTACAATTTGTGTACATGTGAAAATATTTCCAGTGATATTGTTGAAATTATGTATTCCAATAAATACTGGATATACTATTTATTCGAGCGCTTTACAGAATCATGCAAATATTTCTACAGTACAATATGTGCACATTGAAGAACACTTTTAATCAAAAGCTGTTGTTGATTTATCCTCTGTAAAACACAGCCGTTGTTTCCAAACTGTACTGATATTGGCATACTAGCTTTTGCCCGCGTGGAAAATATATCACGGGAACGTACTACCAAGATTACATACCTGACAGCTGAGGAGAAGGTCATTGACTCATACCGCTGCGCCCGCGTTGCCGTCAACCATTATAGGGTTTATTTAAAGACGTTGCTTAAAATTAACTGACGTTTAAACGTCAAAAATGTATGGTAAAACAGTCGCTTATCATAACTTAACTTTAAGCAACGTTTATAAATAAACCCCAATGTCGCGTAATACCCCATTTACGCTCAGCTTGCTTCTACGGCAGTGAGCAGGGAAGTAGGCAGGGAGGTGGGCAAGACGAGAATGTAAACACGATACTTCTGTTGCTGCTGCCACTGCTACTCGCGCTGCCCAGCGCTCCCCAAGTGAGCGGTTTTGGTGCGGAAATCAAAGGACAGGCAGCGCGAGTGGGAGTGCATGTTTACATTCAGCTCCGTCGCTCACTTCTCGCCGAGCGCTTGGACGAATCGGACGTGCGTGCCGCCTTGTTTTTTTACGATCTGCCAAACTGCGCTTCGACTGGAGTAATGAAAACACTATAAAGTTTTTAGATGTGCTGGAATCCCGAAAACCAATATGGGATATAAACGACAAAACCCAAAAATGAAAAGTACGCCTGGAAGAGATAATACGGCGACGTATTTTCTTTTTTTGGAATTTGACGTTTTTTTTATATTGTACATAATAAGTACCTATTGCAAGAAGACATATCGCGACGCCGTAATTATTTCGACGCCTGCCATTGTCGAAACTTGAAAGCGATGTGAGTGGCAGGGCTGAATCTAAACACACTTCTCTCGATCCTGCTACGGCAGTATTTTGGGAATTATTGCCGGCAGCGCGAGGAGCAGCGGCAGGGGCAGAATGTAAATGAGGCATAATAAAATTGTTACGTGTAATTTTGAATCTGTGATATCTTTTAAAGTATTAATTTTAATGATATGATGTCAAGGCATATTTTAATTTAAATTAAATGCTTAATTTAAATAACATATTTTGTTGAATAAGTATAAATATAATACCGGTCAAAATAGGTTCGGAAATAACAATGTAATTTTTATAAAATTCTGAAAAATTTAGACATATGGAAGAAGTTAGACATATGGCCTCCCGGAGTTATTTGTTGAACTTTTTAAGCTGTACAATCCTGTAAAACGTAAATTTTGTTTATCACTCACGGTTTACGCGGCGCACGCCAGTAAAGCCCCCAGTCGGCATGATTTTTTCCGACATCTTCAACAATAATCGTCATATTTCAGCCAATTTACACAAAACCTTAACGAATTATACACCAAAACCTTTCTCATGAATCACTCAGTCCATTGGTGAAAACCGTTTGATTTTTGAGTTTATTGCCTTCAGACAGACAGACGAGAGACTTTATTTTATAATATGTAAGGATAAGGATTACAAACTAGCTGATCCGCTATCTAATTACGTAACACATTTTCGTAAACGATTACGACTAACCTGTTTCATTTTGACAAGCAATGGATTAGCAATCTAACCTCAAACGGCGCAAATGTAAGAACCTTATTAGTAGCTATATTTTTGAGCCGTTTGGGGTTGAAACACTAGGGCCGTGGGGTCCGTGTGCTCATCGAGTATTTCGGGACATCGTCAAGCGGTTGGTCGAGTCTTTACGTGACCAGAGGGCTGGCCAATTTTTAGGTCAAAGAATCGGCATTGCCATCTAACGTGGCAATGCTGCCGGCCATTTGGGCTCTTTTCCCACTGACAGCGATGCCGACGAATTTTTTCATGCCCAATGAGCTCTTCCTTTATTTTTTTATTTTCTTTTTCCTCTTTATACTTGTACATAATTAATGTATTTTAGTGTAAAAAAAAAAGAAACGGCCTTTTACGAACATTTTAAAACAACATAAAACTAAATCGGTCCCTGCCGTTCTCTCAATGGCACTCTTTATCATGTTTATAAATCATAGAAATCATAACAGACGCGTCGGGTCGCAACGCCGCGCCGGCCTGTAGTGTGCGATGGTTCATACAAAATGTACTGAAGTGATGTAAAAGTATGTTTGCAATGCGGTGCGGCCCGCCCAAATGTGCGTCAGCCAATGTATGACAACGTTTGGCAATGTCCTTTGAAATGTAAATACAAAGGATATTTCACAAAGGTAACTTACCTTAATACCAACATTTCCCTCTACACTAAATTCCAGCCACATCCATAGTTCAAACATTCCAGTCCAGTGACGAACATCAAAACTTTCATATTTATACTATACATACGAATGTAAATAAGTTGCGTTTCCCTACTCTGGCATGGCTATGAATGCACATAACTTTTAATTAGGCGCCGAGGCTAAGCGAAGCGGTGGGTGCAGTCTTTATGGAGTCTTCTTAACTTGTTAACGATGTGCTAACTCGCTAGTTAAGTGGGTTGGTTTAAGTAAGTTTTGTTTGATCATGGCGCTGATATAATACGTACTAATTAAGATTACATATCTACATTTTACCAGGTAGGAGCAATGAAAAACGAGTATGCTGGTAAATTTGTAGAGATGGAATGATTAAAGATGCAACTACAAAATGAAACGTTTGATCACGGTCTCAGAAGGGAGGATCCGTGAGATATATTATTTTTGCAAATTGGGACGCTTTTTTACACTGTGTCGATGTTTTGCGCTGTGTGCCGCGTAACGTAATAAGGTGCGCGTTATCGAATGGAATCAATAATAGAGTGCAATAAGCGAATAAGTAGTTTTCATTTGTACACGGACTAAAGACGACTAAGACTGTATAAATGACAAGAAGATCGTTTCTCTTATTATATCCCGTCAACTCGTTCCTTACATTAGTTAGTCTGTTACGGTGTGGGCAGAGTACATTTTGAGGCATGCCTGACGTGTGCTGGTCTCTGTTTGCATAAATGATGTTTTTTCATGTTTTGTCGGGCTATTTGCTTCCTAAAATTGTTACCTCACTCCATTTGGAGCCCCTGACAGCTCTCATGATGAAGTGGTCTTCAAGATTCATGAGCTATATTGAGAATAAGCGGCTTGACACTGAGTTCGTCCTACGACGATTAACAAGTAGGCCCAAGTGGCCTACGTAGCGCTCTGTGGCATGTTTCATTTTTAGGGTTCCGTACTCGAAGGGTACCAAACGGAACACTATTAATATGCCTCCGTCCGCTGTCCGTCCGTCCATCCGTCTGTCTGTCAGCGGGCTGTATCTCATGAACTCTAATAGGTAGACAGTTGAAATTTTCATAGATTATGTATTTTTATTGCTGCTATAACAACAAATAACAAAATTTTTATAAAATTAAAAATGCAAGGGGGTTCTCATACAAGAAAATAATCAAAGATATAAATATGATAGACAGTCTAAGCTGTGAACTCGTTGAAAAAAAGCCGTTCGGCTATTCGCCGGCAAATCCCTTCCCCGCGCTCAGTGTCAGTCGCGCTGTCACTTGATATGATCGAGCTGCTTTGCAAAATTATGGTGTTTACAATGAAGGTTTGAGTAATTAAAGTGTGCAGAAATTACAAAGGTCGATCTAAGGCTGACTGTTCACTGCAGCGGAGAGGAGCGGAGCGGAGCTGTGCCAATATTAACCAATGGAATTGCATAAAATCTCCGCTCCGCTTCAGTGGACAGGGATTAGCAAACTAGTTTAAACATTCTTACAAAACCGGGAAGCGGAGCAAGGAAGCGGAGCGGGGAAGCGGAGCCGGGAAGCGGAAAAACCCGGTCGCGTGGTATTCCAGTCCGCTTAAATTACTCGTCGCGTGAAGTCGTCCTAGATCCGCACTGTCCGCAACTCCGCTCCGCATTACTATATCGCTCCGCTCCGCATCAATGGACAGGCAGTTAGTCAGCTATTATCGGTAACTAACATTATTTCGTATCATATCCAGCAAAATAAGTCATTTCAAAATTGTTATTGTATTCCCGATTCAAATTATTTTTGTCTTGAACATATTTTTGTAGGTGGAAAATACAGTCGACACTATGATCATTTTCTCCCTATTTTAATGGGAATTTTGCAATGCACGCACACTAGAAAACCAGAATAACGTGGCGCGAGTGTAAGACGTAATGTCACGCACACTAGCATATCAAAGTTGGCTTGTTTTTTAGTTCTTTTGCAGCGCGACACTCTATTTAGAGATAAAACCAAAGACATAAATCACTGCCTAACAGAATCCGGCGCCTAATCCATCCAGACAGATTTCCTCGTTTTCATTATCCCCGTCGACTTTACGGTATGAAATGTTTTAAGAATACGTTCCCAAAAGAACAAGCTTACATTTACAGCTCAACTTCAGAAAATTTTATTTTTCTAAGTCGGCGGTATTTTAAAGGGAATGGGTGAACAAAGGAAAGCTTGGGATAATCTCGCGGTCGGTACCTACTCGTGTTATCTACTTTACGTTGGTTTTCGTACATTTTGGAAACGCTTTCTTCTTGTCGACTTTATGAGGGATTTTTTGAGGGATTTTTCAAGGTATTAGAGTATTAGTCTTTAACACGAGTGTCTAAATATCTACTAGGTTGCAACAAAGGATAAAATACAATGGGTGAGCTATGTTTTTACCGCTCAAAAGTGATTCAGCAAGCGTTTGATTCTCAAAAGTCTGTGTCGAAGTGCAATCGACTACTACTACCAACATGAACTTGGACTTTTCTTCGGAAGGCAACAGCAAGTAATTGCTCGTCGCCGTCGCGCACTCGCTGCTCGTTGCTCGCCAACTCGTTTTTTGTTGCTAGCTCGACTCGCTTCTCGGTTATCGCCGGCGGCGGCGGTGGGACAGGTGCCTTACGCGATTCCAATCATTTAGTAGGTACTCGCCCTTTGACGCAGCGGTGGTACAAGTTGACCAGTTTTCTGTGATTTACTGGGAATGTCGGGAATGGTACAGACTTAACGCACATTCTGGCTTCATCAGAACGGCTAGCAGTACACAATAGGACACACTTATTCAATTTTCATCCTATAATTTTGCTGTTTAACTTACTTTTCGGAACGTTTTGTATGAGCACGTCAACATTTACAAAACACTACTAATATGCATGAGGTCCTGGGTCCGATTCCCGGGTCGAGAAAAGTGTTATGGGTTTCTCCATCTCGAATTTTTCATTAGCAGCCCGGAGTCTGGATTTGTGGCCAGTTAATGGTAATAGGTTCGCCCCCTATTACATGGGACTTAAACATAACTGGCGAATTTTTAAATTATGATGTTATGTTATGTTTTAACATTGTATTTTTATAAAAATGATTGTCATGCACCTTGTTTGTATGTTGTACTTATTTGGTTTTCATATTGTTTTCTTCACATAGTCCTCGGTTGCTTCAAACTATACTGTGGGGTACCCTCAACTGTCTGTCAACTGTCAAGTATCTGTCAAACACCACGGTATGTTGTCGACGTGAGCAAAGCATCGTTTCTTATTACCCACCTGCAGTGCAATTCTGTAACCATCTCACCGTGACAACTTGGGTGAAGTGAGCTTGATGTGAGCTGTCATTGCACCTAAAGCTAGGAATTGACACTATGGACAGCTCACTTCATGTTCACTTCACCCCACACTTCACGGTGAGATGTTTACAGAATGGATGGACTGGTTTTCACTATTATTGTGTATTCAATATACACAAAACGGTTCGGTTTGTAAAAACGTCTAACTTTCACAAAAATCATGGTAACTGCGCCATAGAATATTATTTTATGCTGCAAGATAAATATTGAAGAGAAGTGTGTTTGTACTGCACTTGTGAGGGTTTTAATATTACTATTTTATTTACTCTGTGGCTGATGGCACCGGTGAGAGTTCCAGAAGGGATACACACGTGAATAGTGTGCAATGTTTAGTTTGAATTACCCCAAAATCAAGTTCTTTGACAGAATCCTTTGGAGAATTTTCTATGAAAGTTTATTTATTCCTTGAATGATACAATTGTAATAGTATAAAACATGTAAAGAAGATTACTAAAAAAAAAAAAAAAAAACCATTACACGAAAAATTGCTTTAATTTCGGAGGACCGACCTCCGAAATTAAAGTAATTTTTCACTTTATAGTGTTTTTTTCTTTGGGTGTATGTTCGTTTTTTTTTACTCGAAAGCATAACCTCCTCCTTTTATTGAAGTCGGTTAAATATTAAATTTTATAACATACATAACTTCACGCCTGCTGAGAGCTAGGCTGAGGTGTACGTACACAGTACTCCCACATTTCGCCAGTTATGTTATGTCGAGGCAACTTTATAAACGTAACTGTTTACATGAATGGTTTTAGTATCATCTATTAATTGTGTGACTATCTTGTTGATCTAGTGATTGCAAGCGCTACTGCTGAGTATGACGTATTGCGTTCGATTCCCGGATCGAGCAAAGTGTTATTGGGTTTAACATCCGGAATTTCTCAGTAGCAGTCCGGAGTCTGGATTTGTGCCCGGTTGATGGGCTTGCTCCCCATTATATGGGATTTAAACATAGCTGGCGCCATATTGGTGTACTATAGGTACACCGCTGCCTAGCCCTTCGTTGAATACAGGTGGTGTTATGTTATGTGTAATATTAATAGTATATTTCAGTGTTCAAATAGCTGTCTAGTAACATGACGACATTTAGCGGTCCCTAAGTTTGTAACTTCTACGCAAATAACGTGTCATACCATACAATAAAAGTTACTACAATGGCTGCCATATTAAACACACAGACATGTCAGAGACGGAAACTTTATTTTGGGATTTGTCTATGGTTGAATATTATTTAGACCCTTAGTGTTAGCTAACTATTGGCTAAATATTTTATCAGAACTCTATTGTAAGTAGTCCGCTGTCAAGCTAATGCTGGGTAATGTAGAGCCAGAGAGCCTCGACCAACACCTGTGGAGGCTCTTGATTTAGAAAGCGGTACTTCTGGACACGGCTCGTAATTTTAGGAGTTTCCTCTCTCTGGACTACTCTGAAATCCTGACCACCGGTAGCTTGGACGCTGTTCCCAATAAGCAGCTGCTATTTTTTATTATTTTTAAATGTTTTTATATATTTGTAATACTTATATTTAAAAATATAATTCATATTATATTAATTATAATTTATAATCATTTATCTTTATTTCAGACACACAGTCCATACACTTGTTACAAAGATGGCGTTAGTAGAGTTGTTAGTAGTACGTACACACAAAAATAAAAATGTGTTAGTAATTTTTTTGTGGTGGTAAAGTATTTATGAAATAAAAGAAATAATAATAAGATTTCATTTATTGTCAGGCAACTAAGGCCCATAGATAAAATACACAAATGAATCTTATAAAATAAAAACTAATACATATTGAAAAACTTTGGTTACTCTAATCTATTAACTAAGAACGTTGGGTCGGCGACGTATTGTGCTGCGTCGAGGTGTCATGTAGCCTTCCGAGAAAACGCCGATACACGACACCCGTCAGTCAAAATTTAGATTATTATTATTAAGTAGGTACTTACCTAATATCGGAGACAAGTTACAGCTTGTCATCCACATAAGAGTAGTTTAATTACGACCCTATGTCACCACCCTCGGTGGTGGGGGTGACAAAGCCCTCTTGTATGTACCCCCCCGTCCTCTCTAATCTGCGGTTAACCTGCTGAAGGGATTATTGTGATGTGGAAGAGCCCTGTATGTGATATACGACCATCGCTAATAGGCTATTAATTAATTGGTGATGACAGTTTGTTACTAATACCAGGCAGTTGTCCCACCGCTCGCGCTGACGGGGAATCGAAGCTATCAACGATTTTCTCGCTCAAGAAACGTATAAAATATTGTAACTCCCGCTAAGAGATGCATTAATTAATAGTTGATCATTGGTTGTTTTCAGTACCCGTTTGTCGCAGCGATATCAAAGAGAATACTCCCTCAGCGTCACTCGCTTTGCGGGCAGAAAACTTGCTAAAAAACTCATGCTTGCTCAGTAGAATAGGTCGCCAGCTCGGTAAATCCATGGTAAAAGTTTTCGCGTCGATGTCCCCTGCCACCCTGTATATTCTATCTTGTCTGTGAAGTTACGTGCTCAGCGCGGACACGTAAGAATACCATTTTGGTAATGATAAGTTTAGGGTGGCTTACTCTTGAGGTGGTCTCGTCTGGTGTCGAGATCATTCTTCCGTTGATTTTCAAAGGCATAAACATTTCTCTAACTCTCTTTTAACATTTTGGGTGCGCCACGACACCTCTCGGCTTTTTGTAACTGGACTTAGAATTCCAGAGATTTACAAACACAAAAATAATTAGAAAGAAAGAAAGAAAAGAAAGAAGATGTGTTTATTCTGCACAAACTTTTATGCACATTACAAACAAAAACAAATCAATATCACTTTACAAATTACACAGAAAAGTTTGACAAATTTTATCTATTGCTTGCTGTCAGGATCAGAGGCCAAAGACAATTTACTATAATTACATAATGTGTTGCGACATTTACAAAATGAAAACAAACAATCAAACCTACAAAATGCTGATTGCAAAGTGGAAAAATAAAAGTTTTTGTAACGAGTAACAACAATAATAAGAACAATTAAACTGTGCGTCGTATCTGTGCAAGAATAGGTCATTGTTCAGCTGAATGCAGTGACTTCGGACGAATCTATTGTCAACAGCGCCGATTTTCTGCAAAAACCTCGCGAATGATGTAATGACGTCCCCCCAAATATTGTAGTATTGTCGCACCAATAATAAATCTTGGTAAGCAAAACTTCTTACGGAAATGAGTCCCAAATTCATATTAACATAACAATAAAAATAAAATAAAAATATATATAAGTATCTGTATTTATGCGCAACATATAACAATAAAAGATACTTAAGTATACGGAGAGTTATAATAATTACAATGAAAATAAATAAATTACAAAGTAAATTGCTGCGGTGTGTTTTCATAAATCTACTATATTAGTAGGTACTTATAATTTCATATAACCACCATGGGAGTTGCGATGGCATGGCGGCCATTTGCAAAACCCATGGCGTTCGCAAGCGACAACCATGCTTTGTCATTCAGAGCGGTAAATTAGCTAAAATAACTAGTACAGCCCGATAATGTTACTATAGATTCCTTTATTATTTTTGGTGGGCCGAATGAGTGTTCGATCTTTTTATGCTCGATGTAAATCGATGGAAGGAGTAAAATCCACCGACGTACAAGTACAAAACGAAACCGATCCTAATGGTAAGTATTACAATAGTTATTTGTATTGCTTTGATTAAACAAATTCAAACAGTAACCAAACCTTCCTTACATTAAATAAAATTGATAATTCTTCTCACACAATTGACTTATACCTAGCTATTGTCCCACATAGATAATGCGGTCAGTGGGTCGTCTCTGCTTCAGAAAGACAGCAAACACGCCCCAAATGACTGACGACTACCACTCCTCCTGTGACAATGACACATACCGAATCCAAACTGGGAGGAATCAGACACTCAGACACAATGAATTAGTTTAGATTAAATGAGGGTTCTACATAACTTGTACCTGCCAACCAAATGTAAGCTAACACTGGCACAGTTGAGGGAATATAATGTCTAATGTTTTCTGAAACACTGAATATCAATACATGTTTTATTGCAGTTTAAAACAGTAAAAAGTTAATAAAACATTCTTGACTATGTTTCTGTTTATTGATATTATTCCCACAATTTCGTATCGAATGTGCAGTCCTCGCCTTCACACTGAAAACAATTTAATTATTCATTCAAAGTATAGTCGAACTCGTAATTGTATTAGTACTTTTGAAAAAAAATCCTAGTAAAAAAGCTTTACTGAAGCTTAGGTTTCATAAGACAGCAATTTACCGTCGAATGACGTCACCGAAACGTTATTTATGATTGTAAGTTGGTGCGTTTCCCTAGAGAGTCATCATTTCATGACGGTCGTCACTGTGGCCGTTATATGGCCACCGGTGACGTAGGAAATGAAAGAAGAAAAAGAAAGAAAGATTTAGAAGCTTTAGGTTGAAACTAGAGTGCGCGCCACGAAAGAAGGCCTGCGGAAAATTGTGGAACTACATTTTTTAATGCAATGTGATACTATGACATAAACACTAGCGCTGCATCAAATGGACTTCAGTGGTGACTTTGTGTACTTAACTGTCACATAGACAATTAATATACCTTGTTGTTTTATGAGTGATAAAGCAAAACTTTGAAACTACCTTTTTCACACGCACTTTGGACACGAATTTGTATAGTACGTAAACGTATGACCGTGGTCCTTTCGTGGTCGTACGAATTGAGTGCGCACACTGAATACGTTTTTCTCCGTCAGTTAGGTAGTGTTCCGGTGATACCGCATTGAACGTACAAAAAATCCCAACAAATTCGGATTGTTTTCGAACTATACGTGCGTAAACGTACGACTAACTCGCACTTAGTCTGCGCGCTCCCTTAGTACTTGGAAGATCGGGATCGTTCGTGCGTGTTGAAAAAAAAAAAGTAAAATTCGTACGACAACGCGTCCAAAGTCCGTACGGCCTACCGCTTTTTCGTTACGTAACGATTTTTATTAGGAAAGCCGCGTTAAAAATGTTGGTTTTAAATTAAAATTTGATTATGATTTTGAATTGGAATTTGGTTGAAAACATTATTATGTTCGATGAGTATAAGAATTCATCTAATCTTAATTAGGCGCTTAATATCAATCGACAAATAAGTAATGCACGATGTGCTTACCTGTAAGAAATTGGTACACACTAGTGTACCAATTTCTATTATAAGTCTATTGGATGTATCTCATATTCTTTGTATCGGTTTATTCAATTGTTGGTGAGCCAAATAAATAAATAAAGAACTTCGTTCCAATAACAAGGTCGACTATACATACTTACAAAGCTTCATATTGTCTGTTTATATTTTCATGATAATAATAACAATTGCCTGTAACTGTTCCACTGTATGGAAAAACTTTTTTTGATGAAGAATTTTTGTTTACGAAGTAATTACTTTCCGACGTTGCCTGAAGACTTATGTAAGACAATGTAACCATTCCGTTTTGCTGTGATCATTATGTTCTCGGTTTGCAAATACATACGGCTGTCATGGAATGATGGCAGCGGAATGTGACTTTACGGTTTAAAAAAAACACACCAACTCAATTTCATAAATTACGTTTCAATGACATACGACAATCGCCAGTAAATTTCAGACGCTATGTGGCGACGACCGCTCTGCTAGGAAACCGCAGCTTTACCAAAGGCCACCCTGCACGGCTATGTAGGATGTGCACGGAGAGGTACGCCACGTTAGCTGCGCGGTTTATTTATTTGCCAGCCACACATCTGTGTCCCACTGCGACCCACGGCCACACCGGACAGATGTGTGATCTGTGCGTGTGGCCGTGGGTCGCAGTGGATGATCCCGCCTACAACTTCATGCAAAGCGAAGCTAAGTAGCTTACCCGATGTAGTGGAGCAGCGCTTTTATAATGAAGGTAAAGTTGTTGAGTGAAGGCTCTTTTATGACAGTGGGACTGCAGGGTGGCCCAGTCTATGTAGTACGCATATTTTGATTAGCCTTTAGAAAAATACTCACAAATGCTTTGCAGGAAAGTCCGTAACACTGGAGAAACAAACATTGTTTTTTACAAAATTATTTAATGTTTTAGGATGCGTTCACATCAAAGCGTACTTATAGTGAGCCGCCGACTGTTTGCGTCTAGTACAAAACGTAATATCACGCCTGTTTGCCCCGAAGGGTAGGCCAGAGGTGTACATAGTGCAGTTTTTTTTTGTTTTCGCCAATTATATTTAAGTCCTCTGTTAAAGGGGCCGAGCCAATTGCCATCAACCGGGCACGAATGCAGGCTGTTACTGAGAAATTCCAGGTGGAAAACCCCAAAAGCACTTTGCTTGGACCTCGTGCGCAGCACTAGCAGCAACAAGGCAGTCATAGTCATAGTTTTTCATACATTTTCACAGTTGGCGTCAAATGTAGGCTTGGTGTGAACGCGGCCTTGTAGGTATAGGCAAGTTGATGGATTTTAAAAAACTAATTAGAGATGTCCCTTGTGGTTTATTTACCTCAGAATATGAATATTTCAATGAACTTAACTGTCACTAACGAGGAATTTTTATTGTTTTCGAATTAAATCAGGAGGATTACAGAACAGATTTTTCAATTTTATAACGTAATTTAATTTAAATTCGTGAAAACGGGGCATTCTGTCATGGCTGCTCAAGTGACGTCAAAACTTTCATTCTGTGCTTCTGTCAGATTATTATAATATTCGGTAGACTTAATTAACAACGCTTTTAAATATTTAAAAAATAATTTTCAAAACTGACGAATAATTATTTATTTTAATGTCTATTTTGACAGCCGTAGGTAGACTATTTCCATTTGCAAATATTTTATGTGCTTATACAAAATATGACTAAATACTATTAATCTAATAGATGCATTATGAACACTGCCACATTGTGCGAGAGGGACACAGCACCAATTAGTGTTTCAACACCATATTTCAATCCTTTCGTACCTAAGTCTATTGTTATTGCATTTTTTTTTACCTTGTAAAATGCTCTCTGTGAGAACTTAGGTTAAGTAGGCACGCTTGAGTGAGCTGTGAATAGTGTCAACTCCTAGCATCATGTGGAATGACAGCTCACTTGGAACTCACTTCCTTAATTGACCCCATATTCAAAATTCTGTTATTTACGTTACACGACGTCCGTGTAACGGGTCATGGAAATTCATATGTTTACCAAACAACTTAATCCGTCCATTCGTTTCGGAGCAAATTGGCTGTGACAGACGGACAGACAGACAATAAGGGATCCTTTTTTTCATTCAGATGTACGGAAACGTAATTAAGTCGTTTTTTATTGATATTTTCAGCTCACAACCATTCTACAATGCAAAATTGATATTATGGTATTTTTCTTGTCAACTAGCCCATTAGGAATAGCTCGTAAAAGTATCGCAGTCCTTGGTTAGTTTATTTCTGATCTCAGATTTATAATTTGTTCAAAAGCACCGAAAACCTTTTTGCATGTATTGAGTAAACTTATTTAAGGTACTCACCGACGCACGACAGTTGTTTCCAGTACACTAAAAATAAATTGTATTTTATTTGCATTATACGCTTAATTTATTTTTAACCGACTTCCAAAAGGAGGAGGTTATCATTTCGGATGTTTATATATTTTTTATGTATGTTCGGGCTTATCTCCATCATATACACTCTTATTTTTTGTTTACACTAAACGGCTTAAGTCATTGTAGGTACTCATCATTATGAAAAAAATTCACTATGGTGCAACGCTGAAATCGCGAAAAAAAAATCAGCTGTTCCCTACATTTATGTTCGTCTATCTCGTCGAAATGAACAGCTGTTTTTTTTTTTTCCACGGATTTGCAAAATATTTTTTGTTTGCAAGGGGGTATACTTCCGAGCAATTGTCATTAGGTCAGGATCTGATGATAGGATCCTAGCGAAATCGAGTTCTCAAATATTATAGGCTCACCTACAGCAATTTGGGTATTTATTATAGTAACTCGAGCTGATGGTGAAGTACCAGGAGAACTCCTCAACGATTAACGTCCCTGCATCGGGAAAAGCAATATTTTGTCAAAGGTGTTGAATAGTTGACATTACGCTGTTTTAACTTAGATAAATTACAAACTGACCCACTAAAAAGCGAAAAATAAAAAATAAATTACAAAAGAAATAACCGTCTTCCAAAAAAACACTACAAAGTGAAAAATAACTTAAATACTTATCGGAAGTCGGTGTCTTTGGTTTTGTATTTTGGTTATTTGCCACCGACTTCGGAAAAAGTAATTTTTTACTTTGGAGTGTTTTTGTCGGATGCTTTTTTTTGTAAAAAAAAAATTCCCACGTTATACCTACTTAACCGACTTAAAAAAAGGAGGAAGTCAAAGTCAAATTATCTATTTCAAATAGGCACTTTTGAACGTCAGAATTTCCAAAAAAAATAATTAATTCTAGTCGCCTCTTCCAAAAGGTAGTTTTCGTATGGAGAAGAATGGGCAAGAAACTCCACCGTTACTCTTTTAAAATGTTTTAGTTACATAATAATATGTGAAGACGACGCACCTAAAAAAAAAATGCTATCACCACAACAGGTAAAAAGGAATGAAAAATGAAGCAACGAAAGATAAATTAATTACTTATGTGATAGATACATGGTTCTCACATATTTACATTGTAAAAGTAGAAGATTTTCCTAAAATTTTACAATTAATAAGTCTGTGTTGAGGAAGTAATCACAGAATGTAAAATCAATGTCATATAATAAAAATAATAATTTATACAACTTAAATTAGCAACCAGTTTAAGTTTGTCTAGATTCTAGATTATCCTGTGGAGCAGGACCAGCATGTTTCCAAGCATTCGTATCTTGGATATAATCCTCTAATTTGTAATATGCTTGTTTACATAGTGTACTTTTAATATGAGTTTTAAATTTTCTTTCACATCAACAAGGTATTTGTTGTAACATTTAACACAGTACCCCATAAAAGATGTATGTACTTTAGATAATCTGAAAAATGTTTGATTTATTTTATCTTTATTTATATTATTTGAAAGCGATTTTGAAATTGTTTTTTTAATTTGGTAGAGCACGTAATTAACTTTGCTAGGGTAGATTTTGAGTTAGCTTCAATAATAATATGCACTTGTGTATGTTGATGATGCACTTGTGTATGTTGAGTATGAGTATATTGATGATGTTATAAAAACTTTCTGTCACTGTTGTTTACATAGCAAGTAGTGGCATAGGAATTGGAGGGAGGCTGTGGGGTTTATGTAGCACAACTAAAAACGACCTATAACAAATTGGTAGCTAAATAGATACTCTACATGTAGGTTCTATATACACAGGCACTGCGTCAAGCGAAGCTGGTATTTTACTATAGTTGTGTGCCCAAATGCAACACAATGGAACATGCTGAAATGATGCACTCGCCTGAAAGTTTCCATTCTAGTGATTACAAAACATTAATGTAGTAATGAATTACTCGCCGGATGAACACAATATTAAGCGATACGTAAAACTGTGTGTAATACAATTTTTGCTTAGTGAAGAGGCAAAAAACGATCAAATGTGCTGAGTACCTATACCAAAAATTTGCATGTCATTATGTTATGATTAAATATGTTAAGCTACTATTATACTACCATTGTAAGAACTTTTGTAACCATGTTTATCTGCAAATAAATCTTTGAAAACCACTACAATGGAAAAAAATCAGTTTAACATGACAGTATTCTGTTACTTTTCTTAGTTATTTTTTATGCATGCCCTACAGACAGTTGTTCGCACTCCGTAAATTGTTAGTTTGGTGCAGGGTTTTCTATATTTTGCTACGGGCCTACGTCGTAGCTGACAAAGCGTAGCACCAGCTACGTGCGCTACGAGTTCGTAGCATCTCTGCAACATGCACCCTTTTTTAGGGTTCCGTAGTAAACAAGGAACCCTTTTAGTGGCATGATGAACAGGGTGTAAAGTTCACTCATGCACCATAGAAAAGGGAGGATCCTCCGAGCAGACGGGTGTCGTGTCTGGCGGCCAACTGCCCAGAGGTTGATGTCGGAAGCTTGTATATATGTCCATCACGCGGTAAACTCTAATTGCGCGATGCAGGATTTGTGTGACGTCAGGATGTTGTGCGACGTCAGGTCTTTGATGCGTAGTTCGCATGTGGCGATGTAGATGCCGCCACACCCTTATAGTTTCACCATGTCCTTGTCCGTCTGTCTGTCTGTCTGGCCGCGGTTTAGCTCAGAGACGGTTAATACTAGAAAACTGTAACGCGAAAAAAAAAAAACAAAAAAAAGTTTATTCTTAACGTGTAGGTAGGGGAGGTATTCTAAAAAAAATTTTTAAGGGTACCTCCCTTAATCGTAAAGTGGGGATATTTTTTTTTTCTCACCTATCTAAAGCTAGTTGCCAATTCCAAACCATAGATCTCAATGGAGAAGAACGGGCAAGAAACTCCAAGGACTCTTTTATCATCGCGCCTCTAAATGTATTGTAAAAGTATACATTTTAAGACATAATAATGGTCAATAATAACAAAATAGGTGGTGCCCTATACATTTTACTGATGAATTATAGGACATTAAATTA
Organism: Agrochola circellaris; assembly: GCA_914767755.1. Classification (NCBI taxonomy): domain Eukaryota; kingdom Metazoa; phylum Arthropoda; class Insecta; order Lepidoptera; family Noctuidae; genus Agrochola; species Agrochola circellaris. The sequence continues at coordinate 20,928,747 of OU611843.1, read as the reverse complement.
TTTAGAACAACGCCATGTGTATAATTTAAATAATTTTAACGGTCAGTAACTAACCGTAGGGAAAAAAAGGTTCCATTTAGCTAAGGGTCCTGTAATTTAATTGACTAATTATGTGGGTAGCGAGCGTACATAGTGTGGTGTGAAGGGTGATGTCAATTAGGTTTTATTTATTTCCTCTGACAACATTTTTGAACTACCAATACAATATTAGGTTGATCGCTTCAGATCATCATTCCCCGTTATGCTTACTTAGGGTCGATACAACATGTCTTCTCCTTTGATACTTGTTTCTAGCCTAAATATTTTTGCCCTTTCTTAGCAATATAAAACGCTTGATTTATTTGAACAGTCATATTTGTAGATCTATAACCTCCTCCTTTTTTTGAAGTCGATTAAAAATGAACAACTTGGTCTGCAAGTGTTTTTTGCATGGCACCAATTATCTACAACAAATTGCCCAAAAGTTGGAAAGAGCAAACTATACCTAAACTTAAACACACACTGAAATTGTTTTTGGCGCAAAAAGCATATTAGAGTATTCCAGAATTTTTAAATGACAAGGTTTTTTAAATAATTAAATATAACTAACATAATAGTAATTATTAAGGTCATGTAGTAGTGGAGAACTTATATGTACCTACCTATATTATAATTGAATGCCTATTAAAAGTGATGTAAATCGTCATTGCGATAATTGTAATTGGTAATAATAGACAATGAAAAATAATAATAAATAATTGGATAATGTACCTAAATGATTGAATATAATAAATTTATTGAACTGTTATTATTGTTTAATGTATAAGTGTAAAAATTATTAATCAATTCAATAGTAACCATTTGTACTGAATATTTGCACGCTATGAAAAATGGCAGACATGTCGTGAGCCACTCTTATTTTAAGATCTTGCATGTATGTATTGTTTTGTATCTGTATGTATACACATGTCCGAGCAAATAAAATTTCTTTCTTTCTTTCTTTCTTTCTTGCAGTGTATCTTGTTGAATAACGATCACAGGCTATCCAAGACCAACCGCCTAAGGTGAGAAGAGACCTATTGGAAAGACAGCATCCGCCACCAACCGACTTCGTTCAGCCCCAGGAGCATCTGCCATCCGGACGTGACCTGTAGTGGCTTATACGGAAAGCAATCAATCGACTGCGGACCCAAGTAGGCCGCTGCAAGCACGACCTAGTGAAATGAGTGTCCAAAGTGTCCACACACTTTGGACACTCCAGCATATGGGACATGGTTTGGCACTTCTGAGGACCTAAATCTTGCCACTGATGGCGTGCGCGATTGGCGTGGCCACCTACTGGGCCCAACTCAATTAAACATAATAAATGTTTTACCATCAATTCGGAAATAAGAAGAAGAACTATCATCCTGTACACAAGTTACGTCGTTACAATTTGCACTCAGCTACTCGCAGCACTTTTTAATAAAAATTTAATAACGGCCACTTCTGTGTCCAATAAGCTATGTAGGTAATTGCCACTGTAGCAAAGATATGTCGAGTACAGTTCACTTCGAGTCTGTTTTATTTGGTACATAAATGTGTTTTAATTTATGAGCCTGAAACAGTATTTATGTAGTCACCGTGTAAAGTTTTCTGGTTTTTAATATATTTAACTGTAGACTTAACTTAGACTGGGTATGTAATTTTTATATTTTATTATATTTATCATATTTGACTGATTAGGGCTTTAGATATAATGGAGTATCTAGGTTGGTTATCGGCTTTATCTAATAAATTATCTCGATAAGAAATTCAATCGCTTTTTTTTTTCCATTCGATTTTATCATCACTGGGTCTCAATGGAGTTTTCATCAACAGATTTGTTAAAAAAATTACAAACGTCACCGTACCCATCACGGCTCTGGCTCTGCGTCCGTCGCTCGGTATGGCAACACGCCGTGTTCGGGTTCGCGATAAGTCACTCGTCATCCTGAGGATGCCTCGTTGAGAGGTGAAACACGTGTCGATTTCTTGCAGGGTTTTTTATGTCTTTTTAGGAATAGTTACGCGGATAAAGTTACTAAATATATCTCTTATACGTCTTTTGTATTTTGTACCCAGGCTATGTGAAAAATATTGTAATGCTCTATAATTATGTGTACTGTGATAATTTTACAAACTCACCCCTGCTGAGCACTTCAGCCCTTTACACTGTAATTTAAAAACATCATAATACATGCTATAGTCGAGAGAGCTTAGTAACAAACTTTGTCATTTACTATAGACAATTTAAACTTTAGAACTACACGGATCTTTTAGTGTGGCTAAAGTTGGAACTAACGCCGCCATCTTGTTTTTTCAATTCAATTTCTGTGACAATGTGCGTTTTTAATTTCTAACTACGTCCATAAAACGTGTGGAAATACGTACACGTTATAACGTTATCGTGGAAGGAAATGAAAAAGCGTCTTCAAATATTTCCATACATTTTCCTTCACTGTGTCGCGATGCCCCGTGACATTGTTATCCACGATGATATCGTCAAGTTAGAAATTATAATAGCGCACATTTTTACAAATGTTTACCAACAACGCCTCCCTGTCAATGCCATTCAGGTGCCGTGTGATCTTCGTAGCACTCTACTCGTGTTACAGAATAATAATATAATCTATGTTCACTCACTATTGACGTGCAATTGAATCCAATACACTGTAATATGAGATAAAGTTACGATTAATACTTCTAAAAAAAAATATATTTAACAAAATTCTTAAACGAACAACTAAATAAGGTTTTATCTTAATCTATCATCATCATCACATTTCAGCCGAAAGACGTCCATTGCTGGACATAGGCCTCCCCCAAATGGGGGGGTTAGCTGTAATCACCACGCTTGGCAGGCGGGTTGGCGATCGCAGTATGGTGTTAAAAAGTAAGTCCCTTAGTCGCCTTTTACGACACCCACGGGAAGAAATGGGATGGTACTTTGCTTGTCGTCCGGCACCACACTGAACTTAATCTATGCCTAGAAATATTTTCAGGCTTCAGCATCTCTAAACAAAATGAAGGAGTTTTTAAAATTGAGTTTATTATATTTCTTATATGGAAAACCGACTCAGTTGGTTATCAAAATCTCGTCGGCTAACACGAATATACATATAGATGCTAACTTGGGCTTCTTTTCTCATCAGACAAGTTTCTGTAGGTATCAGGTTTTTCTTGTCGGAACGAAAAGATGAACGAAGTAATCAGCAAGTTCGGTGGCGGGGCAGACTACCTAAGTTGAGCTGGCTGTACCTAAGTATGTATGGGCCTAGCACAAACTCGCGAAGTAAACTATCGTAAATTCGAACGATTTTAAAACTGACAATAGGCTCGCCCCATGTTACATGGGACTTAAAGTTTACTGCGGAAATGTGGGTGAACTGCATAACCCTCCGGGGAATGCAGGCGTAATGTTATGTGTTTAAAATTGAAAATATGTACTCGTTTCGCACATAATAGAGAGAGAGAGACAAGAGAGAGAGAGAGATTGCGGAAAGCGATAAGGTCGCCCACTGTATATTTTGTAGTGCATAATTATTATTTTATTGTTATGTATTTTTGTGGTGTACAATAAAATATATATAAATATAATAATAAATTTGCTTAGTTTTAAGACTTTATTCATATGTGAGGTGAAAAGTAAAATGCTATAGGATAGTTGTATTCTTGATCCAAAAATCGTTCGAACTTACCTTACGTTCACTCGCGTTCGTGCGCGGCCCTTTGAACTTGCAAATTACCTTCTAATACACCCCTAGTGAAATCTAGGCTATGCAGTACATCTCATACGAATAAATGAGGAGCGATCTTATTTCCCTAGCGGTGAGCAGATGTTATTAGTCGTGTGTGTGGAGAATGCTACGCTAAGATGATGCAATATTTCATTGTGTTCTGTAGAGCCTTTAGGCTGCTTCAGTTTTACCAGGCAACCTTCATAAATATCGTATAAGTTGATGGCATAAATCATGGGCGTACCCAGCTTTTGGGACAGGGAGGGGGCAAAAAAGAAATTTCTCAAGCCGGCCCCGCACATATTTTACATAGTTTTATATGGTTATAGTATGAATATTTTTCGTCGCTTATGTTTGGCTCCTTCAAAACCGTCAGCCCCGGCGGTTGGCGAGCGAGCCTCTGCTAGCTGCATTCGCGTATTTTGCATGATACAACATGACCGGCCGAGCAGCGCGGTTTAAAAAAAATGCGTGTAAAGTAAGTCATAACGCGACTTTAACATAACAGTAGCTAGGTCCTGTACTTAGGCCTACAAAATCCAGGGGAGGGTCAGCTGTCCTCTCCTGCCCCTCCCTGGGTACGCCCATGGGCATAATATTATGAAACAATACTATTTCGTATTTAGAAGATTAGAAAATAATAGTGACTCGGCTTGTGCGCTGACGGTGCGTGTCGTCATAAGATGATATAGTCAGATTGATTTTATTTAAATAATCACGCGTTTAACACTAAATAAGCTTTTTATTTCATTGAACGATCCTGTCACAGTGTACCCTCAAAGACAAATTTACTTAAAACCGGCGCTTGCTTTTCCAAGTAAGAGTGGTTTTTGTAAAATTGTACAGTAAAATGGAATGAAGGAAAAATACTTTTGAAGTGTTACGCTATTAAATTGAGAATACCTGTGGCCTTTGAAAACCAACAAAAGTTTGCCTAGATGAGGTATCGTTGTTAATTATAGTGAAGCCTTATGTTACAATTCTACCTACAATTAAAATGTTAGAACTGTTCCCCAAGGTCCATTTTATTCCTACTTTGTTCTGTGGGGTAATTGCGTAACAAAATAACAGTGGCAATGGCTTTCATTTTGACAGTTCAACAACCTACATTGCGTTATTTACATTGTTGACCAAACAAAGACAATTTTTAAATTAGCAATACCCTTCAAACTCATTCAGATTGTGATGAAAGTGTCTCACGCGATTAGAGTGCAAGTCGCGTATTGCCTAAGTAGTAAACATACATAATATCACGCCTGTGTTCCCAAAGGACTAGGCAGAGGTGTACCTATAGTGTGTGCTTTGAGTCGTGTAGTAAAAATAATCCTGCTAAAACCGCACCACCACAGCACGTTGTCAGGAATTTTTGTGTCAGAAGCTCGCACCAAAGTGCCAGATATGCGAAAGGTCACCGCTCGCAAAAAATTGTCGCCAAGTATCAGCAACTCTCAACATTTTGTAGCCAAGTGTCAGACTGTAGGTATGTAATGTATCAGCAAGTTTATTTCCACGAACTCAATGTTCGTACCTGCCTTTACTGCAACATTCACCAATTAGTTCACTTGTTGCGTGTTTTTTCCAAATAAATTGCACTATTAAAGAATGACCGGTTGCCAAAACGATCTATTAACTTTGTTATAACATCACGCGTATGTTCCCCGAAGGGTAAGGCAGTGTACATATAGTACACCCACATTTTGCATGTTCTGTTTAAGTCCCATGTAATAAGGAGCGAGTGTATAATTCTGTTATCTTTATAAAAAAACGGCCGTAATTCTCAAAAGATTTACGTTTCTTCTGTAGCTAAATACCTTATATCTGTGTAATGGTTATCCATTAGTCTAGGTAAATATTAATTCTGCCAAGACGCACATCGTCGACGTTCGGCGTTTAATTACCTTATCTTGGTCGTCGGTTATTAAAACAGTCGTATAGCCACGAGAGCCGCTAACTATATATTATTTTCCATCAATCGTGTTATGGGGTCCTTACGAACTTGTTAAAGGAGGTTTACACGAAATTAAGAAATAATTACGAGAAAATTGGCAATCATTCATGTTATTTATGTGGGTTTGAAAATATGCGTTGTCAACTTTTGTTGTCATGCGGAAAAGCTACTTATTCCATACTTACTCCAGAGGAACACATGGTACCATCGCACTGCAAACAAAATACCTAAATGTTAATCAGCGGCGCCCTTCGGTCTACTGACCTTTCGACAAGACACATACATACACTCACGCCGTCTTCCTATACGGGTAAGCAGAAACTACAGAACCTGCAACGATCCTTACATCCTGCTTACGATCCTTTCAAGAAATTACACATAATTAGTTTATCCGTTGTTCGTAGTGCTCCTGGGTGTCGGCGAGTGTCTACAGTTTTTCAAACGTATGTACTGCAGTCATCAATTCGTCTACCAAGCGTGGTGGTTATAGTTATTCTTACTTATTTAGCCAAGATCCAAGTTTAGCAAAATACTGGCAGATGATGGCCATCGTCATTCTTCCAGGTTTCCAGCCTTAATATGTAGTGTCATGGGTTTTGTTATGATATATGTATGTATATCTTTTGTCATGTTATATGTATGTATATCTTTTAACTTTTGTTTGCTACTTACTGTAGAAACACACTCTATTCCATTGAACTGCAATAAGAACAGAGAGTTTTACATTTTACGTTGAAGGATTAACCAAGTGGACTATGTTCGTAGGTCTCGTGGTTGTTTGGCGGTTTACGGGAGACAACAACGAAGATACAGGTTCAGATACTGGATGAATGTCAATATGACAACATCTAATTGTTCATTCTAAGCTAATAGGCATCACAGACTCTGAGCACAAGAAAATGTCACAGCACACAGTCACAGTAATGCAGCAGGCATTGTTCTGATTCTTTTCTATATGAGAAGAGGCTCTTGTCTGCATAAGAAAATTATAGTTTGATGACTTACCCCCGCAGAACATGGATCACCTGAACACTGAAAATATGATTACGCGTTGAAATACAATATGTAAAAAAACCTTGTCCTATTCGAAAGGGGCACATAGGTACTGCAATAACATTACCGAAAAGTGATAAAAAATCTTATTATTATTGAAAATAAAAAGTTATTACTATTTAAAATTCACATTATTAGTACCACAATTACCCCAAATCCAGGTATATCTGTATCTTTATATATTACTTTATTTTTTTTATTATTCTACATGTTGTATAAATCAAAAGCGTGCTACATAGAGTTGCCCCATTCTGTTAGAGTCGACGTACCTGTACACAAATGTACGAAACAAATGTACGAAACATGGATCGCTTGTAGCAAGAGACTAATGAAAATGTATAGATATTGAGTATCCACATAGGGACATGGCCTTAAGTTGTGCTATTAATAAAAAACGGTTGTTTTATTTTGTAAAAACTGTTTTATTTTTCTCATTTTAGTTGTTGTACCTACACCACACAAATTCGTATATCGCTACTTGCTATTTAAACAACATTTACTGGAAGTTTTATAACAACATCAACATAAAGTATACGTATATAAAGAATTAAATACGTATTATTGAAGCTTACCCAAGACACAAAAGCTACGAAAGCAATGTTAATAAAATTTATATAGCATGCTCACGCGGTGGCGTGTGCATTCTCTATCGAATAAAAAGAGAATCATGCAAATCGGTCCAGTAATCACGGAGAAATCGATGAACATACATTAAAACAAATATATTGAAGTCGGTTAACATTAACTACTCACTCTGGCGTCACAGCTACACCATATTGTCTGAAAGGGAGTAAGCAGAGATATAATATATCTATAAAAATAAACATATTATGTTTATTTTTATGTTCTGCGTCTTTTGTTTGTGAAAGCCACACGGAAATATTAAAAATGCAGTTCATTTTGACAATACCGTGTCTTCTTAGACTACTGAAATAACATCTGTGCAGAGCCGCCTCTTCTCTTTACTTAATAAAGTGACTTGCGCCTAAGGAAGTAACTGGCAACTTGTAAGAATAGCATAAAGAATAAAAGTTTCTTTATCTATAAAAAGTCAGTTTCAGCACTTCACAATTTCCAAGATTTCTTGGAATTTTCTTTAGTTCATAGTTAAAGGTCTAACGCGATAGTCATTTAGGTACATTTATAAATAACTGTTTTGGTATTAATCAAATGGGACGGGTGGTAAAAAATAGTTACAATTAACCTGTCTTCTGATTGGTCGGTACGACAGCGATTAATCGTCTGTCTTTGGAGATATTAAGGTCGTAACTCAGTTTGGTGCGCCTTCCAAAATGTTTTCGTTGAAAAGTAAGTCGTTAGCTTCAAATTGTGTTACTTAATGAAACAATATATAATACCTAGCTGCTCGCGACTTTGTTTGAATACAAACTACAACCCCTGGTTAGATGTGGAGTCCCCGGTCAGATGATATTTCTAGATATAACCAATTCGATTGGACTCGAGCCTACCTGCTCGTCCAATTTCCTGAATGCAGCTGCGTATTATCATAGCCTACCCACATACCTATCTGCGCTAATAATAACAATATGTAGGAACACACTCAGAGAGTACGAGATGAGGTTTCTTTTGATTGTTAGTGTGGCGGCATCTAATAAAGCCACGTAAAAACTATGCATTGCATTTGACGTTGCGAAAATCCTTAATCGCGCAAGCAAAGTTAACTGCGCGATTAACACAAATTAAGCAATGCTATTATTCTGTGCAGGATTTCTTAAGTGATAATTTTTTGTAACATCTTTAGTTTGTATCACATTTGCATGCTATATTGAGGCAGAATGTACTCGGATCCTATTATATCATTTAACAACTTATTTGTATGTACCTACATTCTAAGCAAATAAAGACCTATTCTATTCTATTCTATTCTATTCTAACATAAATAATTTGAACTTTAATTCGTTTGCATCCTCTTAAGGGGTCATTGTACTCGTCATTATGAACAACTTTCATTATGGGGCCAAACCTGAAATCGCGAAAAAAAAATCAGCTGTTCCCTACATTATAACGACCTATGCCAACTTATATGTATGGAACAGCAGATTTTTTTCTAGAATTAAATTTCACATTGTATACAGAGGGTGGCAGGGACATCGACGCGAAGCCGGTTACCATAGATTCAGTACATGATTCTGAGCCCCCCCGACGTTGAAATTTTTCGTCGGTTATTTAAAAAAAAAACAGCTGCTCCATACATTTTGACCGCGTAGGTATTGCACTTTTCTATGAAACAGCCGATTTTTTTTAAATTTTCAACTCAGGGGGGTTCAGAATCATGTACTGACCCCATGGTAACCGACTTCGCGTCGATGTACCTGACACCCTGTATAGAAACCCGACAGCAACCGCCGAGCCGTAGCCCACCAGACGCAACGTCGTCTGGTTGGAGGATTCTCCTTTTTTTATGAAGGATGAGCTTTTAAAAGGAAAATAACTGCATGGCTTATTACATTAGATTATACACAAATTGAAGATCTTTTCAAAACTATTTCTTGACACAAAATTCGCTTTGCAACGCATATTCAAGCATCCCAAACCACACACACACACTCACTACACAATCACACACACTCACCCCACACGCTTTCATATACATTCACATACATCCTCCCTTGCATGTAGGTTCTTAATAAATTACCTCATTTCACGATTTCTATAAACCAAGCTAAATGAGCAGTATTGCAATATGGGATATTATGTGGGAGATTTTTATGTAAATATGATATAGGAACCCGATAGTCTCCAGTGCAACAAAAATAATGTACAACTTTGATTAGGGGGCCTGGTGACCTGACATACAGGTTTTTGTAAAAAACTTAGTTTAGGCACCAGTCTTCCACAAATTAATTATGAAATTGTGTCTGAAGACATATATTACTATCTCTGTAATTTGTGGTAAGAAAATAAATAAATAATTATTATTATTACTTTCCGCCCTGTTCCTCATACCTCCATAGTAGGTAGATCATCTCCTGCCTAGCCTTTTCCCAATTATATCGGGGTCAGCTATATAGCTGGAATATTCCTATGTTGCAGTTCTTCAACAAATAAATTAATAATAATCAGTGGTTACCTTGGTGTGCACGAGAAACGCAATCAGCCAGCAGCCAATCGTTCGAGACATAGTGAAGATCACGCGCACGCGCACATTTCACGGTGCTAACCTGGTTATGAGAATCATTCACGGCTGGCGTACTATTCATTAGTTCATGATACGGTGGTCATAATTAACCGGTTAACCCGATAGTTAGCCTTGCATCAACTGTGATGCAAGGCTAACTTTCGGGTATCGGCTGTGGGATGTTCAGACTTCCGGGATAAAAACTCTAAGGATCAAACTCAAACTCAAACTCAAAGCATTTATTTCAATTAAACCATTTACAGGCACTTTTGAATTGTCAAATAGTGTGAGGGTTCTAGTTCAGGTTCGGATTCTCACACTATTTATGCACTGGATTGGAGGGCACTATTACTAGGTTCGCTGAATAAAAACTCTCGGTTCACTTGTCGAATATTATTTACTGTTCCTTACGAGGTCTCGATACAAACTGAATGATAACTAACTAACAAACTGAATTGGAATACTGGAATAACATTTTAAACTAATACAAGCGCCTATGCTTATAGTAATCTACATAGGCGCAAGTAGCGGCGGCAGCGATTAATACTTAAAATAAATCAACCAATGAAAAAATTAGAAATAAACTGGTGATCGTACGCAATCCTAGGTCCACCAATCAGAGCGAGGCAGTGGCGTGTCAATGTCGGACAAGTCCGTACAGGTTCGTTCAAGTTCCTACAAGTTCGGACAGGCTCCGACAAGCTCGGTCAGGCTCAAACTCGCTCTCGATTTGACCTAGAATCACGTACGATCATGACGGAGTTCTTATAACTAAATAATTATTTTTATAACATTGTTCTTGATTGATTTCGATTACATTGGTCTTATCTACTATGTTATTACTAGGCGTCCTGCACATTCCTCCCGCCGTGCGTCGTCCGCTGCTGACGTCGCAGTTGTAGAAGCCGGTGCAGGTTCGCCGTGGTCGATTGATAGCACCACTATCTTTTTCACTGGACGTCTCAGGATACCTCCTTTCGTGATCACGTCCACTGTGCGGACTACTCCATCTGGGCCAGGGAATGTAGCGCTGATGCGTCCTCTGACCCACATGTTTCTTGGGAGGTTACCATCTACGATGAACACTAGATCGCCTATATTGGGGATCACGCCTTTAGTGTGTGGTTCTCTACGGTTCCGTAGTTCTGGGAGATATTCTTTCAGCCATCGGGCCCAGAATATATCGGCAAGCCTCTGGGCTGCACGCCAACTGGCTCGTAGACGTAAGTCGCTGTCGTCGAATTCTCCTGGTGCCGCGATGCGACCTGGACCGCCCAAAATGAAATGATTGGGTGTCAATGCTTCAGGATCCTCGTGGTTCACGGACACGTGCGTCAGTGGCCGGCTGTTGACAGTGTGTTCGGCCTCGATGAGTAGTGTGTTAAGCACTTCTTCGCTCGGGAATCGCTCGTTCAACGTGGCAGCTAGCGCTGTCTTCACAGACCTCACCATGCGCTCCCAGGCACCTCCCATGAATGGTGCTCCGGGTGGGATGAAACGCCAGTCGATCATCTTCTTCGAAGCTTCTTCGGCCGTAGCCGCGAAGATGGCTGTGCGTAGCTCCTTTTCAGCACCGTGAAAGTTCGTTCCGTTATCAGACCATAGCTGTGTTGGACATCCTCGGCGTGCTATCATGCGTCGTAGTGCCATGATTGCCGAATCTGTGTTGAGCGATGCCACAAGTTCAAGGTGGATGGCTCGCGTCGTCAGGCACGTGAATAAAGCGACGTACCTCTTCTGATGACTACGTCCCACTGTAATGGTCAGGGGTCCGAAGTAGTCCAACCCGGGGTAAATGGTCTCTGGTGGTGTGCTAGGCGACAGGAAGGGAGATTCCCCGTCATCGGCTGAGGTGGAGAGGCTGCCTTTATACGACATCGCAGGCATTTGCTTATGATGTTCTTGACTGTTGGTCGTAGACGGAGGACCCAATGTTGCTGGCGACACTCGTTGACTATGGTCTCGGTGCCCGCGTGATGTAATTTGCGGTGGACGTGTTCGATCCACAATCGTGTCGCAATATGATCTCCATCTAGTATCATCGGTTTCTTCAGTCGTTCGGTGATGTCTGTCATAACGGTTATTCTGCTCTTCAGGCGAATCTCTCCCTCTGTGAATTCTATGCACAGTGCGTGCAGACGACTGTTTCGTGATATGGGCTTCTTGTTGGTCAGAGCTTCTATCTCTTCCTGGAAGGATTGTTCTTGTGAAGCTCGCAGGATCAGACTTTCGGCGTGGCGTAGGTGCTCACCGGTGAGAGGCAGGTGATTGTTCGTGACCTCTCGCTTCTCTCTTGGTTTGACTGACACCGTCTGCTTACTTTTTCTCCAATCAGGGTCGTTGCTGCTGTTCTTCTTAGTTCTTTTGTAGTTAATATTCTGCCCTGATTGGCGACAGAGATGCAGGAACTGTAGAACTCGTGCTGTGGCTCGTAGGTATCTCTCCCAACGTGAGAATCTGTTGGCGTTTGGTATAGCTTCGCTGATCTGTACGCTCTTGTCTCTGATGCTACAGGTTCTTTCTTCCCCCGTGATTATGAGAGGGTTCTTCTCATCAGCTGGCCATGTTTCTGGAGGTCCACGTAGGAATTCTGGGCCGTTGAACCAGCGATGATTTTGATCATAGTGTTCTGGCACGTCTCTTGTAGCGTCGTCTGCTGGGTTCAATTTGGTCGGGACCCAGCGCCATTCATTGGTGGAGCTGTGTTCTTCAATTGCTGCAATGCGGTGGGCGACGTATGGTTTATATGATCTGGACCCCGTTCTGATCCATGACAGCGTAGTTCTGCTGTCGGTCCAGAACGTGGTCGACTCTGGTGTTCGTTCATGTTCTTCCTTAACCGCTGTCGCCATGCGTGCGCCAAGTACTGCTGCTTGCAGCTCTAATCGTGGGATTGACGTTAGTTTCAATGGTGTCACCTTGGCTTTGGCTGTGATCAAGCAGACGTAGACTCTTCCGTCCCTGGTGACTGTTCGCCAGTATAATGTTGTTGCGTATGCAGATTCGCTTGCGTCGGTGAATATATGTATCTGTAGTGATTCCGTAGCGCTGAAGCCTGGATAGGTTCGTGGAATGGAGATATGTTCTAGTGCTCTGAGATGAGTCAGCCATTTCCTCCAGCTTGCAGCTAGGTCACTATCTAGGGCTTCGTCCCATGCTGTTCCACGACGCCAAACTTCCTGTAGTATCTGCTTGGCTCTGATGGTCACCGGCGATACAAGTCCCAATGGGTCAAATAGGGACATAACTATCCGAAGAGCTTCTCTTTTCGTAGGCGTGTCGTTCTGTAGGATGTTCTGAGGTATGCGTATCAGATTCAGGTTGAAGGTAAGCGAGTCTTCTGTTGGCCTCCATATCAGACCGAGGACTCGCTCTGTCTGGATGTTGTCTTCCAGATTGATTCTGTCTTCGGTCTTGGTTACTTCCCCTAATGCTTCAAGAAGGTGAATAGAGTTCGATGACCATTTCTTGAGTTCGAAGTGCGCTTCTCTGTGAATGTTACGCACTGCTTGTGAGACTCTTACTGCTTCTTCTAATGTGTCGAAGCTGTTCAAATAGTCATCCATGTAATGCTTTCTTTTGATAGCTTCGACTGCCTCTGGATATTCATGTTGAAATCTTTCGGCGTTCGTGTTCTTCACATATATGGCTATGGCTGGTGAGCAGGAAGCTCCGAAGATTAGAGACTTCATGCGGTATTGTTCAGGCGGCTGGTTGTCTCTTCGGTCTCCTCGCCATAAGTAACGGAGAGTGTCCCGATCTTCGGGTCGAAGTTCTATTTGTAAGAACATTTCAGTGATGTCGGCGGTCACGGCGATTGAATGTTGCCGGAAGCGCATGATCACTCCTGGTAATGATTGTAGAAGGTCTGGACCAGTGAGTATTTGATCATTTAGAGAGACCCCTCGGGTCTTGGCTGCAGCGTCACAGACAATCCTCAATTTGTCCGGTTTCATCGGGTTGTAAACTGCGAAGTGAGGTAAGTACCAGGTTCTGTGTTTCAAAGTGGTCGTTGGAGCTGGTTCGGCGTATCCCTTTGATACTAGTGCTTCCATTTGTTCAGAGTACTTCCTCTTTAGTTCTGGATCTTTATCAATTTTCTTTTCAACACTGATGAGTCTGTTCAAAGCGCTGTCGTAGTTGTCTGGCATCTTTATGTTTTCATCTCGCCATAATAGAGCGGTTTGATACCGTCCTTCTGCGGTTCTCTTCGTGTGCTGCTGCAGGATACGAAGTGCCTTCTCATCAGGATCGTTGATGGGTTTCTTTGGATTGATTTGCATATTGTCCATTGTGATGTGTTCTTTCACCAGTTCATGAAGGTCGTCGTCTATGTTAGCATGTCTGATGAAGTTCACTCTGTGGCCAAGTGCTCGTGTGTGGCTGCCGTGTAGGACCCAACCGAGTGGCGTTAGTGATGCCACTGGTTGGTTCTTCTTTCCTGTTTTGGTTTCTATAGTAATGAGGAGATCCCAGTTGTCTTGGCCGATCAGTAGTCTGGGTCTTGCATCTTCAGTTACTATGTCTATGTCTCGAAGATGTTCACAGTACCTGATTGCTTCTCCAGGTATCCTCTGTGCAGCCAACTCTAGCTGCTTGACTGTTCTTGCTTGTAACTTGCGTTCAGGTGTGTGAAGTCCTTTGATGAAGAAATTCACTCGTCGAGATGTTATGTCGATCGTAGGTTCGCCGTCGAAAGCTGCTATACGTAGTGGTTCACAAGATCCTTCTGCTCCGATTTGATTGGCTAGGCTCTCGTCGATAATGGTTACCGTAGAGCCGTCATCTAGGAGTGCGTAGGTATCTACAGCTCCCGCCGGTCCAGAAAGTTGCACAGGTATTATTTTGAGAAACGATACCTTAGGTGTCCATGCTGAATGGATCTTCTCTTGTTCTTCTTTGGGGCATTCAGGTTCTACTTTCTTCTTGTTCACTGCACTATTGGCGTGTAACATCTTATGATGGAAATGTACACAGTCGTTTATTTCGCACTTCTTTGGTTTACAGCTGTGTTGCTTTGTTCGGTATTTGAGGCAACGAAAACACAAGCGATGCTTCTTGGCTATATCCCATCTAGCATCAGTAGCCGCTTTCTTGAATTGTTCACATTCCATGGTGCTGTGCCCCTGACGTTCACATAAACTACACTTTGGTTTGTTCATTTCTTGTGTAGTATGTACTCGTTGCTGGCGTCGCTGCGTGTTCTGAGAGGTTTGTGGTGTTGCAGCGATGTTTTCAGGCAGGGCATACGGGCTGCATATTTCAGCTTCAATCTTGATGAATCGGGTGAACTTCATAAGATCAGGTTCTGTTCTGGGCTGCATTGCTGAGAATTGGTACCACTGCCTCTTCAAGGTTGGCGTGAGCTTCTCAACAATAGCTTTCGTTACTTCTGGATTGAAGAGATAATGTCCACAGTTGAGTGCTTGTAGAGTTCCAACTATGCTTTCAACTTTGGTGGCGAATGTACAAACTTCACGCGGAGATTCAGTGAGGCGTGGCAGAGTTCGTAGGCGCTCTATTTCAGCCATTGCGATTGAGTCCGACCGTCCGAAGCGTAGTTCGAGTGATTTCATAACTTCATTAGGGTCGGCGTTCACTATTAATAGACCCTGTACAGCTTCCTTGGCTAGACCTCGAAGGCTTCTTCTAAGTCTAGACATGTTCTCCAATGCTGATAGTCGGTGTGCCGTCTCACAGTAGGCGGCGCGGAACGTGAGCCAATCTTGATGTGCTCCGTTGAAGCAGGGTAGATCGGTATGTCGTATTGGCTGCTGGTAATGCGAGGCTTGCACAGCGTGCGTGATCGCAGCAGCAAGTTCTTTCATGTCCGCTCTTGGTTCTTGAACAGCCAGTGTTGTAGGCTGTTGCACGACGTGCGCTGATGGCATAGACTGCGGCACCCGGGTCTCGGTGGCATACCTTGGATTGTAGCTGTGATGTGGTGCCGTAGTGTAGATCGGTTGCCATGATGTGTTCGTTGTCGCGTACGTCGAGTTCTGTGGCCAGGGTGCGACGGGTTCAGTCGGCACTGGCATTGATTGCGGCTTAGCAGGCACGTTCTGTTGCCAGGCGGCGATTACTGGCGGCGGGTTCAGGTGCCGTTGTTCTGTCGCAGGGTTCGGCTGCCAGGAGGCGGCGGTGCTCACTGGCAGCGTGTTCGAATGCGGCTGTTCTGTCGCGAAGTTCGGTCGCCAGGAGGCGGCGGTGCTCACTGGCGGCATGTTCAGGTGCGGCTGTTCTGTCGCAAAGTTCGGCTGCCAGGAGGCGGCGGTGCTCACTGGCGGCATGTTCGGGTGCGGCTGTTCTGTCGCAAAGTTCGGCTGCCAGGAGGCGGCGGTGCTCACTGGCGGCATGTTCAGGTGTTCAGGCGGTGGGTGCATGGAGCTGACTCCCGCCGGTAAGGTCGCCGGGATGGTCCAGGACACGGCTGCGGTCACTGGAACTGTACGTTCGGTCGGCGACTTTACTTCGGATTGATGTGGTCGGTCGGCGATAGCGAGTACTTGAGTTGATTGTAGCCAAGTAGTCACTCGTTGATCATTTCCAGTCTCAGAGGCGACTGAGCATGAGTCATCATCCGTAGATTCAGTTTCGACTTCGGCGAGGCGCACGGTTGCTAATTCTACTAACCTTTGTGCTAGCTCCGCTTTGGCCTTGGCTATGCGACGCGCTTTCGACACTTTTTCACTCTTCTGCGACGTAGGTTTGCTGCGGCGACCACTTTCTTTGTGTTCAGGTTCGGTTCCTTGTTGTGTGGCGGCAACTTTGACCGTGGATTCGGTCGCAGTGGGTGCTTCTGACGTATCAGCTGTCGTTCTCGTAGCCTCCGTACTGACCGTCTCAGTCGTAGTTTCTGTAGCGGTCTCAGTAGCGGTTTCAGTCGCGGTTTCAGTAGCAGTTTCAGTCGTGGTCGACGGCTGTCTGCCTCTTTTACCCGTAGATCTCGTAACTGGCATTGTTCTTGAGTCCAAATAATATTTCTTCAAGAAGTTCGGTAGAGTTTAAACTCAATAGTGTTTTCCTCAGATCCGGCTAACGAAGGACCAAACAATGTGAGGGTTCTAGTTCAGGTTCGGATTCTCACACTATTTATGCACTGGATTGGAGGGCACTATTACTAGGTTCGCTGAATAAAAACTCTCGGTTCACTTGTCGAATATTATTTACTGTTCCTTACGAGGTCTCGATACAAACTGAATGATAACTAACTAACAAACTGAATTGGAATACTGGAATAACATTTTAAACTAATACAAGCGCCTATGCTTATAGTAATCTACATAGGCGCAAGTAGCGGCGGCAGCGATTAATACTTAAAATAAATCAACCAATGAAAAAATTAGAAATAAACTGGTGATCGTACGCAATCCTAGGTCCACCAATCAGAGCGAGGCAGTGGCGTGTCAATGTCGGACAAGTCCGTACAGGTTCGTTCAAGTTCCTACAAGTTCGGACAGGCTCCGACAAGCTCGGTCAGGCTCAAACTCGCTCTCGATTTGACCTAGAATCACGTACGATCATGACGGAGTTCTTATAACTAAATAATTATGTTTATAACATTGTTCTTGATTGATTTCGATTACATTGGTCTTATCTACTATGTTATTACTAGGCGTCCTGCACAAATAGTCGGTCAGTTAGTCAGAAAGTTGAAGCTAGTTGCCCAGTTCCAAAACGTAGATCTTCATGGAGAAGAACGGGCAAGAAACTCCAAGGACACTCTTTTAAATATAGAAAATTACACAATCCTGGGTACATTATTCTTGTTGCTTCTATATGTGAGAACAATGTACAATAAAAAAATTAAAACAATTCAAAATATAACATTAAAAATAAGCCCTGGCAGATAAGAGATGACCAGTCACAACTGACGGCGCCCGTTCACGAACATGACGCGTGGATCAGCACCATCCAGCTCAACCATTTTGTAGGGAACCGAATGATCCAACACACTCGCCACCATCAGCGAGACATTTAAGTGGGCATGACAAACTCTCAACTGCCGTGCTCTTTCAAGTCAACAAACATTTTAATAACATAAAATACGGCTCCATGGTACTCACATTCACAAAAATTGAAAAAATGCTTCTAAATTATACAAAACTATAGTATGCAATGTATTTGAGAGATTAATAGAATGATACTACCAAAGAGAAAGAAAATCATTATCCATTGGAACATTCAACAATTAAACTTGTTTCAATAAAAAATAAACATTAAGTTCGTAATGTCAGAAAAATAAAAATACAAATACAAAAAATACAAAATACAAAATACAAAAATATTTATTTATGCTTCAGATTTACAAAAAGGGTCATTTGTGTTTGGAGCCTCCTTTTAAGCAAATAATGCCTGTGTTAGGAGGTTCCGCTCTTCCATAATAAAGCATAGTTAACTAAACAACATTTAACAGTGCTTCTTCTGCTTTAAAAGTAATTTAAGGTAAGTAATTTAATAATAAGTAAAAGCTTTTAAAAAGAATAGTGTGTGTATGTGTATTATGTGCAGTATGATGAATGTGGATGTGTGTGTGTGTGTGTGTGTAGGTGCGTGTATGTATGTTTGCGTGTGTATGTCTGTGTTTTATTGGTGCTATATTATATATTCCATGAGTGCCTCAGTTTCGTCGTATGTAAGTGATTTTATCCATTTTGTTACAGTTTTCCTACATTCGAAAATCGTTTTTGTGTATATACTTAATTTTTTGTTTATTTTGTTGTATAGGTTAGCTGATTGCTTTTTGAGTTGCCTACTTGCGAATATAGTTTTAGTGTGAGGTGTGATTGCAACAATGTCTTTCCTTCTTTTTGTTAGGTTAGATGATTCTAATGGAAGCTCTTTGTGTTTTTTTACAATGGTTTGAGTTATATATAGTTTTCTCACCGAAAGTAAGTCACTGGTTTTATAGAGGCCAGCAGTCGGATATCTTCTGTTTAAAAAATACATTATTTTAATTAGTGCGCGTTGAGCTCTCTCAAGATTTATGAAGTAGGTTTTTGCTGCTCCTCCCCATACAGGTATACAGTATGTCAGTACTGACTGTACCAGAGCTACGTAAATCTCAACCAGAATATTCCTAGGAGGTTTATTGTCAATAGAAATTCCCTTAGGAACTACATGTCTTATTGTTCTAAAAATCCAGCTCAATCTCCTGATCCTATTTGCTACCTGCTCGAGATGAGGGTACCAACTCAAGCGCTGGTCAACTATCACACCTAGGTATTTAGTTTGTGTAACTTGTTTTATACAAGTGCAGCTACATTGTGTGTTCCTTGTATAACCGCAAACATGTATTTTAATATCAAGGTCGTCAGTCTGTTTGGTAGTTTGATATATACTAAAACACATATAAACGGTTTTGGATACATTTAGAGTTAGCATATTACTGTTAAGCCAGGTAGCTATTTGAGCCAAACCCTTTTCAGCGGTAATTTTTACATCATCCCAGGACTTACCAGAGAAGACGACAGCTGTATCATCAGTGTAAGAAATGACTTGTGCATTGTTAATATTCATATTACATAAATCATTAACGTAGATTAAGAATAACGTAGGGCCAAGTACACTACCTTGCGGCACGCCGTACGTTACCTCTGTAGTTTCGCTAATAATATCTCCGACCTTGACCCTTTGTTTTCTAGACGAAAGATAATCTTCCAGCAATTTCAACGAAACTTCTCTAATTCCAACATTTTCCAATTTGCTCACAAGGATGGGGACAGAGACGGTGTCAAAGGCCTTTTTGAGGTCTAAAAATGCCGTCAGACATTTGTTTCCTGAGTCAAGGTGTTTCGTTACTAGAGAACTCAAGGCTGTTACGGCGTCCTCTGTAGATATATTTCGCCTAAAGCCAAATTGCGAGTGTGATAGAATATTAAATTTGGTTAGATATTGAATTAGTCTATTGTTCAGTAATTTTTCAAATATTTTTGACACAGCAGGTAGGACGGATATTGGCCTATAGTTATTGACGTCTTCCCTGTCCCCTCCCTTGTGAATTGGAGTAATGACAGATTGTTTCAAGGCAAGGGGGAAGATTCCTTTTTTAAAGGAGAGGTTTACAAGATGTGTTAAAATGGGCACTATTTCCTTTCGACTGTATTTTAAGAACCTTGTTGGTATGTTGTCCCAACCAGGGGCACTATCAGTCTTTAGGCTCATTAGAATGCGGTTCACTTCATCTATATCAGTGTCTAGAAGCACGAATGAGTTACACTGCGTATGGGTTTTTGAATGCTGAGAATTACGATTATATGTACTAGGTTGTATTTGATTAGCAAGTTGTTTACCGACGTTAGCAAAGTGGTTATTAATAAAGTTTACAGAATGAAGAGAGGAGGACTTGATGTTAAGAAGTTCTGTATTATGATTTTTAGGGTTATTCGTGTAGGTTATATTTTTAATATTTTTCCAGAGAAGCTTACTATTTGGTAGTGATTTTACGAGTAGCTCTCTCTCATATTTACGTTTCAGTTTTTTTATCAAATTGTTGCAGTAATTCCTATACCTAATATATGTTATTCTAAGGGTATCATTAAATGGGTCTAGTTTGTTTTGTTTCTGTAATTTATTTCGGTTTCTTATACATCGCAATATTCCTTTCGTAATCCACGGTTTAATTATCGATTTATTATTTGGGATTTTGCGGATAGTGGTACTAAATTTTAAAGAGTCAGTTAGTTTTTCTATAAGAAGGTCAGTTAGTAGATTTGGGTCGCTGCAGAACAATAATTCAGCTAGATTTTGTTCCTGTAGATATTTCAATGCTTTTTCGTAGTCTATAATGGTAGTAGTTTTTTTAGGAGTACTGTTATTTTTTAATTTAGATAATGATAAAAATGTAGTATAGTGGTCTGTGATAGAGGTATGTAGGATAGCAATAAACGCGGAAACCTTTTTCTTATTTGTTTTTAACATGAGGTGATCCAAACAATTCCTTTCACGAGTTGGTAGTGTGTGTCCTGGAAGTATACCGTACAGTGATAACATATCCAAATAACTATTTCTATTTTTTTGCTCATGTGATGATTCAGTTTCTCGAGTTATAATGTTGATGTTTATGTCCCCTGTTATAGTTATGTTTTTATGCGTATTTAAATTGTGTAAATGGGTGCTGAGGGAGTTTACGAAACTGTCAATGTTTGTGTTTGAGGGCGAGCGATAAATACATAAGATAGTGTTATTAAGTAAGTTTACCTGTAGACAGGAAGCTTGGGAAATTTCAGGCTCCTTAACTTTGTGTTTTAGGGATTGTTTTATATATACCACAACCCCATCGTTTTGATTGATCTGTCGTGTTGTAGAGTACGATAAATAATTAGTCAGTTGGGGTATAGGTTTGCTAGTGGTCAATCTGCATTCCGATAAGACTATAACGTCAGCTTCGAATTTAAGAGTAGACAAGTTAAGTACAAAGTCATCAAAATTGCAATAGATGCTTCTTATGTTTTGGGAGATTATAGTAAGGTCACTTTTGTTGATATTGACGTGGTTGCATAATTCTGAGCTATCGCATGCAACCGTACGGGCAATTTCCATAGTATCTATATCTGTAACAGTAGATAATGTGTCAGTCATTGAGATGTGTAGCGGCGTTGAATAGATGTCATATTTAGAAACGTGTTTTGGATGTGTAAGGTAGGTTGTTGGTAGTTTGCGTGTACGTGTATAGTTAACCGCCATGTATTTTGCGTGGATTTTCGTTTGGGGATCATGGATAAATATAAATATATATTAATATAAGTGGAAGTGTATGTTAGGTGTATAGTGTGTTGTATAGTGTGTTTTTGTAAGTATGTGATTGAGTTAAATGTGTAAGGTAGTATGATAGTGTGTGTGCAAGATAGTGTGTGCGTTTTGTGTATAACAAAGCAACTTAATTCTAAACGTAAATTAATATAAGTACTAGGTAAGTATATCTCAATTCTTACAAAACATACATAATAACAAGACTTTACGTAGTCAATTAATAGTGGTATTTCATGTAACTTTCGCAAATATCGTGCACTAATGTGATAGATGGCTAGTCATTCTTTTGTTAATAGGTGATGTATTTGCGCCTCAGATGTAATTGGTATGGTTTTGGCATGCTCATCTTTTTTTATGAACACTTTACCGTACGTAGTCCAACAAAACTTGTAAGCTCCCGATCGGGCTAAGTCTCGGGCAAGAAAGTGAAGTCGTGATCCTTTTGGGGTTAAATGTTCCGATAAGAAGATAGGGGTGTCTTCCTGCGTTTTGAAGCCCAGGTGTTTACAGCATAGCCTAGTTTGGTTCTTTATATTATAGGCTTTCCCCATCTTTAGAATTTCTGACCTCAAAAGAGTGGAGCCCGTTTCCACGATGATAGGGGTGTTTTGCTTATCAGCTTCCTTGCCACGCACCCTATAAATATCCTTTATGTCGTACTTAGTAATGTTACAGGTTAAGGTATGAGAAAGGCTTAACATCATCTCAATAAGATCTTCTTTGGTCTCACTGGGTTTCTTTGGCACATTCTTGACTACAAAATTGGTTTTTCGTCCTCCCATTTGCAGGTCTTCAATTTTATTTTCAAGCAGAACTATTTGCTTCTTATCTTCTTTGGCCTGGTTTTCCAGCAGTTGGATTTTATTATTATGGAACTCATTTTGTGCAGTTAGGTGAGCTATCGAGCCTTCTATGTTATGGTTCGATTGTCGTATTTCTTTTAGGGTTGAGGTAATTTTTTGTATCTCTTCTCCCTGTTTATCGGAAAAAAACGTCATCATTTGTCTGATTTCGTGCTTGAATTCCTCTAATTGCTTGCAGAGCAAGTCATCCATATCCCCCCTACTTGGCTTATTGCGCTGAGATACGTAATTCGGCGGGGTATGCAAGTCTGTGTCCATGAGACTGTCATCCGTTTCAGAATGTGATTTATCCTTAGGACCTTCCATTATTCAGTACCTTTAACACTATTAATAGTGTTCCCGACAGTTTGCAGTATTGGTAATTAAATATGTTTATAAATACCTCGATATCTTTGTACAAGCGAGTCGTCGTTGTAGGAACTTCGTAGCGGAAACCGGTCTTGTAGAGAATGCGTGATAGCAGTATGCGCTGACGTCGGAGCGCGCGGCGTAGCGCGGTCGGTAGCAGCGGAGCGAGAGCAGGACGGCAATTATGACCACTGTTTCTTTTCCTCGCAGGGCGCGGGTGATCAGGGGCGCACCTCCGCGGCTCCTCCGTAGCGTGGTCGGTAGCAGCGGAGCGAAAGCAGGACGGCAATTATGACCACTGTTTCTTTTCCTCGCGGGGCGCGGGTGATCAGGGGCGCACCTCCGCGGCTTAGATAATCACCTTATGCTTGTAAGCGGGACAATAAGCACTTGGTTACTTAGAATTATGCACTATTATCGCGTGATGCG
This sequence comes from Agrochola circellaris, assembly GCA_914767755.1. Taxonomy (NCBI): domain Eukaryota; kingdom Metazoa; phylum Arthropoda; class Insecta; order Lepidoptera; family Noctuidae; genus Agrochola; species Agrochola circellaris. The sequence continues at coordinate 20,905,479 of OU611843.1, read as the reverse complement.
TGAAACTTTTATTTTAGAATAACTAGTAACACGTCTGTTCTTGGTGCAAGTTTGGACGAAAAAGGGGACTAACTCTTCCAAACATTAAATTTTTTAACTAGTGAGCCCAAGTGGCTGTGGAGCAGGACCAGCATTAAGCCAAGCATTTTTATCATCGATATAATCATCATGGATAAAAAGTATCCCACGAGAAGCTTGCGAAGCTGCGAGTAAATACTGGTAATATTTTAAATGCGAAAGTTACTTTGTCTTCTTTCACGCCTTAATTACGGAACCGATAGTTACGAAATTAAGGCGAGATTTAGCCTGGATCCTGAAGGAGGACATAAACTACTTTTATCCTGGATATTGGTATATACAAGGTCTCATTAAAAATAGATGGACGAATTTTAAAACAGCGGTCATTCAGTACGTCTTACCAAAGACATACAAGCAAAAAAAACACTGATTAAAGTCATTTATTTTGACCTAAAATAATATATGGCATTGGGTAACCAACATTTTTAGTGTATTTTCGTTAGCTGATTAATTTTTCTTGTAAGTATCTAATGCGTTTTTCTAATTATTTTTTTTACCATTATCCTTATTTTGGTGGTCTGAATGATTTCTCAAAGTTTGTCCATCTATTTTAATGGGACCTTATACAGGGTGATTGGAAGATGGGTGCAAAGCTTTAAGGCGAAGATAGTACAGACAATTTAGAACCATTTAAGCCATGGTTGTCTTAGACGAAGTCTTACCAATTTTTTTTTTTTTAATAAGGTTTAAAAGACGTATTGTACAATTTTTTTATTTTTTCTGAGCTTTAAATGTCAGTAAAAAAAATGTCTAATGACACAGAAGTCTAAAACATGTTTTGCTTGATTGCTTACACATTACTTTAATTAAATAAATAAAAAATGAATTCATTTATCATTCAATTTGGCCATAATTATGCAGTTTACATAAAATTTTGAGAATTTCCGAAAAAAAACTTAAAAATTTGGTTAAAAATATTTGGTAAGACTTCGTCTAATACAACCATGGCTTAAATGGTTCTAAATTGTCTGTACTATCTTCGCCTTAAAGCTTTGCACCCATCTTCCAATCACCCTGTATATTTTTTATCAAATACAAAATATCAAAATCTAGTAGAATATGATGTTATTTAATGCTTGATACAGGTCAGGACCTTGATATTATAGCTGGATGCGAGAAGCCTATGTCCACTGTCCAGCAGTGAGCCATCTTCAACTGAATGGTAATGATGATGATGGCAGGCAGCTAATAAAATTAATAAAAAAAAAAGCCGTTTATTTCCTGCAAACTATACATTATCTTAATACGGGTACTTTGTTTTAATGTTAGTATTGTTTCTGTTTTTTTTTTTTTAGTTTGTTTGTGTTTAACAAAATGGTATGTTATTAATATTGTTAGTTTGGTTAGTATTTAGTCCAGTATCTTAATCTACTAGACCCCTGTGCGGGTAAAGGCCTCCTCCAGAGATGCCCGTGTTTCTCTGTCTTGTGCTACTTTGGTCAATGCGCAGCCTTTTTTCACTTCATCTTCCCAGCGTGTCCATGGTCTCCCCCTACTGCGTTGACCTAGTGGACCGCTCCCCGTGTCGTTCTAACAATCCATCTTCCAAGACGACTGGTCATACTCTTCCGCGGTTACAAAATATAAAGTTGGATCTACAACATTATGAAAATCTTTGTTATTTTAACATTATAACCAACTGGCTCCTGGCCGCGACTTCGCCCGCGTCAAACTTCTTGTTTAACATTAAATATATCCTATGACACACGGCAGTACTAGCTTCCCATTTGTGAAAGAATATTCTGAATCGGATCAGTGTATTAGGTAATAATCCTACTAATATTATAAATTTGAAAGTTTGTATGTTTGTCTGTTTGGATGTTTTTTACTCAATCACGCAAAAACAGCTGAACAGATATGGATAACATTTTTAATCCCGGTAGTACATTCCCGTGGGATAATTTCCGACCGCCACGCGGGCGAAGCCGCAGTCGGAAGGTAGTATTATTATATATAGTAAAGATGTTATCTGTGACTGTTTTGTTTGTGGTAGCTTTAACCAATAATGATCGGTAAGCTTAGCTGGGTACTTATATCCTTACTGAAAACCACATTTTAGCTAAAATTATTATTTTGCAGTTTATAGGTCACAAACCCTTTATAAAGAGAACTCTGGATCGTTTTCCGCAAAATGTTAAAGTTAAATGAAGCGGAACGTAACTTGGAGAGCACCACATTTTATGGAAAATTGCTTGAATACTTCAAAGTTGGCGAGCTTATTTGAATTTGAATGTAATTGAGTTAAAAAATGGTTGTAACCAAGTTGATAAATTGAAATTAGATGAATTCGTTATATCTATATGGACCATCTAAAAATCTAAAGTATTACTAATAATAATATAATAATAATTTATTTGTCAGAATATTGTTTTACAAGGTGTCACAAATTATAATATGATGTCCATAATATTCTGCTGTTTCCAGCGTACAAATATTGAAAATAATTTAAATGATAAGGATTAGAAGACAATGTCAAAATTAAACATTAACAAATAAACAAATGTCAAGAAAAAGGGAAAAAATAATTACCGTTACATGCACGCTCAGGAGTTATTAGTAATCATAATGTCAAGAATGAAATACAATAATAAAAATAATAAAAAAGATATAATATGTACAATGTCAAATAAATAATAAAATTCTATTCAATTTGCACAAATGTCAGTAGTCATCTAATTTAAATTTAGAATCAAATCTTTCATTTAAAAACTCAGTCGTTAATTTATTATATATTTTAATTGCCATGCAGTAAACATTATTAGAAAATAGTTGAATTCTTTGTTGAGGTGCCCAAATTTTATAAGTATTTATGCTTTTTCTTACAAAAACATCATTATATACTTGAAATAAAGCTATGTTTTTACGTACAAAGATACACAGTTCAAATATATATAAAGATGGGAGTGGTAATATTTTGAGCTTTTTAAAGATTGGGACACAGCTTTGTAATGGTTGTGCTTTAGTCATTGAACGAATACATTTTTTTTGGGCCCGGAACGCTTTAATAGTATCAACAGAATTTCCCCATATAATTATGCCGTATCGAAGAATTGATGCTACGTGCTAATTGATGCGATGTACTTGGTAGTTGTATGTAGATATTTTTTATTTTTTTAAGTTTGACCTCGCTAAAGCCCGTGGTCGTTTTGGTCATCAAAACTACAGTTTATGTATTATAGACAGTTTTCTTGAACGAAGTTATTAAAAACTTTAATTTCAGAAGTCGGTGGCAAAAAACGAAAATTTAAAACCAAAGACACCGACTTCCGAAATTAAATTTATTTTTCACTTTGCAGGGTTCTTTTTTTGGAAGTCAGTTGTTTTTTTTTTGTACAAAGTTTTTATTTTTAAATTTTTAGTTGTGGTTCCTATCCCATACAAATTCGAATACCACTACCTGCTATGTAAATAGCAGTGACAGGAAGCTATCATCATATCATTGAAATATACTAAGTGGGCAAAATACGTATTATTGAAGCTTACTCAAAATCTATCCAAGCAAAGTTAATAAAATTTATATGGGACCAACTTGGGAGCATACTCTTTCATACAAAAAAAGATTTTTTTAAATCGGTTCACAATTGACGGAGAAATCGGCGGACATACATAAAAAACACACACATACGTGACGAACATATAACCTCCTCCTTTTTGGAAGTCGGTTAAAAATATAAGTCTAACTTTAAGGACAAGTAGCTTACTTCACAGTCTCACTATAGTTGTTGCGTTTTCGCTTGGCAATGGCGGTCATTGACCCACATACATTATCTAGCATTTATTTATTTAAAAAACTGTAATAAAGTCGGCTAACGACCTGAATCAATATCTATCGCGATCTTCAACATGTACCAATAACGAGAAACCATACATAGTTTATTGATTGGGTTCCTATTCCTACGGAGAGATATTAGGGAAAGGGCAATGACCGTTATTGCAATGCTAAAACGCGACAACTATGGGTACCTATTTGGTACCTATTGGGTTTCCCTGAAAATTCCTAACAGTAGGTACTTGGGTGGTACAATCCATCAAATGCCGTAGAAGACATCTTCTGTTCAACACAACACCAACCTGCAATCACAATGTCCTCTATTTATGTGAGTAATTCAGTTTCTTATGCCTGGTGGCAGACGGCAGGCAAATTGTACAGTTCCTACGTAATGATATAGTTTAGGAATAGTTCTACTGGGTTATTTGCGTCAGAGCAAATGACAGTCACAGAATTAAATAATATAGTGTGGCGGCATCTACATCGCCACATGCGAACTAAGCACACAACATCCTGACGTCACTCAAATCCTGCATCGCGCAATTAGAGTTACCGCGCGGTGGACATATTATATACAAGCTCCCGACTTCAACCTCTGGGCAGTTGCCCGCCAGACATGACACCCGTCTGATCGGAGGATCCTCCCTTTTCTATGGTGAATGAGTGAACTTTACACCCTGTTCCTCATACCCCTAAAATAGTACAAGGGTACGAGGAACTTTTGGCGCGTGGTCAATATCGAAACTAATTCCGCCATCTTCTTTTTTCAATATAACTTTTACGACAATATTTCACTAAATGTTTCATAACAACGGCCCCTGTCAATGTTATTCAAGCGCCACAAGGTCTTTGAAGCGCTCTAAATAACCTTTTTTTTTTTCTATGCTATCAACGTTTGTTTCTAGTGCAGCGATCATGAAGTTGGCAAAGCTCTGCCAGTAGGTACCTATTTTAGTAGCTACGTAAACTACTTATTGCACTAGTGGTAAAAGTAATAATATAAAAAAGAACCTGTAATGCACATGCACACAAAACGTGCCAATAGAAACATTTCCTGATGCCTAAACCGATAGATACACGGTGCCACGCCTACACGATCTAAATGTAGGAAACAGCAGTTTTTTTTTAACCGACGAACTATTTCAACTCTGGTGTGTCTAGAATCATGTAGGTACTGAATTCATGGTAACTGTTTGCGCGTCGATGTCCTTGCACCATGTATTATCAAACTTACCTCTCCTCCGTGGCCAAATCACTTGCGAAGTCTCATAGAAAATCAGCCCCCATTCGCCGCACTGTGGTTCCGGACTTACCCGGATTGTCGAATATAACTAGATACGAGATATAATCAGAGACAACATTGTTGCCGTTGTGTCCCCCGGGATTCCGACGAGTTTGTCTGATTCCACCGTCCAGCAGCCGTCATCCCGGCGACGGATAAACAGATGTCTCGTGGGATAAAACTAACGATGTAGGAAGGTAGGAGTTTTAAATTTGGTAAATAAGATCATTATGTATGTATGTATTTACTAGTAAGATACATACATAATAAACTTATTTACCAAATTTTTAAGTTACTTGGTACTAACTAAACGTAAAATAAAAACAACAATAACAAAATATCCTCCTGTAACTAAACGTAACAACAAAAATTAAGTTTATTTTTTATTTTGTACCACTCTAACATAGCTATTAAGTTTTTTGTACCTAACTAACTAACATATGGATCTTTGTTGTTTAGAAATGTAATTTAATTTATCATCTGAAGAAATTACTATAATTTTATTCAATATGCTTAATAGTAAACTAGGTACTTCATTTATTTATTTAAACTTTTCACACTCAAAAAAGTACAAAGGCGGACTTAATGCCTTAGGCATTCTATATCAGTCAACCAAGGGTGGTGGAGAGGTTAGATGGCAGTTGCTCTGTTTGAGAGGAACAAAACAAATTTTAAAATATATCATAATGCATTATAACTAAAATAATATACTTTTATACTTGTTTAACAAATACTTATAGGTTTCAGTTTAGATTGCACTGTGTAAGTAGCCATATGAATACATAGTGTTTTAACTTATCATAAGGTGTTATAAATGTGATTACATATAATAAATAAAATAAATAAAAACCGTCCGGGATGGTTACACCTAAAACCTAAATAAAGATGGTGAATGACACAATATTAAAATCTAACCCATAATGAGTGTATTAAAGTTTGCCACCAATAGAAACTATTTTAATACCAGACTAATCGAGAGGCAATGTCTCAAAACTCGGTTATGCCTCAAATCGCTTTAGTATAAATAAAGCTCATTTGCATGAAATGAATCCTATACAGCTATCGTTCCATCCGTTCTAAGACCTTACAAATCCTCGTCTTGCGATATTGGACCTTACTGCCTACAAGCCAGAATCCAAAATAACTACTGAAAAGATTAAGTTTACAAATTGAAGGATGCCACACAATGTGACGTTCTGTGTTCGTTATGTGGGTTTATATGGTTGTTACTAGTACAATACTGGTTTTATGTGACTTGGGTTTTGATTAAGTCCATTTTATGTGGCAGTGAATAAGAAAATGTAAGAAATCGCTAGTAAAAGTCAGATGATAGGATTTTTACGGTTGAGTTAGTGTTGTAGATAGCTACATTCGCATACTATTTTAGAGCTACTACATATAAGGTAGGCCATATGGGCCATATAGGCCATTACCTTGAGGGTCATGGCCTACGGGCAATGGATATGGTTTTCCAGCAGTGTGAGTGGCCTGTCTGATTCCTCCCAGTTTGGATCCGGTATGTGTCATTGTCACAGGAGGAGTGGTAGTCCTGAGTCATTGGGGCGTGTTTGCTGTCTTTCTGACGCAGTTACGACCCACTGACCGCATAATCTATGTGGGACAATAGGTAGGTATAAGTCGATTGAGTGGGAAGATTTATCAATTTTATTTAATGTAGGGAAGTTTTGGTTACTGTTTGATTTTGCTTAATCAAAGCAATACAAATAACTAAGTATAGATTGTAATACTTACCAGTAGGATCAGTTTCGTTTTGTACTTATATGTCGGTGGATTTTACTCCGTCCATCGATTTACATTGAGCATAAAGAGATCGAACACCCATTCGGCCCACTAAAAATAATAAAAGAATATATAGAATCATTATTGGGCTGTACTGGTTATTTTAGCAAATTTACCGCTCTGTACAAAAGCATGGTTGTCGCTTGCGAACGCCATGGGTTTTGCAAATGGCCGCCATGCCATCGCAATTCCCATGGTGGGGTATATGAAATTATAGGTAAGTACTACTAATATAGTAGGTTTATGAAACACACCGCAGTAATTTACTGTCTATTTTATTTATTTTCATTGTAATTATTATAACTCTCAGTATAAGTATCTTTTATTTTTTTTATATGTTACGCATAAATACAGATATATATATATTTTTATTTTATTTTAATTATTATGCATATGTACTATAATTTCAGAATTTTTGCTTACCTTGATTAATTTTATTATTCTCGCACGGGGGGACGTCATTACGTCATTCGCGAGGTCTTTGCTGAAAATCAGCGCTGTTGACAATAGGTTCGTCCGAAGTCACTGCATTCAGCTGAGCAATGACCTATTCTTGCACAGATACGACGCACAGCTTAATTGTTCTTGTTATTGTTGTTACTTGTTACACAAACTGTTATTTTTTCCACTTTGCAATCGGTATTTTGTAGGTTTGATTGTTTGTTTTCATTTTGTAAATGTCGCAACAGATTATGTAATTGTCTTTGGCCTCTGACCCTGACAGCGGGGAATAGATCAAATTTGTCAAACTTTTCTGTTGTGAATGATGGATACGAGGCTTTTGGCTCATATGTAAAGTGGTATTGTTTTTTTTTTTTTTTTTTGTAATGTGCGTTTGGTTTGTGCAGAATAAACACTTTTTCTTTCTTTCTTTCTTTCTATATGCTTAAAATTTTGTTTCCTTTTTGTATATATTTTACTTATATTTTATTAACTGAAGCGTTATTTAATTAGAAAAAAGTACATATCTGCTGTTCCCTACATTTAGATGAGATATGAGAACATAAATAAATGTAGGGAACAGCCGATTTATATTCTGCGATTTCAGGTTTGGCCCCATAGTAAAAAATATTCATAATGCTGAGTACAATAACCCCTTAAGAAGTTTTCAGTTAATGCATTTACACCTTTAGTGTACACTAGGAATAAACTTAACAAAAAAAATACGTGTGGCACTCGAGGACTGCCGCGGTAAAGCTATTGCATAGCATATATTCAAAAATAAGAAGATAATATTGTTGATTTAAAATATTTTTTTTAAAAAATACCCCTATACCCCCCCCCTAAATCGCAGAATTTACACAACCGTCAATGACGTCTGCCCTCACGCGTCTGCCCGCGTTCGGGTCGCGCACTCGGCGATCGCGCGTCATTGCCTATCCCGCCCTTCCACCCTCGTTCTGCGCGCCCGCCGTCGACTCATCGCAGGTCATTCTTATCGTTCTAACTTTTAAAATATTAGTCCAAATTACTTAGTGTAAAAGACAAATTTTATCTACATTAAATACCGAAAGCGATGAAGGTATTTATTTTGATACGAATTAACTAAATACTCTAAAATATGCAACTTAAAAAAAGTATTCAATTTAAATGTATTTATAGCTCACTATTTTGGCTATAATGGCTTCCACATAAAAGGTAGATATATGCTGTCGCGGACTTTTATTTAGAACTCTTTAAGACAAACAACCCCACAATACATTCTTTTCATGTAACTCCAGCGGTTTAGGCAGCGCACGCAAAGATAGATCTCAGAGGGCAGGATTTTTTCCGACTTACTGGATACTTATCGTTATATTATGGCTAAATCACATAAAATCTTTATAAATTGTAGCCTATGTGTTATTCTGATATATAAGCCACATTACTGTAAAGTTTCATTAAAATCCGTTCGGTAGTTTTTGCGTGAAAGAGTAACAAACATCCATCCATCCATCCTCACAAACTTTCGCGTCAGGTTTTTTTTTCGTTACGGAATTTCTACATTCGGTCGCCGCGCTCAGAGTCTCCGATAAAAGCTATGCAATAGCTTAAAAAATAAATTACAACATTTATTCAACTTTTGTTGCTGACCGTACCTACTATGGTCAGTAATTGCTTTATTCTGATCCTCTTTCTCATACCACCAATTTATTAAAAGACTCAATTGAAGGTTTGTTCTTTAATGACGTAAGGTTCGATCACGGGGAAATAAATCACGATTAATCATGATAGGTTAATAAGACAAGTACGCTGATCCACGCGAGGCATAATGGCTTTTTAATTGTTTCTGTAATTACCAGTATTCGAAGGGTTAAATGATGGTCCCTTAAGGGCTGATAAGTTCCACTAACTCTCTATTAAATTGGCTACGTTTAAACACAATCTGCTTTAAAATGTTATAACTGTTTTTTAAAGCTTTTGAGACCTGAAAATAATAATGAAATTGCAGCAATTTATTTTAGAATTTATTCAGTTTATCTTTTTATGATTATAGTTTACATTAGTGTCTTTAATATTAATTAGAACTAGTTGTTACAATGATAATTATAAAACTATTTTATTACATTTTTTATTTAGTTCTCGTTTCTATTACATTTATCTTAAAAGATATTAAAGTGTATTATTATTTTGATTATTACTTTAATTTTATGATTAATACACAATAAATAACATTAGGTGTTTTGAACAAAGAAACAGGCGAAATGTGGGTGCTCTACAGGTACACCTCTGCCCAACCCTTCGGGGCAACAAGGCGTGATGTTACGGTATGTTATTTCCATTTTCCTTCCAGTTTATTTTAGAATAGCGTCATTGGCCCTGAAACTATTGGGCACCAAGTAAATACCTAAACTAAAGACAATGTTATCTCACACATACGCACAACACGGGACAAATATTTCCAGAAATAACAATCGAAACTGACAACTTAGTACCGAACTAATTTGCCAGTTTTGTTTAAAGAACTGAATTTTAATCACAGTTATGTTTGTATAACAAAAATTGGGTCGATGGTTTAAAACTTTAAACCTTGCCAAGAGAAAAAACCTTGTTTTGTAATAATTCCGTAACTGTTTAGATAAAAACATTATCTAGAAAAATCACGGTGAAATCGTTCAAATAATTATGTTGCTGTAGGTATTGCTACAAATATCCAACTGAAAAGCTACGAGTACAATACTAACTCAAATATAAAAGTGTAATTACACCCACATAGTCGACATCGCATCGGTTCCTTGTTCAATAGTGACCGCGGTGGTATACCACTGACATTTTCGTTGGAACTCAATTAATTACGTCCACTCCGTAGAGAATACATAGTAGTTCCATACTCGTTCCCTTCATAACATAACCATAAGCAATCACACAAACATGAACCATCGATCAACTCCACCATATTATATTCTTGGGCCTCATTCCCTTGGGAAACTCGTAAATTGGAACGGTGGGTGGAAGAATGTAATAGTAGTATTTGTAATGTCGGATAATAATATTATCCGACATTACAAATACTACTACTTATATCAGAAAAGTTACATTTTTGTAACGTATACAGCAATCGGAGAATAAATTATTCAGCCTTCACTGGAGCATACAATAATATGAGTCTTTTAGATGTTTTTTTCTTCGTGTTTCGTCATATTCAATTCAATCTCAGCGGCAAAGAAGAATAATCGATATATCATGAAAGAAACGGCGCCAACTCTGCTGCAAACTAACTACAACACTCGGTTGTATAGTTTTTTAAATATTTTCTGCGAAGTGACAACCACCCAGTAACATCTCGGTATGCCTTATTACGAGTGTCGAGAAGCTGAGAGAGCTGGCTGTGAATAAATAATGGTAGGTATTAGTATCTATCTATCTATATATATATAAATTAATCCCTATTTTTCTGGTCACATCGTAACTTGAGAACGGCTGCACCAAATTGGAAAACTCTTTTTTTGTTGTATTCGTTATTCTCAGGACAAGCTTAGAATAGGTAGGTGAAGGTAGGGTAGGTAGTTACCTAACAGGAGGTAGGTAAGTATGTCGGTAGGATAAGTCGGTAGGTAAGTAGGGTAGGTATGTATGCAGGTAGGTGTAGGTAGGTAGGTCGGGTAGGAGAGGTAGATAGGTACTACCCGTGCGAACTCGGGGCGGGAAGCTAGTTTTTTTTAAATATAACACAAACAGGAGCAACACAAAAAGCGTTTTTGATTAATAAGTATTAATTAAGCTCCAGATAAAAAAATAAAAAATAATTAGCTTAATCATTAGTTCAATCTCATTACCAATGTAATGTTTATTTTAGTTATCAATCGTAACAGCTGACTGACCACTACTTGTAGCATATTTTATCAAAGAGTTAGGTGATCAGAAAACGTTTAAGTATGTAGCGCTTATAGTATTATTTTAATATTACGTATCTACAATCATTTTATCACAATATCCGCTGAAAATTGTCTTCTTACACACACGTATAGGTACGCCTCCTTAAGTAACATCACCATCTATCTTAAAATCATTATACATCAACTGACTATCATTATTATTACACAACGTCGAGGTCACACTGTTCCTATCATTGATCAGGATGCTGTTCATCTTCTTTGGAGTTTCCTGTCTCCATTTCTCACTGCAAAGACTGGTGGTCTCTGTTCCATAGTAGCTGCATCTCCTGCTCCTCCTGTCGAGGCGGTTTCTCTTGTCCTGGACCTCGGAGCGCACCCTGACGAGGTGGGTCCCGTCCGAGGTGTGGTTGACCGTGGTCTCTCGGATGCTGGAGTGCTCGCGGCACCTGCTCTTCTTCCTACCGACCTTCCCGCAGCAGAGGGTTTCTGTGAAGGCGATGCGGTATCTGTAGGGGAGATAAATAAGCCATTAAGGAACTAGTCCAGGTGAAGTTGGTGTAACTTTAAAACTTTAGTTGTTAGTTTATACAAGGTAATTGATTCCGTGCGCGTGACACTATTAAGAAGCTCTGCCAATTTTTATGGATGAAGCACGAGAAGAATTCTTTGTTTTTATAACATTAATCTTCTATATAAGCTTTGTCCTTTCAGGGAACCACATAATTATAATTCCCCCTACGTTTCCTATCACAATAATGACTTGAAAATCTTTGATAGTCGCTCAGTGTAGTTAGAAGCCCGAAAGTCTGACAACTAGTCTTGACAAGGAGTACTGGGTCGCTCAGGTCAGACAAGCAGTCGCTCCATGTAAAATACTGGTATTCAGCTGCATCCGGTTAGACTGAAGCCGGTCCCAACATAGTTGGGAAAAGGCTAGGCAAGTGATGATGATTATCAAAAGGTAGATCACTCACCTATGGCTCATGACATTATACAGTATAGGGTTGACAGTAGCGGAGATATAGTAGAAGGCCCCGGCGACGTAGAACAGGTACTCGTTAATAGTGTGGTAGTGGCGCGTCGAGGTCCCGTAGATGAAGAACAGCCGCTGGAAGTGGAACGGCGCCCAGCACACGAAGAAGGCTACCACCACCGCCGCTGAAACAAATGGAATAGATTAGCTGGAGTCCTAAAGGCCTAGAAAAAATATCATTCAACAAATTATGGAAATGATGGAACATCAAAAGAAATGATGGAACGGTCAATCTGATCCAAAAGCATAATATGTCAATGCCATTGGAAGTCGTAGAAATACCAAAACGCTTTGAGTGTGAAGACGAAGTGATTGCTACTGGTTTGGGCCCGCTGGGATGGATTTTATCGGGAAAAGTGTTGTATATTCGTACGTTATTCCATTATGTTTTAGTAGCCGTGCCACTTTATGAGCCTCTCAACCTTAATAACACCAGGATATTTATTAAAAGCGCTTAAGAGGCTTACAACAGCTAAAGTGCAGTCACTGTCGGACTGCATAGAAAAGAAAGAGAAGCGCGATGACACAACGCAGGTAATTTATTGCAAAATATGAAGCAATTATCTATTTACAAAAAATCTATAGATTGAACTAAAAAATTAAAACACTATTACGCTAATATGTTGCTTGTAGAATAATCACAAACAATCAGAATGATTGCATGTATATTAATATGATTTTGAATCTTTAAAAGAAAATTTTAGAGGTATTTTCGTGATATTTTTCTATCGTATCAAATTAGTTGTATTATGTTTTCAACACACTATCTTACTAGCATATATCCTGAAGAATATCATATATTTTTCTGATTTTGTTTACTGCAGTGGATCATATTCTTTTAGGCGTTATAAAACTTGCGTTTAGGCACCTTTAGGTCCTGTAGTCCCCTTAACAATACGATTTATTTAAATGCACGCAGCCATTTAGTAATGTGCACCTGAACTTCCATTATGTAGTAGCCCGGAGACTTTATTACTGCTTGTATAGTATTGCTCCTCTAAAATGTTGGTGTACATTGTAAAAAATAGAGATGTTCTACTTCAGGTATAATATTATAATTTATGTACAATAATTCAATCTTAAATTCCAAACCATTTATGGTATAGTTTGGCCATAATCCCGGTATTTCTAAATGAACGTGTTAATACATTCTTTTTAACCAGCTGATCCAATATCCCAGATTACATTGAATGACAACCCTCTACAAGGTCTTTTTAGGGTTCCGCAGTAAACAACAACAACTCTTATAGTTTTACTGCGGAACCCTTTTTTTTTTTTTTTTTTTGAGTTTGGGAAATTATCAAATAACTTCTCCCGCTCTGGGTGGAGCGGGAGGGCGTGTCAGACTTTTACTGACTAAAACCCACCCGTGTTCCTTCCGTTGCCTGTGTGCCGAGGTCGCGATATCCCTTTCAGACAAACCCGCGACCCCGGCAGGCATTGGCCCTTCCGGACCCCGTCAGTTGGTGCTGACATCTCTTTGAGGCGCGCGTGGAACACAACGCGCCGTCGACCCGGGCCTGGTCCCTATCGGACGGCGAGCTACCCATTGCTCACCGTCCGCAAGCCCGCGCCTACGGTGGCCGGAAGTCGGCTCGCGACTCCCGACGCCCGGGGCGTCTCCTGCGGCGACTAGGGGCGCGAGGGGGCGCATTTTGCCTCTCCCTCGCGCGCTCCGCCTCCTCCTTCGCGAGCATTACTGCTTCGCAGAAGGAGGTGACGGCCTCCCATGCACTCTCGCTCCGGACCATGGCCTGAACCAGGGCCGGACGCGAGAGATCGCCGCCGCCGATCGCCTCCGTGAGGACACGGCGGTGCTCCGCCCAAGCTGGGCAGACCTCCACCGTATGCTCCACCGTGTCCTCCGGGCGATCCACACAGTGGGGACACCCGGGCGTTTCCTCCCGCTTTATCCTGAACAGGAACCTCCCGAAACAACCATGTCCGGTGAGGACCTGTGTCAGGCGGAAGGTGAGGACGCCGTGGCGCCTCTCTAGCCACTCCTCAAAGAGGGGACTTATCGCCACAATTGTGGCGTGCCCAGTCAAGTGTCACCCTGCCAGCTAAATGGTTGTACTTGGATTTGTGAATAAATTCACAGCAGTAGTATATATAGCGATTTGAAAAGGAAAACTATCACAGCTAAGTAGGCTTTACAGGTTAACGAGTAATACTCGACCAACTTAAAGCAGTTTGAAAAGCATGATCTCCCATACACTCCGTATGGGAGAACATGTTTTTCAGCTACAATGTTAAGTTTGTTCTCGGGATAAATTCATTCTAACTACGGAACCCTTCATTGTGCTTGGTCACAACATACACTTGGCCGGTTTTTCAAACCTTCAGACGTGGGTATCGGTATCTCATAGTAATAAAAACACCGAAAATTTGAAAAAAGGGCGTCCAATTTCCGACACGACACGCGTGTGTCATGTCGTCGTTTCGATCAAAGAATTCGATAACACAGTTTGAAAACTAACAGCAAAACCTAAAACACACCATTTCTCTGTAGGATTCTGTTTCTCTGACACAACCGTTGACTCGCAGTGTTCTTATTGGTAGGACGCTCGATATTAGCAGCTCCATTGAACTAAGCCGAATGCTGTCCACTGTTGAATATAGATTTCTGTCAAGAATTGCCACAATACTGTTGTTAGAACAGACCCGAGGTTATAGGTACATTCTCATTCGGTTAAAATGACACAACGGTTATTTTCACATTTTGGGGTAGCTTAGTGTCTCCAAACTAGGGATAAGTAGTTTGTTACTAACAAAGTTTATAACTAAGAGACTTTCCTGTTGGATGAGACACGTTTACATGAGCTTTGCATTAGTCTAGCCTGGTGCTAATTAAATGGAGCTAGCCGAGACTAGACCATTTTAATAATTTCTTGACATTTTCATAAGTTACCTCATTCCACTTACGATAAAAGCTCTTTATAAAGGAGCACTTAGAAACTGCAGCAGTGCCTTATTTTATTCTTTAATAAAAAAGGAAAGAACGCTTCAACTAGCCTTAGAACCAGCTTTGTAAATATCTATTGCCTGTTTTCCTAGAAAGAATGTGTGGACACAGGATTAAAAACCGTCCTAGGTTATACATTTTAATTTAAAGTAGTTTTTTTTTTACAAAACTACTCTGAAACCTACTTGTTCGGGAGTACAAGCGTGATATCACTATCGGGAACCGACCCCTCCGGGTGCCACTGGGACTTTACGTGTCAGTGTGTACAGGCTGTGTCGCCGTGACACTACTGGTTTCTAGTGTTTTTATACTTTCCGTAGTTTGCGACACGGTATTTCATAAAAATACTAGAAACCAGGAGTGTCGCGGCGACACGTCGCCTGCTGCTGCTGCCTCCAGTCGGCTACGGAATTGTACCTTAAAGTTTAAAGATTTAAAGCAACAGTGTGGGTTGCACAAATTTACTTTCGCTCTTCCAGCTAGGCTAAGTTAGCGGAAGGACTGTATTTACATCACGTCATAAATGGAACTGGTGAAGTTCTAGCTCAGGAACATAATATAAATGCTTGTCAGACCAACACCCTACCTATTGCCACCTGTGGACATTTAACAGGCACAACCTCTAAACCCTGTCTCCCTCTTAAGTTAAATCTAATTGAAAATCAAACCACATATTGCCAACACGCCTCTAAGCCCTAGATCAACAAACTATAAACCTTCAACACTCTGACATCTATGTCTGAGTGTTGAGTGTGCTCCTAAGCAATAATCTCTCGATCATGTGGCCTCTCTAACATGTGGCCTCTCTGACCCAAATCAATCGAGTGACGGGTATGTATTTATAAACAGACCCCTGTCAACCTCTCGAGTTCGAGACAGTTTTAGACCTTTGAGGAATATTTGAAAAGTTTTGCGACATAGCACGTTTTTCCTTGAGACCTTTCGAAAATGTTGACATATTTGAATGACATTGACGGGGGCGCTATTGGCAGTTGTAATATAATATAATATAATAATAAGTTTATTTCAATAACTGTTTACAATAATACACATATGTTTATAGGCTATATTTTCTAGTTACAAATTAATTAGACATCTGTAGCCGAACTAGGCGAAAGCCTGTATTTCGGCTATCAGCGCCAAACAAACCCCTTAAATAAATAGACACTTAAAAATAGCATATTTGTCAAATTGTTTTGTGAAGTCGCCTTGGAAGAGACGTATACCATCAGTAGTAATTCTGCAGTTTCCCGCCTTCATGGTGATAAAGTCCCAAATTGTAGCAGAAAATAAGAATCTTTGGTATATAATTCATTATCCTTATCAAAATCATATAGTCTTATTGTAAATAATAGCGTTTCTGCGTTAACACAATTTCGGTAGTAAAAAATAAATTCAGCCCAGTACTGTCCCATTGCTGGGCACGGGCCTCTTCTCAGAATGAGAAGGGCCCTTCTCATTCTTTAGTCAACCTCGCTGGCCTGGTGTAGGTTGGTGGATTACAAACCATCGAGAACTTTATCAGTTCCTCTCAGATGATGATTTTACAAATAACAAGTAAAAATTACAAATACAATAAACTAAATAAGTAACGCAAACAGAAATATTGCGTTTTTGACAATGAGACAAGTGACGTGACAATTGACAAGTGTGACAACCTTACTAACACAGGTAATGTTTTCATAGATTCCATTAGGAGGCAAAGGTATCAATTTCATACATCCAAATCATGGAGATAATTCGTTGATTTTATTTTAAAGCCATCTAATATTGTTTTAAATTTGTTTAAATAACATGTGTGTAAGTTGCATAAGTTGGTGTATAAGTTGCTTTCAAAAATTATATTTAACCGTTTTTTCTTTGTTTCAGTGTGCAAAAATAATATTTGGTATCTGGATTTAAAATATTAATTTATTAAATAACGGTGCTTTTAATATTTTTTTTTTTTTGTTTTTGTAAGGCCATTCTGGATAATTTTCTCTATCAGAGAAACCGCACATGATAGCTGTCCAATTTTTATTTTATTTTAAGCCCATTTCATAACATGTCCTTTAAAAGGGTTTTAATATTTCCAGACAATTTACTTCTCTTTGTTATCGTGATACCGTGTGTCTATTTGTCGCCCATTCTTCGAGGTTCTTGGAGGTCCTTGGAGGTTCTTGCCCATTCTTCTCCATACGAAACTTCCTTTTGGAAGGTGAATCAATTCTATTTTCTTGTAAATGTTCTACTTGTTGTAACAATTTATTTTATTTAAAAGAGTGTCCGTGGACTCGCTTTGGAATGGGCAACTAGCTTCATATTTTTGACTGACCGATTCCTTGACAATTCAAAACTGCCTGTAATGGTTTAATTGAAATAAATTCTTTGAGTTTTGAGTTTTGACTTGAAATAAATGATTTGACTTTGACTTTATTGCTTATTGGGTAAAGGTCAATTTCAAACGTCACACAAACAAATGAGCGTGGACTCACACCTCGATTTATCAATGATGACTTCAGATAATTACCTACGACAGCGGGACTAGCGCCAATGCAGTAAACGTGACGGAAATTCGAAACGAATTTAAAATTGAATATAGGGTTCTCGTTCGCGCATAATATTTACTTAGCTTAAGAATTTATTTCTATGGTGCTTTTAATTATTATTGTGCTTATCGCAAAAAAAAATATCAAAATGCTATAAGATAGTAATATTTTCGATTAAAAAGTCAAAAGTTATATCATTTATTTCAATTTGGCACATTACAAGATGAATTCAGAGCTTGGCGCCGAGGGCACACTTTTTCTTTTTTGACAAGGCGGTCAAAAGGTTAAAGGCACTTTTGAATGTCAAAATTTACAAGAAAATAGAATTGATTCTACATAGTTGCCCTTTCGAAAAGGATTTTTCGTATGGAGAAGAATGGGCAAGAAAGTCCATAGTTACTCTTCCGAAATGTGTAAAACATTTCGGAAGAGTAGCTATAGAGTTTCTAATAGTATAATTGGATACATTAATAATTGAAAAATGTGAAGTCGATGTACCTGGAATAAAATTACTATGCTACAATAGAAAGAAATAAAAATAAAGCAATTATAGATAAATGAAAAATGAGATAGAATCATGGTTCTCACATATTTACGGATATAGTACCTAACCGTAGAGTTTTCCAAAAAAATTAACAAATAATGAATCAATGTATGAGTTCATGCCAAAATCGTTCGACTTTCCGTTACATTTACGTCGCGCGTTCGTGCTGCCCCTCCGTCCCGTGGGCTACTTTGTCGCTTCGCTTTGTATTTCCTACACCTAGGCCAGAGGGCGACATTGTCCACTATTGCTTTCAACGTAGGTGACTGTCAAACACAATAACCTTGGGTTTCGACAGTACCAGAGTACAATGTTACGTGGACAATACTGTGTCTACGTTGTTGCCAAATAATTTCGTACTAATCCTTCACTGCTAGAAGCCTTAGTCTAATACTGCGAAGCACTCTGTGTGTCAACCACTACTTTGGGTCGAATATTGGGGCCAACATGCTGTGGACAGAAACACTGAGGCCATTGCGGTGGGCACTCTCCCAATAAACGAACACGGTAACACGGTAGGTAATTGGTCGGCAAAACGAAGCGACGGCTCAAACAGCAGTTCTTGAAACATTTTGCTTATCAATCAACAGCCTCGCTTTACTGGGAAGACCGTAGAGTGAATTTTACACGTAAAAGTAAAATAAGATTATTAGGTCCAAGTACTTAAAATAGGAACTCTAGAGCCTAACTTATACCGTTTATTTGTATCTTGTAAGGGTCTACAATGTCCTGCCAAGTTTCATTTATGTGCTCTTAGTAATTAATGAGCAATGGCATAATTGACTACGACTGGACCACCATCGTATGACATCCGATTGTAGGGAATTTAATGGAAAAGCAAAATAAAACATATTCCGATATTTAGTGGACACAACAGTGTACATGGACCAAGTTTGAATGGCTACAAAAAAGCGGCTGCTTGAATTTTGATTTTTTTTTGAATTTTTGAACGGTATGTTTTTTTTCAAATTCTGTGTTCACACACATTACAAAGAAATTCAAAGCAACGTGCGTAAAAAATTACAACTCTGCACTAAACCGTTTAATATGATTTTCATCAAATAGCCAAACGTCAGCGCAGCGGACAACGGGCTTTGACGTTCAAAAGTGCCTTACAAGGGCCCATTTGAAATAAATGATTTGACCTTGACTTTGACTTTGCGGTAACTTGAATATCTTGGTAGTTTTATGACACACTAATTTCATTTATTCATAACCATTTACCTCTCGTTACACACTAATTTTATTGAATGTATTTTTTTTCTTGTACGTACCATAGGAAAAAAATAGTTCCGCTGGGATGACGTAGTTCTTGTTGAATAGCTCCCCAATGGTTGGATGCACAAATTTGTACTTACCATACACAATTACACGACGTCATACACTAAATATCTGCTAAACTGAAATGCAAAAATTTGTCATTTTTCCGCTGCAACTACCTACACACACGATCGAAGGTGCTTCTATTATATGCTAAACGATGTACGGCTTCAAAAAGATGTAAACATCGACAAGAATTCATTTGACTGTCTAAAATTTGTGTTCCATAATACTGTATCATTGTGTAGCTACAATTATGTACCCAATGTGTAATATGTTTTCACATTGATACAATAGTATGTAACGAAGATTGTAGAAAATTAAATGAGTTTTCGACGACGTTTTTTTTTCGACGATTCTAGCAAAGATAAAAGTGTAAATAAATAAAGGGTTTATTTCCCTAACATTGACGTGACGCGACCCTCAGGTTTGTCAGTGGGACAGTGACGAAACACCTCCATTGTGTATTTACATGTAAACAGGGTTCAGTTAGAGATTTGGATCTTTAGAGTAAAGTTGAAAATGAATCGCTGTTTGTTGGTGTGGAATTTAAATAGCGTTACCATGGCGACGGCGATAACAGGAGCACTTATTGGTATTTCCTTTATTACATTTGCATACATATTAATTACATTTTTAATTATTTTTACAAGAAAAACGTTTAAAAATATAAAAAATTGTGGCCCATCGGCATCAGGAACAGGGTCCAAGCTGCCGGTGGTCAGGGCTCTAGAGAGAGGAACGTACTCACGATGCTTGCCGTGTCCAAGAGTACTGTTTTTTGAATGAAGCCCTTGACCCAGCCGCGCAATAAGAGCCTCCTGAGGTGTGTGGTGGAGGCTCTCCGCTATTAGGCCATTAAACGTAACGATTATCGGTACAATTATTGCAGAGTCCACTTCTCACATATCGACAACGTCTTATCCTAAGACAACTTTTTTATCTTTCTCAGCTTTCACGAGATTCTCGTCAAGAGAGACAGCGATATCAACAATCATTGCATGGCGCTCTCGTACACACAATATCAGACTTATTGGCTACAATAGTCTTATGACCATTCTCGAGAACTGGGTCGGGCACATACCTGTAGTAAAGTATTTCGGATTCCATAAGGTTGTACTGCAAGGCAAGTTGCTGGTGGATAATCCTAGCCACTAGATTGTGTCTGTGCAAGTACTCGCCGTTAGGAAGACCAGAACAACCGGAAACAATATGTCGGATTGATTCACCGGGATGGTGGCATGCCTGACAGATGTCAATCATACCGTCCTTTACAATGTATTTCTGAAAATTATTCGTCATAATAATTTCATCCATAATCGCACAGACAAAACCTTCGGTTTTTCCGAAGACGTCGCTGAAACGCTGCTAGGATACAGACGCCAAAAAGTCTACATTAAGCTCATGGAGAGCTCTTTGCCTTGCCATACTTCCTTATGATCGTTGGTATCAAGTACTGCAGGTTTGCGTCAGAGCGGGATGATGCCCTTGTCTACTGCGACCACATCTTGGTGCATCTCCACGTCCGTTTGAAGGAAATTTTCCCTGAGACTGCAAATCTCGCAGTTGTGGAGGGTTTAAGCATTTAAGAAACCTCGACCCCCCACTTCCGCGGGATGTACAGTCTCTTCGGTTATGACCGTGGGTGATGCATCCGATTTGGTGTCAATAATGTACGGACCTGAGCGTCAAGTTCCGTCTGGGTCCGTTTGAGTATGCCGAAAGAATACATCAAAACCGGCAAAGTTTGTGCAAGTATTTGCAAAAGATTGATACGAATTTATGTATGCATAAAACGATCGTTGAACTATAAGAATGACAGGGAAATAATCGGTTTTTTGTCACAGAAACACGTGTATACAGAAAAATATCATCTAACTCGAATAAAAAAAAAAAAAACTATAATCACGAGCACGGAATAGATATAGTTGCGGCTTCACGTCACGTCGCGGCTGTGACAAGGCTTCCACTCAGCATGATGCTGTGTTATGGTGGTCTCACACCACAGCGCTGATTTTCAGTGGTCACCCGAATAAATAAAACACGCCTGTATGAATCCCAAATGTAGATGTAGCTGTGACTGTGATGTATGTGGAAAAGGTCTCGGCTAATGATTTAGTACGCCTATCAAATGGACAGAGTGAGACATATTCGTGGACATTATTTTGTTCATAGACTGACGCAAGATTAGCTCTTGAATAGGGGTCTAAATAAATGTTGGATTATTATATTACATACGTTTTTACAAAACTATCTAAATAAAAAAAACTTAAAACACAATCCCTAAAAACCAACGTTTAAACTAGTTAAAAATGTCAAAGCTTGCTGCGCAGTAACGGGTTAAATCTCCACAGAATATTGTCTCAATAATCGCAAATCAAATCTTGCTGAAAAGTCACATACTTAGTACAGTTAGTCGAAAGACGATCACCGCTGGACATAGCCTCCCACCCGTGGTCACATCGACCGGTCCTGTACTTCTCGCATCCAGCTTTGCTGTGTTTTTGCAGGTGAAATGATGAAGATGAATATAATGTCTGGGTTCGATTCGATTCCCAGGTCAAGCAAATTGTTATTGCGTTTTTCTATCAGGAATTTCTCAGTAGCAGCCCGGAGTCAGGATTTGTGCCCGGTTGATGGCAATAGGCTCACCCCCTATAACATAGGGCTTAAACATAACTGGCGAAATGTGGGTGAACTATAGGTCTCTAGCACTTCGGGGATGACGGGCGTGATGTTATGGTTGACGAGTGCTTACCCAGCATCCTAATGATGGTCTTCTTGGACTGCGCTTGCCTTGCCTCTCCGTGCACGCTGCCGTTGACGCCGTTTAAAGTGCCTGGACTGCCGGGCTTGCTGGCGTGGGTCGTTCTGAAAATATATAAAATTTAATAATGGAATACCGAGTAGGCAACACTGATAATAATGTGCTGCTTATTTAAACTGTTAATATTACAGCTTTGTACATAATTATGTGTGTGCGCGTGACCCATCGGCGCCAAGGATGGAGAGCAGCAGAGGAAGCACGTCATTCGCATACTTTGCACTGTTGGCAAATGAGAGCTAGACCGCAAAAAGTGTAACATACGAGTAAGTGTCGTCACGAGACGGTTTAAATGTTACACTTTATTCGATCTAGCTCTCATTCGCCAAGTGTGCAAAAGCGAAACAAACTTCGTTCCAACCGGGTGTCCCACGACATTACTCGGCTGTTATATTTTTCTCCGTTCGTGTGATTGCTGGACGGCGTACCAGTGGGACGATAAATAGGTAAATAATAATGTAATTAGGAGAGAAATGACGCTGCCTCATTTATAGAATGTTCCTTATTCGCCTACCTAAAGGTACCTACATTGCTGAGAGTCACCCATCTTATGGTCACGCTTGGCAATCGCAGGTATATTGACTTTAATAGGCAGAAAAAATATTTATTTATTTATTTATTTAACACTTTTAGCACACAAATGTACAGAGGCGGACTTAATGCCATAGGCATTTTCTACCAGTCAACCTTTGGGTGATGCAGAGATAAACAGTAGTAGGTGCAATATCGAAAATTGTGGAATAAATATTTATAAAAAAAAAAACAAAAACGTGTGTTTTTTTTTTTTTAATATTGTGCTACAAATCAATGAAAACATTGAAAAGATCAAGCTTATCTTTTCAGTGTTTAGTTTTTTAGCATTTTAAGACTTTTTGTATTTGGAGCACAGTCCCCTTTTATAACGAGGTTGGTACTTAATTTAAAATAAAGCTGACATTTGAGAATACGTCTAAAGTAAAAGCGTCACATTCAAAAGTGTCAAACTTGACAGTCACCGTCTACTTATTTAGTAACAATATTTTTTTAGTTGGTAGGTTATATAATAATTCAATGATATGTCTTTCAATGAAGTCTAGCTGGTAGTACCTAACTATATTTGAATTCAGATTTTCAGATAATTATCAAGTTTTGTAAACACAAACACAATTAAATACTTGACAAAGTTCAAATTCGATTAGAGACGGTCGATCGAAAGTCATTTTAGTCCACATATCGCTAACGTAATCAGGTGACTAAGTGGAAAAACATGCACATTATCTAAGATTGCGTATTTCAAGTCTGTAATTTTAGAGGTACTAAAGACACAAACGTGCGTTATCAGTGAGTTCAAAGATCGTATTTTTATTTAGTAATGGCAGAGCTCATCTATATTGGAATACAAAACAACCCCGAACGAGTAGAAAGGCATACAAATTGCAAATTTATCGCTTACGTATAGCGTCTTTGCTCTTTTGTATAAAACCGTCGAGAACCGAATCGGTGCCATTAAGAAAAAAAAATCAGATTTAAAATTCAGTGAATAAAATAACATAACATCACGCGTGTGTCCTCGAAGGGTTAGGCAGAGGTGTACCTATAGTACACCCACATTTCGCCAGTTATTTTTAGGTCTCATGTAAGAGGGGGCGAGCCTATTGCCACTAACCGGGCACAAATCTAAACTCCGGGCTGCTACTGAGGAATTCCAGATGGAAAACCCAATAACACTTTGCCCGAAACGGGAATCGAACCCAGGACATCAGCCTAACCCGTAGCGCTTGCGACTACTAGACCAATGAGGCAGACTGAGTAAAATATACGTGTGAAAAAGCAGACAAAAGTGTGGAAAGTCACAGGTCAAAAAAAAAAAAACTAATGCGCAGTTAGTTTATTGAGTCAATGCAATAATACATTATTAATTTCTCACATCTGGACTGGAATAAAAAAAAAATACTACTTATTTTTTGTACTCACAAAAAAAAACGTTTTGTTAAATTTTTGTTATTCATGTATTTCATTTATTGGAAAAATAAAAGAAAAATGTAATACCTGAGTAAATAGCCTAGAAACAAATGAAAATTGTGTCAAGCAAGGTGTTAGTATGTATTGTTTGTAAATTTTTCATCGTAAAGCAGAGATGAATCTACAAAATATGAATATAAACAGACTGTTCTTGAAAGAAGAGAAAAGCTTACAGACAAAGTAGCTTCTTTTTTCTTTAATATACAGAGTGGCTGGGACATCGACGCGAAAACGATGGATTCAGTACATGTTTCTGAACCCCGAAATTTTGCGTCGGTTATTTAAAAAAAAAGTCAGCTATTTCATACATTTTGACCGCGAGGGTATTGCACTTTTCTATGAAATAACAGATTTTTTTTTTAATAGCCGACAAAAATAGTTCAGAATCATGTACTGAATCCATGGTATCAGTTTTCGCGTCGATGTCCCTGCCACCCTGTATAAGCCTATAACTTTTTACCCCGACCCGTTACCGCCTCAAACACTCCTCCATCACATTGACAGCGTTCCAAACGTCGTAGGATTACTGCCAAAAGATAAATGTGACGCAACCCTTCTTCCAAACATAAGAATAATCGAGTCAAATGAATCGCAGAATTGTGTAGTTTGATTTAGAGCGGATCGGCTGATACCTATGCAGAGCTGAAATGAAATGAAAACGAAGTGAAATGAAAATGAAGTCAAATGAAAATTAAGTGAAATGAAAATTAAGTGAAATGAAAATGAAGTGAAATGAAATAAAAAAATTGTATCTGGGCGACCGAGCTCTACTCGGGTAAAAATAAATAAACATAATAATATCGTCCAGGTATACAAAGGTTGAATCACATCCCCGAGGCTGTGAAAAAAAGAAAACGAATTTTCCCAGATATGAGACTTAGCTAGATCGCTTTTTCAGCCCCGTAAACCTTCATCGCATATTGCAACTTTCATCGAAATCGTTCGATGGAACCCTTTTTGAGAACGTGATTATTATTAAATATTGCTTTTTTAATAGTATAGGATTAAAAATAAGCTAGATGAGGTCGGCATGTCCTATGTGACTACTCTGAGAAGAAAGGCCGAAACAAACTCAGAGGTGGCAGTCTCTTTTGAAGTCCAGACATAATCTTGGTCAGGCCATAAGAGGACCATGTAGATTATTAGTATCTGAAATGGTCTTTTGAGGAAAGAACCACACAGATTTGAGTGGACCTGTCTAGTCAGTGCAAGCATTTGTCAGTAATCGTGGAGCTCAACTCAGAACTTAAGGACATCAACGACTCGATGAACAATACCAAAGAAAGGACATTTGGGTAGGCCGCATAAAGTACTGAAACTGCCAGAGAAAGAAAAAACCGGCCAAGTGCGTGTCGAACCACGCATAATGAAGATTTCCGTATTTGGGATAAATTTATCGCAAGAACAACTTTAACTTTGTAATTGATAAACATGTTCTCGCATACGGAATGTATGGGAGAACACGTTTTTGCAGTCGCAAATGTAAGTTGGTCGATTATTACTCGTTAACTTGTAAAGTCTACTTATCTGTGATAGTTTTCCTTTTAATTTCGTTATATATACTACTGCCGTGATTTTTTTCATATATCCAAAACCAACCATTTAGCTGGGAGGGGGAGGGGACACATGACTCTAAAAAATATTAGCACTTTAAATCAAAATATTTCGCAAATGGATCCCTGAATCCAAAAATGGTTTTCACAAACTCACAATATTTTATTTTCCAACGACACCCCACGCCGTGGGATTAAAAAAAAATACATCCCCACTTTACGTTTACGGGAGATACCCTAAAAAAACAGCTTTTTAGTACAAAGAGTCCGTGAGTTAAGCCGCGGACATACAGACATACAGACGGATATGGCGAAACTATGAGGGTTCTTTGTTCACTACGGAACTCTAAAAAATAGATAAAAGAAAAAAATAAACATATTCCTCACATTCACCATAATTAAAACAATTTAATACTTGACAAAGTAATCACGTCATATTGTATGCTGAATACGTTTTCGTTGAATTCCGGATCTACGGAACTCCGGAATTGAAGACTATTAGTACCTAATTGTCGTTTGATTTTAATAGGTGTTTTGTTATTCAGTTTGTTAAATTAATTTTGTACGGATGTCAGTTATTCCCCGCGGCGGCGTAGGAATGCGGTGGAGGGAAGCGGAAATTCCGTTGATGTGGTATTTGCATTGGGAAATAGGATTTACTTCGAGTCTTGTTTATAGAATCAGGAAACAGACTTAATGTAGGTCACTGGAATGGAACCGTTTATGTGCTTCACATAGTAAAGTCATGAACATAAATAAACATCCTTCCTACTTGACGTCGTAACTGAAATGGTTTATAAACCTGACCTTTTTATGAATATGAGTTTAGACAGTTTTAAGAGGAGGGTCCCTAAATTGTATGTTAATTTGCATTAGTATTCTGAAACAGTCACGCATACAGTCAGAATGGAACTTTAGTAGATTCATTTAATGTTTTTCTTTCCATGTACAAGACAGTTACGTAATTGTAACCTTTTCGCTCGATTCATTTTTATTCGAAAACCATGTTTTTTTTTTTAAGAATATTTAGACTACTCGACTTCTTTGTATAAAATAAGTATTCACAGAAAGAAAATAGACTTTATCTACTCTCATATCGTAATATTCGAATTATGAACTTCGAAACGAGTTTCTATTGACATACTTTATAAACACAATACCTACCGAAATTTAAAAATATAATCGTATTATAACAACTTTTCTCTAACAAAATAATGCTATAAAACATTTTTTTTCTATTACGATACAGGGCAAATCCAAGAAGTTAATATCACCAAAGAGTTTCCATCGACTTTTGTAATGGAACGTTAGCGGGGACAGCAGCACCGCTCTAGCGCATGCGCGGTGATGTGCTGGGCGCAGGCGCCATTCATACGTTTTGTTGTACTGAATTTCGTGGGAATTTTTTATTCTTAATCTGTAACTTTCATCTTTTATTTAGTAGGTTCAATCCCAATGTATGAGAGTAGATAAAGTAGTGTATGAAACTGCATATAACTAGGTATTAAAATACTCGTGTGATACTATTATGCCCCTCATTATGCAACAGTTTCATAAACTACCTACTATTGTAATCCAGCCAAAATATATTTTTTCTCTTGATTAATTACCAAAAAAAAATCAAAATTCAAAAGTCATTTATTCAAACTAGGCTGATAATCAGCACTTTTCGAACGTCAAAATTACATAAGACAGTCCCCCAAAACGCCCACCCTTCACCACTTCCTAGTGCGTTAGCTGGGAAGAAGAAGTGGCGCAACATACTTTCCAGCAGCACAGCTGTTCAGTTAGAAAGAAAAAAAAAAGACCCTATATAATAGTATTCAACATAATTTAACCTAATTTAAATTATTATCCATATGTTAGCTAGCACACGCCAATATACCAAACAAAATCATCGAGAACTATACTCGGGCAGAAATAAAAACTAAACGTAAACAAAACTTAACGTCTTAATAAAAGCCTCCAGGCATAAAGGGCGTGCCCGCTTACATAAAGCTGTAACTGGAAGTTATAAATTTATGATAAACTAGGACCATCGAGGTAAAATAAAAAAATAGTTAATTACTAATAACAATAAATAATATGATCTATTGTCGAGGTCACTAGTTACATATTGCAATACAACTCATTAAAAAAAACATTGTAATGAGTAGATTATGTCAACAAAAGCCTATTACTTTAGTTATAAACGAAATAATGCTCGAACACGATCAAAGAGCGCACGCGATCTTCAACTTTATTACTGATATGTTAGCGTTTAGCACATAGTGGAGTGATGGGATGCCTGGGGGCGGAGTTTGCATGGAAATTGTGTTTAGAGTGAAAAAATCTGATTCTGGCTTTAAAATTCTGTAGTATTTGAGACCACTAAGAATAATATGGCTTGTCTCTGTATGTTCTCCAGAAATACAATAATACTGCTTCACAAAAATCACCTCCATCGTAACGATATTTTAAGCCCGCTAACAGTCTTCATCTTCTGCGTGGTGCTGGCGCGACGTAGTATGTCAAATCTTGGAGGCCCAAAACTTCGCCGCTCCCCACGGCGTTTTCGCGTCGGTGGCAGCGCAGAGATCGCTTTGACTGCATGTTTTGGGTCACAGAAGGCAGAATAGGAGGTGGAGCATAGTTTGTAACACAGCTCCACACCCTGTCTTCGTGTTAATACGTGGAGGTAGCCCCACTTTTTACCAGGTTGGAGTTCCTATTTCCCACTTGGGTCCCGCTAACACTGCGATCCGACCTCACGACAAAGTCCTCTTTCACTGCGACCCCACCTCATGGTGCTATTTGAAGCCAGCTTCCATCTTCCGTCCCACCGACTCGTCTTCCGGAACACTGTGCGGTAATGGCAAGATAATGGCGTCCTAATGCATTCATTACTCATTATTCAATTCACACTGATAGCATCTGCGGGGAGTTTGGCATAAGTATCCATCAGGATGAGATGAGTTTTATGCCCGTTCATCTCTATTGGATCTCGAATCTGCGCTTTGAACCGGGCTACTAAATTATTTGGCGCTGATTGTTTCAAAAACGTATTTATTTTGAACTAGCTGTAACATAAAATTATAACAGTGGTTTTTATAAATGTGCCCCTGTCAACGTCAAAATATTACAGTGCAAGTGGTTTAATTATTATCAATAACACTTAACGAATAATAAGACAGAACTGTGGAGATGACACGAGTTGGGTATATCGTATTAAGAGGCGTCGGGGCACTGAGATAACCGGGCGGGTGAATTAAATACAACCTACGACTTTGACAGCTCCAAGCTATATGCCATGTCATTTACAGGGATAAAAGCTTTTATTATTCGTAGGATTAAAGTATCCTGTGTTAGTCCGTCTTAAACAATCACGATTGAGTAACAAACATCTAGACATACAAACTTTCACATTTATAATACTAGTAGGATCAGTCAAGAGTAGGTACCTATGGGAAACGGAAAACTGCTGAAGTCACTAGATCCCAGTTCCCAGGTCCCAGTTTGTTGCATTAAAATGGCAGACATGAGGATGCTGTGGCCTATGCTCTAGGGCTAGGGTATTGCCGTTTTTCAAACGCCTTTTAAGAGACATCATTTTCCAGCTCGCAACGAGTCTTATTAAATTCACAACGTGATCGAAACTAAAATTCTCTAATACTACTAGATCTCTCCCTCTCTTCGTAAATAGGTGTAGACCACTTATTCCTAGCACGTCCATTAAAAGGGAGGCTGAGTCAATGCGATGAATTATTGATCCCTAATTTATTTTGTGACCTTCGATGAATTCAAGGTTTACCAATAGAGACTATGGGAAAGCAAAAATATTAAATACTGATCATGCTCAGGTCTTAGCTCGCTTGCAAAGCTTTTAATTTTTCGTATCAAACGTTCTAAACACCCTTCACAAGGTAAAAAAGCGTGTAAAAATAAATAAAGAAAAACAATGTCAATACAAAACTACTTAGGTAGGCCTAAATAGTTTATATAAAATTAACAAAAAAAAAATTTACAAAACATGAATTAAAGCAATATCAATATATTGCTTTAATTTCATGTTTTGTTAATTTTTTTTTTAAATACAAAGAAAAACAATATCAACTATTTAGATGAGCCTAAGTAGTTTATATTGATATTATTTTTAACTATTTATTTTTATTAAAAAAAAAAACTAAATAGACTTATCGCTAAACTAATTAAAATAACATTCTATTTCTGCCAATCGCTTGAAGAAGACAGAGGCAGAATTATGTTTTTAATAAGTTTAATAGCGTTAAATGTATCTAGTGATTTATTTGAGCTGTTGACCAAACGGGTGTCGTGTCTGGCGGGCAACTGCCCAACGATTGATGTCGGATAGTCTTATATATGTTGTTCGCGCGGTAAACTATTAATTGCGCGATGCAGGATTTTGTGTGATGTACGTCTTAAAAATTCAAAATATTTTATTTCACATAAAACTACAAGGGCACTTATGAAACGTCAGAAGCTAGGTGCACGGTTCCAATTGGTCGTTTCCTACGGAGAAGACCCGGCAAGAAACTCCACGGTTACTCTTTTTAAAGTAAATGGTTTTTACAATTTTTCCAAATTACAGTGTAGGCCCATCAACATGTACCAGGTACTTAGCAGAATATAAAATGGTCCACAGATCTACAGTCTGTTATGTCTACAACGTTCTCACATTCACAAAATTTAAAAGAAAATAATCTATATAAAAGATAAATAAAATAATAAAAATAAAAACCTATTTATCTTTGATGCGTAGTTCGCATGTGGCGATGTAGATGCCGCCACACAAACGGGTCTTAATAGATACAATTTGTGTTCGTTTTAACGAAGTACCTCCGGACTTTCTAACTTAGGTTTTGTGTGTTTAAACCACATTTATAACACCGTTACAGAATCATCCAAGGCGATGTTATGTTTTGTCTTACAAATAAGACTCAGCTGATGACTGACACGTAATTAGCGTTATCTCTCCCCGCAGCTATGAGGAGGTAGGACATGTATGTCGTCGCGATACTTTAAGAAGACAGGACGTTATTTATACGTTACATTACAGTGTACGACATCGCAGGAGTAGGTATAGCTACGAGTATTAAGAGAGAGTGCATAAGATTTTCGTTGCCTAATGTCAAAAGTAGTAATTGTGAGATAGTATTGAATCAAGAGAAACTAGAATTCGTCGATAAAACTGTTTTCCTAGGGATCACGCTTGACTCAAGGCTTCAATGGGGTCCTCATTTAACATCCCTTTCAGGACGATTAAGTTCAGCAGCATATGCTGTGAGAAAAATCCGTCAATTTACAGATGTAGGTACCGCGAGGCTAGTCTATTTTAGCTACTTTCATAGTATTATGTCGTACGGTATTCTACTATGGGGACGGGCTGCAGACATCGAGTCTATTTTTATTCTGCAGAAAAGAGCCATCAGAGCCATATATGGCCTCCGCAGGCGCGACTCTTTAAGGGAACTGTTTAAAGATATTAACATCATGACGGTACCTTGTCAATATATCTATGAAAACATTATGTACGTAAGGAAAAATCTACATCTTTTTAGTAAAAGAGGTGCAAGACACAATTATATTACTAGAAATAGGGACCAATTAGTTCAACCGGGTTTCAGGCTGGCTAAAGTGGACTCATCTTTCATGGGGTACTGTTTAAAGTGTTACAATAAAATACCTCCCCACATACTTCAACTGAATGAAACGAAATTTAAATCTTATATTAAACGCACACTATGCAGCCAAGCATATTATAAATTGGCAGATTATATTGCTGATAAAAATGCTTGGCCCAATGCTGGTCCTGCTCCACAAGGGCGCATAAACTAATTGATTAGCATTTGAAAGTACAGTTGGAGCTGCTGAAGATTTTAAAAACTATCTTTGCATTGTATAAATTCAATCTCTTAACATTGTATAATTGCATAGAACATGTGTGAGTACTATGTACCGACTATAAAGCTACCATTTAGGTGCAGGGTATGTCTTTCATTGACTTGAATGTGTCCTGGCGGCTGA
Source organism: Agrochola circellaris (assembly GCA_914767755.1). Classification (NCBI taxonomy): domain Eukaryota; kingdom Metazoa; phylum Arthropoda; class Insecta; order Lepidoptera; family Noctuidae; genus Agrochola; species Agrochola circellaris. Next base: position 20,873,442 of record OU611843.1, on the reverse strand, counting down.
GAGTATGTCATGCTCACTCTAATGTCTCGCTGACGGTGGCGCGTGTGTTGGATCATTTAGCTCCCTTCAAAATGGTTGAGCTGAATGGTGCTAATCCATGCGTCATGTTCGTGAACGGGCGCCGTCAGTAGGGACTGGTCATCTCTTAGCTACCACGGCTTATTTTAATTGTTTATTTTTTTTCTTTCTGTTACGGACGCTTTTCACGTTTTGCATCGTTCTCACATGTATAACTTCAACATGAATGATGTAACCAATAATTTTGTAACCATATTATGATTTAAAAGAGTGTCCGTGGAGTTTCTTGCCCGTTCTTCTCCATAGGTACCTACTACGCTTTGGAATGGGCATCTAGCTTCATCTTTCTGACTGACCGACCCCCTTGACAATTCAAAAGTGCCTGTAATTGGTTTATTTGAAATAAATGCTTTGAGTTTGAGTTTGAGTTTGAGAGACAAGTATTTTGAAAATTCAGTGTTGACTACTGAAAAGGAAAAGGTTGGGTTAATACAAGGTTAAACTAATTAACAAGTGGTTTAAATCAAATATATATGTATAAAGATATATACATTTCTCATCTAAATAATTATTAATTAAATATATAATTTTTCATAATTAATAAAAAAAAAAAAACTTTCGCATAAAAAACTAAGTTCATCGTCATCGGTGATAAGACCCATGTTGAAGTTTATCGAATTATTTCTTACTAGCTTCTGCCCGTGACTGCGTTCACGCGGAAGTCATAAGACACCACAATATACTAAAATTACAGCCACATTTTTATAAAACTTCCGTCTATACTTCGTTTGTAGATCTCAGTAGCCAAAATATACAGAGAGTCATAGGACTGGTGACGCGGGAGCAAGTGACGTACAGTTGCTGTATGAGAAGCAGCTCGCCCTGAGATCGACATCCACCGCCTTCAGCAGCAATTTCCAATTCATTTCTGACAGCGGGGAATAGATCAAATTTGTCAAACTTTTCTGTTGTAAATAATGGATACGAGGCTTTTGGCTCATCTGTAAAGTGGTATTGTTTTTTTTTTTTTTTTTTTGTTATGTGCGTTTGGTTTGTGCAGAATAAACACTTTTTCTTTCTTTTCTTTTCAATTGTTTGCGAAGTTTTTACTTTTTAGTGAAATTCACTAATTTAAAAAATATTCAATGTACACACGGGTACATATCAAGCTATAAATTTCCAGTATAAGATGATCTCGCATTGTAAGGAAAACCCTTACAATGAGAAGTCAACTTATACTGGATATATACGTATATGTAACCGTGTGTTCAGTTTTCACTTCGATACTATTTTATTATACAATGTATAGATTGGACCCAACGACAAAATAGTTTTACTCACAAACTGTCTTTGAAACTTAGGATTAGAACATACGCATACAAGTATTGATTGGGTGTGTTCGAAATGTTTTCGATCACCACAAGCTCTTAGAGCCTGTGGAGATGGAAAACATCGATGTTACGTACTTCGGGTACTTCGCTTGTAGTAGAAGTTTATGTTTGAGTTTCAATCTGGGCCATGTGATTGGCCACGTAAGTTGGCCGTAGGCCACGTACTCTGGCGGCATCTACATCGCCACATGCAAACTACGCATCAAAGACCTGACGTCACACAACATCCTGACGTCACACAAACCCTGCATCGCGTAATTAGAGTTTACCGCGCGATGGACATAATTATATACTGGGCAATTGCCCGCCAGACACGACACCCGTCTGGTCGGAGGATCCTCCCTTTTCTATGGTGGATGAGTGAACTTTACACCCTGTTCCTCATACCTCTAAAGCACAACATTTAAACTTTAAAATGTTTTCAGTTGAACGATATATTCAGCAAGTATCATTTAATACATTTTTATAACCAGCTTCTGTTCAATGCCTTTTTTCCATAATGCATAATCAGCCTATAATATTACTGCTGGGACACAGGCCTCCTCTCTTCGAGAGGGGGTGGGTTGTAATCTACCACGCGTGCACAGTGCGGGTGGGTAGATGTCTTCGAATTTTTGGTTCTAAGACATGCCGGTTTCCTCAAGATGTTCTCCTTCACTGTTTTGAGAGCAATGGTGATGAAACTATTCACATAAAGTAAAGCGCCTGCCTGGGTTCTCACCCACGACCTACAATTCGTAAGTCGGGGCCGTTACCGCTGAGCCACCACTGCTCGGCCACGGCCACGATCTATAATTGTACACCTATAATTGGTGTATACATTAGCAGTACTACCTTTCCTAAATACTTTTGTAAACTAATGTTGAATGTATAATATGCTGTTGGTGTTTTTTAATAAATTTATATTGAACCCTTTTTATTATTAGTACCTGGTCGACCGAGCTCTGCTCGGGTGAAAATAGAGAAAACGAATTATCCCAGTGAGACCTAGCTAGATCGATTTTTAGCCCCATTAAACCCCTGTATTGCAACTTTCATCGAAATCGTTAGAGTCGTTTTCAAGAGCGTGATTATAAATTATATAAATACAAATATTGTTAATTAAATACTAGGCGGATTGATATCTGCCTAGCCCTTCCCCAAGTATGCTAGGCTCGGCTTCCAGTCTAACCGGATGCAGCTGAATAACAGTATTTTACATGGAGCGACTGCCTATCTGACCACCAGAACCCAGTAACTGGGTAATGATACCCCTTGGTAAGACTGGTTGTCAGACTTTTTGGATTTCTGACGACCCGTAACGACTCTCAAAGATCGACGTATGATAGCCAGGACCAACGGCTTAACGTGCTTTCCTAGGTACGGATGAGTCTCGGTATGTAAGGATGGCCACCCATCCACGGACCAGCCCCGGCAAGCGTAGCTTAACCTGATGAATCGACCCGTTCGGTTGTTATTACTTAGTCACGAGCTCCTTCTCCATTGTTCATTAAATAGTATAGGATTTAATCGGTTGAAGGACATTGAACAAGACACAATAGAAGTTCTAAATTGTTATTATGTCTGGGGTCGTTTAGTGTCCCGCAAAGTGTTAACTAAATAATAATTCTACGAAAAAAATGCACCTATCAATCATTTTAATAAATTATCACTCAAAGGAAAACTAATAAACATTGGTATAAAGCTTCGTGCAGACTAGAGCGACGCGACACCGGTCATTGTTATACCCGTGAAGTTTTCTTAGAAATTGTATTGTTCGAGTCGCGTCGCGCCGTCGCGTCGCGCTGGTCTGTACGAGCCTTTACACAAACAACTTATCATTAATTTTATTCATTCAAACACGTCTGTGATTTCGTTTGTTTGCTTTGCTGAGAACAAATTAATGTAAATAAAGTAAATGGATACGAATTAGTTTTCATTATTAAAATGGACAAACAGTTTAATTTTCTAAAATAAATGTAAATACTGTTAAATACAAATACTTGCACAACAAATCATAAATGCTTTTAGCGGTTTTATGTAAAACTAGATTCCGCCAGCGGCTTCACCCGCGTGATTTCTTTATAAATAATAGCCTATGTTACTCAGTGATAATTAGCATTCTACTAATTAAATATTTTTTTAAATCCGTCCAGTAGTTTTTGAGTTTATTCAATACAAACAAATATACAAATATAAGTATAAAACATTTAATCTTTTCTCTTTATATTATTACTCTAGACTAGATCATGATCTTCAAACTATTGACTGAAATAGATCTATATTTTTTACGTATCACATAACATTAGAAAACTTTAACATTTAGGTTTTATAATGTATTCATAATATAATTTTAATGAAGAGAATAACTTGTTCGTGAGAGTTACAGTAACGTTCAAATCTTTCAGGTACTTTTACCTTAAATCAAGTTATTATGAACGTAGTTTCACTTAAGAACAAAAAGTTTCTATGAATAGACTATTAGATTACTAAATAATTAATTTGTAATCGAGGCGACCCTTTTATTCGACATAATACCAAACTTAGGGCTGGCCCTGATAATTTACCAGTGATAGAAAACCAATGCTACCTATTTATTTAAAGAACTAGCTGTGTCCGCAACTTTGTCTGCGTATATTTAATACTAGCTTCTGCCCGCGACTTCGTCCGCGAGCCTATTACCTTCCTCAAGAATTGGGTTATCGAAAGCAAAAATTTTTTTTCAAATCCAAACTTGTAGTTCCGGAGATTACTCCTTACATACAAACAAACAAACACCTCTTTATCTAAACATACAAATAAATAAAATTGAAGTGTCTGTTAGTAATGTCAAAACAACAGCTTTTTACTAACTACATTTGAAAGTATGTTTGGTACATGTCCGTCCGTCTGTGTGGCTATCTGTCTGTTTGTTCCGGCTAATATCCAAAACAGCTGGACCGATTTTGACGGGACTTTCATTGGACGATAGCTTATGTTATAAGGAGTAACTTGGACTTTAGTTTTAGAAAAAGAATTACGGTTCTGCGCAAAAAAAATAAACCCAATATCTATATAAATACTTAAATAAAATTGAAGTGTCTGTTTGTCTGTCTATTCCGGCTAATCTCCGAAAACTTTCACTAAGTACTTCAAACGTTAGCGTAGCAGTGGCTAGCAATAGGTATATACAAATAAATACAATTGTATGATAGAATTCCACGCGGACAAAGTCGCGGGTAACAACTAGAAATATTATAAGTATATGTAGATATAGATGTAAGCCTTTTTTAATACAAATATCCAGGATTAAAAGTAGGTACGTACTTCAGGTTCCATGCTACCTTTCTGTCAAATTTCATAACCATCGCTTCAGTGGAGTGAAAACGTAACAGACAGACAGACAGAGTTGCATTTATAATATCAGCATGGATGGGAACCCTATCAGATCAATCGACCCGACAAGTTACAATGAAAGCTAAATTGAATTAAAATGATTCGATATTTGTTTTAAACAAACGCGCCGCAACTTACAAGTCCAACCGAGCGGACATTTTCAATTAAGTTGGAAACCAGCGCGTTTAATCCAATTTGTTGGAATAATTCAATTGAATGTAATAGTATCTTTAATTTTTTATTTATATTGGTTTACCAGGGAAATGGTTTAAGTTCGAGTTCAATAAAGTTAAGAAGGGAACCCGTCTTAGTTAGAACCACCTCGATAACGGACATGATGTAATTTCTCTCACTATAGGCACACGGAGTCACGGCCATCGACGTACAAACTGTGACCATGCATTCGGTTTATCACATGATTCTAGCTAGACCAACCAGCGTTGAATTTTTTTACATTTCCCAGATGGCGTCGTCGACTCATTTCCGATTGAAATAAAATTCTGTAAACCAATTTCGATTATAAATGTTTCTGGACTGAGATTTTTATTACTAAGTAGGTACTAGCAAGTCTTCTCTAGTAGTTAATTAGAAAACTGACTTCAAACGGTTTGGTCGCTGCTTTTCAATTCTTTTTACGTCGTTTTATTCTTTGCCGTGGCATTGAAAAACGCGGCAAGTTGTTAATATTGGTTTTCTTGTTTTGACTTTAGATTCAGCGAAAAAAGCAAAGCACAGTTATATATTTCTGCTAAAGAAATTTGCCAAAACTGTTGTCTGAATTTTGATTCAATCAATCTGCCTAGCCTTTTCCCAACTATGCTGGAGTGACTGTAACTGAATACCAGTATTTTCCATGGAGCGACTGCCTACGCAGTTGACGTGACACAAACTGTGTTGCACATCCTACCTATAGTTTGTTTTAAAATAAATAAAATTGGCTGCTTTAATTTAAAAAAAACTGGCTAAGTGCGTGTCGGACCACGCACAATGAAGGTTTCGTAGTCGGGATGAATTTATCCCATAAACAAACTTAGCATTGTACTTGAAAAACGTGTACTCATATACTCATCTATGGTACATTTATTTAATTTCCCAACTGCAAATGTAAGTTTGTAATCGCAAAAAAAGATTTTATATATTATTAAATTACAAATTTTCGGACATTTTTCTTTGCACAAGCTGTGAGATCTAGCTTCTTGCCAAACTTCATGATTCTAGGTCAACGGGAAGTACCTCCCTATAGGTTTTGATGTATTTGCGAGTATCGAAATTCAAAATTCATTTATTCAAAAGGCTGAGAATCAGCACTTTTCGAACGTCAAAATTAGTGAGACAGCCCTTCAAAAACGCCCACCCTTCACCACTTCCTAGTGCTGTAGCTGGCTATTAAAAAATTACGCAAAAATGGCCGCATTTTTGTTTTGTGTTGACTTAGAAGTACCGTAGACCTACGTATATTATTTCATATTAATTTCAACTTCATACCTCTACGCGTTCCTGAGAAAAAGGGTACAGATAGACAGACTGATAGACCGACAGACATAAAAATAGACAGACTGACGGTCAACGGGTCAACGAAGTGATACTATAAGGATTCCGTTTTTTCCTTATGAGGTACAGAACCCTAAAAACAATAAGTAGGTAAGTACTCTAACCGTAATTAATTCTGGCTTTCCCAAAAAGCAAGCACAATGTCTTAGTTAAGTTTATCCTAAGTTTAGTACTTAGCACTAATAATAAAGGACACTGTTTCATCTTGTCATCTCGTTTCGTCACTTTCAGATTACTTAAAGTTTTAACTCAGTGTCTGAACGTTTTCAAAGTAGTTCAGAAATTCTTTTAACCCTACGTCTTCTAGGCTGAGTTTAATTTAGAATTTAGTAAGTATTGTGTATTTGTTTTTATTTTTTTTTCATACCAGCTTTACCCAGCCCGGCTTCGCACGGGTAGCACTAAGTACTTATCTATGGCGCACCTGCCTACCCTGCATACGTACCTACCTTCCCTACCTACCTACATACCTACCTATCTGCCGGGATATCATCAAAAAAGCTGTTCCACACAAAATGTATGAGAAAATGAATTTTCATAATTTATATCTTTTTCGTGTTTTATTCCGATGTTCTGATAGTTAGTCTGCTATTCGGGGCGGAGAGAAATCCAACAAATCAATGATCATAAGAATCTGTCCAGCCGTTCTTGAGTTATAAATGGTGTAACTAATCCGACTTTGTTATCTCACTACATGCTGCACCGGTCGACGTCATCATATCAACGCCGGCTGTCGCTGAAAACCAGCGCCGTGGTCGGTCGGTCTCGCATAGAATCGCAGCATTATGCTGAGCGACGGCTGTTTTACGTAGATGTGACGCACATTTTTCCCCAACTTGTTCTTTTTTGTGCTTGTGTTCTTTCTTTGCGTCATGTAAAAAAATAAGGAGATTTGAATGTTAAATTTTGAATTTTATAATTAGTAACGTGACGATATTATCGTGGACGTCCGCGTCGTGGCACTAAAGAGCTCGAAAAAGTACCAGATTATTCTAGTGTTGAATATATCTACACAGTACACTAGCTAGTAAAGATGCTGCGGCAAAGGTAGGTGCAATCAGCTCAAACAAACCCGTGCCTCTAGACGCCCTGCTGAATTATAAAAGTTTTAATTTTAATTAAAATTAACGCTTAGGAAACCTTTGACCTTTCCTCAATCCAACGCAACCTGTGTACAGCAAGAGCGTTAACAGTACTGTAACCTTTTTGTTACTTGGAATGCAGCGAGAGGGTTATTTTTTTGCTATTTTTCTTTCTGCACTGCATAGCGAAAATCATTTAAACGAAAGAGGTTCATATCTCTCTGTCTATTTTAAATTATGTTGATATTTACTCCGCTTAAAACAGAAGCGAAAAAGAAAAAAAAGCGTTATAAGAAAAGCGATTTTAATTAGATTTGGGAGAGAGGTAGCTTGATATTACCTATCTAGTTATGGACAAAATAATTATATTTTAGGGTTAGGATTTTTTATTGCGACCGAAAATAAACAATGAAATAAGATTGGATTTTGAACTTTTTGTGCGAACAGTGAAAGATAATTTTACTAAAAAGATTGGGACAGTAGATATTTGTTTAAGCTAAAGTAAACAATATCTATAATAGTATTATAAACAAGTTATTGTGAGTTTGTATGTATTGTATGGGGGTAATCTTCGGAACTTCTGATTCGATTCCGAAAATTCATTCACTAAATGGGAAGCCACAATATTGCAAAGTGTCATAAGACATATTTTATTTTAAAACAAGAAATTTTACGCGGACGAAGTCGCGCACAGATGCTTGTATTTGATATAGGAGTAGGTTCTCATGCATAGTGCAACGTGTGGGATTCAACCTTAACTCGCTTTTGAGCAACACCCGTTGTACTACCGCATAAAGTCTGCATTTTTTATGAGAATTGAAATAACGTATTTGAAGTAACTTAGCATTCAATTTTAAAATCACAAAACGGCAATCAATTTGAATGTACATTGGCAACAATAACCAAACTTTGTGATTGTGAATGGATTGACGAAATAAATCGCATTCAACTGAGAAACTTTAGCAGTTTAAATTAAATCCACAAGTATTGTACCTAAAATAAACGAAATTAACATCAAGTATTTAATTAATCATTAATACTAGCTTTGCCCCGGGGACGCCCTCGTGGACGTATGGTATTTTACTGTGGGGTCGGGCTGCTGACATTGAATCTATATTTATTTTACAAAAGAGAGCTGCCAGAGCCATTTATAATCTACATCGTCGCGAATCTCTCAGGGAACTATTTAAAAGGATTAATATTATGACAGTACCTTGCCAATTCATTTATGAAAATATTATGTATGTATGAAAAAATCTACATATTTTTAATAAAATAAGCTTTTGACATAATTTTAATACTAGAAATAAGTATGATGATAATATATTGAGTTTACAAAAAACGCATTTTTTTCGTTAGAATCTACGAATAATTAGAATAAACTTACGCTAAAAATAAAACATGAAACTTATTACCAAGAAAAGACGAAACAAACGAGCATACACGCCTATAATTATTTAGAACATAAAAATTAATCGAAGACGAACACGAACATCAGACGAACGTCTATTTATCTTCGTTTCAGCCCTTACATACATTACCATAACATTTATATTTAACTGTGAACCCTCCTCAAATAGACCAGAATAAACAGGACTAATTTCACCTAGAATATTAAATTGAACCTTTACTCGTCTATTAATCTTAAGTGGTTATTCGTGTTAAGTGAGGTATGGCCTGCATTTATAATAGTACACTACTCTTATGTAGGGATTATTGGTTTATCGAGTGGTCTTAAAAAAAAGAGCCCACACTTCTCAGATTTGAACATATCAAAGTATACATATAAAATAAGCAGAGGTGTACCTTTGATTACATTTCACCAATTTTGTTTAACTCCCAAGTAATAAGGGGAGAGCCTATTGCCATCAACCGGGCACTAATCCAGACTCCGGGCTGCTACTGAGAAATTCCAGATGGACAAACCCAATAACACTTTGCAGGGAACCCAGGACCTCATGTTCAGCAGTAGTGTTAATTGGGACCACAAGAGGCCAATGAGGCAGGAAGTCTACTATTTAATTTTGCAGTAAATGGCTAACTGTGTGGCCGGCGAACCGTTGTCTATTGATGAATACAATATACAGGCGCCAGCCTGTATATTGTATTCATCAATAGACATAACGAGATTATTACACATTGACATAATGAGATTATTTAGGAGATAACTAAGCTTAAACGGGCCACCGTTTAAGCTTAGTTATCTCCTAAATAATCACTGAAAATACATGGAGGTATTTCCTCAGCGAAAAGTGTCAGAAAAATTGTTTTGGTAATTATGCCTGCAGGCCGCCCGTAGGGAGAGATAAAATAAAAGAAAAGATGAATCTTATCGATCTGCCAGATATTCTAGCTACGAGAGGATTTCAGTTAGTTTTAATGATGGTCTGGCAGTTTGAGTAGTTTATTGTTATTACCCAAATGTCCTTTCTTTGGTTCCAGTTGAACTCCTTAAGTACTCAGTTGAGCTCCACGATTACTGACAAATGCTTGCATTCACTGGACAGGTCCACTCAAATCTGTGTGGTTCATTCCTCAAAAGACCATTTCAGACACTAATCTACATGGTCCTCATAGGGTTTGACCAAGATTATATATATTTTTTTTTTTTGATTGTGGGAAATTTTCCAATAACTTCTCCCGCTCTGGGCGGAGCGGGAGGGCGTGTCAGACTTTTACTGACTAAAACCCACCCGTGTTCCTTCCGTTGCCTGTGTTCCGGGGTCGCGATATCCCTTTCGGATAAACTCGCAACCCCGGCAGGCATTGGCCCTTCCGGACCCCATCAGTTGGTGCTGACATATCTTTGAGACGCGCGTGGAACACAACGCGCCGTCGACCCGGGCTTGGTCCCTATCGGACGGCGAGCTACCCATTGCTCACCGTCCGCAAGCCCGCGCCTACGGTGGCCGGAAGTCGGCTCTCGACTCCCGACGCCCGGGGCGTCTCTTGCGGCGACTAGGGGCGCGAGGGCGTGAGGGCGCGAGGGCGCGAATCTTGCCTCTCCCTCGCGCGCTCCGCCTCCTCCTTCGCGAGCATAACTGCTTCGCAGAAGGCGGTGACGGCCTCCCATGCACTCTCGCTCTGGACCATGGCCTGAACCAGGGCCGGACGCGAGAAATCGCCGGCGCCGATCGCCTCCGTGAGGACACGGCGGTGCTCCACCCAAGCCGGCCAGACCTCCATCGTATGCTCCACCGTGTCCTCCGGGCGATCCACACAGTGGTGACACCCGGGCGACCAAGATTATGTCTGGACTTTAAAAGAGACTGCGACCGCTGAGTTTGTGTCGGCCTTTCTTCTCAGAGTAGTCAGATAGGAAACGCTTAACTCATCTAACTTTATTTGTAATAAATGACGTCTAAAAGTGATTCCGATATCCTATTTACAGAATAAAAAAGAACATTTCATTTCCACCAACTTCCGTACGACAGGGCTGCTACAAAGCAATTCCTAATGTAAAATCCCAATAACACTTTGCCCGACCTGGGAATCAAACGCTCAGCATTTGCGCTTGCGGCTACCAGACCACAGGTGCAGTTAGGTTAGTTATTATTAATACTTTGAGTATGAACACCGAAGGGATAACCAGATATATTTATAACATCAATACTGTTAAAGTTTAAAACTATCGTTAATAAGAATTGTCTGAGTTCAGAGTTATTTCAAAGATGACCTTTTAGTAGCAAACAGTTTGTTAATAGTATTACAATATTAAATGTAGCTGTACACGTACAGTACAGCTGAGTGTTATTTTAAGATAACCTTTGACTTTCGAGAGCTACGTTTAGCAGTAGGTATAAAGTGTGAAATTCTCACGAAGGGGTGTGCTTAAGTAAACTCTTACTTTAACTTACGCCATAATATGTGGCAAACATGTATTTTATGATGTTATCCTGCATGCACGTTTTTATTTCTGTATGTGTACACGTGTTTGAGCAAATAAATATACCTATCTTATCTTATCTTAACATTATAGATCTAGCATTAAAATACAAAGTTTCGAGTTTAATTACTGAGGTTTGGAATTTGAGTTATTGCTACAATGTAATGGGCAGGTCATACTGTTCAGTTGTATACCTGTTACCAAAGGATTCTCGGTTACTTTGGTTACGTTCCACGTCGGGAATCAGATAACCTTGAAAAGTTGGTGGGGATGAGCAAGGTAGAAGGGAAAAGACCTGGCGGCCGGTCACCTAACCGCTGGTCAGACCAAGTAAGCGCCCTCACTGAGTCTCTGTTGCGACCGCCCTGAGAGACGCCGGGCACCGAATAAAGTGGAAAAACATCATTCATAAAGCCACGAAGGCCTTTCAGGGACAGGACCTTCAGTAATGAAGTAAGCGATGAAAAAGAAGACCATTATATAAATATATCTTGTTAATAAGCGAAATTGTTAGAGGAGCTGACCATAATAGGGGCTGAATACCCAGAGCACGGCTGAATAAATAAGGCCCTTTTCATGCACCCCAAATAAAAATATACCATGAATATAGCAGTCTACTAAAAAACGTCCAAAGAAAAATATCTGCAGAATACCGTTGGTGTTCTTAACGGAATAAAATATTCATATTTTTAGTATTACTAGTTATTATTTTTCATTGGTTTCTTCCATAACATTTAAAGTTTTTTTTTTCTTAAAAATAAAAGTATTATAAAATAAATTAAAACTTAGTTCTTCATTGTTCATAAAACACAAGTAGAAAAGGCAATGATACTCAAAATGGAGTTCTCTCGCATCAATCTTTATTATAGAGAGAGCTAAAACTCTTTTTAGAAGCCCTTTTTTTTGTTTTCTGCTCTTTTTTTGGATTAGCACTAAAAAGTTTCCTTGTAAGTTTTGAAGCTGACTGTACCGTACAAATATAATATTCAATGAATTGTTGGCGAAATGAGACTGAATATTTGAAGATCAAAATAGTTACGAAACTAGTTTTGTTTAGATATTTTGTTATAGCGGTAAATCGGAAAAGCTTCGAATCGGAAAATAACTGTGTAGGCACCTGTCCCACCACTAACAAGATAGCGACTAGCTATCAACGCTTTTCTCGCCAAACCAAAAATTGTATGTCTCGTGTGAGTAAAAGAGATACTCATCGCGTTTGTTGTAGCAACAAGAGCTATCAAAGAGAGTCACATGGAGCTCAGCGACGGTCGCTTGGCGAGCGCGGCGGACTACTCGCTGAGAGACTCACACTTGGTACATACGCATACCAGCGAGTAATCGCTTGTCGCCAACTCGTTTGTTATTTAGTTGCTAGCTTTACTCGCTTCTCGTTAATCGCCGGTAGTGGAACAGGTGTCTTAAGCTCGTCAGATACTTTGAAGATAATATAAAATATATATTATCTGCGACATATCGCTCACCGTACAATTTAATGGACCACCACACACAGTGGAGATATCATATATATTTTACCTTTAAGTATATTTAAGCGCTTTATTATATATTATCTTCGATATGTGTTTAGAACTCCAACACAAATGCTACAGACTAATAAGACAAAAGATACATACCCCAGCACGTACCTAATTCTGAGCCCCATGCGCACGTACAGGCCGAGGATGATGATCCCCGGCAGGATGAAGAACAGCAGGCTGCTGAGCTCGCACAGGTACCAGGACGGCATCTCCAGCATGGCGCAGAACGCTGACTCCAAGGACGCGTTGCCGGAACCTTAGGGGCAGATAGATCGATATTATTGATTGTACACCCACGACAGGAAGCAACATCTGTAGAGTACGCCGCTTCGTCAACTAGGTACCCCAGTAAAAGACACGCAAGTTCATGTCTCACAAATGTGCATACCAGCTTTTTGTATTCTTACAAAAACATTTTTTGATAAGTAGGTTTATCGACAAGCAAAGATACAGAAGGATATTTAAGTGCAGTTAGCGTCGTGTAGATCGAAGGTTTTAAGTTCGTTTGTAGCGGGTATGATTGTGGTTCGTGTCCCAGAAACGTAGATTTCTTTTTGACATGACAGTGTTAAGTAATATTTTGCAATGTAGGTATGATCTTCTTTCCTAATTTATTTTGCAAAATTTATTAAAATATCACAATAAACAACTAGTAGGTAAATAAAGTAAAAAACCGTTTACCTAATAGTATTTTTTATGTGCTTCATAATACAAACATAAGCATTTTGTTTACACAGAACGACAATGTCTGCACCCTAATTGTGTAACACACTTTAAATCTCAATCGGACGGTTTTATTTATTTTATTTTATTTTATTTTACACTTTTGGAATGCTTACAGCTATAAACTTAAAATAATTAAAACAATGATTGAATGATGGCCAATTACAAGCTTTCACAGATAAAAAAAAAAGTAGTTAATATATCAAAGACAGTAGTAACCTTAAATAATAGGTACTTAAAAATCTAGCGTGTACAATGTTGTGCATACATAAGCTATACATTGTCAAAGAAATTCTCGCTCAGCGTTTTTTTAATCTTAGCAACACCAGTACAGTTAATGTCGATGTCAATCTCCTGGCTAGCTGCATTAAACGCGCGACTAGCCCTTATCAGAAATGAGTTTCGTCTGTAAGTGCATTTTGCATTAGACGTGTGAAGCAAGTGAAACCTGCGTAGGAACGCACAAGGCACACGCAGTCCCACTCTGCTCAACAACTCAGAAACATCAACCGATCCGTTCATGATTTTAGATAGAAAGGTTAAATCAGCTATTTTTCTCCTTACATGAAGAGGAAGTATGTGATGTTTTCTACAACGCACAGAATAATTAGAAGAATAAGCTCCAGTACGAAACTGAATGTATCTTAAAAATTTCTTTTGTATGCTCTCTAAGCGGTCAATATAGACATTGAATTTAGGATTCCAGACTTGAGAGCAATACTCCAGGTGGCTACGAACAAACGAACAATACAATATTTTAATGGCCTTGATGCTCTTGAACTCTGACGAGATTCGGATTATGAAACCCAAGGCTCTTGACGCTTTTTTGGCTATATTATCGACGTGTGCATCAAACAAAAGTTTTGAGTCGAAAATAACTCCCAGGTCCCTAACGACGTTCACTCTGGCTATGGGGGTATCCAACAGATTGTAGACTACACTGATTGGATTCGGTTTCCGGGTAAATGAGCACACATAGCACTTTGAAACGTTTAAATCCAATTTATTCTGCCTGCAGTAAATTTGGAAACTATTTAAGTCCTCTGAAGAAGGGCAGCGTCATCTGTTGAGGAGACCTGTTTCATTATCTTCATATCGTCCGCGTACAATAATATTTTGGAGTGCTGGAAACAGGCCGCAATGTCATTGATAAAGATGTTGAACAACAGGGGCCCCAACAACGAACCCTGAGGGACCCCGGAAGATATGGACATGGTTCTAGAGGAGTAACCCTGAAGAACAACCGTTTGACACCTGTTTCGTACGTATGAAGTGAACCAGCGATAGAGATTACCCCGAATACCCATCAGTAGAAGCTTTCGCATCAAGATAACGTGATCGATACGGTCAAAACATTTGCTGTAATCGGTATAGATAACATCGACTTGGGACCTACGAGACATTGCATCAGACAGAAAGTCACTGTAGACAACAAGATTGGATGTAGTAGACCGACCACCCAAGAAACCGTGCTGTTGTTCGCAAAAGTTTAATTTAAGTGCTGAGTACACTTGTTTGTATACAATTTTTTCTAGAGCCTTTGCGAACACACACAACTTAGAGATCGGTCTATAGTTCTCAATGTCAGTTTTCGAGCCCTTTTTATGGATAGGAGTTATATATGCCGACTTCCAAATCGAAGGCACCACACCAGTGTCTAATGAGCGCTTAAACAAGATTGAGAGGGGAGCGGAGATACTTTTAGCACAGTTCACTAAAAAGACTGGTGAAATATTGTCTGGGCCTGGAGATTTGCTAGTATCGAGTGCCTTAAGTATCCTCAGTACCTCATCCTCACAAATTTCTACGGAATCTATATCCTGTGAACAACACACGGAGGGCTCGCTGTGCATGAAGTGCGAAGGTAAACTGCCGTCACTGCCCAAATCTGACAGAAAGTTCGAGTGAAAATAATCTCCGAACATATTACAAATTTGGTCACCGTTGCTTGAAGACTTCTGTCCAGACCGCATTATTGAGGGATAAGAGTTAGATTGTTTTTTAGACTTTACGTATTTCCAGAAAGTTCGCGGGTTTTTAGAAATATCCGACTCAATCTTACTCATGTAATTATCGAACATTTCTTTCTCTAACTCTTTGGCACGTTGACGTAGCGTAACAAAGGATGCGTGATCTGAGAGGTTGTTATATTTTTTAAACTTTCTATGATACTTCGCTTTTTCTTTTAAAATTTTAATAAGCGGGCTTTTATACCAGAGAGGATATTTGGAACGGTGGGTAAAGGTTTTAGTAGGTATATAGGTATCCTGCAGTCTATATATAACAGCATAGAAATATTCCACAGCGTCTTCCAGCGATCTGCTGTTTAGTTCCGACTGCCAGTCCACTTGACTCAGTTCCTGTCTAATTGAATTGAAGTCAGCCAGCTGATATAAGAACTTAGTAGACGGCCGTGGAGGTAGACTTTGCAGATCAACACAGTTGACGGCAACACATAGAGCTCTGTGATGTGGGTCTTCAGGAACCAGTGGATCGCTGCAACACGAGACCGTAATATCGTCATTGGACAATACCAAGTCAAGAATCCTACCGTTATTATTACAATGGGAATTATATTGTAAGAGATTACATATATTCAAATTGTCAACAAGATTTGACTGGACATGTCCATGTAGATTACTAGGCCTTAAGGAAATGCCATCATCATCAGGGAGCCACGTTATATTAGGTTGATTAAAGTCTCCTAGTACAACAAACTTATCAGTGGGATTTTTCAGAACTATATCTAGGAGATTATCCGAGAAGTGGCCCAATTGTAATGTCAATGAGTTACCCAGGTTCTGAGTACAGATATACACAACACATAAGTGCAATTTAGAAGTTCTACTCGGTTTCCTATGTTGCAAAGTCAGTGTTACCCACATGTCCTCGGCAGAGGAACACCAGTCGGCACAAGCATCAGCCACAAGTCCACGTTTGACAGCGATTAAAACACCACCGCCCATAACCTGACCTGTCTTAGAATAATCACGATCCCGCCTCCAAACAAGATATTGATCATCAAAAAGTTCAGAATCATTAAAACCCTCCATAAGCCATGTTTCTGTCAAGCAAATAACATCAAAGCCACCAAGACAAGCACTCCTATAGAAGATATTCGTTTTAGTTCGTAGTCCCCGCACATTCTGATAATAAATATTAAGGGGCGCCATAATAAATCACATTTACATTCAACAATTTAAAAGAAAAAGTATAAGTTACAATAATTACCTGGAGACGGGTAATCATACTAAAAAACAAGTTACGCTGTACGAAAAGGATAATTAGAACTTTAATCACATACAAATTAAGTCCAAATACAAATGAGCAGACTGTAGTAAAAGGTAATACAAAACAAATATTTAAAGTTAAGGAGTTTTGCATAAAAAAGCTTAAATGATCTTTATATTCAATTAGATAGTGTTTAAAATCATAATAGCAACATGGCACGGACCGGTCGACATCGAGCGATAAGGAAACAAAAGGCAGGCGTGAATGGAATGCGTATAAAAAACAAGTACCTGTGGTTCTCAAACTTAAAGGATCGCAGCGAATAAACATCAAGCAAAGAGATTGAATCGACTTATCTAGCATAAAAACTTTATTAAATCTTGTTCTGTTTTTATATGAAGCTTCGGGGAGGTGACGTTCTTTCGCACAAGGATTTTGCAACCCCTAACCCAGACATGTTCGAATCCGCGATCTTTAGCTTGAGCTTTAGTCTTGTTAAGCAGTAATTTATTTTCTAGTGTTAAATGATCGTTTATATATACCCTGTTCTGACTTTGGAATCCAAGTTCATGAGCACTTAGTCTTTTATATTTCTTCGCGGCAGCAACAAAATCGTTTTTTAGGTAGGTGTTATGTACCGAGCAGATTATATTTTTATTTTGTTTGTCGTTGCGTGTAGGGACTCTTGCTATATAATTAATTTGATCTCTCGAGATGTGAAAATTAATCGCGTCCCCTATCTTCGTCATTATGGCAAACAAGTCTTCATCGTTAACGGAGGGCACTCCTTTAATCTCAATATTGTTCATACGCGACCTCTGTTCGCCGTCGCGTTGCTGAGTCTCAAGGTGAGCCATTCGAACCTGTAGTTTAGCAATTTCCTCTTTAGAAGTCTTCAGTGAATCAATCTCATCTTCTATGTCACACACCTTAGATGTCAATGATTTAAATTGCTCATTGATTAACTTGAAGGATGTCTTCACCTCTGAAAATACTTCCCTCATACATTTAAGTTCTGCGAGCTCAGTTTGGATTGCCTTCACACTATCAATTAACGTGGGCAGTGCATCCATCTGAGTAGAGAGACGTTTAAGCTCATTAATGATAGCTTCCGAGTCTGCTGATGACAACGTGGTAGAACCGATGCGAGGACTGGCCGCTGGAGTAGATTTGCAGTTCTGACATTTCCAAGTCAATTTGCGATCACCGAGCTTTCTCCAACCACCCTCGGTGATGCCAGCACAGGGAAAATCAAACTGCGCCTCACAAGCTGTGCATGTGACACCATCTCTTGACTCCACTAAGCAACGTTTGCACGTAAACATTATTATAAGTAACTTTGACGAACGCGCAAAAAGTTTGAGAATCACTGAAGTGGTCGGTTGTTACAAAGTAGCACTAGCGACACAGTGAGCGCGCGCGATAGGTTTGGCGTCTACCGTCAAACTGAAGGATATTTTTGAAGGATATTTATTTCTAATCCATTGCCTTATGGGTTTGAAAAATTTGTCTGCTCAAAAACTTAAATAACGCAATGAACGTGGCTGACCCCATATCGGAATCACTTTTACACGTCTTAACAAAATGGAATAGTCGATATAATGTAGTCCACCTATCTGATTACCCATAAGAAGAAATGTCGAGACAAACTCAGAGATCAAAGTCTCTTTTAAAGTCCAGACAATAAACATCAAAAATATCGGGTACCAAAATGCAGGGTAGGATCCGGACTGGCCTTTTGAGGAAACTCCCGGAAACAGTTTGAATAAATCTGTTTAGTGGTTACTCGCAAAACCCCTCGAGTTTGGGCTCATATGACTCAATTTGACGATTTCAATATGTTGCATTTGGTGTTGAGGGTCTGATGATGGAGCCAGGAGGTGAATAGTGGATTTCTTTAGTGGCTACCCAACTAGTAAACCGGTCAAGTCCTAACTTCGTTGACTTTAGACTTTGGTATTAACAAAATTAAAAATATACTAGACTAATAAGTAAAAAATAAAAATTGTAGTTAAAAAAATAACTAAAAAAGAAACGCTTTTTACACGAACTAAAAATGATAAAATAATAAAATTGACTTGTACTAGTACGATATAAGAACCAATCCAGGTTGTCACTTCTTTTGTGTCCAATGATTAAATGAAAAAACCGGCCAAGTGCGTGTCGGACCACGCACAATGAAGGGTTCCGTAGTTGGGATGAATTTATCCCAAGATCAAACTTAACATTGTCGTTGATAAACATGTTCTCCCATAAGCAATGTATGGGGAATCTGTTTTTCAAACTGCAAATTTAAGTTGGTCGATTATTATTCGTTAACCTGTGAAGCCTACTTAGCCGTGACAGTTTTCCTTTAAAATTCGTTATATATACTACTGCTGCGAATTTTTTTACAAATCCAAGTACAACCATTTAGCTGGCAGGGGGGGGGGACACTTGACTCTAACAAAAATTTGCACTTTAAACCCTAATATTTCGCAAACGGATTCCTAAATTGAAAAATTATCTTCACACACCCACAATATTTTTAAACCACCTTTCCAAAAATACCCCACACAATGGGATAGGCGAGAAAAAAAACATCCCCTCTTTACGTCTAGGGGAGGTACCCTAAAAAAAATATATTTTTCTTGATTTTATTTTACCACTTTGTCGGCATTATTAATATGTATACCCATACCAAATTACAGCTTTCTTCTACTAACCGGCTCTGAGCTAAGCCTCAGACAGACAGACGGACATGGCGAAACTATAAGGGTTCCTTGTTTACTACGGAACCCTAAAAAGCGTGGAGCACTTTGTTTAAATTACCTAATTAAAAGTATACACAGCTAAAAAGCGCCAATTTTATTATTTTATCATTTTTAGTTCGTGTTTTTTTGTTTTTTTTTAACAACATTTTAATTTTTAAAATTTTTGCCCATTTGTCGCTGCCAGTTTTATGGAACTTGAAATATCGCATTCCGACATTCAGTGTCCATGTTTCCAATATTTGTTCCGATGAGGACATCCAGTTTTCATATTTCTTTTCATTTCTGTTAGTAGTAGAATTCTTTGTGAAATATCTAGGAATACTGGATATCGGTACTTCATTCCAGCCGTCATTTTTCATGGCCGGTGCCCGGTTGTTCCGGTTTGAAGGATGTCGATCAGTCGATGCTAGTGAAACTACGGGCACGTGGAAATCGTCAACGTTTTCTTTTTTGACACAAATTGCTTCTCGGCTGTTTTCCCGGAAGGGTTAAGCAGAGGTTTATTATAGTGCACCCAAATTTATCGCCAGCTTTGTAAATGAGGGCGAACCACTTTTTTCTTTATTCTTGGGGGATATTGAATTGTTTCATTGTCCAAGTTTCTAAGAACCTGTTCTTATCATCGTGTAATTAAGTATAACATCGGTTATTGTGTTTTTGGTAAACCAATCACAACGGCTGACATGATTCGAGAGCAGATATACCTACTGATCGTAAACTTGAATAGTATTTCTGAAAGCGGGGGATATTTTTCGATCTTTCTTCTTCATAAATGTAGACATTTTGTTTATCTTGTATTTATGACGTAATTCAATATTTCATACCACATTTCCCTGAACAAACGGCGGAGTTAAAAGAATCCGAGTCTCCCTAGGGTCGACTCTACTATTTCTCGTTGTCAGATAGTTGATACTCTTATCTATAAAAAGTCGTAAAGTTATGGGAATTCTAGGCGATGATTTATTCTCAGAAGACAGTAAAGTACTGTAGCAAACATTCAAGTCATTGATCCTTGATAGATAGATGGTAGAAACCCTTCAGGCTTTGATTTATGATAGGTATAACAAAAACTGAGCGATGGGCGACATGATAGCAGTACTATGGGTGCGGCGTACGCTCACGGTAGAGAGGCAGTCACCTTGCAAATTGGGAGCGAAGAACATGGAACCAATTTTTTTTTAGTTTCGTACACAACAGTAAAATAGAAAATAAAAAAATACCAGCCTGTTACTGTCCCACTGCAGGGTAAAGGCCTCTTCTCATACAGAGAAGGCACGGTCATTGATCACCACGCTTGCTCAAGACGGGTTGGTGATTTCAAACTTAGATATTAATTACTATAAGTCCAGGTTTCCTCACGGTGTTTTCCTTCTCCAATGTCAGTAATGGCCAAGATAATCTCAGTAAGTACATATGAATTGAAAAAGTCACGTTGGTAGTTGCCTGGATTTGAACCCACAACCTCGTGCATGAGAAGAGAGGCTTTAATCACTGGGCCAACACAACAGTAGTATATTAAAAATAACTTAATAATAAACTTAACAAATATACTACCCACTACATTTTCAACAAATTACAACTTAGATATTTGCAAACTGATGACAAAATGAAATTAAATAAACAATAGAAACTAAAAATAGCAAAACAAAACTCTTGTTTGTGCGTTCTATAAGTATTACGGGTCCTATAAAAATAGTAATAATTTGCTTAAGCATACGGAATCTATGTACTGCTGATCCATCAGAATTTTTGTTATATTAAGTACTTTTAGAAGTATTTCTGTTAAGAAATAGTATGTCGATATCACTAGATCGTGTATTTTTCGACTAAGCTGTGTAGCGGTGATCGCACACCAGTATTGGATTTACAGAAGTTGGTAGCGAACAGTCCCCGCCGTAACACAAACTGTTCACCAAGTCAGGGTAATCAAACTTGTTTCGGTATACATTGAATAGAGTCATTGTCTCAAGCAGCATACGTCTTGATTGTAACGTAAGTAGATCTTATGTATCCAAACCTCTTTGTAATAGGGATGGTCGGTTACTATAAGTTGGAGGTAAGGCGCAATTTTGCACTGGTTAAATATCTTTTTATAGTTTTTCGTGGTATGCTAAATAATCCTCAAATACTAGAATTTTTGGAGTTGCTCGTTACAAAAAGTGGGCTGCGGCCATAATAAATATTTTTTAAGAAGCGACTGGTTTTTTTTTAAATTTCTATACTGGATAGCACGAAGGTACTTCCATTGAACTAATTCTATAATTTCATTATATTTAGCATAATAAGGATTTCAAATCAGTACTGCGTATTCTGATTGCGGTCTAACTATGGACTCATACAAGTGTAGGAAAGTGGAGGGCTGATGGAATTCTCTAGAGGCTTTCATCACAAAACCAAACATCTGATATGCATCTGTTTCAACATATCGTATCCAGATGAAGTACTTGCTACAGATAGCATAGTTGAGTCATCATAATGCTGGAGACATTAAAGTGTTCGGAAAATAGTTAGTGCCATAGTTCTGTAACACTGTTTTTGGAACTATTATTATTATATTTCTTTATTTGTCAAAACATCTCGGGACCATGGATCCCGGTCCTTTGGAAGGCGTACAAGGTACCGACACCAACTCGCAGAGGCCCCTAAGACAATCTTTTTAAATTATTGGTCTTTGAAATTTCTCGGGACCCTGGGGTCCCGGTCCTTTGGAAGGCATAGGAATGGCCGAAGCCGACTTGCAGAGGCCTCTTAGACAATTTTAAATGGAATGAGACACCAACCAACGATTATCCCTGTATGCACTATGCAAGGGCACCCAAAGACAACCCCCGGATGATGCAGGACTATTGCAGATCATGGAAACAAAACATATTAAGCAATGGGTTTGGGGGGCTATAGTAGATTGGTTACCAAGAACTATGGAGGGCCTATGTCTTCTGCCTGATCAATGTAATGGTATACACGAGAAAATGGCAGGGGGTGACTTGCACACTCAATAATGGGCCCCCGAAACTGTCGCTAGCACATAGTGACGTAGTGACCAGGGGGCATCATGTCCTGAGGTGCTTGAGGAGTGGAGAGATATTCCACGGCTTTCAGAACAATCCCAGAGCCCGGAAGATTGTCAAGATCCCTCCGAGCAATAAAGGCAAGCCAGAGATGAGGAATAAGATATCTCCCGGGAGATAGGCCGTGGGGTCGCTACTGCCCAACAGCTCAAGTAAACTACCACTAACTACTACTACTAATTACCGGCACAGGCCCAGAGTTTTGATAGTAACCATATTTTGATTTAAAAGAGTGCCCGTGGAGTTTATTGCCCGTTCAAAATTCAAAATTCAAAATTCAAAATATTTTTATTTCACATAAACCTACAAGGGCACTTATGAAACGTCAGAAGCTAGGTGCACGGTTCCAATTGGTCGTTTCCTATGGAGAAGAGCCGGCAAGAAACTCCACGGTTACTCTTTTAAAAGTAAATGGTTTTTACAATGATTCCAAGTTACAGTGTTAAAAGGTATGAGAGGACAGTGTAGGCCCATCAACAAGTACCAGGTACTTAGAAAAAAATTAAATGGTCCACCGATCTACAGTCTGTTAAGTCTACAACGTTCTCTCATTCACAAAATTTAAAAGAAAATAAGCTATATAAAAGACAAATGAAATTCCTAAATAAAATAAAAACCTATTTAAACCAAATGATAATGGTTGCCATTACTGCTGTAATAAATCAAATTTAATATATTGTAAATATACAATGTCAAATAATACAAAGATTATGTCATTTGTAAATTAAAATAAAATAAAAAAGTAAATTAAAATAATTATCGTAATTTGGGAGCAGTTAATAGACATTTACATAGTTATGCCGTTAATGAGGCACCAGGGAAGCCACATGTGCAGAAGTAATTATTGCCAAACTTCCTTGTCTTCAACGTAGTCTTTAATCTTATAATATGCTTTTTTGATAAGGACACGTTTGATGTGGGCTTTGAACTTTCCATCGCTAAGTTCTGTAACTGACTTTGGCAACTTGTTATAAAAGCGAATACTGTTTATAAGAAATGACTTACTAGTTTTGGTTAATCTAAATTTGGGTATCACAATTTCATGTTTACTACGTGTATTTATATTATGGAAATCGCTTCTTATTTTGAAAAGTCCTAAGTTTTTGCGAACATACAAAATACTTTCTAAAATATAAAGAGAAGGCTGAGTAAGTATATCAATTTCTTTGAATTTATCTCTAAGCGACTCACGAGGAGCCATTTTATAGATCGCGCGAATTGCCCTCTTTTGTAAGATGAAAACTGAATCTACATCAGCTGCCGATCCCCACAGCAGAACGCCATAAGACATAATACTGTGGAAATAAGCAAAGTATACTAACCTAGCTGTGGCTACATCAGTCAACTGCCTTATTTTTCTTACTGCATATGCAGCTGAACTTAATCTACCTGAAAGAGCTCTAATGTGGGCGCCCCATTGCAATCTCGAATCTAAAGTAATTCCTAGAAATACAGTTTCCGTAATAGCATCTAGTTTCTTGCCGTCAAGTTTTAAATTTAGACCTGCTTGAGGTACATTTGGTAATGAGAACTTAAGGCATTTAGTTTTGTTCGCATTAAGTAAAAGATTATTAGCTGCGAACCATTTCGAAAGAACTGCTAGACTATTGTTGACATGTAAGACATCCGTATCTTTTCTATCTATTTTAAAAATAAGAGAAGTGTCATCAGCGAATAGAATTATATCTGATAAGTTGGCCATCATGTAAGGAAGGTCATTAATATAGACTAGAAATAGGAAAGGGCCAAGAATTGATCCTTGAGGCACGCCCATCTTAACTAGAGACCCCGAGGACGTCGCCCCGTTAACGTTTACTTTTTGCTGCCTGTTCGACAGATAGGAAAGAACAAGATCAGCAGCTTGTCCACGAATTCCGTAGTGGTGTAATTTACAGATCAGTGTTTTGTGGTCAACGCAGTCAAACGCTTTTGAGAGGTCACAGAAAATGCCAATTGCGTCCTGGGAATTCTCCCAGGTTTCCAGGTTCTTCTCCATAGGTACCTACTACGCTTTGGAATGGGCAACTAGCTTCATCTTTCTGACTGACCGACCCCTTGACAATTCAACAGTGCCCATAATTGATTTATTTGAAATAAATGCTTTGAGTTTGAGAGTATTAGTTTATTGTTCCGTCATTTCAATCAAGAGATCCTATTTGGTTGAACAAATCAAATCAAATCTTTATTGCTGAACACAGTACAAATAAATACATTGCAAGATGCAAAATTACAAGACTAGTATCATTCTGTCAGACTGATCAGTAAGGCAATGAAAACAACATAACATAATAAGTAGTGAGTAGTGTATAGTTTTGCCGGCAACTTACCTGGTGGGTAGTCATGGTAGCTCACAGTAGTATACAGCGCAAAGGGCGATGCAGCCAGCAGTGACAGTAGCCATAGGGCCGCCACTATGCGTAGCGCCCGCCGTAGCCCCGCCATCGCGTACAAGTGCAGGGGGTGGCAGATGGCTAGGTACCGCTCCAGAGAGAATGCCACTATCGTCAGGACTGACACATAGGAGGCTCTGAAACAAAGAAAAAATTTAAAATTATAATATTATACCCGTTAAATATCCTAAGATTTTAAAATATATTGACAAATTCAAAGTTATTTATTTGGCAATGACTTCTTAAACCCCATAATATTAGTCACAAAGAGACGTGACTCACTGGCCAATAGAAAATTTGAGTTGAAATATTTTATCTGACATGGGAATCAAATCCTTAATCCCAGTTATTGGATTGTGGAGGTCAGATAGGCAGTCGCTCCATGTAAAATACTGGTATACAGCTCCATCCGGTTAGACTGGAAGCCGACCCCAACCTAATTGGGAAAAGCCTAGGCAGATTGATTGATGGGAATCAAATCCTTAACCTTACGCTCACCAGTCACCATTCGTGCAGACACGTAGATCGACACTGCAAATCGAATGCAAGTTGGTAAAACTGTACTACTTTTTACCTGTCAAATGAAACATCAAAATAAGTTAGGAAACTGTCGAAATACGGAAACGTACATACTTTTATTAATTAAATCCTGTAAAAAAACCAATACGGCGGATACAGGCGATTACGTCCTGATTCCGGTGTAACCGCCCGAACTTGCACTCAACTCAAATTGGATATCGTCCGAATAGGTTTCCAATTATAAGTATTGCCAGCTTTAAATATTATTTATAAATACATTTAATGTGGAGTGTACCGCGCACAATTTTCTCATTTCGTTTTTGCAATTATGATTACGAAATTAATATGTTTTAATTAAATATCAAATTAAAAACCATAAATTGGTCTGAATTGATAAGTAGGTATGCACAGTGTACCGCACATGAGTGGTAACAATTTGAAAGTGACAACACCTTTTTGTCGAAGGAGTAAGTGGTCTTATACACGAGCGGCGTAACGTGTAAATGAGCAGTTAGGGCGGTTTTCGTAGTATTCGGTTTGACAGCACAGTAAGCATACTATCACGTTCTATCTCGTGTAGCTGAAGTTTACTGTAATTACTGTCAAAATCAAAATCAAAAGTCATATTCAAACTAGAGTTCGCGCCACCACTCAAGTCCGATAGACGCGGCGCTAGTGTCTATGTCATTGCATTAAATTGTATTTAAAAAAATGTAGTTACACAATTTTCCGCCGTACTTTAGTGGTGGCGTGGACTCTAGATTGAGAATCAGCACTTTTTGAACGTCAAAATTACTTAAGACAGTCCCCGCAAAACACCCGCCCTTCACCACTTCCTAGTGTTTTAGCTGGGAAGAAGTAGCGCAAGAAACTCCCCAGCAGGCCAGCTGTCTGTTTTGTTAGATGAACTTGATTCTATGCGATAGTACCTATGCAAAGTAATTAATACGAAACAGAACAATTATTGGCTTATTGGTGATTCGTTTGCCATAATATGTCAGCTAGGTCACGCCAATATACCAACAGTGAAATACCAATGTATGGACATACATGTCGTACTGCAGTATAGGTTGAAAGGGTGACGAACTGAGGAAACAAAACAACGAGCAATAATAAGAACACTTTGCAGTGCACGCTGCAGTCTGCAATCACTATTGAGAGGCTTCTAGTCGTCGTTGCCAGGCAGGGCTGTCACATTTGGATGACATATACAAAGATTAAGCACCTTACCACATTTTTTTTATTTGTCTGTGGTTTTGTGTGCGGGGCATTTTGGGCGGGGCAAAATAAGCAACGTACCCGTTGTGCCACGCGTAATTATGTTAAGTTTATTTTTTTCTGCAAAACAATTCTTTTTCGCCAGTACCAAAGGAAGACAGAGCGTGCTAAATGGAGCTCGGGGAGATGAAAAGCGCCTATAGGTATTATGCCAAAACCCAAAGAACAAGTCCAAAAGCGAACCAATAGCAGTTAACCCAAAAAAAACGAGTAGTTTAATTAATATTTTTTTTTGCAATTATACATTTGCAGTTGGACAATTGACCGTGATGTATATCGATGTATGGGAGAACATGTTTTTCAACTACAATGTTAAGTTTGTTTTTGAGATAAATTTAACCCAACTAAGGAGCCCTTCACTGTGCGTAGACCGACACGCACTTGGCCGGTTTTTTAAATCACGCTTCTTATGATTTTTTTAAGGTTTTTATTTCAATAAAGTCTGTAACTAATGTAATCTTAATCTTTATCTACTTATCTATACATATTAAAATTTATAATAGCTCTTCGTGTCTCCACACACAGAGAAAACCACATCAAAATCTGTTGCGTAGTTTAAAACAACAAGCAATCACCTGTGTGAGTTTGATGTGGTTTTCTCATTTAGAGGTTTTATTCTGGAGGATTTTCATCGTTATTTACAGATTTTAAGTCGGACCACGCACAGTGCAGGGTAGTTGGAATTAATATAAACTCATGCACAGCATCTATTTTATCGACCGCAAAAATAAGTTTATAATTCATCATAGTATTTCTCAAAATAAAACTATAATTAGTTTTCTTAGATTTGATTACATAGTTACATACATACAGGTGGACCTAATAAAAGCGTGTTAAAAATCAAACCAATCTGCTTGCCTTTTCCCAACTTTGTTGAGGTCGGCTTCCAGTTTAACTGGATGCAGCTGAATACCAGTATTTTACATGGAGCGACTGCCTATCTGACATCTCTAAACACGCGAAACAACCCTAACATTAACTAACGTCGAACTTGATCTTAAGAATCTTGGAACTATCTGTTTTCTAAACTATTCCGCCATTGTTATGCCTCGTAAGTAATGTGCTTTATTGTTTTGCTCGACAATGAATGTCCGGAAGTGGTTGAGCAATAAGAGGATATTAACACATACACTTACCAGAGTTACCAGCAAAAAGTAAAAAAGTTTTTCCTCTCCTTAAAATTCAGTCCTTCAAAGTTAAGAATCGTGACCTATCGTACAAAAGTTGTGTGATTATTTAGGGCGTATTCCACCAATGACATCTGCCATCAGTACATCTAAAAAGAGCTGTCACTGTCATCAATGTCGTGGAATATTGACACTGACAGCACTTTTGAATGCAGTTTAGATGTGCTAATCGAGTTCAGTTTAATTGATGAAATTCGCCTTTCGCCACGCAGTGAGCAAGTCTGGTGATACATACTCGATCCTTTTTTGTAGGAACAGGCCTCTGAAGAACTACTACTGGTATTGCCTGTGTATTTTTATTTCTTATGCAAGGTACAGTAATCTCTAAGTAACAATACATATACAAACTGTGCCGTAATACCAACATACATACCTATGAACATACTAGGTTGTGCCCGCGGCATCGGCCGCGTCGATGTCTGAAATAATCCCACGGGAATGTACTACTGGGATAAAAGGTATCCTATGTCCTTATCCGGGTCATGTTCTATCTGCCATTTCTGGCGTGATTGAGTAACAAACATCCAAAAATACGAACTTTCACATTTATAATATTAAGTAGTAGAACTTCATTGAGCCTCTAACTCGAATAGCTATTATTTGTATAATTGTTGGGTAGTAGTGCTGGCCTCCAAAATGGATTTATACCGTTCTATATTTAGAAATTAATTATCTCCGAAGTTAGAATTTAGGCTAGAATTATAATACTATCATAATAAAATTATCCCTCTGTCATAATTTGATACAAAATAATTGGCAAACATGGCGGTGAACATTATTACAATAACAAAAAGTCATAAGTAATATAGGTATATAGAAAAATGAGTACCTCATTAGTGATGTCCTCACATTATTGTTGTTATAACAATAAATATATGTTTTCCTATTTGTCCACTGTCCTAGTACGTGGAAACCGATGCTTATTTTCGCTCTTTGATTTTTGAGCGAACTCCCCTTATTACTGAAGCAACAATAGCTTCATACTCCAGACGTATACAAAAGAGTTTGTACTAAAATCTTGAGTTTATTTCGGTTTTAAATTTCTTCTCAGAGTAGTCGGATAGGAAACACCAAACTCATCTAGGTTAAAAACTTAATTTATTTTTGAAGTGTTAAAGTGTTTTTTTTAACCAGTTTATAGAAATAAACATCAATATTTTAAAAGGTTTTGTTACAAACCTAAATCTAAAGATACTGAACATTTGACATCCCTATTTGAAATGTGACTACCTGACCATGTTGTGGGAGGCACCTGGTAGCTCGATTAAAGCATGAAACAACTTTGTAACAGAGTTTCCTGCGCCTAACACGTAGGTGCGACCCGAATATTTGTTTTAATTAAAGGCGCCTCTTTCCATTCTGTACAAGGCCAGAACGCACGGGTGTGAAACTAATCGCGTAAACACCTAATTAACTACCTTATTCCATAGTATACAGTGCCAGTATGCATGCGGACTAATCGTGTATAAATTGTTAACTGGTATCCAATTTGTTTGCGACGTAATGCACCTTGCGCTAATACTAAATAGCCTGCCTGGCTGCGAGCAACTTGGAAGTAGCACTCGCCGGTTGGTGCCGCGGCACCGCTTGCTTCGCTCGCTCGGCTAGAGCACGGTTGGTATCAGTTCTAACCTAACCCATTTCACCCAGTTTTTTATATTTTTTTATTACACTATAATATCTTTAAAACTCTTGTCACGGGTAAGTGATGTGGTATTGTTTGGAAATGAAATGAAATTGTTTATTCTGTAAATAGGATTTCGGAATCACTTTTACACGTCATATTTCTTTTTATTAAAAATAAGCTAGATGAGGTCGGTGTTTCCTATCTGACTACTCTGAGAAGAAAGGGAAACAAACTCAGAGGTCGTAGTCTCTTTAAAGTCCAGACATAATCTTGGTCAAGTCATATGAGGACCATGTAGATCAGTGTCTGAAATGGTTTTTTGAGGAAAGAACCACACAGATTTGAGTGGACTTTTTAGTAGGGTAGGTAGGGTAGGTAGGGTAGGTAGGGTAGGTAGGGTAGGTAGGGTAGGTAGGGTAGGTAGGGTAGGTAGGGTAGGTAGGGTAGGTAGGGTAGGTAGGGTAGGTAGGGTAGGCAGGGTAGGCAGGGTAGGCAGGGTAGGCAGGGTAGGCAGGGTAGGCAGGGTAGGCAGGGTAGGCAGGGTAGGCAGGGTAGGTAGGGTAGGTAGGGTAGGTAGGGTAGGTAGGGTAGGTAGGGTAGGTAGGGTAGGTAGGGTAGGTAGGGTA
Source organism: Agrochola circellaris (assembly GCA_914767755.1). Classification (NCBI taxonomy): domain Eukaryota; kingdom Metazoa; phylum Arthropoda; class Insecta; order Lepidoptera; family Noctuidae; genus Agrochola; species Agrochola circellaris. Next base: position 20,843,223 of record OU611843.1, on the reverse strand, counting down.
GGTAGGGTAGGTAGGGTAGGTAGGGTAGGTAGGGTAGGTAGGGTAGGTAGGGTAGGTAGGGTAGGTAGGGTAGGTAGGGTAGGTAGGGTAGGTAGGGTAGGTAGGGTAGGTAGGGTAGGTAGGGTAGGTAGGGTAGGTAGGGTAGGTAGGGTAGGTAGGGTAGGTAGGGTAGGTAGGGTAGGTAGGGTAGGTAGGGTAGGTAGGGTAGGTAGGGTAGGTAGGGTAGGTAGGGTAGGTAGGGTAGGTAGGGTAGGTAGGGTAGGTAGGGTAGGTAGGGTAGGTAGGGTCGGTAGGGTCGGTAGGGTAGGTAGGGTAGGCAGGTAGGTGCGCCGTAGATACGTACTTAGTGCTACTCGAGCGAAGCCGGGGCGGGCAGCTTGTGTGTATATAAAACTGGTTTATTGCGATGAATAATTAAAATGACAAGTTTTATCGTTTTCATAAGGCTTAGCAGAGCGAGCAGCTCAATCCCAAGCTTTTTTATCTTCTAAATAATCAGAAATTTTATAGTACCCTTTTTTTACAAAGTTTGGTTTTAATACAGTTTTTAAATCGTTTAATGGGTAAGTTTCGAACCAGGACGCGCGCGTACACGTTACAAACTACGAGTATACACCAGCAATACGCAAAATTCGTGTATACATTGTAATCACAGGGTTAAAAAAAGCATTATAATGTATAAACGCGAGCAGTTTCCTATGGCTGCGTTCTGGTGTTTTATAGATTAGAAATACGCGGCTCAGGCAGCATGCAGACAGGCGCGACGCGACACCGGCAGAACATTTTCCGTGAAGTTTTCATAGAAATTGTTCCACCAGAGACGCGTCGCGCCTGTCAGCGGCAGCCTTCATCTGTCTTTGATCGATTCATTATCATTAAAATAATTTATTGTTATGATAACTTTAAGGCCCACTGACACCGTAAACCACTGAATGCGTTTAGTGCTAAACAAAAAACATCACTCTGTCTCTATCATATTCAAACGATTAACAGAAACAGAACGATTTTTGAAGTTCGTTTAGCGCCAGCCGACTGTACAGTTTACAGTGATTTATGGCGCAAGTAGGCCTTAAACTATTTAGGCTCAGTACTTTCTTTCCCACTATATTACTACTACACTGTTAACTATTAATATTCAAAACGAACTATAATAAATAGAACATAAACTGAATTTCAATATTTCTATGGCAGCTTGCCAGCACACTGCACAGCCGTCCTTGCCACCTGTTGGCAGTAACTCACATACAACACTAACTCCCTTTGTACCACCATTTACTCGCCAATGTAGTTCGGCAAGAGAAAAAGTTATTGTTTAGAAAAACATGCTGTGGTCCTTGAAAAGGTGGGCAGAAGTGAATCATACATGCTTATATACATAGTTTAGGGGTTTCTCAGAGTAGCCCGGGGTCTGGATTTGTACCCGGTTTATGCCAATAGTCTCGCCCCCTATTAAAGGCTCATGCAGACAGGCGCGACGGTACTTTGCGACGAGGGAGACTTAAATGCGACTTAAACATAATTGAAAAAATGTGGGTATACAGCTCAGCCTAACCCTTCGGGGATAAAGGGCGTGATGTTATGGTATGAATTTTTATAACGGTGTTACGAGTTGTAACACCGTTATAAAAGTGTTACATTATTCTGACAAATAAATGGACTATTACTATTACTACGTAGTTTAAGAGACCAGCTTATTGACAATATCTGGGGACAAATCCAGCCAACACGCCAACAACCGGCCAACACACCAACAACCGGCCAACAACCGACCAACACGCCAACAACCGACTAACACACCAACAACCGGCCATCACACCAACAACCTGCCAACACAAAAAGACAACTGGACTGTTACCGGGCTTTCTTGGGTTAACATGAAGAATATGCCCTGAAGATTAAACCTAGGACCAGGCTTAGTTTTCACACTTGTGACAATGCGACCACTGAACTAACGGGCAACGAAGCACTCAAAATAAGCATAAACGAGTGGGTCAATTCAAGTCATTTTCTCTAAAATGTGCTCAGACTGCTAACAACAATGCTGCTGCTCAACAATTTCCGATCAAGTTACAAAAGTTCTCCCCTAATAATTAAAGACCACCCTTCACGGCTTCCTGAGAAATCTGAGAAAGAAAAATAAATGGCATAACGATCGCAGTACAATGGACAATGGCCAATTATTGGTTCGGGGAATTTACGCAGAATTTTGGGCTAACTTTGCATTAATTTAAAACAGTGATTTTTTTCATTTAACGAGTAGGGTATGGACAAGGAAGTATATTAAAATGTATACCGCGTAAAGTTCACCCCCGTGTGTACGTTTTTTTAAAGAAAACATTTTATTTCTGTTTTATTTGGTAGAAAAAATATATAAACAGATATGTTCGTATGGAGTATTTCTCGAAGAGATGAGGTATTACAAGTAGGTTTGAAAATTTAAGTCGTCCAAGGAAATTTCGATAAAAATAAAATTAAGAAATTTTTCATTCTACTTCAAGCAAAAATATTAACTGCGGTTTTTTGCATTATATTACCTAATTCAATATTTTAATACGCTATCCAACAAATTTTAAATAGCTAAAAACAAAGCTTTTTGCAATACCTAGTGGTTCAGGCAAAAATCTAATGAGAGTAAAATTTTGTTTAACGTCTATTTATAGAGTCTATCTCACTTAATTACAAGAAAATTAAACACATTAAAGCAAACCGTAACATTAAAAAAAAAAAAAAACTTGAATATTGCATAAGTAGGTACGTTAAAGTCCGTTTTCGTTGTACTGCACGGCCACACTGTACAAACATTTAAAAAAAAATGTCAGTCACATAATAGAGCAGTTTTTGCAGAGCTGTTTAATAGGTAAACATACAATCTGAAACATCAATGTATTTTAAACTAACTTTCACCCGCGGCTTCACTCGCGTGGAGGTCGGAAATTCCATTCCAGGTTATAAACTATCTGTGTGCTATCCAAATCCATTTAGCCGTTTTGGCATGATTGAGTAACAAACACACAAACATACAAACTTTCACATATAATATTAGTAGGATGTTCGCTTGGTGTATGTAATAATTTAAACCGCATAAAAGAAGTTCAACATCTTATATTATTGTTGTGTTCTGTTTTGTTCGTTTTTAGGGTTCTGTAATCAACAAGGAACTCTTATAGTTACACTATATAAATCTGTCCGTCTGCCTGTCTGTCCAGGGCTTAGCTCAGAGACTCTTAGTACTAGAAAGCTGTAATCTGGGATGGGTAAACATGTTAATCACGTCAACAAAGTGCTAATAAAATCATGAAACCATTTTTTTTAGGGTAGCTCCCCTACACGTAAAGTGGGGACTTCTTTTTTCTCGTCTATACCGTGGTGTAGGGTGATCGGTAGATCGCCCTTCTTTAGCGTCTTCTTGGACCGTCGGGCACAACAATTTAATATAATATGAAAAGTAGCATGCTTTAAAACGTACGCACCTTTGTACGTACAGTAGCATTCATAAGTCCATTAGCAATCTCACGAAGCAATAGACTGACGCTTCGGTTTGATTTTCTTTCGTGTAGAGTGACACGATACGACAGTGTGAGAAGTGTAAAACTGCGATCTCTGTGGTGTGTGTACCGTGTTGTTTACACATACAGATGAACGGACTCTACCGCGGCACTGCGCACAGCAAAACGACTCTTAACGTACCCATGCACTTTTGAACGTTTACTGTACGTCGTAACTAAAAAAAGTGTACAGTTATCATTAAAAAACAAATCAATTTAAATAAATAATTCATAATTCATCACATTTTAGTGATTACGTGATTACAAATTATACCATTAAACATTAATTTGAAGTAAATACATAACATGGCAATAATAGGTATCATTTAATATTCAATTAATATAACATAAAATAAATAATAATAACAATGTCAAAGGTTAAAATTAAATCAAATAATAAAAACAAATAGAAACAAAAGTCAAATACAAAAAATTAAAATAAATATCTAAAAATTTATAAATGCTGACAGTCATCCCATGTTTATGTAATCATTAAAAAAATCATTCAATGTATAATAACATTTATCGACCAGTAGTTTTCTGAGCCGTTTAATAAATATTTTATCATTTTGTTCCATTTGTATGTCGTTAGGTATTTTATTATATATTTTAATTATTTGTAATTAGAATATACATATTTACAAGTGGGTACAAACAACTTATAACTAATTAATTAATAAAAGTAGCAAAATTATATACTAACTTAACTAAAACTATTTACAAACTAAATAATATATTTTAATAGATGTTACACGAGGACTTGTATTGTGTAATTTTAGCCTTGATTGTGGTATAACGAGCGTGTTTTCAAATCGTGACCGCGGTGCGTATCGTAGAGGTTGGTCTGTAATTTTGAGGTAGGAGTTTGGATATTCTCTCACGAATTTACAGATATCGAGAATATAAATTGATGTCAAAGTTACGTCATTGTCAATATAAACCATTATTCTAATACATTTTTTCTGTAGGATAAATCAGTCATTGTTATCAACACTATTTCAAATCATCAAATCAAATCAAATCATTTATTAATTTGTTAACACAGGTAGGTACAATAGAAAGTTGTTAGGTATAAAAGATGCGCGCTGTGTTATACCCGAAGGCGTACAAAAATATTCAAGAAGATGTCATTGACATTAAAATTGATAATAAAATTAAAATAATGGAATGCACAATATTAATAATTGAACTTGACAACATAAAAACAAAGGAAAATATATCAAATGTCAAAAAGTTAAGTTTAACGTTACTGCGTCAAAATTCAAAATTAAATCATGTTTAAACAGAGAGAAAAAAAAAACATTAATAATAAGAATAATAAAAACAATTAAAACAATAATAAAAACAATTAAAATACAAAAATGTCACGTGCAAAAAAATGTCAAAATGTCAAATGGAATTGAACTTAATGATATATTATGTCAAAAGAGTAGGTACGGACTATGGTCAATAACTTTACAACGTCAAAAATAAAAATAAAATATAATAAAAATGTTGAAAAAAGAGAGCAAAATAAAAAATAATATAAATACCTAATTAAAATAATACAAAAAAATGTCACGTGCAAAACTGTCAAATGGAATTGAAATCAATGATAGTACTCACTATATCAATGAGTAGGTACCGACCATGGTCAAAAACAATCATTACATTTTGTCTGTTAAAAATTCCGAAAGAATCATACCATACTTCTACCTCTTCTACCATTCTTCTACTATTTCCCCAAAGAATCATACCATACTTATGCCATGCGTATTCTTATGCATAGTAAGTAGATAGGGCCGTTTTTAAATCTGTTGTTTTTTTTTAGCTCTCGTAATGTGTATATAAAACTAGATAGATTTGATAAAAAAAAATGTATGTGCTCTTTCCAGGTCATGTGGATATCTAAGTCTAGACCTAACGAAGTAAAAGTATCTACTCATTCCAATTTGATACCGTCAAACGTAAAATTTATAGTCAAGGGTTTTTTTGGTAGGGCCTGAATTCATAATTTTAGTTTTCGAGAAGTGAATTTCTAGATTGTGGTCTTTCATCCAATTTCGTTTATTATAAATTATATTATTTAGATTCTCATGTAGGTGTTGAGAGTCATTACAAGAAGTTACATCAGCAGTACGCATGATTCCGTCATCATTTTAGGGAGTTCGTTAATTAAAAATAACAAACACTCGACAACACTACTTTGCGGAATCGAATTTTGAATGCAAAGCCTATTCGATCGTAATAGGCTGAATACCCCAGTGTCCAGTGAATATCCCAATGTTCAATTTGTACAAATTGTTCTCGGTTTTGTAGGTAGGATGCGAACCACTCGTGAGTTATTCCCCTAACGCCGATACCGTGTAGTATGTCTAGTAATACTTTATACAACATCTTATCATATGCCTGGTCATGTCAAGTAAGATTCCGATAGCGTATTTTTTATAATTCAAAACGTCAAGTACTTGTTGAGTCAATTTATATGTTGCTAAAATCATGTATCTTTTTTTTTCCGACAACCATTTTGTCAATGATCGAAATCTTTAAATTTTTCACAAAACTTATAGACGCGTTTGCACATTGCTTTTTAGAAGGTTTTAGAAGATGTCGGTAACAGTGCAATAGGATGGTAATTATTTGGATCCGACTTCGAGTTTTTCTTGTGAATAGGTTTGATTTATCAGAGTAAAGACGTTGGGAACGACGTAAATTTTTTGAGTAACGACCTCTCCCTACCTACTAGATAAACGTTTATAGCTTACCGTCACTGCCAAATATATCTCGTCAGGCCTTCATTTAAAAATGTTTCCACGTCGTAAGAGGTGAAAACCTTAGATGTTTTGCTCTTGAACCCTTATGACTAAAAAATCCATAAAATAACATCGTTTTTTAAAAGACAGTCTCAGCACTGTCGTTTCAAAAACGATGTTAGATAATGGATTTATTTTCAAATCTACATTGTGTCTTACACTTATTGAGTATACACTCTTGAGCATTGAATAGGTAAGAAACATACTTTCGGAAAATAATTTTATTTTCTTCTCTGCGCGCCACTTCATAAAATCATTGTATGTATTAAAATAGCTTTTCTTTGACATTTCTGGCAAAAGATTTTCAATGTAAAAAATGTGTTAAAGTATTTGCTTCATCTTTAACAGAATCTGGGGACAACATTTCGGAATAGCTTGAACTCATTTATAATCAAATATTAGTCTATAAAACCGAGATTTTGAATTTCGGTACAGTTTACAGATTCCGGCAAATTAAATAGTCTTAAAAAAAAAATGGAACACACCGCGTCACCGCCGCGCTGCTTAGTTTTATTTAGTTCTATTTTTTAAATTCAATCCCACCCTAGAAAGAAAAGCAATTACTGTGAGTCTTTCCGCCCAAAGATGGCGAGCAGCGTCGACCACCCGGTACGCGAATCAAACAAACACTACTTTCCGAGTATGAGAAATGAAAAATTAATTCTTGTCGAAGTATATATCCTTTTGAGGGTGACTGTATCGTAACAAGCTTATTGATTGATTAATTGAATTCGCGTTAATTAGCGGTTTAGCGGTTCATGCAGTATTAATTGTGTCTTCAAACTTCGCTATGCAATCTTGAGTGTCGTGGGTGTAGTTGGTAATGGCATGAATTTGTCTGGCTTAGTGGTACTGTTCTGCGAGGAAATGGAGGTAAGCTGAAGCTAACTTCTGAATTAATGTATTATGTTGGCAAAATAATTACAGCCGCGCGGGTCGATAAGATAAGATAAGATAAGATAAGATAAGATAAGATAAGATAAGATAAGATAAGATAAGAGAAGATAATTTATTTGCGTAAAACATGGTATACATAGGTGTTATTGAGTTTGAGTTTGAGTTTGAGTTTTGCTTAAAAATTAAAACATATAAACTTCAACGAATAAACAAATTTAAAATCAAACATTATAATTGTAAGCGTCAGAACCCCTGGACCAAAATAAATATTTGATGTTTAGAAATTACCAAAATGCACTACATTTTTGCTACTATTTGATACCTAACTAGTACATCGACTCACAGCCAAAAAACGGGTAGGTAAAGAAAGTGGTCAGACATTCTGACATCAGGATGTTTGGATCATTAATTTTTTCAAAATAAATGACCAAAATTCTGACAACCAGTCTTACCAAGGTGTACCTACTGTTTTACCCAATAACTGGGTTATGGAGGTCAGATAGGCAGTCGCTCCATGTAAAATACTGCTATTCTGCTGCATCCGATTAGACTGGAAGCCGACCCTAACAAAGTTGGGAAAAGGCAGGCAGATAATAATAAATTTTATTTGCCATAAAAACAAAAATACAGATGGGAGCCTAGGTGATTCCTTATGAAATAGGTACTACACATTGTATAAATCTGGTGAATAAAGATGATGTATATTATTCCCCAAAGTTAAGCGGAACGGGGTGCAGTTAGAATTAGGAGAATGGGGGAATTAGGAGTGCTAACTACTAACTTGAACTGTATTGTTTGATGCGTGGCTGAGATGTAGTTTGAAGTTTAAGTAGTTGCTGCAGTTCGTATACTCAGTACATCATCATGTATAAAATTATAAGTTCTCAAAACTAAACCGGCAAAGGCGTTCTGTTATAAATAATTTCACTGAACAGCAAATATGGCTTCTGTTACCACCACGTGCTATATACAACTGCTTGCTATCCTATGATAAGTAGCGAGCTGTTGTGACTAAATTTGTCCGATCCATGATTTTTTCGTAATACTAGCTAATGCTCGCAGCTTCTCCCGCGTGAACCCTAGTTCGTTTTCTAAAATAAAAGTAGGTTACTCCTTATAACATTAGCTATCTGCCAGTGAAAGTCCCGTCAAAAACGGTCCATAGATTAGCCGGAACAAACAAACAGACAGACAGACAAAATATTTAAAAATAGTTTTTTTGTTCTAAGTACCGTTTATATACTTTTATATTGCATTTTGTAAAAAGTTGTTATTTTGACATTACAAACAGACATTTCAGTTTAATTTTTTTGTAGATTTCGAGCAACCATAGCGCTAAAAATCAGCGCTGTGGCTCTTGTCTCCCATTGGGTCGCAGCGTTATGCTGAGCGACCGTTTTGCGTGGATGTGACGAAAATTTTCCCCCAACTTATTCTTTTTTTGTTTTGTGTTCTTTCATTGCGTCATGTTTACCGTTAATAAAAGTATTTTCTTTCTTCTTTCTTTCTTTATTTCAAAGGAGGAGGGCTGGTGACAAATCTGCCATTCTAAAGGTACAATTCCATAGCCGACTACAAGCAACAGCCGCGGCAACTTCATAGAAACTCGATTCGATTTCATAGAAATAATATAGAAACCAGAGTGTCGCGGCGACACGTCGCCTGCTGCTGTAGTTCACACAACAGTTCGTAGTTGGCGAGTATGTTGCGTCACTTCTTCTTCCCACACAGCAGCACACTAGTGGTGACGGGTAGGCGTTTTGTCTGACTAGGCGTAACTTTTAACGTTCAAAATGTGTTGGTTCTCTGTTCTCTCGGTCTATTTTGTGACTGACGTGAATTGCTTAGAGCTCGGTAACACTTTACGTGCCCACAATATGGCGGCTCGTAGGTAGGTAGGTAGGTACTCTTGAAAGCCGCGCCAATATACGCTAATGACGAGTATAATCCTCGCGGTAAACTTCACTCTGTGTTGCGAGTCCTACAGATTGGAGCTGTGACATTATGTTGTGTAGGCAGGTATGTTACATGGGTTGTGTGGGTGACGTAGTATGTGCTTATAGTGTTTAATCAGTAAGTATTAAATCTGCGGTTATGAGATGATTAAAGCAAATGAAATGTATTTGTATAAATTAGTCAAATACAAGGCATTTTAACGTAAAGAAACTATAAAGCCAATTATATTTATTTGGACGACCTTTATTTGGTTTTTTAAAGTTCCATATCTCCAAAACGGGGTCTAATCCGGAGTCCGGGGACGTAGTTCGTATCTGTGTTGGTGGTATGTCTAGTCATATTACCTATTAGGTTTCAGCTCTACAGTTCTAAATAGTTTTGTAAAAAACGACCCGAAAGGTCCGTTTTCAATCCATACATTGAAAATGGAAGTTATTATTTTTCTCAGTTCCTATCGGGACTACCGAGTTGAAACTGATTTGTCAAAAATCAAATGTCCACCAGCGTCGTTTCTGGCCCCATTGTGCGCCGGAGAGGTAAGACTCGCACTACAAGTGTAAAGCTTCATGTGCTCTTGACTCTTAACTGTACCTACAAATCATACTTTTCTCATCCTCCCTATATCAACTTGCCCCCCCTGGACCATCGGCTGGCGACGCCCTTGATTCGCATAATTATTTCTTCCTTCACTGCGCTATACAACCTTAGTTTTTGTTTACCCCAAACCTTTTAAGGGGTCATTGTACTCATTATTATGAACAATTTTCACTATAGGACCAACGCTGAAATCACGAAAAGAATCAGCAAACTTTTTTTTTTAACTAAGTTTTTATACGCTTTGAAACTAATATACCTAAACATTAGTACGGGTTCGATTCCCGATCGAGTAGAAATAACGTTGAGTAGAAGTTCGATTCCCGATCGAGTATCTACAATGTCAATAATGTATTATTTCAAAACTCAAACCTACTATTTTATAGTTATTTTACTCTAGGTACAATTAACTTACTAATACTTAATTTTGTAAATTACCAGTTCTTATTCACAAAAAAAATTCAAACATAACTTTCTGAAACTATCACTTAGGGCTTTTGGTGTTGACTGTACCTATTAGATTAAATAAAAATCAAAAGTCATTTAATCAAATTAGGTTGAGGAGCAGCACTTTTCAAACGTAAAAAATACAGAAGACAGTCCCTCGGCACGACCGCCCTTCACGACTTCCTAGTGCTTTAGCTAGGAAGAAGTGGCGCAACAAACTGTCCAGCAGCACAGCTGTCTGCTAAGATATAATAACGAATATATTTGCTTTTCTATTAATCATCATAATTACTCCATGACATAAATAACAAACAGCTGTGTATCTGACATAAATCACCATACTCACAACACATAGCAACATATTGGTGATTAGTGGAAGTTTGGCGCAGAACACACATTATACATCACACAACGTGTATCGACGCTCGTAAATATTAGCAATAATGTCACTCCAGCCTGTTATCACAGCCATTACGACCGCTTTATATGGCAATAAAAAATATTAAACACTAAGTGACACGTTTATACCATATTGTTCAAATTGCGACAGTTTGATCGATATTCCTGTGTCTTTATAGGTATCCGAACAACGCGGTCACACAGATAGACACGAAAAGTGAGTTTAATTCGTAATAAGTATAGAAGCAAAGCTTTACGCTTTTTCCCACAAAGTAGTAATATACAGTACCGACCCACAGTCTGAGTTTAGCAAAAGGAATCAACATAAATTCGCTAGTCACAAATTCAACTCATTTGGGCTGTACAAATTACATTGAGTTACGCTCATTTGGTCACACAGGTCACCCATAATAATGTAAATACACAATAATTAATTTAGGTCTACTAAAGAGGATGCCGGGACAGAATCTGTGCCATTAGTGGTATTCCGGGAAGACATTATGACAACAATAATCGTTAACAACCATCCCTATTTTCAACCAACTTCCCAAAAAGGAGGAGGGTTTTTTTTATGTGTGTTACCTCATTACTCAGTCATTTATGAACCGATTTGGAAAATTCTTTTTTTATTTGAAAGGATATATTTCCCGATTGGTCCCATTTTTATCAAAATTCAGTTCTGATGATGGAATCTATGAGAAATTGAGGGAACTCCTCCATATATTATAGGCATACACATAGCGATTTTGGTATTTTCAGCAATAAGTTAAGCATATGCATTCAGAAAGTATCATTTGGTGAAGTGGAACTGATGAAGAAGACCACAGATGGCCACCGGAACTACTCAATGATAAGTATTTTACTGGTGGCGATAAGATATTTCGATTGAAATAGTTAGCGACTATAAAGCACATTTAAATAAATAATTCTGATGAAAATGGTACCATCGAACCGATCTGAAGATGAAGCCGGAAGGAAGGCACCAGAACTCCGTCTTAAAACAATGTATCCTAGCCGTGTTTGGGCTTATCGAAGTTGCCATGAGATGCATTCTGCCTATAAATGATTAATCATAGTATCCCGGCATCAAATTGCGCTACTTGTGTCGTATGTTATTTGTGGCCTTGATTGTAAGAAGACAGATTTCGTAGCCTCGTTATTTCCCTCAATCTGTTGTCGTGTGGTCGCTTTAATAATTTTTTGGCGTCCAAATCTGATAAAACTATGCCTTCCAAACTTCTGACACGACTAAGCGCTACGTACATTTGCACTTTTGCAAAAAAAATATTACCAATGTAATTTATGGACCGTGGTGTGACCGGACCGCTTAATATTAGAGGCAGCATACGACGCTCCACATCTCCGTAACCCCTTGCCGCCTGGAACCTGCTTGTTGGTGGTATGGGTATCACTTTGAAAACTATTAATTAGCATATTTTTTTATTGGATGAGACGATTGCAATGAAACAAAATCTAAATGTTACATCGTGATTATATTCTATTTACAATTTTAATGGGACTGTAATTAAATTTCAAAAATGTTATATCTGTTTAATTGTGTGTAGAAAAATTTATTATTTGCCCCAAAATGGTAAGTACTTACTATTTTGGGGCAATACATGTCATTGAGATGCAAAAACATATTTTTACGTCCTTTCTACACTTTCAAGCCAGTTTTGAAAAATGTATGATTACATCTTACGTAGATAAGTTTATATGAGTACCACGTCAAAAATACACTTAAAAGTGAAAAATAACTTTAACTTATACATTAAGATGGTTTAATGAATCTCTTTCATATATATGAATATATATATATAAATATATACCATAATATAGTTTATTATGGTATATATTTTGCTATATACTTAGTATAAAATATTTTCGTTTTTGCCACCGACTTTCGAAATTAGTTATTTTTCACTTTTAAGTGTAGTTTTGTGAAATTCGGTGGTTTTTGTTTTGTAAAAAAGTTATTTTAGTGTTTTTTTTGGAAACCGTTTTTTTTCACCACATTAGCCATAAAAGGCATACCGAACTCGCAGACCCCGTGTTATGCCTGTTAACAATGATAATTATGTGCACATAAAAGCGAAGGTTTGCTCGGAGATATTTATTATTAAAATATAGTAGGTTTACAAGAATTTGACAAAGCGTAAGATTCACTTCGTAGGAGTTGCTCACACTGGGAGCATTCGTTAGCGAATATTCTCAGGTTTTGTGTAAATTAGTGTGAGTGAAACTAAGACGTTATTTCTTAAGAAAGTCGGGCTGCCGTGTAGTGCGAGTTTTATAATTCAACCCACCCATTAAAGGTGATTAAATGCTCGTAACTGAATGCTCATTACGCTTGAATATTTATTTACTTGGACTTAATGCCATGAGGCATTCTATGCGTCATGGTCATGAACGAGGATGCTCATCTCTCAGTTGCAACAGTTTATTTTAATTAATTTACTTTAGAATTGTTTTTGTCTTTTTTTCGACATGCAACTCACCTTCTACGCGGTTGTTCCCACATGCATATGGTATGTATAAATTCATATATTGTAACAATATAATTTAAATGAGTGTTCATGGATGTTCTTGTCCGTTCTTCTCTATAGTAACCTACTGCGTTTTGGGATAGGCCCGGGCAGCTAGATTCATCTTTCTGACTGACCGACTCTTTTGACAATTCAAAAGTGCCTGTAAATGTTATAATTGAAATAAATACTTTCGAGTTTGGGGTTGATTCTGTAACCTTTGAACCCTTGAATGTTTGTGGTGCAGACCAGGCTTTAGTAGCTTTACACACTGGGCGCTGGAATGTTATACAGCGCTGTGAATTCCCGCTTGTTTTATGTTCGAGAGCAGCCTCCCCACTTTAATTTACTAACCTACCTTTAATTTAGTTTTTTTTGCTTATAAACATGGAGCACATCACAAGAATCAAAAGATAAGAACAACAGACGCACCGAAAGGTGCTTGTTGTGTTAACTTCCTTAGATGTTAGGGCGGAAGCACACACGCTCTTGAGGCCCTCCCTTGCATGGACGTGCGGAATAAACGTACCTACCGTAAATTCGAACGATTGTTTTATCTAAAATATAGGTAACTATTCTATAGAATAGTTAAATAGGTGAATAGACAGATTCTGTAGAAATGCTATAGCATTTCTACAGAATCTGTCTATTCACCCATACAATATGAATGAAGTCTTGAACCTGAATAAATATGAAATGAGTATATTTAGACACTACGTTTACTCCTCGCGTTCGTTCTGGGCCCACAGATGATGTCAAAGGCATTGTTCGTACACCGCTGTAAAGAAAAATACTGACTGCCTTGCTTAACAAACCGAAAAAGCTGAATGAAAATGCGGAAAAAAGTTCTGAAACATTTAACAGAGTCGTTTTATGATTTCAATTCTACGCAATACTCAGCATTTAACTTGTCTTTTCTTCCCTTGCCTTCCCACGGGTCAGTAGAGCGCCCTCTGTGGGGCGTGACCTGAATCTAATTTCCGCCGCTCGCTTTCTTGACCTGACATTGAAATTGAAATCTGTGACATTGAAATTGAAATGCTTTGCGTGAACTTCTAACTTGGAAGGAAAACTTAACGATGGAACCAACATCACGCCTGTTATCCCAAAAAGGTTAGGCAGAGGTGTATGTAACTACAAAGCCACAGATAAGTTTTTATCAGTAGATAAGAAGCGTAAAAATAACCTCACTTATACTCTAGTGTAGCTCCACTACCAATTCTACTTAGGCAAATATTTTTGTCACTACATGACTATCTTTACATATTATAAAACAAAGTCCCCCTCCGCATCTGTCTGTCTGTCTGAATGCGATAAACTCAAAAGCTACCGCGGATTTTCGAACGGTTTTCCCCAGTGGACGGAGTGATTCAAGCGGAAGATTTTAGTATATAATTCATTAAGGTTTTGTGTAAATTGGCTGAAATATGACGATTTATTGTTGAAGATGTCGGAAAAAATCATGCTGACTGGGAGCTTTAAGCTTCGTGCAGACCAGCGCGACGCGACAGCGCGACGCGACAAAGGTTATTGTTATACCGTCAAGTTTTCTTAGAAGTAGTATTGTTCGTGTCGCGGCGCGGCGTCGCGTCGCGCTGGTCTGTACGAGCTTTTACTGGCGTGTGCCGGATTAACTAATTGAGTTAAGTATATAAAAACTATGTATTACGGAATTAATACCGTAAAAGCTTGTTTTTACAAAGATTTTAACATATATTTTATTGATTTTTAATTCATATTCTTTATGTCATTAGCTATCCGAATATCAAAAAATATATTTGGCCTAGGTTTTAAGAGGGAGGCGTGAAAATTTATTACAACGTATTAATTAGATAATTATTTTATCAATCTTATGATACGACAAAACATTACTCTAATTTTTAACTTTACTGGGTCAACCGAAAAATTACTTTCAGTTCATTGACTTTTTTTAAACGTGACTTCAGTCGTTACTCATTGTTTATGTTATAAACGTTATACCCCTATGTGTTTTAAAGTTTAAGTTATTAAATTCAAATAAAACTATACTTAATCAGGAATTATTTCATGAATAGTCGGATACTAAACTACTATTTTAATCATTATTGCTAATCTATTAAGTAGGTACTCAAAACAATTATCATATTGTTACAATTATCTTTTGGAACCCGTACTAACAAACTGCTGCTGTGCTGCACCATCAAACACGCTCATGGACCGTTATCTGCTATGCCATTTTCCGAGAATTAAGGTTTATAAACCTCTTTTATAAACCTCGGAGTTCTCGGAACATGTAATGCCCATTAATGGGGATATGTGGACAATAAAGTTCACAAATCCCCATTGATGGGGATTGTCAATGGGGATTAGTGGAATAACCCATGTAATGTCAGATGCTTTGATGCGATTTCCATAATTGTAGTCGGTTTGCCACATGTGTTACGTCGCAAATCAGGCGATTATTCGTTGCTAAGTCCTTGTGTTGTGGCATTAACGTAGCGATAGTCAATAATAATTAATTGGAGGAGCTCGTGGCTAAGTAATAACAGCCGCACGGGTTGATCCAACAGGTTAAGCTAAGCTTGCCGGGGTTGGTCCGTAGATGGGTGAGCAACTGAGCATCTTTACATATCGAGACAGAGTCAAAGTCAAAGTCAAATAATTTATTTCAATTAGGCACATATAAGGCACTTTTGAACGTCAAAATATACAAAAGAAATAGAATTGATTCTAGGCGCCCCTTCCAAAAGGTAGTTTTCGTATGGAGAAGAATGGGTAAGAAATTCCACCGTTACTCTCTTAAAATGTTTTACAGTATTTTGTATACATTAATTATATAATTACGTATATGTGAAGACGATGCACCTAGAATAAAATTTACTACACCACAATTGGTAAAAATAATTAAAAATGAAGCAATGATAGATAAACTAATTATGTGATAGATACATGGTGCTCACATATGTATTTACAAACATTGTAAAAGTAGACGATTTTCCCAAAATTTTACTATTAATAAGTCAGTGTGTGAGGAAGTAATCACAGAAAGTAAAATCAATATAAATTATACAATTAAGTTAGCAAACAGTTTGATTTTGTCTAGACTCTAAATTGTCCTACGGAGCAGGACCAGCATGTTTCCAAGCATTCTTATCTTGGATATAATCGTCTAATTTTTACTTTTTATTTGAGTTTTAAATTTTATTTTATTTTATTTTATTGTAATATTTCACAAGGTAGTTGTTTTGTTGTACTTAACATTTAACACAGTACCCCATTAAAGATTTATGTACTTTAGATGATCTAAAAATGGTTGATCTATTTTATATTTATTTCTAGTATTAAAATTATGTTGTATTAGACTCCTCCGTGCCTTGGAAAGCACGTTATGCCGTTGGTCCTGACAGTCATTCGTGGATCTTTGACAAGCGTTACGGGTCATCAGAAGCCCAAAAGTTTGACAACCAGTCTTACCAACGGGTATCGTATTAAGTACCCAGTTACTTGGTTGCGGAGGTCAGATAGGCAGTCGCTCCATGTAAAATACTGGTATTCAGCTGTATCCGGTTAGACTGGAAGCCGATAGGTAGATTGAATCAATATTAATTAATTGATGCTTGAAAAATAATAATTCATGAAACTGCGGTAGGTACACTATTTAAAACAATGTAAGTTGTCAAGAAATAAATATGTACTTAATAATTAATTGTTAATTTAAATAAAAGATTAAAGTTACTTATCTAACAATTATATATTTTATATAATTAAGCCATAAACTTGGGTACCTGACCAGCCAGCGCCTTAAATAAATTTTGAAACTCGGAAGAATTGGAGTAATCAAGTTTGGGGTAAACGTAAAACTCCAGGGGTTACTGTAGGTACTACGAATTTGTTTCATATTTGATGGCCAAAAGCAGCTTACGTTGCGGCGACATTCAATTTAAATTAGTTATATTGTAGTTTTGTTGTTATGCATATAATTTTTTTCATTCATTGTACCCTTTGTAACTAATTAAGTATTACCAAATCTTGATGATTTGGTAATACTTCGTAGTCAATCAACATTGACAGCAAGGCCGTCCTTTATAATCCTAATGAATAGTCCTACGATGTCTAGAATACCACACGGCCACACATTAACACGGCCATCTCGCAATTACCTAAAGTGATAGGAATTCAAACGAATCCAAGGTTTAATAAATGATCCTTCAGCAATTCATCGATATTATCGACGGTTTTAAATCACTAGCTCATTTAGATTGGATTTAATACCTGTTTTATCTCTCTTTTAGTAATTACAGATCTAATTAGTAGATAGTCTTTTGATTATGTTCTGCACGGGCCTACATTCAAAGCGTTTAGTCAGCCATAGGTTCTGTACGAACAGCCACAGCTCAGCTCAGTGTAACGAAACTAATCCATACAGAGGATGTAGGCAGTCCTGCATGGTGTCCGCTTTAATGCCGAAGCACGGAAGTGTAAGCCTATATGTACATGTCAGCTAGTCTGACGTGGTTGCTGCACGGACTGGCACGAACATAAGCGAACCCTTACAAAATGGCCGTACTATTTTAAATGTCGCTTGCCGGGCCACGTGATGCGGCTGGGAATCGACTCGGTTTAGCATAAATCGTCTTTTAATAGTGTGGCAGGAAATAAGATATCTATTTTAATTTCATATGAGATGACTTTAAACTTGCAAATTGCCGCTTTTTAGATGGCATATTTTTTATCCAATTATGTTTCTTCTGCGTGTCAGGGCGTGAAATATAGAAAAGAGAGAAAGAAATAAATTGAATTGACCCAGGCCCAGGTTAAGTTAGTTTTAATTACTCTTTATTATGTACAATTGTACACCATATAAATTACTGACCCGTCACAGAGCCGTTATTTACGCCTTCCGTACATCAAAATAAGTAAAATTGAGCAAAAATTATTGCTGGAAAATTACTTTTATTTTTGGTTTGAAAAATTCTTTATTTACGGCAGCTCGCAATGTAATGAATGCAAAATATTATGCTTATGGATGCATGCAGCGGTATATGAGTTCTAAAAAACTTTAAGTTGCACCCGTGTTAAGTTTATAAAATTTAAGAACTTGTTTTCGAGAAAAATTGTTGGAACTTTGACATTCAATATGTCCGTAACCAGAAGGTTCCCAGGAATGGTCCAGTACAAAAAAATATGAAAATGACGAGGAGTACAAGTACTTGATTCTCGGCTTCGTTAAGCGTCATTTTACACCCGTTATAAAAATGCAAAGAAAAAATATGCTGGACACGATTTAAAATAGATCAAAAATATGGGACTGATACTAAGCAACAAAAATCTACATATAGGGGATAATTCACCCTGGGGCCATACTAACAGGTGTCTATACTGATTGGAGCCATACATAGTCAGCCTATATTGTTCTCACTGCTGGGACACAGGTCTCCTCTCGGTGAGACAGAGTGGGTCGTAACCTACCACGCGGGCTCAGTGTCACGATGTTTTTATTTTCCTTCATCGTTTTGAGAGCAATGATGATGAACACAAAGTAACGCGCCTGTCGCGTTTCGAACCTCATAGGTTCGAAACGCGACAGGCGCGTTACTTCGTAAGTCTTCGTTACCTCGTAAGTCGGGGCCGTTGTCGCGTTTCGAACCTATGACCTCGTAAGTCGGGGCCGTTACCACTGAGAGCATGGGAGCCATGGTGAATATAGAAATACATTTTTTGGTAAAAATTGATTTCCCTAAGGTACTTGCAATCCTCGTACCTTTTTCATAAACGAACAAGCCTAACACATAAGATCACACCTGTAACCTTTTTGTACACCCATGTCCCACATGTAATAGAGGGCGAAACTATTGCCATCAACCGGGCACTAATTCAGACTCTGGGCTGCGAACAAGCGTAATGCCTGAAAACAAACTTACCTGTGATGTCTACGATGTCGGAGGAGTAGCTAGCTGTGTATAGAAATGATTACAAATGCAACTTATAATTATTTACCGTGGATTTATTTAAATAGGCTGGCAGCTCAGACCAAATAAAAAACCAATACAGAGCACTGTCAACAGTGAAGTGAAGCCGGTTTCGTAAACATGTGTGCACTCTGTGTGGTGTAGTTTTATTGTAGTGTCATTGTAACAGGTTGTAATGTGTGCGTGTGAGCGTGTATGTACAAGAGCGGAGGAGTAGTTTTGGCATGCTTCACTGTATTGTTCGCAGCGCTGTGTATTGTATTTTTATTTGGTCAGAGGCTGGTAGTAGTAGTAAGACGGGCTGGTGTCCGCAACTCCACTGCCAAGTCCAAGCGCGCATTTTGCGACATGGTATGCTATTTTTCAACCTGTCCACATGTTATTTTATTATTTTGAGACTAAATGCTTTTCAGTGTATTTATTTTAATAAACTCAAATGTTTCTAAATAAAATTACAATCCACAACCGTGTCACAGACAAGTACCTATATCCGATCCCCGCTCAGCTCGTGCGTTATACCGAACTGGGTACCCGGGTGCTAGACCCACGTACGGACCCCCAGTTCGCACGCGCGGAGTAATTAGCAGGATTTCGGTTGTAGTGGTTTCATCATTTAAACTATGTATCAATTAAGAAACTTTTGCTATCTCGTTTTTAGGGCTCCGTACCTCAAAAGGAAAAAAACGGAACCCTTATAGGATCACTTCGTTGTCCGTCTGTCAGTCTATCAAGACCCCTTTTCTCAGGAACGCGTGGAGGTATCAAGTTGAAATTATTGTTAAATACATAGGTTACAAATTTTTAAGTCAACGCAATAAAAGATACGGCCATTTAAGCGGCATATTTTGATACTCGTAAATAAATCAAAACCTATATAGGGTACCTACTTCCTGTTGACCTAGAATCATGAAATTTGGCAAGAAGCGAGGTCTCACAGCACAAGTAAAGGTACAAGGTAGGTAAATTTTATCACATTTTTTTATTTTTTTTGCGATATGAAACTTACGTTTGCATTTGGAGAATTGATCGTGACGTACAAAGATGTATAGGAGAACATGGTTTTCAGCTACAAAGCTAAGTTTGTTTTTGGGATAAATTCATCCCAACTACGGAACCCTTCATTGTGCGTGGTCTGACACTTTGTCCGACGGTTTATTTTAGCGTTAAACCCAGTGCCTAATTGTATTCGCAACATGTTTAATGTTTAGTATTAAATAAATAACTGATTAAATGTAGATTATCGTTAATAACATTATTAAGAAAATACCCTTTCGGCACATAATATTTATTATTATTATTCACATAGAAGATTATTTATATCTATCTCTTTGCTATGCTTTAAGGGATACGTGTATTTTTTTCGTTTACTTGGCGCGTTCGTGCAAGAGCTCTAAGACAAAAGTCCTTTTAAAATGCTCACCCGTTGAAACTGACTAAAGTCATGTACAGACACGAGTAATGTATCGTGTAATGGAATACGAATAGTGTGGACGGCATACAAACGCGACGCGAATCCTGTGTGTGTTCGACTGCGAGAGGCTTTGTATTCGCCCTAAAATCCAACCGTAGGATCAGCGTGAGCGTCATGTAGGTAGATACTAACACGAAAACATGCCATTAGTGAGCAATTGCTACTCAGTAGCATGAGTATCGAAACATTGCAATTAATGAGCATGCTTATTTCGAGTATGCTAAAAAGCAAAAGTAGTTTTATTTTCAAGCATGCTACCTGAGGCGTGGGTGGAAGGGGGCGTGCTCCGAGCGCGTCTGAACAGGTTTGCTTATGAGCATGCTAGATGCTAGTATCGATTCGATTCATTCCGTGACAAGTGTGTGTGACGCGGCTTCTAATAAAAAAACAAATAACTATGTCGCGTTGGGGAGAAGAAAATACTGACACTATTATATCTTTGTAAGTTTACTGTTTTGATTAGTATTTTCTAGCAAAGCTTCCATTTTGCCCGAGAGACAGTGTTTAAATAGCATGTGTCCAATTGTTTGCTTTTTGCACGCTTATTTTGGAGTATGCTTAGAACTAGCATGCTTATTGCTAGCACATGTGAACAGCTGCAGAGCATACTATTAAAAAAATGCTTACAAGCATTTTTTTTATAAGCATGTGTGTCAGAAGCTTAATGCTCGTAGTCCGTCCACACGCAGAATGCGCGTTACATTACACGGTATATTACATTACCTTTTACACATGTCTAGAACCGGCTTTACATGCACGTGCCGCGTTGCACACTTCTGGTCCAACTATGTTCAGCTTGTTAAAAGTTTGGAGTCCTACGCTTTACTCAAGATCGTGTAAGACCTCTAACTTTTGTTTAGTTTTCACACGACTGTCCTTTGTTTTGTATGTACGAAGTAAGTCGTGAGTAATGAGGTTGTTGAAGTCAGATTGCTAGTTAGTTGTAGGTATCTCGTTATCGCGGTAGGTATCTGGTGAGAACCCCCGAGAACTACAGACGACAAAAAAAATTGTGCGCACATTAAGTATAACGATTTGGTATCGGCCGGGAAAAAGTTTAATGTGCTACACGATTTTTTTTTTTATAATAACGCGCGCTCTATTCGGTAGCTAGACTTCTTCTATTTTGTCGTCAAACAAAAAACACATTCCTTTTTTATTTAAAATACAAATTATTAGAATGTTCGAATGCTATTTTCTTAACAGCCTGTACAATATAAGGTTACTTATCGCATAAAACCTTACAGCACACCTATTTTGGTAATATCAAGACAATCTTCCTCACCATTCTAACCTCTTCCCCCTCCCCTTATAAGGCTTCACCTTTTAAAACAAGCTGTAGCTATTAACAGATATTTAATTTCAAAGCAAAACTAACTCCGTTACATTTTATTTTTATTTACTTACTCAGAAACCTTAATGGATCTTTCTTGAAACTGTTTAGCAGACTACAGAAATAGAGTCGCCTACAGTAATCATTATCTTATCTGGTTGCCGTTTATCTGAAAGAAAACTGCCTACGTTTAAATTGAAACGCGCCTCAAAGAATTCAGGTTCAGAGATCTGTAATGAAATAAGGAGGGAAGGATCTAGGCGTTTTATATACTGGCTGTTAATTTTCGTCTGAAAGTCGGAAAATGGGTTAGTTTGATTTAAAACGGTTTCAGATCAATCCGAAAATACCTATTAAGTGCACCAGTAGTAGGTAGTTACCTAATTAATTGCACATAAAACAACATTTCTTGACACAAAGGTAAGTTTGTGCAGTTGTTTATAGAATCTTGCACAGATAATATATAAGCAAAATTTAGAAGAAACTGATCGAACTGACTACGGAACCTTAGAGTAACCAGACACACGCTTGACTGTTTTTATTCAAAAATAGGGACTACATTTAATATTCTCTGACATTTTTAACCATATTTTCTCTGTTTTCTTAAGCCTCGTGCAAACAGGTGCGACGCGACAGTGCGACGCGACAGTGCGACGCGACACCAGTCATTATCCAACTGTGAAATTTTCTTAGAAGTTGGTTTATTTTAGAGTCGCACGAAGCTTTAATTGTGTGAAACTCGGCCGACCTAAATCGACGTAATTATAAAATGTCCCCCTTGTGGCTATTAGATTGTCTCAGGTAAAGTACCGCTAAAGTAATCAGTCGCGCGACTACGCGATAGTCGCGTTCTAATCTCATTTGTTCGGAAAACCGGAAAGAGCCCTCTGTCGAACAAAATGGACGGTTGCGTGTGCGCGCGACCGGTCACTTAGGACGCGGGGCTACAGTGAAGCAAACTTCGCGACCGCCTGGATTAATTTTTGACCTGAAATCGCTAACTCTGAAGTATTCCGCGTTGGACCAATTACAATTAGGTCAAAATAAATAAATCCACTTTGAAAAGAAATCAATCAATTTTAAAATTACCCTGTAAAATGTAAACAAATAGATCTGAAAATAAACCTATGGATGCCAATTTGTAGTGCCACTTACAAATGTTCAGTCTTTGATTTGATTATTTGAATACCTTACCCGGAATTCTAAATGTTAATTCACCTTAAAGATGTTTTCCATTTGAAAATTTAGGTTAATTATATAACCTAAATCTTCGTCAATGGTTTTTAAATTACTATCATTTAATAATGTTGTTCAAACATCAATTGTTGGATACAGTGGTGAGACATAAAGTTGTAAACTTCTTAATACAGATAAATGTATTACTTCCCTTTAGTGAGTGATTGGGGAAGAATGTAAGCTGAACAGAGTTTGTTTACACTTTCATTAGATACGTTTAGAACAGACCATACGTTGGTTACCTATAATGTGAGAGTATCGCTAACGGTATCTTTGTAAAAAATATGGACTGACTATATCTATGTCTGAAATAAGGATATTATATAAATAATATTGACATCCTAACTTAATATTATAAATGTGAAAGTGTGTTTTCTTGTTTGTTACGCTTTCACGCTAAAACGGCTGAATGGATTTGCATGAAATTTGGCACATGGTTAAACCATGACCTGAAAAAGGACATAGGATACCTTTCATCCCGATATTCCCACGAGATCGAGACTTATGCGGGTGAAACCACGGGACGCAGCTAGTAATTTATAAAAGGGAGACCTTTGGACATAAATAGAATCGAAGGCGCTCGACTTTTTCCTCAAAGGTGATTTAAACGAAAAACTTTTAATCGACCAATTTATTCCTCATAAAGTTTGCACCTAAAGACAAATTAGGTAAAACAGAAGTGGCCAGACTAAGCTAGGTACCTACTTACTTCAATATTTTTGTCTGCAACACAGTTTATACTAGCACAGACACAGACGTTCACTCTGTCTCAAATAATGCTTAGCGATGTATTAATATAGTGTCGTTTGTATGTTTTGTTTGAGATAGACAAATTGTATTAGGCTTTTTGAATAAAAGGATAATTTATTTATTAATAAAAGCGATATTTAGCTCCGAACTCGTTTAGGTACGAACCTAATCAATAAAGAGACAGATGGCAATCGCTATTCGATCACAAAATATTTCCTGTCAAACTTGGTATATGGTATAGTATTCTACAAAAATAAGAAATAAAATATGTACATGCCAACGTGGTATAGAACGCAGTATGCTCAACATAAGAAAAGCACATAAAATAAGACACCAAGAACAGACAAATAACGAAAGCGACTGACGTGTTAAAAAAAAATCTTTAACACAAATGGAAATGGGCGGGGCATGAAGCGCTACTGCAAGACGAGAGATGGAAAAAAAGAGTGACGTCGTGGACCGGCCCTCTGGGTAACCGCTACGGAGGAAGACCGCTTAAGAGATGGCAAGACGAGATCATCAAGACGGCTGTGACCAGCCGTCTTGATGATCTTCTGAGCCTGCTTGGATACAGAAAACCCAGAATAGGGTAAGTTGGAAATCTTTGGAGGAGGCTTTCTGGAGACCCGAGGAGGGGTTCTGGAATACCAACTAGACAGCCAGAACACTTTAAAAAAAAAACGGCTTAGAAATCCAAACCCATGTAGGTTAAGCTTAAGATAAAATGTTAACCAAGAACAATGTATTACTCTTTTTTTTCTACGAACTTCACTTTTTTTATTTTATCTTAATGTTTTTATATTGACATTCCAACTCACGTCCGGTTAGTATGGAAGCTAATCCAGAACTATATTTATTTCTTATTTAAGTACAAATTAACGAAATGTAAATGCTTATTATTATTCATTGGTGGATTATGGCCCACTCCCTCTCACAAAAAGAGGAAGCCTGTGTCCCAGTAGTGGGAATATTATATGCTGATTATACATATATTATAATTATTCATAATTCTGAGAAGATACATATGTAAGGAATAAATGTTTCATAAAAATATTTTACGTCCTGCATACAAAAATTTCTCCTTTCATACGAGCTCTACGAGAATAGCTCGCGACTATATCGAATAACAAGCTTATTCCATAAACTCACACAATAACGACCATCAAATAGAATGCCAACGTTAAAGTCGAGCTACATTCATACGAATCGGAACGCCGCCCGCCCTTATCGCATACGCTCGCAGGTATTCTGGAATTATTATTACATGCACCTTTTCAGAACGATCCAGGTTTGCGAAGGAGCGATAGTCCGCCGTTTTACACTTGGAAGCGCTCGAAAGCGCTTTAAGAGTTCAAAATATTGCTGCTACATGGATGCAAGCGCTGCAATCATACGGAAAGTTCACTATGCATGAGCAGTTGAGCACCGGTACAGGCGGATACGGATGAATGCTAATGGGCTTTCTTTTTGGGATAGAATTTAGTGTGGGAGCGTACATATATACATTGCGCTGTGTAAATAAGGAAAATATGTGGGACTTCTTATATTTGAATACCTTTCATGTACCTTATTTTATGCAAAATAAAGAAATTCTAAAATGACACAGTTAGTATACGGCTAGCGCGCCGTACCGTAAAGAAACCGTGCCGTGTACAACGGAACGAAATATTGCCATTTTAAATATTATATTTATATAAACATTTAGGACTAAGTATTATATTTATTTTATTTTTTATTTTGTTATTCCACAATATGCTGCACCAGTTGACGTCATTAAGTCAAAGCCGGCTGTCGCTGAAAACCAGCGCTGGGGCTCTGTCTCGCATAGGGTCGCAGCATTATGCTCAGCGATGGCCGTTTTGCGTAGATGTGACGCATATTTTCCCTCAAATTTTTATTTTCGTGTTTTGTTCTTTCGTTGCGTCATGTTTACCGCAAATAAACGTATTTTGTTTCTTTTCTTTGTTTTTCTTACAACGTGTTCATGCTACGCGTGCTGCACGCGTAGCATGAACACCGTTTTGTCGACGGAAGAGTAGACAAAACTGACGTCCCGTGTAGACAGTGCGACGGTAGCTAAGTAGAAAGAGTCAACTGCACATTTTACGAAATTCACTCTTTTACATAATTCGACTCAGGTTTCTTTGTTTTGTCATAAGATTTATTTTTCTGTTTGATTCTCAATTTTTACTGATATTAAGTAACGTATATATAGACAACTACAACAATTTTCCCAGTGTCGAAGAACCGTATTTTAGAACAAAAAAATATTTCAGTAATATTGGCCTTAACCGTTTCCTTGGTAATATTTCCTGTAAACGAAATGACGTAAAATATGAGAAGATAGCTTTGTTCTTCTATTAATTATCACAGTTTTGTGTTTAAATGCTCTCCTGTAAAATCATGATTTTGTAGATAACCGTTTATACTTTGTGGCCGTGGACACAACTGTCAGGTGTCAGTGTAATTTTGACAGTTTGGAATAGAAAACTTTCTTCTGAAATAGTCTATATATAAAAGGACCTAGACAAAGATTGTTAAAAACGAAAGACAAAATGACAGATTGTAGAAACATTTCTACGGTCCGATGTCAAAAATGGAGAAACAAAATGTCACTTTGTATAGAAAGAGCTGTGTCTATTCTTCGTAGACATAGAAAACGTCATGCTACGCGTGCTGGTTACATTTTTATTTTGGAAATAAAAACTTTAATTCTCTTTTTCTTGACTGCCTCGTTGGTGTAGTGGCCGCAAGCGCTACTGCTGGGCATGAGGTCAACTTATCTAATTACGCAATACATTTTCGTAAACGATTATGACTAATCTGTTTCATTTTGACAGTTCAACAACATTAATTGCGTTATTTACGTTGAAGAGCAGTTTTTTTTTTCGAACTTATGAAGCAATGGATTTGCAATTTCTTTCAAAACGATTCAGATTCTGATTGATCGTGTATTACGTAATTACGCTACTGGGTTCGATTCCCGGGTCGGGGAAAATGTTATTGGGTTTTTCTATCAGGAATTTCTCGGTAGCAGCCCGGAGCCTGATTAGTGCCCGGTTGATGGCAATAGACTCGCCCCCATGGGACTTAAACATAACTGGCAAAATTCGGCAACCTCTCTCCCTCTACTTAGCATTTATTTTCTATAGCGTATTATTTAAAGCAGTAACTTATTATATTTTACTATAACATCTTACAAAATCTTTTGATAATCTCATTCATAAAGTGAAACTAAAATGGCGTCATAGTCTACTTCGCTCTCACTCCATTAGCATAGAAATGATAAGGACAGATAGTATTAACAAAGCGTTTATAAATGTCAAGTTATTATTTATAATAAAAACCGGCCAAGTACGTGTCGGACCACGCACAATGAAGGGTTCCGTAGTTGAGATGAATTTATCCCAAGAACAAACTTAACATTGTAGTTGAAAAACATGTTCTCCCATACGGAATGTATGGGAGATCATGTTTTTCAAACTGCAAATTTAAGTTGGTTGATTATTACTCGTTAACCTGTACAGCCTACTTAGCTGTGATAGTTTTCCTTTTAATTTCGTTATTTAAACTACTGCTGTGAATTTTTTCACAAATCCAAGTACAACCATTTAGCTGGAAGGGGGGGGGACACTTCTAACAAAAATATTCAGTTAAAAGCTTAATATTTCGCAAACTTATCCCTGAATCTAAAAAGGTTTTTACAAACTCCCAATATTTTTGAACGACCTTTCTAACAATACCCTACAACATGGGGTAGATGAGAAAAAAAAAGCATCCTCACTTTACGTGTAGGGGGGGTACCCTAAAATAATATTTTTCTTGATTTTATTTTACCACTTTGTCGGCATGATTAATATGTATACATGTGCCAAATTACAGCTTTCTAGTACTAACCGTCTCTGAGCTAAGCCGCGGACAGACAGACGGACGGACACACAGACCGACATGGCGAACCTATAAGGGTTCCTTTTTTACTTATTTATTTTATTATTATTTATTTATTTATTTTTACTTCGATTATTAGCTATATGTAAGCGGGCACGCCCTTTATGCCTGGAAGCTTTTATTCCGGTATTAAGTTCTGTTTATGTTTTGAGTTTTTATTTTTGCTTGAGTATAGATTTCGATTGTTTTGTTCGTATATTGGCGTGTGCTAGCTGTCATTATGGCAAATAAATTTATTTACTGTTTTGTGTTGAGTAATGTAAATTATTTTGTATAGAATCAAGTTATTTTTTTTTCTAACTGAACAGACAGTAGTGCTGCTGGGGACTTTGTTGCGCCACTTCTTCTTCCCAGCTACAGCACTAGGAAGTGGTGAAGGGTGGGCGTTTTGGGGGACTGTCTTATGTAATTTTGACGTTCGAAAAGTGCTGATTCTCAGCCAAGTTTGAATAAATCACTTTTGAATTTGAATTTTTTTGAAACTACGGTACCCTAAAAATGGAAGCTTTCAGGGAATCTGTAAACGTTTTAAGAGATATTTTCGGAGAACAATAAGAGGCCGAGTCTCCGGTACAAAGAGATGCTTAAGATTTACAAAAAATAATGAGAGCTTTTCTTTGAGCTCACTTGTTGTACATCCCCTTTTGTTGGTGATGTCCATTTGGCATTTTTTTAGAGAACTAGCTTCTGCCCGTGACTGCGTCCGCGTGAAGTTCGCCCGCCTGCGCTACTTCGTATTCGCTGAACGTTCTAGTTTTTTTCTTTGTTCGGCTCCTTAGGGTCCTACCGTAATTTTAAATAGGCCTTGCTCAAGAATTGGGGCCAAAGCAAAAAAAAAAATTTCTAATCTGATTGGTAATTCCATAGATAAGCGCGTTCAAACAAAATACTTTTTACAACAAAAAATAAACAAACGACTTCCAAAATAAAAACCCTACAAAGTGAAAAATTACTTTAATTTCGGAAGTCGGTGGCAAAAACCAAAGACACCGACTTCCGAAATTAAAGATATTTTTCACTTTGTAGTGTTTTTGTTTTTGGAAATCGATTGTTAATTTTTTGTAATAAAAATATTTTTCGCTTTTTAGTTGTGGTACCTACCCCACACAAATTCGAATACCACTACCTGCTACTCGTATGTAAATAACAGTGACAGGAAATTATCATCCTATCATCCACATATACTAAGTGGGAAAAATACGTATTATTGAAGCTAACTCAAAAACTATCCAAGCAAAGTTAATAAAATTTATATGGGACCAATATGAGACCAATCGTTCAAAAAAATAAAAATAGCGCCACAATTGACGGAGATATCGGCGGACAAACATAAAAAAAACATACATACGCTACGAATATAGTAACCTCCTCGAAAGTCGGTTAAAAAAAATACTCATCAGATTTATTGGTCTAGATCAGCGCTTTCTGCCACGGAAATCAAGCGCAATTATTAAGGACCCCTTAATAAAAAAATCAGCACCACAAATACAACAACTAAAAAACTTTTTATAAAATATACGTATTTTGTTTTCGTTATTATAAATACGTTAGTCTTAATGTGAAGGTTGGTGTTGCTTTTTTTGCAACTAAATTTGTAATATTCGGGTCGATGTTACTACAAATTTGTATTCTCATATCGGATTCCACTTGTAATTAGTTTCGGTTTTTTATTTTAGTATTACAAGAGCAGAGAATGTTTTTTCACACAGGTATATGGTTGAGAAAGCGATTAGGAGACTTTTGGTGGCATTTATTTATTTATACCATTCACCCTCTAAAAAGCTTATTTTATTCACTGAAAACAGTGAATAAAAAGCTCTTTTAATCACTATTTTGGTTTTTGAATTTAGAACACACCAATATATTCGACCTCCATCTAAATGCTATACAACCTCCTTGCGAAAAAATACTCGATACACAGGAAATAAATATCGCTTCACAAGTTGATTATTATTAGTAATAATCAGAAAATTACTTTTAATTTTAGTAATTGTTCCAATTTTAATGTGCATTTTAATTAATTCAACCTTCCGTTTTTCTTCATTTAATGTCTATTTTCTCTTAAATCTTTATTTTTCTCGTAGTCATGGTATAAAGTATAGTATGCAACTCTTGAATAAAACGGATTTATATCGAGAGCCATGAATTACTCGCGTCGCTCAGGATTCTAACACTTGAATCACTCGCTACGCTCGTGATTCAATCATCATGAATCACTCCCTTCGGTCGTGATTCAGTCGTTAGAATCCTTCACTTGCTCGTGATTCATCTATGGCCCTCGCTTTAAATCCGTCCTTTATTCACTAATTGCATAATATACTATTATACCATTCCCCCTCTAAAAAGCTTATTTTATTCACTGTTTTCAGTGAATAAAAAGCACTTTTAATCACTATTTTGGTGTTAGAATTTAGAACACATCTATATATGCGACCTCCATCTCAATGCTATACAACCTCCTTGCGAAAACATACTCGATACACAGGAAATAAATATCGCTTCACAAGTTGATTATTATTAGTAATAATAAGAAAATTACTTTAAATTTTAGTAATTGTTCCAATTTTAATGTGCATTTTAATTAATTCAACCTTCCATTTTTCTTCATTAAATGTCTATTTTCCCTTAAATCTTTCTTTTTCTCGTAGTCATGGTATAAAGTATAGTATGCAACTCTTGAATAAAACGGATTTATATCGAGGGCCATGAATTACTCGCGTCGCTCAGGATTCTAACACTTGAATCACTCGCTACGCTCGTGATTCAATCGTCATGAATCACTCCCTGCAGTCGTGATTCAGTCGTTAGAATCCTTCACTTGCTCGTGATTCATCTATGGCCCTCGCTTTAAATCCGTCCTTTATTCACTAATTGCATAATATACTATATTTTGAAATAGTCCGGAGATGAGACTGCCGACCCCCAGGGGTGTGCGACCATAGGTTAAGAAACACTGGATAGATTATAGTACAGATAAGAACAACAATAACACGCCACTCTACTACTGCATAAATATAAAACTGTTGGCATTATTATGTCGCGGCAGCCTGGAGGTTTAAGGTCCCGCCAGTTCAGCATTTAGTTGAAGATTTGGAAGTGGTAAGTATAGACTGATTGAGAGACTAGTCACAACTGTCAAAAAGGTGAACAAAATTTTAACAAGACATGTCTGTAATTCGGAAACAAATCTAAACATGTATGTTCCTACATGTTATATACACGACATGTTTTAAGGTGAGTATACACTTCAGCATTTTGTCGAGCATTTAATGCCACCATGTAATGTAATGTTCTTAGGAATGGTACAATACAAGCAAAAGCTAAATTTAAAAACGTTCCTGCGAATGCTAGACGCTGCGATCTGTTACGCGAGGGATTAAAAAAAAAACCTTGAGATTCACGAAAAGAAATAGTTTAATTTGGGGTTTGACCTTGATACAGTTTTCGACGAACACTAAGCCAAATCTGGCAAACACAACGATAAGCGGAGATGGTAGAGGTTCAGCGATCGGGACGAGACTGGCACTCTGCGGGAGCGGGGAGACAGGGAGCTGCTCGAAGATGATGACACGACAATTCTTAATAAATCTAAGTAATCGATTATTATTCATCGTTAATGGGTTTCCTTAACTTCGGAAAACTGTAACAGTTCGACCGTAAATGCTCACGGCGAGTGAGCATTTACCTGTAAAATGTCTTTCTACATTGCGTTCATTGTAACGACCTGCCCTCGGCCCGCGCACCTCACTCCGCGTCGCCTGCGCTCGCGCCTTTGCTCGATAAAATGTTACACCAATACGCTCGAACGTTTTTAAAATCAGGTTGTAACAAACCGAGCTTTGCGTTTGAAGTGCGGATCGATAAAATTAAAAAAAAAAGGCGAACGGTGTTCTGTTACAAGTAAATGCTCAAGCGTATACTCACCTTTAGACAAGTATTTCACAAGATTTGTTGAAAACAACTTGTATACTCGTATATGTGTAAACACGGCCCATACACGGCACATACAGCCATAACAAACTGGTGTAAGTACCTACATCTCAACTAGTATTATAATAAAAGGAAAGATTCGATTTTTTTGTATGTTTGTTTGTTTGTAACGCTTTTACCCCAAAACGGCTTAACGGATTTTGATGTAATTTGGCACATGACCTTTTTTTTTCTGTTTTGTATTTTTTTTTTGGATGGGTTATCAAATAACTTCTCCCGCTCCCGGAAATCGGCTTGGACTACCGACACCTGGGGCGTCACCTACGGCGACTAGGGGCGCGAGGGCGCGTATCTTGGCTCTCCCTCACGCGTTCCAACTCCTCCTTCGCGAGCATTACTGCTTCGTAGAAGGAAGTGACATCCCATGCACTCTCGCTCCGAATCATGGCCTGAACCAGGGCCGGACGTGAGAAATCGCCGCCGCTGATCACCGTGTCCTCACGACACGGTGGTGCTCCGCCCAAGCCGGCCAGACCTCCACCGTATGCTCCACCGTGTCCTCTGGGTGATCCACACAGTGGTGAGGGTAGACCATGACCTGGGTTAGGACATAAGTAGGATACTTCTTATGCACCTAGCTTCTGACGTTTCATAAGTGCCCTTGTAGGTTTATGTGAAATAAAATATTTTGAATTATGAATGAATTTTTTGAATTTTATCCCGATATTCCCACGGGATCAAGACTTATGCGGGTGAAACCGTGGGGCGCAGCTAGTATATTATGTAGAGACTGTACATAGGTACAGTTTACACCATACAAGACAGTACCTACATTATTACACACTTCGGGCGCCACAAACGTTCACACGGGCGCGTCTTTGAGAGCTGAGACAATACAATCAATTTGCTCACAAATTACTTCGAGGCTCAATTCGCTTCGATAGGCTCTCTTAATTAGTTCGATAGCACCTGGCTAAGAGCTTTGATCAAGAAGTATTGAAAGTCTTTGAAAATGAAGGTGATTGACATGAACATACAAGTTGTTCTTCTTTTTTAAAAGAAAGGCTCTTTTACACAGATATATTATAGGGATGTTGACTGGGAAAAAAAAACGATTTAGTCCATCAGTCAGTTAATAAAAAAATATTAGACACGTATTTTTTGCTTTATCTTATTAATAAAAAATGATTTATATTAAACGCCTTAAAGTTGGGGAGTGGGGGCTCGCTACGTTAAAAGTCGGTATAAAATCTACCGGAGAGTTACGTCTTGCTACATTTTATAATACATTTAATAAACAAAGAAAAAATATGTATCGAATACTTTTCAACAAAAAAAAATTAATCAACATCCCTTGATAAGGGGTCATTTTACTGATCATTATGAACGATTTTCACCAGGAGACCAAAATTGGAATCACGTAAAAAGAAACTGAGGTTCCATAGATTTATGGTCACCTCCATCAACTCGACCTATGTCAGTCCACTGCTGTATATAGGCCTCTCCCAGGCTGCACCAGGTTTCGCCTAACTCGACAAAATGAAGGGATCAATCGTTTTTTTTTACGATTTCGGTGTTTGGTCTTTGGTTTGGTCCGGTAGTAAAGTTGTCGCAAGCGCTACTGCTGAGCATAAGGTCCTGGGTTCGATTCCCAGGTTGAGCAAAGTGTTATTGGTTTTCCATCTGTAATTTGTCAGTAAAGTTTTTTTTTTGCAATTTGTCTGTAGTACACCCACACTTCGCCAGTTATGTTTAAGTCCCGCGAAATAGGGGGTGAGCCTACTGCCATCAACCGGGTAGAAATCCAGACTCCAGGCTGCTACTGAGAAATTCCAGATAGAAAAACCCAATAACACTTTGCTCGAACTGGGAATTGAACCCAGGATCTCATCCTCAGCATTAGCGCTTGTGACCACTAGAGCGGCGAGGCAGTTAATAATACAATGTATAATATAAACAATTCTGTATTAATTAGGCTTAGTCCTACGCGATAAAATGCCCCAACGGCACGCAAGAATAATTAAAGTAAGTTTCATTATTATTCTTTAGTTACTAGCGACTCGTCCCTGCATCACACGGTTTTTATGACTTGACAAAACATGGAGATTTCTTTATTTTATATAAACTCAAACTCAAAGCATTTATTTCAATTAAACCATTACAGGCACTTTTGAATTGTCAAGGAATACCTACCTAAGTTTAATATTCCTGGATTGTGAACATAAACCTTCCGAAATAAATCTCAATGATTGTGAAAACCGCATCAAAATCCGTTGCGTAGTTTAGAAGAACAACGCGGTCACACAGACAGACACGAGAAGTGAATTTAAAGGCAAGCTTAACGTGGAACTTCGTTATCGACTCATGAAAGCTGCCTTTGGGTCCGAAATGACTCGGTCAACAAGTCACGAGCACATCTAACCCTCAAACTCAAAATGAAATGTCTTCCCGAAAACTTATATATATATATTTGGAGGTTTCTTGGTGTATCAGAAGGTTGAAGAAAATACTCGTTGATGTATAATGTGAAAGATATATTTTGGTAAAATAACGCGACTTATATACAATTTACAATATATGCCCTAACCAATAAAAACTTGTACATTAAATTAATCCAGCATTTACATAAAATATAACGAATGAGAATAATGCATTTTTAGCCAATCACACAACAGCGGGCTGTTGTGAGATGGTTTCCGCACGGTGTCGCCTGTGTGTTCGTGAGCGCGGCGCGGCGTGCGCGCTGAAGGCATAAGTATGGGTGCCTAGTAATCCGCGCTTCCTTTCCGAGGCGGCCGCCGTCGTGTGAAGATCTCCGAAGTTTCCTGGTGTTCCTGGAGAACACGATGTTGGCGTGTGGCATCTGCAATCCTGATACTCCTATTTCTTTAACGGCTTGTCAAAGCGTGGTGTCAGTTCTTCTCAGGGCTGGTGTTTCTTTGTCAGATGTCTAAAACGTGGTAGTGTGCCATAATGAATTGTGGCTACTCCTGTTTCTTTAACGGCTTGTCAAAACGTGGTGTCAGTTCTTCTCAGGGCTGTTTGCTTCCGTGTTTCTTTATCGGATGTCTGAAACGTGGTAATTCGCTATGACGATTGTTGTGGCTACAGTACTCCCCCTCAAGCGAAGCGTACCGGCAGCTTGACGACGCGGCCCGAGCGTGTTGTTTTGCTGATAGTGGGCTGTGACGTCATGATGTTCGTAGGTACTCGTGCTTGTTGCTTGGTTGGTGTGGTACTGGCCTTGGTTTGCTTGGTGCTGGTAATGGTTCTTGGAGGTAAGGTATTGGTAATGTTTCTTGGAGGTACGGTATTGGTATACTCTGCTATGACGTATGCAGGCTTCAGTCGATCGATCGAAATGTTAGCTTGACGATTCGGTAGCTGTATAGTATACGTTTTGTCTGTGCGGCTTATAACACGGTAGGGACCTTCATACGGAGCTTGGAGTGGTTTCTTAATTGCATCGGTTCTTATAAACACGTGACTGCATTTGAGTAAATCTTGATGCACGAATACGCGCTTATTATTGCTGTGATGCTCGGTGTCTGGTTGCGGTTTGTTTGCTTGTATGACGTCACGCAGATTTTCGACGTAAGTATAATCCATTGTAGGTGTGTGGGTACTTGTAAAAAAATCCCCTGGTAGACGCAGGTTGTATCCGTAGGTAAGTTCGGCAGCGCTTACGCCTGTATCGGTGCGCAGTGCGGCTCGTAGACCAAGTAGCACTGTAGGTAGCTCGTTGATCCATGTACTTGCGTCGGATAGTTTTGCGCGTAGTGATGTTTTGAGCGAGCGATGCCACCGTTCGATCATTCCGTTGCTTTGCGGATGGTACGGTGTGGTGCGAGTTTTCTTGATTCCCATTTGTTTCATCAGGTTTTGAAATAACTGACTCTCGAACTGGCGACCTTGGTCGCTTGTTAGTGTGGTCGGGCATCCGAATCTTGCTATCCAATGTTGGTAGATGATATCGGCTATTCGAACAGCTGATATTTCGTCGGTAGGGATTGCTTCGGGCCACTTTGTTAGTCGGTCGATCATTGTTACTAAGTAACGATGGCCTTGAGCTGTTGTAGGTATGAATTAAGTGGTGCCTGTAGTACTGCGGCGTTAGGGATATGATCGCGATAGAAGTTGATCATTCCGAGAAACCTTCTTAATTCTTCGATTGTAGTCGGCTGAGGGTAATCGGTGATTGCTTGGATTTTATGTTGCGGAGGTTTGATGCCTTCCTTTGCTACGGTGTAACCTAGGAATTGGACTTCTGATTTGCCTAGGTTGCATTTAGCGGGGTTAATGGTGATGCCATTGTCTTCTAATCGCTTCAGTACGATTTGGAGGTGTTCTCTGTGTTGGTCTTCGTTTTCTGATGCCAATAGCACATCGTCGATGAATGGGAAGACAAAATCTAATCCTCGTAGTACTTCATGGATAAATCGTTGAAACGTTTGTCCCGCGTTCTTCAAACCAGGGCACATACGTGGGAATTCAAATAATCCCATGGGGATAATTATGGCTGTCTTCTGGATGTCTTCTTCTCTTACGCTCAGTTGTCTAAAACGTGGTAGTGTGCCATAATGAATTGTGGCTACTCCTGTTTCTTTAACGGCTTGTCAAAACGTGGTGTCAGTTCTTCTCAGGGCTGTTTGCTTCCGTGTTTCTTTATCGGATGTCTGAAACGTGGTAATTCGCTATGACGATTGTTGTGGCTACATATATATATATAATTGAAAGGTAGCATTAATCAATTTGCGTGTAAGTTTTAACAGCAAAGAGAAAATTAACCATAACAAGTTCTTACAAAGTCCGTTTCATCTCAACTATCAGTCTGACACTGAAGTTTCAGTGTTGAAGAACTGAACAACTCAATAGTTTTTAGTGAAAGTAAGTTCCTGAGTTTACAAGTTCTTGAGTTGATGGGTTCTTTAGAAACTGAAATTACAAGCAGTTAAATTTCTTTCAAATGGATTGATTTGCGTCCTTGTGGTAGACATTTGGATGTTTGATTTTTGGGTCGAATAAATTATTACGAGCACAATCTTTTTGTGCGAGGCTATTTACATAATAAGTATTAATTGACAACTACAATAATAAAAAAACGCCGGCCTCATTGGTCTCGTGCGCGCGAGCGCTACTGCTGAGCTTGAGATCCTGGGTTTGATTCCTGGTTAGGGAAACGTGTTATTGGGTTTTTCCATCTGGAATTTCTCAGTAGCAGCCCGGAGTCTGGATTTGTGACCAGTTGATGGCAAAAGGCGTGCCCCATAGAACATGGGACTTAAACATAACAATAAAGTAAAAATAAAATATATTTTCATAACTGAAAATATGAAAATGTTTGCTATTTTCCCAAATATTGTTGTTGAAATTTCTTGGCAAATGTTTGTAATATAATACTTACGCTTCAGATATGAGTGCTCTCAGTTTACAGAACACGATCCCAAGGCTGTAGGGGTACTGGTGCCAGGAGACTGACAGGTCGTTGGGAAGACCTGGAACAAAGAAGGGTTTTCGTGGTGAGTGATTGCTGATGTCAGATTAGGCAGTCGTCTCATGTAAAATAATGGTATTAGACTGGAAGCTGACCCCAACACAGTTGGGAAAAGGCTAGGCAGGTAGAGAGAGATGGGTGTTGAGTAGGTACCTTCACAATGTTTTATTGCAGTGCTTTATGTAGATGTTACGCGACTAAGTTGTTAGTCAATGAGAACTGGCCCTAGTAGCACGTAGGCAGTAAAAATGTTTTATTACCTAAAGTATTATTACCTGAGTGCCCTAGATGAGCTGCCTGTTTTGACAGGCGGCACAGAGGTTCACAGTCTCGAGATACCTTTCTAAAGCACATGGTTGTAGTTTCAAATCGATTGTAGTTTCTAAGCAATAACGTAAGAGACCATTTAAATGGCACTGATTTAAATCGGCAGTTGTTTAATGTAGTTATGGTAAATTAAAAATGGAAAAATGCATTTTTATTCAAAGAAAACCGTAAAAACTTAGCATTAAACTAAATAAAAATGAGTAATGACAAATATTTAAATGGGTACTTAATTAATTAAATAAATAAATAATTAAGCAGTAAAATGACTGAACAGGCAGTTACTTGTTGGCAGTTAACAAATCGGAATTATTCGGTAAAACCTCGTGCACACTAGCGCGACGCGACAGCGTGACGCGACTCGAACAATACAATTTCTAGGAAAACTTCACGGTTAACAATAACCGTTGTCGCGTCGCGCTATTCTGCACGAAGCTTTAGAAATCTAACTTGGAGGTAGCGCTCGCCGGTTGCTGCCGCGGCACCGGTCGCTACGCTCGCTCAGCTCGCACACGGTTAATCACAGTTCTAACCTAACCTAACCCATTTGGTCGGGGTACCCCGGCTTAGTTACTCCGACCAATTCGGCTCGCGCGTGGTTCGTCATAGTTCCAACCTAATCTATGTATGAACTGCCGAACTATTTATCTAACTGCCCATTCCAACATGTTCACTGCCCAAGTTCCGATTCATTTATTACACTACTTGAGTATTTTTTGTACCTACTCACATTGTAGGATGAAATAACCGACCAATTTTCCTTTTATTACGGTTCAT
The DNA here is from genome assembly GCA_914767755.1 of Agrochola circellaris. Taxonomy (NCBI): domain Eukaryota; kingdom Metazoa; phylum Arthropoda; class Insecta; order Lepidoptera; family Noctuidae; genus Agrochola; species Agrochola circellaris. The sequence continues at coordinate 20,804,857 of OU611843.1, read as the reverse complement.
GTTTTACTATCACACTAATTAAAAAATCGCCGAAAAATTAAATTACTCCCCGTTAATTTTTTAAACTGATCATAATAACCTCCCTGTTGAAATAATAGTTGTGAAAAATATTACCCCATTTAATTTTAATTAAGTTATTTCATGTAAGAACGCAAAGTAATCCTAAAAGTTGGCAACGTCGCATTTAGCTGTCAAATATTTAGCTGTTTTGATTAAACTAGCAATATTACTGTATGGAATTAAAAAATACAGCTAACTAGTGAACTAGAATATTAATAACTTATTGCAATTATAACATTGAATTTGATGTTGTACCCGTTGCAGGTGTAAACAGGCATTCGGAAAGTTTCCAAATACTTTTATTACATCTAAAACTAAATATTCGGTGTTACGATATTAATTATTGCATTTCGTAATCAATATTCTAGTTCGCTAGTTAGCCACATTTCTTATTTCCATACAGTAATATTGCCAAATTAATCAAAACAGCTAAATATTTGACATCTATTTGCGACGTTGCCCACTTGCAAATAATATGCTCTTAATAACTACTCTTAAGATTTTTTACCGTTTACAAATAATTACGAAAACTATAACGATGCAATATTGACTTATACCTATAAGAAGCGCCAAATATAAATAACTTTATATTACTAAAATAAGCTCTATGACCTTTTACTTAAAATAAAGCTCGACTAAAATATTGTTGAACATTACAAACTTACTTCTAATATTTGTTACTCGGAGAACATTTCTGAAAGTATTACAAGATTAATGTTATTTTTTGTTGGAAAATAAATTTCTATTTTTTATGATTACTGTGGCTGTGTCGGTGGCTTTTGTAAAGTATTCCTGCAAACTGTGAACCTTAAATAAATAAAATAAAATAAAAATCGGACTGAATTACCCAAAAATTAAGGTACCTTTTAATTTCGGTATGACGTCATACCGTTAAATAAGGGTTACCAAAATATTTCGAAACCGTTCTTTTTTTCAGTAGCGGAAGTTTGATGTTGGAAATGCATACCGGTATATTTCGGTACCTTTTTAAATGTATCGGTAGCAGACCTTAACCTTTACGAGTATAAATGTACCGTTAGCAGTACCTAAACCTTCATACTCGTAAATACACAAGTTCTAATGTGTTCTATGTAAAAAGTAAAAAGAAGAAACTTGACACACCGTCTACTACCTCTACAATAGGCTCATCGGTCAACACATGGAGTTCAGTGAACCTACTTAGCAGACGGTTCAGTATCGGTTCTCTCGCCAATCATCCATAATCGTCGCACCAGCAACGCAACTTTTTTACGCATAATTGCGTAGAATGAAGTGAGAGTGGAAGCGATAAGGCCGCCCATTGTATATTTTATAGTGTATTACTTTTTCTTTATGTAATGTATAATCTGGTGTACAATAAAGTATATATAAATATAAATATAAGAAGTAACATCACGTTCATAGTGTACAGAGTAGGGTTAGAACTCAGAACCACACACTTGCCAGACGTATTTTATCCGTTGAGATATATTCTATTTTAGTTTATAACAGTAATATATTCTAACTACTGACCACGAAATAAATATACTAGCTACTCACTAAGGTCTTAATATAGATCATAATCGAAATCTAGATCATAACATAGGTTGATCGAAGCCGAATTGGTTCGTGGATGGGTGACCATTCATTAATATCGAGATCCCTCCGTGCCTCGGAAAGCCGTTGGTCCCAGCTGTTATTAGAAGTTGGACTGTCGTAACGGGTATTCAGAAGTCAGTCGCTCCATGTAAAATACTGTTATTCAGCTAGATCCGGTAAGAATGGAAGCCGACTCCTTGCGAAAAGGCTTCGCAGATTAATTAAAATCTCACTATTATATGATCTGTAGGCCAATGGTATGAGATTATTAAAGGAAATAAAAATAAAAATCCCCTCACGCAGAAAAGGTTCAATGTTCTTCGCTTCTCTTCATGAAAACAACCCTACACTTGACAATTGTAGTCTATGATTCTATGAATAAACCTCTCCGAACATGACCTACGACACTTCTGTCATAACAGACCTTTCAAAGGGCCCTTATCAACACGAGCCCTTACTAAGGGCTTTCCACAGAGAATGGGTCGCAATCATACCAAGAATCAAATCAGGAGAGCCTCATTACCTAATGTAAGGACGGTCCTAAATATGCCGAAATTTGGGTACAGGAGTGTGGATCTATTTTGGGATGGATGAGCGAGTAATCATATTATTACTGTCAGACTTTGGATTTAAGGGTCCAACTGGATCCGATTTAATTGGAGAACTTTGCATTTTTTGTTGTGGTAGCTTCGTGAATGAACTCGATGTAGATATATCTTGTGGTTCACGACGAGAAAACACTCTTAATACCCTTATTAACCGTCTATACAATATTACAGAATGAGTTTAAAATTAGTTTAGTCCAGGGCTAAACCATCCAACCAAAGTATTTTAAACTTTATTCCGAACTCGATAACGTTCTCACTACAAAAACCTTAGACTCGGGTTTCACATCAGTTTTTAAATATTAGAACTTTAATTTTGTCAGAATTAAGTTTGAAATTCAAAAATGGCTCGATGGTTTTAACCTGGGTCTAAATATAAACCTTGTTTTGTAATAAGGCCTTAAGCATTCCTGTTATTACTTGTGGATGTCCTGTAAGACTTATTTTGTTTTAAGTCGCTTGTATTTTGTATTGAGTATCATTAGTAGGTCCGTCAATCTCTTGCATTCGTCTTGAAGGGATGTAAGGAATGGGCTCACGTCACTAGTGCATCGATCGGCGTTCGATCTTCGAACACACGAGTTCACATCGTCACTCAAATTATGGTCCTATTCATTCCCCATTGTCGTTTAATGGAAGATCTATGTTCACTCTGAACTACTGAAATCTATTTCACATCACGTCCAAAATGTTTACTTCACCTCATTTCAAGATAAAGTACTTTTTAGTCTTTTGACTTAAAAAAAAGACGCTACAATAAGAAAGTACAAAAATACTACAAAATTTACAGAATTTCCACATTGAAGTCGTTGACCTTTGCTTTATCTTCTCAGCGATCTTCTAAGAGTTGCAAGAGATCTTTATAGTTTGATCTAAGGCATCAGGCGAATGTTCTGTTGAACTGTTTTGTATGTAGATTCCTTCGATGCCCTGATCGTGTCTTTCACACAACACATTTGTGCTATTTTGATTCAAAATGGTGTATTTTCTGATAAGGAAATAGTGTTATGGAAGTTATGCATAAAACATCGCTTTTCCGGGCTCTTGTGGATGGAAGGTTTGTATTTATGATCGCTCCCACGATACAATAGAATTTCAAGTCAGAAAGAAAACTGTAAAACATAATAATATACTATTGAAATAACAAAAAAGTTAAATAATATAATATGGGTTTAAAACAACAAATTTCCAATATTATAAAATGTATAAATAATAATTAAAACCCTGTGACTGTCCCACAGCAAAACAACAGCATTTTCTCAAACAGAAAAGGAAACCATCCTATAATTACCTATGGTCTGTTCCAAAAGTATCTGAAGAAAATGAAAACAAATGGTTTAGAAAACGTACCTGTGGATGCGACTTTGTAGTGCCACTTACAAATTGATTTCTTTGATTTGTTTATTTGAATGCTTACTTACCTAAACCAACATTCTTATTTTAAATCACCTAAAAGAGGTTTTTCATTTGACAATTGAGGTAACTTTTTATAGCCTGAATTTTCGTCGATGATTTTTCAATTACTATAATTTAATAATATTATTCCAACAATTATTGTTGGAAAAAGTGAAGAGATATGAAGTTGAAACCTTCTGAATACAGGTGAGTGTGTAACTAAGTACCTTTAGTGATTGCGTAAAAATTTAACCTGAACAGGGTTTGTTTACATTTTCATCAAATACTTTCGGATCAAACTATACCTACCCTTATTTACAAAACCTTCATTGAAACACTAATAACTACATTAGTGCCAGTAAATAACTTTAACACTACAGTTCGTGTCCTGGAATATCTAACATGAAATCATGTCATCACCATTACCTAGGTACTGCAATAGTAGGTAATAGGTAATAGTCTTACATTAGATTACTGAACAGTCGCCATGTCGAATAAAAACTTCATTTTTACCGACAATTTCTATTCTACCATTTAAAAAAAAATTGGTACGATTCTCCGTTATAAGTAGTTAAACAAAGGTAAAAAAAGCCGTGACGAGAGAGCTGTTAAGTAACCGACGAAACGTAATACCTGTCACTTCAGTTGTCATGGTACGTCACAGTTGTACTCTTCAATTTAGCAACGAATTCGTTGACGTTTATAGAACCTGTTAAAATATACAGATTACAAAATATTAAATTATTATTATAAATCTTACAAAAAAATTGTGCTCAAGCAGTTATATCTACGAAGAGTAGTTTAAGATTAAATGATAATGTTTATTCATACTTTATTAAAAGAGGAAATTACCGTAAAAATCGAAAAAGAATGGTCACTTATGACCATATTTTTTCGATTTTTCACTACGTATTTTTAAACAAGAAAGTGTCATCAAAGTCAAAGTCAAATCATTTATTTCAAATACGCCCGATGTAAGGCACTTTTGAACGTCAAAATTTACAAAAAATTGAATTGAATCTAGTCGCCCCTTCCAAAAGGTAGTTTTCGTAGGTATGGAAAAGAATGGGCAAGAAACTCCACCGTTACTCTTTTAAAATATTGTGTACGATGCACCTAAAAAAAAAACTATATACAACAGGTAAAAAGAATTAAAAATGAAGTAACGACGGATAAATTAATTACTTATGTGATAGATACATGGTTCTCACATATTTACAAACATTGTAAAAGTAGACGATTTTCCTAAAATTTTACAATTATTAAGTCAGTGTGTGGGGAAATAATCACAGAATGTAAAATCGATGTCATATAATAAAAAATAATTATTTATACAGCTTAAATTAGCAACCAGTTTGATTTTGTCTCATCTATAAAACCCTTTGTACCTTTAGTTAATTACCTAAACCAATGGAGTCTAGCTTCTTTCCTCTTCCAAGCTGGCGAAGTCGCGGGACGTCGCCCGTGTGGAAGGTAACTATACTATAAAACATGGATATATTTTATAGCATAGCGTAAAACCACAAGAGTGCCATAGGGTTATATCACTTGGCAGTAGTGACAGAATTTTCAAAATCGGATCAGTAGTTCCAGAGGTTACCTCCTACAGACTTACTAACTTACAAACTTTACCTCTTTATAAGTGTAGATTATAATTACCTGTGTAGGTAGAGTTGCTTTAACACTTTTTACAAAAATCTAAATAACAGATTTTTACTAAATGCATATTATTATGAAAGTATATACAAATATATTTGAACAATCCAAAAGTGCACGCCTCTTATCGCTAATTCAAACATGTTACCCATCAAAATGGGTAAAATTTCTCTCCTCGCAATCTTTACGTACTGTCAAAGACTATTTATGTTTGCTTTGTTGGTTGCTAGGCAACGAAAGAGGGTCAAAGTTGGAAATCTATATATTATTTTATTATCTATATATATAAAAGAAAGTCGTGTTAGTTACACCACTTATAACTCAAGAACGGCTGAACCGATTTGGCTGAAAATTGGTGGGGAGGTAGCTTAGAACCAGGAGACGGACATAGGATTTACTTTTTAGTAGGGTAGGTAGGGTAGGTAGGGTAGGTAGGGTAGGTAGGGTAGGTAGGGTAGGTAGGGTAGGTAGGGTAGGTAGGGTAGGTAGGGTAGGTAGGGTAGGTAGGGTAGGTAGGGTAGGTAGGGTAGGTAGGGTAGGTAGGGTAGGTAGGGTAGGTAGGGTAGGTAGGGTAGGTAGGGTAGGTAGGGTAGGTAGGGTAGGTAGGGTAGGTAGGGTAGGTAGGGTAGGTAGGGTAGGTAGGGTAGGTAGGGTAGGTAGGGTAGGTAGGGTAGGTAGGGTAGGTAGGGTAGGTAGGGTAGGTAGGGTAGGTAGGGTAGGTAGGGTAGGTAGGGTAGGTAGGGTAGGTAGGGTAGGTAGGGTAGGTAGGGTAGGTAGGGTAGGTAGGGTAGGTAGGGTAGGTAGGGTAGGTAGGGTAGGTAGGGTAGGTAGGGTAGGTAGGGTAGGTAGGGTAGGTAGGGTAGGTAGGGTAGGTAGGGTAGGTAGGGTAGGTAGGGTAGGTAGGGTAGGTAGGGTAGGTAGGGTAGGTAGGGTAGGTAGGGTAGGTAGGGTAGGTAGGGTAGGTAGGGTAGGTAGGGTAGGTAGGGTAGGTAGGGTAGGTAGGGTAGGTAGGGTAGGTAGGGTAGGTAGGGTAGGTAGGGTAGGTAGGGTAGGTAGGGTAGGTAGGGTAGGTAGGGTAGGTAGGGTAGGTAGGGTAGGTAGGGTAGGTAGGGTAGGTAGGGTAGGTAGGGAGGGTACCTAGGTAGGGTAGGTAGGGTAGGTAGGGTAGGTAGGGTAGGTAGGGAGGGTACCTAGGTAGGGTAGGCAGGTAGGTGCGCCGTAGATAAGTACTTAGTTCTACTCGAGCGAAGCCGGGGCGGGCAGCTAGTAATATACAACGTGTAACGGAAAGGGTATATACATACCAAGGGCACGGCTTCTTTGGATGATATTAAACGATATTGGAAGGGTTTTTTAATCCTATCTCTACATGTTTGGAAGTTATGAGACTTTTTAATACATTGATACCAGAAACCGAAGTTTTAAAATTGAAATAAACACATCACTAGCACTAAGTCAGCTGATCGGTGTCAGCGAACTATTTGTAAGTAAAAATAAACCTCTTACTCCTGGTATTTCTAAATAAAAGGTTCCGCATGTTTATTTTTTGTTTACAAAATATTATTACTGACTTTTCCTAAACTTTGATGATGTCTGTGAACTAGTTACAATACAATTAATAAAATTGGTCTAGGTATCAAAATGTAACGAAATAATATTTAGAAACATTACACACTTGTTGGTTTTTTACGTAGTTGTCCTTTAGAAGATTACTTTGTAGATAATTATTATCTACATAGTAATCTTCCACCCACCACCCACCTTACCATCGTACCCACAACACAGTAAATACCTACCTAATTCAAAAACAATATTCCTGTAAAGAAAAGTGTGCAGAGAAGTTAAAAAGTGTCGGCGGCATATGTATGTAATTGATCTTGTTTTAAATAGATAAACCTACCTATTCGCTGTTTATGATTGTCAGCACAATACTTTGGGCAATATCATAATAATGTTTACACATACGATCCAGGAGATTCGATTCACCTTACTATTGAATCGATTTTCTTGAAGATCGCTTTAAAACGATTTGTTTCGAAAAATCGTCAGCTCGTACCATTGCATTGATCATAAAAATCGAATCTTTACGTGCATCCTACCAGGAATTAATTGCTTAAATAAACATTATTATTTGCCATTAGAACTTAGAATAGAAAAAGGATTTAGTAACGATTTATGTCCAACTGAACCCAAAACATCATTTCAATTCATTTCTTTGCAACTTATGCTACTCCTAGTACAAATAAAATCACAGTGGGTTCCGTTCATAATTGTTAAAATATGTTTATTTTTTAATAATTATCCATAAACTATTATCAACAAGGTAATAGTTTTGTTTTATTACAAAATAATAGCACGAACGCATAATTTTTGTCTGTAGGACTAACCGAAAGAATTATCGGAAGTTCACGGTCTGTCGGTGCTGTTTGAAGAGGTACATGGGTTCTATTGGTTTGAACACGTTTAGTCTTTATAATTCAAATGAAGTCAATAAATAATAAAAAATGTCGCAAAACTGCATCTAAATGTAGAAAGAAATTAATAAAAGTACTAGGACCGCATGAGTAACAGGAATTGTTATTGCCGAATTGAAAATCGTTTGCTCACAGATCCCTGATTACGTCGTTACACACACAATGAGAGCATCTTAGTGTGTGTAACCTTTGGGTTAGGGTCTTAGGGTATGTGAACCAATTGCAGTCCCTGTAGTTTCTATTACTCCTGGTAAATAAAACTTCTAATTCAGATTTCTAACGAGATAAGGCGGCTCCATATAATCATTAATGGATTGAAATAAAAGATTTTCCGTAGTTGCGGGAATGTCCTTACAAGATAACGGGGCCCCGGAATGCAAGGGCAACTGAAGGAACAGGGTGGTTTTTAGTCAGTAAGAGTCTAAGCACTTCCTGCCGTCCCACCTAGGGCGGAAAGTGAGTCATTGATGATTTTCCCACCCCCAAAAAAATAAAGGATTTTTCAATTTTGCATTTGAATAACGTAATTAGTCAGCTCTGATGTGTGAGATTTACTTAAAAGTTTAACGGAGTTTAGTTGAAATTATTATTAAGGATGTAAAATAATCTTGAATTCTTGAACAATATTTTTCAATAGTAGTGGACACTAATAGGACAGCTACCCTATAGGTATCTAAATTTAACGAAATAATATTTTTGTACCAGAATAGCAGGAAAAGAAGCTTTATTTTGCATTATTGTTTGTTCTTGCTTTGCTCGTCAGTCGACACCGTTCCGCGTCTCCGTCTAGTGCACTCGTTCCTATCCCTGAGATACGCGCATCAGTTCAGTGCGGTAAAAATGTACCTAGTGTACGCAGTGCAGTGTGATACAATGGACCTAATGAAAGTGCGGATTGAGGCCGCTTTCAGGACAATTACACCAGACATGCTACGCAATGTTCAGGTGTCCATAAACAAGCGAGCGGCCTTGTGCATACAATACCAAGGTAACCACATCGAACCCCATCTTTAAAAATGTAAGTCAATTTACTAAAATAAGCAAAGCTTTAAGATTTTACTGTTTACTCGGTAATAAGTAATAATAAGAGATGAAACTAGTTAACCTACCTAAACTTTGTTTCAATTTTTTACGTAAGTTCTGTTATCTCAGTTTTTACGTGCAATTTCTGGCTTGATATTAACGAATAACCTGTAAATCAATAATTACGCATTAATTTTTACATCATGGTAAAGTAGGTACGGTTTAAAGCGCGCGCGCAATCGCATTGGGCGGCGCGGCGGCGTCGTCGGCATGTTTTTTCTTTCGTCAGTTCGCGCCGACAAAGAACACCGCCTGCTGTAGGCTACTACTGTACTAGGCGCGCTGAATTACGGAGGAGATGTATCATGATATTGGCAAGTAACGTGGAAAGTTATTGACCTACGTAGTGCGGTGACACGTTTGTTATGATTTGAATTTAAGAAACATATGAAACCGAAAATTTGGTATCAATTCTTAGAGTATTTTATTTTGAGTTGAAACTACGTATAGTGACTCTATACCAGCTGTTATCTTTAGTGCTTAAGGATAGCAATAGGGTTTCTGTTACACGCTGTATAGATAAAGATATTAGTTAGTTTTTTATTAATTATAATTAAACTACTTTGAATAAAAAAGTCATTTCCAATAGGGTTCCCCCTATGGCCAAAACAAATCTATTAAAAAAAGTGTTGACTCAATAATTGATTTTTTCGCAAGCTACAATGTTTTCAGGTTTTTTTGATCGCAAAGCACGCTCTAATGCTTAGTATTATGAGTCAATAGTGTAGTATATAAAAGTAGTAGAGTGCAATATATAAAAAACAATTTGAAAATTTGAAATCGGCACATCATCCAAGGTTTACAGTGCTGCTAGTTGACCCCGCTGTTTGTTACCGATGTTCCTATAATGCCAAAATAATTGGCAACATGTTCAGCCAGGGATAAGAGCATGTGTGACGAGAATAACAAGGGCACAAATACTAACAATAATGACGTAGTGGGACGTAGCCATAAGTATTTTATAAGGAGCGATTGCCATCTGACCTTCACATCGTATACTTGCGACACCAACAATCTTACTTTATCTCAGGGATGAATATTATCCCAAGAACAAACTTAATATTGTAGTTAAAAAAAGATTTCTCTCATACATTCCAACTGCAAATGTAAGTTGTTCAATTATTACTCGTTAACTTGAAAAGCCAGTAAAGTTAAAAGGCAAACTATCACAGATAAGTAGGTGTGATAGTTTTATCTTCGTTATTTTAGTATAAATAACTTCCGTGCCGTGTCTATAATCTGCGGTAAATTTTTTCAGATATCTATTTTATATTTTTTTGCACTTGATGCCAAAAATAAATTGTACTTTAAAGCTTATGGTAAAGGGTAAAGGACCAAATGGTAAAGGGTACGGATAGTAAAAAGTCATTTGGACACGATGAAATACCGTTCAGCGTAATCAAAGATAATATGGGTATACTGGCATACCCAATATCTGAAATAATAAATAACTGCGTCTTTCCTGACCAATGTAAGTTAGCCAGAGTTCGACCACTATTTAATAAAGGTGCTAAAACAGATCCTGGCAATCACAGGCCCATTTTATTGTTATCGGTTCCATCCAAACTTTTTGAAAAAGTGATCAAATCTAGGCTTGTAAGACATTTGAGTAGTCTATAAATACTAAACCATAATCAGTTTGGATACCAAAAAGTAAAGGGACACTAGATGCAATAGACTTGTTAGTTAATAACATAGTAAATAAGCTGAACAATAAACTTAAAATTGCTGTCCTAGACTTAAGTTCTGCGTTTGATACTGTAGAACATTGCATTCTAATGGATAAGTTAAAGCATAACGGTATTAGAGAAAATGTTTTAAAACTTTTTAGTTCTTATTTGACCAATAGGAAACAGTACGTCGACATTAAATCACTTCAGGAAGGTGTGGAAGAAATTCATAAATCGAAATCATTATTATTACTGCTCAGAAATTGCGCACAACGTCTAATGATTGAAATACTGGCACACATCACATAAATACGCGAATTTTAGTTTTTTCTCTGTATAACGCTCGTTCATTTATGTATAGTTTGCTTTTTCTATAATTTAAAACTAATCTATTTATTTATATTTTTTTTGTATTTTTACATTCAATTGCAACATAATGGATAATGCTAAGTGGAAGAGCGGAGTCTCCTAACACAAGCAATTCTTGCTTAAAAGGTGATCTCCAAATCATGTCTTTGGAATTGAGATAATCTTTTTTTTTACATTTATGTATAATATAACTACAGAAATTTGAACGTATTCTTCTCTCGCTTCGGAATTATCATAATGTCGATAGTAAGTAACGTTAGTGACGGGCCTGACTACACAGATAACTAACTATATATTTCTCAGTAGTATAGACACTACTCACTGTGCTAGACAATGTCAGTAGGTATGTGTTCTACAATGTCGGTAAAGTCACTGTTCCGAACTTCACTCTAGAGAGATCTCATAGAGACTTTGATCAGGCTGTAATATATGGAAATCATTCTACAAGACGCTCTGCACCATTTATTGAATTTCCTGTGACACCGTTTAATGTAGAAAACATTCTGGTTCAGGAGAAATCCTATGGCATCTAGGTGTATTGAAAATGGTACAGTAGCCTAATAATAATATTATTTTATTCGCTAGATCATAAAATTCAAGTTTTTAGTAATTACATAAACTGTTTAAACACTTATGTAGATACATTTGGCAGATATTGGTATTAAATTAATATCTACATCTGGTAAATAGTGTTCTTAAATACCTAATAGTACGATTTTGACAGTCTTAATAAATTAATTAAGAATCAAAATCAAAATCAAACATAATCAGTTATACAATGCATTAATCATAATCAATTAAACAATGCATTAATACAACAAACAACCAGTAATATAAAGCTGTACTGTGGCTGTTCCAACCCACAAATAGGTATATTTTGAGAACTCTTTATCAAAACAAAATTTGACGCACTCGGAAAACCGTCAATAGCAAAAACGGGATTCGTAGTCGCTACTTGACTAATTACTGGCCGGCAAGTAAGGCTCCTAATAACAAGACAGGGCACGACATGTACATTCGTAACTTATGTCTGCTTTTATAGAGGACCCTTTGTGTTGCACTGTTTCTATAGCTTGATTTGTGTATGTCACTACATTGTCTGTTAGGCTAAGGTTAAAGAAAAACTGGTCGACTACATAAAACATATTTACATAATTATGCAATTTACCAATTATTGGTTTAAAACCAACGAACAGAAAGATCTCGCCAGGATTCTGATTACATCTGAACTTTAAAAGTGACTAAATAAATCTATTTGATTTGACCTAAAACCTTTAAATTCTTTCGTCTATTTTTCTCACAGTTTGTCGGATAGTACGTAAATGCTAGAGCTATCTAGCTTGTAAAATTAAATTACAACATTTTCAACCTAACTTACAAAGTTAACATTTCTTTTCATCCATTTTACGGCAAATAAACTGTAGAAATATTTCAAACAATCCTTCATATTGTGTTCTGTATCACCACAGCACACTAATGTATCACAGTCCCGTGTCTGAAATTAAATCAAATAAAACGTGGTCGTGAGCAGGCATGTATTACTGACACGGCACTAAACTGTTACACGAGTGCCTACTATACTATGGAACTTAAGTCGACCGTCCACTGCTATGTAGGATCTACACACGCCTACACATCAAGCTATACATTTCCAGTTTATGCTGATCTCGCATTGTATGGGATTTTCGTACAATGCGAGGTCAGCTGATACTAGAAATGTATAGCGTGATGTGTAGCCGTGTGTACAAACCTCTACGTATCATGTAGAGGTTTGCCACGTTAGCTGTGCGGTTAATTTGTTTGCCAGCTACATATTCGTGCGTAGCGTGGCCGTAGGTCACAGTGGACGGACCATCCCGTCTTCATTTTCATAAAAAGCGAAGATAAAGCTTTAATTATTATGTGGTCTGCGGTGGAATGACGCCTTAACACGAGAGACATCTATGATGACTTACTATGCAAATTGCTGTTTTTGTGAGTATCAATACAGTTGCTTTTATTTCAAACACCGTCAATGCGCCACACATTTTTAGGATAAGCCTCCGCTGTCTGTCCGTCCGTCCGGCTATATCTGAGGAACTGTAATAGGTAGACAGTTGAAGTTTTCACAGATTGTGTATTTCTGTAACCGCAACAAAAAACAAAAAAAAAAAAAAGGGAGTCCCCACAATAAACGTGTTTTTTTTCGCCGTATTTTGCTCGATCTTAATACGGTACGGAAGCCTTCATGTGAGATTCCTACTTGCACTTGGCCGGCTTTTAACTCCCGACGCTAAAAGAGGGGTGTTATTCGGTATTTACATCCCTTGAAGTCGAGCTGAAATATAAAAGGTAACGTAAAACGTATACATTAAATATGTATGTGACTTTTGGCCTTCACAACTTTGTGTACGTAAATGTGTGTTTTTCATCAGAAAACTTATAAATTTTTTATATATATACCTACTTTAGGAGCCATTTGCTATTTCCATCACTCATCAAGAAATTCTGGTCTTGTAAAAGTTTCTTCCATTTGTGGTAACATATAAATGGAAACCTAAAAATCATCGCAGAATACCATTTTACTGTTGTTCTGAATATAACCGTGAGCAGTAACGAATATAGCACTAACCGCCTACACACAGATATTTATATATATACAGTTATAAAAAGATATAGATATTTATATATATACAGTTATAAAAAGGAGTGGTCATATTACAGAGTTCTCAATGTTATCAGCGGCTATAGAGACTCAGAGACTCCTGGGGTAACAACGGCGTGCAATGATGTTTCATCTGAGCGTCCCGCTGTGAGAGCGCTATCAACTGCGAGATGTACCATCAAGATTATTGAGTTCTCATTTTAATAAGAGAAAATGTCATTTAACATTGGAAGGTCGGCATCATGGCTTTTTGTACGGTTCTTGCAAAATATAGACCATGCCTTAGTAGGAATCAAGGCAAATAAGGCGTGCCCTAATTCCGTAACACACTTTCAATCACAATATTTCAGATGTTTAAGGAAATTCCCAATTATTATTTTAAATGACTAATTATTTACATCCAAGTATAGAACTTAGGTACTTGGAGTCTTCTTTTTTCTAAGATTCCTTAAATCCTAAATGATAAATGACTTTATTTCTGTAAGTAGGTTTGTATAAACACTTTTACACGTCAATCATATTTTAAAACTAGATGAGGTCGGCGTTTCCTATCAGACTACTCTGAGAAGAAAGGCAGAAACAAACTCAGAGGTCACAGTCTCTTTTAAAGTCCAGACATAATCTTGGTCAGATCATGTGAAGACTATTTAAATTGGTGTCTGAAATGGTCTTTTGAGGAAATAATCACACAAATTGAGTGGACCCGTCCAGTCATTGCACGCATTTGTCAATAATCGTGCAGCTCAACTCAGAATTTAAGGAACTCAACGTTTCGACGAACAATACCAAAGAAAGGACATTTGGATAGGCCGCATAAAGTACTCAAACTAACAGACTATTAAAACTAATTCACAATAATTAAGGTAAATATGAATGTCATTGTAGAAATGACCTATGTAAAAAAAATATACTTAAAAAATAATAAAAGAAAAAGCAAGCTCACTATTGGAGCAGCTCAATCCCAAGCCTTTTTGTCCTCAATATAGTCTTTGACAGTATAAAAGGCTTTCTGGCAGAGTTTCCGCTTTACAAAAGATTTGAATTTATTAAGGCTGAGTTCTTGAATGTGGCTAGGAAGTTTATTATAAAAACGTAATACTTACATTGGCATCTAAACAAGCCACCTATTTTCTTGAGCCTGGTTGTAGTAAAAACACATTTGTGCTTGTTCCTAGTATTGTTACAGTCTAACCGGATGCAGCAGAATACCAGTATTTTACATGGAGCGACTGCCTATCTGACCTCCACAACCCAGTAACTAGGTAATACGATATCCCTTGGTAAGACTGGTTGTCAGACTTTCGGGCTTCTGACGACCCGTAACGACTGTCAAAGATCCACGAATGACAGCTGGAATCAACGGCTTAACATGTTTTCTGAGGCACGGAGGAGTCTCGGTATGTAAAGATAGTCACCCATCCACGGACCAACCCCGGCAAGCATAGTTTAACCTCTTGGATCAACCCATGCGGCTGTTATTACTTAGCCACGAGCTCCTCCTTCTCCCCTTTCTAACAAATTTTCAACATACAACCTGACAAAATGCAACCTGACCTGCAAATTGAAAAAACGACGGAAAATTTTAACTAAGCGGGCTACCTCCGGCTTTCGCCTTAAAGACCTATTTTCTTTTTTTCAATGTTTACTTAACTGTCTTCATACTTACCTTGAGCTATCAACCCCAATCAACCCCCAGCCTTGCTCGTTGGCTAATCTACAATACCTTCTGAGAGAATAAGATGGGAGGTTTTACGAAGCGTTAAAATAGAAAGCACAACATAAAAATCCAAAAAGCCTTTCCACTAAAAGCAATGAATAAATATCAAGTTGTTATCTAGGAGACACTTTATTTTTGTACATCAGTGAAACAGAGCGTATAAATATACAATTGAAAAAGTCTTGTGTACAAAAAAACTGAAAAAACACGTAATTACTATCTGGATCGCACATTTTACAGGGTTCCGTGAGTTTGACAATAAATCTATGTCATACCTTAGCATGACAATTATTTTTTAATTGGTTATTGCATATTTGGTTATTGTCTTATTAGTGATTTTGACATTATTAATGGTGATTTTGTCATTATTGTTATGATTTTGACATTACTAATGGCGATTTTGACATTATTATTGATTGTTTTGACATTACTAGTAATTATGACCAAAATTTGCCAAATATTATTATGTACTAAAACTAGTGTTTAAGATGTGTATGTAATAGGAACAAATCGGTATTTATGATCTGAAAATAAAATTATTTGATTGATTGATTAATATTTTAACTGTGTTAGCTTAGTTGGGAACTTTATAAGTGGAGAAGTACACGTACTTAATACCTGATAATTATGTATCTATATATATATATCTTTTTTTGAGAGACTAATAAAGCACCTAGCTAGAGCATCTCTAATATTTAATCCATAAATGAATGAAATACTGTTGTAGTTATTTTATTGATACAAACTTCCACAGTTTAGTTTAGAGCCGTATCGCGCACCATTCGAAGTTGCTCGTCTATCGCTACTGCGAAACAAATAAATAAAACTTTTTCCTCTGACACAGTATCCGAAGTAGATCTACGTACCTAATAAACTTTGTTTAACTGGTTTTACTAGAAGTGACAATTCCTTTTCCTCTTCATTTTACGTTAACACTTTACGGGGTACTAAACGCCCCGCGACGTAATAAAAATAAAACTTCTATTGTGTTTCGTTCAGTGTCCTTCAACTGATTAGAAGCACGAAATAAATTTTTAAATTGTTAAGACATTGTCATAATTTTAGTGGCTCCAACTTCAGGAGTTGACTAATGACTCAGCTTAGAGCGTTATCACACTGATGATTTGCCAGCGTGTTTCTAGTGAAGCGATTTGTGAACGTACTCTCCGCGGGTGCGAAACGAGCTAGCCGCGACTACGCGACGTATTATTCGCGTTTTCACAATATTGTACTCTCTCTTGTCTCGCTCTCTCGTTTACACTCACGTCAATCGTTCGTTACGCAAACGCGGCGAACCGTTGCGCACACGTGGTGTGCTCGCTACGCACACGCAGCGAGCGCGTCGCCAGTGAGAAAAGGCCCATACATGCGGTTGGGTTTTAGTTATACACAAAGTTACTTCGATCTGATCACCGCCAGCCAATTTAGCCGATATCTTATTTATTTATTTATCACTTTAAGCACACAAATGTACAGAGGCGGACTTAATGCCATAGGCATTTTCTACCAGTCAACCTTTGGGTGATGCAGAGATAAACAATGGTAAGTGCAATATCGAAAATTGTGGAATAAATATTTATTTAAATATAAAGATATACATTTACCTATTAACCTATATATATAATTCTATATAAATAAGTACAGGAACAGATAAATACACATAAATACACAAATATACTAAAACAAATAAGACAAACATTGGGAAAACATTACCGTTGTGATGATACTGCCAGTTCCTTACGAGTGTGCTCGCGAACTTTAACTTTAAAGGATAACCGGTTGGTTGCCATCCTGATTTCCTGGGGGAGCGCATTCCACAGGGAGATAGATTGAACGAAGAAGGAAGAGTGAATGAAGTCAGTGCGGTGAGTGGGATATTGAAGAAGACGATTGTGTGATGAACGAAGAGTGTATTGTGGTTTGCGCAAATGTACTGAAAGTGGGGGGCTAGATAACTAGGGGAAGAGGGAGAGTCAAGAAATGAAAACAAGGTGGTCAGTGCCCCTTGCTCTCTGTGCTGCCGTATGGGCAACCACTTTAGAAGGGATCGATGCGCAGAGACGTGATCATATTTACGAGGATTGAAAACGAATCGAATGCAGTTATTGAGAAGACGGTCAAGTTTGTCGAGGAGATCTGCATTCAGGTCATAGTAGCACACATCACCATAATCGATGATAGGGAAAATTAAGGACTGCACAAGCATCTTGGTACTTGATGGTAATAAAATGTTTAGTCGGTACAGAGCCCGCAGCGTTCCAGTAACCTTCTGGCTGACCCTAGCGACTTGAGTACGCCAGTTCAGGGTATCTTGAGTTTAAAACAGACTTCATGAGCTTCTGAGAATTCGTAAGGCTAATTATTATTCGTATGGATACCAAGGTCGGTGTTATACATGCCTAGTGCCGTCAATGAATTTATATTGGAATCGTACGATACGCCAACATCACGTAATATTATATTTTAGCCCGGCCCCAGGCACGATATTGCGATATCTATTCATAATATATTTTATATGAATTCGGATACGATCCTTTATCGACGTCAGTCAGCAAAACGACGGCTAGAATATTTTTTTTTTTATTGTAGATGTTTACGTTCAAAAATACATTTTAAGGGCCTATTTGTAATAAATTATTTAACTTTAACTTTAACTTTGATCAACCTGGCTTGACTACCTATTATTTTCACTTACACAATATTTCCGTTAATATGGCACATGAAAACACGTTATCAATAGTACTCATATAACGATAATGTTTTACAATTTATTAGAAAGAAAACTATTGTTTTTTTGTGTGAATTTTGTGATTATTTATTTATTTAAGGATTACCAACGAGATGATACATTACAATCTTCTACAATACAGGGTTATTTTAATTTGGCTAGCTAAACTCCATGCGATGGCTATCGAAGTAGAAACACGATAAAATAAATAAATATACAAAGATTTGATGGTTTTTTGAGAGCCCAACGACCGCTGTGAGTCTTGTTACTTGAAGTATGAGTTGAGAAACTGTTTTCTTATGATTTATCGTGTTTGCGCAGTTTACACAAAAAAAAAAGTTTTTTGTAAAACTGATATTTCAAGTTACTACAATAACTACAGTCGATGACACCATAAAAAAAAAGATTTTTTATCATGTTTATAAATCGATACCCATCGCATTTGCGGAGTTTAGCTAGCCCATTTAGAATAGTCATATATTAAAACTTGTATGGTTTAGGTTTAGGTACATTATCCTGTAATGAACTCGCTAATAAAAATTCAAATATTTTTTACAATTCTAATGTCACTTTTTCTTTCTTTCATTTAGCATACAAGCGATTCGGTGTTCATATACAGCGTTATTGTTTTTAAGTCGTATTCATTTAGGGGATCAATAAAAAGGGGGTCTCCCTTGTTTTACCGAAAAGAAATTGCCAAATTATCACTTCCCAAACAAATTTTCGCATAATTTCATTTGCCAAATTATTACTTACCAAAAAATCTCTTTACAAATAATTATTACGAAAACCTATGTTTGGCAAGTGAACGTTTGAACAATAACTTGTTCACCAACTAGTACTTTTACCATTTTTTATCTAGTCAAATATTTCAGTTGGTATAACATATTTTACGCAAAATTAAATAAGCCAAATATTTGGTGTCGTCAATTTTAAACTTTCCATATTTTTTTCTATATAATCTAGTCGTTTCTGGCACTCGCAGGTCACAGTTTTAACCTAACCTAACCTAACATTTTTTTTTTAATTAATAACCTACTGTAACTAGTTCCATAAATAACCTAATGTCTAGTAACCATAAATTTGACTTGTTTCAGACAAATTCAAGTACATAAGCTTACAAAGAAATACGCAAATGACATCAAATTTAACAAACAAGTAAAATGTTTATTGGCTTTAAGTTATGTGCCAGAAAATGAAATCATTCTATATTTTAACAAGCTAATAGAAGGTATAGAAGATTCTGATTGGAAGCAAATCGCGAATTGGTTTGAAGAAAATTATGTTAGCGGATCATGGAACACGCAACCGAAGTATCCACCAAGCTTTTGGAGTTGCCATGTTGTAAACGAAAGACAAATACCTAGAACTTCAAACTCAGCTGAGGCGTGGCATCGTAGAATAAACATTTTCATTGATAAACACCACCCTGGAGTGTATCGCTTAATTAAAGAATTAATAAATGAAGTTTCTTCAAATTTAGCTGACATTGAGATTATACTATCAGGTGAACCGCCACAAAAAAAGAAAAAAATATATATGGATAAAGACGACAGAATTAATCGAGTTCTGCAGCACAAGTCTGAATACTCCGAAATAAATCTGCATTAGCAGATTTATTAGAAATAAATCTGCTATGTCCATTGCAAAAAATTTAAAATTGTAAGTTACAAATATTTTGTGCTAGCTTTTGCTATTTTGTACTCGCGTTAATAAATGATTACCTATATTAAAATAAAATTGCATTTTTAATTATACAATTCCCAAAAAAATCTTATTTTTGCCTTTATATTTTTTGTCGTAACAAATCATTTGACTAAACGTTTATTGTCTAAATATTGTTTGCTGTAATAGATCATTTGACTAAAGACCAAAAGCCTTAATGACATTATCCTTGGTAACAATCTGCCAAGTAAACATTTGACCAAATGAAAATGTGCGTACTAAAATTATTCCAAATATTACATTGGTATAAAAAAAGGTTGCTAAAATTTGTTTGGGTAATGAAAATTTGGCAAAATCTTTTCGGCAAAACGGCAGGATCCCATAAAAAGGATAATGAAATAAAAAGTATTTTAAAATTAATGAAATAAAATGTCAAATGACTCGAAAATTGTTGACATTTGCATAGGAGTCAAAAGGGGTAATTTGGTTGTAAACGACCTCGCCTACATCCTCTTAACGGATTGCCGAGATATAACCAATAACCCTGTATAATGTACTGCGGTTTAACTTATTTTTTGTTTAAAAAAGAAATACATTAATATCAAGAGATTTTCTCATAAAGCCCGTGCATACGAGACGAAAAAATGTATGTACCTAAGCGAGTTCCCGAAACTAAGAAGATTTATTTCAAGAAAGAATGAAATTGTATTTATCGCACAACGTTGAAAGTAATATTATCAGAATTACGAGAAAAAGGCAACGGAAAGTTAGCAGAAGTTGTTATTAATATGTATTTGATCTTTGTTCCAAAATAATGTACCAACACGAGTAACAGAGGTTCTTTTCTACATGTACCCATGTACATTTTATACCCATGTATATTTTGCATTAATTACCCATGAATATTGCGTACCCATGTACATTTCTTCACCAAGTACATTTCGTACCCATGTACATTCCGTACCCATCTACATTTCGTGATATACTCGACCTCGTTGTTGCTTTAACACTTTTGCCAAAAACTCCCAGTAAATTGAAACGTCCCGTTTTTTTTTTTTTTTTTTGAGGGTGGGAAATTTTCAAATAACTTCTCCCGCTCTGGGCGGAGCGGGAGGGCGTGTCAGACATTTACTGACTAAAACCCACCCGTGTTCCTTCCGTTGCCTGTGTGTGAAATTGAAACGACCCTAAGGTTGAAAATAGAAAGTACTGCAAATTGGTCTTGAAATCAAAATAGACCTTGTTCTTTCATGACGTGCATGTGAAATTGAACCTTAAAGTGGTGATAGAATTGTCACGTGGTCGACTATACAAAATCCCATGGATAGGGGTGAACATTAATACAGGGTGTCAGAGACATCGACGCGAAGCCGGTTACCATGGGGTCAGTACATGATTCTGAGCCCCCCTGCGTTGAAATTTTTCGTCGTTTATTTTAAAAAAAATCTGCTGTTTCATAGAAAAGTGCAATACCTACGCGGTCAAAATGTATGGAGCAACTGTTTTTTTTTTTTAATAACCGACGAAAAATATCGATGTCCCTGCCACCCTGTATATCCATTCACCTGCCACTAATAATTTCAAGGTGCGGTCTGTTATTAAAAACTAAATGAAAAATTGCCCGGTACCTTCGGGAATTGTACCTAATCGTAATATATTTTCCTTTATGCTTTTACTTGGCGAGTGAGTTGTATACTATACATTTTTGTTAGATATTTTTTTCTAAGCAAATATGAACGCGAATCGGAAAAGTGTTTCTGGAATAGGGATGATGACAAAAAAATATTGGACACGTATTTTTTTATTTTTTTACGTAATCTATAGATTACGGCGATACATTGAGATAAAATGTGCTATGACGTGACGAGTATGTAGATTTTATACATACTATGGACGTAGCGACCCCCACTCCCCAACTTAAAATGCGTTTTATCTAAGTAATTTTTTAATAATATGGTAAAGCAAAAAATACGTGTCTAATATTTTTTTATTATCTGACTGACAAACTAATTAATTAGAATTTTATTTTTTACCCAGGCATCATCCCTATTACAAAACTCTAGGTAATAAACAGACATACTAGAGCGACGTTGGATTTAAAAAAATGTAAGAAAAACAATATAACTAGTCAAAATAGCTCTTACTGAGAAAACCAGAGAAGACGCAGAAACCTAAAAAAAAAGCCGGCCAAGTGCGAGTCAGATCGAACACGAAGGGTTCTTTACCAGCGTATAATATTTAGCAAATAAATGAAAATACTAAACTAAGAATATTTTTCATTTAAAAATCTCAAAGATAAAGTATTTCATAATGATATTATGAATTACAAAGTATTTTTTTGCA
Source organism: Agrochola circellaris (assembly GCA_914767755.1). NCBI lineage: Eukaryota > Metazoa > Arthropoda > Insecta > Lepidoptera > Noctuidae > Agrochola > Agrochola circellaris. Next base: position 20,782,870 of record OU611843.1, on the reverse strand, counting down.
ATTGCATTAAATCGCCCATATTTATGAGTCGGCATTTTTTAATATTTGTTGATTATATATAGATTATGGTACATGATATACAGAAGTTTCAAATTCTTAACTTGTTTAGTTGTTCCGATAGAGCTCGTACAAAAATGGTCTAAGACTGAAAACTTTTACGGCACCTTTAACTTCACATTTGAAGATTAAAAGAGAAATGTACTTGTATTCTACTCAATGAGCTCTAGATAATGACTCCACATGCCACGGTAAGAAGGTTTTTTCTAAATCACAAGTTTATTGTATTTTTAACTTTATTTAAGTTTCATTATTTTTTTTATATAGGGGCAATAAAAATACACAATCTATGAAAATTTCGACTGTCTACCTATTACGGTTCATGAGATACAGCCCGCTGACAGACAGACGAACGGACAGACAGCGGAGGCTTAGTAATAGGATTCCGTTCCGTCCCTAAAAAGTATTTCAAGCAGAAAAATATTCAACAATATAAATTTTGGCTATAAAATCCAATATCTGAAGCTTTTAATAAAAATATCTTCATCTTTCTTCGTCCAGTACTTGCATTATCTGGAAAAGCTAACGATAATTGGCCGGCTATCCAATAGCCGGCGATCTCGTTAATATGCAGGAGTTCCTTCAATAGAATAGCCAATTATTATCTCAATGATCAAATCAGGATTTTTATTAGTCGTTTACGATTTTTGTTAAAGGACTCAACTAGAACTGGCGGGTTTTTTATTTCACTCCGACCGACTCCTCAACAATTCAAAAGTGCCTGTCGAATAGTAAATGGTTTAATTGAAATAAATGCTTTGAGTTTGTATTGGTGCGTCGCGATTGCCCGACTTCTGTCCACACGACTAACGACGCATCAGGGTTATCGGCCAGCATCTACCACTTCTTCTTTTCAAGTTTTTTCAACAACTTTACTACGATGCACACTCAAGTAGTAGTTAAAAGTACTAAATAAATAAATAGCTGCGGTAGTTACGGTCTCAACATCCATTTTTTTTTTATGTTGCGTGCTTGAGAGTTGCGTCTGTCGAGAATTAACATAGGCTGAACGACCTACAGACGTGTGGTCGGCTCGTGGTGATCCATCTGCTCATGTATCTGTCGACGTCCGCAGACGCGTCCGTCGACGTGGAGAGGAGGCTTTATGTTCAACCGTAATAGGTAACCCGTTTAGAATACGTGTTAAGGGCCTCTATCACGGCAATCATCATTTGCCTTTTCCCAACAATGTTAAGCTCGGCTTCTGAATACCAGTACTTACATGGAGCGACTGCCTGACCTCCACAACCCGGTAACTGGATAACACGATACCCCTTGGTAAGACTGATTGTCAGATTTTCAGGCTTCTGACGACCCGTAACAATTGCCAAAGAAATATACTGTACAAAGGAGGTAAAATATTATAGTTTCGATGATCAGAGCCTTTCGTGCATGAGTGCAACTCGCACGAGGCCGGTTTTAAGTATGTTAAAACTAGTCGTTGAACGTGAATTTGTCCGCATTGATAGATTTGTTCCATAAGAACAAATCTCTAATGGAACACTTCTTAAGGAACAAATCTGCCTTAGAGAGATGTAGTAATGATTCTTATTCTTTAAATATATTTGTTATAGTCGCGAATTATATGTTGAGCAAGACACAACCTGACACTGACCTGCAAATTGCAAAAAACGTAAGAAAATTTGAATTTTGCGGGTTACAACTACGGATCCACCTTATCATAGCAAGAGGCGTTCTGTAGTTCCTGCGTACCCCCATGAAAAAACGGCGTGAGTTTATGTGAATTCAACTTATAAACATGCATCGGTTGATAACCAAACTTCAACGTTCCGTATATCAACTTAAGGCTAATGTTTCTGAAAATCCGCATTTCCGTAGTTCAGGCTTTACGTTATCTATTCTGTCAGTCATTCTGTCTGTTGGGCAACCGTCAACCACAGAACTGTTTCGTATGTTGATAGATATACTAGGTACCTAGGTACACAAGGTGTAACAGAATAAACGTAACACCTGTAAGTAATTTGTTCAGAATTGGCTTCTGAATCGAATTCCATCATTATTTATTTTAAATTTACTGAAAAAATATGTTCAATCTATATACTTATTACTAATAACAAAGCTGAAGAGTTTGTTATTTTTGTTTGTTTGAACGTGCTAATCTCAGGAACTAACAGACGAATTTGAAAAAATATAAAAAAGTCACAAAGAACGCTAAACGAAAACGAAGTAACAGCGCGGGCAGGCGATGGGAAACGGGGTGGGTCGGTGGAACAAGAAACCACTTGGAACCACTGCGTCATAACAAGTTAATAAAATCTTAATTTTCAGAAAATTTTAGCTTTATCTTTAACGGTTTTACGTACTTTAGTCAGGACAGCAAAATGTCATGGTTTGGTTTAACTAAATTAAATTACAGTTAATATTCAAGTGAAGTGTCCTAAGAAAGACCTCAGGACATGCAGATTTTTTTTATTTTCTGCATGTTATCATGAGTTTAAAATTTTGTGAGGAAACCTGTACATGGCCTCAACACGCTAACACCGAGCACTGTGATTAATGTTAGTTTCTCGTCTGTCTTGGAGCTGGTTTATTTATTGCCTTTTTGCAATACCTACTATTTATGAGTCCGCGTTGCATTCTATTAAAAATTATGTTTTTTGTACTTTTTTGGTACCTGTACTGGAGGGGCTTGTGGCAAATGCTAACAGCCGCACGGATATTGAAGGTTAAGCTACGCTTGCCGCGGTCGGTTCGTGGACGGATGACCATCCATTTCATATTCAGCTCTTCGTGCCTGCGAAAGCACGTTCAGCCATTGTTCCCGGCTGTCATTCGAAGATCTTTGACAGTCGTTACGGGTAGCCGGGAAGCCAGTCTTACCAAAGGGTATCGTGTTACCCAGTAACTGAATTGTGGTGGTCAGATAAGCCATTGATCCATATAAAATGCGGGTATTCAGTTGCATCCGGTTAGACAGAAAGCCGACCCCAAATTAGTTGGAAAAGGTTAGGCAGATTGATTGACTGCTTCAGTCAGTATTGCATTTCATTAAAAAGTTTTTTTTTTTTTATATTGGTCGCGTCACACTGCGACGATGCGTAAGACGGCCGAAAATATCGGGACGGTATCGGGACGATATCGGTATGTGACAAGATGTAACAAACAGCTTATTGTCATGCGGTATGCCACAGCATCCTCGTATAGCCGCGTTGCGCCAGCAAAAGCTTACTTCGCCGCGCGATTTCAAAAGTGATTGTATTCGACGTTATAATGGCAGCAGTGAACAAGGTGTACTGTGTCGGCCGCCGATATCGGCACGACAATCAATTTCGGCCACGATACCGTTGACTACACAATGTGAAAGCGTTTAGTAGTAATTGTATAAAACTACCAGTCCGACGATATCGTGTCGTTATCGTTATCGTCCAATGTGAAAACGGGCATTAGTATCGATACTTAGGCCCAGTTGCACCATAAATCGCTTAGGTAACACATTTAACGCTAAACGAATTTAATACATCGCTGTGTTTCTAACAATCGTTTGAAGATGACAGAGAATTATATTTTAAATGTGTTTAGCATTATGTATTTAGTGATTGCTGGTGCAAGCGGACCTTAGTTTGATGGGAATAGCTGTCTAAAAATGTAGAAAGTAGTAACGTCCAACACAGGTCATCTATTGTTTACTCTTTGATGACGTCATTCTGTTTAGTTTTCAAGGCGTTTGGTACGTTGTTTTTTTATATTTTATTTATTTTCATCTTAATAGGAACAAGAAAGACAGCTACATTATGCAATATTAAATACAGAAAAATATAAGTTACTATAGTAATAATTTGGGGTACATTATTACTTTAGTAACTTATATTTTTCTTTTACAGCGCTCTTCACAGATTACCATGATAAATAAAACTTTAAAGTTACATAATATTAACATATAAACTTTTCCCCAGAACACAACACATTTAGAATTGGTGCAAATTAAAAAACAATACGGCATTTCATACAACATTTTTGTAGTCGACTTATTGTTACAAAGTCCAACAAAATTCAACGTTTCAATGTTAAAGCCGCACGTTTCGACCGAGTTATTTCAGCGAAACAAACTTTTTGTAGCGCTTTACATTCCTGCATGGTGGAGCTCGCTTTAATATGGACGCGGGTAATTTGGACAATTTAGGCACAATATAATTTATAGAAAGTGCCTCAGCTGCCGGCGCCGGCTCCCGATTTGGCTGCCGGCGCCGGTTGCTGTATTGGCTGCTGGCCCTGAGGTTAGAAAAAAATGCGCTTGGTAATTTGGCATATTGGAGTAGATAGGCGGGGTTGGGATGATTAAAAAAACATGTAATATACTTATGTATAAAGCATTATTTTTACATTAATATAGGTATTTAAATAATCAATGTTTTCCTTATTTCAGTAATCAAGTACTACCCGAAACCGAACTAGTTAGATTAATTTAAATATGTTTACTCACAAAAACGGTTAGGTTAGGTTACACATGGCCCTCCCATCACGGCGATGCGGGAGCACCGCTGAGTTTTAGTGGGTATACTGCATTTAGACAGGAGTCCCACATACCCCGACTCGTCCCCCACGAGCCGGGGATGCGTGCCGCATTTCTCAGCGAAAAAAAAAAAAAAAAAAAAAAAAAAAAAAAAAAAAAAAAGGTTACAACTGTGAACCCTACGCACGAGCCAAGTGAGCGAAACGAGAGGCGCCCGCCAGTGCTGAAAAAGACTAGAATACTCGTATATAGAAAAAATTACTTTAGTTGGGCCCTCGCCCACGGCGACTTTTTGTAGCGATGGTGTCGCGCGTCCGCATCGATACAGTTACGAAGCGGTCGCTAGCTGTTTGCCCTCGCCCACGAGCCCAGATTCAGTCGCGATGAAAATGCGATACTGTCGCGCTCCTGTCGAACGCCTCCATTTTGTCCTTCCGTTCTCTCCCCGATGTCGTCCGACACGGTCGCGGGTTTGCATCGATACAGTCGCGATGCTGTAGCACGTTAGTAGCGCGTTGGCATCGCTTCTGTAGCGCGTTGCAAATGCGACTAACGCGCGTTAGTAGCGATGCTGTTACGCGTTTACGAAACGCGCGACAGCATCGCTACAAAAAGTCGCCGTGGGCGAGGGCCCTTAGAGTTAGTTAGTTGGGGTTCTGAATATTGGAAGGGTTTCTATGAACGCCGCGCCGCCGGTGTCCATTAAAGGAGTCGCGGTAACGACAGCCGATGTTTTTAACCTCGGCCGCCGGCAGTACCTACTGTCACTGCCGGTTCCCAGCGGCGTTATTTTTGGAAGCCGCCGCCAAAAATAAATTATATGGACAGTATGGTAACTAGGCCTATTTGTTGAAATAATTCTATCTGTGATCATTTGAACTGCAAAACTGGAACAAATAACATCTATTAAAATATCTACCAGATAATTTAACCGGAACTTATCCGAGGGCGCTGAAAAAGCCATCAATTTATGGTTATTTCGCTGGATGATACACAAAAGGGCAATTTGCGTAGCGAGTGGTCTTAGTAAGCTTACGAAGTAAGTCAAAATGTCAGCGGGGGGCAAGATAGGTCACAGACAGGACGGTCTTATTGTTGTTATGTTCACTTTCGTCCTATAACTATTCGTAATTTCGTAAAGAAGTGTACCTTCCGATTTATTTTTTATTTTTTGTATATTCAATGAGCCTGCTCTTGACCTCGAATGTGTTTAAAATCGTACTATTAATCCCCATTTACACGATGCAACACTGTGTAGACGTTTTATTGTTGCTTCAAGTTATGGTATGCCAGAGTTCTATGTGTCAATCTGCCTAGCCTTTTTCCAACTATGTTGTGGTCGGCTTCCAGTCTATTACATGGAGCAACTGCCTATCTGCCAGTAACTGGGTACTTTCGGGCTTCTGACGACCTGTAACGACTTTCAAACATCAACGAGTGACAGCCGGGACCAACGGCTTAATGTCCTTTCCGAGACACGGAGGAGTCTCGGAACTATGTAAAGATGGTCACCCATCCACGGACCAACCCCGGCAAGCGTAGCTTTACCTGATGGATCGACCTATGCGGTTATTATTACTTAGCCACGAATTCCTCCCTTTTATGTGTATATTAAATAAATATTGAACTTACATTATTAAAGAAATCTCGATGTTTTGTCAAGTCTTAAACACCGTGCGAGTCACGAGTCTTGTAGCAAAGTCAAAGTCAAATCATTTATTTCAAATATACCCTAGTAAGGCACTTTTGAACGAAAAAATTTACAAAAAAATAAAAAAAATCCGTCGCCCCTTCCAAATGGTAGTTTTCGTATGGAGAAGAATGTGCAAGAAAGTCTACCGTTACTCTTTTAAATTTTTTTCCAATATTTTGTATAGGTACAGTAAGCGGTCATAATTGCAGTAGCACGCTAAGGATTACATTGCTTAGAACACGCGTAGGCCGAACCTACGTCTGTGTGCGGTACCTACAGTGATGTTCACAAACTGGCGTCGACCGAAACAAAAAACATACCGTCGCTTTCACACCCAAGAGTTCGTAATTACGTGTGACCTTGGTAGGTTCATAATATGATTGCTAAAATTCACGACCAATTATTAAGGTCCAATAGCTGATAGTGTACCGTATCGGATTGTGAGACACATAGGTCGGGGTTCCAATCTCGAGATGAGGTTTTTATTTTTCTTTTCAACAATAATCTTCATCTGTTCTTTTATTATTAGATAAATATAATTAATATTATATTATTATTCTCGTTTATTAAAACGAAAATAATAATGTAATAATTACTATATTGTTATTGAATTATGGGGTTAAGAATAAAAATGTTCAATGAGTGATTACAAAATGTTTATTCGATGTAATTATAAGAAGTATAAATAATTAAACTGCTAGTTAAAACAGTTCATTTTCTCATAAAGAACAATTGATTTATTGAAGTAAAGTAGCTAATCAATGAAATATGACAATAGGCTTAAAATAGGTATTGTATCTTAGTAATATAATAATATTGTGCTTTAATTACTCTGTGTGTGGGTAACATACCACAAATTTAGCAAATCTACCCACGTAAACATAACAAGTGCGGACTCGTTGTCACAATACAATTAAATTACTCAGTAATACTACTTTTATTCTACTGCGAGTGAGTTCGTTCTATTTCAAACTTCAAAGTTAACAAAGGACTTATTGAGGTTATAGCTTAAGTATTCATTTTCATTACGAAAAGAAGATTGAAACTAAACCTCAAAATAATTCTTATTACGGTTAAGACACAATATAACTTAAATATTACTAAAACCAATATTTGTATTTTATAACTTAATACTTGGTATAACCCCCATTATTATCATTGCAATTAAGTAATCGTTGACGCATGGATCCCACAATATTGAAGCATATATCTGTTCCCCTTAGATGTTCCCATATTTCCATGCAATGCAACTTCAACTGCTCATCAGATCGCTCATTCCGTGCTTCCCATCGCTGTATCATCAAACCCCATAGGTTTTCTATGGGGTTGAGGTCAGGAGATCGTGCTGGCCAAGGAATAACTTTTATGTCCGGGTGTTTATTAAACCACTCACGCACAGTGCTCGCCCGATGAATTGGGCAATTGTCCTGGACAAAAGTTATCTCCTTAAACTCATCAGCAGGGTAAACGTTGCGCACAGTGGGTAACATGACATCACTTAATACGTCAACGGAAGTCGAGCTGTTGGCGCGAGGAGGAATATATTCAAGTTCCCCTGGCCCTGCTGCACTCATCCACCCCCACATGTTAACTGTGATTCGACCTGATTCTGTATTGGGGACTATGTTTTCTTCATACCATCGTGTATTATTCTTACGCCATAAATGAAGTCTCCCTTTTTGGCTGGATTTAAATGTCTTTTCGTCTGAAAATATAGTCGTGTCCCAGTTGAAGTCTAAGTATTCGCGGGCAAAACGTAAACGTTCTTGTTTATGTTTTTCCGTCAAATATGGTTTTTGAGCTGGTTTTCGATGATGTAAACCTTCTGCGTGGAGTACACGGCGAACGGTTCGTAAAGACGTGTCGAATAATTCGGCAAAACGTCTTGTCGGTATGAAACCACTTGTTTCATATTCGCTGACCATGTGCTGTCCCTGCGCATCTTTTATGAGCTGGGGTCTTCCGCTTCGCTTTCGACTGGCAAGGCTACCCTCTTCCTCATGTCTTTTCACCCACCGACTCACAGTATTTCTCTAAAACTAAAAAGGAGTAGTGTTAGGCTATTTAGCAAAATACTAGTAGATTAAAACGTTTAAAAAAAATAACTACTAGGATCAGGAGTTAGGTATACTTTAATTAGATGTTTGATAAAATAATTAAATCATAATACTCACACTCAGTCCGGTTTCATCAGATATTTGTGATATTTTAAGTCCGCTTTTACGCAGCGCAATAATATTCGCTTTCATTTCAATATTTATATTTGCTTGCATTTCGAAATGAACTTTAACACCGCTAATATATTAAATACACGTCACTAACCCACAATAACAACCAACCAACAACGTTCTATTTAGCCGCGGTGAATGAGTCGTAAGTTAACTGCATCTGTCTACCTTAATATCATTGTTTATTTAGGTTTCTGTGGGTATAATCATAAAGTTTTACGAGTTAAGTGAACAAGACGAACGTTACAAGGAACTAGACGAGTGATTTTTAAAACTTAAAAAAAACTATCACCGCGCGTGAGATTTGAACCCGCGACTCGCTACATATGAACGCGCCAACCCAAACTCGATAACCGATTAGCTATCATGCCATACACCAGAATGTTTGAATTTATGAACTACAATAATTTGTAAACTAATGAGAGTGTGTGTGTCTATAGTATAGAAATGACTTATTATAAGAAGGTCGTAAGTTAAAGCGAAGTGTCAATCTATTCGTTTGTGAGGTTGCTACTGCACTTATGACCGCTACTGTACATAATTATACGTGAAGACGATGCACCTAGAATAAAATTACTATACCACAATAGGTAAAAAGAATTAAAAATGAAGCAACGACAGATAAATCAATTATGTGATTGATACATGGTGTTCACATATTTACAAATATTGTAAAAGTAGACGATTTCCCTAATATTTTACAATTAATAAGGCAGTGCAATCTTTGGACAAACCTGACAACATTACAAAATATAAGTATCAAGTCCAATGATCTAAGAGCTCTTGCAGTACACCTCGTTATTTATTTACTTTGTGGTAACCGGTAACACACTCACTTTAACCAAACGACGCGACCTCGTAGTTCAAAGGTTTTAAAAGCTACAGTTAAACTCGCGTAGTAATCACGTAAAAGGTTCAAATTCTAGTCTTTCCTGCAAAGTGCTCGTATGTCAGGAAATGTACGGATGCTCTACAAAATGTACAAACAGATAACATTTTAAAGCGTGTACGCACGAACCAACAAAACACGATGAACGCGAACATTGAACACGAAACATTTGTGTCTTACCAACCAAATGTTCCGTGTTGTGTGGACGTAAATTAGCATAACCATACATACGAACACAGTTCGACTTATGTTCGCGCTCAACCGCCCCGCTCTGTTTAGTAGCCATGGATTCGTCACGAACATTTTTGACGAACAGTGTTCGTTAGTGGTACGCACATGAGAACAAAGTGTTCGATGTTCGTGTTCACCGTGTACTGTTCGTTCGTGCGTACACGCCTTTAGAACCTGAGTGTTTCGAGTCGTTCACAATGTTTTGAAGTGGGAAAATTTTAAGGACTGTTCATTCAAAATGTTCTTGAAATGTAACTCTGTGTGTATTTTTCAAAGAAGAGACAGATGCTTTAAAATAATAATTGATAAATTTGCTGATGAAAGAAAGAGAGACAAAATATTTATTGGAACACGCACAGGAGTATACAAACTAAATAATATATTATCTAATAACGGCAATACCTACGGCATCTTTATCAGAAGAGGTCTTATTGTCTCTTATGCGTGGGTATGCGGGCGAAGCCATTTAAGTAACTGAATGTCAATAATATTCTGAATATAATTAAAATGAATGTAAACGACGTTCCACCGAGTATGTGAGGCGCGAGCGCAACGATCAACTCACTACTACAAGGGTAGTCACAATGATGACAAATATCACAATCACGATAATCAATGCCAGTTTTTCGATCGATCTCCTTGATCTTTCCTTGTTTTTATTTTGACGGGCCTCCGCCGCCCGCCTCATTCAGCCTCAGTAAAAAATATTAGCTGTCAGTAAAGGTCCTGTATTGAAATTTAAGTCCCATGGAAAAAGTTGTTCAGTTGGATGGTCAGTTCAATACCCTTAAATATGACCACACATTTCTGATACACGCTGTAGGTAAACTAGAAAGCTCGATAGTATTTCGCATCATAAAACCAGTCATGCACGTGGCATAAAACCTTCTTTTTCCATCGATATCGGCACTTTATCAGCAGGGACATTAATATCGAGGTTCAACAAGCTAATAGCAATAAGCCGCTAATGGATAAATATTAGCAAAAAATGAGCTTCTATCACGACAGCCGGCCCGGTACCTAAGCTGGCTGAGTAATGAAGCTCGCGTTTTGGTACCTACTAGTAGACGGAGGCCTTTATATGTCTTTATTGTTTTTAAGAATAGGTCTTTATTGTTTTTAAGATTAGGTCTTTATTGTTTTTAAGAATAGGTCTTTATTGTTTTTAAGAAGATGCCTCCAACTGCATGAGATTGCTTATAGTATTAAGGCGACGATAACCGATTTTATACTGAAGATCACGTCTAAACGAGTAGTGTTTATGATTTGGAAAAAAAATATGTTAAATTAGAGCATTTTCTTTATAACTTAAATAGGAATATTTCAGACTATATTTTTGTATTACATAGTGAAATTAATTTGTAAAGTTATGTTTAACGCGAATAAAAAACTGAGAATCACGCAAATTCTATCTAGCGTGTTTTTCTGAAACCTTCACCATTTCAAAGATAATTTGATTATTGATCTATGTACGGTAAAACACATTTTTTTGTAGCCTGTTTGGTGTCCCACTCCTGGGCAAAGGCCTCCACTTTTTCCTTCCAACCCTCTCTATTTTGAACGATCTCTGGCTAACTTTGAGCACAGTAAAACTTGCTTTTAGAAAATGAGTATAAAAAAGTAGATTTTGTGAGTCTGAAATAATGAAAAGTTACCTTTCGAACGGTATAATTCGTCAAACAACAAGTGTATTTTCATGACACAGCGAAGATTAATTATGTTGTGAAAAAAAAACCAAGCCTAAATCCGGGAAAATCTAATCTACGTGCTGAATTTATTCTCGATTTTCCCCTTCATTACTTTACTACACTTGAATACCTTGCTATTAATCGTATTAAACTTTCCACGAATATCGTTAATTGCAGGTAGGAGGTGTCTAAGTGTTCAACAAAAGGCAGCTCCTAGGTAATTGGTGCTAACTAAGCCAGGTTCAAACGCAGCCGAAGGGAACTTTTCAATCTGCAGGGAACCGAGCTAGTTTTGAAAACTTTTAACACACTGGGTTTGAACGGTTTTTGTACTTCTTTAAACCAATTTCAGAGAGGGAATTTGGAGTGAGATTTTTAGCTTTTGTGTGCATAACATAACATCCTGTATTCCTCTAGAAAGTAGGCAGACTTGTTCCGCATTTCGTATAAAACGTTTTTTGGAACTAAGTTCCAAATCGCTGCTTGCGGTAGGAGTAGACTGTTTGAAATCGTCACGTAACGAAAAACCGTTATACCCCCTCCATGCGACTTTCTCTCTCTCTCTCTCTCTCTGTATCTTTCTGTTATATTATAAGTGTGTGTTTTGCGTGCGAGTATCGCGTATGAACTTCGTTCCTGAGGGGCCCCCGACCGTTTCTTTTATTTTACTTTTATCTTTTTTGTGCAAACCTTTTCCCTCAAATATCAAATCGGATATATTATATTTTAGGAGTGGAATCGTGGAAAACAGAGTCTTTCGTAACTAGTTGGGTTGACAAAATCTCAATTTTCAACACAAAATTCTGTAATTCTCAGAAAACTAATTAGGTATCCGAATTTCATCCATTCACTTGCCACGTTTCCTTCCGAACAACTTTGTACTGAAACTTTGAAATGTAATGTAAGTCTTGAAAGGAATTGAAAATAGTTTTACTTCCTTCTTTGAATTGTTGAAACGGCTTATTATTAGTGTATTCGTTTATTTTTGATTATTATGAAATAATAATTGAATTGATTATATTAACTATGATTTTATTTCTGAAAGCAGGTTTGTACAAACACTTTTACAAGTCAATCATATTTCAAAAACTAGATGAGGTCGGCGTTTCCTATCCGACTACTATGAGAAGAAGTCCAGTCATCTTGGTCAAATCATGTAAGGACCATGTTAACCATGAAGGTTGGTGTCTGGAATGGTCTTTTGAGGAAATAATCACACAGATCTAAATGAACCTGTCCAGTCAGTGCAAGCATTTTTCAGTAATCGTGCAGCTCAACTCAGAACTCACGGAGCTCAACGATTAACACCCAGTTTCTGAAAATCAATCCAAACAAAAATTTTAATAATACGTTTCTTTGCGAAGCTTTGATAAACTAAACAGTTTTAAGGACAGACACAGTCATTGGGATTAGGCGTATATACATAAATAGTACACACCGGGGCACCACCGGGGATGTCACCTCTTTTCACTGATATTTACTAAAAACCTGTTTTCAGACATTTTAATATCACCTATAATTTCAATAACCAAATGAACGTTTCGGACCCGCCCGGCAAACGCGCGGTGCTTGTTACACTCCTATCCCTGACGACACCGATGATGAGTCCGACAATAATTAAAAACGATGAAATTTTTTCAATGAACAGTATTTTTCAAACGTTATCCCAGTTTCCTTAGGTCCTATTTATTTAAAAAAAAACATTTTAATTTTAGTTCGATGGTTTCGGGTAAGCTCTTTATTAATCGTACGTAAAAACGCCGCAATATCATTTTTTAATAATTTCTGAATATCGAATAGTTGTCTGAATAGTAACGTGTGAGACAGTCGGATATAGGTAATTTATGTCTACATCAGGGCAACCTTTTTCATTACGTCCAACAGTTTTAGACAGAATGCCGATCGGTAAAATTTTTCAACACGTCAAAATGGTTTCAACACATAAGATGCTCACATTTTCTTCTGAAAATTTATTTTTTCGCATCAACTGACGGGTTGCTCTGGGTTTTACTTTTTGCCTCAGTTTTAATTTTCTCGAATGGTCTCCTGGGTACGTCTGACGCTACTGGTTTCTGAAAATTGTGTTTTCGGTATCCTAAATCTGTCGTTCAACTATGTACATTGTGAAAATCAGACAAATTGCTATGAACCAGTTCGGTATTTTTTTTACATATTAAAAAATGCGGTCACGTCAGACGAAATGCGAAGTTTTTTTTTGAGATTACTATTTTTGAATTCAGAAATGTTGCCTTATCGTTTTACGAACAAAACCGTATAAAATCGATAGATTTTGTTTGATTCATCGATTTTATACGGTTTTGTTCGTAAAACGATAAGGCAAACATTTTGGTAATGGGCTCTCGTACCAAAATAATTAATTTGATTTTGTAATTATAAATTAAATCAGTGCGGTACCCTTTCGGTACAGAGCATACCGCACTGCTGCTTACCGATCAATGAGGATACAAAAGCAGTGCGGTATCGTTTCGGTTTTTTTGAAACGATACATGAATAATCTGTATTTTCAAAATAATATTCACATATAACTCGGAGACTGCGGCGGCGTCATCGCCGTAGAACCACATGGGTGCATAAAATATTATTTAAAAGGACATGAATTCTATGAATTTCAAGAAGTGATAACTTGAATCATCCTGATCCCACAAACATGTATGCCCGTAAACCAAGTTAATAATTTTTTCTACACCCATTTCTAGTTTTCAACGTAAGAAAATGTTTTAAAAACCCAACAAGTTCGGATTGTCTTCGGACGTCGGAACTATACGCACAACTAACTCGCACTCAATCTGCGCGCTCCCTTAGTACATGGAAGGTCGGGATCCTTCGTGCGTGTTCGTATGTGTTCGCACGAGTAAAATTCGTACTTAAGTAAACTCGTCCAAAGTGACAGCGGCCTTATTTCAGCGTTCTTTTTAAAACGTCGGCTCAAATAAATTTAATCGAACCTCAAATAATTCTCACTTTGGGGTCCTAAAATACTGAAAAGCACAGTAACTTCGACCAACTTAGAAGTAGCGCTCGCCGGCCACTACCACGGCACGGCACGCTTCGCTCACTCTGGTGGTCACCGCTGGTGTTCACAGTTGTAACCTAATCCTTTTGGTCGGGGTGCCATAGCTTAGTTACTGCGACCAACTGTGGGTAAAGGTCAGAAAGTTGAAAAGAGGCTCTATTTATTATTTTAAAAAGTGTGGATTATTAGAAGCGCTAAAATATTTGAAAGGTTCATTCATTAAAAAAAAGCGTTGGTACATAGTAGAAGGTCGATAAGATTTTTGAAGATCTTTTTTTTTTAATGATCTTGCTGATTGCTGAGAGCTGATTAAACTTTGGTACTGGTATGCCATTCCAATGCTATTTAAAGAAAGAAAAACGTTTATTTGGCACAGTACAGTAAGTAGTTAATTTATCTTTCGTTGCTTCATTTTTATTAATTATTCATTTTACCTATTGTGGTAACGTTTTTTTTTTTTTGGGGTGCTTCGTATTCACATATAATTATGTAACTAATGTACCTACAAATACAAAATATTGTATCACTTTTCAAAAGAGTAACGGTTGAGTTTCTTGCCCATTCTTCTCCATACGAAAACTACCTTTTGGAACCGACTAGAATCAATTCAATTTTTTGTAGACTTTGACGTTCAAAAGTGCCTTACAAGGGCCTATTTGAAATAAATGACTTGACTTTGACTTTACCGTAAAGTAGGAACACAAATTGAGCAAATGAAAAAACGAATATTGAATTATAGGAACAAAAGAACGTAGCTAGCGCGCGTGTAGTTTTGGAATTAAGTACTAACTACAATAACATAGCATGTAAGCACAGTTTGTTACTAATTACTAACTACGTATGGACTGCTTAGGTCTGAAATAAAGATATATATTTTTTTTTTTTATAGGACCATGTTTGCGTCACGGCCGCGCCAAATAGGTAAGGTAAATAGGTAATATACGTATAGGTACGCCTTAACATTAAGTCCTAATCATTATGTTGAAGCTTGTGTCATGTAAAGCCGGATCCAGATGTGTGTGTTATGTAATGTAACGCGAATTCTTCATGTGGACGCACTATGAGCATTACGCGTAACACTCGGACTGTCGCTCGCGCTGATTCATCGGCTGTCGGTTTTTAGCGTGAACACAAAGGCTCTCGCAGTCGAACACATACACGATTTGCGTTGAGTTTGTCTACCGTCTACACTAACCGCAATTCGCATTACATTATACGATACATTACATTACACAGTACACACTTCTGGATCTGGCTTAAGCCATGTATAGACTTGTGTAATGTAATGTAACGCTAATAGTGTGGACGGGATACAAACGAGCTCTGTGTTCACGAAGAAACCGACAGCCAACGGATCAGCCCGAGCATTACATGTAATGCTCGTAGTGCGTCCACACGCAGAGCTTGCGTTACATTTCACGATAAATTACATAAGACATTATACGTGTCTGTACACGCCTTTAAATAAGCTCAGCTCTATCAACAAATGAAATTACTAACGCAGACAATCTCAAGTATGCTTCACTAAACTCGAAGTCTTAGGCTGCGGTTTGAACCCGAGTGAAGTAACTGTGCGGTAGTCGGTCATGTTTAACGTTAGTTTATTTATAGTTAGGTATATTTGTACTATATAATGTATGGGTATTATTTATTAATGTATCTTCTGAATAGCAGCTTTAGAGCCAAGTTCAGTTGGTTAATAAATGTTCGATCGGATACATACAGAGATTGAGAGGGGGGCATTTAGTAACTTACAGAGTTTGGTGAACTCGGCCCTTACTGATTTGTTTTTAAAGAGCTATGGTTAGTTGGTGTATGTAGTAAACTTTACCAAGTATGTAGTAAACCTTACCAACTTTAGTCAACTTTACGATTTTGAATCATCAAAACTTAAAAATATTTTTGGAACGAAGTTCTTTAACGTGTCTCGCGGTAGCAGTTAACTGGTAGAAATCGTCACGTAATGAAAAAGCGTTATGCCCGCTCCATGCGAGTTCCTCGTTCTCTCTCTCTGTCTCTTTCTAGTATATACGAGTGTGTGTTGTGTGTGCGAGTTTCGCGTAAAGAACTTCGCTCCTGACGGAGGTCCTCCCTAAACAAGGGTTTTTTTAAAATATTTTTGAAAGAAATATATTTTTTATTATTTTATTTTACATAAAACCCATTTTTTATAACTGTGCGCAAAACCACATACACTGCAAATTTTTGACGTTGACAGACGTCAAAAATTTGCAGTGTATGTGGTTTAAATATTAACAATAACAAATTATGTAACGAATAATAAAACAGAGTTGTACAGACGACACGAGTTGGGTATATTGTATCAAGAGGCGTCGGGGCACTGAAAAGGTAACCGGGCGGGGGAATTCACTGCTAACAACCTACGATTTTGATTTCGCACAGTTATAAAAATCGGGTTATAACCATGAATTTTTATGCTGACGGTTTCCCTTAACAATCTAAAATTCTGATTATCGTTAACCTAGATTCGATTTTTCAGAATTGAATCGGAGAAACCTGCATTTTATCGTTTGAATTCGCAAACGCATGCAGTGATTATTGCATTTCTATTCCTTTTCTTTTTATTATCCAAAGAGGTCTTTGCTTGCAAGAAGACGATTAGAGTGGTTTTGTTGAAAATCATATAAGATCTGTCAAAGCAGTATTTACATAATTTGAACGTTAATAACCATAAAGATATGAAGATGCTAACACTCGTTTTCTGAATTTGATGCTGAGAACGTGTCGAACTCTAAATACTTTAGCAATAAGTAGATAAGATAATTTTATTCCTACAATATAATTCGCAAAATTTAAAAAAACATCTTACCTTTTTTGCAAATGTATTTTGAATTTCACGGGTTTACACCTTAGGTAATGCTAAAGTAGAATTTATTTGTCAATTTCTCAACTTCAAATTCTCAATTCAAAAACCGGGTGGTACCACCGAGTGGCCATAACGGCGAGTGAACGTTTAGTTAAATCTAGACAACATTTCCACAGAATAGACATTCGGTAATCAGAGGGTCTAGTGTGAGTTTCGTTTAGCCATCTCGATTTTACGCATCGACCGCGTTCGGCGCTCCGATGAAGACCAGTGAAGGGCCAATCAGAGCGCCGAACGCGGTCGATGCGTAAAATCGAGATGGTTAAACAAAACTCACACTAGACCCTCTGAACCAGAATATACACCGTTTAACAAAACGTACCTAGTTAAGGTACGTTTTGTTAAACGACGTTTTAGCAGAGCAGGTACGGTTACTTAGCATGAGGGGTTTGATTCCCCGATCAGGAACAATGACGCGCGGGAAAACTGACATTGTGGTAGCGGCACGATTAGTATACAAGCATTTTCTCGTCCCTTTGTATTCCTCAGCCCGAAGGAAATGACCTACATAGGTAATTTTGTATCTATTCTCGAAATGAAGGGAATGAGATTGCATTTCCTTTCAGAACACACAATGGATGAAGAAAAACCTTCGTCGATTGTGGCTAGTTGAATCAATTGAACACGTGGATTCATCATCATCATTTCAGTCGAAAAACGTCCACTGCTGAACATAGGCCTCGGCGATTTTATAACTGGACGAGAAATGAAAGTGAAATTTCGAGAATGCGTCTCTTTTAGGCACATTTCGTTACATGAGAGAGAAGAAGAATATAACTCTCTCCGTCTCTCACACTAAATCTCTCATATTCTTGAAGAAGTTTCACTTCTATCACGTGTACGGTGCAGCACGTGCAATGTTTTTATTAGGACCAGCACCCTTTTTAAGGGGTCCAAATAACTTTTCGGGCGTTGTTCGCTCGTCAAACGAAACAAGATTTCCATATTTTGTACCCTTAACATGCTCAGTATAACTGTGTTTATTTTATTTTTTTATTACTGATAAAGAGAAAACGACAAGGAAAACTAATAAAAAAGGAACTTGCGTCCACGCATCGAAGGCGCGCTAAGGGCGCCCGGGAGAAATTACATCAAGCGCTGCCGCCTCAAACGCGCGTACGACGCGCGCTCGTTTGACATAGCGCTTGATGTAATTTGTTACATTGAAATTTATAAAGTTTCTAAGTAAAACATGCTAAACAGTTTCAGAGAGTTTTAATGCAAACATTACAAAGGGCATAGACAAAGTGACATTCTATCAACGGTAATGATGAAAAAAAAAACAAAAATGTATGGGACTGACATAGGAGACCGAGAATCTTATGTCAAACCTAATAACAGGTAGTCGTAGGAAGAAATCAAAACCGTGAAGGAAAACATCCTGTCCTAGAATAAAACATTCTAAGACATGTGATAGGTATCCACCAACTCAACGTAGGCCTGCGTAGTGGATTACGGCCCATTCCCTCTGACAGAGAGGAGGCCTGTGTCCCAGCAGTGGGACGCTACAGGCTGATTATGCGTTGTAGAATTACGTAACGCTTTGGAAGTAGTAGCCACTTGACTAGTCCGTCTAGTTAGTCTACTAATCGGAGTTTCTGCATCTCCTATTTTGTTGAGTATCCCTCAGTGGCCTTTCCATCTATGGTTTGATACTACGAATTAATTATGTCTTTACCCTTAAACGGTTCATATTTATTTGACGTTTGAATTAATTAGAAACGTCCTTTGTGTTTGGTTAGAATGCAATGATTTATTATTCTGTGGTTCCGGACTATTTTATGATGTTAAGCTTTTGCGGATGCAATGGAACCAGATACAAATGCCACATGCATACTAATAGACATGGCTTGGAGAAGATGATCCGTCATTTTATTTAAACGAGACACAATGATGTTCATTCTATCCGGTGACTGAAAAGTGTTGTGGAAATCGGTCGTATGGGCGAGGAATACGGAAAATGTCGTCAGAAAAGTTTTGAGTATGAATGTGGAACATTATAAAAGTACGGGAAGACCAAAGAAACGAGATTGAGAAGGATGATATAGCTAGAAAGGGAGTGACCGCCGAGATGAAGACTAATAGAGAAGTATGGGAGAAAGAGATATGCGTCGACCACAAATAAATTAAGATAAGGGCAGGAGAATAATGATGACTACGATATTCGTCATAATGCATTGTGGGTGTACTTTACTGTACAGGATGTAGTGCTGCAGGTACCTACAGTACACCCACAATATATAGTCTATAGACTATACAACTCTACTTTCCCCTTCTGTTAATGCCAGCGTGATGTTATGCTATGAAACACTACGCATTTAATCCTTGAATGAGAAATAAATCTTTATTTACAATACTATCAATGGAAGACGTTTTGGTTAAGATTCATTTGTTTGTAAGAGAATACGTGACAAGCGTATCAATCACCTTTTACGCAGAAGTTCTAATAATTGAATTCGATATTTCGGCAGCACTCCCACAGAAGTCGAGTGGCACACGAAGCACAATTATCAAAAACTTTGAAACTGATATATTTTTATTGCTTTTTAGAACAATCTAAAATACAAACGTACTTATAAAAGTACGTTTGTATTTATAATGGTTTAAATACTATCTGCAATTTTATTCATATCTCTTTTCCTGGATATTTAAAATTGATTGACGTAGGTCACACTTTGCAGCTTTGGTTTCCTAGGTAAGCGGTTCATTTGAAACTATAACGGCCGTCATGACAGTCTGTTCAAAATTTTCACCAGTTTTTAACATTAAGGTGTCAATAAAGGCTCTATATTTGGACAGCCATTATTCTGTGACTGCTTTCTTAGCAAAGCTTAATGCTATAAGTAGGTACGGCGGATGAAAAGTCCATTTTGTTTTAATTTTTGTTTCAAAATAATTCGACAGTCACGATTATTGATATGTAAAACAATCTTAAGTCAACAAAAAAAAAGTACTGTTTTTGTCCATAAAAAAAATACAATTTCGCATTTTTTTGCTTTAAATATGAATAAGAATAAGAATAATTTTATTGTAATAAGAAATAATAATAATAATATTTTTTTATTTTCACCAAAAGCCATCACAATACAATATCTTAAAACCTAGAGCATATAAGGCATAAATTACATTCGAATGCGTAGATTCCTGGAACTCACACTAGGATTCCCTGTGTCGTGAGATCCAGGCTCCTTCGTTCCGTTTACATTTATTGCTATAATGTAATAGAATACATATATGTACATTAAAATAAATTTCCTAGCGTAATCTACTAGAGAAGTAATATACAATAAAAACTAATACACAAAGAAAACTAAAACTAATACACAAAGAAAACAGTAGGTAACCAAGTATGTATGTTTGTTGTGTGTGATTGTGATGGTGTGTGTATTGTGTGAAATGGTGTGGGTGTAAGAATTAAGATAGTTGTGTTGGTGTTGAAAGTTTGTCCGAATGTTATACCTGAGGATGTAGGTATATAATTATGTGGATGTTTGTGATAAAGAATAATAAATATGTAAAAAGAGATATGTACCAGTATCTATCAAAGCACATGTCTTTGAATGATTGGTTTGATTGAAAATGATTTACTCGTACTTATCAATGAAACTTAGATACACACATCGAGGGTCTATAGTGTCATGTTATCTTAGAAACTATGTTTTTTTGGAACACTTGTTCTAGGACTTCTTGTATTATTTTCTTTATAGCATATATAATCTTAGAGTTATGGGACATCAAAAGGAACACGTTTAGGAAGACTTTTGCCCCGCAATGATTGGATGGCTGCAAGGATACTCAACAACATACAGAAAACATCAAAGGGCATCTCGATTCGACGTGATGGTATTAGCGAGGGCCCTGATTGAGAGGGGAAGGACGTGAGCGAATTACTATAAAGTGACTGCGAAAAATATCTTCTGCGTGTTTACGTACACAATCTTCCTTATGCGATTGTAAGGCTGTGCGCAGACCTGGGCTAGGAGTCTCTTTAGACAGACCGTAGATAAACTGTCTCAGGTTAGAAGAGCGGTAACCGCTCACGTATCGTCCACAATTTACCGGCAAATGACATCACCGAAACGTTGATTATGAAAGCAAGTTGGTGTGTTTTCTTAAAGAGCGTTGTTAACACCGTAAAGCAGACCTCGCCCCCAAAGATTTAATTCGCTAGATTTGCCCTCACCGTACCTACTCAGGCACAAGAAAAAGGGTCAATCCTGAGAAGTTTGAGCTCACACATTATTAAATAACGTTTCCAGACAAACTTTATTCACTACGTCATTGTGTGTCAGAGGTGTCAAAACGAAACAGAAACTCGATTATCTTTTGAAGCGGGAGGACGAATTTAACGATTTAAATCTTTGCCGCTGTCATCATTTTCATGACAGCCGCCATTGCGTCCGTCAAGTGCGGCCACTGCTTTTCTAGGAAACCGTAGCTTCATATTTATGAATAAATTGTAGATATATTTAATCGTTTTCTGGTGATCCATAGGATGAAAAAGTGATTGGGATAATATGTGTGTGCTATTAGGCGTTCCGCATTATTAAACAGCGACGCGCAAATATCGCGTTCTATTACTAGGCAAGTTCAATGTTCTCGCTTTTGATTCCTAGGCACTATTACCTCTTGTATGGACTGACTGTCTCAGGTCTACGAAACCAAAGATGGCGCGCAGTCGCAAAAAACTGTCATAGTTATATTAGTCAAAGTTCTACTCCAAAAACATTTTGACACAATACAAAACTAAGATACATTAAATTTTATCTTTTTATTAATAATGTTATTCTAATTCTATCAGATTTTGTCTAAGTTTATCAAATTTTATCTAGTTTTATATAATTGACCTTTATTTTAAGTTTTTATGTTTACTTGTATTAACCGATAATTTGCATGTGGTGTAAACTGTGAATATAAGTTGCTTTTTTATAAAAATAAGATGACTAAATGGCTGCAAAGGGGGTGTGAATCTGTCTCTTATAGACAAAACTGCTTTGAATCTTGTGTGCGCTCTGTCTATACCTAAGGTGGGCGATAGTAAGTTCAACCTTTTTTTTTTTTTTTTTTTTTGTTCCGGGGTGGAAAATCCTCATGGATGTCCTCCGCCCTGGGGCGGGCGGAGGGGTCTGTCAGACTCTTACTGACTAAAAACCACCCCGGTGTTCCGACTCACACCTACGCCGGGGGTCGCGGGAACGAAAGAATCTTCCGCAACCCCCGGCCGACTCCAACTCGGTAACCCTTAACTTTATTCATGAAATTAATCATGTTTACTTACTAGTATTAACTTGAAACTTGTTACTTATCTAAAACAAATCCGTCAAAGTTAAGATGTGTGTCAGATGTCTGAGGGGCAATGCCCGTATTTTTTAAATAGTTCGCATTCTAATCTCAGTCTCAATGTGTCAAAAATACTTCGAATACCCACATTTTTGACCAGTTTTGACATTGATTGTCGCTGAGATAAGTATGCGACTAGATTTTAAAAGTTTTTAATTATGGAATTTGGCAGTTTAAATGAACATAACCTCACGCCTGCATACCCTGAAGGTTTAGGCAGAGGTCTACCTATAGTACACATACATTTCAGACCACCCAGAACCAATTACGGGAAGTAAAACATTTTATACGAAGGAGCGGTACTGTACAATAAGTTGCCAGATAATATAGTAAATGCAAAAAATTTAAATATTTTTATAAAATTGTTAAAAGTTTATGTTTTAGAAACAACGTAACACATATTTAGAAAATGCCTGCATGATAAATAATGAAATTAACCTATTGGATGAAATTTTTAGAAGCCTAGTTTTTAAGATATTAGGTATTTTTGTTTTCCTCTTATCGACTCACGGAGTCTTTGACACCTTGTAACTGCATGATTTATTTGTATATCTCATATATTAAGTGAACTGTCTTGTGTTCTTTATGAGAATAAATTCTTTAAACCGAAACCGACATTTACAAAAGTATGATTTATAGGTACAGTCAAGAGTCAAGAGCACATGAAGCTTTACACTTGTAGTGCGAGTCTTACGTCTACGGCGCACAATGGGGCCAGAAACGACGCTGGTGGACATTTGATTTTTGACAAATCAGTTACAACTCGGTAGTCCCGATAGGAACTGAAAAAAATAATAACTTCCATTTTCAATGTATGGATTGGAAACGAACCTTTCGGGTCGTTTTTTGCAAAACTATTTAGAACTGTAGAGCTGAAACCTAATAGGTATTATGACTGGACATACCACCAAAACATAGATACGAATTAAGTCTCCGGACTCTGGATTAGACCCCGTTTAGGAGATTTGGAACTTTAAAAAACCAAATAAAGGTCGTCCAAATAAATAAATTTGGTTTTATAGATATGTAGTTTCTTTACATTAAAATGTCTTGTATTTGACAAAAAAAATTTGGATCTCTAGGATGGGGCAACTGCCCCATTGCCACTCTTGGCGACGCCCTTGTTCCTATTTCAAAATGTCCCGGTATTTATTAGATTTGACAGTCTGCATTATAGAACAACTTTTAGTATACATAATTTTCTCATGGGAATGTTGATTTGCTCAGTTATTTATATTTTACAAAACACAATTGACGTGATTATACGGAAAATACGAAAACTAAACACAGTATACGAGTAACTCAGCAAAAAACTTTCTGATGTCCATTGATGAATGTGGACCCGGTGACTGTCTAGACTGGGAATTTGTTTTACGAGTTAAAATTTTAACTAACAAACGAATAAGAAAGATTTGATCTTATGCTGTACACAAAACTATATTTTTAATGTCTAGGAGGGGGCGGATGCCTCCCCCCCGCCTGCGTCCCCTGGCGACGCCGTTTGATCGTTATAAACAGTAATTACAGTTATATTACAAAAAGTATACCTACACGAGTGCAATTTGCAAAGTAATCTAGTTCGATTACCTGTCAGCAAGAAGGTCGTTACAGTTATTTATCATATCCATTAGAAAATGTTTTAATGAAAATTTCATAAAAACATCGCAATTTTCTTTTTTCTTTTCAACAACAGATTATTTAGAGGCACACTCTGACTCCAATATTGACCATTAAAAATAACAAAAAATAAAAATAGATATACAACGAGACTTTTATGTTGGAAGTCCAAATTGGAATCTATTGTTTGCAAATCGACCCATTTGCATGAATTATGAGATCTGTGTAATTTAGCAATAATGTATATCTATAAATATTACAAAACAAAGTCGCTTGTCGTGTTTGTCGGTGTGGCCGCGATGTTCTTTTAACGGATTTTGATTAAGTTTTCACCATCATTTAGAAAATTTATTCTGGAAGGTTTATGTGTAAAATAATTTTATATTAAACTTACATATAATAAAGAAATCTCGGCTTTTTATCAAGTCATTAATAATAATGTAGTAAGCCGCCGCACGGTTTTTAGTGCGGCGGCTTGCTAATTACCTATGATACAATTTATAGTTGCTAAACTCCTAAAGCATTACTGGTGAGTGAGTGATTATAAGTTCTGACCCCCGAAAACCAAACTGGTCTTCAGATGGATTTCAAACTTAATCTACTGTGCCATAAGTCCAAAATTGCCAAAGGAATCGACTAAGGCAATGCCAAGCAATAGGTGCTTGTTATCCTTACAACAAAAATAATTGCCAAGCAATTAGGTACTTGTTCACCTTACAACAATAATAATTGAATTGAAAAAAAAACAATTTAATTTTTGCACATTTTTTGGTAAGTATGTAACCGTTCTGCTAACAGGCCGACTTTTCATTTACTGTACCTAGCCTCATTTGGACAGTAGTACCTACTATTATTATTATATGTAGGTACATGTTTATAACTATACTAGATGTTGTAAAACAATGAACAACATGACTCTCGTTACCTGGACTTATCTTATTGTCTCTATCAGAATTATGAGAAATATTTAACTGACCCTCAAAAAATGTATTGATTAAAAAAGTGTAATTTTTTTTTATACCTGAGCTTCTCTTCAACTTTTTCTTACAGTTCGTCACAGTAACTAAGGTTGGGTACCCTGATCAAACGGTTTAGGTCAGGTTAGGTTAGAAACCGCGCGCGAGCCGAGAAGCGAAGCGAGCGGTGACGCGGCCGGCCCGCGCTTTACCTAAGTTGGTGGCAATTACTTGGCTATTTAGTATTTTTAGGACCCCAAAATAGGAATTATTAGAGGTTCACAAAAAGAGTCATTATAATCATTATATTATAATATTATAAGAATCATTATATTAGAGTGGTCAATAATATTTTTGAAGCGCAAAATGATTATTATTGATTATTTGAGGTTCGATTAAAGACATGCCCAGAATTATTAGTCCGACATGAATACTTTCTATTGTAACAAGAAGTAATAGGCTTATAAACGTAAGTTTATGTAGGTACGTACCTCCTCCTCCTACAACGTAGTTCCTGGTTTACCAAATTAATACAAATCTCGAAATACTGGTAGGGTTTCATTGTCAGCAGAATAGATATCGAATAAATTCGAGACAAAGATAAATCTGTCGAATACTCATACCCGCAAATCCAACAGCGTATTTTTATGAAAAAAGTGATAATAATTTAATCCCTTCTTCAGGTGTCAAGCTACGAGAACCTACCCGTACCCGTAGGTAGGGTGCTCCGCTGAATTTAATGAAATTTCAAGAGATGACATTTACCCAAATCTCTTGTTCTTTTAAATTAAAGACATTAAGGTTACATATTTAAACTAATCCTATTTATTTTTATTTTATTCTTACAGATTTTAGAATATTTTAGATGGGAAATAATGTAGGTAATTGTTCGTCAATTTATGTATACCTATTTTTACTCGGGTACCGAACCTAAAGGGTGAAAACGGGATCCCATTACCGAGCCTTTAACAGCGCCGTAACTTTTTAACCGTAATAATTTATTTAGGCTACCCTGTTGAAATGTTCACAGAACGAAGTGTGAAAGTAGGCATCGTACGACGAAATCAATAATATGAAAGAAAGAAGGAAAAAAAATACATTTATTTAGCACAGACTAAAAGGCTCACAATATACAGCAATATACAGCAGATTAAACTAAATAAGCATGAAAGTTTGCCTCACGGTTGCGCCAAATAGTTTAGCAAAATTGCACCACTAGTACCTTACGCTGGACCTGCCGACGTATTCTGTAAATAAATAACTCACCGTGAAGACTTAGGTGAAGTGAGTTGTCGATAGTGTCAATCTCTAGCATTAGGTGGAATGACAGTTCACTTCACGCTCACTTCACCTAAGTTTTCACGGTGAGATGGTTACAGAATAGCACTGCTGAAGTGTGAGGTGACAGATGTAAATTTCGTTTTTTTTTTTCAACAGTTTTCGGTTACTAAACCTGTTTTCTTAATTATTTTTAATAACTTTTCATCGTTTTAATTAAATTAAATAAATAAACACTGAAGCGTAGCTAGTATCATGTCATGACGAATAATAAAATTGTTTTTTTTTTTTAGTTTTACGGAACACTGAGTCTTGTCGAGCTTGCACTTAGCCGAGTTTTGGTGTTTTTCTTTAGCTACCGATTCTCCATTTCTGTTATCTTTATGGAGTGTATAAGCACCTACATTATAAGATACGCCAGTGCCTCATGAAGCCAATATGAAAAGCGATAACATCAATTTTTTTCTATTATTGAACATAGACAAAAGAATTTCTCTTACAATGTTTTTGAGTGATGATGGTAATATTTTGCTTACAAAATAAATATTAGGTATGTGGTACTGTGAAAAGATAGGAAAGAATTTCAATTAAGTACATATTATTATTGTTATTACTTTAACAAAGTAATAACGTACAACGTAAATCTTCAGAATAATGAAGGTTTCTCAAATGTTACCTATTTTGAGACGTAGCAGGTATTTTTAATAAAGATTCTTCAAATATATTATAGACGATGTTGTGTACTTGTGATGATACTGTCAGATTCAAATAGATGTATACATAGACAATAATTTTTCATTTAAATTGACTACAATCTTTGTTGCATTATATTGTATAAATTAAATTTTCCTCGATTTTAATTAATCTTTTCTCGATTGTAATAAATTTTCCTCGATTGTATCAACGTGTAGCCACAAAAAATACCAATTGAAACAGTATTATGAAACACAAATTGTAGACAATCATTGAATTCTTGTCGATGTAGGTATAGCTACTTCTTTTTGACGCTGACTGTACTACTATGGTATTTATATTTGAATTCTAAACACCGTGATATTTTAGTCGTCTTACAAAGCAGCCCACAAACTACTAAACATTCATTAAAAAATAATTGTATACATTTTTTAATTGCTCCAAGAGGTATTTTATGTCGGGTACATTGAGTAGCCCTTTCGGCTAAAATGTCACGGTGTACATTTTTTTTAAATGTATTTTAGTAGTCATTGTATAAATGAAGTGGGCTGCTTTTGTAAGACGACTAAAATGTCACGGAGTATAGTTCTAATTTAAAAAAATGCCGATCTGATAAGTCTCTATGAACAATAACAAGTATTTTAGTTTCAAATTAATAGTTTTGTAAAACGATAAAGGTGCTAGATTTCAGTTAAACTGATCTGTGTTCTCTCACGAAGCGCCGACCTTGATCAAAGTTAAAACCTCCCAAATTGAAAACTCACCTTTAAAGTATACTAAGATTCAAGTAGAAATCACTAGTATAATGTATGTGTGTATAAAATCACTATATAAATGTTGCATGTTTGGATGAAATTTGGCAAACAGCTGATAGTTTATAATCTGAATCTGGACTACCGGGATAAAAAGTATCCTGTACGTACCTGTGGGATAATTACAGGCCCCTGCGGGATAATTACAGGCCCCCGCGGGAAAAAGCTAGTATAATTTTTTTGTTTTGTGTTTTGTACTGAGACTTAGATAATGATAATGATAACATGATCATAAGGTTTTTTTTCAAAGTTAGGAAAATGCCTTAAAAATATTTCGAATGGCTTGATATGTGCGTATTTGAGTTTTATACATGGCCCTCCAAATAGCCTATATACCTACTCATAAGCCCAATCGACTTGTGACAAGAGGATCATTGTATAATATAGCAATACTAACTATAATCCTAAGTTTATATAATATTATAAATGCGAAAGTGTGTTTGTTGATTTGTTACGCTTTAACCCTAAAACGGCTGAACGGATTTGGATGAAATTTGGTACATGGGTAGACCATGACCTGGGTTAGGACAAAGAATTCTTTTTGTCCTCCTTATATGTATTTACTTATTTTGTTTAACACAGTCAGTTCTGTATTTTGCTTAAAATAAATTAAGTTTTTGTTTTAATCTTAGATTTCTTTTCGAATTCTTATTTACATATTTGTATGTGATTGTTTACAATTAACTACTACATGAGCACCAGTGGTAGACAGAACTATGTATTACAACCTTACGATTACGAACCAACGATTTATACTTTACCATTTTTATTAAGACCTTGTAAACACATACATATATGTGATATGCAATAAAGAATTTGAATTTGACCCTGTTCCCCAAGATACAGGTGCCGTCTAGTTTGAGGACCACCGCAAATAACAAAATGAAGATCACCAACAGTCACAGACAGTTATTATATTAAACCAATTCTAACGTAATAATTTTAATAGTATTAAAATCATAATTAAAATATTATTATTTTTACTCACCAAAGAGCAGCAACAGCAGATCGCTCAACGCCAAGCTAAACAGATAGTAGTTAGTCGCGGTGTGCATGGCGGGATGCTTGACTATGACCACGCACACAGCCACATTGCCCACTACACCGGTCAGAAAGATCACTAGGAGCAGCACGGAAATGGGTACTATCTTCTGCAGAGGCAGGGTCCGGGGACCCATCATCAGCCACAGCATCTCTTCTTCCGAACAGTCGAAGAAGGACAAATTGGTGCAGCGCTGAAAGAACTGGCTGGTTGTCTCGTTGGCGCGAAAGAATTCCGCCATCTTGGTTTTTTATTTTGTTTTTGAATATTTGAAAATGGAATTATGGTGCTGACATATTTTATTAGAAGAGATTTTTTTTTTATGTGTCACTGTTTAGTTGAATTCTTGATACCTAAATTGATTCTTATTATTTTAAGTTCTATATTTTTTTTGTTTCCTAAGTAAGCTTTCCAATAATATTTTTATTTATAAGATTATTTTAATCAACTATAATAATATCAATCACTTATAAAATAACTTGACACTAAACTCCACCTTGACGAACTTCAAAAGTTGTTGTCTACGCGATCGTAGCGCTACGCTGCTACGCAACTACGCGGCTACGACCGTAGCGCGCGGTGTCATGCACGATACTGGTGGTTCAACTCGATGCAACTTTGAAACGCTTTCATTCTATTTCTTTAAAGCTTGTTAATATGATCTTCTTTTTTGATTTTCTTGACTAAAGCTGACATCTTTGAGTGATTATAACTAAGCAATTTTTGATAGGAATATTAGTTATAGAAAAATAAAGTTAATCGTGTTTTCAACACAACTTAGAAGTGAATGCAGAGATGACGGTTGACAGGTATTGTATGGAAAAAGAAGAGAGGCTACACCGACCCGTAGTCAAATAAGATAAGGACAGAATACTGATGATGACGTGAATATAATTATAACTGTAACTGTGTTTCATTTCTCCATTTACAGAAAGAAGATTTCGTCTAAAAGAATTGAAATGTAAACCAAAAAGTTTTTCATTGGAAGGAAGGAAAAGAAAAGAAAAAATCTTTAATTTCTTAAAGTAAAACCATTAAATCTTCCTCGAGCGCTGCGGGTGTCTAATTAATTAATTCAATTAAGATTTCCATTGAGAATCGCTTGAAACGGTAATAAATTCATTAATTAAAAGAATAGTGCGATTCTTAAAATTTTGCCAATCTTTATAAGAATGTAATACTTAACTTTTTTTTATATAATAGGGCTTAAGATAATTAGGACGGGCCCCACCACTCCACAACGCAACGCATTGCAAATTTTCCTTCATCATTTTCGTACATGCCTACAATTTAATTTCAACATTTTATTTAGTAGCTTTTGTGTACATGATAATTATTCAGATTTGTTACAGTTGTAATAGCAATCATGTCATGTCATGTTTAATTATTATTTTTAGTAATTTATCTATATTTTATATAGATTCTTTTCTATTTTGTGAATGTGAGAACGCTGTAGGCTTAGTGGACTGTAAATGTATTGACCATCATCTATTTACTTACTACTTAGGTACTTGTTGAAAGACCGACACTGTCCTCCCATTGAAAATATAGTAAAAGCCAATTATTTTTAAAAGAGTAACCGTGGAGTTTCTTGCCGGCTCTTTTCCATATGAAACAACCAATTGGAACCGTGCACCTAGCTTCTGACGTTTCTTAGGTGCCAAATGTAGGTTTATGTGAAATAAAATATTTTGAATTTTTTCAATGAAACAGGCGGGCCACCCCGCACGTTTTCGTATGAAAATGCATTGCTCTGCGGCTCGGTGCGGCTGTAATGTGCTAGGTTTAGTAGCCCAATGGCTAAGTTTTTAGACTAGCAATTTAAAAAGGTCGTGAGTTCAATCCCTACTACCACGTGAATGTTACAAATAAATGTTTGTATTTCGTTCATTTGCTGGTATAGCAGATTAGTTATTCCGAATGGGTTATTGCATTTCGGTTTAAAAAATAAATCTCATATAGAACACAAACACTTCACATATATTATGAGTTATATAAATAAATCATGCAGTTAATAACATACATATTTGTTCGAGTTAATCGAACACTCAGCGA
The DNA here is from genome assembly GCA_914767755.1 of Agrochola circellaris. Lineage (NCBI taxonomy): Eukaryota > Metazoa > Arthropoda > Insecta > Lepidoptera > Noctuidae > Agrochola > Agrochola circellaris. Next base: position 20,751,899 of record OU611843.1, on the reverse strand, counting down.
AAATGCATAATTGCATCGAACGCAAATATGCACATTCGCTCGTTCACCTAAATGTGGGCCAGTTCGCGTTCAGATCTCATTAGAGACACCACGACTCAAAACCATTACCATTACCATTTTACCATACATTTCACCAATAAGTTAGTTATATAGTTTACCTTTTTATACCAGTTCTTGTAACTAAGTGTTAGTGATTTAATATAGTTATTTCCCTTATAATACGAGACTTTAACTTTTACCATATATACCATATCCTATCAATACGAGAAAGGTGTGTTTGGTCACCATAGCGCCGAGCACTACTTTCTACATGGTCCTTCGAGCATTTAATTACCAGTGCCTACCAAGTGAAACAGCGCCCCGCGAACCAGAAGATCGCAGAGGCGGTTGGAGCAATAAGGTCAGATCGAACCATTTATTTATAATAACCATTACCAAAAATTTTCAAATCAACCAAATATGGATTCAGATTCTCTGTTCATCAGCCAAACGGAGCTCTATGAAATCCTGAACAAATTTTTAACCAACGTAAAGAAGGATGGATCCGAGAGGAAGACCATCGATAATTACAAACGCAAGGCTAATATGTTGGAAGCATACTGGCGCGATTACCAAGAAAATCATAAGAAAATGTGTCAGTATGCGAATTTTGACCACATTTACTTCAAAAAGGGTTGTTTCGATACAGTCCAGGAAGTTTATTTTAAAATTAAGGAAATTATAGTTAAAACCATGGAGCAGTTAGGCACAACGCAGCTGCAGCAAGAAAGCCCCCGTAGAACAAAAGAGGAAGAGGTACTACAACCATTACCAGGTATCCGGGCTAGGCAACCACTAAGCGCTGACAATCGACAGCCAGAAGATGACGCGACGCAGCCACAACCAGGTACGTCGTCTCGCTATGAGGAGCCCTCCCAGCGAGAGAATTTTCTCTATACAGAGAGAGAGTCCAGCAAGCTGAACGGGTTAGTGAAGAAGCAGCACATTAATTTCAAAGCGTTTATGAGAACTGTGAGTAATATACAAGTTGATAAGTTCGAGGATCAATGGCAATTCGAGAACGCTCTAAAATCACTAGATAGCCGATGGGGTCAGATTGACAAACTTCATTGGGAAATTGAAGGTGAGGATGGAGGCGACGATATTACGTACCAAATAGAATTCTGCAAGCACGAGGAAAAGTACAGTGAGTTGACAAACGAAATCAACAAAAAGATGTGGGCAGTGAAGCACCGTGAAAAGTCTGCTCCAAAGATGGACATCCCCGTGTTCAACGGGACTTACAACCAGTGGATTCCGTTCAAAGACTTGTTTAGCGAAGCGATCGATAAAAACCCGTCCATGTCTAATGCGCAAAAAATGCAGTTTTTGAAGAGTAAGGTGGCTGGAGAAGCCGAGCGTCTGATTCACCATTTACAGATTAGCTCTGACAATTATCAGGTATGTTGGGAGATTTTAAGCCACAGGTATGGTAACAAGAAATTGATTTTCACGTCCCATATTAACATTCTACTGGGACTTCCCAACATACAACAGCAATCGCTGGCCATGATCAAGAAACTGCATGACTTAACCAAGGAGACGTTACATGCTATTCAGAATCTGGGAGTGGATATAGCAACTTGGGATCCACTTTTAGTGCACCTACTAGCGCAAAAGCTTGATAACGATACCTTCACCGAATACATAGAATCGGTCAAGAATCCTCGAGAGCTACCCGATCTACAGGAATTCCTGGAATTCTTAGAGACGAAATTTACAGCGCTAGAAGCATCTCGTCGCAAGCAAGAACCAGCTAACCAAAAGACTACGCCGCAACAACCATCGAGAAACGGCAACTACTACCAAAACCAGAAGAAAAGTTTTCACCGAAATAATCATCAATCAGACAACAAAGATAATTCGAAGTCTAATATGAATGCGTTACATGTGTCACGGTCGATAACCTGTGCATTGTGCAATTCTGAACACGGATTGTGGCGTTGTCCTGATTTTTTACAAATGACGCACGAGCAAAAGGTAAACAAAATTGAGCAATTAAATTACTGCCAAAACTGTCTATGCAGTCATAATAACAAACCATGTCAATCGAACAAACGATGTCGTAAATGCTTAGCCACACATAACACGTTACTTCACGATACATTGACAAGACAAAGTCCAACTGCGTCAGCGGGAGAAACTACCAATTCTGTTGCAACCAAAAAGAGCGCATCAAGGTCATCTCACGTGTCATGGGATGACATGTCTGAAATACTTTTAGCCACCGCTATCATAAAAGTAAAGGGAGCTGATGGAACTCAGCACAAGATGAGAGCTTTAGTTGACCAGGGTTCTCAACTGTCGTTAATCAATGAAAACGCAGCCCAGGTCTTGGGATTGAAGAGGGCTCATTTCAAAGGTCAAATTTACGGTGTCGGTGAAAGAGAAAATAATGCGAAGGGAATGTTACAGGTGACACTACAGTCTGCAAATAGTGAATTTACTTGTAACACGAACGTTATTGTTATGAATAATTTGATCAAACGACTGCCAAATAACACGTTTACCAAACCAACAACGTGGAACCATATCCAAGGGCTACAATTGGCCGATCCAGAGTTTCAAAAAAGCAGACCCGTAGACATGCTTCTAGGTGCAGAAGTTTACAGCAAGATAATGTTAGGAGGAATCTTGAGAGGAGATAAGGACAAACAACCAATCGCTCAACAGACGCAACTAGGATGGCTACTCTGTGGATCTATGAGACCACACTACCAATGCAACGTAGTTCTCAACAACACAGAAGATCTACTGAAATATTGGGAGAATGAAGACATAAACCAGAAAATAGAGATGTCCAACGATGACCATGAGTGCTTACAATTTTTTCTCAAAACCACTAAGAGGCTTGAGGACGGAAGGTACGAAGTTCGACTACCACTTAAGCCGGAACATAAAGATAAGTTGGGTGCAACTAAACCACAAGCATTAGCTCAATTTAGAAACTTAGAGAAGAAATTTGAGAGAAACAGCGAATTGAAAGCAGATTACAAAAAATTCATGGACGAATATTTCACATTACACCACATGATACCATGCAACATTAACCAAGCGACCGAATGCTACTTACCACACCATGCAGTCATTCGGGCTGAATCTACCACAACCAAACTGAGGGTAGTTTTTAACGCCTCAGCAAAGTCATCATCAGGGTACAGTCTCAATGACGTCATGTACAGGGGCCCAAATATACAAAAGGATCTTCAAGAGCTTATCCTAAAATGGAGACAATTTCAATTTGTATATACTTCCGACATCGAGAAGATGTACAGAATGATTCGAGTACACCAAGAAGATCAAGCTTACCAAAAGGTAATATGGCGAGAATCAAATAACCAACCTATACAATCATTTCAACTCGTCACGCTTACATACGGAACCAAACCAGCAGGATTCCTAGCGATGATGTGCTTGAAACAATTGGCGTCTGATGAAAGGCAGAAATTTCCTGATGCAGCAAAAGAATTGGAAGGCAGCTTCTATATGGATGACTTTTGCGGAGGGCGTCATTCAATTGAAGCAGCAAACAAGCTGAAATCCGATCTCATAAAATTATGCCGGTTGGGAGGATTTAATCTTAGGAAATGGACCTCGAACAAACCAGAGCTATTAACTGATTTAGAGAGAGGGCAATGTGACCAGTCAACATACGAGTTCAAGCAAAACGATTCTATCAAAACATTGGGTCTCTGTTGGAACCAACAGAAAGATAATTTTACTTTCAACTCAAAAATAGAACCCGAATTACCTGCAATGATTACCAAAAGAGCTCTACTGTCGGACATTTCCAAGTTGTTCGACCCATTAGGGTGGTTAACCCCCCTGAGCACTACCATGAAACTACTGTTCCAAAATGTCTGGTTGTCTAACTTAAAATGGGATGACCGTCTACCAGAGGCAATGAATTCCGAATGGACGAAATTAAAACAAGAATTTAAAGACATAAACAGTATGGAAGTCAACAGATGGCTAGGAATGGGAGAAAACCAAAACATAGAATTGTACGGATTCTGCGACGCCTCAAACAAGGCATACGCGTGTGTGATTTACTGCAAGGTAGTAAAGAAAGAAGGGACAACCATTACATTAGTTGCGGGGAAGGCTAGGTTGGCACCCATAAGCAAGGTCTTATCTATACCGAGACTAGAGTTAATGGGCGCTCACCTGTTAGCTCAGCTAATGCAAAAGGTTCAAAGTTGCTTATCAGATTACCCTACAGATGTCTACTGTTGGACCGATTCAACTGCAGTACTAGGATGGATACAAGGAGATCCAGCCCGATGGAAACCATTCGTAGGAAATCGGGTAACAACCATCACCAAAACCATACCATCAAAACATTGGCAATATGTGAAGACGACAGATAATCCAGCTGACTGTGCAAGTCGTGGTTTGAATGTCAAGCAACTCAAAGACCACAAGTTATGGTGGCAAGGGCCGTCATGGCTGCCGTCATACACAAACCAAGAAAACCACCAAACCATTTATGAGACGAGTTTAGAACTAAAGCCGTCTATTTTAAAACAAACCAATGCGGTAGTCATTGGACAACCAAGAGAATCGCTGACTACCGATATTATTAACCATTTATTATACAAATACAGCTCCATTACAAAAATCATACGTATTTTTGCGTGGATACTACGATTAGCTACCTTGAATAAACAAGTCCGCCGACCCTATCTCGAATTACACGAGCTTCGTCACGCTAAACTGCTGATAATCAAAAACATTCAGCAGGTAGAATTTGCAAGCGACCTAGATTATATAAAGAAACACGGAAGAGTGCACTCTAAAAGCAAGATTTTGAGTTTGAATCCAACCATAGATGAACATGGGATTTTACGTGTGGGTGGGAGATTGGAAAACGCCCACATGAGTCTTGAGATGAAACATCCCATCATCTTACCTCACGACCATATGCTAACCACATTACTCATCAATCAAGCGCATAAATTGACTTTCCACGGCGGAGCACGTCTAACGTTAGCAAACCTTAGACAACAGTTTTGGATTATCGGCGGATATATGGCAACTAAAAAGTTTATAAGACAATGTGTCATATGCAGAAAACAGAATCCCGTACGGCAGTACCAGCTCATGGGAGATTTACCAGAACCAAGAGTGAATCCAGAACATGCGTTTTATCACTGCGGCATAGATTACACAGGTTTCGTAGAGGTCAAAGCTAACAAAGGACGAGGAATCAAGACCACTAAGGGGTACATAGCAGTTTTTGTATGCATGGTCACGAAAGCAGTTCACCTAGAACTTGTGTCAGACCTGAGCAGCTCCGCCTTTTTGGCAGCTTTAACCAGAATGGCAGCCAGAAAAGGGACACCACGACATATGTACAGTGACAACGGCACTAACTTTGTGGGAGCAAACAGGATGATACAGGAAGAATTTAACCAGCTTCAAGAAGTATTCAGTGAAAGTTTTAGGACCGAGATAACGGAGATGGGTCTAGAATGGCACTTTAACGTACCTAGCTGGCCTAATGCCGGCGGTCTGTGGGAGCGAGCAGTACGCAGTCTAAAACATCATCTCAAGAGGGTCATCGGTCAACAAAGACTAACCTTCGAGGAGTACACCACATTGTTAGCTAGACTAGAAGCGTGCCTCAACTCTCGACCTCTTTGCGCGATATCCGAGGATCCTGATGATGTAAACTTCCTTACACCAGCTCATTTCTTATCAGGAAGACCAGGAACAACTATAATAGAAACAGAGCAAGATGCTAGAACCAGATGGCATCTAACCAACAAATTATTCCAAGATCTTTGGAAACGATGGAAGACTGAGTACTTGGTACAACTCTCATCAAGAAGTAAATGGATGGAACCACAGAAAAACATCAGAATTGGAGATCTAGTGGTGATTCATGATGAGAATCTTTCTCCAGGAAAATGGGCTCTTGGACGTGTGGTTGACACACATCCAGGAAACGATGGTTTAACCAGAGCGGTTTCACTAAAAACAAAAAATGGGGTCATGAAACGCCCTATTGTGAAACTCTCCGTTTTGCCCGTAAACCAGAATAACACAACGATATCAAAACCAGATATAAAACCAACAACCAAATTAACCGAAAGGAAAAGAAAACCGAGATCAAAAACTGCAACTGTAGCAGCAGTTTTACTGAGTTTTTTCATGTTGATTTATCCATCTTACGGTTTAGACAACGTCAAAACATTTCCAAGCAACCAGACGCTTTATTTTGACCCTATTTCAAAAGTACAATTAATCAGAGATAAATGGACATTAGTTATGTACTACGACATGGGACCCTATTGGACAGGCATAAACACCTACAATAAAATAGCAAATTATCAAGAAAAAATATGTGCAACCATTGAAACACAAAGCCATTGTAATACGATCGTGCAACAAGCCCGACACGATTACCAGGAACTCGAATACTACAATGAACTTTTGCTAACACAGCATTTTGATGTCCACGCTAGACGGCGACGCGCCACATGGAAGACGGGTCGACGCCGACGAGGCCTTATCAACGGTATCGGCTATCTAGCGAATGACTTATTCGGAGTGTTGGACTCACGTTTCGCAGACCAGTATGAAAAGGACATTGAAACCATACATCGCAATGAGAAACACCTTTCAAATTTATGGAAAAATCAAACTTCCATAATTGAAGCAGAGTTCAACATTATGAAGAGAATGGAGATCACTGTAAACAAACAGCACAAGTTAATAAACAGGAAGCTTATGGATTTGCAAGACAACGCAAGCACTCTCCAAAGAGAAATACAAAATATTTCATACGTCAATGACTTCACATTGTCAGCGATGTCTGGAAACAGCTTGCTGCAAGGATTAAGGCGACTTCAAGACACGTTGCTCGATGCATTAACAGACATCTACCACGGTCAAATTAGTATACATTTACTGCCACCAACGCAACTAAAACGTGAGCTCCAAACCATATATGGCCAGATGCCAAACGAACTCACACTACCAATCACTAATTTAGACACTGAACTTCAGTATCTTTACAAACTACTGAAAGTCAAAGCCAGAGCGACACAAAAATATGTTATAATCGAAGTTACTTTTCCACTTATATCCAGAGAAAGTTTCAATCTGTACAATATAATACCTGTACCGCACCAAACAGACACCATTATGACCACAATAATACCAGTCTCCGAATATGTGGCAGTGAACCTAAAGAAAGATTCCTTCTTTAGCATGTCCACACAGGAACTGACGGCATGTCTACACCATGGACCAACTTACATCTGTGAGCTGCTAAAACCAATTACAGACCTGCAAAATGACGAAAGTTTCTGCGATAAGAACTCGACAACCAATAAATGTAAAGTAGAAAAAGCCAACTGCGCTAACGTCTGGCTAGAATTACATTTGACTTCTCAGCACTTTTACTTTTGTTGTGACACCTATACAATAAAAATAATATGCGGCGATCATGTAGCAGTTCGTCAGCTGAGCCAAGCCGGGGTCATTGGCATAGGTCAAGAGTGCGTTATCAAAGGAAAGGACTTCTTATTATATTCAATACGACATCAGTCCAACCAAATGAATATTTCACCAACCATTTACATGCCTGAATTTGATCAGATTAATCATTTGATTAACATCAAAATCCCTGACGAAAAACAGACTGATGACGGGAACATAACCATATCCATGACCAGTCTGGGAGAGGCGATAGAAAAACTGAAGAAAAGCGATTCAGAAATTGACGATATATCAACCCATGATATCCACCAATATGTAATTTGTTACGTGTTGATGTCGATCGCCATATGCGTGGCCGCAATCTGGTCGTGGCGGACCGGGCGATGTCGCTTGTGTCAGAAAGCCGCCGCTGGGCACCGTGGCGAGGGATCCCACCGGCAGCAGACCGCGGTGACCCCGCCACCTCCGAGACCTCGACGCCGCAGCGAGAGTCGCTGCCAACAGGAGTTAGCAGCGGCTCCGCTGACACCGAAACCAACCAGAAGACAGGAATCATATAGTGAAGTGCTCAGTGCCAGAGATCTTAAGAACCAAAGTGACGGTTTTCGTTTACACAATTATGCCAAACGCTGGCCTAGCGCGAACTATAGTGCGATCAAACGGGACAAAAATTCTAACACTGGCAATCAAAATATTGCTTTTACTGTGGAAGACTCAACAGTGTAAATTTAAATCGTCGTTAATGTTTTTAATAAGTATAATTATTTAAGTAGACTTTTTGTTTACTATGCATAATCAATGTTTTATACCTACCAGTTATGATTACTAAAAACGAATGTGTTAAGTAGTTTAATGTTTTTGTACACACCATATCATGTAGCTTTAGCTATCATCCCGCATTTCTTCTCGCTCTTGGGAATATGTTCGAGTTAATCGAACACTCAGCGAAAATGCATAATTGCATCGAACGCAAATATGCACATTCGCTCGTTCACCTAAATGTGGGCCAGTTCGCGTTCAGATCTCATTAGAGACACCACGACTCAAAACCATTACCATTTTACCATACATTTCACCAATAAGTTAGTTATATAGTTTACCTTTTTATACCAGTTCTTGTAACTAAGTGTTAGTGATTTAATATAGTTATTTCCCTTATAATACGAGACTTTAACTTTTACCATATATACCATATCCTATCAATACGAGAAAGGTGTGTTTGGTCACCATAGCGCCGAGCACTACTTTCTACAATATTAACATAATAACTCCGTGAGTTGATAAAAGGAAAACAGAATACATCTGAGCTTCTAAAGATTTTAAATTCAATCAAAGGTCACAATTATTTATCATCAGGATTTATTTTTTTGGTCTTTTTTATTTATTTACATTTATATATACTTTATTGTACACCAAAAATACATAGCAAATAATAAATTTAGCACTACAAAACATACAATGGGCGGCCTTATCGCTTTCTGCGATCTCTTCCAGGCAACCTTGCTTTCTTGGTGTTACATTGATTTAGGATAGCATTTTTTTTTAAGTAAGATTATTTACATCTTTTGCATTAACAATCATAACTGGTAATTTATTGTACAGTACCGCTTCTTCGTATAAAATATTTTTCTTCCCGTAATTGGTTCTGGGTGGTCGGAGTTCGAGTTTATTTCTAGTGTCGTCCGTGGTTTCTTTTATTGAAAGTCAGTTGAGAGTGGCTTTCCTTTGTTATAATTTTCCTAACTAGAGTACACTTTGTATATATTTTGTTGTATGTTGTATAGTTTAGTGTCGTTATATATTTGTTTATTTGAATTAAAACTCTAACTAAACAATTACCAATAATTAACAGTCGTGGTAATTGCTTAGAGTTTTTATTTTTATTTATTTTGTATCACTTGTATCTGGTTTTTGTAGGTTTTACCGGCGCAGCCGCAGCAGTCTTTACGTAGACTTTCTGGTTATATTCCTAATAAAATAAGAAACATGATTTATCACACTCGTGAAACCACACTTAGAATACTTGATCGCAGTATGGCGGCGATCAAGTATTCTAGGTGTGGTTTCACGAGTACATAAAAAATAAACATGAATTTCATAATGTCAGAAAAAATAAAAGGGGAAGCAACTCTTCCAAATATTAAATGTTTTAACAAGTGAGCCCAAGTAGCTGTGGAGCAGGACCAGCATTAAGTCAAGCATTTTTATCTACGATATAATCATCCGACTTATAATATGCTTGTCTACATAGTGTGCGTTTAATGCATGTTTTAAATTTCTTCTCATTCAGTTAAAGAATATCAAGTGGTATTTTATTATAACATTTTACACAGTACCCCATAAAAGAAGTGTGTACCATAGACAATCTGAAACGTGGTTGATAATTTTTTTTCCTATTTCTTGTGTTAAAATTATGCCTGTCACTTAACTTACTAAAAAAATTTAGTTTTTTTCGAACATACATAATGTTTTAAACAGTTTCCTTAGAGATTCGCGTCTGCGGATGTTATATATGGCTCTGACAGCCCTCTTTTGCACAATAAAGATTAGAATTAATATCTGCAGCCCGTCCCCACAGCAAAATACCGTAAGACAAGATGCTATGAAAGTAACTAAAATAGACCAGTCTCGCGGTATCCACGTCTGTTAATTGGCGGATTTTTCAAACAGCTTAAGCGGCTGAACTTAGTCGCCCTGCAAGTGATGTTAAGTGAGGACCCCACTTTAGTTTTGAGTCAAGCGTGATCCCCAGGAAAACCGTTTTTTCGACGAATTCTCGAGTGTCTCCCTATTCAGTACAACATGACATTTACTACTTCTAACATTCGGTAACGCGAATCTTATGCATTTAGTTTCTTCTCGTTTAATACCAAATTATTTAAAGTAAACCAATTATGGTCCTTAAGCATAGCGTTATTTACTTCGTCAAGCTCCTGTGCATGTCTGTTTACCTTAATGCCAGGACTTACAACAAGTTCAAACTACCTCATCATCATTTCCTGGTGGATTAACGTTAGCTCACTCACTACCTGTCCGGTGTGATTGGTGTCACCTAACTCACTATTATGTACATTTAAACATATGCTTTTATTTCGCCTTCTTATTGTTTACTACAATTAAATTATTTACAATACCCAATTAATAATGTAACAATTTAATTTAATAATTTAAATTTAAAAAAAAAATGCCTGTGTAACTTAAATAAAAAAAATTGGGTTAGCAAACTCTTCATAGCAGCACGATCTTATAATTATATATCTACTCGTATTAAATTTGTAGTCACACTAACAATCACACATGTTGTATGTTAAAAGAGGTGATGTAGCCTATTTAACATTGCTCGGATTATGTTAGTTTACATTTAGAATAAGATCTTTTTGTTTTTTTATTTTTTTTATTACCTTTCTGTTTATAAAGACCTTTAAAAACCAATCAATCAATTGTCAAGCAAGTTGACACCCTACGTCAATTTGCCGTGTATAGTTCTTTCATTATAGCTATTTCAACAGTCAAAGAATTTCTGTTGCGTTATTAATATACGGGTGATTTAAGTTAGAAGTCGGTTTGCTTAACAATTAATTTCCCTGAGTATACCATCCTGGCTTTCAGGAAAAACAAATGAGAAATCAAACAACAACAACAACAAACAAACAACAAACAAATGAGGAATGATTTGATCTTTATTTGGTGAGAGAAAGCCTATAAGCATAAATCTTTATTTATCTCAACATCATATTACAGGCACTGGTTAATAAAATGCACAATCTTAAATTAGAGAAATGTATCTGAGGAAGCCCGGCTCTCTTAGATAGAACACGTTAGTTTATAAAACAGTTATTCATTATTATAGTCAAGAATTCCAATCTGCCTAGCCGTTTCCCAACTATATTGGGGTTGGCTTACAGTCTAACCGGATGCAGCTGAATACCGAATACCGACAGCCTATCTGACCTCCACAACCCAGTAACTGGGTAATACGATACTCCTTGGCAGTGGCGTGCACTCCATACATGCAAAAAAGCTCTGCATACCCTGTAGTCCCATACAAACATGCCGATTTAAAAGATAAATAATTATAACTAATAAAAATATATCACTAACGCGATTTACGCGCCATCTATTACTTTTTTTTAAACTAATTTGTTGAAAACTGCATATTCACCGCCAGGCAGCGCTCTCGTGAGTCGTGAGCAAAAGCAGTACTACGACTTGCTTATTTCTCTTACATTGGATCTCGTGAATTCTCGTGTAGTACACAGCAAAAGTGTGACTGTGCGTGAAAATGTGCGCGCGTGTTTGTGTTTTGGAAGCATAGCTTATTTGGAACCCGTCCAAATTCAGAAGCCGTAAAAGCACTGTTTAATTGTTGATTGCAGAGGGCCGACTTTTTTTTGTCAGATTGACCAAATGACCGACTAATTCATTCGTTCGTAATTCGTATTAGTTCGTAAATTTCGTAAATGCATTTTTTTTTTCGACATATTTGAATCGATTGTTTTTCTTGGCGCAAGTGGTAAATATAAGTCACTAATCCGTACGCAATTGAATGATAATTATGTAAGTGTTGAACTGCCTGCCTAGTAATGCATTGTTCGCTATTTCTATTTTTATTTGTCTGTAAGTACATTTTTTTTCTAATAATGTGTTCGTTGCTTTTTAATCTTTATCTTTATTTTTATTCAATTTAAATTCAGATTACCAAATTTAATAATGTACTAGTATAATACTATATATAATTTTAACTTTCAGGGCTACTTCAATTTTTGATATACTGTTTGCTTGTTTTTATTACATGATGTGGTCTCCTATAATTGAGGGAGCACATATATTGTTGTTCTTGTCTTTATATTATAGCATGTAAGGTGTATTATTTGTTGGAGATCCTAATAAAATAAAATAAAATAAAGTGATTGACTGTCTAAGTAATTATTTAGTAAGTTTATTGTAAAAAATGGAAAATAATACCTGTGAGACCTGTGCTGGCGAAGTGTGTTTAAATAAATTTAAAATCTGCCGCTTTTTCGACGTTATCTTTTGAGCAAAAATTTAAATTGATTGCAAAGGGAAGGTGTGTTCCCGGGTTGGATTTAACTCAAAAAATAGGTAATGCTACTCGCTATTTTCATTAAAAAAATTATGATAATTATTACTGGTTAACAGGTTGTGTACACTCAAACACATTGTATTGTTTCCCTTGCATTTTGTTTACAAATTCTGATAAAAAGAATGTTTGGACATGTATCGGTTATTCAGATTTAAATTACTTTCACAAAGCGGCTGCTAAGCACGATTCTTCAGAAAAACGTCTGGAATCCTAGTTGAAGTTACAAACTTTTGGTAAAGGTAGAATAGAGACTAGTTTTAATAGGCAGGTCAAGATTGTCCTGGTTGTGTGGTTCCTGTTAGTGTTATTATTCGATGTTCGTGGTAGTCGCAAACAAACATCATACCAAACCATGGCGCCGCCGTGTGGTAAGTCGAGTAGGGTAGGTAGTCGGTGGGCCACCGACCGAAATAAGTGGAAAGTTTTATTTTTATTTCAGCTTTGCATACCCTGTCTGAAACCTCTGTGCTCGCCACTGCCCCTTGGTAAGACTGGATGTCAGTCTTTCGGGCTTCTGACGACCCATAACGACTGTCAAAGATCCACGAATGACAGCCGGTCACCCATCCACAGACCAACCCTGGCAAGCGTATATTAACCTGAAGGATCGACCCGTGCGGCAATTATTACTTAGCCACGAGGTCCTTTAATGTCCTGGAAGGTCAAGATATTATAGGTAGGATAATAAAAGTCTGAAATTGCAATTAAGTATAAGCAGAACCTACAAAATTGATTTATCTAGCTGACAAAAATATAAATAATAACAAAACAGTTCTTTTTGATACTGTCAGTCGCAGTCCGATAAAATTATATTGCACTGTCTGCAGATAAAGTGGCAGGTAATTAGGAGACTTACAAAGAAAAATATATATTTCTCACTAAAATATAATTAAGTTCTAGTCAGCTCATTGACAGCTTTTCGTAATTTTAGCAATGAAATGTGTCAGACTGGTACCTAAGCGTCTCGTCAAATCCATAAGCGTCTACCTTCAGACAACATAAATGTAATATGAACCCGCAGGGGATGTCGAGAGCTGTTGGGCAGTGCTAACCCCAAAGATCAAATTTCCAGGGAAAATTTTTGTTCTTCATCTCTGGCTTCCCTTTGACCGGTTGGAGTGAACAACACTGACGAAGAACAGAGCTTTCACCTCTTTCTTGCCTTTATTGGCCGGCTTAGGTATAGATTCGCAAGAGCAAACGTACTAGGGGGAAGGAAGATGATCTTGACCGTACGTCCGGGATTGTTCTGATAACCGTGGAATACCTCTCCACTCCTAAAGCTCCTCAGGATATGTTGGTCCCTTGTCGTTACATCGCTACGTGCTAGCGACAGTTTCTTATCTGCCATTTTATCCGATTTATATAAAACATTGGTCAGGCCGGGGCCATAGCCCTTCCATAATTCTAGGCAGCCTGCCCACTCTAGCTAAACCCATAGTCTAAAAATCTAAACAAAAAAAATTCAGGGTCTTTTTTTTTTTTGTTTATGTTTTATTGTATTAATTATAGGTATTCATTTTACAGGAGCGCCGTACGTAGCACTTACGTTTGTTTTTAACAATTTAAACATATTTATTTACTTAGACGATAATATAAATACCCATTTGTAATTTGCTCGTCAAGCCCTTTCATTTGATACCCAACATGGCATAATTATAAAAAAAAAATGTTTTGTTCATTACTTTATGTCCTCTAGAGGACGCCATATTCGTCACATAACCAGCGGACAACCAAGACGCTCCCAACGACAGCCCATTTGTCAAATTATGTTCAGTAGTTTAGAAGTTATAAGGTAACAGATATACATACATACATTCCGGTCAAAATCATAACCCTCCTTTTTGCTTCGGCGTAGTCGGATAAAAAGGGGACTCTTTCTCTAAAGGAGAAATCTTTCTTTTCAACCATCTGTAAAGAATTTAACTCAAACCTGACCTGTATCGTCCGCCTATTCAATAAATGACCCACAAAAATTCAATTCACAAAAAAGAAACGGAGCGTAAAATAATCAATGTAAAATATCATGTCCCATTTCTCACAGCAGTCACACAATACATTGGGAGGGTTAAGCTTCAAACTACCCACATAATGATAACCCTAACATGTGTCAGACTGATGTAAGACGGATGCCGTTCGAGCATGAATGGAGATCCGAGCATTGAAAATGACTGGCATTCGATTAGCACGGCAGCAAGGCGATGGATAATGCTACTGGGTCAAAGGTATACAAGTGTACACTGTATACGGCATACATGTATATGAAAATAAATAGATGGGAAGTTATTTTCTTATTCAGTGTACAGGTACCTATGTATGTACACTTGCTGAATGAAACGGTTGAACTATGTTCAAAAGAGTATATTCTATCGTACGGTAGGCCCCACGACAGTAGTAACAAATGGGTATAAGCTGACCTCTCTGTACTATGCTGGCTCAACTTAAGGTCAAAGTGTTCCCACAGATGTGCGGCCTACTGTATATCAACGTGATTTATGTTACTGTTTTTTTTTTTTCTTTTTTTATGCCTACTGGCTAAACCGTAGTCGGTACAGTAGTAAGTTTCTTGCAATATGAGATGCTTATTTTTTTTTTTTCACACAATTTTTTTTATTGTTGTTCACACATGTTCAGTTTTATGCGCGAGCGACTGTGACGTGCATTTTATAAGAACTAGTTTCCTCCAGCGGCTTCTCCAGCATGATATCTTTATAAATTATAGCCTATGTTACTCAGTGGTAATATAGGATTTTACTAGAGGAAAGATTTTTTTAAACGAACCGCAATTTTTTGAGTTTATTCATTACAAACAAAAACATAAATCTCTTCTCTTTATAATACTAGTGTAAATAAATGATAAATTAATTCGTATTTTATGCGCAATGTCAATCACTGAAGATCAGATACAACAACCTGCTAGACTGCCACGTAAATTCAAACTCGTAATTGTTTTGACCACGTATGACAAAAACTCCGAATCAATCAACTCCGGTCAAACTACCTAACTCTATCTACATCACATTGGTCCTAAAAATAAATTTCGACGTTTTGTGACGTGCTAGTGACATTCAGGGATGCAAAACAATACGAGGCCGAAGACATTTTAAAACAAAAAGCGTATAAATAATCTAAGTAAAAGTTATATTTTATCGTATAAGTCTTGGTTTGACAAAAAAACATCTGCGACATTTTCCTATTCTTCTTCGTGTATTAATTTGATTGATGCCCTGACTTGCCTGTAACAGATGTCTGTGTGAACGGTCTTTCAGCTCACAGGAGGTCTTCGACGTAGGGCGGCCATTTTAAAGGTTTAACGAGTCTAGAATTTTAGATATTACTTTTATTTGAGTTTAACAGTTTGATGTCTATGTGAAAACTTATTTGAATAGTTTTGAGTAATTATTTTAATACTTAATATAAGTTTTAGTAGGGTGTAGATAATTTTGTAGACGAGTGGAATTTTTTATACCTACTATTTAAATTTTAATTTTTATATAATGTTTTTTTTTTTTAATCTACCTACTATTTTAATGCTTCACATGACTAAAGAAACTGGTTACTTGTCACATATTTACCAGTTATAGTTAATTTGGCAATATTACTGTATGAAAATATGAAATATGGGTAATTAGTGATATAAAATATTATAATTGAAATTATAACACTGATTTGATGTTGTAGCCGTTTCTAAAAAACGTTAAACGTTATAACTAAATATTCGGTGTTACGATTAATTATTGCATTCCATCATCAATATTTTAGTTCACTAGTTAGCCATATTTCATATTTCCAAATTTAACAAAATAGCGAAATATTTGATATCTAGTTGCGACGTTGCCCACTTTCAGAATGCTTAGTCTATAAATTGTCCTTCTGCGGTATCATTGCATTGATCACCGTGTGATTGATTTTAGACGTTAAAGATAAGTAGGTATAATTATTCCAAATTAACATTTAATTGTTAAATCGGCTTCTGTACTTATATTCGTATTAATTACTCGCAAATTTATGGTCATATTACTTGATCATTAGACCTGTTTTTAGCACATTACTTTAATCTAATGTTGCAGGAACAACTCTGTATTTTTCTTGTTCAATTATAAAACCATTTGTCATCACTAAAATCGCCAACTTTATCATTTTTGTTTTTAGTGTCTCAGGATGCCTACCATGATCTAATTAAAAACGATTCAAAAGCAAGGCATTTCAGTTTAGGTTCTTAAACTGCATCGCTTCAAAGTCGTACCATGACGTCCAATACGCTCCGCGGCATTTGGATCGTTAAAAGTGAATGAAAGATCGCAATTTGTGGCTGAACAGAGCTTAAAATGTTTTTGGTGAAAAAGAGAAAACGCTATTATTATCAAATAAGTTTGTTTCGCGCACATTTAGTGTCAGACACGTTCAGAAGCAAGTAACATTTTATTTGTTCTTAACTCAGTATCATTACTTTAAAG
This sequence comes from Agrochola circellaris, assembly GCA_914767755.1. Taxonomy (NCBI): domain Eukaryota; kingdom Metazoa; phylum Arthropoda; class Insecta; order Lepidoptera; family Noctuidae; genus Agrochola; species Agrochola circellaris. The sequence goes on along the minus strand of OU611843.1, from coordinate 20,734,850 downwards.
TAAAACAGACACTCAACACAACAGTTTTTTTTAAGATTCCACGATATTTGTTAACTATTGTTAAAATAATTCTTAGTCAAAGTAGATATTTTTTACGTTATACCTTTTGCTATTTATTAAAGTATACGAAAACAATTTTTTTATTTCGACGTAATAAAACAAATTATGTTTCAGTTTCGAACGTACCAGAGTAAAAAAAGTTGTGTGAGTTGTCAAGTCAGTGTCAGTTTGACTAGGTACGTAGTTTGTGAAGTTGTGATTCCCTTAATTAAATTATTGTACTTTGTGGTTGTGATTACGGTGGGAAAATTAAAGTGAACTGTAGTTTTGAAAAAGACTACATTATTTCAAGGAATCTTCCTCAAAAAACATATAGTTCATCAGACATTTGTTAGAGAAAAACAAATGCGATTAAAAAAGGCATGTAAAATAGGTATTTTAGACTTTAAAAGAAAGATTAAAGCATACTTACACTGGTGTTTGTAAAATTCCACAAAAATATCACAAAAAAACTTTATTTCCGTCAATAATTCACCAAACGTTTCAGTTTATGTTAGAGAAATTGTAACTTTGATTGAATCGCTTATTTTGATAGTTGAGCGTTTCAGTTGCGCTGCTCTATGGACGTCATGGTACCAAACAAGAATGAATGAAACCAAAACTTGCGACTCAGTTTGGGACAATCGCTGTCAGATGGCATGGCCTAAATTGAGTCGTTATACTGACATCATGGTACGAAATAGAACAACGTCCTAAAATGGATCGCGCTAAGAGCTCGTGGTAGGCATGCAGTAGTCGTGTGTCGTGTTGTGTGTCGTTTTTTATTTAGTTTGTCAAACTGAAAACTATTTTAAACAAAATATTTTTCATAATTTAATTCAATAACATAACAAGTACGTAAGTTAAACCCTAACATTCCTAAACTAAAGATCTTATAAAAAGCGAAAAATTTACAGTTATTTGCAACGTTTCCAACTTTCACGTTGCAACCTCTAATTAAGATAACACAATGTCCGTAATTGCTAGCCACAACTATTTAAAAATAGCAATTTGTTAACAACTTTCTAGCATAAAGCTAACATACTTTCTTTTAAGTACTCTTAACTCTTACTCTTTAAGTTGTAACTTTTAATACTTATTACTTCTACTTCAAAAATGAAAGTTCTAAACTTGTACTTAATCTAATGGTGCCTCTTTAACTTTGAAAGTTGCTCTATCGACTGGCGAACTATGGGGGCAGGGGCGGTCCGCCCTGGACTCCCGGTCCTGGGAGGCCCCGGAATTTAGAAAAGTAGTTTTTAATCGATCGTATAAAAAGTCAAAATGTTCAGCAAGAAGCAGTTATAGAAGAAATTGTAGTCTCTCGCTCTTACGTCTCCCATTCTTTTATTCCTTTCCTTACTCAAACTTGCATAAATGAGCCGGGTGCGAGGCCCATGGTATACATGAGTTTCTAATATAATTACGCACGTTATACCGGTATTTTTTGCCAGTATTCATTTTTTGCAAAATATTACTAGAAATACCTACATAAACTGGGAAGATCAGAGGGAGCTCATTTGGACTTCCCGCCCCAGGCCCCCGACAGGCTTAGTCCGCCACTGGCTTTATCTGGAACAGCGCGATGAAGTAACGGGCTTAGATAGTTCGCTAAAGACAACCCTGATTTGTTAGTTTGTGCGTCGTGAATTTGTATTTTTAGTTGTAGGAAAAAAAGCTTTTCAGTACCTAGGTATAAAAATTTATGCCCGTTCCTACAGTTAGTTTATCATTCATTGTCATACGAATTAAGTATTTTATGACATTCTGGAGGCATGTTTTTATCCTAAATACATTTCTAAAGGATGGAAAGAAAGAAAGAAAGAAATTTTATTTGCTCGGACATGTGTATACATACAGAATCAAAACAATACATACATGCAAGATCTTAAAATAAGAGTGGCTCACGACATGTCTGCCATTTTTCATGGCGTGCAAATATTCAGTACAAATTATTATTATTGAATTGATTAATAACTTTTACACTTATACATTAAACAATAATAACAGTTGAATAAATTTATTCTATTCAATCATTTACATTATATTGGTGAGAAAATTAAAACTGAATACTTGATGAATTCGATGATCGAGAAGACAGAATCTTAATGATAGAAAAGTAAGGAAGAAAGGAAATACCTACATTTATTTAGCACAGACTATAAGTTACACAACACAACATAATTATAACACAAATTTAAAAAAATTGCAACAAATAAAAAGCAGCAAAAATGTTATAGTTTTATACTGCAATGTGCGTGTGTGTGTACTTAAATAAAATAAATTTATGTAAGATAATAATAACAAATAATCTATAAGTACATAAATACTTAAAATAAATTTATGTAATAATAATAATGAATATTCCAATACATTACGAAGGTGACAGCCGGAGGACTTAAAAGAAACCGGAATTATTTTAATAAGTTTTTAATTAGGTAAAAACTACAATAAAAATTTATGCTAATTTCTAGGTTTAGATTCGGACGAAGCTAGTACCGAAGTGCCGAAAACTTGTCATCTTTAAAAGATTGCAATTCTACCGATTGCTAAACGTGGATCAGCAGATTTGGAAGTAGGTGAGCGTTCCACACGAGGCGCTGATTCGTTGATTCAGTAAATTATTATTGCAATTTTATGTGGAAACATGCAATTGACGTAATTAGGTTATCCATTCGCTATTCGGCTGATTTGGTGTAGGCAGGGCACGTAACATATTACATTGTGTGATATTAAATAAAATTGAAAAACAACAAAACAAAAACTAACAAAAATAATATAGATACTCGTAGCTGGGTATCGTCATCATCATTTTTCAGCCGAAATACGTTCTGGACATAGGAGCTAAGCATCGCCACATTGACCGGTCTTGTATTTCTCGCATCCAGCAGATTCCTGCTTCCTGTTACTGGATATATAAATACATTATTCTGGAGCAATCCCATCTGCTTTTTTAACACAAAATCAGTCATGCTATTCTGTAAACATCTCACCGTAAAAACTTGGGTGAAGTGAGCTGTCAATAGTGTCAATCCCTGTGGAATGACAGCTCACTCCACGCTCACTTCACCTAAGTTTTCACGGTGAGATGGTTACAGAATAGCACTGCTGTTGTTACAAATCATCTTGTTCTCGCTTTAGACTGGATTAATTAACTACAAATAAATTCTAGTAATAATAATAATTTCTAGGCTTTAGTTGGGTGGCCTATTTATTAGCATACTGTAGCGCCAAGCCAAGTCAAAGCTTATTATTGTGAAATAACAGCCGTGGTGTAGCATATCTAACTACCAAGTTAGGTTGCAGACAGTATTCAATGATGGAGCTATTGTTGAGTTTATGCAAGGCGTGGAGTGCGTTTCCACTGAACCGGATACGCGCAGCAATCGACCAATTTCAGACGAGAGTCTGAGATTGGTCTGAGATGTGATGTGTCTGAGATGTGAATTTCAACCAAATGTGATGTTTCTGCTTCGCTCCGCTCGACTACGCACCGCTCGACTCTGCTCCGCTCGACTCAGCACCGCTCGACTCCGCTTCAGTGGAAACGTCTACGTTCTACGTTCTACCAGGGATTTTCGAAAATGGGCAGCCTTATTTCAATTTAAGGATATCTCTTTACGAAAATGACTTACGCCATAGAGTGGCGGATCCAGAGGACTAAGGGGACAAGCCCCCCCTTAGCCCCCCCCCCCCCCCTTAAAACCAAATCTTAAAGTGAACTAGATATTATTCTAATTTTAGTTTTTAGCAAACATTCACGGTTCAATTATATTATTTATTTATTTATTTATTTGTTTTCGGAAGGCTTACAGACTAATAAAATTATAGTAACAATAATATTTAACTAAATTGCTAATTACAAGCCCCCACAGATAAATACAGAGTTAAAGATAAGATATAACCTAGACCATGAGGGAGTCTCATAGTCTCAGTTGCATCTCATCTGTATACCTACATTATAAGCAAAATAAATTATTTGTCAATTATTTGTTTGTTATATTAATTGTCATCAATTATCCTTAACTTAATAAATATTAAGTTTTCAAGAGTATGTTTTCTATTGAGGAATTTGCGAAAAGTAATCATCCGAGGAGGCTTGATATGCCTTAAGCAAAATAAAATGTTGTGTGCTTTATTAGTGTTTACTTTGCTAAAAACTATCCTTAGCGGGGTCAAGCCCCTCCCAAGCGACAATCCTGCATATGACGCCATATGAAGAAGATCACAATATCCCACGATCACCAATATAGCGATTCTGACAATATGTATGAATATTGTTAAGGATAACAACGCTTCGACGACGGATCGGATGGATCATAATTTATTCCTGGAACCTACGTTTAATATTAATGCCGACAGCCCATAGACCTCATATTATTACGATTTTATTTGAAGTGACTCCTCGTTTATTTATTTATTTACTGGAACGCCAACCTACAGCTATTATATACCTTCACCATGCAAAAAATACTTCAACATCTCCTGCTTTCCATCCACAGTGTGCGCCGGCAGCGGTGGGTCGCGCTCGCTTACGCAGCGTCAGGCCATCACTTCTCCATAGTTCCACATTTGTATACTGCATCCATATTGGATGTTCGTATTCGTTGGTCTAGTGGGCGCAACTGCAGGACCCCTGTCCTGGGTTGAATTCTCATTGGCAAAATATATTGGAAATTTTGACCATGAGGCTGGCAACACACTCCGGAGTGTGTAGATTTGTGCCCGGGACAATACCACTCTTTTCCTCTTACCAATGGGGATCATGTTAACTAGGTTGTGGAAGACAGATAGGCACTGACTCCATATAAAATACTGGTATTCAGCTGCATCCGGTTAGACTGAAAGCCGACCCCGACATAGTTGGGTAATGGATAGGCAGATTATATTTTATTAATCAGCTCAGAATCTATTTTACAGGTTATTGAAAAGTTAAAATCGCTACCTAGTCGTGTTGGGATGTTTCACTACGGCTCCTACAGGTGTTTGCCGTAATTTTCCGATAACTTAATTCCCTTAGTAGTGTGCATGACAAAGAGTTATCCTATATCTACAGAGTGTACCCCGTACGTGCGCTTGATGCTAGATATACAGGCTGTTCATTTGCATCTTCACAAGGCCGTTTGTTTTAACAGAGAATTAGGAATACTTATTATTATATCGCTGTTGTGGAAACGATTAAAGGATTATATCTAGTCAGGGCAGATGCTACGCAAATCCCGCAATTTTTTCCTTTAAACCTATTTTATGGTTTTCAAACAACACTTGATCTGCAGGGTATTTGCAAAAAAGACGCGGTTTGTTTTGGATAAGCGCAAATTAGTCCAGTTGCCGAGTGTGGGATAGCGGAGTAACATTACGCTGGTTATATAATGTAGATAGGTAGTTCTATACGAACGGAGTTCTGCGCGTTCACCCAATCAAGGAACAAATTCAACAGAGAAAAATCTGAGTACCTACGACTCACCTCTCTTCTGCTGTCGCTGCTTCCCAATGCTTCTCAACGGTCTTTTGAGTGGACCGTCGACAAAACACGGTAAAGCACAATTTGTCGTTGGTTTTTGTCAATTCTCAAGCTCGGAGTCAAAAATTAGATTTCGGCAAACAATGGTAGCAGACTCGTTTAGTTCCCAATAGATGGCGCGGGTGAGTACGTCACAGCCAATAGCGTGCCACTGGGCGGGCGTATTACAGAGCAAATTATTTTAATCATGAGCTATATGTATACAGAACACTGAGAGGAAACATTTGTTAAACAGGAAAATTAGATCCAGGTGCTAAATTGCCAAAGCCTTCCTTGACATTTACTTCTAATGTCTCACTTTTAACCGGTAAAGCCCTGGGTGACCCTCAAGCACGTCAATTAGCACGTTAATTAGTTGTTTATCAGGCCTTTAACGGTTAACTGCCCGTTGGGCTCGTGGTCACAAGCACGACTGCTGAGCGTGGATTCATGGGTTCGATTACCAGGTCGAACAAAGTGTTATTAGGTTTTCCATTTGGAATTTCTCAGTAGCAGCCCGGAATTTGGTAGTGGTGTGACACCTCCTTGCTTCGGAAAGCACGTTAAGCCGTTAGACTTGCGCCTGATCTCTCCCCGGTCGTGTCGGATTGCCGTTCCAACGGAATACGAGAGTGAGGGAAACGTGTTTGCCGACACACTTGTGCCCTGTAATATATCCTGCATACTTGACTAATCTCCGTTAACATTGGCCGCCGTGACTGAAATTCGCTCGGGAGGATATTATTAATGTTACTACCCAGGTACCTAAAGCCCCAGTCACACGATGCAAGTTTCTTTCCTGTGGCATACAATAAAATTCAAGCAACAAATGACTTGCACCGTCTGAACAGTCTTTAAACGGACTTTTATTGTTGCTTGGAGTAACTTATGAACTAAAGGCAAACAAATCGCACCGTGTATATCAGACTTTATTAATAACAAAGATGGCGCATAGTGTATGACGTCGACACATTGCTTCCGCGTTCGTACTCCTCATTGACGTGTGGTAATTACTGTTCGATGACAAGCTCTACGACACGGCGCCGGCGCCATTGTCACGATGGATTCGTGACAAAAGACGCAACTATTGTGGCGTAGATGTAGTCTGTCCAATTATTGTGGTTAGCACCCACCTCGTACATGCCATGCTGGTTGGCTGTCAAAATGATAGTAAGTATAATCCTAATTCCATGGTAGAAGCATGCTTTTTCAAAACAACTGTTATAATCAAAACGTGCAACCAAATACCTATACAAATCAGAGAGCCAATGCATTATTTTAAAACCAAATTTAATAAATGACTTCCAAAATAAAATGTTCAACTGGCTATTAAACGAAGACACCGCTCAATTCATAATATATCGTCGTTGCGCGTGCAAAAGTCGCTATGTGTTATTTCGTGATTTTCGGTTTTTTATGCAGTTTGAATCGTTATTTCAATACACACATACTGTAAAAACAGATATGTGATAAATGCAATATTTAAAGAGTTACGGAATGTAGCTATGTGACATTCATACATCGAAATTTCCATATAAACACGCAAAATATGTATTAAAGTAAAATTAAATTATTTGAATACTCTGGGTGTTTTTTGAGAAAATCAGTTTTTGCGTCTCCTGTAAAATGTGTAAAAAACACATAGCGATTATGGAAAGCGCAGCGACGATATATGCATCTTGCTTGAATTTCTATTTACAGGCAAGATTCAGGGTGGGGAAAGTGTTGATTGAAAACCTTGAAGACCGTAGACCGTAATAACAGTAATATTCCATAAACTGTAACATTTTATGAAGGACTATAATCCTCTGGGCCAGACAGACCTTGCTGATAAAAAGTAATGTTGTACTAAAGTGTTCTCTCAGAGCTCGTGTTACAATGCAGTTGTAGTTGATTGAAACAACAACTAATAATTATTTATAACAGTGTTTTTAAGTACACAGGGATTTATTGTTTTTTTATTGTTACGTAATCTGACATTTTAATTAACATTTACCCCGCGTCGTAACCGAAAGCGACCGTCGCGCAAGTACGCGATCGAAGCGACGGTTAGTATGAATTATGACGTATGAACGCGACTTGATTGATCGCATGTGTACGTCATATTCATATATAAAGCGCGATGATCGCTTTCGGTTTGGATGCGGCCTTAGTGGACGAATTTTAGTTCGTAGGTTCGAACCCAGGCATGCACTGTACCTACGTTGTATAATATATTTCATCACAACTTCGTTCTAACGGTGAACTGCGTACCAACCCGCGTGGTGGATTACGGCCCGCTCCCTCTGACAGAGAGGAGCCCTGTGTCCCAGCAGTGGGAACCATACAAGCTTATTATGCTATAGTGGCGGAGCTTAGCTTAAAAAAAAACATCAAATACCCAATTAGAAGACCTTTATTATAAACTACATACTCTCAAAGATCTTCTTGATAGACTTGAGGTAGAAGCTGGCGTTCCTGCCCAGCTCGGCGAGGTCTGGATCGTTCCTCCTCACGATGTGGTGCCGTTTGGAACGTATACTGTTGGATTCCCCTGAACTTCCGCTCGAAGTGTCCGACATTTTTGCGTTCAGTTCTGCAGTTAATGCTGAAGAAAGAACAGTTTCTGTCATACCTAAATAGAATACATTAAGTACCTAGCTATTTAATTTAATATTTTTAAATAAATGGATCCCGTTCTTAGCTCGATTTTGTCTGGTGAAACGATGAATGAGATTGTGGCAGCATCTATAAGCCCACATGCGAACTAAGCATCACACTGACGTCTCGCGTCCGGCATCGCGCATGCACAACATAGCCGCGCGATTAGCATAATTACAACATCCCCACATCAACCGTCGGGCAGCACCAGACACAGAACCCATCTGGGTTGGAGGCTCCTCCCCTTTCTATAGAGGATGCTGAACTTTCCAACCTGTTCCTAATACCTACCTCTAAAGTAGGTCCTCATAATATATAAATTCGGATTCACCTCAAGTACCTATACTTCTAGTTTCTATTCCTATTTCTAGCAGTCGACTGCTATAGAATGATGGTAATTAATAAATCAAGCTTAAAAACGTCGATAAACTATAGGACACTTAATATAAAAATAAACCTTCCTGTGTGTCCTGTTGTCAGCACGTTACACGAATTGATGAACGCTACAGATGGCGTCAAACTCGTAGCCGATTTCCAACTCTATTATTGCCAGCGACACGCTAACAAGAAGCAAGACGTCGTTCTAGAATACGAGCCATATGCTTACCAGGTTTTTGCGTCGGTTCTTCTCCTTCCGCTGGATTAGACCGACTTTTTTTAGTTGCTTCTAGCGTTTCTAATCCCCCATTTGGCTGAGGCTGTTCCTCATCAATTTTGGGGTCAGCTCGCATTTGCGCCTTGTTCCCCGAGTCCTGCCTCTCCTTGTGTTTGTTGAAGATGGAGGTGGCCCGGCGGATGATGTCGTTTAGCTGGTTGGCCACCGGCGAAGATGCTAGCTGCTTGGCTAAGGTGTGCACATCATCCAGGTTCGCAGTTAGCAGGATGTAGGAGTCCACTGCGTAAAGCGACAGCAGCACGACTGTGGGAAGGTGAAGGAGGAAGGAGGTTATTGCTAGGTATTTCTAGAAATCCATTTTGTGTTTTGTTTTTAAGTAGGTAGTAGAAATCATTTATTTGCTTATGATGTATACAGATAAGTTCTTGAGAATCTCTAAGACCTTGTATTGTATACATTTTACTTTACGTCATGCAAAATTTTCGAATATTTGGATATATATATTTATATATATAATAATTAGTTGAGGAGCTCGTGGCTAAGTAATAACTGCCGCACGGATCGATCCATCAGGTTAAGCTACGCTTGCCGGGGTTGGTCTGTGGATGAGTGACCATCTTTACATACCGAGACTCCTCCGTGCCTCGGAGAGCACGTTAAGCCGTTGGTCCCGGCTGTCATTAGTGGATCTTTGACAGTCGTTACGGGTCGTCAGATACCCGAAAGTCTAACAACCAGTCTTACCAAGCGGTCTAGTATTACCCAGTTATATAGTATTACCCTATCTGACCTCCACAACCCAGTGTTGTGGAGGTCAGATAGGCAGTCTCTCTATGTAAAATACTGGTTTTCAATTGCATCCGGTTAGACGGGAAGCTGACCGCAATATAGTTGGGAAAAGGCTAAGCAGATTGATTGTTTTAATAATAATTGGTTCAAAAACCGTAGCCGCAAGTATAGCACTTGTGTTAAGCCCGTTGTAGAAACGAGAAACTACGGTCGTGCCGTGAAAAATTACGGTTGATTCACCGAGTTTAGGCACGGTCGTCAGTGTTGTATGGATCACTCTGCAAGCTTGTTGATAGACACGGCGGCTATACGGCACGGCGCCGTCGCCATATTCCCTTATACAAAGTCACACGATGTTTCTACGGCGGCGGCGACGCGGTTATCACGCCGTACCTACCATAAAGAAACCGTATCGTGTACAACGGACCTGACCAGGTTATGGGAATTGAGTATTAAAGCCCAAACAACGAAAGACATTATATACGAACTACCACAAATTGCGTGTATTGTTTGAAAACAAACAGATATGTACTTGTTGGCATTGTCAAGTTCAGACGTAATTTGGGTCACAAACATGAAAATAAAATAAATAAGGTCGAATTTAATAAGACAAGATCTCATCATTCGGTCTAAATGTCACCGTGAAAGCTTAGGTGAAGTGAGCTGTCATTCCACCTGCGGACCTATTCTGCAAAAATCTCACCGTGAAAACTAGGGTGAAGTGAGCTTGAAGTGAGCTTGAAGTGAGCTTGAAGTGAGCTTGAAGTGAGCTTGAAGTGAGCTTGACGTGAGCTTGAAGTGAGCTTGAAGTGAGCTTGAAGTGAGCCTGAAGTGAGCTGTCAATAGTGTCAATCTGTAGCATAAGGTGGAATGACAGCTCACTTCACGCACACTTCACCTAAATTTTCACGGTGAGATTTTTACAGAATAGACTGGCTGATGCTAGAGATTGACGCTATTGACAGCTGAGTTCAAGCCAGGGATGTTAAGGAGCTCCGTAACCATAACAGAAACTATCGGCTATCCGATATAAAAATCTATCCGTAACCGTAACCGAATCCGATATAAAAGTTTCGGATAATTTCTGATCGGGGCGGAGTCTAACTGAGACACGTTATGACAGGTTTTTCTGCCCAGCCGAGCCGTCACACTAGCCGCGCGCGTCACTGCATGTTTGTTTATTATTTCTATTTCTTTTAATCTAATATCCGTAACCGAAACTATGCGAAGCTAACGGATAATCCGAAATTATTTCATATATAACCGTATTCGAAACCGGTTTATTATTATTTCTATATCCATATCCAGATCCGAAATTTCACATTCATAAGATCCTTACTTCCCTACTTACTTGCTCACTGCACCTAAGTTTATAGGCCGGTGGAATTTCAAATGCTTTCTCCGCAACAATGACTGCATGAGAATAAAACCGTTAAGTAACCATACTTATCTATGATCTATCTCTTACATTTTTATCTAAAGCGACTTCAGCTTCAATGTGCTCAGACTGGAACAGTAATTCATTGTCCCAACTAGTCTTTTATTTAGATTTTAGGCTTTACGCAGAGTAATTAGGTACTAGACTTAATTATGTAACAAAAAGGTCTGAAACTAATTAATGAAAGTTGGAACACTTTAGTTATCATGTTGATGAATATTTAGACAAAACACTGATGAATGGTGTCTCACTGTTCTCTCGTATAATTGTATTTATTAAATAGGTAATTCAGTTTGTAATTATGATAAATAATATATTGTGGACAGTGTGGTCTGTATTGCTCAGACCATTTTTTTTTAATTATTTGCTCTGAGAGGTATACATACATACAGGGTGTCAGGGACATCGACGCGAAAACTGTTAACATGGATTCAGTACATGATTCCGAACCAAAAATAAAAATCTGCTGTTTCATAGAAAATTGCTGCGGATTGCGGTCAAAATGTATGGAACAGCCGGTTTTTTTTTTTAATAACCGACGAATATTTTCACTTCTTGGGGATCAGAATTATGTACTGAATCCATGGTATCAGTATTCGCGTCGATGTCCCTGACACTCTGTACACCTTCAAACATAAACTCACACCTTCCCATGGGGGGAAGGCAGAAACTACAGAACGCCTCCTGCTACGACCCTTACTCCTGTTGCTTCGTTGACGTTCATACATCTGGTCATACACGCACGTCGGTTGCGAGTACTACGCACCTGAGCTTTCTGAAGAACATCACCAATAAGGTCACTATATGTCCTCCTAGGGCGCCCCCTCCCGGCGTTTCCACTCACATCTGCCTAGTAAGTACCTTTTGTTAGTCGCCTTTCATTCATCCTCTCAACATGACAAAACCATCTAAGCATACTCGTTACAATTTTTGTCACCACCTACATCCTCTTTAAAACCTCACCGTTGCCTTATCACATCATTCCCCAGCCTATTATTCATAGCCTAATTGGTAGGTATACCTAATCAAATTACGCAGTAGATAATGGCTATTTAATCAGGGTAGGTAACTACTAAATGCAAAAAAATATTTTCTAATCAAATGATTAAAAAGTACCTACCTACCGGAAATAGAGTGATATCGTGAGTAATAAGATTTTGCTTGGAATTCGTCAAATATTTTTATGAAAGAAACCCGTATCGCTCCAATTTTGGACCGTAAGTAATAAATGGATACCTGAGCAAATTCCTTTGATCGCTGAAAATTCTTAAAACGATTACTTTGGGACTTTTCCGGAAAAAGTCGAAAGGGACGGTGACTGAACTCAAATCAAATAATAATTTAATTTGACACCTCCTCGAGATATCTATCGTTTTATCGTATTTAATCGCAAAATTATTTTAATAAAACCTGGAATACCTAACATTTATTAAAAAGAAAAATATTGTATTTGGGAATAGCTAGGTACCTTAAATATGGAAAAGTGAGTTGATGTTATAGTTCCTTTATGGATCGTCCTACACAAGAGCCCCGGCTGGGCAATCAGCCCGCAACCACGCGCCATGTTACAATTAATACAAAAAACCGGTTAAATACGAGTCGAAATCGCACACGAAGGGCACCGTACAATATTTACCCTATTTTTTTAATTTTTTTTTTTACTTTGTGACCCTTTAATTCATAAACTACTTTTTTTTAATTATTTGTTGTTACAGTGGCAATGGAAATACACAATCTGTGGAAATTTCAACTGTCTACCTATTACGGTTCATGAGATACAGTCCGCTGACAGACAGACGGACGGACAGCGGAGGCTTAGTAATAAGGTAGGGGGGGGGGGGTAGGGTATCTTATCTTATCTTAGGGTTCCGTTTGGCACCCTTCGGGTCCGGAACTCTAAAAACGGCTCATCGACTTTAGACAAATTCAGCTTTGCGTAGCCGTCGTCTATGTCACTCATATCAGTGTGTCAGTCTCTAAAACAGACTTCATTGACTCTTCCTTCTTCGTTCAGTCTATCTCTCTCTCTCTCTCTCTCTGTGGAATCCGCTCCCAAGAAATCAGGATGGCAAACATACAATTATCCTATAAAGTTAAAATTCGCGAGAACATTCGTAAGAAGCTGGCAGTATCATCACAACGTTAATGTTTTCTGATTGTTTGTTTTTCGTGATTGCACCTATACTGTTTTTGTCTCTGCATCACCCAAAGGAACAAAATGCCTATGTCATACAATGTGCCATATTAACGCTCGGTTACTGGTAACTGGGTTATTAGTTAATGGCGCCCAAGTGGGACCATATATGATACTTAGTTAACATTGCAATAGGCAGTAGGACAACAGCAACATATCATGGTGAAGATGACGTTAATTGCCTACATCAATAGTAATTAATTAATTAAACATTGTTCGAATGTTTGCCCATTACCGTCTCATATCATTAATCACTCCGTACTTAGTTAGATAGAACATGTTTGCTATGCATTCCATTTATGATGAGAATTTCGTACTCCAAGGTTCGCTTGCACCACTAGTATAAATTAAAACATAGTTCTGTTTCTATCAAACGTTTGAAGATGACAGAGACAGAATGATGATTTAAATATTTTTTGCGCTAAACGTAAACATTTTGTGATTTGTAGTGCAAGTAGGCCTAAGAGCCCGATCACACGCACCACAATCAGACCACAACGACAATACGTGAACGTTTTCATACAAATTAGCGCCCGCTAATTTGTATGAAAATTAATAGTTTATTGACACGGACCACATTTGACCCTCAAAATGAATCGTGTGGGGGATACCGACCACATCATGGGCACGTCGCAGCCACAATGTAACCACCAGCGAGACCGCGCACTAGCTGCCGGCCACATCATCAGCTTCGGTGTACCGCAAGGTAGCTTTCCGGACCCTCCCTTTTTTTACTCTACATCAATGACCTGTGTCATGTACATATTCCAAATTGCGACATATTTACGTACGCTGATGACATAGCGTTGATAGTTTATGATACTGACTGGGATAGAGCTTGCAAAAGGGCGAAACAGTCGCTTCGGTTTGTACTGGAGTGGCTCGCAAAGAATTTACCTACCCTTAATAACGTAGCAAAGACAAAGGTCATTGGATTTTCGCTACCTAACACTTCAATTCCTCCACTGGAATCAGGTCAAATTAAAGCCTATATTTGCTCAGGTGAGGCACCCAATTGCAACTGCCCATTTCTGTCCTTGGTCCCACACATAAAATATTTAGGAGTCCACATCGACTACAAACTTAGCTGGCAACCCCATATCGAAGCATTATGTACAAGGATCAGTAAATTAATTTATATATTTAACGAACTTAGGCACTCTGCTGATCCCGATGTATCTTTGATGGTTTACCGGAGTCTTTGCCAGTCCATTATTTTATATTGCATCCCGGTCTCCTTGCTCAAAGTTGAAAGAGCTCAAAGGGCGATCTTGAAAGTCATTCACTTTAAGCGTTGGGATTTTTCAACCATTCAACTTTATTCAGAAGCCAAAGTATTGACTGTGAGACAGCTTTTTGTGCTCCGCGCTATGCTGCGAAAACACTCTGCGCTACATCTAGATCTTGCTAAGCTAAAAAGACGCAAAGGCACTCCCGTGTGCGATATAGTCCAATGCCGTTCCAAGTTTGCCAACCGACAGTACGCGGCAACTAGCTCTCGACTGTATAATAGAATACATAAACTTTTACCCATATATACTCCCTAACTAAACACGAAGTCAAAATCAAACTTACAGATTGGTTGCAGAAGTTAACGTATGACGAAACCGAGAATCTTATTACAATTATTGTCTCTTAAATGAACTAATACTGTATTATAATTAAGGCATTGATTGATGATTTATGTTGTGTTACTATAAGTACTTGCACGACACTTAATACCAGTTGTATGTCAAACCTGGAGGAACCTTGGCTCCTAAAACACAGTCTTTTCGCCTAGTTTAGGAGGCATCAGTTCGCCCTTTAATGTGACTCTATTGTACAATATATTTTTAATCCTGTGTACTTATGTATGTTTTCCAAATGTACAAATAAATTTGGATTACTTATTATTTTATTTATTTGTTTATCATCACAAACACAACGTTGCCTCGACGCGACGTCACTGTGTGCACAAGTGCGCCTTCCGTCATTCATTCTCTGAAACTACTAGCCACAACGCAACCACATCGAAATTTTGTAGTTACCTCAACGTAACTGCAAGTAGCTGCAGCGACACTTTTCACACGTAACCACGGTACTGCTTGCCCACATTGTGTAGCTCCGATGTGGAGTGGTTGTGGTACGTGTGATCGGGCCCTTAGACTACTTATGAGATTTTCACACCGTTAAACAAAGAACGCGCGAAGTGTAGTTCGCTTTATCGCGTCAATGTAGCCATAGCATTATAGCTGTTCACAATACCTACACCAACTCTTCACACAAGAGACTTTGTCTTTCACTGATGCGACGGCGACGTCTACCAGACGTGTGGTCCCGGAGTTTAGATAGATTTGATTCACGATATGGCGATTCACGATGGTTGTCTTTATAAGGTCGCTTTTAGCGATAAGACCTTATTGTGCCACCGTATGTAAAATTTCTACAATTTAAATCTGTGATTCGCATGGTGTAGGTAGATACAGCGATGCCGGGCGATTATTCAACATTTCAACAGAGGCCAAAATATTATTTTCTCGGACAGAAAGTACCTACGTATGACCGTCTTTTCACCAGTGCTGTGCCATTTGAGTGGACGCTACGCTACGTACACTGTATAGTTTTAACAGTAGGTTAAAAAAAATCGTTGAAAAGCGAACATTTTCAAATATTTATATTCCGAAGTCAAAGTCAAATCATTTATTTCAAATAGGCCCTTGTAAGGCACTTTTGAACGTCAAAGTTTACAAAAAATTGAATTAATTCTAGTCGCCCCTTCCAAACGGTAGTTTTCGTATGGAGAAGAATGGGCAAGAAGCAAGGCTAGCCTCTACATTGTCGCGATAAGGCGACCTATACTTCGAGCCGTGTCTGTTTATCGCGAGACGTCGTCGAGCGGTTTGCGAGAGAGAGCACGCGTAGTGTAGTTCTCTTTATCGCGACAATGTAGCCAAAGCATAACCAAGACATGCAATTTAGATTTAGCAAACTAGAAATTTTCTAGTTCTCCTCATTGGTCATACGGTTCCAAAATTATTACAAGCTACAGTGCATGAGGAACTCGGAATTCAACACCCAGTTGATTTAATTAACCAGATACTTAAGTATCTGCCTATTTTTCCTGGCTTTCCTAAGCGTTTTCTATGATCTTGATAGGTACCTAGATAAATAATATTATTTATTAAAAACTTACTTGCTAAGCAGATCTTGCTTGTAAACATGTTTCCACGGAAAATGTTATTTTATAGCTTTAGGAAATTAATGTTAACCTAGTAGGTAGTAACATAAAATTATCGAGTTTTATTGAGTGTGGTATAAATGATAAGAGTGCAAATTGGCAGTAAATAGTGAATATGTTATTACAGCACCTAAATATCTACATCTTAAGTACCTACCTACAATTTCTATAGATAAATACATACATAGGTACATACATAATAGTCCAGACCGAATCTCAGCGGAGACTAGCCTTCGGGAGATATTATGGACAAGTTTGTGCGCATACACAGGTGCACTAACCCTTACCCTCACTCTGATGCTGGGGCTACATTCTCGCTTTTTCGCGAACTAACTTCGAGCGCTCTCTCTCGCACACCGCTCGACGTCTCGCCAGAGCCGGATTTAAAGGTGTGGAGGCCCTGGGGCAACCAATCATTTATACATAATAGGTACTAAAAATATATAAAAGAAAAAAAGATAAATGTTAGGCGAATGGAACTTTACGAGCATTTTTCGTCGAAAAATCATTGATAATTTCGGTGAAATCCAGTTCTCGGAGTAAATCACTTTCAATACTAAGTAGGGATAACTTTCATAGGCGGTTCTGTGTCATTGTAGTCCGAAGTCTATTTTTTTACAATGTCATCTTCGAAAATGAGTATTCTCCAGTGCAGTTCGACGCCATCAACACCAAGTACATTTTCAACGAAATTTTAACATTTGGAAATGTAGCTCAGAATTCTATTTTTTTATCAAAAAAAAAAAATATTTAGAGGCCCCTATTTTGTGGAGGCCCGGAGGCATGGCCCCTGTTGCCCTGGCTTAAATCCGGCCCTGCGTCTCGCTGAGCAACAGAGAACGCGCGAAGTAAAGTTCGCGATAACGCGACAACGTAGCCACAGCACCCTCAGGTGTATGTAGTCCGATGGGACGGCAATCCGACATGACCGAAGAGATCAGGCGCAGGAACATCGGCTTAACATGCTTTCCGAATGCTGTGTGTATCACAGCGCCAACTTCCAAACTCCGTAGGTACTGTTACAAAGAAATTCCTAATGGAAAAACCCAATACCACTGTTTGACCTAGGTATCGAACCCAGGACCCCACGCTTAGCAGTCGCACTTGCGACCACGAGACCACCGGGTCAGAACTCACGCCTTCAATTTCTCTACCTAGGGACTTTAAGATTAAATTAATTCACAAATAAATTCTAGTTAGGAGCATCACGATTCACGAATAAAGATGTTAAGAAACGATTTATCTATCTATCTATGTACATAGAGCACGGCATGGCATGGGCACACCACAGTTGCGGCGATAAGTCCCCTCTTTGAGGAGTGGTTGTTTCGGAAGTTCCGTTCCACAAAAGGCGGGAGGAAACGCCCGGGTGTCACCACTTTGTGGATAGCCCGGATGACACGGTGGAGCATACGGTGGAGGTCTGCCCGGCTTGGGCGGGGCACCGTCGTGTCCTTGTACAGGCGATCGGCGGCAGTGATATCTCGCGTCCGGCCGTGGTCCAGGCCATGGTACGGAGCGAGAGGGAGAGGGAAGCCGTCACCTTCTTTTGCGAAGCAATAATGCTCGCGAAGGAGGAGGCGGAACACGTGAGGGAGAGACAAATTTCGCGCCCTCGCGCCCCTAGCCACCGCAGCAGACGCCCCAGGCGTCGGGAATCGCAAGCCGATTCCCGGCCACTTGCGGACGGTGAGCAATGAATAGCTCGCCGTCCAATAAAGACCAGGCCCGGGTCGACGGCGCGTTGTATTCCATGCGCGCCTCAAAGAGATGTCAGCACAACTGAAGGGGTCTGCTAGGACTGATGCCTGCCGGGGTCGCGGGAAAGTCCGAAAGGGATACCGTGGCCCCTGGCAACGTACAGGCAACACTGAAGGAACACGGGTGGGTTTTAGTCAGTAAGAGTCTGACACGCCCTCCCGCTCTGCCCAGAGCGGGAGAAGTTATTTGATACTTTCTCACCCAAAAAAATTATGATGCCAATCAATCCTATATCTTGGATCAAAAAACTCTATTAGACCACTTTAAAAGCCAGAAATCCCAAAAGCCTTTTCCGTGTGGCGCCGGCGTTGCGCTCACACAACGGCCGCGCCATACCGTCGTCTCGCCCGCTCCATGCCTCTTGTGTGTTCCGCGTCACGTCGTTCCTATACATTTTATATGAAACGGGTGGCGCGACGCTCGTGCCACACTGTCCCCACGTCCGCGCCCCTCGCCACTTGTGTATGTCCCGCGCCTAAGAATCGTAGCAGGTGGCATTGTGGCTTTTGACTGCGGCACTAGGCGTCACTGCGTGTAATTAATACAGCAAAATATTAATTTTAATTCGTTCAAAATTAACCTTACCTATTTATAAATAAAATTGCAATATTATGTGAATTCCTATTGTATTGAATTATTAGCAATGTCTCTGCTTGAATCGAACAAACCCAATTTGTATCTGTCCCAGCTGCGCAGCTGTCAATGTCAACTGTCACAAACAGCCGAATTTGGTTTCGTAAAAAATTGTTTGTGTTTTTGCGGATCATTCTGTTTATTTCTTTGTGTCTTTAAAAATGGAGAATAATCTCCAACACGAAGATTTGTTGATAAAACTGCGTGCTAAATTGAACGAGGAAAAGGTGAAATTATGGGAAGCGCCTTATATCACACCGGATAATGAAGTCACCCAAAATTTCAAGGTATGTAAATAAATAGGATGCTATTTCTTTGTTGATGTCGGCTTTTGAGTTATTTAATTCCCGGTTTGCTAAGAACAGGTATGACGTGTACGTATCTATTATAATTCGAACGAACCTATTTTTTACATTTGGGTGAGGCTCGTTCAAACAAAGTAAATACCTATTATTATTTCCCAATGATTTCATCGTAGGTACCTACCTAAAGTAGTCATCCTGCCTATTTATGTAGGTATGTTCTTTTGTTGAGGCCGAATATATATAATAATATAATCATACTGACACAGACCATGATTCATCACTTTTCTGAAGATAGTTGAACAGCTGACCTAATTTCAAAACATTCAGAGCTGTTTGTGTACATCAATAATATGACAAAGATTAAAAAAAAGGAAACACTGAACTTTAACATCCGTCGCTTTTTTATAGTAGCAGATTTTTTTTTGGACTAGGCCCTTTTTAGTGTATATTTGAAAACCCCAAAGTGCACAAAACCATAGGTGACGAGAAAAAAGTCGCTAAACTTTCTTTCCGTATTGGTGGGATAGTGGGAGTTTTATGGGCAGGGAAGATCACATGGCAGGTATAAATGTGTTTCCAAGCAGGCTCCTATTTCTGAATTGTAAAAAAAAAATAACCACGAAACCTTCTAAACTAACCTGTCCAAGTTGGGCTGCCCCAAGTCGCTCTTGCATCCTAAGTTTTCCTTCTATCAATAACATTGCTTTAGTTTGACATTGCCTTTAATAATAATAATAATAAATCATTTATTTGCAAAAAACATGGTATAAAATGGTGTCAAAATATAATTATAATGGCACAAACATGTTTAGCTAAGATAAAACATAGCATGCAAAATTTGAGGGTGTTTGAAAATTACAGTGTACATCAACATTGAGTGAGAACTGTCAAACAAATAATGCTACTGGCCCTGCGGCACCTACATTGATTATGTTTTGTTACCCACGTTCTCTAAAGAGTACAAATAAAACTTTATTATTTTTTATTTCATTCATTATATTATTTGCTTCATAATTGAGTTCATTGCGGTAGCAGCTATTTAAAAATGAATTATAGTTAAAAACTTACAATATTCATACTAAAACCATGTAAATCTGCTGTCACTTTGTCTGAACATAAAACGGAACAACCTAGGAGTGAAATTCGTACAATATTTGTGGTAAAATGTTAAATTTATTATGTAAAAAGTTGAATTATTATTAGATTATTTTTTCTCAAAAACTAGTCGTTTATCACATTGCACAAATGTGAAATTTTGCGACAGCGTTTAACATGAAGACATACCCAAAAAAAATTGAAGCTTCGCACGCGCGGGTGCTAATGGACAGTGGAGCTGTTTGTTTTATTTGCATAGTTACAAGTTACACTAAGGTGTTACTTGTTTATTGTATGAAAAACATCACACCTGTTTTCACTGAATAGTTAGACACAGGTGAACACACGCATTTCACCTGTTATGATTCAGTCTAATGTAATACAGACCAAGCCTATTGCTATCAACTGGGCAAACAAGCTTTCTTGAATGACGTTCAAAAGTGTATTTTATGTGCCTATTTGAAATAAATGAATTCCATAGCTAAGGTTCCAATTTCAATAGCTGTGGGAATTATGCAAATGGTTTGCTAACACAATCTTATTACTCTCACAGGATATTGTCGCAAAGTACGCAAAAGATTTCTCTCTAGACAATGAAGTCATCCTTCAAGCGTTGCGTGAACTTCAGCTCCACTCCATCGAGAGATCAAAGGACAATGCGGAGTTCCAGGAGACCGGGTTTGCGACCTTCCGGGTCAAGGCAATAATACCGGGGGAAAAGCCCAGGATGATGAAAATGCAGAAGAAGTTAGAGTCTATGGGAGATGAGCTGATCGATGCTGTTGCTGGAGAGATTGGGGTTGCTAAGAACAGGTAAGAAAGAAAATACAGTTGCTACCCGAATACGGCTAAGCCAAAAATGGAGGGATATGTGTTTGACCTGTATGTATGTAAGGTATGTGTGTTTGTGTGTGTTTGGATGTTTGTTTGTTTGTTTGTGTGTGTGGGTGTATGTATGTATGTGTGTTTGTGTTTGTATGTAGTACATATGTGTACCAAATTTCAACTTAATTGGTCCATTAGATTCGGAGCAAATTGACTGTGACACGGACAGCCACACAGACAGACACACAAGTGATCCTATAAGGGTTCCGTTTTTCCTTTTGAGGTACGGAACCCTAAAAACATAAACCTGACTGCGTAAAAAATAAAGGCCGACTTCATGAGATTGTTTA
This sequence comes from Agrochola circellaris, assembly GCA_914767755.1. Taxonomy (NCBI): domain Eukaryota; kingdom Metazoa; phylum Arthropoda; class Insecta; order Lepidoptera; family Noctuidae; genus Agrochola; species Agrochola circellaris. The sequence goes on along the minus strand of OU611843.1, from coordinate 20,713,445 downwards.
TACTATAGTATTAAGTAGGATTGGAGATCCCGCCTTAGGAATGCGCAGCGAGGCGGGGAGCGGGTTGCCTTGAGCGTTGACGAATGAGGGGTGGGATGCCGTGACCATCGACGAATGAACGGCTTGCACTGGCCACGTCTCGCCCCCCACATACCTAAGGCGCGGTACAGCAGTATCGGCAAATTTATAACACGAATTTATTTTCTTTCAGAGTGAAATTAATATTCAATGGCAAAGTTATAAAACCTACCCCAAGTTTAGAGGAGCAGGGATTGAAGAATGGTGCCACACTAATGGCACTTGTCATGGCAGGTTTGTATTGCATATTTAAAAGCACCATTCTAAACGAATGCTTAAGAAGACTGAAGTACTGACTGTAACTGCAGTCCAATTTGAAATGTAAATATTCATATACAATTACTCATGTCAGGGAAATCGCGTCTGCGTTCGAAATTTATTTGTTAACAAACACGAGTTTTAGGAAAAACAACTGTAATGCTTACAGATAAGGTTCAGTTTGCGCTTTTTGAATAAGTGTTCAATTATTTTTTATGACTTTTTCAACAGTACTAGTCAGTCTAAAATCAACTTTATTTACGCAAGTATAAAGTTGATGTTTGTTTAAGTGAATATAACATCAGTAGTAGTAAGTCACTTAAAATCTTATTAATAAAAAATAAAAAAGTTTTTTTGTGTAAACTTTACAGAGGATGGGTATCGATAACTAAGCACGATAAAACAAAAAAATTATCTCATATTTCAAGTAACAAAACTACCAGCTCTCGTCGACCCCAAAAAAAAAACAACAGCACTTTTTATTTTGTCGTGCTTACGTATCAATACATCGCAGAAGAATTTATTGAGACTCGCACAGGAAATCACAAATTAAACTAAAAACACACTAAACATAAATAAAAAAGAAAAAACAATAAAATCAAAGTAAAATTTAAAGCAGTCCTGTACGAGGCCAAAAGGCTCCTACCTCAGTACGATGCAGCGACATTTAAAAAATAAATTTCGCAGCGGTGGTAGGTACTCTGATAGGGCCCGTCTTTGATATGTAAAAGAGTTTTTAAAACCATATGCAATCGGTTTTAAAAAACACGTTTACATATCAAAGTTATCTATATCTATCATTCATTTATATCATTTTATCATCAATAATATCAATATTCTCAATAGAAACCCCTGAGGAGGTGAAGAAAGAAGACACAATGTACATGGAGATGAAGACTGTCCGTGATGACGCCACCCTGCTGTCCGAGTATGTGGACGAGGTCGCTGACGATGATGAGTATATGAAGGTAGGTTATTAATAACTTCATTAATTCTTGAAGGCTGAAATTTACAATTTCATTTATTTGTAGAGGCTTTTGCGATTTTATGACCTAACTTCCTGTTTTTTTTTTTCACATTTTGAACAGCCAATCAACGTCAAAACCATGATTAATCAACTAGCTAGACTCTCCCTATTACTATAATCAGAACACTTATGTGTTACTGTGGCCTCTTTTATGACAAATAATTTATTTATTTACTTTTTGTTTTGGTAACAATATTTTGTTTGTTCTTTCATTTTGTAGCTGCTTCTAGTAATGTTACTCTTAATTAGTTAGTTATGTTTAGTGATGAGTTAGTTATGTTTATTTATTTATTTATTTACAAGTATAATAATTGGGTATGTTGAAACTGTTTGTACTCCCCGTCACTTGTCCTTAAGGGTTTATAAGAAAACCAGCGTCAGACAGTATTTGTCTGGCATTAATGCTGAAATGAACCTTTTTGGCGCTGCCGTGAGGCACACACTTGTTGTCAAAGATTACTTTCACTTTTAGTTTGTTTGTATTTTGTGTTTCACGAACTGTGTCCAAATAAACGTTTCTTTCTTTCTTTAACATATATATAACACGTGCTAAATAAGTCAACCGTTAGTGACAGGGGATCGGAACTATTTCTTCTAAACACCGGTTACCTTTTCGTAAACTATCTCTAACTATATTAAGAAACTTTATGCCTGTGCTATTATTTACTTTACCTTGTAATCTGGTCCCAGTTTGAACCATAAATATTTATTATTAAATAATAAAAAGAACTTGGCCGGCTTTTGAATTCACAAGGGCTTTTGTGATCCAATCTCCCTAAACTCCTGTTCTTTACATTTTCGACAGCCCATCAATGCCAAAACTTTATAATTTCCAATATCACTGTAGACTCCATACCTCATAGCTAGAAGATCAGTCGGGGAAGGCCGTAGAGCTGCCGGCTGCAGAGCGTCGCTCGCTCCTGGTGGGGCTGGCGCTGCACGAGCGCGGCCGGGCGGCGGCCAAGCTGCACGACTACCCGCTGGCGCTGGTGCTGCTACTTGAAGCTGATAGGCAGCTCAGGTGAGCTGCAAGCTTTTATACGATTACTAGCGACCCGTGCCTGCTTCGCACGGTTCTTACCACGTGACTAAACATGGAGATTACTTTATTATATGTAAGTTTAATATTAATGTAGGTGCTATACACATAAACCTTCCGGAATAAATTACCTAAATGATGATGTAAACCGTATCAAAATCCGTTGCGTAGTTTAGTAGAAAACGCAGTCACACAAACAGACACGAAAAGCGACTTTAATTTATAATATGTATAGATACATCGAGGTGCTGAACTGTCTGTACGAAACCGCAACCTTCTGCAACGAGGAGTGAGACAGGGAGACGTTATATCTTCGAAACTGTTCACCGCTGCATTGGAGGATGTCTTAAAGCTTCTGGCCAACACGGCTAATTAGCGTTCGGGAAGCTACGCAATGTCTTCTCGTCCCACATACAAAACGAAAATCATTGAACAGTGCGTGTTGCCAGTGATGACCTATGGCACTGAAACGTGCTCGCTGACAATGTGCCTCATTAGAAAGCTGAAAGTCAACCAAAGTGCAATGAAGAGCTCTAAGGAGCTCTCCGGTTGCTTTCGTGCGACGTGGCGAAAAATATTAATTACTCCAAAATCATTTACAAAATGAAGTAGAGTTATTATATTATTATTAGCTAACAAAAGAAAATTCATAAGGTATTTTTCTTACTGTCAACTGGCCTGGTTCATACAAACAAATGTAAGGTCTATTCCTTGTTTCCAATTGATGTTATTTCCACATAAACTTTATGCAAGTGTACACTAGACTACTTTAGACTGAATAGTACTGTCGAAAAAGTAAAAAAAATATGAAGTTGTAGCGCAAACTGAACCTTATGCGTAGGCATTATTATTGTTTTTCCTAAAACTCTTGTTTGAATACATGTTTGGCAAATAAATTGCGAACGCAGATTACACCATACACATTTCGCAGAAAATACATTACTACCTACCATAGTAAGGCATAAATTATTCCTCCTAAATGCCTCCTCTCTACGACATGGAGTGGGCCATCCACCACGCGGGCCCAGTGCGGGTTGGCGGATGTCATGTTTTTGGTTTATTTGTTCTAGGACATGCCGGATTCCTCACGATGTTTTCCTACACCGTTTTGAAGAAAGTGGTAATGAAATAATGTACACAATGTAAAGTGCCTGGTTGGGGTCGAACCCACGATCTACCAACTCGTAAGTCGCGGCCGTTACTACTGGACCACCACACACAAACAATCTGCGACGTAAATAAAGTCAAATGTGTTTCGGTCACTATATGTACGTTGAGCTGAATGGTGCTAATCCATGCGTCATGTTCGTGAGCGGGCGCCGTCAGTAGGGACTGGTCATCTCTTAGCTACCACGGCTTATTTTAATTTTTGAATTTGTTTTTATCTTTTCATTGCGGACTCTTTTAACGTGCATGTCTACATTGTTCTCACATGTATAATTTCAACATGAACGATGTAACCAATATTTTATAAGAATATTTTAATTTAAAAGAGTGTCCGTGGAGTTTCTTGCCCGTTCTTCTCCATAGGAACCTACTACGCTTTGGAATAAGCAACTAGCTTCATCTTTCTGACTGACCGACCCCTTGACAATTCAAAAGTGCCTGTAATTGGTTTAATTGAACTAAATGCTTTGAGTTTGATACATCAGAAAACTAATTTAACTATATTTCTCCCTTCCGCAGTGAATGCAGGTCCTCAATCCTAAAGACAGTGGACAACTGGGCCGTGCTCCAGCTGGACGTGTCGTGGTGCTACCTGTGCCTGCGCAGCCTGCCGCACGCCGGCGACGCGGCCGCGCGCCTGGCGGCCGCCGAGAGCGCCTTCAAGCTGTCGTACGGCGAGGACCATCAGAGGCTCATCGCGCTCAAGGGCAGTGCTGGTGAGTGGCTATACATGCTCAAAGTAAATTAACTAGTGAAACTCCGCAGACGTAGTGAGTATCGATATCTTATGACGATAAAACAAAAACGAAAAATTTTAAACTTTTTAGTGCTGAGGGACACGACGCCGTCATCGCGCCACCACCGCGCCGCACCGTCGCCGCGCCGTGGCCGCTTGATTTTGCCATATCAATTATAAAGCGCGTGCATTTTAACAAGCGGCCGGCAATGGAATAAAAAAATCAGTTTAAACAGTACTAGCGGTGTGGTGGCGGCGCGGTTGCGGCACGGCGACGGCGTCGTGTCACTGAGCACAATTTGAAACAACGCGAATTTAAGTAGAGTTTATAAAATCTTGTTTTTTTTGTAGTTTCGTAATAACATATCGACACCTATCACATCTACGGCGTTTCGCTCCTCCGCCTCGCGAATCCTGGATGAAAAGTATGTCCTAACATACTTTTCATCCAGGATCGCAGACGAAGTCGCGACAACAGCTAGTTATAAATATTTTCTTCATGTGTGCCATAGCAATTAACAGAGCCAGAAAATGAACTCGTTTCTCAAAAGAAGATATTTTCTTCCAGCGAACGAGCGAGCTCTACTCATGCGTTTATACTTGCTGCAAGGCATCGTGGCGTACCATCAGAACAAGCGGAATGTAGCCAAGGCTTTGCTCATGAAAGCTGAGACAGAACTCAACGCGTTGAGGGTGAGTTTAGTTCATTACTGTTTAAAAGGTGGGCACTAGAAAAGATAGCTTATTTTACTCTAAGACATTATTTATTTAGGATTTCTAACAAAAGATGTATACAATATAATGGACAACACATAAATAATGGGCAACATCAGGTATTAAGTAGGTGTACTCATTCACTTTTAGGGGCATGAAGGAACAGGGTGTAAAGCTCACTCATCCACCATAGAAAAGGGAGGATCCTCCGACCAGACGGGTGTCGTGTCTGGCGGGCAATTGCCCAGTATGTAATTATGTCCATCGCGCGGTAAACTCTAATTGCGCGATGCAGGATTTTGAGTGACGTCAGGATGTTGTGTGACGTCAGGTCTATGATGCGTAGTTTGCATGTGGCGATATTATAATATGACACCACAGTTATGTGGATGCACGCTAAAGTTAACAATTATGATACCAAAGTTAAAATATTAATAAAAAGTTAAATATTTGAAGAGAATGACAAAAATGGCTAAATTTTAAAAAAAATCGCGGCCTTCAATCTATCTTGATTAATTATATGCAGAATTATATGACGAAGCAAAGTTTATATGCGGTATCATAACCTATCATCAATCTGAGCCGAGTTATATAGAAGAATTACCAGGTCACATAACTACTCTGAGTACTCGTCCGTGCCTCGGAAAGCACTTTAAACCGTTGGTCTCGGCTGTCACTCGTGGATCTTTGACAGTCGCTACGGGTCGTCAAAAGCCCGAAAGTCTGACAACCAGTCTTACCAGTATAGGGTATCGTATTACCTAGTTACTGGGTTGTGTAGGTCAGTTAGGAAGTTGATCCATGTAAAATACTGGCATTCAGCTGCATCCGGTTAGATTGGAAGCCGACCCCAACATATTTGGGAAAAGGCTAGACAGATTGTTTTTTTTTTACTGAGTTACATAAAAATACTTATAACTATTGCGTCCAATCACTAAAAACTGTGAATGGACGCAATCAATTTACAGCATCGTCACCCGCATTACGTTACACATTTACAATCACAATCTGTATGCTTTAGAAGGAAGAGACAAATTTTTCGAACCTATGATTAGTAAAAGAACAAAACATTTACTCTATGACAAACCACGACTGCAAAAAACACACTCAACGGCTGGCAAACAAAAGTTACGAAGAAATCGACAATCCTACATACGATCACATAATCCGAGAGATACATTGCCACAAAGACAAACAAACACACACACACACACACACACAAACATCTTATGCGCACAAAATTATTTTGTTTTGTAAATACAAATTGACAGAACAAAATAAAAAAATAAAATTTGTTTATTTTATTTTGTTCTGTCAATTTGTATTTTGTTTTGGTATTCATTTTTGTTGTGATTTTGATCTGAATTTAGATTTTAATTTGGATTTTAATTCTTATTCATTTTCTAATTGTGATTCTGATTTTAATTTGATTTAGATTTAATTTGGTTTTTGATTTAGATTTTAATTTTAATGTAATTTTGATTCAGATTTTTAATTTTAACTACAATTTTTAATTCTTATAAAAAAAAAATATTGATTTTGATTTAATATTCTTAAAATAAAAAAAACAAAAAAAATTAATAAAAAATGGTTTATTTCACATAAACCTACAAGGGCACTTATGAAACGTCAGAAGCTAGGTGCACGGTTCCAATTGGTCGTTTCCTATGGAGAAGAGCCGGCAAGAAACTCAACGGTTACTCTTTTAAAAGTAAATGGTTTTTACAATGTTTCCAAAATACAGTGTTAAAAGGTATGAGAGGACAGTGTAGGCCCGCAGTGTAGTATCACGTTTTTACAATGTACCAGGTACTTAGCAAAATATAAAATTATTCACAGATCTACAGTCTGTTATATCTACAATGTTCTCACATTCACAAAATTTAAAAGAAAATAATCTATATAAAAGATAAATAAAATAATAAAAATAAAAACCTATTTAAATCTAATGACAATGTCTTATTAATGTTAATTTTGTTTTGTTTAATGGTAAATTGCTTAAAAGGTAGTTCCTATCATTATATTGTTGATTGTACATAAGTTTCAGAAATAAAAGATTTTTTATTTTTATTATGGCTAAACCATTGCTTCATAAGTTCGAAAAATTTGTCTGTTTAACAACGTAAATAACACAATTTATGTTGTTGAACTGTCACAGTGAAAGCCGCGCTGGTCTTAAAATAACGCGTCAAGTTTTCGAATAAGTTCGGCTGTATAAAGCGTCGTGTCTCGAGTTCGAACCCAAGGCACGCACCTCTGATTTTTCGGTTTCATGTGCGTTTTGTATAAATTTTATCATCACTTTTATTTTTGGTGTGAAACATCGCTGTTTACGGCTGCACGCAATCTGACGCACGCAAAAGTAAGTTCAGTTATAATAAAATCCAAAAGGTGTTTTCGTGAAAAAAATAAATAAACTGAACTTACCTTCAATACCTTCTTAACCAGAAGGTTACCTATGGTCCAGTACAAAAAATATATAAATAGATAGATAAATGGTTTATTTGGTGCACACAAAAGACAGCACAAAATACAAAAACACGATTACATAATAACTAAATACATGAATATAGCTATAAGGTGCCAATATACAAAAAAATAAAAATAAAGACATTGTAATATCACAATGATGAGGAGTACAAGTGACTCTCGGCTTCATTTAGCGTCTTCTTACACCCGTATGTATGTTTTCGGGCAGGTGGACGAGAACTCTGTGCTTACGCTGATGGAGCTGGGCTGGTCGCGCGCGGCCGCCCGCTCGGGCCTGCGCGCGGCCGGCGGCAGCACGGACACGGCGCACCACTACCTCGCCGACAGGAAGGCGCAGCGCGACCGCGCGCGGGAGGCGCATAGGGTGGACAGGTATGTACCTACCGCGGCCGGCAGCACGGACACGGCGCACCACTACCTCGCCGACAGGAAGGCGCAGCGCGACCGCGCGCGGGAGGCGCATAGGGTGGACAGGTATGTACCTACCGCGGCCGGCAGCACGGACACGGCGCACCACTACCTCGCCGACAGGAAGGCGCAGCGCGACCGCGCGCGGGAGGCGCATAGGGTGGACAGGTATGTACCTACCGCGGCCGGCAGCACGGACACGGCGCACCACTACCTCGCCGACAGGAAGGCGCAGCGCGACCGCGCGCGGGAGGCGCATAGGGTGGACAGGTATGTACCTACCGCGGCCGGCAGCACGGACACGGCGCACCACTACCTCGCCGACAGGAAGGCGCAGCGCGACCGCGCGCGGGAGGCGCATAGGGTGGACAGGTATGTACCTACCGCGGCCGGCAGCACGGACACGGCGCACCACTACCTCGCCGACAGGAAGGCGCAGCGCGACCGCGCGCGGGAGGCGCATAGGGTGGACAGGTATGTACCTACCGCGGCCGGCAGCACGGACACGGCGCACCACTACCTCGCCGACAGGAAGGCGCAGCGCGACGAAGTCGATTAAAAAAGTAAGACTAAACATCGTCTGATTTAGCCCCTAATCGTTAAATTTTCGAAGTAAAAAATCCCATAAGTAAGCAAAAAAGTCCATAAAGAGTGCGTTTTTGACACTAGTAAAGTCAATTTTCGGGGTTAACATATTCATGAAGACTGACTTTCGTAGCTGATGTGTTGACCACTGCTGTCCTAAAAAGCCCGAGCTTTATCATGATTTTCAACTGACAGTTCACTCGTTAATTAATGTTTCTGATATTCCAGACAACGTCGAGCCATAGGCGTGTGCATGGATGGCTCTGCAGTCAGTCAGCAACTCATAGACGCGCTCGTCAGCATGGGCTACACGCGCCGCCTCGCCGCGGTGGCGCTGAGGAACTCCAACAACCACGTCGCTGAAGCCGTCCGGCTCATACAGGAGCAGCCGGAGCTGGTGAGCTTATAGCCTGTTCCAAAAGTGTCCGATACCAATGTAAACAAACTCTGTTTAGGTTAAATTCTTACGCAATCACTCTCTAAAAGGAATAAGTAACACATTCATCTGAATTTAGCAGGCTTACAACTTGTATCTCACCACTTTTTCCAAAAAATATTTGTTTGAATAACATTATTAAATTGTAATTGAATAATCATCTTCGAAAATTGGGGTTTTAAAACCTCAATTGTTAACTGAAAAATATTATTAATATGAGAATTTCGGGTCGATGTATTCAAATATCAAATCAAAGCACTCAGTTCTTAAGTAGTATTACAAATTGGCATCCATAGGAACGTTCTCTGATACATTTGTTAAAATATTTTCATCAGATAGTTTCAGAACACACCATTACTCGTCACCCAAGAAACTGATTATCAAAGGGCCAATTCCCATATTTAAAAACATTCAAACCCTAGTCGCAATGTCTGTTTTGGTCTTTTTTTAAATTATTTATATCTTTATTAAAGTTGTTACAGTCTGGTTTTGATATAATGTCCACATGTTTTAGCTATACAGAATATTGTATCAATTGCATGTAAAATAATTAATAACGAATTAAAGGTGAACTATAGAATATCGCAGATTAATTGGTAATACAACGATGTTCAACTTTATATTTGAAATGACAACCTATCTGCGATTCCTCTGGTATTGCATCTCTATAACAAGTGGTGAACACTTGTCATCAATCGAACCGTTTGCGACACACAACAACAAAAATGCTACAGTGATAAAATCAAAATATTTTATTTCACATAAACCTACAAGGGCACTTATGGACAGGGACTGAAAGCGGATACGGTTAAAGGTACCTCAAAAATATTGGTTGGGCTAAACCGTTATTTAACCTTTACACGATTTCGGTACCGAAAAACAAGTGAAACGGCGCGGCGCGGGTGTGAGGGGGGGTCGAACACGTTAGAACTTGTGTATTTATGAAGGTTTAGGTACTGCTACCGATACATTTATAAAGGTTAAGGTCTGCTACCGATACATTTATAAAGGTTAAGGTCTGCTACCGATACATTTATAAAGGTACTGATATTTCTACCGAAATATACCGGTATGCATTTCCAACCTCAAAATTCCGCTACTGAAAAAAATAACGGTATCGAAATATTTTGGTAACCCTTATTTTACGGTATGACGTCATACCGAAATTTTTGGGTAATTCAGTCCCTGCTTATGAAACGTCAGAAGCTAGGTGCACGGTTCCAATGCGTCGTTTCCTATGGAAAAGAAACGGCAAAAAACTAACAACACGGTTACTCTTTTAAAAATAATTTGCGTTTACAATATTTTCAAATAACAGTGTTAATCGGTATGGTAGGACAGTGTAGGTCTTTCAACAAGTACCAGGTACTTAACAAAGTAGAAAATGGTCAACAAATCTACAGTCCACAAAGCCTATAGAAGAGTGTGAATGCATATGTATCTTTCTCGTATAAATCTCGCTTATTTTCCCCATTCGTTTTGATTTTACCTTTTTGTAAACATCTTAATATTATATCGTTGTTACAGCTAGCGGACAGCGACCAGTCATCGGACGACACATCCACGCTCAGTTCTGACGACTCCGCCGTCATACCCGACAACAAGCTGGTCGCCGAGGTAACATTTCGTCATCATTACATTTATTTTGTCAATGGCCCTGAAATGTTGCTACCGAATATAGAGCCGGCCTTACTTAGCACAGGTGCAAGTGAAATCTACTAATGTCGTGACATGTCAAACATCGACACTTCTGTTCTATATCTAAGTTAATTATTAATGTATTATACACATAAACCTTCTAGAACAAATTCTCTTTAACTTCGGTTTTACCATACATTTTGCGAGGTTTAAGTTTGGCATGTCCATGATTTTAATATATTTTTGATGTCTAACATCTTTCCTCTCGCTTTTCTGCAATCTGTGGGAGTGATTTCGTGAAAAGGGACGGAAGTGTGTAACAAGAAGCCGGGGGAAGCGCGCGCTATTTGATTTGACCAATGAGCGCGCGGGGTGCTAGAGTTGGCCGTCAGATGGTACCAACCCGAGGTTGTGAACATGATGGTGATGAATATTCTTTTTATCATATATACTGCCCTGCTAAATCGAAAGACGCTATCTCAATCGGGGTATGTTTTGAGAAAATTGACTTTTTGTAAATTGTAATATAAAAACTTAGTGGTTTTTTATTATTTGGCGTATATCAATAGATGCAAAATTGTTATAGCTATTGAATGGTATAAAAAAAAACTAAAAGGGCGTATCTCAGAGATAGCGCCTTTCGGCTTAGCAGGGCAGTATACGTCAGCCAAGATGTTAGATGTTACATATCATAAGCGACTTAACTACTGTAAGGCTCGCCCGTTTGCAGTTGGAAGCGATGGGCTACTCGCCCGGCGACGCCGCGGCGGCGCTGCGCCTGGCGCGCAACCACATCGGCGGCGCCGTCGAGCGCCTGCTCGCGGGCGGCGGCGGGCTCGTGCGAGGTCAGTATACCGTGCACTGTTCTACTATCTACTAGTTTAGTACCGGGATACTACAGTCAACGCTTGTATACCTTCGTTAGTTTTCAAATTCTTTCCTTTATCAAGTCAGTACACATACGTAATACCTTTTGTAGTTACGGTAGTGGACAGTTTGTTGCATACAGCACATATTTTTAATTACTTCATAACAAAGATGAAAGCATCATACACTTTTGACCAATTTTGAGTTGACATCAATTAATAAAAAAAGTTTACAGATCAGCTTCCAGTCTAACCAGATTTAATATATTCGCCAACATTCGAGACAGCTACGGTTATAAAACGCGAGAGCGAAATGACATGAGACTCAGTGTAGAGTTATTAAAAATTGAGCACTGAATATTCACTATCCTACTCGCACGTTTCATGACCGCAACTGCCTATCTTGATATTTGTACTCAAATTGAGTGTGAGGCCTAACTTCCCTGTAACTTTGTTTCATGATAGATCTCACCAGGAAACTGCGTGATCGTAAGTAGTATAGTCATAGTGTAACAGCATGACGGTTTGATACGCAGTGCACCCTACGCAGTCGACCAAAAACTGGTCTTCAAAATTGAAATTCGTTTGCTCTTTAGAAAATAGTAAATAAGTACAATTTTTTCTTGCGTTCCTAGTTTGCCTTAACGATACTTTCTTTACCTAGAGAATTTTCGATGAAATTAATCTCGCGACAATTTAAGAAATCCGATTTGACACCTACCAAAATATGGTTGTGATGAGAAAAAAAATCGGTTGCTTTAAAAACCGAACCTCGAGACATATCGATTTATCATACAAAAAATTTGTAATCGACAATTTTTGTCCCAGTTGGTTATTTTATTTTCCGTTTGTCGATTTTTATCTCATCTAATCCCAATATTTTTAGATTTTTTTTAAAGATGTTGTACCACCATCATATAAGTTTGCAGATTTAAGGGACAAAGTAATTTACTCACGGTGGGGTATCATCAAGTATCGATTTTTCAGAACATTGATTTTATTCCATTAAAAAAGCGGGAAAAACGGTCACAACACTACGGCTACGAACCCAAAGACATGACATTGTAATAACGTCTTGTCGGAATATTAATCAACGATTAATTCGTGTTTTTGAGTGCGTTTTTCCAATGTAAAGTGAAACTTGGTGCTTACGAATGATACTCATTGTTATAGTGTATGGATAACATAGTAATAAAATTAATTAGGATTATGAATTAGATTTTTTACGTAGACGTTCATACAAAGTTGTCGCGGCATGTATAATGAGAAACGTCAAATCGGGCTTCTTAGAGTGTCGCGAGTTTAATTGAGAACCAAATTGATTACCAATTTAAATTGTCCGTTTATTCAAATCTCAACTGTCATTCTTTGACAGTTGTATGAAATGGCTACAAAACGACCACTGTACAATCAACCGCACCTCAGTGGTAACAATTTAACATTGACAGCTTTATTTCGTAGCCGTAACTTAGCGTACTTCAAGCGTTACTATTGACGTGCGGTTACCCGTAATACTGCGCATACGCCTCATGTTCAGAGCAAGGACCGAAACCGGTATGATCAATACGAGTATTTTTTCGGTTAGAACATATATATTTTTTACAGTTATCTTTAAAGGTTACCTTAAATTAAATACAACCAGTATTAATACCTTAAGAAAAAAATACACGTGCCATCGGCATTAGTCAAAGGGTGCGCATCGCCTGTGTGTGTGTAACCGGTATTAAAACGGTAACCTAAATAGAGGTTTCTTCTTGGTTACCCAGATAGCTGTAACTAGTCGTAGAAGTAACCAAAATTCTTCGAAGCCTGTACCGTAATTTATAAAGGTTTCCGGTCCCTCGTTTAAAGCACCATTGATTATACAACCTTAGTTTTGGTTTACCCTAATCCTCTGAAGGGGTCATTGTACATTATAAAAAAAAATCAGCTGTTCCCTACATTTATGTTCGTATTATCTCTTCGAAATGTAGAGAACAGCAGATTTTTTTTCGCGATTTCAGCTTTGGTCCCATAGAAAGTTGTTCATAATAATGAGTACAATGACCCTTTAAGAGGTTTAGGGTAAACAAAAACTAAGGTTTTATACAAAATTTAAACAAAAACCTGTCCAATCCGTGAGTGTGTTGTTAGTTATCGTACTGAGAGTATAATTATGTAGAAATTTTCAGACAAAATAAAAAAAATAAAGTTTTTTTTTTTATTGGTAATTTTATCGAGTTATTAGTTTGGATGCGGGCGGCCGTCATTTAGCGGATGTCTAGAAGTCATACATAACTTATGATCCCTGTTGAAAATTTGCTCGTTTTTAATGGATTTGGGGTGATATTGGTAAAAAAATGTGTATTTTAAATAGAAATTTTAAACTTTTTTATTTTCAATAATAATAACATGTTTTATTACTTTTTGTTAATGTTATTGCAGTACCTATGTGCCCCTTTCGAATAGGACAGGTTTTATTTTAACATATTGCCCTAAGCCTTTGATTATAAAAGATACATAAAATATTGAGCTTGACTAACATTTATTTATTTTAGGCTTGCCAACGAATGGTACATGATACAAAAATGTTTAAATATTACTATATACAACGTCCCGGAATTAACGCACACCATCAAACACTCCAATCAGAATATTATGTTATAATCATAATATATACACTGAATTCTTTCTATTATGTATAAAACATTGTTTATTTATTAAATTATTAAAAAATATTGTGGGAAAAAATTGTGGTCACATTACATATCTACGCACACACAGTCGCACACGTATAAGGGTCTAGCTTAGTAGGTACTTCGTCCAATTTGGTTTCTTTTGTCGTTCATTTCGTCCATTTTTGAGATAAAAAATCACCTATATAAAAAAATACAGAAATCGATTCTGAACAAACTACTTTCATAATGTGCATTAATTCAGTTACACATTGTATAATGCTATCTTGTCAAAATTCAAAAAATTCAAAATTCAAAAGTCATTTATTCAAACTAGGCTGAGAATCAGCACTTTTCGAACGTCAAAATTACATAAGACAGTCCCCCAAAAACGCCCACCCTTCACCACTTCCTAGTGCTTAAGCTGGGAAGAAGAAGTGGCGCAACAAACTCCCCAGCAGCATAGCTGTCTGTTCAGTTAGAAAAACTTGATTCTATATAATAATGCTTTAATGCAAAAATAATTTACATAAGCACAAATTGCAATCAACTCATAAAATAAAAACATTTTAATGAGTAGATTATGTCAACAATAAATGAAAACAAAATTTAAAATAAATTGACTTACAGTCAAATAAAATAATCCAAACAATTATATGAGCTCATATAGTATCATGTAGTCTTTGATTCTAAAAACACTTGTTTGTTGCTTGGGGTACATTGGAGTAGCTTAATTAGTCCCAAGCCTTTTTGTCGTCTAAGTAATCTTTAACTTTATAGAAACCTTTTTGACATAGTTTCTGTTTAATAAATGATTTAAATTTATTGAGGCTCAGTTCTTTGACATGGCTTGGGAGTTTGTTGTAAAAACGTATACTTTGGCACTTAAATGAATTACTAATTTTTTGGAGCCTAGTCCTCGGCACAAGAAATAAATCTTTGTTTCTAGTATTTAAGCTATGAATGTCGCTGTGTTTAGAATATAGATTTATATTCTTTTTTACATGAATCAGGTTCTCATATACATATTGAGACGCGACCGTCATTATGTTTATTTCCTTAAATTTATCCCTCAGTGAATGCCTACAACTTAGGTTATAAATTGCTCGAATGGCACGTTTCTGCAGCACAAATATAGCGTGAAAGTCGGCCGCATTTCCCCACAACAAAATGCCATACGACATTTCACTATGGAAATAACTAAAGTATACTAATCGAGCTGTTTCTACATCAGTCAAATGACGGATTTTATACACCGCGTAGGCTGCAGAGCTTAGCCGCTTCGACAATTTGGTTATATGAGGTCCCCACTGAAGCTTCGAATCCAAAGTAATACCTAAGAACACAGTGGTGTCCACAAGATCCAATTCTGTCCCATTTACTAGTACATTGGTTTTCACCTGCTTAACATTAGGTGTCAGAAATCTAATACATTTAGTCTTTTTCTCGTTCAAAAGTAAATTATTAACACTAAACCAATGCACAATTTTAGAGAGAGCATTATTTACATCGTCAATAACGGTCTGTTTTCGCTTAAGCTTAAATATAAGTGATGTGTCATCTGCAAATAACACTATTTCATGACTGTTCTTTATAA
The DNA here is from genome assembly GCA_914767755.1 of Agrochola circellaris. Classification (NCBI taxonomy): domain Eukaryota; kingdom Metazoa; phylum Arthropoda; class Insecta; order Lepidoptera; family Noctuidae; genus Agrochola; species Agrochola circellaris. The sequence goes on along the minus strand of OU611843.1, from coordinate 20,697,752 downwards.
GGCAAGGTAGGTCATTAATATATACGAGAAATAAAAAAGGGCCAAGAATTGAGCCCTGCGGAACTCCCATAGTGACAAGCGAACCTGGGGATCGCTTGCCGTTAACGTCTACTCTTTGGATCCTATTATCCAAATAAGAAATAAGAAGATCCAAGGCAGTGTTTCTAACACCATAGTGATGCAATTTCCTGACCAATGTATCATGTGAAACACAATCGAAAGCCTTAGATAAGTCACAAAAAATACCTAGGGCATCATGTGACCTCTCCCAGGCCTCAAAAATATGTGAAAGAAGCTCAACACCAGCGTCGGAAGTCGAGCGACCCCTTGTGAAACCGAATTGCTTACTGTTTAATAACTTATGTTTATTAAAATGTCTTTGCAATTGATCTAGCATCAATTTTTCGAATATTTTACTAAAGGTGGGAAGCACAGAAATAGGTCTAAAGTTCGTGGGGTCTGATGTGCTGCCCGATTTAAACAAAGGTATTATTTTACTACTCTTCATTAAGTCAGGAATTACACCACCTGCCGGGGTCGCGGGTCTGCCGGGGTCGCGGGTTTGTCTGAAAGGGATATCGCGACCTCGGCACACAGGCAACGGAAGGAACACGGGTGGGTTTTAGTCAGTAAAAGTCTGACACGCCCTCCCGCTCCACCCAGAGCGGGAGAAGTTATTTGATAATTTCCCATCCTCAAAAAAAAAAAAAAAAAAAGGAATTACACCACAGTCAATGCATTTATTAAAAATAATTGCTAATTCAGGCGCTACAGTGTTGATTATGCATTTTGCAACCTCTACGGAATTTCCCCATAAATCAGCAGTTTTTTTAACATTGAGTGTATTGAAAGTTTTAATAATATCTCGAGCACTAACATAGTCGAAATTAAACTCATGGTCACAAATATCAACATTTTCTTTCAAAAGGAATTCAGCAACAGTGGGTGAAGAATTTAAAGATTTAGTGGTTGAGACTGGAATATCTGCAAAGAAATTTTCAAAAACTGTGGCTACTTCTAAATCTTTTTTAATAACTGTATTATTAATATTAAGGCTGTAGTCACTACTACGCTTTCTGTCTCTTCCAGTCTCATTGTTTATAATTTCCCAAGTAGTTTTTATTTTATTTTGACTGTTTTTAATTTTTGAGCTTAAATATCGACACTTAGCTTCGCTACAAACTTGTTTAAATTATTTGGAATATTTCTTAACATACTGACAAAATTCTTTACTTTTATTATAATTTCTTTCGTCATACAGTTCAAAGAGTTTGATTCTACTCTTAAATATCCCTTTAGTTGCCCATTCACTGAAAGTTGCAGAACCACTAACTGAGATCTGCTTTGGTTTAAATGTTGAGTTAAATTCTGTACAGTACATGGCAAAAAAGGAATTGTACAGTTCATTAGGATCATCACAATAAGGCAAGTAGGGTAATTTACTATTAAGTTTGATTTTAAAACTCTCCAAGCGACCTGCAGTTTTTGGCACTACAGTGATATATCGTGTATTGTGTTTTCTCATTTTAGTTAAATGTTAAGCTTGATTTTGTGACCATAGCTGTACTTTCTAAGTGATTTGAGAGACTTACCCTTATTTCTACTTGAACAGGTGACGACCCAGAGGATCCATCGACTAGTGCTGGAGTGGCTAACAAGAGGAAGTCCAAGAAACACAAGAAAGATAAAAGGTATATTACCATTTACACAAGCTTCGTTTTTGTTTACCCTAAGCCTGAAAGTAGTCATCAGCTATTCTCTATACATTCGTGTTCACATAATTCGATGAAATGTATGGAACAGCAGAATTTTTTTTCAATGTGCTATTTTAACGACCCGAACATTTAAAAGGATTCAACGTATTCATGAAATGTATTTGAGTCTCATTACATTCTTAATATTTTCAGGCGAAAACAGCGCGAGTTAGCTCTGCGTCGCCTGAACGCGGCCATACGGACCGAGGAAGACGATTACCTCGACACGTCGCTCGCTGAGGAGGAGGAATTCCTCGTGCAGTACAAGTCACTGCTGTAGGTTGACATCTACCATCTTAGCACACATGGACCGGTGTTAAGATGGTTACATATATGTGAAATGTAGAACTTTAAATTTTATGTGTGTTGTGTTAAATTTCATATATTTTGACGACATGTTCGTTTCAACGTATGTTACATTTCACATATGTGTACCCACCATTACAGAACCTAACTAACCTCAAGCATTACTTCCAACTTTCATGTTGGCCTCTATTTTCATGAAGTCGAGTCGTGCGCCGCACACAGCGCGACACACGACGCGCTGGTTAGCGGCACGGCATAATGACATTCAAATTTTAATTATTTTATTTCACACTACTCTACATGAGCACTAATGAAACATCAGAAGCTAAGTGCACGGTTAAAATTTGTCGTTTCCTATGGAGAAGAGTTACTCTTTTAAAATTAATTAGCTTTTACAATGTTTTCAAATTACACTGTTAATAGGTATGGAAGGTCAGCGTAGGTCTGTCAATAAATCCCAGGTATCTTCAGGTCAAAATATAAATCCAAGATGGCTGCTGCGAAATTTTGTATTTGTTTTTTTTAAAGATTGGTTGAAACTAGTTAAAAAAATAATTGAGTTAGGTTCTGTAATACCGGCCTAATATCTCACACAATGCGCTAACTGCTTGACCGCACTGATTTAGCGCAGAATGATTGCACAAGAAATAGGCACGGCGTCTCTAGTGCAAAGTTTGTGCAGGAAGTTTGCGCAGTACATTGGGATATAATATTGAGGCCAAAAGTATCTGATGAAAGAGTAAAGCGCAATCACTCATTAAACAAAATTATTTACACATGGATCTATATTTAGAAGGTTTATGTCTCACCACTTTTTCTATAATTAAAAAAAAATTTTCGTTATAAATTTTCGATCGAAAAATCATGGACGAAAATTGAGGTTATAAAATTAACATCAATTATCAAATGAAAAACATACTTTTAAGGTAATTTAAAATTAGAATTCCGGGTCTAAGTATTCAAATAATCAAATCAAAGCACTCAATTTGTTAGTGGCACTAAAATTTGGCTTCCACGGGTACGTTTTCTGATCTATTTGTTTATATTTTCAGCAGATACTTTTGGAACAAGCTATGCGTAATATTTGCACTGTATAGGATTGCACGTTTGTTGTGCAATGATTCAGTACTACACATTAATTAAAGCGTTATATCAGAGCGTCCAAGACATGAGACGATCTCTACACACGTTAACCTAAACATGTCGATGTATACGATGCGTAATAATGTACAGTTTACAAAAGAGTTGGATATGCAGGGAAGAAATATGCATTTTTGCATAACACAAGCAACATGTCTTACACAATTTAAAAATAAAATACACTAGTACTTTTACCCGACTTCAAAAAACGGAAGGTTTTGGCGAGTATTTTTTTTTTCTGTCTGTACGTGACCGATTTCTCAATGATACCTTATCTCTTTTGTTGACTGTTCATATTCACTGTAATCTTTCAATTTCGATGTTATTTGTATGTATCTATCATGATTGTATGGAATTGTGTAACTTCAATCGAGCTTGTTTCTCGTGATAATTGACTTTTAGACTAGTTGTAGTGTCTGTCAGTGTATAAACCAAACGCCACAGTAAGGGGAGAGAGCCCACGAGGCTAGGTCGGCACAGTCGGGCGGCAAAATAGTTATAATATATTCGATTTTGCCGCCCGACCTCTGCGCTGCCACAGACAATGCCGTGGAAGTGGCGAAGTTTTGGGCAACAAAATTTAATACACTGTCGTGCCATTGACATGATGACGAGGAAAAAGCCGTCCAGTGCCGAATCATGCCGACCGCGACCCGAACGAGCGTGCAGCACGCATAACGGGGTATTTATTTACAACTTCACACTGAATGGGCGGCAAAGCGACGTTCTTACACACTCGTATTATTCGCGCATATTATATTTGCATTTATTTATTTAAAAACGCGTACAGTTTTTTATGGATCTTTTGGTGCTGTATGAAATTGACAGCAGTACATACGTTGTTGGTTAAAAAATTAAATTGTTTTGAAAAAAGAAGATTGCGGCGTTAATTCACATTTTTACCGCGTGCCTGAAGATCCATGTCAATATTTATGGTCCGGCCGTCGGGAGAATGCGTTCCTGACACCTGTCAGTTGAACAATGTCTAGTAGTCATAAGGATCAAATTCGCAAAACACATATTCGTCAGTATGACACTGACAGGTGTCAAGAACGCATTTTCTCGACGGCCGGACTGTAGTGATCACATCACCATCACTAGACTCAGATTCTATCAAATAGGATCTATCTCACTTGCAACTGTGTAATACCCTCGAATAAAAGAAATAAGTAATATTAATTTTGTATCACTTTTAATAAAATTAAATATCTGGATGTCTGTATTCAATCACACGGTAACGGCTGAACAATTTCTAACGAAATTCACATAAGATTGAGAAATATATCCGATAGTTTATAAGGTCGACTTTCATCTTAGATTACTAAGGCCCGTATTACAGAACCTCACTCAAGACTCAAGCATTACTTAAAACTAGTTTCAACCAATCAAAAGGCGAAAACGAGTTTTAAGTAAGTTTGAGTTTTGTTTCAGGTTCTGTAATACGGGCCTAAGAACTTTAAAGAATTTATAAACATACAGCAGTCAACATCTATACGACTGACCAAAGATATTATAAGTTAAAAGAGTTAGATGGGTTACCTACCCAACATTCGATCTTTAAAAACGCGTTTCCTATCTGACTACTCTGAGAAGAAAGGCCGAAACAAACTCAGCGGTCGCAGTCTCTTTTAAAGTCTAGACATAATGGTCAAGTCATATGAGGACCATGTAGATTAGTGTCTGAAATGGTCTTTTGAGGAAAGAATCGCACAGATTTGAGTGGACCTGTTTATTTATTTATTTAAACTTTTCACACTCAAAAAAGTACAAAGACGAAAAGATTAGATGGCAAGTGCTCTGTTTGTAGTGAGGAATAAAGAAAAAAAAAACCTGTTCAGTCAGTGCACGCATTTGTCAGTAATCGTGCAGCTCAACTCAATATCTATTAGATGACACGTGGAAGTAGGACGGCATTTCGTAATTATCGGGAGTCAAAAAGAGACAAGATGATACGTAGCTGGGCTAATTAGCCGAGTTTTGACAAGCCACTTGCGGAGCGTGTATAACCCATCGACCTCTTTTTAGTTAAAATATCATTGCGACCCCCTGTAAAGTAGTGCCATTTCAAATTATAATAATTAGGTTTAAATAATGTAAAACTATTTTATCTCGTTGATGTAATTTTTATATGCGTCCTGGAAATGTTATAATTTGTCAAAAATATTTTTTTATTAACTTTTCCTTGAATTCTATGTAATAAGTATAAAATACTTAGATTGTATTAAATAAAAATATGTATACAGTAAAATATAGTTTTATTTAATTATAATTTAATTGTACAATTTAGAGAGAATTTGTTATAATAGTCTTAATTTTTAAGGTGGAAGAGTTTTCGTAACAATACATAAACTTTGTACCTGTGAGCGTAAATGCTGTGATGTGATTGGTTAAATCATGTGACAATTGGTTTTAAGGCGAAAGCTCCCCCGAAATTCTTTTTTTTTGTTGTTTTTTTTTTTGCAATTTGCAGACCAGTGTCTGATTGTATGTTGTGTTGATCAAAATATGATACGTAAAATATATAAAAACATCGATACAACTCTCAAATGTCAAAATTACATGAAATAGTTCAATAGAGTAATTTGTTTAAAGGGACAAGAATCAATTAATTTTTTTTGTAGATTTTGCCGTTCAAGTGCCCTTTATATGTGCCAATTTGAAATAAATGATTTGACTTTGAGAGTAAAAAAATTGGATTTCGCGGGCTACCTCTGCGTATTCCTCTTGATAGCGTTCACTCATGCGCACAGGCAAAGCTCATGTTTCGTTGTAGAAAGTTAAAATATTTGGGTGAAAAAGTAAGTACTAGTGTTACATCTTAGTGTCTAGATTTTTTATAACAATTATTAATTACATTACTATACTTACTACATTTACATACTTATACATGGTATAATGTATAAACTTACTTACATTCAAATGGTCCCTGTGGAGTGTCGTATCTTTAAAATTATTTTACTCATTAATCTGTTGACCTCCTATTACATGGGATTGTACTGCCTACCACTACCTTCTGAATACAGGCGTGATATTATGTTTCTAGGCCAAATAACATTTTGTAGTTATGCGGATTCGTCGTTCTAATTCGATTAAATATCGCTTAGGTACCGTTGCCTTCCTTATCACTTATCAGCGCAAGCGCAGAAGCTGATTAAAAGCTAAACTCTTAACAAATCGAGATACTAATACAGATAGTATTGTTGGCTTTACTAGAAACCACTTCCCGATCACTTCATTTATTTGAGAAACTAGGATTTCGTTGAACAATGTTATCAGTGTCCCGATAAGTAACTATATTATGTTTTGCGAAGAAAAGGACCTCAAATTCAAGTATCGAAAGCTAAAAGAAGCAATAAAATCGCCATGAAATGTCAAAGAAAGTCATAAACATTTTTGTTTAAAATAAGAACATCTATCAGGCTGAGCCTGTTTCGTAACTTCCGGATAAATTCCAATTTACTTATGCGTCATATTCAACAAAAAAAGGAGGAGGTTCTCAAGTCAACGCGTATAATATATATATATATATATTTTATGTATGATCCCGCATAACTTTTTACTGAGTAGTAAGATTTGAACGGTTCTTGTTTTATTGGGGAGGGTATACCTCGAAGTTGGTCCCATATAAATTTGAAAACTAAAATCCCACCCCAAAGAGTAAAAAAATTGGGATTCATTGATTTTTCACCTACCGAATTTTAAATTGTGAATCGAACGAAGATCTATCAATTTACCATTTTACGCTTTAAGTCATTAATAAGTTTGTTTGGCGCCGCCTCAAAATTTTTTACCTATAATAAATTAGTTTCGGAGCTTAGTTACAATAAAGGTTATTTTTTATTTATCGCTTTTCAGTTTTTTTTCGTCAGATAATTTTATTTTATTTGTGTGGTGTTGAGTGGCCATTTTGATTAATTCGAAGCAGCGCAAGAGGAATTTTGCGCAACTGTGTTGTACAAACACGTATACTTTCTGTAACTCCCTACCTCACTGATTAACCATAAACTCGACAAACATAACATCATTCTTGACATACTCGAACTTATCGAGACTTGTATGTGGTATGAAGATGTACTGCCTCTTCAGTTGCGTCACGGACTTGTCCAGGGTTTCAGAGGACTTGTTCTTCTCTTCGTCGCCATCGTCGTAATCATGGCGTTTCGACGACGACTTGCGCCTGAGTTGGAGGGACTTCACTATGTCCATTGCCTGGGAATTGAGTTTTAGCTTAAATATCAGTGGAAAAAGAAAAACGCGGATGTCTGCTTATGACGCGATTAGAAGTGAAGCCTTGTACGATTTTCTAGTTTTAAAATCTGACGACTAGAGATTTTAAAATTAAGAAGTGTACTCTGTTCAGAAAGAGTGCAAAGTGCGCCTCAAGAAGTTTTCAGTTCAGTAAAATTTAGGGTTTATTTATAAACGTTGCTTAAAGTTAAGTGACATTTAAACGTCAAAAAATGTATGGTTTAATTTGCGGCTACTCATTACTTAACTATACACAACGTTTATAAATAAACCCCTCAATAGTCCCTACAGTGATACAAGGATCTTTGTAGCGCTAGGATTACGTTAACACATCGGTGAACATTTGTGAAATTGTTTTGCGAAAGTTGAAAAAAATGTGATGTTAGTTCCTCGATCCTTGTACAACTTTATCAGTATACACAACTACCAATATTTTTTTGTTAAAATCTATTACCTACTTCGTATTTATGAATTATTAATTTGTTGTTGATATAATCTACAAGTTGGTATTTATCAATGATTTAAATCGGGCTAGTTGGAATATCGAGCGCCAGAAGTATTCAATTACAAAAGATTTTCAAAATAGATGAATCGATCTGTCTTTTGCATTGTCATGAGTACCCGCGATTACAAAATTTTACTATTTTACTTTAAAAACCGACTGTCAACTTACAACAACTATTCGACGGCCTACTTAAAGATCGATTGGATAAGAATTAAATTCAATTGATAAATTTAAATTCCTCTGCCTCCCGCCCGCCGGTCTGCGAAGGCAAAAGTGTGCAACGAAGGTTACGTGTCGCCAAGAAGGATAGTCATACCGCGCCGTACGCTATTCAGACTCACCTGACTCCTATTATTAGGCTGGTCCTTCAGCACGATGTTGATGTTGAGGTCGCAGGGCCACTCCAGCAGCGCGTCGTAAGGCCCAGCCACCAGCCGCACCGTAGACGTTATGTGCCGCCCCTTCCACTTGCCTATGCCGTTCAGATTTAGTTCCGCCTGGAAACATTCAATAGAAGTGGGTATTAGGTAGTAATAGGTATTAGTTATTTCATACTGGCTGAAAATTCATAACAAAAATTGTTTCGCTAGCTAGTTTCATTTGACCCTGTAGTAAGTACAGCTCAAGGTATTGTAAATACCTTCAAAGTATATCCATATTTGCTAGTCCTGAACATCGGACTGCTGAGCACCGTGTCATTCTCTTTAGCTTCCTTCATTCGCGCCAGGAAGTGGTCTATCCTCCATATGAAGTGGCCTGGAACATTTCACGAAACTTTGTCAAATCTTCAATCAAAGATCTAAGGAACTTACCTAAGTAGATCGACTGCACCTACCTAGGTGCAATCGATCGCACGCCGGTAACACTTACCACCAAGGTGGTACCGGTGGTGCTCAAGAGCTGCCCTAGCGTAGTACAGAGCTTCAATAGAATGAGAGGCCAGCCTATACTGGTTTCCACTTGACTGACGTGCGGGCTATAGTTTTCCATTCATCTTCAGAAAAAGATAAAATTATCGAATTTGAGTTTTCTTGGCTATGGAGAAGGTAGGATAGCAATGAAAACTTAACTCAAATAAATAAATTCTAAGTAATTAGCTTTTGAAGAGCATGCATTTGACACCTACCATAGCACCTCATGTTTCCCTAAGTGCCAATTTTTTGGAACAGAATGTACTGTTCCACATCACAATTTTACAACTACATGGTATGTGGATGTTTTACCTACAAGATTTAATACTCTGCAATTCCAGAGATTGAAACTAGCCACCAAGTCATGCCATGATATTATCTGCAACGATTATCTAACTATCTTTCTTTTGGAACCTTTTTATCCTCATTAATAGAGGCGTATATTACATTATATCTCAAAACTCCTTTCTCCTTTTAGTCTTGTCAATTCTTCATCATTACAGCGCATCACCATCACTCAGTCGAAACACGTCCACTAATGAACAAAGACCTCCCAAGCAACGACAAGCACCTCAAGCTCAACGACCGTTTCAGTGTTTCTCCCATCTACGGATTCTCATAACCTTCATCAGGTCACTAAGCTTGTGGGGAGGCCTACCCTGCCTTCATTACAGCACATCTCCACTTACCATCATCAGTGCCCATTTCACTCCTATCAAACGTGACCCTGGCCTGGAAGTCAGCGAGCTCGTTCCTCAGCTTGTGATAAGACTTGGTGAGCGCCCTCAAGTCTCGGAGTACGGCGTCCACTTTAGTTGAATGCTCTGATAGTTCAGCTCTGGAATCTGCTGTGGCCACTTCTAGAACTGCTACGCGGTCTATCGTCTGAAATTGAACAGGGTATTAGATATTCGAGGACTGAGCAAGTCATTACAATCATGCAACTGTTTTGAACCGTAGAGACCGTAGGTAACTAGACATTAATTAATGCGTTTTACAGGCAAAAGATTTTATTGCATCATCGATAAAAGTAAAATTATGGCAGTTACTAATGTTTTTGACAACCAACTTTGACTGAAAATATGCGTTATGAGTTTACCTACTGTGATCAGAGACTTAACTAGAATTTATAAACGTAGGTAGGTACTGCTAATTCCCAACTACAAATCTATCAGATTTTTTTTTTTTTTTTTACTAAACGTCTCGTATGCTTTTTAAATGGTAGTTATCGCTTACTGGTCTTTCGCTGGACGTGGCTTGTAACTGGACCCTCAATGCTGACAGGTTGGCCAGCTGCTCCGAAGACCTCCTGGATTCCATGAGCTCAGCCTCAAACGCCGCTCGGTTCTCCGCGTTTCTCTCTCGCTCTTCTTCGACTGTTTGCTTTATGTAGCCTATCACGTCCTCTGAAAATTTATTGATATTCATCCTATAATTTACTTTTCCCAACACATTTAAACGAGCTATGTTTATTGCATCTATTATGTAGATTCAAATGACGTTGCGACGCATGGATAGACTGTGATTTCTTGTTCTTTCATTTCTGAATGATAAGTATGTCGGAAATACGTTACTGATTTGTCTAATCGGGACGCCAGCGCCGCCTACCGGCGCTCGATAGAGTCTACAACATAACGCTCGGACCAGCCGAAGCTAAGCAGACTTCATAGGTGGCGGCCAAGCAGTGAAGACGTTTAAAAACTGTCGTGCATTCCGAATAGTTGTGTCGTGTACCTGCTAGTGTGTGAATTGCTAGTCTGCTATCTAATTACGCAACACATTTTTGTTGACAATTCCGACTAATCTGTTTCAATTTGACAGGTCAAATTGAAACAGATTAGTCGGACAGATTTTTTTTTCGAATGTACGAAGCAATGGATTAGCAATCTGTTTCAAAACGATTCAGATTCTGATTGATCGTGTATTACGTAATTAGGGTACTGATTAATTAGATAGTAAATTATAATTTGATCTGAACTGTAAACGATTTTTCTATTGCGCATTAACCAACACTACCCACAGTATGCCCATAGTAGTTAATGTAAATGTGAGACGATGGCAATAGGAATTCCTTTATGACTACTCGTTGCAACGGTCTATATACCTATACTATTTATAGCAAAGGTAGACTCAATTACAATATTGCGTCTTACCTAACTTATTGACCGCCCTGATCCGGTTGTCATGCTGCGTCAGAGCTTGTTCCAGCAACTCTCTCTCATGTTGTTCGTGTACCAGACTGCTGACCGCACTCTCCAGCCGCATTACTGTTGTCAGCTGCTGGCTTTGAAGTTCCTGGGAATTAATGGGAAGTTATGTGATGCACTCTAGACGCCTACACGGTATATCCTCAGAAGTACTTATTAGGAATTGGCTAAGTCGGAAATGTTTTCATAAGTAGTCATATGAGTATTAGCTGGTTCGTAATATTAAAGATCTTTCATTCACGCTACCACCCTCGGACTGTTATCATCACGACACAAGTTATTACCGGTAAAAAGGTGATTAAATAAAGCGTGTAAAAAGAGGACAACTGTAATATCTAGGTTGTAGTAGATCTAAAGAGTTCATTAAACATACCTGCAAAGCCAACTGCACATTGGCCAGGTCGTGTTTGAACTGCGCGGCCCAGTTGGCAGACCGTTCGGCCTCGTCGTCCACGGCTGCCCTCAAAGAAACCAGTGTCGAGAGGAAGTGCTGGCCGCGTTCCTCTACCAGCACCAGCTTGGAGCGGATAGTTTCTATCTCTGTGGTTTGGACGTCGCGGTGACCCGACTCTTCGGTTAGGACTAGTCTGGAATTTCGGAAGAGATTACAAAGATGGTACTGCACAGTAGTTTACAATAGTCTAATAGAAATATCTGCTATTAGTTATATAAAATATGAACTAGTTCCTCAAATCTATGAACTAGTATCTCAAAACTATGAACTAGAATCTCAAAAAAAATTTGGAAGATAAAAAAAGAATGACGGAAAGAAAAATAGGTTTAGGTACTCTCAGCTTTGTTAAGAGGTTCTTCACCGATATTCACATTATCTGGTAAAACTACATAATGACACTAATAACCCTCAACCATCGGCTACTCGTAGCATCGTTTTAAAACCTATAGGTATCTCCACCTCCGAAAAGTTCGGTCACTTATCCTGCATTTAATTTCATACAAAATCTGTTGGATGATTTTTTAAATTCATCTGATAGTTAGTGCCGGACCCAGAAATCTGGTCACCAAATCTTATACTTCATGGTTAGACATTTAAAACATATCTTACTTACTTGATAGAAGCGACTTCCTTTTCCAGATACGATACGCAGTCGTCCAGAGGGACTCGTTTGGGTGACCACGTGTGGTTGGAGACCGGTACGGGGGGTGGGGGCGGCGCCGGCGCAGGCACGCTCACGTGACTTGAAGACGTACGAGTCTGTGATCAAGAGATGATGGGGAAATTCAGAAGCCGCACGTCATTGGTAATGGCTTGACTTTGAAATCGTCTTTGTTTTGTAGGTAGAAAAGGTGTTTCTGTAACGAAGTTCCTAAACGCGGCTTGTGGTAGTAGTTGACTGGTAGAAATCGACACACAAGGAAAAAGCGACTTTCTCTCTCTGTCTCTTTCTATTATATACGAGTGTGTATTGTGCGTGCGAGTATCGCGTAAGGAACTTCGTTCCAGGGGGCTTACTCCCTAAGCGAAATCCGTAGTTTCGGCCGAAACTACGGATTCCGCTTAGGGAGTAGGCCCCCTGACGGGAGTCTCCCGACCGCACACTTTTTTTTTTAAAGCTAGGTAGTTACTACTGGTGCGATAACGTGCGATTGAGCGTAGGTAGGTATGCTAAAATGTATTTAGAGAGTGGTACAAGGATCTTTTAGCACCTTAATGACATTGACGGGGGCATTGTTGGAAAAAAGATGCTGATCAGAGGCCTCTTGTAAGTTGTGTCAAAAAAATTGGTGGTTTCTTATGTGTGGTCACAAATTAAATTGTATTGCAAAACAATTGGGATGATTAATTTATAAAAGATTATATAGCCAGTTTAATTAAATAGATATAACGTTTTTAGAATTTTCTCTTACCTTCTCCATCTTAGGGCACTCCTTGACATGTGTCTCCTTGTGCTTCCTCTGAATCCAGGCGCCGCAGCGAAGTGGACACTGTTCGAGTATGCTGCCACATAGTTTCAGGTGGGCCTGGTGATACTTTAAATAGTTATAGAATATCTATTTTATGGTCCTTCGAGCCGGATGGATCCAATATGTCAATAACAAGTTTATAATACCGTAAAGTTCTTAATAAATGTAATATCACACATGTTTTGCTTATATTTTATTGTCACGTAAACATAGGTACACACTTTGTAGAAAGACTTATCACGAAGCCAAAATTTACGATTTCTGTGCCTATATAAATCTAAACTGTAACATTGAGCAACAATAACTGCCGAGAAACGACTTGAAAAACACGTTTGAAAAAAAAATGTTGTGGTGTATTGAATAAGACGGGGAAAATTTAATTTATTTGTAACAACAATTTTGATCAATAAAAATACCGGCCAAGTCCATGTCGGACCACGCACAATGAAGGGTTCCGTAAAGTCAAATAATTTATTTAAATTAGGCACATAAAAGGCTCTTTTGAAGGTCAAAATGTACAAAAAAAATAAGTTTTTTCACTTTATAATTCTATTTGCAATCGGTCCTCAGAGCATAAGCGAATTCGTTCCTTGTCAAATGGCGTTGTGGTGGAGCAGCCAATGCTGCGCCTCCCACTTATAGAAGGTGGTTCCTCTTCAGCCTTTTTACCACCGCTGTCGGGTTTAACAGTTCCGTAACTAGTGGGTTTGGATGCATGGTTAGACGTGGCTTGTGTTGTTTTTTCTATCGCTCGATTTCAGAGTTTATTGATGGCATTTGAAGATAGTCGTGGATTTCGTCGTTCCTAGCGAACCAAGGTGCATTTACCATTGATCTCAGGATACCATTTTGGACTCTTTGCAGGTAGAGTATGTTGGTTTTCCTGGATTTCACAATTGGATCCCGTAGGTCCATATTGGCTTAAGGACCGAGTTGTAGATGAGGAGTTTGTTGTCTACAGAGAGCACAGAATTTCTTCCCATGAGCCAACACAGGTTGCGGAACTTGTGGTTTATCTCGTCCCTTTTATGTTTAATGTGATGCTTCCATGTTAGTCGCCTATCCAAGTGGAAGCCAAGATACTTTACACAATCTGTGTGTGGTAGGGTATCAGGAGCGAGTCTAACAGGGAACCCTTATAGTTTCGCCATGTCCGTCTGTCTGTCCGCGGTTTAGTTTGGAGACGGTTAGTACTAGAAAGCTGTAATTTGGCATCGACATACATATTAATCACGCCGATAGTGGTAAAATAAAATCAAGAAATAAACATTTTTCTATTCAGGAATCCGTTTGCGAAATATTAAGCTTTAAAGTGAAAATTTTTGTTAGAGTCATGTGTCCCCGTCTGCCAGCTAAATGGTTGTACTTGGATTTGTGAAAAAAATCACAGCAGTAGTATTATAACGAAGTTAAAAGGAAAACTATCACAGCTAAGTAAGCTTTACAGGTTAACGAGTAATAATCGACCAACTTAAATTTGCAGTTTGAAAAACAAGATCTCCCTACATTCAGTATTGGAGAAAATATTTTTGAACTACAATATTAAGTTTGTTCTTGGGATAAATTCATCCCATCTACGGAACCCTTCATTGTGCGTGTTCCGATACGCATTTGTTTATTTTTTATTTTGACCAGCTTAGCTTAGCTTTACAATAAATGATTTTCTATTCCATTATATTCTTAAAGTTCTGTTTTAATTTAGGTATCATGATAACCTAATCGCGAATCTATTTTGCATCAAAATCTAGTGGATTAAGAATCTCTATAAAATAAAATCAAGACATTCCAACACGGCCGCTCCCGACAACATTGACACTTTAATCAACAATCGATAGGTGATAGATAACGAATACCTCGCCAAGATCTTATCGCTGGAAAATACAACAAACAGCAATGCAATCGGAACAACCAAAATACATAAACGAAGGTATTTGTACCGATACAGACTGTTCGAGATTTTCCACCACCGCTGAATAGCACCGCTAGATCTTCAAATTCACCCTCATACATTAGAGATACCTACTTAGAGGTAAAATTGCCATTTTCACCACTCTTGGAAAATAGATTAGTGACGCTAAAGCAAGTGGTCTACTCGTACATTACCGTGAACCATTTAGACTTAAATGCTTCGACCACTTAGAAGACTTAAATCTTTCGACCATTTAAAAGACTTACATTCTTTCACCATTTAACTCACACTTAAATTGGTAGAAAAATCGAATGTGTGTCCTTTTCGATTTTCTTATTGTTTCGATTATTCTACGTTTGTACCTGAGTATATCAGTATTTACCTGTAGCTGTCCCATTTCGAACAACTCATTGCAGAAGTAACATGGACTGTCCTTCGACTTGTTCATCATTGCGTCGAGGTTCTGGCTATAACTTTTCAAACTCATTGTAATGTCGATCTGTATGTTCCTTTAGTCAAAAATGTAATGTGTCATGATTGCTCCATTTCTTCTGAAATTAATAATAATAAGACGTTTAGAGTTTTGAACCCTGTTTGACGTAAGGTTGCTGTTGTTAGAAGACAAGGCAAGTGTGTGCGTGTTCGCGTTAATGCACAGAGCGGAGGTGCAGTTTTGGCATGCTTCACTGTATTGATCGCAGCGCTATGTCTTGTTTTTTATTTGGTCTGAGGTAGGTGCCTACATGCAGATTAGACTACTCAGCACACGCATAAAATGAGTTACGAAGGAAAAGATAAAGTGAAAAATATATAACATAACATACCTACTACTTAGTAATTTATTTGTTGTACTTAAGTAATGATTGATAACTTGGTGATCAGAAATTAATATGAAAAATCTTTTGACGTGTTCCGTGGTTTAGTCGATTCACTATGATAGGTAGGAGATTTCGGATTTCATAAAAGAAGTGCAATAACAGTGCAGTGAGTATCAACGTGTTTGGTCCTAAAAGTCATGGGTCCTAAACGTGTTTAAAAAAAAATCGCAGGTATTTATAATAACTATTTAGTTTTTAAGAGCGTTTATTCTGAAAGTGGGCAACGTCGTAAATAGGTGTCAAATATTTTGCTGTTATGATGAATTTGGCAATGTTAGTGTATGGAAATATGAAATGTGGCTAACTAACGAACTAGATACGAATTATGAATTGAAATTTATAACACTGAATTTGATTTTGTAACCGTTTTAGGTGTAAAAAAGGCATTTGGAAAACTTCCGAATACTGTTTTTATATCGCATGTGCATCACACGCACACATTTACAATCAAAATACACCTCACTCTGTCTTGGTTTTTTATTTGGTCTGAGGCACCTACCTACTTAGTGCAAAGATGTTTATATCTATAACACTTTTAATCCGAGTGACATCATTTTAGCATTATGTTTGAGATTTTGTTAGTAACTAACAAAAAACAATGTAAGTTTTCGAATCTGGGTTTAATTGTATCTACGTCAATTGTCTATAATACTAAATGATAATTATATTCTAAATAGGTATTTCTAATTATAAATTGTTTGCAATATTTATAACTTAATCATTTGCTCATCAATCTAAGTAATAATAACCGCACGGGGCGATCCATCATTACGTTAAGCTACGCTTGCCGGGGTTTGTCCATGGATGGGTGACCATCTTTACATACCGAGGCTGTTCCGTGTCTCGGAAAGCACATTTGTGGATCTTTGACAGTCGTTACGGGTCGTACATCCCAAAAGTCTGACAACCAGTCTTACCAATGGGTATCGTATTACCCAGTTACTGGGTCGCTCCGTGTAAAATACTGATACTTCAGCTGCATCCGGTTAGACTGAAAACCGACCCCAACATAGGTGGAAATGGCAGGCAGATTCATTTTTGCTCATGAATCTGCTTAGGGCTGAAATTAAGATAACTAGGTACCTCTACCTACATCCATGCTCATCGACGAATGCCTAATTTGTAGCTATGTAGGACCCTTTCTAATTGCCAAAAAATAATGTGATACACTTTTATTTACATAGACATATGGTCTGTTTTTACCTAATATTTATTAATTGACAATAAAATCTTACCTTATTCTATTGAATCGAGTTCAGTCCTCAATTTGCACAAAAGGACCACTACAAATATTTTTCAGGATATTTTGTATTAACACCACTTCTACTCACACCAACACGATTAACCGAAACACCAACCAGAAAGATAAAAGCGTGTGTATTGATAAAACAATTCCCGGAAATTGGATTAATTAATCACTGTTATGTACTAGATTAATAAGAACAAAAAGTCGAGTAAAATTGATTCAAATTTCAGAAACGCTGCATCCAACCCAAAATAGTTGTCAACTAATTTTCACATTATTCTATTTACTTGTACATAACATAAAAAGGTTTCCAAAGTATTGTAGTGCTGTTAGTCTCTTTGTCACTAAAATGAATCATGGTATCTTCAGCGTTATCACTGATACCTGATACGGGGCGTTGTTTGACGCTGATAAGCGCTCACAAATACTATATGATCAAATATGTGGTATTGTAGGTCAAGGTAGATCGATCCGTGTCAAAATGTATTAGGAAAATTATTTGGATAATTGAGAGAAAAAAAATGAATTTCAAGGGCAAATAACTATACTTACCTAATTGGCGCTAGCTTATATTATCGCAAACAACATGCCTAATAGTACCTACATATCTATAACTTGAAATACCTAAATTTAACGCAATAATAGTTACTACCTCATTTTTGTTATTTTTTTTAGATACCCTCAAGGACCACAACACAATAGTTTTTCCAACTTTTGTCAAGTGCTATGCACTATGTGAAGACTCAAACACATTAAAATTTATAATAAAAATGATAAAATCAGAATAAATAGACATTATTTCAATTACTTACCTAACATAAAACCTAACATAAAATGATCTTAATATGCTTAATTTATTTAACAACCGGTAATTTACACAATGTCATGTTTACATAATGACTAAAATTACTCATTGTAGTTGGTGGGTGCATTTTAATCGGCATTCACACAAAAGTTAATTAATGTATCTGCTTAGAAATTTAGTTTTTTCAGTTTTTATGCATTATCTTCAAATTTAAATACTTACTGGAATTACTTCCCGCTGTCCCTGAACGTAAATAAACTTCTTTTACTTGTCTTTTTTGTAATGAATATAATATAACAGCACGACTGTCACCGCCGAAGGGTTGCGCAGAGGTGTAGGTACCTACCTAGTTCACCCAATATTGGCCAGTTATGTTAAGTCCCTTATAATAGAGGGCGAACCTATTGCCACAAATCCGGGCTTTTCCTGAATTAAAAACCCAATAACACTCTGCCCGACCTGGGTATTGAACCCAGGACCTGATGCTCAGCTGTAGCGCTTGTGACCACTAGACCATCGAGGCGAACTGCATACTTATTAATTATATTTTATAAATAAAGAATTTGCAGCCAAGGACCAAGTTTTGAACGACCCGTTGTTAGCTGATTGTGCCATTATCTCACAAATAAAAGTTTTAATGGAGATTTAATGTACCTATTGTGAAAATGCGCTAACATTGACCTTAGTCTTAGAAAAAAAGGCAAATATTATTATAATGTCGCAAACGTAGTGAGGGCCACCTTCGGATAAAAGGACCAATCATCACAATACTGTAGGTTAATAGGTTTGGACTGGACTATACAGTTCAACGGTAGCAGGATACTTACGCGAACCCACTTATTGACGCCAAATCGGACTGTATGTAACTTGAACATAACACATAATTCAGAAGGTTACGATGAAAATAATACTAAAATTATTAAATTATGCATTAATGTAATAGTTGGAATTCTTACACATTTAATTAATTTATCATTTTCTTCTGGAACTTTCCCAGATATATTGAAACTATCCATTATTAAACCACTTTTTAAAAAGGTAGAAAAGCATGATATTAATAATTATAGGCCAATCGATTAATAACCTTAATCGATTCTGTCAATAATTAGAAAAATGCATGTCTAAAAAACTAGTTCATTTCTGTAACAAAGGAGACTGTTCAAATTTGTATGGGAAATGGTCTATGAACCAATAGCAATACGGTTATGATATTTGTGTAGGGATACTTCATATATACCCTCGTGCAAAGGGGCATCAAAATCTGACCCGGCAATTTCGAGAAAAATATACTTTTATAATTTACACGAGTTTCATGGGCAGGTACCTTATCCGTTGTAGCTACAGGAAAACGTTCTTATGAGACTGCCTTTAACTTTTTGAGTAATTGTTTTCCCAAAATCACATAATCCACGATTTTTATAACGTATGCATTACATTTGAAAAAAGAAAGTCATCTTATAGTAATTTTTTTTTTTTCGATCTACTTGTTTTTGTTGAGGTAATGAAGAATCAAGGGGTTTTAAATTGCGTCTATGAGTTGGTCATAGAGGTCAGTATTTTTAAACTATCAATAGTATTTATTCAAACTACTTTTTGTATCTCTATGCACGACAATTTCTTACAAAATCTACATGATGGGAAAAGTTTTTTTTATTTGCGACTTTTATAGCACTCTGACCTCAGTAGGTACAGAAGAGTCTTTTAATCCTTACACGAAACTGCATCAAGTCGCACCATAAAAATAAAACGTAAGAAATGTATTTTTTTTTGCGGACTGTTCCATTTTTTTACAAAATCTGTAAATGCGGGTCAAAATGTAAAAAAAAAAGTAAAGGAGTCTTCTAAGAATGTTTTCCTCTAGATACAACGGTTAAGTTACCTGCCCTTACGGCCCGTTTGAATATCCAGCCTGTATATGTATTATAAAACTGTATTTTTCTCAAAATTGCCGGGTCAGATTTTGATGCCCTTTTGCAGAAGGGTTAAGATGAGGTATCCCTACACAAATATCAAAACCATATCGCTATTGGCTTATAGACCACTTTTGAATAGTCTCCTTTGACATTATTATATGTATATTCAGCCTATTAATGTTCCCACTGCTGGGACACAGGCCTCCTCTCGGTGAGATGGAGTGGGCCGTAATCCACCACGCAGGCCCAGTGCGGGTTTATATGGCTTTCAAAAAAGTCTTCTCTCTGATAAAAACAATACCTACTATCCAAAATTAATAAAAACTGTCTGATTACAGGATTATGCTTTGAATTGTCTAAAGATTTTGACATAATGTCACATGAATGATTACTTCAAAAGCTTGAGGTAAGCGGGTGGGGACATGCACTTCAATGGATATCGTCATAACTAAAAAACCGACAGCAACGTGTTGTTATTACCTACAACATTAGATAAAAACAACGTCGTGACACTCATCCGAGTATAAATGGAACAAACCATGTCTTTTTAAAACAACTTTATATACCATGTTTTATGCAAATAAATATTGTTTCTATTACTATTTCTATTTTATAACCGGAAAATTGTGGGTGTAGGTACTAATGACAGAATACACCCCTGCCCCCAACCTGATGTTCTATAGGAATCTCATTTTCACAACTTTATCACGCAACTGTCCTATCGCGCAAATGGATTCGCGCAAAAATGTCAATTCGCGCAAAAGTCAATTCGCGCAAAACTCCATTCGTGGAAATGTCTTTTCGCGCAAGTGTCCTTTCGCGCTAAATTCCAATCGCGGAAATATCTTTCGCGAAAGTGTATCAGATCTCATTGTTCCAGTTTTTTTTTTAAAATAAGTAAGTACCTACCTAATAGATTTTTTTAATAATATTTAATGTTTTCTCCTATTTTTTGTTTTTTAATAAATATAAGTAGTGACATAATAAGTAATTCCGATCGGAGTTATTTGCATGGCGATGCCAAAATTTTAAAATGAATTGAAGACTGTGGCATACTCTGTTGATCAACGACTCGTAATCTATACCCCATCGTATATTACGATCATAAAACTTGTGCCACACACAAAGGATCCTGTATCTTTTTAACAACAATTTCATGAATAATTGCTCGCTAGAAGCGAGAATCTTAGAGGATATTGGAAAATAGGTAAGTAATAAGTTTCATCAACAAAATACTGAGTTCATATGCGATAAATTCACATAATTGTTATAAAACATAGCATTACGCCTGTATTCCCCTAGAGGTTACGTCACACGTACGGACACTGAATAAACAAGATAATAGTTAAGTATGCAGAGCCTGCATGGAGGACGACGAGACAGCAGCGCATGTGCTGTTATACTGCCCGGTGGTCGCCACATACAGGGCAAAGTACTTCGGTAACCCAGGTACCCTACGTGAGATTGTCAGTGACACCAAGGCGTTGCTGGCCTTCTTTGAGGAGCTGGGGTGGATCGAATAACCGAATTTCCCACCCGTACGCAAAATACGCGCTTTGACGTGGAGTTGCGGATACCAGCCCGTATTACCTATTACCTACCTATTACCTAGGGCGAATCTTGAAGCTGAATTAAAATCACTTTCTCTTATCCCACGGAGTTGACATTTTACAGGTTGGTTTAGTTCCAAAGACAGTGCATTTTTATGATAAACATGACCTGATGGCCTACCAGGGATAACTCCAGACGAGAAAACTTCTCAACGCTCAACAGTACAGACACGAAATTTTATATATATACACTTTAATTATGATAGTCCGTTCTAAAGTCCACCTTTGGTGGCTTTAGGATTAGGACATGGAAAACCCTTTCATTTCAAGAGACCAAGTCCTAAACCCTACCATTTAAATGTCTGGATACTTTTCTGGATTTCGAAATCTTAGCACAGGGTAGCCCGCGATATGAGTCATTCAATAAATTTTAAAATTAGAGAGTTTTATTGACGATTTTAATGACTACAATTCAGTTAATACAAATACGAATTAAAGCAAGTATATATTCTTGATAGATTCTTGACTTGAATAAATGTGGTATGTGTGTCTAAAAAATCTTTAACATTTACTCAATACTTTTATTGCATTCCACATGTAGGTATTCTTAGGTGGTAAACTTATAATTAGATCATCTGGACCCTGTCGGGCAGAGCAAAATCGGTGAGTTAGGAGACAGGAAGCATTTGTTAAATGTATAACGTTACTTAGCAAACTACTATATTATAATATAATAATTATGTAGGTATTTAATTAAATGAGATTAACCAATAGCATAGTAATACATAATATAAACAGGTATCTATTGAGATTTAAAGTGTCAATTCTGTAAGAGTTAGATCCTAACTAATATAATATTTATAAATGTGAAAGTTATTGTTTGTTTGTTTGTTAAGCTTTCACGCTAAAGCTTCGTGCAAACTAGCGCGACGCGACACCGGTAATTGTTATACCGTGAAGTTTTCTTAAAAATTGTATTGTTCAAGTCGCAACGCGCCGTCGCGTCGCGCTGGTCTGCACGACCCTTTAAACGGCTCAATAAATTTTTATGAAATTTGGCACATGAGCAGTCCATGACCTGGATTGGGACATAGAAATAAAAGAAAGAAAATACATTTATTTAGCATAGACTAAACACATACATTATAATTTATAGGATAGGTTTTTTCATAGGATTTTTATCCCTATATTCCTACGGGATCGAGACATAGGCGGGTGAAACCGCGGGGTGTAGCTAGTTAGAAAATAAATATGGAAACAGCTAGTACGGCTACGGCAAAATTCATAAATGAAAAAAAAAATCGTCTTGGTCAAAACCCACTCGATTTAAAGTGCATGATTGAAAAGAATTTTAAAAGAATGAACGCATCATACAGCTCAGCGATGTGGAAAGTTATGATCCCGAATTATATTTTGATCAACATATAACCTGATACTGACCCGTAAATTATGAAAAAATTACAATAGGTATAAACTTATATTTGCAGATCACTAATCATCAGCAGAAGACACGCAACTCGAACCAGTTCATTCTCACAAAGATGCTCGAAGGCGAGATGTGTCGCGCGATGGGATGCACTTGCTAGACGACCAATAGGAGAAAGAAAACGTGATTTTTGGAAGAAAGTTTGATGAAACTGAATGCTTTTTCGTTATGTATACTACAGCGAAGGACGATCCCAATAACAAAATTTATGAAGGTAGTTTTGCGGACTATTTGAACGAACTTATAGGAACGGGCGGTTCTTGCAAACCACCATACACAGATGAAGGCTTGGACTTTTTATGTAAAATAGTAATTAAAGAACAAATCACAACACTAGCTGAACAGTTTGCGAAGTTTATTTGTAATGAATCTGATAGCGTAATGTCGATGAATAATGATCTTATATTGCACTATCATGTCATTCTAGCACACAACGTTTTACACGTTTCCGAAATCCAACCTGAAGGACATCGGAGTGCCAGTTTCAGACAAGACTTCTTTACAACCAACGAAGAATTTCTTGTGCTGCTCAAAAATATATTGTGCTTAGAGGTTCTCAAAAAGCGAAAGTCAGAAGAGATCGATGTACAGAGTTTATTGTTGGAGTTCCTTAGCGAACCCTCTGAAGTAACGACACTAAGTAAACTAATAGGATGTGTTCTTACTTATAAAAACGGCAAGCTTGAGTTTGTTAGCAAATCGATGGCAGACGATCTGAAGCGACAGCTCGACAAAACAAATGTCTATGAAGCAGCAGAACTGGCTGCTAAAGAGTATTTACTATCTCTGGAGATTAAAGTGCTAGCTTTATTTGGCAACAAAGATTTAGCAATAGGTAAGCAAGCGAAAATTGAAAAGAGATTAGCCACTTAACAGCAAAAATCAAAGAAATATTAGAAAAACCGAATCCCAATAACATCGTCACTATAGATAGAGAGAAGGAGATGGATTTCTTCAGTTAAATAGAGGCATAGCTTCTGCTGTTGGTAACATACTCGTTTTTGATGAAAGTTCAAAACTGTTGAAGTTTACAGACAACTGGGAATCACTAAGCAATCGTGCCAAAACATGGTACGAATCGTTGAAGAGTAAAATAATTAATATATAAAATAAAGATATTATAGTGCAAAAGAGTGTGCGCAGACACAGTTGCACTCACTCTTCCCTCACTCTCATAGTCCGATGGGAAGACGATCCGACACGACCAGAGAGTGATCAGGCGCAGGACCAACGGCTTAACTTGGTTTCCGAGGCACGTGGGGACCACACCGTCTACTTCCAAACTCCGGGCTGTTATTGAGAAATTGCCAATGGAAAAACCTAATAACACTGTCCGGCCTGGGAATCGAACCCAGAACCTCAGCAGTCCGCCATGCGACCACGAGCCCGTTAAGTTATGTAAGTTTCATTCACGCAAGTGTCCATTCGGATAAGTGTCTTCCGTGCAAGTTTCATTGCGCAAGTGTCCATTTTTGGTATTCAGGTGCATCCGGTTAGACTGGAAGCCGACCCCAACATAGTTGGGAAAAAGCTAGGCAAATTGATTGAATCACCATAAAAATCAAAAAGCAGCTGCTATCAAAGAAGCGAAACAGTCAAAACTATTAACATTTTATAACGTATGAAATAACACTTTATGCATATTGTCAGCCATTACACAACTTTATTAATATAAATAAGCTGTTTTTTGCAAGCGGCCCTTAGCCCCCATGGCTTAGCCGTGAAAGTATGTGGCCCACGGCCGACCGGTTCGATTCCGTACACAATTACCTAACTGCCGAAGAATGGAGCGTATTGTTCTGCCGAGTCCCTTACGTAATAGCTTGATGATATGTGCCGATTTGATATGATTATTATTGTTAGTCAGATGTTGGTTTTAGACCGGTTTTGATAAAAGTGGAGTGTTTTATTTCCTTGAATAAACGTCATCTTAATTCATTAAAAACTTGATTGGTTGAATGGTTGAGCAATTATAGGTCGCAGGTTCAGTTTCTGCACGAATTCTTGGTTTTTGTGCATGTGCGAATTTAGTCTTTGGCATTTATTCGTAGTCTCTATGAATCAATCCACTTATTCTATCGTCCACTGTTGGCCGTAGGCCTCTCACAAACTGCGCCACAACACCGTCCTCCGCCTTCCGCATGCAGTCTGTCCCAACCACCTTCTTAAGGTCGTCGGTCCATCTAATTGCGGGGCTTCCCACACTACGCTTGCCGATACGCGGTCTCCACTCCAGGACCCGTCTGCTTCATCAGCCATCAGTCCTTAGACAAACATGGCCAGCCCACTGCCACTTCAGTTTGCTTACTCTGCAAGTTACATCGATAACGCCGGTTTGTTTTCCGAATTATTTAATTCCTGATTTTATCCTTCAAAGATTTTCTGATCATAGCCCGCTCCATAGCGCGCTGAGCGACCTTGAATTTATTGACCGGCCCGACTGACATTGTCCACGTTTCGGCACCCTATGTCATGATGGGCAGAACGCAGTGTTGGAAGACATTAGTCTTCAAATACTTCAACACACAAACAACTATCATTATTTCCTGACGTCAGGTGTCTGTCCCTTCATACGCCTGCCGAATACCATTTACCTTACCATAGGTTATGTGAAATATTTAAGCAATGCGATATATCATAATCTTCTTATACACAAATACGAAATACTCTCGGTCCCAGGTCGGAGGTCACGTGTTGCCAGCGTATCTCGTTGAAGATATGTTGAGATCAGACAGAGCCCGATGCGACCAATAGTATGACACGTTGAGTTTGTGATGTAGGCTCTTAATTAAGGTGAAGGTACTACAGCTTCGAAAGATATACTATAATAGGCCTTGCGATGTAAAATTAAAATAAACTTGTATAAAATCGAACTATGCGTTTAAAAACACATTATTAAATTGGCTCAATGGTAATAAAGGAAAATTGAAGCATTTAATCGTAAGAGACAAATGTCAAAGCAATTTTACGCAATAAGTGTCAATCAAATGTCAATATTTAACTCGATTTTTGGAACGAAGTTCCTTATCGCACGTTATACTTTGTACACTTGACGAATGAGAGCTAGACCGAAAAAAGTGTAACATTTTGACCGTCACCACACTTTGGCTATTCAAATTCATCATGTATTTGCTCAGGCAAATACATGATGAATTGATGGGGTTCGTGGCTAATAACAGCCGAACGGGTCGGTCAGTCCGTGGATAGGTCACCATCTTACCATACCGAGACCCCTCCGTACCTCGGAAAGCACGTTAAGCCGTTGGTCCCAGCTGTCATTGTTAAATCATTGACAAACAGTCTCTTACAAAAGGGGTTTCCTATTACCCAGTAACTGGGTTGTGGAGGTCAGATAGGCAGTCGCTCCATGTAAAATGTATTCAGCTGCATCCGGTTAGACTGGAACCTGACCCCAACGTAGTTGGGAAAAGGCAGGCAGATTTTTATTTGCCTGAATATAGGTACATGAGGTGATACATACAAAAAAAGTTCTTTAACCATATACTACCTAAACAGATGTGCAAATAGCTATAAAATATTTCGTACATAGTATGTGTTTATATTTTTTTTTTATTTAGATACTCTCAAACGTTGTTAATTGATCTCATTGTGCCTGTTATTTAGCAGGTCCTGTCCTTTATCAGGAAAATTCACGACTTTTTCATTTAAGCTTTTAGTGCTTAGATAACTACAAAGAACTGTGTGTGTATTTAATTATTTAACACGGATCGAATTACGGAATTAAGTTAGGCAAAACAAAATTAAATAATGAACAAGAATATCGTGTCATCCTAGACAGGAAAGGTGCTTTAACAATAGACTATTGTTATTTGGATATATCAAGATTCAAGTTAAAACCTTGGCAAAGTGCAGGATGCCTAACGTCATACAACAACAGCTACAGGGGAGAGTCAATACGCCTCCACAAGTGACGATACCTTATTTTTACGATATCGAGACGCTATCTATCCCTGCCTCGGAGAGCACATAAAGCCGTCGATCCTGCGTTTGGTCCCTCATGTCGTGTCGGCCTGCCGTCACAGGAACAGAGAGTGCACCTGTGTTTTGCGCACACTCCTATGCACTATAATAGTAAATTCACTATCTATTATACTACTACTATCTATTATACTACTACTATCTATTATTCACAATCTTGTTCCTCACCTCTGGCTTGCCTTTATTGGCCGGCTGGGGAGAAAGCTGACGAGGAACAGAACACCTACCTCTTTCTGGCCTTTATTGGCCGGCTGGACTGAAAACGGACGAGGACCAGGACTCCCACCTCTTTCTTGCTTTTATTGGCGGGTTTGAATGGAGATTCGCAAGAGCATACGTGCTCGGAGGAAACAAGTATTCCAGTAAGATGCTATTAGGAATCTTGACCCTACTTCCGGGATTTTCTCGATAGCCGTGGAATATTTTGATTATTATTTTAATTTTAAGTTAATACTTATGTTGGTGTGCCCTAACAGGGTCCATAACTGTACTTTAGCTTTAAGCCGCATGTAACATCTTTTATACACATTATGGTATGCAAATAAATGAAATGAAATGAATGAAATGAAATGATTATTACATAACATTGATCAGACAGTATCGGAAGGACTATGTCCCCATAATCCTTCCATAGTTCTAGTTAACCAATTCACTATAGCCACCCATAGCCCAATATGTTAATTGTGTTTCCATGTTCAACAATAATCTTGCACCAACCGGAGGTTGTCCTTGGGTGCACTTGCATAGAGCAAAAAGAAAGAAATTTCCTACGTATTTGGGTAATGACTTAGTCTCCGTTAAGATTAGCCGCCGTGACGGAAATTCGGTTAGAAGAAAACATACTTAGGGGAAAGAGGGGAGAAACCGGATAGGGGGTGAAACCAGATAGTTGCTATTCCATTACTCCGCGTACAGCTGTCTCGTTCTAGCTAGTGGAGAAATACGCGCGAACGCTTGCAATTTACAATAAATGCAATGCACCCTGAGTGTAGTAACCCGCTAGCAAATTGCCGATTGCTTATTCGCAGCTTTTATCATAATAACTCGGGCCGAGTGAAAAGAGTTACAAGACTACCACCACCTAACACTCGGCTTATTGATGGCAAGAAGCTGCGGCTACGAAGCTTCGGATGATGAATATTATGTAAGATTATGTAAGAAGAACTGAACAAGTCTTTTGTTTCTCTCATTCAACCCAATAACTTCCACAGCACTACAGTACTACAAATACTATGATGGAGCTACAAAAATAATTGACCTAACAAATAATGTTTTTAGGGTTCCGTACGTCCGAATGAAAAAATAGAACCCTTATAGGATCACTCGGGTGTCTGCCACACCCGATTTGCTCCGAATCGAATGGACCGATTAAGTTGAAATTTGGAACAATATGAATTTCTCTGACCCAAACACGGACGCGTAACATAAATAAATGAATTTCGAATAAGGGGTCACTTTGGGAAGCAAATAAGAAAATAAAATAAAAAAGTTACTTACGTAAACTGTACCGTATGACATATCAAATGAAAGGGCTTATTATGAGGGACTCAATTTTTATTATAATTTTAAATTAAATAGTTTTATAGTTATTTTACATAATTGATGAAAATTTACCAGCCCCCCTGTATTTCCCAAACGAAGCCTCATATTTTGAAAAAAAATACAGAAAATAGTTCTATACTTATAAATAACAGGAAACCCTATATGAAGTCTATGGTTTTAAAATAAAATACTCTCAATATATTGTGCGTACAAATTTATATTTGTAGTTGGAATGAATGGGAGAACATATTTTTCAACTACAATGTTAGGTTTGTTCTTGGGATCAATTCAACTCAACTACGGAACCCTTCATTGTGCGTGGTCCGACACGCTCTTGGCTGTTTTTTTTAAGTTGACTATCAACTTATTTTAATAAACGTTTAATTTAATTAATGATCTTCACGCATGATCTTTGATTTATTTAAACTCTCAAGTTTCAACGGATCGTACCCATTGTTTCATGATATTATAATTATATTATTTTGATAAGCCTCCAATGATCGATACCCAGTATGACTGGTTGCTCAGCTTATAATCCTTGTTATAAACCAAACAATGCTAGTTTCATCTGCAGTTGGTGTTGTAATGCTAGCAAGTCTTTAATATATTCAAATTAGTTCAGCAGCTTACAAGATGTGGGTCTATGCATTGTGTTACATCGCTTTCTATTACAACTTGCTGTACGCTTAGGTGTAAATAAGCAATACAGCAACAAAGTGATTCATTATGTACCCAGAACTACACAAGATTCTGAACTTCACCAAATCGCTTTTGAGGATGGGCAGAACAAAGATTGTATTTTTTTTTTTTGTTTGGATAACTTCTGCCGCTCTGAGCGGAGCGTCTCAGACTCTTAATGACTAAAACCCACCCGTGTTCCTTCCGTTGCCTGTGTGCCGGGGTCGCGATACCCCTTTCGGACAAACTCGCAACCCTGGCAGGCATTGGCCCTAACGGACCCCGTTAGTTGGTGCTGACATCTCTTTGAGGCGCGCGTGGAAAACAACGGGCCGTCGCCCTAGACCTGTACCCTAATTACGTAATACACGATCAATCAGAATCTGAATCGTTTTGAAACAGATTGCTAATCCATTGCTTCGTACATTCGAAAAAAAAATCTGCTCAGCAACGTAAATAACACAATGAATGTTGTTGACTTGTCATATTGAAACAGATTTGCTCGGAATTGTTAACGAAAATGTGTTGCGTAATTAGACAGCTGGTCCTTATCGGACGGCGAGCTACCCATTGCTCACCGTCCGCAAGCCCGCGCCTGCGGTGGCCGGGAATCGGCCTGCGATTCCGGACGCCCAGGGAGTCTTCTGCGGTGGCTAGGGGCGTGGGGGCGCGAAATGTGCCTCTCCATCACACGTTCCGCCTCTTCCTTTGCGAGCATTACTGCTTCGCAGGAGGTGGCGGCCTCCCATGCCCTCTCGCTCCGTACCATGGCCTGGACCAGGGCTGGACGCGAGAGATCACCGCCACCGATCCCCTCCACGAGGACACGGCGATGCTCCACCCAAGCCGGCCAGATCTCCACCATAATATGCCCCACCGTGTCCTCCGGGCGATCCACACAATGATGACACCCGGGCGTTTCCTCCCGCCTTATCCGGAACTAGAACCAGGGCTTGTTAAGCCTTTCGAGAATGTATAGGAATTATATGTATACTAGCTGCCTGCCCTGGCCTCGCACGGGTAGCACTAAGTACTTATCTACGGCGCACCCACCTACCATACCTACCTAGGATGAAGTGTAGCCTTAGGGCTATGGAGCGAAGGTTTAGTTTTAATTTTTCCGTAAATTTCCCAATTGTATTGCAGTATCGGGTTATCCTTGACCATAGAAACCTTACGACGCACCGTTCCCGAGCAATTTTTTTTTTTTTTTTGTAAATCCCTCTATATTTCCAAAATGGTAGCTTGGATGAAAATCTTTTTGGAAATAAATAGTTGCTCTAGTCGTAAACCATGAGATGACGTAAAAAAAACCGGAGAACGTTTTATTTAGATATAATGCGTGAATAAAATTATTAGTTAATAAGTAGGTAACAAGTTGTTTAATACATGTCTGTTTTTTATTACTTAATGCCTAAAATCTTCATGGTCAATACGCGGCAAATGATTGCACTTCCCTCTGAATTAATTATCGTATAAAATCTAACAAGATGACAGTATTTCCGGATAGGTAGTTTAAGAATACAAATCCTTCAATTTATAGTCAAACAAATTAATATTAATTTACTTAAAATTCTTATTAGTAAACAAAACCAGCTTAAGCAGTTGAAGTACTTCACCTTTATGAGACGAAAGATTTAATTATGGTTAAAGAAAATAATTTTTCAATTAGAAAGTACAAGAATTTCACTTGCATAACTGCAAAATCAGCCTATAATGTCCCCACACCGGTACATAGCCAAGCGTGACGCGTGACGCCTATGTGTTAATTACCTAAAACATAAACAGATCATTCGCGCATGACGTATGTATTAACCTTTATCAGTTAAAGCCTAGTAGAGCCTTCGGCGCGCACACGCACCAGCCCTCGCAAGAGTCGCAAGTTCGCAACCTGTAATATTTCTCAATACCTACTCAGTTCACGTTTGCACCTCGCGCGAGGCGCATGACCGTCGCGCCACCCACCAAATTAGACCGCGAGTGTTTTAATACTTACTTAATTTTACATTTGTTTATTTCACAATTAAACAACTGTGCTGTTTTGTGAAGTGATAAAAAAGAAGGTTGTTCACAAGGAGGATTGTGTGTGTGAGTACTTTTTGTTTTTATGTCAACTTTTTTATTTGTTTTGTAGGGTAGTTTTGTTTTGTTCAGACTGCAAACTGAACGAAGACAGTGCATTATTATTTTGAGATAACAATCGGAAAATTATTGCTTCTGTCTGAGATTTGCCTTGAATTGAGTCGTGATTTCATGATCTGTGATTACAACATCTCGTCGAGAGAATACTCCTTGTTGACGTTTAACTTGCAATTTAACTTGGCAATTTGAGCTCTTAATTAAGTGTATGTTTGTATGCACAGTCAAGCACGCTTCCTTGACCGGATGCACTGAAGTTAATACTGAGTTTAATGTCATTTGAACTCATGCATTACCGTGGCTTTGGATGCTATTTATTGATGCAACTGTGCGAGCACTTAGCAGGTAGTCAAGGTGGTTCACATAAAGCAAGTGATTAGGACACTTTGACGATGATAATCATAGAATATATATAAAAAGGATAACATATGTAGCAGAAACATACCTCCTAAGTTGGGTCCTACTAAGGAGACAAATAAAATATCCAACATAACAACATTACCCTGTAATCCCAGAAGGGGTAGGCAGACGTGGTTGGGGTGGAGAAGATGTTAAAATATCTAATTCATTCATTAATGATATATTAAAAACTAATGATTAAACAAACTTCACACAATAACCCTATAAATGAAACAGAAAAGAACTGAATCCAGTCCAGCCATGTTATTTTATTACTAATGTTCGTTTAAGTATTGAAGTAAAAATGATAACAAATGTTGGTATGGTTCAGTCCCGCCCTAATCCCAGGGGTATGGCACCATCCCCCTGGTATGGTGGGTCCGGAGTGGAAATAGAAATCAACATTAAATAACAACTCAAAAACTTAAACAATTCAAGTCACATTAATTTAACGAGTGCAACAACACTTGATACTGCAACAAAACTATTATTAAGAAACTCGTTTTTATAAATTATGCATTCAGCAAATATATCCAGCCGGTTTCGCAAGGCCCAAATGTCAAGATTTTATATTTATGAATATGGATGTTAGATGGAAACCTTCGCAAAATTTAACTAGCGGCTTATTTGGGTAGCCCGTTTAATATAATTGAGTTCACCTAGATTCGACGAGAACTTAGGGTCGTGCAAAGGCTGGTTTGAGCGTGTATTCTGAAAGTTGGCAAATTGCTGTCAAATACTCGTATTTCGCTGATTTGATTAATCTATCAATAATAGATTTTTTATAAGTGAATACTAATTGTAATAGACTGACAGTTACATTTACTATTTTCGCTATAAAGTGTACTAAAATAGGTATTGATTTTGAATTGCATTATTTATTATTCAATCAATATTTAGTTTTAGTTATAAAAAACCACTTCGAAACCATCCAAATGCAATTTTTCGATCTAAAACTTTTACAACACCTAATTACTCGTACATAGGACTTTAAACATGAATGGAAATGTCGGTGTACGTCAGGCACATCTTATGATATTGCAATTCATAAATCACTAATTATGAATTGCAATAACATTAGTGCACTACAGAGTGATTTTAGTGCACTATAATGATAAACAGCGAAATATTTGACACCAATTTGCGACTTTGACACCTTTCAGAATACACAGGCAAAATCATACAAAATCGAGTAGATATATATCTTGCCACCCAGCTGTGTGTAGCACGCCTAACACTTAAGACATTCATGTAAACCTAGATTTGGTTCAAGTTAATTATGTAAGACTAAATTGAGATCCTTTTGCGGTGGGATTGTAATTGGATATATTATCTAAGCGCTTGCTCTAGTAGAAGACTCCGAAAAGTGCTCACAGGTGTCTATGATGTAACTTTTAAATATTTTTAAATATACAGTGAGGTAGATTAGACGAGGGACATACTTTTAGTGAGTGTGAGTAGTAGGTACTCATGAAAATCATCAACTTTTATGGGACTAACTGGGACATAAAATTGAACAAAAAATCTGATTTTTCCTCCATTTTGATCGCTTGGTGTTGCACTTATTCGGGAACGGAGATGATTTTTTTTCGTATTTCAGTTATACAAATAGTAAAACCCCATAGTAAAATAAAGTATATAACACCCATCAGATTTCCAATTATAATGTCCTAACTAATAATATTATAAATACGAAAGTCAGTTTGTTTGTTACGCTTTCACGCTAAAACGGCTGAACGGATGTGGATGAAATTTGGCATATGGATAGACCATGACTTAAGATACTTTTTATCTCGGTAATACGTTTCTGTAGGAAAAAGCTAGTTAAATGATATAAACGTAACACCTTACTGGGATTGATTACGTAGGGTAGGCAGTAAGCACCCAACTGTCTGTCTGTCACTTACATCTGTAAACCACAAACAATCATCAATATTTCTGTGTCGCATTTCACTTTTCGATGTTTTCTTGACTGGCTGGTCATGTTATGGTACCTACTTATATGTATTTATTTATTATTTATTTTATACTTTAAGCACACAAATGTAAATAGGCGGACTTAATGGCATAGGTATTTTCTACCAGTCAACCTTTGGGTGATGCAGAGACAAACAGTAGTAGGTGCAATATCGAGAATTGTGGAATAATTATTTATTTCAATATGAGGTTATACATATACCTATTAAAAACTATGAATATAATATATATACCTAATTATATATAAATATCCCACAGACCGCAGTGTCTCAAGACGAAAGTCTTTGACCACTGCGTATTGCCAGTGATGACTTATGACACAGAAACGTGGTCGCTCACAATGGGCCTTATCAGAGGCTAAAAGTCACCCGAAGGGCAATGAAGAGCGCTATGCTTGGAGTTTCCCTACGTGATCGAATCAGAAATGAAGAGATCCGTAGGAGAACCAAGGTAACCGACATAGTCCGATGAATTGCCAAACTTAAGTGGCAGTGGGCAGCCCGGCTCGCAGCTTTGCAACATTGCTCGCAGAACAGATGGCCGATGGGGCTGAAAGGTCCTGGAGTGGCGTACCGGAAGACGTAGCGTTGGAAGGCCTCCTACAAGATGGACCGATGACCTTGTAAAAGCCGCAGGAATCCGTTGGATGCAGGAAGCACAGAATCGGTCGAGGTGGCGGTACTTGGGGGAGGCCTATGTCCAGCAGTGGACGTCTTTCGGCTGAAATTATGATAATGATATTGAAATAAAAGTACAAATAAATGCACACACACATACTACACTACTATATAAGCACAAATAAATGCACACACACACACTACACCACTATATAAGTACTATATTCTTTCTCTTTTTATATTCTTTCTTGCGCTTCTTATGACCACCGTGAGATTAATGCAGAGCACTAATTACAAACATGCCTTAACAAACTCTTTTGGTAGAAAATGGTTGGTTTCTGTCAACATCTTTATTCTATACATATTATAAACTAGCTGCCGCCAGCGGCTTCGCCCGCGTGATACCTTTATAAATTATAATATAGCTTATGGTACTCAGTGATAATATTGCATTCTCCTGGTGAAAGAATTTTTAAGATCGGTCCAGTAGATTTTGAGTTTATTCATTTCAAATAAACAAACAAACAAAAATCAAATCTTTTCTTTTTATTATAGTCATTTTTGTAGTTTAGAGTAATTTTTGTTATCTTCCTGTGTGACCGCTTAGTTCTTGTAAACCACAGAATGGATTTTGATTCAGGTTTTCCCCATCATTTAGACATTTCAACGGAAGGTTTATATGCATAACATGAAATAATCATCAACTTGACATGTAAAACATGAAAAAAATGGTTTTAACAATTAATAGACTCTTAGAAAGTTCTACGGAATTGTGTAAAAGTGCAAATTAAAATTATTCTTAGTTATAATATAATTTATAATGTTAGATAATAAGTTAGATTTGAATCGCTTATTAGTATATAAGGCTAAATTGTAATAAATTATTAGGAACTTCTTATTAATATAGGAAAACAAAACCAAATGAAATCTAATCTAATCTAATCGAAATTAAGTCATGTTGTAAAATCCGTGCAAAATCTTTTTGCACGGATCGGCGGGTCGCTAGTTGTATTTTCCGTAAAGAATTTGGTATTCTTTCAAATGTTTTGACGTATGAATACTGCCAAATTTATGCACCGTACACAATGACAATTTAAAAGCGCTTTAGCAGAATATAATAAATATAAAACAAAATAAGTTGTCATTATACTTAATGTTTTCTTTAAATAATTAGCAAGATGAGCGTGCGAACTGTTTACCTATATTATGAATAAGTCTGTTTTTGTCGTTATATAATATTATTATAAGTCATATCATTAAATTTTTTGCTTTCCATTGTTCTCGTAAAAAACCTTTCACAGCATCGAGGAAACCGAAATCTTAAATATGCAATTAAAATTAAAAACATTTTATTCATAATTAATTAGTAAGAATTATTTTTGTTAAATAGTTATTAATTGGGGAAGTTGACAGGGGAGAATGGAAGAAGAGGACGTGATGCGCCGACCGTTACATGGGACAAGGACAGGGATTTCTCAGAGATATACAATTTTTGCCTAGTTTTTAAAACCGCAAATAGCATCGTGCCAAATCATGTTTCTCAGTCATCATCTCTTCTTGTTTTTCGTTGCTTTCCAAGTTTATAAGAAATGGTGGTAATATTAAGATTAGAACATTAAATATCTAAATTTATGAGTATCCTTTCGATTAAATTTTATTTTGGCCATTAGGAATTATATTATTGCTTTTTCGCAAAGTAAAAATACAATTTATGTTACAAATAAAAAGTGACCAAATTCATAATATACTCAGTTTATAAATAATCAAACTTACATGAACACTTTAATTAAAGAAAAAAAATAAAAATTCAAATGAGCATTCATTTGAATTTTTATATTTTACCGAACTTACTTAAATTTCAATCATTCAGACTAGGCACTACTTACTACCGACTACTACTACTACTACTTACTAGGACTTTCTGTCCTAAAATCCTAGAATTTTTCAGTTAATCTTCTCAAGTACATCAAAAGTCTATCTTCCCGGTTCTAATATTTTAAAACTGTGCCTAGTATTTGTATGTGTTACTTAACTACGTTCAGAGTACGGATCGAAATTAACAAAATACGAGAATGATATCAACCAAAGAAGGAAGATTAGAAAAGGGCTTTAGGTATATCGCGACCTCGGCACACAGGCAACGGAAGGAACACGGGTGGGTTTTAATCAGTAAAAGTCTGACACGCCCTCCCGCTCCACCCAGAGCGGGAGAAGTTATTTGATAATTTCCCACCCTCAAAAAAAAAAAAAAAGAAGGTCAGAGTGTAGATTTTCCCATATCGGAATGCTATGTAAATAACCCTAAAAGTATCGCAAATAGCACTTTTTAATAGTTTAA
Organism: Agrochola circellaris; assembly: GCA_914767755.1. Lineage (NCBI taxonomy): Eukaryota > Metazoa > Arthropoda > Insecta > Lepidoptera > Noctuidae > Agrochola > Agrochola circellaris. The sequence continues at coordinate 20,661,282 of OU611843.1, read as the reverse complement.
CATCACAGGTGTATAAAAATAACTTTTTGACTCTCATTTACGTGGGTTAAACCTAACGTGTTTTTTATTTATTTTTGTTTGATGTTGTCAATAAGATCACGTCAGCAAGGTTATTCTTGAATCATTATTTCGGTTTGTACTTAGTTTGCTTCAATTATCTCGGCTAATTCAGGATAGCTATATAGATATCCAGAATTTGCTACATTAATTAATGAATTTGTTAATTTATTAGTTAAACAACAGAGAATTCGTTCTTTAATTGCCCTGAGAGTATTTTTAAATTAGTTAATTATGTGACCAGTTCCCAAAAATCTTAATGTTATATTATCTATTTTTTTACTCTTGCTCTAAAATTATATAATAATAATAATAATAAAAATTACAAAAAAATCACCTGACTAATTTAAATAAACAAATCCCACAATACAAAAGCCATTTAATAAATATAAACTCATGCAAAAACTAGAAAGAAGATAAAAAAACATATATAAAAATAGACATGGCAATCTCAAGTTTGGTTTTTTACTGCCTGGCTTGTTTACAGCAGCTATAAAGTAAAGCTCTTAGAAAAAAAATGTTATGCTTGAAGAAGTACTGAGTCACGTGATTAATATTTGTGATGAATAAAAAACCATTTAAACGAGTAGAAACTGGGAATAACACTTCTCATTATTCACCAGTTGCTCATCATAAACACCCACCCGGATAACAAGCATTGGGATTCTGATTATACTTCTATGGAGTACAGTCAACCGCAAATCAAATTAATATTACGTCAAGCACTAGCTTAGTCAAAACATAGATCAATCGACAATTTGAATACTTTGGAGACATGCATAAGCATAGCATAATCAGCCCGTAATGTTCCCACTACTGGGACACAGGCCCCCTCTCTTCGAGAGGGATGGGCTGTAATCTACCACGCGGGCCCGGTGCGGGTTGGTAGATGGTAGATGTCACATGTCTTCGAATTTTTGGCTCTAGGACATGTCGGTTTCCTCACGATGCTTTTCTTCACCGTTTTGAGAGCAGTGGTGACAAAAAATGTACATAAAGTAAAGCGCCTGCTTGGGTTCGAACCCACGACCTACAACTTGTAAGTCGGGGCCGTTACCAGTGGGCCACCACTGATCTCCTTTGGAGGCAAACTACATCAAAATAACAGTGAATTAAAATCGCTGCCTAACAAATTACGAACAACTTTTTAATCATTCTAAACTTGACGCACTTATCGAGAAATAATTAGGGCTTTGATATAAAATTTATGTTTGAAAATTATGTTTAATTATAAATCAGATATAGATGAGATTAAATGGATTTATCCATTACGCTTAGCAAGCGAAGTGAAATCAGGGAATTTAAGCAAATCGGCTACCAGCTTAAATTGCAGCACAACTGTCATTCTCTGACAGTTGTATGAAATAGCTATAACACGACAGATTGACGTAGGCTGTCAATTTGTATACCAATTAATTTTCTTACCTCTACCTAAATCAAAGCTCAAAAAACATTGTAATAGATGAATTTTCTGGTCTGCTCTTAATTCATGGGATATAAACAGTTCTCCATATTTCTGCATTCCCTGTGTTTCAAACCCACATTAATTTTGAGAGTCCTTAATTTATCCTAGAGTTCTCTAAAGTAATGAACGAAGTAATCATCTTCATCATCAGCCTATAGCTGTCTACTGCTGGACATAGGCCTCTCCAATCGCCAAATATAAATGCCAATCATAACCGTCTTGTTGATAACAATAACTTATAAAAATAAAAGAGGATATTATTATAATCACGCTGCGTTCAGATTTTATCAATGAAAACGTATTAAATAACAAACCGAGCGCACAATGAGTTATCCTATCGACAAAAATTGCGAACTTCCGTACAAATTCTCATCCCCAACTTTATCCCTATTACGGTACATAAGGAACTCTTGTACAAAATTGCATACTTCTATCTATATCTTCTATACGGCGGTTTAGGTTTTGTCTGTCAGTGAATTTAAGATTTATTTACCTACTTAATTTTCAAACAATATTGACAAATCGATTGTCTTCTCTTCATTGTTACCTTGTACTAGCTCTTCGTGTATCAATTAAATAAGCGGTTCATCTTTGTTTCTTAAGTGATAGAACATAACGCTATTACATCTGTGCATAATGCTATCCTGCCCTTGCTGAAGATTGGAGACTTGACCTCGTAGCTTACTATTTGTTCCAAATCTGTAAAAAAGCTTTATGCTGCTGTGTAGCTGTATGATAATCATGTAAGGAACCCCTAAAAGGAACTGAAAGACCCCTTCCCATCGGTCGCAAGAACAGAGATCCCGGAAACGTTCAGATATTTAAACAATAGCAAAGCTGATTATAGGAAATAAAAGATTAATGTCAACAAATAAACCACAAACGTAAAACAAAATAATAGAATTTGAATACTTTTAGAACAAGACGATAGTGGCAGCATCAATATTACAAATGATAGATTTTGATGTATCTGGATACCTCTGGATGCATCAATATCTTATATATATACTTCATTTGAAATAAGATTAGACATTTCGACTGCTTATTTGACCTCCCAGCTACTGGGTAACACGGTACCCCTTGGTAAGACTGGTTGTCAGTCTTTCGTGCTTCTGACTACCCGTTATCTAAAATCCCAATAAGATACAATAATTTTCCTCACAACATGTAAGACATAGCTAGCTAGCTAACTAGCTAGCTGGTAACAACAAACATTGCGTTGTGTATAATGTTAGCTACTGGTGCATTTAGCACTCATGGCTGGCTTGATTAGCACCTATTTGAGCTAACAGTTGTGACACAGTGTCAAAATATTGTTGCGGCTGTAAGATTATCGCCATCTTTGCTTAAGAATTTTAGCCATATTTCCGAGTATATAATATGGGATTTTGACCACTATAAAAATAATAAATTTTTTGTTTGTCTTACTTTGCCCTTGGCAGTTTACGAACTTTTAAATTTAACATGAATAAGAGTGTAACACAATATCTTAATGAACGCATGATTTTTCCATTATAATCAACAAACTCCTCACTAAATCTTTAAATAATATTATTACACATGAGTATTTGCATAACTTGTGAATTTATTTGAATGATGATTCACATTGCGCTATATTTTGCACGACACACTTCTTTGTTTTGTTCATTACGCAATTTTTGTTTGAGCAGGTCTGTCTTTTGTTATTTATCAATTTATCATTCGCTTAATTACATGACTTTAACAGTTGGATTCAATGTTAAAATACTACTAATTACTTCACCATCATCATCGGCTCGTGCTTAAATAATAACAGCCGCATGGGATGCTCCACGGTTAAGCTACGCTTGTTGCGGTCGGTTCGTAGATGGGTCCATTACATATCGAGACCCCTCCGTGCTTCGGAAAATACGTTAAGCAACGGCTTAACGTATTTTCCGAAGCACGGAGGGGTCTCGCCTCGGACAGCCGGGACCAACGGGTCCCGGCTGTCATTCGTAGATCTTTGACAGTGGTAATTTTTAGTCAGAAGCCGAAAAGTCTAACAACCAGTCTTACCAAAGGGTATCGTGTTACCCAGTAACTGAGTTGTGGAGGTCAGATAGACAGTCACTCCATGTAAAATACTGGTAGTCAGCTGCATCCGGTTAGACTGGGAATTTACCCCAACATAGTTGGGAAAAGGCTAGACAGATTGTTATTTGACCATCATCACCACTTCATATCTATCCTCTGCTGAATGAAGAATTAACTGCCACGACAGAATAATTTAATAATCACCAGACTTGGTAAAAGAATTTGCAAATAGAGGAGGATACTGTTACCTGTTACATGTTGAAATGGATAGTCCTAAAAGGGATGGTTACTCTTTGCGGGACTCAAAACTTAGTCTCTCTTAGTTAGATATCCAATAGCTAAAATAACCCTAGAAGAAGGTATCGTCACCAGTTTTGTAAAAATGTACGGTCATAAACTTAATATTTGGTACTCAATACTTTAAACACAAAGTTTAATATTATCACCAAATACGACCAAATCAGTTGCTCCATGTCCAAATTTTTCGCCTTAGTTACCTAAGACGAGGTCAAGGTCCCTAAATCGTCTGTTGTCGAGCACTGGGCATTTAGTATTACACGTCTTGAATATCAAGGTCGCTACTTCTTAATTGAAATTGTGAAAATTTTCATCATCGTCTAATTTGTTCGATGAGAATAAAATTACCGTTATAGGCGAAATTATTTGCATATTGTAAAATTAGAAGCCCCTCCGTGTAAAATACTGGTATTCAGCTGCATGCGGTAAAACTGGAAGCCGACCCCAACATAGTTGAGAAAAGGCTAGGTAGATTGATTTTGATTGTAAAATTAGAAGTTGAAAATAATGGACGGAACTGTCTGTGTAGCTTGTTATGAGATGTTGGATGCTGATGAGGTGCTGGTACGTTGGTGCCGAGGAAGATTAAATAAAAACGACGGACAAGTATTTTTTTCGTCTGTATTGGACCAGTGTCACAGTGAGAAGGGGCGAATGTTGCCACAGCTTACAATATTTTTACCTTTTAATGTTGGTGTTGCAATTATATAATTAAAATCTCCAACAACTGTCGTCAACGCGTTTTTGAACTACGAAGCCACTTACTCAAAGCCAGATTTAATACAGATATCCTCCGGTTAAATCTGGTGTCGGTCTTCTGGGATTCTGGCTACCAGTAAACATCTTTGTAGTAACTAATTATACGTATGACAAACATAAGAGTGGTCTCACTCTTAAGGGGTAAACGTACTTTCCTAAGCATGACTCTAAACCCGACTCAGCGACTGAAGCAGCAACCACAGCTTAACCTCTCAAATGGATAGGTACATCCCCTGTCTTATTGAGCCACGAGCTCCCTCCATATGAAAACCCACCGATCAGTATTTGTCAGTCGCATATTTGATGACAACAAATTACTTCTCGCTTGGGTATTCATCCTTGCGGTCGGCGCGGTTACATTTCCTAACGACTCCCTCTCGGATTGCAAAGCTAATGAACATCGTGTGGTTTCCCATCATTAGGGTAATGAAGTGTGTGAAGACAATGCCGCGGTTATTGAATATAGTATCAGTTACGTTGGTTATGTTTGTGTCGCCTTCGTTTAAGCGTTCTCTTGGAGTATTGGCAACTGCGAGGCTTTGAGTCTTTTTAGCATCATCATAACATCACGCCTGTATTCTCGAAAGAGTTAGGCAGAGGTGTAACCCGGGGCGACCCTTTAGCAATTATTTTAAAGTATTTAAGCATCATGCATCGTTTATATTTCTTGGCCTTGTAATTATGCCTTTGACCTCTGCCACTTGTGAAAGGGATGGATCCGGTATTTTAATAAAAAAATGAATAAAAATGAATGAAAAAAATAATCATAGGTAAGTATCCTACTATTATTATAAACGCGGAAGTTTGTCAGGATGGATGGATGTATGGATGGATAAGATGTTTGTTACTCTTTCACACAAAAACTACTTAACGGAATTGGATGAAATTTGGCACACAGATAGTTCATAACCTAGATTAACACATAGGATACTTTTTATCCCGATATTCCCACGGGATTGAGACTTATGCGAGTGAAACCGCGGGGCGGCGCTAATATACATATAATATCTTCGACCTATAAATTAATCTACATGGTCCTCATATGGTCTCACCAAGATTATGTCTGGACTTTAAAAGGGACTGTGACTTCTGAGTTTATTTCGGTTTTTTTTCTCAGGGTAGTCAGATAGGAAACACCAAACTCACCTTGTTTTAAAACATAAGTTATTAATGCCGTTTAAAAAGGTTTTTCAACCCATTAAAAAAAAAATATATATATTTGACGTCTGTCAAAACTGACAGCTTACGGCAGCAACTTCGTGGATCACCATATGTTAGGTCTGATCTTAAATGAATCTCTTGATTGGATTGGCTAAGAAACTCATTAGGGATATACATATACAAATATAATATAATGAGGGTACTTACTTATTGATATTTGAGACAGTTGCAATGTTTTTTTAATAATATGAAATAGAAAGGATACTTGATTATGCTTCTACCTTTTTGTCTTCTAATAACCAAGATAGAATATTTCTTCAGTAACCAGACTACATATTTTCAAATGCGAGCATCAAGAAGAATTTTAAGAGCATTGATAGTGGAATTCCAATCCATGTGTTTACAAGAGGCTGACTAACATGACATAAAATTGTAATAATTAAAAGCTATGTATTCACTCACTATCTCTGTAATGACTTCGTAGGCACCTGAGCTGAATGGTAGATGACTTCTTACTTACTTTTGTGATGTACCGCATAGTAATCTATGTTAATTTCCTATGGCTTACGATCTTAAATCATAATGACTATTATAAGCTAAGGCGGTTCCTATATTTTACCTACATGGATTAGGCAGAGGTGTATAGCACACCCACATTTTGCCAACTATGTTTAAGTCCCATGTAATAGGGGGCGAGCCTATACTCGTATTGCCATCAACCGGGCAATAATCCAGACTCCGGGCTATGACTGAGACATTCCGTTCTGGGGAATGTGCCCTGAAGCGCCACAGCATCGCGAAAGTAGCGATATACATGCGCGACAGCAACGCTACTGCATCGCTACAAAAAGTCGCCGTGGGCGAGGCCTCTAACACCTACAACAGTAGATATCAGATGAAAACCGTTACCGACAGTTTAATATGTCTTTGAAACACGGAGCAGTCTTGATATGACGCCACCCTAGCTCCACGAACAGACCGTAGCCGTATATATGTAAATCATTATGTCACTTCGATGCCACACTTCCACAGCTGGGACTCAGGGGAAGAATAACGGACAAAATGAGCCGGTGTCGGTACCGTCACTGATGCAGAACTTAAGTTTATAAAAGAGTGCGTATATAAAGACGCGTTCGTCGTGGACGTACGCAGAATAACGTTTCAACATGTACGGACTGTTTTCACAACATTTCCAATGGCCGGAGTATTGAGAGAAAGTGAGCTGGACTTGGATATACCTAATATGCAGGCACTTGGGCAGAGGGAACTGACTATAAAGGTAAGTTGTAGTACCTGGGCACGCTCGTTCCTTCGTAGACCTCATCCATCGCTTTCCATCTGGCCAGATAAAGAACAGGCCGATTCAAAAACTATTTTTAAATACTTTGCCGTAGAAAAAGTTACGATGGTAGTTTGGTAGTGTTAACCTACTACCATCACCTTTTTTGTCGCAAACCAACTACGCTGTTTTTCAGTTTGAAATTAATAAACGACAATTTTCAGGGTTGAACGCCCAGCAACACGCTGCGTGCACTCACATTTTGGGTGTTGAGTGTGTGCATTTCTCATTAGGTAATTAGTACGTCTGTTTCTCAACATGGTGATTATTTTAAATGTTAGATATCAAATTTAATTTACAAAAAATAACATTACATTACGCCTGGATTCCCCGAAGACTTAGGCAAAGGTGTACCTATAGTACACCTATCTTTCGCCAGTTATGTTTAAGTACTGAGTAAGGGGGCGAGCCTATTGCCATCAACCGGGCACAAATCCAGACTCCGGGCTTCTACTGAGAAATTCCAGATGGATAAACTTAATAACAGTCTGCCCGATCCGAGAACCGAATCCAGGATCTCATGCTCAGCAGTAGCGGATGCGGCCATTAAGATCAACGATCCGAAGCCATTACCAAAAATACACACGAGGTAAAAAATATTATAACATAATATTCTGCCCTGTCATGACAAACGGCTGCATCGCCCTATATGCAGTAAACAGAAATAAACTTTATTACGTAAGTGTTTGAATAAATATTACATTACACATTATTTACAAGTGTCATTGGGAAATACGTGTAATCCAATCGTTTGATTTTCTTATTAGATGTCACTTACTGCAACGCGGAAATAAACGATTATTTGTAACACCACGTATAATTTGCAACAGTGTATAAAAGGTCTTCTCTAATCTAATGGGTGTCAAAGACGACTTTGTTATTCACACTAATATGTATTTAGAACTGTAAAATAGTCTTCCTGCTTAGACTAAGTGGTCGAAAGCTCTATTAAAAGTTAGGTTCACCCCCTATTACATGGGACTGGGACCTTCTACTACCTTTTTTGGCAACAATGGCATGATGTTAGGTTTATAAGTCTTTACTACCCTCGTACGTTTTTATAGATGTTAATTATGGTTTTAAATATAATATATTATAATCTTTATTTATATAAGACATATTGTAATACAGTGGGCTCCAGAGAAACCTCACCCCCTTGCATTGATTTTTACATTGCTAGGGGGTGAAGTTTTTCTGGAGCCCGCTGAACATTTAACAGTTTTCACAAAGTAGGTAGTCAATCAAGTGAGTGACGTGATGTTCTCCTTGCTAGGCTATGAAATAGCCTGTATTAAGGAGTAACAGTCCCGATCCCCTCTAATTGTATTACTACAATTTTATGTTTACAAGTCAAAATTTAAAAAAAAAACTGATATTAGTGCGCCAGCGCATTTGTGTGTGTTTGCGTGAGTGTGCTGTGTATGCGTGTATGGGTCTGTGTGTGTGTGTATGTGCGTGAGCAAGCCGCTGTGTAAGCGTACGTAAGTAAGGGGGTTGGATTAGTGTGGGTCTATGTTTTGGGAGAGTGGTACAATATACAAACTTGTCATAACTTAATTAAATTAAATATGTTTCTGTTTCGTCGTAGGTTTTATTTTAAACGAATGTGCGGACAGTCTTTTTACAACTATTATAAGACAATTTCATTATGATTTTTAGATAAGATATTCTCAGGCCATTTAGCGCCATTAATTCTTGACAAATGAATCTAGAAACATTACAAGCATCAAATCACCATTCAAAGCCACTTCAGATATAAAACGATCCTAACTGCTTATTAAATATCTTATAAAGATACATATCGCGAAACCTCGGACTCAGAGTGCTTAAAGGTCGTTTTTTTCATTTAAATTATTATATTTAATGATACGACTCTTTTAACGACATTCACATTAAGTACTGCATATTTATTTGCGAATCTATTGTTTTTTACTTCCCTGGCAACGTCCTTCATTACTGTGATTACCTATTTGACTTTAGATATTGTATTAGGAAGTGCAAATGACAGAAGAGCTTAGTTATAAACAATTACCCCGGTCAAGTTATCATAACCTACCTAGCTTTTTCCCAACTATGTTAAGGTCAGCTTCCAGCTTAATTGGGTGCAGCTGAATACCAGTACTTTACATGGAGCGACTGCCTATCTGACCTCCACAACCCAGTTACTCGGTAACACGCTCATCATCCACCTAGCCTTTTCCCAACTATGTTGGGGTCGGCTTCCAGTCTAACCGGATGCAGCTGAATACCAGTATTTTCTTGGAGCGGTTGCCTATTCATAAAGTTAAGTTAAGGGTAACACGATACCCCTTGGTAAGACTGGTTGTCAGATTTTCGGGTTTCTGACGACCCGTAACAACTGTCAAAGATCTACAAATGACAGCCTAACGTGCTTTCCGAGGAACTATAGCACGTCGTTTGGTAATTAAGACTATTTGCCGGACTTTCGGGATGCTGACTAATGCTGTTCTTCTAGCTGGTAACGATTATCAAACAAGAATGAGTGCCGGGAACGGGACCAACGGCATAACTTGCTTTCCGTTCAAGCATACCTTCTTCAAAATGGGATTCAAACCTAGGATCTCTCGCTAGAAAAAACACTAAATATAGTTTTAGTTTAAGATCAATAAGTATCCAAAGTGGTGAACAAATATTTAGTCGTGACCCCGTGTGTTGACGATCGCAGCGTCATTTTAAGTAAATGTTGTCGAGTCAAAGGTTTACCTGTATTATAGAATGCATCTTGCTTAAGCCAGATTCAAATTACTGTGTTGTGTCGTGTCGTGACGTCTTCTGCCGCAGTGTTAGCTAATCAAAACTCATTGTAATTTGACGTAGTGCTGAACAGCTTCGTTTGATCGGTGTAGCTCGCGTCACGACACAACGCGACACAGTAATATGCCTGGCTTAATTCAACGTTGGCACAAAATTATAGGGTAGGTACAATCCACTCATTTTTCCAGATAGCCCAAATGAAGAAGAAGAGGAAAATAAGCCTCTGTAAATGAATGAAACAGGATTTCTTTTGGGTGAAACTCGACTATTTGCACATTTTTCCTCTACAACACTAATGTTGTCTTGGCACCGGAAGTAGTTTTCAAATACACTTTGTATGCTGGTAAACCACCTACTTATAACAATAGGTAGGTACTAAGTATCATTAGTTGATTCTCAACTAGACACAGGTTTTAATGAATTTGAATAATGATCGGTTATCAATGATATCATGTTACGTAGGTACAGGTCTATTAGATATACTTTTAATTGTTAACAATAATTTATTCTTTACAATCATTGTTTTAGCGGTACAGGTAAGGCTGATGATCACTCTTGAAAGAATGGATGATGCAAGAAAAGTATAACTGATACTTGTTCCTGCAAAGTCAAAGTCAAAATCATTTATTTCAAATACTTAGCTGATGAATAATATTAAAGCTTTTGAACGTCAAAATTTACAAAAAAAATTGAACTGATTCTAGTCGCCCCTTCCAAAAGGTAGTTTTCGTATGGATAAGAATGGGCAAGAAACTCCACCGTTACTCTTTTAAAATGTTTTACAATATATTGTATAGGTTCATTAGTTATATAATTATATGTGAAGACGATGCACTTAGAATAAAATTCCTATACCACAATAGGTAAAAGAATTAAAAATGAAGCAACGACAGATTAATAAAAAAAAAAAAATACAATTATTAAGTCAGTGTGTGAGGAAGTAATCACAGAATATAAAATCAATGTCATGTAATAAAAAAATATACAATTAAATTAACAACCACTTTGATTTTGTCTAGATTCTAGATTATCCTGTGGAGCAGGACCAGCATGTTTCCAAACACAATTAACATGTAATACATTATTGACTACTTTCTTATTCAATTTGTCCAAAAGAAACTGTCTTAGCTCAAATATTTCAAGCACGTGTGTTAAACCGGCGGTGCTTAAGTACAGTCAAACGGATTTCGCATTTGAAGTCCAAAAACCTAGTCTAGTGCTATGAAATAAAAGGGCAGTCAAAGTCAAATTCTTATCATAGTCATGTGGTTGACTGTACAGCTATCGCTTATCAAATACGAGGCGGCCGATTTCCCATTATAAACAAGTGCTTTAACAAATTGGATTTTTTCCTTCTACACGACCGGAGAAGCAAAAATAAAATCCTAGTTTCATTAGCATTTCTGTAGTTCCTGGAATAGAAAATAAACTATTTAAGCTAAAGCGGACCCTTTTAGAATATTAATACGAGAAACCCATTCGTTTAATTTTAAAAACGTACAATTCGATTGAAATACTTGTTTTAATAATAGCAATATTTTTTTATTGACTTGTTAATAAACTTTCATCAAGTGCTAGTGTTATATTTTACTAGTAGGTATACAATATAAGAACACATAACTGAATCCGTTTTTACCCTTACATAAATGGAATACTACAAAAGAAACCAATAAATCCTTAAAACATCATTTATTCATAAATGTTGCTCTCTCCTTTCCCAAAATCATGAAAATTGTATACCTAAATGATATGATAACCTACCTCAGACCTAATAATGTCACGATCAACTTAAAAACTAGGAAGTAAATAGACACACACGTGTAATTTAATATCCTTACAATCTGGATTTGACTGGCGCCGGCGCACGTGGCAGCCGTGACGGAGGAATATGAACGACTAGATTAATGAAACTGACAAAGGAAATTATGTGGACAAGGACAGGCACGACGTCGTGAGTTTTCCTGTAGAAGGTATACATTTATGTTCAGTTGGTGCTAGGTTAAGTTTCGCAAACTTTTTTTGGTTAACTTTAGAACAAGAGTAAAGTAAAAATAAAATGTTTATTTTGGTTTCGATTTCAGATTTGAGAATTTGACCATCTTTACCATATTAGATCAGGTGATTCCCTCAATTCTTTTTGCAACTAGAAAAAGTATCCTATGTGTTAATCCAAGTTATAGACTATCTATGTGCCTTGAATTCTAAGGGCTTTCACCTTAAGTAGAGTCTGACAAGTTCTTAATTTGTCAGACTCTCAATTCAGCAACCGTCTTTTAAATAATCTGCCTTATTACCAGACCAATGACAGATTCGGTAATTATGAGTGGTTATCGTTAAAATTGACATTCGAACGTTCATAACTGTCATACGAGTATTTAACTTTTATTTCCCTGTCAATAAATAACACACAAGCAGCATTATAAGGTTCTTTACTAATTACGTTATACCAGAACTCGTATAATCAATTATTTTGTTGAATAAGGTACCTGAATCAACAAATTATTAATTCAAAACAAATAATATTTTTTGGAGTCGTTGGACTGCCAAGTTATCCTAGGTCTCGAGTTTGAACCCAAGGCACGTACCTCTGAATTTTCGGATTCATGTGCGTATTATATAATTGTGATTTGCTTAAAAAACGGTGAAGGAAAACATCGTGAGGACACTGGCATACCTGAGAGATATCTCTCAACGGCATGTGAAGCCAAGTCAGAGGACATGGGGGCCTCAGCATGGGGGCAGCTTTAAAACTCTGACTCCAGGTTAGTCAGAACCACACGAACAGAAGATATTATTTTTAATGATTTCTTGAATAAGAAGAAAAATATATGTCATAATCAACCACATCACCCAAATATTACGTAGTGGGTATTAATTGCAATAAAAACAAAATCAATGTAGTGCAACCACTGTTACTATCTTATTTTATGTGTTACGAACATTAACTTAGGTGTACTGGTTGCATATTTTAGGTATTATGTCCGTATTCATAATACCATCGTGAGTAATAATAAACCAGATTCGATAACCGGTCCGCACCGATTTTTTTATTCGTCAACAAAAAACAAATCTGAATTGAGTGAAGAAATCTTCTATTCAAATCATTAAAGACGTAATTTATAATGGGCATAGTTAAAAATAATATTTATTATTTATCAATTGGCCATTATATTCCATTGGCATTGATTTTTGAAGTACTGATGAAATAAATACGGCTATTCATAAAGATCTTTTATATAAGCTGGTCAGAACTGTATTGTCATTTCTCTTCAAGGGAATCATGACGGACAGGAAGTTAAAAAAGTAGTTTTACCTTTATCGTGTTTGTTTTTATAAGTACATACTTATTAAATTCATGCTTTAGGACGCTGCAATTCATATTAAAAAAAACCGGCCAAGTGCGTGTCGGACCACGCACAATGAAGGGTTCTGTAGTTGGGATGAACTTATTCCAAGAGAAAACTTAACATTGTAGTTGAAAAACATGTTCTCACATGCGGAATGTATGGGGGAACATGTTTTTCAAACTGAAAATTCAAGTTGGTTGATTATTACTCGTTAACCCATAAAGCCTACTTAGCTGTGATAGTTTTCCTTTAAACTTCGTTATAATTATTTACTACCTACTGCTGTGATTTTTTTCACGAATTCAAGTAGGTACAACCATTTAGCTGGCAGGGGGGGGGACACATGACTCTAACAAAAATTAGCACTTTAAAGCTTATATTTCGCTAACGGATCCCTGAATTGAAAAATGATTTTCACACACCCTCAATATTTTTGAACGACCTTTCCAACGACAGCCCACACCATGGGATAGACATGGGATTCAAAATCTGTATTGACAATAACTTACTTAAAGTCTGCCAAACTGCATAACAGTTTGTCGGCAGTTGTTCTCGTCTAACAATGGATAACATTGGATTGATTATTTTATGATTTTCCTTTCACATAGGTATCTAAAACCAACCATTTAGCGTCCTTGCTTTATAATATTATCTTTCTGCATACATATTGGTAATCTCAGTGTGATATTACTTAATAGCAAATGATGTTACTAATATCGACATACGCTGCAGATCTGTGATATAATTCCTACGACACCGGCGACTCTTACACCATCCAAGAATGACATACATTAGGATAAACTAGAACTGTTTGGCTATACTTATTTTATAAGTTTTTTTATTAATATTTTTTTTAAATTATATTTTTATTTATTGTATATAAGGTATTGGACCAAGTTTGAAATAAGCTCCTATGAGTTATTATCTAAATAAGGAACTTTTCTTCTGCAGCTTTTACTATTAGGTACTAGACAAACGCCTAGAAATTATGACCTTGAAACCATGATCATAAATAAAAACATACTGATCACCAGCTATCTAATTACGCAACACATTTTCGTAAACGATTACGACTAATCTGTTTCATTTTGACAGTTGTTTTTTCGAACTTATTAAGCAATGGATTAGCAATCTGTTCCAAAACGATTCAGATTCTGATTGGTCGTGTATAAAGCAACTCGGGTACAAATCTTAAACCAGAGTTCTTTCACATTTATTCATTTTAAAAGCAGACTCATACGTCTCTGCATATTCTGCAATGTAAGATGGTGAAACGTAGGTGTTGTATATATCTTTCCCTGCGCCAAACTCAGATCATAAAAATCAGTATTGATATGAAACACAAAAGCTAAGTAACATAGTAATATGCGACAGTTCCCATAGTGTGTCGTAAGCTGCGCTCGCGCCGGTCGGTTGGCCAATTCGTGACGTCACCAGTCTTGTGTCCAATAGCGCACGTGGGAATGGGTGGATTTATAAATTATATTCTATTATCAACAGTTTTCCCAAGAAAACAAAAATATAACAGTGAGATAAGATCTGATGGTAATCTGTAATAGCAACAAACAGAGGGAACAAGACGCAAAGGCAATCGCTTTCAAAGCGTTTCGTATTTCTACAACTACTTTCAACAGAACTTACATTTTTATCTTTTCTATCATCGTTGTCGCTGTTAGAATGTCACTTTGTTGGTCCTCTGCAATTCAAAATCTTTCTGGCAACTATCATGAATAATGGTATTTGTTTTAATGGTTATAAAAACACAACATGTGAGCCTACATTCTCCGAAGGGGGACATAGTATTACTCCCAAAATTCACAGTTCTGTTTGGTCCCAAGTTATAGCAGGAGAGACTATTGCCTTAAACCGGTTACAAATACAGACACCGCGTCGTGTGCCACCGTGCTGCTTTTAAGAAATTCCTATCGGAAAAACCAAACAGTTAGCACTTAGACCGCCCGCGCCTGGAGATAGAATACTGAGATCGTCGTCATGGTCAGCAGTCGTGCTTGCAACTTGCTAGAGACCAACAGGGCAGATGATTGACAATATTAATAAGTTAAACTAATATGCAAATTTGTACATACATAAACTCATGCCTTCTTCCCATGGGCGTAGCCAGAAACTACACAACGCCATCTGCTACGATCCTACATATCTCTTTTGCTACGTTCATAGATCAGCTACTGGTCATACGCACGCCGGTTGCGAGTACTACGCACCTGACCTTTCTGAACAACATCATCAATAAGGTCACTCCTGACGTTTCCACTTACATCTACCTTGTGACAATTCTGTTTTATAATATTGCTTATTACAGTAAGTATAGAGATATGAGGAATAGAATAGGATGAAAGATCCCTCATCCTCTTTAGACAAGGGAGGATACCAGACGGGTGTTATGTTTAGTGGGCTACTGCCCGACGGTTATTGTCGGGGCGTTGTATATATGCCAGGTCCTGTGCTTGTGCGATGCAGGATTTTGCGTGATATCAGTGTGATGCATAGTTTGCATTTGGCGATGTAGATGCCGCCACAACAGTCTTCATTGTGATGTAGTTACTAGATGAGTTAACAAACACAATGTTATGTTAAAAGTTAAAACAATTTACTGTTACCATTAGAAGTAGCATGTTTACTTTTCTCACAATGTTAGTTGATTTTGAGATACATTGTTAATTCAATTGTCTTGGTATCGACATGTTCACTAACAACAGTTGATCTACTTTGCTATTTATGTTTTAAATAGTTTTGACGTCTTCATCTTCTTTACCCTGATTACTACTTACCTGTAAATATGTGAGAACCATGCATCTATGACATAAGTAATTAATTTATCTTTCGTTGCTTCATTTTTATTAATTCTTCTTTTTATCTATTGTGGTAACGTATATTTTTTTTTTTAGGTGCATCGTCTTCACATATAATTATGTAACTAATGTACGTACATATACAAAATGTTGTAACACTTTTTAAAAGAGTAACGGTGGAGTTTCTTGCCCATACGAAAACTACCTTTTGGAAGGGGCGACTAGAATCAATTCAATTTTTTGTAAACTTTGACGTTCAAAAGTGCCTTACAAGGGCCTATTTGAAATAAATGATTTGACTTTGACTTTACTTTTCTTGTCTTTATCGCCCAGTCCTGCATTACAGAATCTTACAATAAGTACTTTCTGACATTACATCACTCCCGTGTAGACGTGGTATGGTAGACGTACAAGTTTGCAGTACGGGATAATGATCCCCCGGATTGGTATCAGAATAGTTCCTGAAACTGGGACTACTATTAGCTACTCTGTGCTGGAAAAGCCAGTTGGCTATGCGCTAACATTTTACACTCGTCAACTTTACCTCAAATCAAAACGAGACAGATAATTTATTTTACACTATCGCTTTGAGTAGTCTCTACATTCGAATCATGATCATATCCCTGCCGTTGTCCCATGTTTTGAGGTCGGCGCAAAAAGTTTTCAACACGCTTATCCCTTTTTTGCACAATTTTAGATTTTTTTATAAAAAATATAAAACATTGCGGCCCATCGGCATCAGGAACAGGGTCCAAGCTGCCAGTGGTCAGGGTTCTAGAGAGAGTAACCTCCTCACTATGCGTGCCGTGTCTTAGGAGTACTGCTTTCTGAATCAAGCCCATGATCCAGCCCTTATTATAACTATTATCTAATTAAAATTAAATCATAGGTATTACTTATACCGTGTCCCAGACCCAGGCCTAGATGGCGGGATGAGCCTGACGCCTATAGGCGGGATTGGTCCAGATTGACGAAGGATTGTGTTGAGTGGAAAAAGGAAAAGGAAGCCTATGCCGTGCGGTGGGACAACAGGCGAATTTATTTAAATTTTATTTAATACTAGCTGCGCCCCGCGGTTTCACCCGCACAAATCTCGATCCCGTGGGAATATCGGGATAAAAAGTATCCTATGTCCTAATCCAGGTCATGGTCTACCCATGCCTCTTACTTTATCCAAATCTGTTTAGCGTGAAAGCGTAACAAACAAACAAAGTCACAGGATATACCGTGTCGTCTCCTACAACGGACACAGCCTATAGTAACAACCTGTCACACTGCATTGGACGTTCTCAGGCGAACAATGGCGCTACAATTAGAGGGAGCACAGTCCAGATGATGGTCATTACGATAATCATTGCAACTAGGTGTCGTCCAGTTCACAAGGTGTGTAACATAATAAACTCATTTGTAATGTAGATCGAGTCCATTATGGAAATACAAGAAAGGTTTATTTATTTTATTAATTTATTCGGGGAAAACATGCGGAACATTATAGATAATTTTGGCCATCGCTTGCCAATGACATAATTAATTAAAACATAAGCATAATATTAGTCTATCTAACGTTCCAATGACGTATAGGCTTTTTATAAAACGCACGTCAGTATCTCGTCTTTCGCCTTCTACATCCTGCCTTCCCTTACAGACTAAGGCGCATATTTGGGCGGGCCGCAGCGCAACGCACTGGCGGGTCGCTCGCTCGTAGTTTTGCGGTTACTGTTTTGCATGGCGATGCAGCCCTCGTGTAGTGTGCGATGGTTGTGAAAATGTACGAAAGTGATGCTGAAAGATTTTTACAATGCGTTGCTATGCGGCGCGGCCTGCCCTAATATGCGCGAGCTTTATTGCACTGGAGTGGAATCTGTGTGAAATAATTACTGCGTTGCGGGTCGACACCCGCGGCGGCTGTAATATGCGCTTAGCTATAATGTGCGCTCTTCTTCTCATTGTCCTCATAACATTTCTTCATGACAAACAGTTTGAGATGATCTCGGTTATAGTATCGTTGACCTTTTATGACATTATAATGACATGTCTCCCATTCTGTCAAGCGATGTAAACAGTAGGGTCTACCTTTCGAAAATGACGTTTTATAATGACATAATAATTTAAGACCTCCGTGATACTGCATTATTTTGGATTTGGTGCAGTTAGGGTAATATCAGCTGGGTGTAAAAAGAAACATCACGCCGTATTTACGCATTCTGTATATCAAACTAAGCTACATTGAGCAAACATTATTGCTCGGAAACGACTTTTTTTGTGTGAAAATTCGCTGTTTACGGCAGTGCGCAATGTAACGCTCGCAAAACATTGTGCTTATGGGTGCATGCAACGGTACAGGAGTTGTGGCAAAAAATACGTAAGTATAACAAATAAACATGTTTTCGTGAAAAAAAAATTTGATTAATTGGAACTTTGACCTTCAATATCTCTGTAAGAAATAAAAATAAGTTTATTTGTCACAGAACCACGTGCATAAAATAAAACAGAAATAGTCGGCAGCTGCTGGCACGGCATGACTGTGACAAGAAGGCTTCCACTCAGCATGATGCTGTGCTATGGATACGTTCATATACAGGCTGTCAGGGATATCGACGCGAAAACTGTTACCATGGATTCAGTACATGATTATGAATCCCCTGCGCTAAAATTTTTCGACGGTTATTCAAAAAAAACTATACTGTGTCATAGAAAAGTGAATACCTACGCGGTCAAAATGTATGAACAGCAGTTTTTTTTTTAATAACCGACGAAACATTTCAACGTAGATGGGTTCAGATTCATGTACTGAATCCAAGGTAGCAGTTTTCGCGTCGATGTCCCTGCCACCCTGTCTATGGGTCATACACGCACGCCGCTCCGCACCTGACTTATCTGGAGAACATCACCAATATTATGTCCTTCTGCGGTGTCCTCTCCTGGCGTTTCCACTCACATCTGCTGTGCATATTGCTGTTGTGGTTTAAATAAAACAATTATGTATGGGTAGGTAATACGGGCTGGTATCCGGATATATATGGGAAGTGTTTAAGGTATTTACGTTATGGGTCTTTGTTACCTAAAATAAATGGTAATATTATTATTATAGGCAGCTTACTAACAAGGAATAATTGTTTTAAATTCTTTATTTATTGGAATGGAATTTATTTTAATAAAATGGCAGTACGCAGTACCCTACTTACTGCGTACTGCCATGTTATTAAAATAAATTCCATCAATAAACTAATGGAATTTATTTGAATTTATTGAAACAATTCACTGAAGTACTGACTTCAGTGTATTGTTTACCTTGAATATTTATGTTTCAAGAAAGATTCTCAAGCCACATCCTGCGTAAAAGATCTAAACTGAAGATGGTCTCGTTTAGGTCATCTAAGTCAGTATATTCTCAGTGATATAAATCAGTCTTAGCAAGTAATCAGTAGCATCGTTCACACGTGATATCTACATTTGTTGTGTAGGTAGGCTAGTCCTACTGCGTATGTTAAGATGCAGGCGTACCTAGAGAAAATAATTAATTTAATTATTGTTCATGTTCTTTATATAGGTACTTAGTTCTGAGAACAAGATTATATCAATTGCAGAGTTTGAAGACTGCCACGTAAAAGTAAAATAAACCAGTTTTACGATCTGACCAAGTAATGTTGCTTACAAAATAATGTTTCTCTTTGAAAATACTGCTCCAGATTGGGTATTTTGCAATAATAATTTGTGTTAAAAACATATATCTTACTGCTAGCTGTGAGCTAACAAAAATTCTAATCTGAAAAATTGGGTCAATCTGAGATAAAAAGGAATTACCTACCAATAAACACAGAGGATGACGATCAACGAGTGAAAACGGTCAAGATCTTGCATCATCATCTTCCTGACTTTGGTCCATGTGTCGTGGGGTCGGCGCATGCTCTTCTCCCATGTCAACAGTCACGCTACTAAAAAAATAAAAAATAAAATCATCACCATACCATCTATCTTTTCTTTGTCCTTCCTCTCAGGCTCCATCCATGGACACATGCGTTTCCACCCTCCTCATCACATGCCAAACGATTTCCTTTCGACTTTTATGTATTTTAAAGTATTTTGCGAATGACTTAAATTAATGGACATTAATTAAGAACTTAAAAGAAAAGACACAATAAATATGGTATCAAACTTTCAAACGACATCAAATAAACACGCAAAGGACTATATATCGAAGGCTTTAACCAATCATTAATATGATAAAAACCGTCTGTATAGTCTAAGCGACAATCGTTCCCACTAATAATTGCAGCACAGTTGCGATATTGTCGCCGACAAACGTTACATAAGCTTGTTTTGCAATGGTTCGTACTACTATACGATAGCTACTTGTAAACACTGGTTTTTGTGTTGAAAATTATGATGAATGCCATCTCAAGTAATCTCAACTTGATGTAGGTACAAAAAATGCGGTAAAAAGTATTAATAATCGCTACATAGCTCTCAGCAATCGTTTCCTTAACCTATTACCTATATCTATACATACATACATACATACAAACAAATAAAATTGAGGTGTCTGTTTGTAATTTCAAAATTTTATATTTATATTATTTTTAGTATTTTTAGCTTTTTACTAAATGCATATGAAAGTTTATACGGTATTTATAACAAAAAGGTTTTTTAAATTATTTTTGTCTCTCTGTCTGTCTGTTTGTTCCAGCTGATCTCCGAAACGGCTGCAACGATTTTAACGGGACTTTCATTGGCAGATAGCTAAGGAGTAACTAAGGCTTTTATTTTAGAAAAATAATTAGATTTCATGCGGGAGAAGCCGCGAGCAGCTGCTAGTACAGCATGTATCAGAAAGGTTTGGTAATATTTAAGTGTGTGGTACAGAGCATCAAACTGAACGAACGCTCCATGGGATCTATACCTATCGTAATCGCGAAAACATTAAAATCAACTGTCCCATACACAACACAACTACTCGACCCAAATGTATGGGACAGCTGATTATTTTTTCACGATTACGATATTGGTTTCATGAAGAAAGTTGTGTAGTTTCATGGTCTGTACACATGCCCTTAAATATGACCCATACAAATATAAATAACAGATAGGTATGACCACACATTTCAGATACATGCTGTATACTTAAAAAAAAATTGCCTTCCCTCTCTGTCTTATTTTCAAATGATCCTTTAATATTCCAAGTACGATTTATAATCAGTCAAATTTTTCGCATTAAGTACTATCACTCTATCTTTCATATTATCGATATCATCGAAAATACTAAAATTCTTATTGAATTCTAGTCAAGCCGTACTCTGGTAAACTATTTCATGTTGTTTTACGAAAACGACAGTCTGATCTCTAAGATCAGCACCCTTGTCACTAAAGATATCACAAAATCTGTTTGGTCATCAACTAAATCCATGCAATGTTGGAGCATCTTATCGAAGTAATCAAGATACAACAGCTAAAAAACAAAACCACCTGTTCTAGTGATGTATACTTGTCTAATTACCTGTTGATGATGAAATTAATCAGGGTGATTCAATGGCTTATGACTTAACAATAATTTTAAATACAAATAAGAAATTCAAAATATTTTATTTCACATAAACCTACAAGGGCACTTATGAAACGTCACAAGCTAGGTGCACGGTTCCAATTGGTCGTTTCCTATGGAGAAGAGCCGGCAAGAAGCTCCACGGTTACCTACTCTTTTAAGGAAGTAGGTAAATTGATACTGCGATAGTAGTGGATTGATATTCCGGTATAGTCATATCTTAAAAATAGGTAGGTATAATTATGCCTAATGATGAAACAAGTTTGGGCCCATAACGTTTTTTCCCCCGTTTTGGCGATCAACTGTGACGTAAAGTCGTAAGGTCAGTTCGGGGTTTTCCAAACCTAGCCTAACAAAATACATGTTTATCAAATTAAATTAAATCATTTATTTCTTTGCAAACATGAATAATTGATACCTACATAGATGTTTCTAATAATTAGAAAAAAATACTGAATCGATGTTTATTCGGAACAATGGAAGGAAAACACAAAGAAACAACACAAGGAAACACAATACAAGGAAATAGAATTTCAACTAGAGAAGCGAAATGATCACAAGCGTTTCAAAATTTACCAATTTTAAGATGTGCAGGACATCTTAAAATTGGTAAATTTTGAAACGCTTGTGATCATTTTTCTGGTTGTACACTGGACATACCTACGTATATATAACCCGTCAGTCTTTAAAGCAAGTACAAGCGTGCCCAGAAGATGCCTATCTTTTGGGCACGCTCGTTCCATAGTAGCCCTCATCCATCGCTTTTCATCAGGCGAGATCGGGGTCAAGAGCAGGCCCGTCATGATGGCAATAAACAAAGTACCTACCAATCACGAAGCAATAAAGGTTTAAATTGAAGTTTTGAAGGTAAAAATACTCGATATAAAAGCCCTTCATCATGGCGTGTCATTTAGAATATCATCCTTTAAGAGTTTATTCTGAAAGTGGGCAAAGTCGCAAATTGTTGTAAAAATTTCACTGTTTTGATTAATTTGGCAATATTACTGTTAGGAAATATGAAATATGGCTAACTGATGAACTAAAAAAAATTTTGATTATGAAATGCAATAATTAATATCGTAACACCGAATATTTAGTTTTAGATGTAAAAAAAGTATTTGGAAACTTTCCAAATGTCTTTTGTATACCTAAAACGATCACACACATCAAATTCAGTGTTAAAATTGTAATTCATTATTAATATTCTAATTCACTAGTTAGCGATATTTCATACTTCCATAGAGTAATGTAGCCAAATAAATCAAAAGAGGTAAATATTTGACAACTATTTGCGACGTTGCACAGTTTTAAAATAAACGCTCTTAAAATAAATTAGGTTTTTCCCCAACCCCAAGTGATGTATTCAAATATAATCTGATAAAATAGAAATTTAAATCACAAAAGATAGGTTATTGACTCAGGACATGTATAATTTCAACTTGATGATATGAAATACTTTGAGTATGAGTTTGAGTTGAAAAAAAAGCGTCACAATCAAATTAATGACTGATTTGCATTAGATATGTATTTTGTTTGCAAATTCAGTTTGAGTGAATAGGTCAAAAATAATAATATAATAAATTATGGATGCATTACATGTTACATAAAACTGTCTGTGTGTCTATCCGATCTGCGCAAGCGCCGCGAAGTGAATATCAAGTTATATAAGTTGGTATTTTATTTTGTATGCAATGATTGCTTGACTGACTTTGAGGTTGTGGTCATAAAGTGAATGCATAACTGCATAAAAAAATGGCAATGGTGATTATCTAATTCCAAAAATGCTTTCAATTTTAGCCATAATTATGCGTCACCCAGAGAGCCGCTAAGCTTAAGTGGGACTGGGCCGGACATGTCTGCCGCATGTCAGATGACAAATGGGCTAAGAGAACCACCGATTGGGTCCAACTGAACGCAGGACGACATCGCGGCAGGCCAAGACGAAGATGGCGCGACGAGCTTGACTCCTACCGAGAAGACTGGCCGACACTAGCAATAGACAGAATTGTGGGGAAGTGGCAGTGGAACAATACAGGCTACTTAGAAGAAAGAAGTAAGGGACAGAACAGGGGCGGATTTTGGTTGAAAACGGCCGACTTAATAACTACCTACCTTATAATCTACATGGTCCTCACATGGTCTCATCAAGATTATGTCTGGACATTAAACGAGACTGCGACCTCTGACTTAGTTTCGTTGTTTCTTCTCAAATTAGTCGGACAGGAAACACCGACCTCATCTAGTTACAATATTATTGTCGTGTAAAAGTGTTTGTATAAACCTACTTGCAGATTTTCTTCCAACTACGAATTCGTAAGATACCAAAATGTCAGGAATATTTGTATGAAACTCCCTCGGTCCCCGACCTACCGAGTCGCATCGCACCGCCCGCCCGCGCTATTACTACGTTTTCGCTTAGCGTTCTTTCTGACTTTTTTCTTTTTGGTCGGCTCCTAAGTATCTTATTTATTATTATTATAGATGCGATAGGCTATAGGCTGCCCGCCCCGGCTTCGCACGGGTAGCACTAAGTACTTATCTACGGCTACCTATCCTACCCTACCTACTTACCTAACCTACCTACCTACCTTACCTACCTAACTTCCCTACCTACCTACCTACCCTACCTACCTACACCTACCTATAACCTTGTCCTAAGAATAACGAACACTACAAAAAAGAATTATACAATTTGGTGCAGCCGTTCGCAAGTTATGGCGTGACCAAGGGAAATAGGGATTTAAATAAGTATATATATATATAGATTGTCATGTTTCTGGTTCATTCACCGAAATTAACAGCAGGTATGTAATCGACCTTTTCAAACCAGTTTTTATACATTTGCTATAATTATTGACATTGGAGGAACGAGGAAATAATGTAAACATTCTTATGTGAAAGGTGAAACCAGAAATGTCCGGCAATTTGGTGTACACCTTACATATATGATGCCATTGGTGACCCAAATTGGGCGAATGTCTCGGCCATGACCGAGACAGCAAAACCTTGCTGATAATTTGGCAAATTCTAAACCAGTAAAATTGGGGGAATTAGCATAATAATAATGTATCAATAATGGGCGGTAAACGATAAGTTAAAGACTGGTCTGCTAGTTGGACTTATGTGTTTTTGTTAGATATTTTACCATAATTAGATAGGTATTCCAGTCTCACCAAGGGGCATCGTGTTACCCAGTAATTGGGTTGTGGAGGTCAGATAGGCAGTCGCTCCATGTAAAATACATTCAGCTGCATCTGGTTAGACTGGAAGCCGACCCCGACATAGTTGAGAAAAGGCTAGGCAGATGATGAGGTAGGTAGGTATTATACTTTTACCCGTCTTTTGAAGGGTGAGCTCACCATGACGGGTAGTGCGTCCCTTGTCTTGTTAGTCAACCTCTCAATGTATCTCACATATCTGATGAGACTGTTGTAGGAGCACTCCGCACATAGAAATTGCAGGATCCAGCCGCTATTTCTTGTGCCATTGACATTGCTACTGATAATTATTTATACTGTTGACGCAGTCACGAGGCATACTCTTCTGCTTTTTATTTGTTTCCTTTTTTATTTTTATACTTGTGTTATAATTATGTTGTGCTGTGTGCCTTTTAGTCTGTGCTAAATAAATTGCAATTATTATTATTATTTATATATTTATATATTTTTTATTAATTTTGTATTTGTATTTTTTTTGTATTTTCTTAATTTTTTTTCTTTTGACATTTGGGTTGTCGAGCGTTACTGTGATTCTGTTACGACTTACAAGGTATTTAAATGATTTATTATAAGACATGTGTCCAATGAGATTCCCCATAGGTAAAAATTACATAAATACTTTCATCCCATAAATAATCCATTTAGGACATGAATTTACAAAAATTCTTCCTTTGTACTCACTTTCGTTATATAAAGAACTCTTGTGCAAAATTTCATGTGTGACCCCAGCGGTTTAGGCCGTACGTTGTTTGTCAGTGAGTGAATGAATTAATGAACTTTAGATTTATAGGTAATACATGGCGGACACTGGCGCCTGACCACTTTTCGACCTTATTACTTATGCAATAAGGTCGAAAAGTGGTCAGGCGTCAGTGTCCCCGATAGTACGTGTCAGTACTATGATTCTACTAAGACTTACAATGTATTTAAATGATATATTATTTTCGTGCACCACCATACGCACGAATCGACCGTATGAACGAATAATCATTCTCTTCATTCAAAAGGTATATGCAAAGCACGAGCTTACATTACATAACACTCAGACTCACTTCGATCAGTTAACTTGTACCTTGACCCCCATAGCTAACAGCTCAATTAATGGAGCACCCGGTAAACTTAGTTAACTTTAAGGTTACGATTTAAAACGTCCTTGTGACTTGGTGATATATGGCGTGTATATCCTAATCGGAATGGTAATCTGTTTGTGTAAAATTAGAACCTTCTGTGACTGTATATGCAAGCGTGTTTATGTTTCAATCTTCATCGCTGTAGTTCATAAAGTAGGTCATTAACTTTACCTGGTTTGCATAAAACTTATGTTTATATTATCATAAGCTTTTAACACGGGCACGTATTATCGGGATTAAAAGTACCCTATGTCCAAGTGAACAATGTATCTATTAATTCCATAATAAATATTGTTTTTTATCTATATTGGTTTACGCGGCGCACGCCAGGAATGCTCCCAGTCGGCATGATTTTTTCCGACGTCTTCAACAATTATCGTCATATTTCAGCCAATCTACACAAAACCTTAATTAATTATAAACTTAAACCTTCCTTATGAATTAGTCCGTCTATTGGCGAAAACCGTATGAAAATCCGTTCGGTAGTTTTTGAGTTTATCTCGTTCAGACAAACATGTCATGTCATGTTGTATTGATGATTTTTATGATTATACGAGTAATTCTATAAATAAATATTTGATGCGCCCGCGAATCATAATTAAATTAAAATACAACCTGATGCTGACTCAAGATTACCTACCTATTACCACCTATATCTCTATTTTATACAAAATCTTGAACTTCTATCTATTCCAATAACAAAAGCCAGACAAGCGTCTAAATAAACATATTGTGTGTTTCACGGCGTGTAGTCCCAGGTTCATTGCCCGGGCGATGCTTCACAACCACTATACGACTACTCTCTGCTACTTATATTCGAAGCTCGTGCCTCCATAAAACATCGCTAACTACAGATTTGTTATTATACATGTACCATCGAAGAAGTTCATATCTAACCACCGTAAGGACTATTCTTGCTTGCAGCGCTCGGCGGCTATAGCACCGGGCCGGTAACAGATGTGGTCATCGTGTTCACGGGATTTTGTTTTGAAACTGGTTAGCTATGAACTTCTTTGATGGTACATGTATGTATAATATTATGTATATGTATGACATTTTCTTATCTAATTTGCGTTCGCAATTCATTTGCCAAACATGTAAACAAACACTAGTTTTAGAAAAAACAACTGTAAGGTCTACACATAAGGTTCGAAAGCGCTACAACTTCATATTTTTTGTGACTTTTTCAAGAAGTACTAGTCAGTCGAAAATCAACTTTATTTACAGTTGCATAAAGTTGATGTTTGTTTAAGTGGAAAGACGTTTTTGTTTACATGTTTGGAAAATAAATTGCGTAGGCAGATTAGATATACAGGCTGTTCGGCAGACGGTTGAACATACGAAAATGGCGGATCCGTGGGGCCGCCTGCTACGTGTTGAGGCCCAATAACAAGACCCAGGCCAAAAGGGTATTTTTTTATTTATTTTTGTTTTATTTTATTCGTAATTCGTCGTTGCTCAAACTTCAAACGTCAATAATTTCATTTAAAAATAACAAAACTGGCAACATTTTATTTTTATTTTCATTTTAAGTAACTGTAGAATCTTATAAAACTCGTATTTGACGCAGAGGATTGCTAGAAAATTAAATACGAGCCTTAAACTACAAACAAATTTAAAATAAATACCGCCTATAATAATTGGCGAAATGCTTGCTACCATCAACCGGCCACAAATCCAGACTCCGGGCTGCTACTGAGAAATACCTGATAGGAAAACCCAATAACACTTTGCCTGATCTGGGAATCGTTCTCAGGACACCATGCTCAGCAGTAGCGCTTGCAACCACTAGACCAACGAGGCAATTAAAAGTTAAAATAAAATAATTTTGAACTTTGTTTTTTTTTTTTTTTAGTAAATTGTAAAAATTTAAAACTTTAATAGTGCTTTATGTATACACACACTTGGTTGGCACTAAGTATTACCCCTTAATAAAATCATAGCACGCAAGTATAATTTCTGCCCACACCATAAGGAATTGTCGGAATTTATTTGCATAGGTATGAATTTATTACAGAAATAATTAATTACGAACACTTATTTCATTACTTAGAAGGAAGTAACAAATTAACATTTATTATAATAACAATTACATCTGCATTTATTATAACATTACACAAATAACGGTTATCACCCTTTCGTTATTTCACGATAAGTACAAAGCTATCCATTTACCATTAACATTTTTTTTTAACTCTAAAGTTCTGTCATTTCAACAATATTCCACAATCGCTGTCGTTATTTACCTAACTAATGGAGTGTAGCTTCTACCCACGACTTCGTCGACGTAAATTTTCTTGTTCCCCGTGTTCCCCGACCCTCTGCGTCGCGTCGCGTCGCCCGCCCGCGCTGTTACTTTGTTTTCGCTTAGCGTTTTTTCTGACTCTTTTCTTTTTGCTCGGCTCCTAAGGGTCTTACCATGATGTTAAATAGCCTTACCCTTCCTCAAGAACTGGGCTATCAAATGCAAAAGATTTTTTTTAATCCCACTTATCTGAATCCAGCCAAACCAGACAAATCCATATTAATGCGTTCAAAGAAACAAACTCTTCAGCTTTACTGTTAGTATAGACATAGGTACTATATATATCTTCATTCATTTCGAGGGACTCGTGGCTAAGTAATAACAGCCGCACGGGTCGATCGATCAGGTTAAGCTAGGTACGCTTGCCGCGGTCTGTCCGTGGATGGGAGATCATCTTAACATACCGCGACCCCTCCGTGCCTTCGACCTTTGACATTCGTTACGAGTCCGGACCAGTCTTCCCAAGGGGTATCCCAGTAACTGAGTTGTGGAGGTCAGATAGGCAGTTGCTCTTAATAAAATACTGGTATTCAGCTGCATCTGGTTAGACTAGCAGCCGACCCCAACATAGTTGGGAAGGCTAGGTAGATTGATATATCTTTATTCATTTCATTATATAAAATCACTTTGCTATTATTATGCATACGAAGGTTATTCTTGGAGTTATAACAATGAAATAAACAATAGGAATGAAATATATATAAAATATTTTGGAAAACGTATATAACGTTTTGTTATAAAAATGTATTATTCATTATTTTTCTCTTGAGACGCCCGCACCATTGATGATTTACGATGTATACCCAGAAAATAAAATAAATAATATTATTTAATAATATAACTGTCATTGGTCAGACAGGGGGCATAGTCCTTCCAAATTCTAAGTAATCAATCCACTATAGCCACCCAAACCCATAGCTGGGATAATATTTTTGTTTCCATGTAAAGAAAAAAAAAGAAAGAAAAAATATAAAATTAAATATTAATTAATTAATTATATATTTTAATTATAGAATTTATTTTCTTTCTTTTCTTTCCATGCTCTGCAATAGTCCTGCACCAACCGGGGGTTGTCCTTGGGTGCACTTGCATAGTGCATACAGGATCATCATCGTCGGTTGGTGTTTTCGAGTTGGCTTCAGCCCCTTGTCGCCTGACAATAAGGCAAAATTAATATGACAATAATTTGTCATATTAATTTGCCTGACGCTGGTTTTCAACTGGGCCATATGTTACGAGGAGATCTTACGGATGCTAAAAGCTTAAAAAAGCATATTATAACTATTCAAGCATAGTTGTAGATTAACTCCTTCCGTAAAACCTGTCAAATCTTTAACAAAAGCGTAACAATACACACATTTTCTAACTATTTTCCCATATCTCCATAAATTTTTGTCTAATTACCTCAAATTACCAAGGTTTACCCAGCCTTCGTCGCACAAAAGAGCTATTTAACTTTTAAAACACGAAGAGCATCGAAATGTGTTCGTTCATTACCAATACGAGTGCGTACGGACAAACAGACGGTCACTTCCTATTGTTAGACATTTAGGCCCTTTGTACACACACGGTTTTCTTGTCGTGAAAAACAACGGTTTATTCGCCGTGTGTAAGCACGGTCGTCCGTTTTTTATGGATCACGATGGAACCTTGTTGACAGACACGTTTTTATACGCCGTACCAATGATATTATAAGTTAAAGGCGTACATAGGTTACCTACTCAATATTCGATATTCAAAAATAGCACAATATCACACTATTCGATGACACGTGGAAGTAGGACGGCATGTCGTAATTACTGGGAGCGAAAAATGTTTTACAAAAAAGAAAACGGCAGAAAAATAACTTTAATTTCGGAAATCGGTGGCAAAAAAACGAATATTACTTATAATATCATTGCGCTGGCGCCGTACCGTTTCGAAAATTCCATGCCGTGTACAAAGGGCCTTAGGTTGAATGCACAAACGTTGAACAGGCGTGTGACAGCTTTAGGAACTGTCTTGACTGTACACTCGCGTTCAAACGTGATAAGTTATGTAATCTTTTTTCTGAAATGAAATAATGTTTTGATGCTGACTTGATTTGGGTATTATTTTCAAAGTGGTTGTTTTGTATTTTTTACAAATCTTTATCGTTTATTCATTCGGTAGTTCGCTTTTAACAAGTTTTTACCCTTCTTCAAGTCATTTTTACCAACTGCGTATAGTTCTCCACGTCTTTTGTGTTACGAGGATGCATTCACTTGTGAAGGGTGGGCGTTTTAGCGAACTGTCTTATGTAATGTTGACGTTCGAAAAGTGCTGATTCTCAGCCTAAGTAGTTTAAATAAATGACTTTTGAATTTTGAATCAGTGAATAATATTGACGTCCATTCGACTAATTTAATGTCAGATTATTCCCGTTTGCGTAAAATTACACAGTTAACAAAATACTTTATCTAAGCCACGAAAAATAATACAAAATAGGTATTCCTTTAACTTGTTTTTAATGCAAAGTTTGGCAAGTATTTCTTTTCCGAAACCATTATTTCGTTAATAAAACCAGAAGCAACCGTATTTACTAAAGAAAACGGGTTTTTTTGATGACAGATAGTAATAATACAAAATGCAAATATTTTAACGTGAAAATTTAAAAATTCCGTGATAAATAGCAGGTGGTTAGACGCTTGAAGTGTGATGTCATTACTTCAGAGATGCGCATCTAACTTATACCTAAAGCTACAGTCACCACTTTTTTATATTTCATTCACCTTTGATGCAATAAGCAAGTGAGCGCTACATAAGATTTTTTATTGGAGCTGTATTTCGGTAAAAAATGTAATTTAGATTACAAAACACATGTGATCTGATTAATTTATTATACACAAGCTTTTGCCCACTGCTTCGCCGGCGTGGAAGGCGGAAATTATCCCACAGAAAAGTACAACCGGAATAAAAAGTATCCTATGTGTTAATTCAGGTTATAAACTATCCGTGTGCCAAATTTCATCGAAATCCGTTTAGCCGTTCACATTTATAATATTATACTATACAATGTGAAATTTAATACTTTTGCATCCTCTTAAGCCATTGTACTCATCATTATGAACAAATTAACTATGGGGCCAACCCCGAAAACGCGAAATAAAAATCTGCTGTTCCATACATTTATCTTCGTATAGCTCGTTATAATGTAGGGAACAGCTGATTTTTTTTTCAGATTATATAAATAGTAGGATTAGTAGGATCATAGCCGGAGTTGTAGGACTCTCTAAATATGTTATCCATAAAAGACCTGCCATCCGTTACTGCAATGCAACCACGATGCAGTAAATATATCGTCTGGCACTTATTTACTAAAAACAAAGAAAACCTTAAAGTGTAGAATTAGTTGGCTGTTCACAGTCCGTGGTGTAATGTTGCTTCAGAACCTCGCCGTGTGAATCGTGCCACGAAACAGACGTTAATTGATCGCAGATCAGTTTCGTAGAAATCGCTAAGACATTCTTCAACAGAATTTACATTCTAAGACAACGAATCAAATAGCTAGGCAGAATTCTAGCCAAGTCATTTCCAAGAAATCTCGACTTTAAGATAACATACCATAACATCACGCCTGTTTTCCTCGAAAGGTTAGGCAGAGGTGTACCTATAGTACACCTACATTTCGCCAGTTATGTTTACGTCCGAGTCCGAGACTCCGGGCTGTTAGAAATACCAGATGGAAAAAACCCAATAACACTTTTTCCTTTTGACCAACCAGGCGACGACGACGACTTCAACATATATTTAGTTTTAACTCATGCATTAATAAGCCATATTATAGCTTGTAAGCTGTATTATAACTTGTTTATAAACGAATTATAATTGCAATGTATCAAATCATCATTAATTCATGGTATAATTTTCTGTGTTGCATTTGCAAAGTTTTTTTTTGTGATTTGCCCAGTACCTACAAAATGTAAAAAAGCACTACGCCAACATTATTATTTCACATTTAAATTTCAATAATTTAGGCGTGGACCTCATAACTAGACAGATTTTGAAAAAAAATCAACTTCTTTAACAATTCAGAGCAGGAAAAGATTTGAAATATTGAAATAATTCATTTGATTAAATTATCTGTTTTTCAATTTGGCAAAGACGTCTCTAGTATAGAAAGGTACCGACTTAAATATTTTCATATTGTTTCCTTGCCAAATTAACGCACATCATTTTACAAAACATTTTTTTTTAAGAAAACAAAGAAAGAAAATTCGTTTAGTTGCGGTAAGATATTCAGACGCAAAGAAAAAACGCAAAAACAAAACTTGGGGGACAGTATGCGTCACAACCACGCAACACTTTTGCCGTCGCCTGTACCCGCTTAAAATGCATATTATCTAGAATTACAGACAATTACTCGTAATGATAATGTTGTTCCGTTGATTATAAAAAACTTACGACGTCATAGTTCACACGAGGGTAATGGAATATTCCTTGCATTTAAAAAAATTTCTAATACCCTAAATGGTCTAATACGCGACCCTATTATTAAGGCTCACAGTCCTTCCCTCCTTCCGTCTGTGACAAGGCCGTACTCTTTTGAACCGTAACGTAATTTAGTGTCTAGGTGGACACTTGAAATTTCATAATAAAAATAAAATTAAGTAAAAAATTAAAGGGGGTCCTCCATATAAGTATTTTTGTAATTGTACGGTAGTGGGGAATCCTTTGTGCAAATATGACTTTCACTTGGCCGCTTTTTTTCTTTAATAATCCCTTGTTTTTTTTCTTATAATCGTTCTAAGATTTGCAATAATACATATTATACACAATAAGACATGATTATGATTACATTACAATTCCACTATTATCACAACAATAATAACAACTTGTCCCTTAGTCAACTTTGTTATTGTTTAGTAAACCGCTGAATATACTTAGAACTACTGACGACGCGATTTTCGCGCGATTAGCGTTTATATTGCGTCAATGCATTCCATAAAGTCGAGAAACGCAGGTATGGAAATATATAATAGACTAGCTGTCCCCCGCGGTTTCGCCCGCCGCGCCGTTTAATTTAAAAGAAATCGGATTGTTTAAAATTACTTCATTTTCGCTTTGCGTTCTTTCTGCCTTTTTGTTATTTTTGCTCAGCTCCTCAAGGTCGTAGCGTTATGTTAAGAAAATAATGCACGCAAAAAAGAACAAGTTGGGGAAAATGCGTGACATCCACGCAAAACGGGCATCGCTCAGCATAATGCTGCGACCGTATGCGATACAGATCCCCAGCGCAGATTTTCAATTCGAGAGACTAGCGCGTTCAAAGTTCAAACAAAAAAACAAACTTAATCGAATAAAAAGTTTAAAAAAACTCCACACCTATACGTTTGATTTGATCATAAATCTCTGGTGCTTTGTGGTTTTATTGCATTTATATGAATTATATTAAATACGAAGAATACACCTCTAATGAATGTCAAATAAATAAAAAAAATGATTTATGTTTTTATGACGCTTTGAATACCAAGTAGGCAGTCGCGTATAAATTATTGTTGAATCAAATATTCAGCATGTTTTTATTTCTTTGTGTTTTCATGTTTGTTTTTTTTTCTGACTGTACCTAGTTTTTTTTTTTTTTTTAGGATGGGAAAGCGGGAGGGCGTGTCAGACTTTTACTGACTAAAACCCACCCGTGTTCCTTCCGTTGCCTGTGTGCCGAGGTCGCGATATCCCTTTCAGACAGACTGTACCTAGTTGTCTTGGCGATATGATTTTTTTAAGTTCCCAATGTCCAAAATTTAGTGACAAGTAACTGTCAGCGGATGTGCGTACATATGCGATACATTACCTATCTAATGATATCTATTGCCTGTTTATTGTTAATTTAAACTCATCCTCTGCCTAGCCTTTTCCCAACTATGTTGGGGTCAGCTTCCAGTCTAACCAGATGCAGCTGAATACCAGTATTTTACATAGGGCGACTGCATATCTGACCTCCACAACCCACTTACTGGCTAACACGATACCCCTTGGTAGACTGGTTGTCAGATTTTCGGGCTTCTGACGCCCCGTAACAACTGTCAAAGATCCACGAGTGACAGCCGGGACCAAACGTGCTTTCCGAGGCACGGAGGGGTCTTGGTATGTAACGAAGCTCACCCATCCACGGCACAACCGCAGCAAGCGTAGCTTAACCTGATCAATCGACCCGTGCGGCTGTTATTACTTAGCCACAAGCCCCTCCATAACATAACACCATCTACGTTGGCAAGAAAGAAGAGGTCATCATCTAAGACCATCTTTATTTCCTTTCTGATTAATTCCATCAGGAATTTCTCAGTAACAGCACGGAATCTTTGTGCCCGTTTGATGGCAATAGGCTCGCCCCCTATTACATGGGACTTAAACATAACTGCCTCTGCCCAGCCCTTTGGGGACTCAGGTATCGGTACACTATCCTACAGCCGCCCCAGTAGGCATGACTTAAGAACAGACACTTCTTTATGTTTTTATTTCGCGAATTATAGGTACTTTTTGTAACCTGTTCCTTTCGACATGAAAAGGCTCGCGCAAACAGGCGCGTAGCGACTGCATAAGGCAATTTCTAAGAAAACTTCACAACAACAACAATTACCGGTGTCGCGTCGCGCCTGTTTGTTTGCCTTAAAGCCGTTAACACTTCGATTGCAATATTTTCAACAAAAGTTGTTAACATTTGATAAACAAATACACAAACAAAACATTGCAACAGTTTAATAGACTTCACACATTACCTACCTACAGACAAAAGACAACATACTGTAGGTAATAACAAGATGATAAGATGATACCTATACATATATTTGTGGCGGCCTGATTGGCCGCCATATAACAAGTCTATGGATATAAGTATATGACAGGCCAATAAACAAAAACATTCAAGGATTTTTAATTTAAAAATAGATTATGATAAAGGTTCAAAGTTTTATTAGTCCATAAAAAAGATGGTACTTGTTGCCAGGCCCACACTGTCCTCTTAAGCTTACCTTTTGAAAACATTGATAAAGCCAAATAATTATTTTTCTTAACCTTAGCCCGTTTGTACACCGGCACCGTCAACGAGAACGAAATGACAGCGCCGAAGTAGCGATACATACATTTACTGTGGCCGCGTGTCTGCCGCACCCCACCACCGGGAGACGTCACGTTCGGCTCGAATAATCCTGTTTCTCGTTAACATCCCGTCGACGTTGTGCACATCATCCGGACGAGAACACTGCTTATACGATATATACCCCTTGGTAAGACTGCAGGTTAAAAAGACTTTTGGGCTTTCACTACCAGTTACGACTGTCAAAGATCCACGAATGACAGCCGGGACCAGCGGCTTAACGTGCTTTCCAAGAGGGGTCTTGATATGTAATTGATGGTCAACCATCCACGAACCGACCACGGCAAGCGTAGCTTAACCTTCGATCGACCCGTGCGGCTGTTATCATGTAGCCACGAAATTAATTATTAATGTATGAGCAAATAATCCGCCATGACCTGACACTACCAAGCCATCGCGTGTTGTGATCAACCTTATTAGTTTTTATTATAACTCGGGTCACAATAGCAGTCATTGTATGAAGAAATTCACTAAACAACAGCCGTATTAAATTGCAATAATCCTTCCATCGTTATCAAATAAAAATATTTAGACACCAAGTCTATATGTTTTTGGGGAGTTTGTTGCGCCACTTCTTCTTCCCAGCTAACGCACTAGGAAGTGGTGAAGGGTGGGCGTTTTGGGGGACTGTTTTATGTAATTTTGACGTTATAAAAGTGCTGATTCTCAGCCTTGTTTGAATAAATGACTTTTGAATTTGAATATATAAAAAACAAAAGATTAGAGAAACGAAACGTCGGGAGGGGGACGCTCAAAGACATACCTTATTATGCTGACCCTATTGGTGATGTTCTTCAGAAAGCCGGCGTGCGTGTATGACCAGATGTAGGAACATTAAAGAAGCAAAAGGAGTATATAAGGAGTAAAAAAAAAAAAAAAAATTTTTGTACCAAATACTTGCATTCATTTTATAAACCTGCCAAACTCCGTGACAGTTTGCAGTTTGTGTGTTTGTTTGCAGTTTGTGTGTTTGTCAGTGTAGCAGGTGGCGTTCTGTAGTCTCTGTCTACCCCCATAGGAAAAGTCGTGAGTTTATGTAGAGAAAGATGAAGCTAGTTGCCCATTCCAAAGCGTAGTAGGTACCTATGGAGGAGAACGGACAAGAAACTCCACGGACACTCTTTTAAATTAAAATATAGAAATAACAATAAAAACACTAGTAGCCGTGCTAAGTGCACACATAAAAAATGACTATGTACCTACAGAGTTCATAGAAGATTAATTACGTATACGTAAATAAACAATTCTGTAACTAATGATAAAAGATGCAATGATGTCATTTCTGAGTCTCCCTACGCTACGACTAGTACATTCGGTGCTAGTTAATAATTTAATGATAAACAAGTTTGGAACGGGTTGGAAAGACCTGTTCTACCCGTTCTGTTGAATGAAAACATGATTAAACACGTAACAATACATTTAAAAAACATTTTTATTTAATTTAGCCAATAATAACCCAAAAATTATGATTTTTTTCTTAAATGTATAGGTACTACGTAGTTAGCTAGAAGATTTTCAGAATACTAACGAGGAAAAAATTTACAAGACTTTAGAAGATTATCAGATTTTCGTATACTCGTAATGAACCATTAACAAAATTGAAACAATTTAGAACAGCCGGTCGATTCTGTAAAAATATCACCGTGAAACTTAGGTGAAGTGAGCGTGAAGTGAGCTGTCAATAGTGTTAATCCCTAGCATCCTGCCGGCTCACTTCACCTAAGTTTCAAGTTGATATTTTTACAGAATCGACCGACGGTTATCATGAGGTAAAGTCGACCGTCTCCACCACTACGTAGGATGTGCATGGAGGCTTGCCACGTTAGCGCGCTAGTTCATCTGTTTGCCAGCAGTGGTTTCGTGAGTAGCGTACCCGTATGTAGGTCGCTCATTGGGCATCAAAAAATTCATTGCAGTGTTTTTTTTGTAAAAAAGTGTTTTTCATGCAAAGTGAACGTGCGTAGCTAATCCGTGGGATGTGGCGGAGCGGCGTCTTTATTTTGATATCTCCTCAGATCACTAATTACGTGCGATATGGAAAAACACGAGTTTCCTGTGAAAAATAAAAATCATCGTTCACACAGCAATCATTCTGCTTATCCATTTATGAAATTGCCGGTGTAATGATAGCTTGTGATACGATGTGATCGCAGTTGAAAAGCGTCCTAATTTGTACATGTTGAGCTTAATTTTTAATGTACATATAATACTATAGCTTGAAGCAATTTGGAGTAATGAATAATGTTGTATTGGATCTAAACAATGTAACGTGTGATTTAGCAAAATACATATTTTTTGTACGGAAGTACCTAACTCATTAAACTTGAATGGATTTGAATTTAGGGCTAATTTTGCTAGGTGCATTGAATTTAGCAACATATGTGGGTGTAGATCTAAAATGAGAAAGAATGAATGCAGGAGTGTCGATTTGATATGTTTTCAGTTCACAGCATCAAAACCGAATGCTGAATGTGGGAAAGTTGGGAAAAGCGATGATTCCACAGATATGTAGTTTTTATCACTAAAAATAAATAAAAAATCCCGCAGGTCGCAGGTAGCTTTTTTTTTGTGCGATGACCAAAGGTATTCCTGTCCAGATCTAGGTCATCTTTTATTACAAATTAAACATATATTTTATCTAATAATTTGAAGTTTCACACGTGAGAGAAAATATAACAAAATCCTTCATAGAGCTGACAAAAAATCTTCCAAAAACTTCGACTTTTTTTGTCTAAAAACATGTAATCTTCCACAGACATACATAACGCCACTTAAAAGTAGGTACAATTATTTTATTTGTACCTATAAAAACGCGGTAAGTAGCCACATTACTCTTCACAGCTGGGTGCGTCCAACCATTTGCTATATCTTTATGATTGACATTCAGCAAGTTTTGTTTTAGCGGTAATTAATTCTTGCGCAATTAAGGAGTATTATATATCTAAGTATATAAAATTATGTTTCACACATATTTAGCTCCTGGGGTTTTTAGGGTTCCGTAGTAAATAAGGAACCCTTATAGTTTCGCCATGTCCCTCTGTCTGTCTGTTTGTCCGCGGCTTAGCTCAGAGACGGTTAGTACTAGAAAGGCGACAAAGTGGTAAAATAAAATCAAGAAAAAATCCGTTTTTTTTTCAATCGCAGCTATATGCTCATCCGCTGAGAAAAGAGATTTGTCCTCGCACAGGTCTATCTTTTTAGTTTTCATGGCGATGATAGTTTTAATGACTTTTTTTATTGCTTGCATTTCCTGGTCGTGTCCCAAATAAAATATTTTACAAACATGGTACCTATAATACCTAATGATACTTGTTAAGATTATAAGGCAGTCGCCCCATGTAAAACGCTGGTATTCAGAAGGATCCGGTTAGACTGGAAGCTGACCCCAACAAAGTAAAGAAAAGACAGGCAGACGATGATGACTAAGATGACAGATGATGGGTTAAGATGACTTGTCGTTTGGATTTTCAAAATTAAAACAAAATACTAGTTGATGAAGTCGTCATCGTCGCCTCGTTGGTCCAGTGGTCGCAAGCGCTACTGCTGAGCAGCTACAGCTGGTTCTGGTTCCATTCCCGGGTCGAGCAAAGTTATTGGGTTTTTCCATCTGGAATTTCTCAGTAGCAGCCCGGAGTTTGGACTTGTGCCCGGTTGATGGCAATGGGCTCGCCCCCTATTACATGGGATTTAAACATACCAGGCGAAAGGTAGGTGTACTATAGGTACAGCTCTGATCAACCCTGCGGAGGATACAGGCGTAATGTTATATTATTTATTTATGTACACAAAACACGTAAAAGAGAAAAATACATAAAGATAAGAGAGCACAAAGGTACTGCTTCTTCATCTTTTCAGTCTTAATGACCAAAATAATCTTATAATTCTAATTTAATTTATCGTTTAGGTACACGTAAAATCTTCTCAACTATTTTCAAATACCTCAGAGTAGGTACGTGATGATTATTGAACGTGTTATCGCAGTTTGACTGAAACGTGACAAAATATTCAATAATACAGCTATCAAACAGTTGAATCACTAACTGTTTAAAGCCAATTATTTTTAAAAGATTAACCGTGGAGTTTCTTGCCGACTCTTCTCCATAGGAAACGACCAATTGGAACCGTGCACCTAGCTTCTGACGTTTCATAAGTGCCCTTGTAGGTTTATGTGAAATAAAATATTTTGAATTTTGAAAGGGTTGGTCAGAGGTGTGCCTGGTACACCCACATTTCTCCAGTAATGTTTATGGGGCGACCGCATTCAAATCCCGACACCGAGCTGCTACTTATTCCCTGAAATTCAAAGCACTATTTAAGATTCATTCAAATCGTCATATTTTCATGAAATAGTCTTATTTAAGCAAATATACAAATTTTCAATTAAATTCGCTATTCATGTCTGTCTGTTTGTGTGAGCGCGTTGTAGAAGTATTTTAATCAGTTTAAGGCTTTTACCTACGAATAATAGAGTGATTGGTCGCGTCAATGTCAGACCAGGAGATGCTTGGATGTTGTTATGAAAAATTAGTAAACTTGTTTACGTGTTTACTTTTTACCCGGCTACCCCAGAAGGATGGTAATGTTTTTCGAGAGTTTGTACCTATGTATGTATGTGTATTTCTTTGGCACACTCTGTAGCCTAAACGGCTTGATGTGATTTACATATGAGTTGTCGTTAGATTCGTCTTAATTGTGGGAGTGACATTAAATTTATAATTATACTAATGCATATTATCATTTTTCCTTTTAACTAAAAACAAAAAAATGTGTAAAATAAGCTTTCGTGTTGCGTTCGTATTGCATAACGCTTTCTAGACTCACAAGTACAGGATTTCAAAATGTTTATTTACTCACTTATGAAAAGTGATTCCATCATTCTTCATACCTATCAGTATGGCTTCTATAACACATGATACATATTTGCAGTACGTAAACAACGTAAAACACAATAATAATCACATTGGTAAATACCCCGCGACGCAACCGCATCGAATCAATGATACCGGCGAACTGTCAGCGCTGCGCGGTACAGTTTTTGGCCCCGCCCACCGCGGTACAGTTTGCGTGGTGCCGTTTTTGAGCTTGAGTTACATTTCTTGACTTTTATTATTCGTAGTTTCTAACTAACAATTATGGACATTTAATTAGTTAGTAGAAATAAATGAATTTAAAATAAGCCGAAAATTTATATTAACCTAGGATGACGAAGCATTTCCACACAGCCACTTTTTACTATCAAATATTGCAGATCTTATAAAAACAGTCAACAGCAGAACAAAAACGTTGCCAATAAAAATCGTATAAAAAGACCATTGCTCATATTTGCTACTTTTAAAAATATTTTTTTATCTAGGGTTTAAAATTCTCCTGATTACCGAAAACTGCAATATTTTCTGTTCTAGGTTTCCGACTAACTAGCAACATACCTACCCGGAAGTAGGTATTTAATACAACTAAAATGCTACATTGCATTTATACACGTTTTAAATCAAAGTTGGTTTTCGCGTTTGTCGGTATGTCCACGTTGTTCTTCTAAAATACGCAACAGATTTTGATGGGATTTTCAACATAATTTAGAGAATGTGTTCCGGAAGGATTATGTGTATAATACATTAATATTAAACTTATAGATAATTAAGAAATCTCAATGTTTTATGTACAGTCGTAAAAACCTTGCGAATCAGGAATGAGTCGCTAGTTCATATAATAACTTAAACTTCTAAGTAACTATATAATTAAGAAATCGTCCATTAACGTCTTTCTTATTCACTATAATTTAAGGGGAATACACTTGATACACGGGTTTTTATAAAAGTCAGCACTCGCACTACGGTTTAAGTTCACTTACACTGCATTAAACTAACTAAGGTTTTACCCTTTTTAGTCTTCGCACTAATTCAGTGTTGTCAAAGAGATGGATCGCCTCGACATTTACCTGATGGTAAAGTCTGTGTTCATGACCTTCTGCATATTTGTATAGCTATGTTTATGACATCCATCTTTAAGTTCCCGGCGGGGACCAATTACGAAGACAGAAGTGACAGCCGGAGGACTTAAAAATAAACAAAATTATTTTAATAAAGGTTTTAATGTTTGAAGTTAATTGTTTTTAATATAACAATTCAGCGATTGTTAAACGTGGATGCGGCGTCAGCAGATTTGGAAGTAGGTGAGCGTTCGGGGAGACGAGGCGCCGCACAGTGGTCTGAAAATCAAGCTCCATACTCATAGAAACTTAACGTCAGAAATTAATAAATAAAAATATGTTTTGTGTTTAATATACCTCCCTTTGTTTTACTAATATAGTATGAAGGGTATGAGTAGCTCCATGCGTGAGAAAAAATTTTTTTTCTTTTTTTTTGTATGGAATAAAACACTTAAAGTGCTTTTTTTCAAAACTGAATAGAACTGATGGGCTAGTATTCACATGAGCTATTGCACCATACACGGCGATCAAGATGACATACAATTCTTGAGCCTTTCGGTGCCGCTTTGCATGTAGCAAGCTTTGGAAATTTTGAATTTACAGTCGGTGATCTTTCAAATCTTTGATGGTATTTTGTGAAGCTACATATTGCTTTGAATATGAAAATAGTATGTAAACTAATACTCATGCAAGAAGAGACAAACATACACACACACACACCCTCACACACTCACAAACTTTCGCCTTTATAATCTTAGTGTGATTATAAAGGCGAAACTTTGTGTGTGTGTGTGTATGTTTGTCTCTTCTTCACGCTCAAACAGCTGAACGGATTTGGATGAAATTTAGCACACATAATAGTTTATAACCGGGAATAACACATAGGTAATATATTTAACAACACACAGGTATATAATTAAATGAAGTAACCAACCACATAACTGATATTGTCGTTAGTTAATAACCTGCTAATGACTTTTATAATGAAAATATTAGAAAACGATGTAGATTATTTACATTTTACTACAAAATTAATTTCACGAAATAACTCATTTGTTAATCACCGTCATTATTGTTGAATTTTAATTTAATAAGCATTATGGGACAGCGAGTGTTAATGAGGGTAGTTATAATATAAATAGGACATTTAAACTAACTTCACTCAGTAGCTCTTTGCACTTGTGCTTTACTATACTTATTACGTTCGATTTGTTTTCGTGTTATGATGGAAGCTTTTAGTACCAATTTGGATATTTTTATGTTTGTGGCTAACAATAGCTGTTTCTCACAGCCCAGTGTATTATATGAAGTTTTTGTCAATGCCGTTGATTTGTCAGAAATCGAAAATAAAGAATTGAAACAATTCTGTCAGACTCGTGTGTGTTCGTTGAGGAACAAATGGATCTCGTGTAATCGCACGAGACATACTTTCATAAAAAAGTATGAGACATGGCTGCAAGAAGACATAAAATGGCCTGAGTTCATGAAGGACAAGATGACACCTTGTTTAATGTTAGAAGAGCAGCAACCATGTTCCAGTTTTGACTTCGGTGTAAATGAGGGTGCATCAACATCATACAAACCGGAGACGTCCAGTGTTGGAACATCAACTGTTGTGAGTCCAAGAAAAGTGTTCTCGGAGCTAAGCCCGCTACAGAAGAGAAGAAGAGTGAAAGAGCTCCTCACGCATAGCACTGAAAGCCTTGCTTATGCAACTGGTTTAAGTGCAGATAACAAAAATGTAGCAGATATAATAAAATTGATCACAGAGCATCCCGAAGAGGCTACAAAGATAAAGGAATTGTTGAAGTCCAAGAAAGCTATGCCCATATATTCCGCTGATAAAGCTTTAGGAATTCTGACTTCATTGAAGCTTTCAAAATGGCAGTATACAATATTAAGAGCTTGTGCAAAAGAAGAAGGAATACTACTATATCCTTCATATACTGCTATCTTAGAGGCGAAAAAGGACTGTTACCCACCAAAAGACACCATAGAAATTACCGAAAGAGGGGTAAAAGTAAAGCTTCAAGCGATTTTGGACAAAACTGTTGCTAGATTTGGGAAATTCCTACGTTTGGAATCTTCGCTAGATGGCAAAGAGCTAACATTGATATGCAAGTGGGGCTTTGACGGTGCTTCAGGGCAAAGTTTGTACAAACAAACTATGGCGGGTGAAGATGATTCAAGCAATTTTATGTGTTCTTTTGTGCCTCTGCGCTTAGTTTGTGGTGAAGAAAAGTTATGGGAGAATCCAAAGCCATCTTCCACAATGTTCTGCAGACCGCTCTATTTTAAATTTGCAAATGAAAACAAATTAAATATTAAGGAAGAACAGGCTTTGATTGAAGCTGAGATTGCAGCACTGGAGCCGTCTATTATGGGAATTCATACTGTTAAGCACTCAATGCTTATGACCATGATAGATGGTAAAATCACTTCGCAACTGTCAAATACTTCAACGCAGACTTGTGACATCTGTAAAGCTACCCCTTCGGAAAAGAATAAGTTAGAGAAGATCTCAGAGTAAGTTTTGAATAATTTGTTATATTTCAGATTACCGTAATGCTGTGTATCTTTTTATTAATTAATTCACTTTCTTTCCAGAAAACCTGTTTCAACAGATATATATCAGTATGGTTTGTCTACACTTCATGCTTGGATTAGATGTATGGAGTGCCTACTCCATATTTCGTATAGACTAGACTTCAAAACATGGCAAGCCAGAGATGCAGACAGCAAAGAGTCATTGAAGATTAGAAAAAAAACTATACAGCAGAAGTTTCGTGATGAAATGGGCCTCCTTGTAGACATCGTTAAACAAGGTGAGTTATGATAACAGTCGTTGTTCTTAAATCTTATTTTTTCAAATAACGTTAGTTCTATTTATTCTTTACAAAGTTGTGGATTAGTTTTGATTCATTTATAATTTTCAGGTTCCGGAACCACAAACGATGGAAACACAGCGAGGAAATTTTTTGGTAATCCTGCCAATACTGCAGCTATTACAGGCTTGGATCCTAGTTTGATCCAAAGATTTGCAACACTTTTGCGTGTGATGGCCTGTGGGGAGCCCATAAATGTTGAGGCGTTTAAAAACTTTGCGCGCCAAACAGCAGAATTATATGTGGAGCTCTATGGCTGGTATTACATGCCTTCGAGTGTCCACAAACTTTTACTGCACGGTGCTGAAGTTATTAAACACTTCAATATTATGCCCATTGGCAAATTATCTGAAGAGGCATCGGAAGCCAGAAACAAAGACTTCAAGAAAATCCGAGAACAGCATTCGCGCAAATTTTGTCGAAAAGCGACAAACGAAGACATTTTCAATGGTCTCCTTGTCTCGTCAGATCACTACCTGTCCAGCATAAGACCTGTGCTGAGAAAATCAGTAAATACACCTATTACTGATGATATGAAATCTCTTCTTATTGGTGACGATGCAGATCTAGACAAAGAGAATGTTGAATTTATTGATATTAACGCGTCAATGCTGGACTCGGATTTAGAGGACTGACG
The DNA here is from genome assembly GCA_914767755.1 of Agrochola circellaris. Classification (NCBI taxonomy): domain Eukaryota; kingdom Metazoa; phylum Arthropoda; class Insecta; order Lepidoptera; family Noctuidae; genus Agrochola; species Agrochola circellaris. Next base: position 20,616,463 of record OU611843.1, on the reverse strand, counting down.
ACAGCAAAGATACTCTCTGCTAATCGTTTTTGTATAAGTAGTTATAGCAAATAATTATAATAAAATAATAATAAGAATATAATTAAATTAATTAATATAATTAATTAGTAATATAATTAAACAGTAATATTTAATATATATGGTTAAAGAAATTTATTTCTCAATAAGAAATTACAAGGATTTCACTTACTTGAGAACATTTTGGAACTTAAAAATATAGTATTATATGAACTTTGACACACAAACTAAGCAGGTATTCATACAAATCACTAATTTGATAATAACATTTCATTTCATTACGTACGCAAATAACATTAACAAGATACAAAAACACACATATCATAGTTATAGGAGCTGTAAATAGTTGTTGTAGTCTTAAATTGACAATTTTGACGTTACTTTTATTGTTATTGCCTTTCTTGCACATAATTTTTGTTGTAATGTATTAGTATTAACTATTTCATTAACAGCTCCCCCAAACGTATTATCTATTTAATTACGTATATTAACTATTTAATACATGTTTTTATCTTTCTTCACTTTTAACCATATATTTAAAAATAAAAATATCCTTAGTACATATTTATTCCTTACTAGCTGCACCCCGCGGTTTCACCCGCATAAGTCTCGATTCCGTGGGAATATCGAGATAAATAGTAACCTATGTGTTATTCCCGGTTATAAACTATTATGTGTGCTAAATTTCATCCAAATCCGTTCAGCTGTTTGAGCGTGAAGAAGAGACAAACATACACACACACACACAAAGTTTCGCCTTTATAATCACACTAAGATTATAAAGGCGAAAGTTTGTGAGTGTGTGAGGGTGTGTGTGTGTGTATGTTTGTCTCTTCTTGCATGAGTATTAGTTTACATACAATTTTCATATTCAAAGCAATATGTAACTTCACAAAATACCATCAAAGATTTGAAAGATCACCAACTGTAAATTCAAAATTTCCAAAGCTTGCTACATGCAAAGCGGCACCGAAAGGCACAAGAATTGTATGTCATCTTGATCGCCGTGTATGGTGCAATAGCTCATGTGAATACCAGCCTATCAGTTCTATTCAGTTTTGAAAAAAAGCACTTTAACCGGTAAAGCCCTGGGTGACCCTCAAGCACGTCAATTAGCACGTTAATTAGTTGTTTATCAGGCCTTTAACGGTTAAGTGTTTCATTCCATACAAAAAAAAAAAAAAAAATTTTTTTCTCACGCATGGAGCTACTCATACCCTTCATACTATATTAGTAAAACATAGGGAGGTATACTAAACACAAAACATATTTTTATTTATTAATTTCTGACATTAAGTTTCTATGAGTATGGAGCTTGATTTTCAGACCACTGTGCGCCGATTCGTTGATTCAACAAAATGGTGTACTTATTGCGATTTTATGTGGAAACATCCGATTGGCGTAATTAGCTTATCATTTTGCTATTCGGCTGATTTGGTGTAGGCAGGGCACGTAACACAGCAGCCCCCCTCCAGCACCTTTTATTATTGTTTTTATTATTGTTTTAAATAAACAAGTTTATAGTTAATACCAACAATGTATGGAAGAGCGGAGTCTCCTAATACAGGCTTTATTAGCTTAAAAGGAGGCTCCAATCACTACCTAGTTATGTAAGGAAACTTGTTAAAACTAATAAACACTTTTTCATTTTTTTCATTTTTTTTTTCAGCACCTGATCACACCACAAAAAAAAAAAAACTTCAATGATCAAAGACTATGGTCTATTCTAAAAGTATCTAATGAAAATGTAAACAAATTGGTCAGGAAACGTACCTGTGGATGCTAATTTGTAGTGCCACTTATGAATTGAGAGCTTTGATTTGATTACTTTAATTTTAAATTACCTTGAAGATGTCTTCATTTGACAAGAGGTTAATTTTATAACCTCAATTTTCGTGGATGATACTTTAATTACAATTTAATCATGTTATTCAAAAGAAAGTGAGAAAGGGGAAAAGTGGTGAGGCATACATTTTAAACCATGTAAATACAGATGAATGCGTTGAACAGCGTTTGGCTTTTACCAGATACTTTTGAAACTGACTATACATATACCTTTTTCGTGTGCCTTACCGTATGAATTATCTCAGTGGTAAACATGTAATCAGAGTGACATCTGCCCATCACGCGGCTTCGTTTGACATCATGACAGGATGCGACAAAACACGAACACTTATTACACGAGACGTCTCGAAGGCCGTCACTGAAACAATACATTGTTATAAGATGTTAATACAAGATTTGGAGGTAGCTTTTATGAATGTTTGAATGGTATGTTAGTCGTTCGTAATCAGTTGTATGGATTTTGACAGTAAATTTTCGGCATACAGGGACATCGACGCGCAAGCTGTAACCATACATTCGGTACATGATTCTGGACATCCCTGCGCTGAAAAAATTGCTGTTCCATATATATTAACCGCGTAGTTATTAAGATATTCACATTTCTTTTTTCTGCTGATGCGGGCCAGCCCTTCAAAGTCAAAGTCAAATAATTTATTTTAATTAGGCACATAAAAGGCACTTTTGAATGTCAACATTTACAGAAATAAGAATTGATTCTAGTCGCCCCTTCCAAATGGTAGTTTTAGTATGGAGAAGAATGGGCGAGAAACTCCACCGTTACTCTTTTAAAATGTTATACTATATTTTGTATACATTAATTATATAATTATGTATAGATCTGTGAAGACGATGCACCTAGAATAAAATTACTATACCACAATAGGTAAAAAGAATTAAAAATGAAGCAATGACAGATAAACGAATTATGTGATAGATAAATGGTGCTCACATTACAAACATTGTAAAAGTAGGCGATTTTCCAAAAAAAAAATACATTTAATAAGTCAGTGTGTGAGGAAGTAATCACAGAATGTAAAATCAATATCATATAATAAAAAAATATAAATTATACAATTAAGTTAGCAACCAGTTTGATTTGTCTAAACTCTAAATTGTCCTATGGAGCAGGACCAGCATGTTTCCAAGGTTTCTTATCTTGGATATAATACTCTAATTTGTAATATGCTTGTTTACAAAAAATATTTTTTATGAGTTTTAAATTTTCTTTAATTTATTGTAATAAAATCACAAGGTATTTTGTTGTAACATTTAACACAGTACCCCATAAAAGATGTATGTACTTTAGATAATCTGAATAATGGTTGGTCTTTTTTATCTTTATTTCTAGTATTAAAATTCTGTCTAAGTATCACTCATTTTATTAAAAAGATAGGTAGGAGGCAACCTCGGCCCGTCATCTTTTTAGACTTCTGACTTTGTAGTTATTATCCCACACCTAATATTACATGCGGCAGACATATTATCCCACTTAAGCTAATCTGTTCGGTTTTCGACTTCAGGAATTTCAGGATCATTATTTCTTGCTGTACTCACAGCTTGTTTATTGGCAGACTATTTATTGTTAACCACTGCCTGCTATAACATTAGGACTTCATCGTCTCGATGGTCTTTCTTTTTCGTGTGGTTAGTGATAAACCTGGTATCAAAGTCTTAAAGCCGCCCTTGGGCCTCTGACTTGACTTCACATGCCGTCGAGAAATATCTCTCAGGCATGCCAGTTTCCTCACAATGGTTTCCTTCACCGGATTTTGAAGCCAGTGATAATTATATAATACGCTCATGAATCCGAAAAGTCAGAGGTGCGTGCCTTGGGCCTTGGTATCGATGGTACAACTTGAAGTGTGTCACTTCAACGGCGGCGTTTTCATTGGCACCACAGTGTACAATATATATGTACCTACCTATATTTTATGTATATCGTGAAGAACAAGTTCAAACTCACAGCGTTACAGTATTGTGCGAGTAGATAGCAGTAAACTCAATTACCATTCTCAATGAACACTAGGTCATGACGGCTCTGTATGACAATCAAAATCATTTCGGATCCCATTGGAATCACAATGGCCTTGTAGCTGATAATTGTAGCAGCAATTGTTGACACTATTTATACAACACGGAGTAATACTAAGTTGACAATGGAAGCAGCACCGAATCTGATTGGGACTGTTGTTTGGAAACCAGACAGTGTACACTCTTAGACATAACACGATAGTAACAATAGAACACGTGACGCAAAACTTATTCGGATGTTCTGATCAAAATGTTCTATCTGGCACATGCTAACCATCATTGCCAGCTTGGTCCTTTCGACGGCCACTTATAATAGCAGGGGAAGACAAAAGAGATTGAGAGATTAATGGTTTGTGTTACAGTCAATATTGCTAGAAAGTAAAACTACCAAGATGACGGCTAAAGATGTACGGAAGAAGATATATTGCGTAGACCACAAGTTAATTGGTAAGAGCTGCCTGCAGAAACATAGCTTCGTCCTTCTAGCTAAGGGCATAAGCCAAGGCTAGTCTAGTAGCATACTAGGTTACTAGACTAAGTGGCACACGGTGACATCTTCTTTAATAACTACCGGTAATTATACAAGAATAACACAGTCACACTGACTTAAACAAATATGCTCCTCAAATCTGTCTATCTAATAATTTAACAATACAGATCAATCCTTCTAAAATTGTGAATTACTAGCTTTTTCCCGCAGCTTCGCCCGCATGTCGCAAATTATCTCACGGGAATGTACTACCGGGATAAAAAATATCGTATGTCCTAACCAAAATCATGGTCTACCTGTGAGCCATATATCATTGAAATCCGTTTTGCCGTTAAAGCGTGGAAAGGTGACAGACAGACAGTACTATAACTGTAGCATTTATAATAATAAGTAAGGAATTAGGTCTGGATATAGCTAGCAATATCTTCCTGCTATCAAATATCACCAATCAATCTTCCTAGTGTGGTGATTAAGAGACTCATTCCACTGATAAAAGCGGTCCAAGGTTCAACAGTGGATGATTGCATCCAAGTTCATGATGAGATGGGATATTTCCATAATCCAAGGTGGCACTTAAGTACCTAGGTACAATTAAAACTTCACACCTAAACAATTTCGTATGATCTTTATCAACGTTTTAAGCGAATCTTAATTGTTACGGGTTTCCCCAAAACGATGTGTTTGTAAAATGTTTAGAACATTTGTTTGTGATTGTGATTGTCATTTCGTACATTGTATGAACCAAATGTATTAACCGGAAGTGTCTCAATAACATTCAATTTCGTTGAAACACAATTGGGTGTAAATATTTTTTGTGTTGAAATTGAAACTGAATTGTAACATGTAATTTGAATGAGTTATTTTGCTTGTTGTTTGTATTTGTGTTGTGTTTTAATGTATTTATTAAAGAGATGCCGCCGCTTAAAGCTTTTATTGGTCGATAATAACGCAAGCGTTATTGCGATATCTGTTTTCAGTACATTTTGTATTAGGACGGCCACGAAGTTACACATTGCTGCGATAATAACGACGCCATAGAATGTGGACGCTTGCATACTCCGTCCTGCGATATTCCGATATGTTCTTAAAACATTTTGTATTAGAACGCATGCGATCTTACACACATCCTGTGTTAATAACGTTAGTACGGTACAGTGCGGGCGGATGACCTGTAGGTCGTTTAGGTTACACCCAGACGTTAGAAATATCGGACGATAAAAACGCGGCGTGCAAGGAATCGGGACGACGGATCACAACAACGCTTGCGTTATTATCGACCGATAAAAACGAGCCTGTGGGGTAGAGGCTTAACTGTGAGCATGTGTATTAATCCTTAGTTACTCTGAATGATTTACACCGCTTTCACAGACCCGCCTACTCGGGTTTCTTCTTCATCTCCTTCAAAGTTTTCCATCTACGTCCACTCCACCAATATTTTGTGTTATAAATTTTTTGTTGAAAATTTTCATAAATAATTGATTTTCTCCACCTTCCATCTCCAAACCATCTAAAAGTCCATCAACAACGATAATGTCGTCAACATGTACTTCAACTCTTGCTTGTACTGTTTCAGGAATGTCGGGTGGTACATACAGCGGGTCAACATGGCGGGTGGGCAGCAACTACGCTTGCTGCTGTGGAAGGACTATCTCATACGAAAGAGAAAAGTGGTCAGTTGTCTTACATTACTTCACAATTTTTATTGCATAATGTATAACTCCTCCCTCTTGAGAGTAGCTCGTGGCTAAGTAATAACAGCCGCACGGTTAGATCCATCAGGTTAAGCTACGCTTGCCGGGGTTGGTCTGTGGATGGGCGACCATCTTGACATACCGAGACTCCACCGTGCCTCGGAAAGCACGTTAAGCCGTTGGTCCCGGCTGTCATTGGTGGATCTTTGACAGTCGTTACGGGTCGTCAAAAGCCCGAAAGTCTGACAACCAGTCTAACCAAGGGGTATCGTATTACCCAGTTACTGGGTTGTGGAGGTCAGATAGGCAGTCGCTCCATGTAAAATACGGTATTCAGCTGCATTCAGTTAGACTGGAGGCCGACCCCAACATAGTTGGGAAAAGGCTAGGCAGATTGATTATAACTCCTCCCTCTCATTTAAGTTCGATAAGGTTTCTCATACACGAGGATCTGGGTTCAATCCGGGCAAGTGATTTTTTTCAATTCATAATCATGTACGTTTTTTTTCGTTTATCTTGAATATTTTTGACATCGGTGAAAGAAAACATCGTGAGCAAACCTGGACTTTTAGTTAATGTACATAAGTCTGAGATCACCAACCCGTCTTGAGCAAGCGTGGTGATCAATGCTCGTGCCTTTTCTGTATTAGAAGAGGCATTTGCTCTGCAGTGGGATAATAATAGGCTGGTATTATTATGTATATCTCCTCCATTAAAGGTGCTAGGCACTCGGTAATAATAATGATGCTTTACTGTCATTTGATATGATTTTTGTTTATCCTTTGTCTTTGCCATTGAACTAATGGCAAAGACAAAGGATAAACAAGAATTATTTGCCTCTTCTAGGTTATTTGACGATTTGCATTTGGAAGCTGACTAATGAACATTTTCTAAGGCCCCATTCTGGTGGGGGTGCAGAATCTGTATTTTTAACTCTGTTTACAACCACGTTCTTTTGTTACAGATAACACTAACGGGCTTTGTATGGGCGTCGGCAATAATGTTCAGTTTATGCGTAGTTAGGATTAACATATATAATGAAGACTATCCCACATGTAAGTATTAACATTCCTTCTAACAGAACGGATCGTGCCGTAGTAAAAATATTTACCAGTACGCAAGATGTTAGCGGGGATTACCGCACTCCTTTGTAAATAGTATGATGCAAGTTGAACAAAGTATAGTTATAAAACTGCCGTGGTGGTCTGGTCGCAAGCGTTACTGCTGAGCGTGAGGTCCTGGTTTCAATTCCCAGGTCAGGCTAAGGGTTATTGAGTTTTTCTATCAGGAATATCTCAGTAGCAGCCCGGAGTCTGGACTTGGTTGGAGGCAATTGGCTCGCCCCATATGGGACTGAAACATAACTGGCGAAATGTGAGTCTCTGCCTAACCGAAAAACAGGTGTGATGCCATGTTATTATGTTAAGTAGTTATACAATAACCGCCTTTTCTTTATGTGTTTTCCTTGACAAACAGACCAGAGTAATAAATCATTGACTGAATACCACATGTGTTTATCACAGCGCATCAGCAAACATCAGGTGTTCGCTAAGACGCGAGGTGCATTCAATTAAATGATTTTAAGTTTCTTTGATCGCCCGATGATGACGAAACTTTACTTTCGATGGTTACTCTCTACTTTATAGTAGGTAATGTATGTAATATGTTATTCGCTGATAAAGTAACAAAATGTCATGAGGAAGGTTTTGAGTATAATGACTTTATGAGTACGGGAATACCAAAGAAACTTTAGATGGATTGTGTGATTGTGTTATTATATTATTATTATTTCTATTATCATTTATTCTGTTGTTATATTATACATAAGTGTCGTGATGGCCCAGTTGTTAAGGCCTCGCCTCTTATGCACGAGGTTGTGAGTTCAAATCCGGGCAAGTACCAATGTGACTTTTTCAATCCATATGTACTTTCTGAGTTTATTTTGGACATTACTAACATCGATGAAGGAAAAAACCGTGAGAAAACCTGGACTTATAGTTAATATAAGTCTGAAATCACCAACCCGTCTTGAGCGAGTGTGGTGAACAATGCTCGTGCCTTCACTGTATGAGAAGAGGCCTTTGCCCTGCAGTGGGACGGTAACAGGCTAGTATTATTATTTTTATTTATTATTCTGTTATTTGTTTAGGTGGGTTCCCTGCGCGGGCGCTCCCCAGCGCTGGTATGATGACGTTTATGCAGTCTTTCATGTGCGGTGTCAACAACGAGTGCTCACCTTTAAATGAATATGACGAACTACCCACTTTTGAGAATTCCAAGTAAGATTACCAACTTTTCTTTTTAGAATCGAACTCGTTCGTAAAATTTGCTCGTTCTAACCAGGGGTCTGAACCCGACCCTGGTCTTGATCTCGATCTCGTCTGGTGAAAACGATGGATGAAGTCTACAATAACATAAACGTTCCTTAATCTTAATAATATACATTTCTAAAATAAGTAAAGATTCTTAATAATATAAAAATCATTCCAGATTAACCTTTCTGAAGCGAAAGTTAGCACCTCTCTTCAATGATTCAGTTTTGGATGTAGCAGCTTCCATGCCAGATGCTATCAAACTCTTGGCTACACTAGCAGACGTAGTCGACGAGCCAGCATTTATCGATATTAGTAGTAAGTACATACTTGATTATCACGTAAAATAATGCAATTATGAAACTCAACCCATACATTCTAGTTCAAATTATAATGTGCGTGGCATTTTGAACTTATTATTATCAGCTGACTCTAGAGACATACTGGTGATCACATTACGATTTTTAGGGTTCCGTACCCGAAGGGTGGCAAACGGAACCCTATTACTAAACCACCGCTGTCCGTCCGTTCATCCGTCCGTCTATCTATCAGTGGGATGTATCTCATGAACCGTAATAGTCTACAAGTCTACAAACTGTCTACACAGTTGATATTTTAAAATAGTAAAAATAAAATAAAGTTAAAAATATAACAAACGTGAATTATTAACTAAAGTATTAAAGTAATGTTAAATATTGTACGGTCGTACGGAACCCTACGTGTGCGAGCCCGACTTGCACTTGGCCGTTTTTTTGTTGCCTTTGTACTATCCGAAGATAAACTTAAACTGCTATGTATTAACATAGCAGTTGGGTTGTGTTTATGCCTTACGTACCTACGTAAATACATTTTAATTAATCAAATACTTATGCCACTAGAACCATAGCAATAACGATATTTATTTTACAGAAAATGGTCTAAAAGTGAAAGACCTATTCGTCAAACCGCGAAGAACAAAACGTTTCGTATCAGATAAGCTGCAGCTAAGCGATGATGTCGCACAGAGCGTCATGGATGCTGAGCTCAGTTTCCAAGGTGTAAGTTTGTGTTCAGCTGGAAATAACTCTATTAATTATAATAATAACAACAGTATATGATGAGTAATATTTAACACAAGTGTGGGTTTAAGAGAATGAATTAATGCTAGAATTAGATAATGAAATAAACTCTACTAACGATTAATCAAGAATTAATGTAAATTGTAATGTTATGTTACTAAAGAAGTTTTAATAAGAATTTAATTAATTAATTTTGCTATGATGGGTAGAAGACAATAGTGTAAACAGAAATTACTATGTAAATAAAAACGGTATTTTATTGCCAATAATGATATCAAATACAAAATAATGTTCATAATATCGTTTCACTTACAGTTATTGAAGGGTAACGTGGACAGATGCAGCATAACCTCTTTAAATGAAACCATAATAATGGGAAACCATGAACATATGAAAATTTTAGTGGAGAAGCTGTGTTCGATGTCAATGGAGGACTTACAAAAGATATTTATGGATGTACTGTTCCAAGTAGATTTTAGCAAATATGTGACGATGGTGAGTTATAAACCGATACTGGACTTTATATTTCAGCTGACTTATATAACTTAGTTAGCTAACCATATCGTAAAGTCAGCCTTAAAGACGTAATATCATAATTTTGTTTCAGTTAGGCGATATGTACTTCAAAATGTCAGGAGACAATAGAATAAATACTCTAGGTGATATGTTGACAGCTATTCTGCGTATGATGAGGCTTCAGAACTTCCTGCCTCCGGAGCTGGTCTCCATCTTCCAAGGTCAAAAGGCGGATTTCAGTTACATACAGCTAAGTTTGTAAGTGTCCAAATAATTGGTATTATAGTTCTGTTGTTTGAACTATGAATGCCCTTTGTAATACACATGTTTGTTTCAGGATACCAAAACTAATGGATCTATTCAAACCAACATTTGGTGACACTGAATCCTATGAAATAATAAAAGATTTTGCTGACGCCACTGTGATTGGACTCCAATATATGGACAAAGTATTTGCCAAACAACGCCATGACCAAATAGGAGAAAATGCAGATACTAAACAAGAAACTGGTTTACAAGCTGTATCTAATGTATTCCATAATGCTGCTAGCGTGTTTGAAGAAGCTATGGAGAAAGATCCGTCACTGGATGCGTTCAGTATGTAAGTAGACGATTAAAAAAAAATACTCTTAATTGAACACGTCTGAAATAAAAACAGATTCTAATATTACTATTCATATTTCAGCTTATCCAAAGTAATGAACTTCATCAACAAGTGCCTTCCAAAAAAAACAAAACACGATGTATTGTTCTACTCCACACTTCTGGCTAAGCTGATGGAGAGTGCTTATAAAGTGATCGACATAAATATGCACATTGAACAGTTGACCTACAACGTTACCCTGCGGAACCCCGGCGCTATTAAAATACTTAAAGGAGTACCACCGAATATTGTTGGCAAGGCTTTTGAAGCATTAGCTGATGCTGAAAGGACGCAGGTACGTCTTGCTAAAATACGATTAAATTGGTAATAGAAACTGGCAATTTTACATACTGAGTTTATTAAACGCTTAACATAAATCCAGACTGAAGACTGCCTCGTTGGTCTATTATTCCAAGCGCTAGTGCTGAGTATGAGGTCCTGGATTCAATTCCCCAAATGTCTAGGTCGGGCAAAGGTGTAATTGGCTTTGCCATCAGGAATGTCTCAGTAGCAGTCCGGAGTCTAAATTTGTGCCCGGTTGATGACAATAGGCTCGCCCATAAGTTTTGAACATAACTGGCGGTTTGTTGGTGCTACTACTATACGTACACCTCTGCCTAACCCTTTGAAGAAAATAAGCGTGATGTTATGTTATGTTGCATTTTTTTTGGTATTTACTATATGCCTTCGATTGACTTACAGATACTAACATCAAAGATCAATTTCCCTGGGCAAATGTTCTGCGATGTCTATAAACTTCAAACGTTCTTCGTGATATCTAAGACGGATGCAGAATCTCTTAAGAAACAGCTGTGCACTGATGCGTGGAAGAACTATGTGACTGACTTGATTGAATCTTTTGGAGTATCTGAAGTTAAGAACAATGTAAGTTGAGGTTATGCTCTATATTTTAAAGTAACTTACATAGGTGTAATTGCATTTAACTATTTTGTTCATTTTGAATATCATGAAACTTAGAAAAAACATTCCATTCTATCACTACATTCCACGAGCAGCTAATACCGCTGTATTAGCTGCTAATGGAATGTAATGATGTAATGAAATGAATTTAAAAAATGTAGTGCGAAATGTTGTGAATTTAAAAGTAAACTAAATTAATACATAGTTGGACACTTAAAACCTGCCCCTTTGCTAAAGTAAGTCTTTGGTTGGAACATTCATGTTAAAGAGCACAACAAAGGAATCGTGTCACTAAACTGTCAACATATAAAATTTCCAATTAATTTTCTAGATAAACAACATGGCATCACTCCTCATCCAAGAAACCCTGGGCAAAGACACGAGTAAACAGCTGTATACCATTGATCAGGACTTCAAAGTCCTTAAGAACTTCAGCCAGGCCCTCGTAAGGATAGAGACGGAGAAGAGACCAGAAGTGGCCTGGGGCAGTCTGTTCCAGGCGAATGAGGAGTCAGAGCTCATTCAAGTGGCAAGAGCTAAAGGACATTTGGGGAAACAGATGCTGTAAGTAGACTCAACTAGAAATTCCTCATTTTAGGCACTTACAGTACTCGGCCATAAGGCACTTTGCGTTTTAGATAAAGTACGGTTTTGTAGACCGTCGTTTCTGTCATTTATACTTGTGGCTCTTTCTAATGCTCGATGTTTCATATTTATTCCCGAATAAAGTTCATTATGTTATGACAATATATATGTGTTACAGTACAAGAAAACCCTTTTCAATAACATCTTAATGTGAAAGCTGTTTTGTATGGGCATGTATTTAATTGAATCTCTAATCATTTCAATTTTGCGCTCCTAAAACTATTATTGAACACTCTAATATTTAACTAATTGCGCCTCTTTTTGTGAACCTACATAATTCCTATTTCGGAGTCCTAAAAATACTAATTAGCGAAGTAACTACGACCATCCTGAATGTAGCACCGGCCGCTGCCGTTAAAAAGAGTGCACCACTGGATGCGAAAAAGTTTTTAGATGTTAATTCATTGTAAAAAGTGTCCATCATTAGAAGCGCATTTTTTTTTATAGAGGATTAGTTAAATTTTTCCCATATTTACATATGCTGTTAATTTTCTTTCAGAATAGTACTCCACGGAGCCATAGCCAAAGAAATTGTCCAGCAGAACCCGATCCTTGATTACAAGATCTCCCCGTACTTGAATGACGTCATCATCCTAGTGTCGGCCATCAACGAACAGCTGGAAGAAACCACTGAAGCTCAGGCGAAGGCTTTCAAGGATGTGTATGTTGATGTGGTCGTGACTCTGTTGATGACGGCCCTGAATGAGGAAAAGGTACGTTAAGCTGAAATGTGACTAAAGAAAAGAATGAGAAGAAGAAGAATTAAGATTATAATGATTGATTTTGAATTATACATAGTTTATATTAATAAATTACTGAAAACAAAATGGCAAGTTATAAGTAAACATGATAATTTTGTTGATTTTTCCAGTTCAGGTGCATGTGTTAAAGCTATCATTATATATCAGAGCGAGAAAGGGATAGAGTTACATAAGATGAAAAGCGCCATCCCTTTTCCTCATCATTTCATTTCACAAAAGAACCAGGATGGCTTAACACTTGTCCTGCTTGCTCTGATTTTTCGCTTACAGAGTCTACTTGCACACATCATTATGAGGAAATTTTGACCATGTTTTAATCTAAGATGACAAAAATAATACTTATATTTTTCCATGATAGACTTTCAAAGCCTTATCTGCTTACGGTGAGGACATCCTGTGCAATGGTGTAGAAACAGCGAGTGAATACTTGGAGCTACCACCAGAGAAAAGCAGAAAGGTCAAGCTAGTAGAAGCTCTATGTGACGCCACCATTGCCATCGAGAACGGGTTGACAGCTGACTCTGCTGTTTCGAAAGCTGTGAGTGCATTATTATGATAATTTGAAGTTGTTATTAGCTATACAGATAATGTTGTAAATTATTGTTATAAAATATATATAAAATACAAAAAACCTAATCCGCTTAACTGGTCTTAAAGAGTCATAAAGAACCCTGTAAGAAATCGACACGTTTTTCACCTGCCAACGAGAACGTCACGTCAAGCGCCGAACGCAGTGCGTGACAACACGTCATGTCCGGGTTCGTAACAAGTCAATCGTCATCCTGAGGATGCCTTGTTGAGAGGTGAAACACGTGTCGATTTCTTAATGACTCTTTAAGAATAGTTAAGCGGGACTCTTTAAGAAAGGTTACTAAATATACGTCGTCTATTGTATTTTATAATAGATTTCCGCAAAGTCACGCGCCTGAGTCAATTAACTACTATAACTTAAAACGTCTTATCGGAATTATTTTACGTGTACTTGCATAAATATTATCCTAAGCCTCGATTTTTCCTTCTTGTCGTGTTTAGGGGTTGTCCTTTAGATTTTGACTCGTCAAGAAGTAACAAACAAACAGTTATATTTCCAATTTATAATGATTAGTATTTATGAATATGGATATTTACTCTACTCGCTTAATAATTAAGCCACATATACCAGACTTAAATGAACAAAGAACAAAGCAATTGCTCAGCTTTACTTTCTCACTAAACGTGTCTCTTTTTTTTCATAATATGCCGCTAAACTATTCCCAAATCTTTCTCAGATCGCAACCATAAAGAATTCTTCACACCCAGTGGTAACCCTAAACTGGAATCACCTCATCAACAATCTGAAGCACTTGTACGTGAAGCTGGACAGAGACTACACGTACCTCTTCCAGTTCAACAGCTATAACATGGATGAGGCCATCAAGAAGCGGATAGACTCCTTGTTCAGTGAGGCCAAGGAGTTCTGGTTCGGACTCGACAATATGGAAAGGAGTCTGAGGTTGAGGTATGTGATGTTGCAGGATATGTGGTAATAGATAGACTTTTGAAGTTTCAATGGATATTTAACTTTAAGACACTCTTAATAGAACTTAACTTAATTTGAGAATATGCCGTGACGCGATATTACTGGTATTATTATTAGGCAGTAATCAAGGTTGTAGTGCAAGTTAGACTGGAAGCCGACCCCAACATAGTTTGGGAGAAGGCTAGACAGATTGATTGAAGGTTGTAGTGAGGTTGACTTTCCAGGGTGCGCCGGGCCTACGTTTAAAATATATCGCCGTGGAGAATATTTTAATGCTGAAAATTAAATGATGGCATCCTTAAAAAAAAAAACTAGTTGCATTATTGTCTGCTATTATTTATCCATCGAAAAGTGGGGTGTTCCCTTCAGAAGGTGTGATGTTATGTTACTTAATATTATTGATACCTAATGGATGTAAAGCCGGTTTTCCAAAGCTGCTAATGATATCGCTACATCCGGCAACATCAAAGAGGTCAAAATGCAGTCATCTGTCAGATTAGACTCACGTATTCGTTAACCTTTGCAACTATGTATTAATGATCAGATCATCAGATGATAATGGTTATAATGCGACAAAAATGACAAATAGCTATACTTACAGGGATATCTCGTAAGGCCCACTTGCGCGTTAACTCAGGGTTAATCCAATTAATTCTGTTTGTATTATTGACCCTGCGTTAGCTGTTAACTCCGAGTTATTTAGCTAACCCATGAACGCGCAAGTGGCCATAAGTGATATTAAAAGGTGAAGATCTTTGCATTGTAAAAAAAAAATTTAAGAAACTGTTGCCATACTGTTTTTATCACGTATTCTGCCATAAACTTTATATCATCAGTATATAAATTTAACTATTTCTCTCTTTCTTTCTCAACTATGATTATTGAACCTTCACAAACTCAAAATCAAAACATTTATTGCAATTAAACAATTTACACGCAGTTTTGAACTATCACATCTAATCTCTTCTCACTCTACCATTTCAGCGTAAAACTATTTTTCCGTTTTCTGGACATCTTGGACCATGGTCTTTTCGACGTGAGCGGCGAATTCTGGCTGAAGATGAAGTACGCGATCACGACAACTGTTGGACCCGTCAGCATTTTCGATGAAACTCTTAAATTGGTTGCAGGTAACACTTTACTTTCTGTGATTTAAGAGTCTAGGTAACAGACAAGGTACCTTTAGTGGAGTAGTTTAAGAAAAGTCGCTGGTGCGGCTGTTGTGATTAAATTCCTAATTCGGGCAAAGTGCTATTTGGTTTACCTGACAGGAAATATACTGTAATAGTGTGCCCGGTCAATTCTAATAAGCTCGTCTGTTATATGTTTTGATATTTTATATCCCAGCATCTTCTTTATTATATTCTAATGGTGCTTAGTGTGATCACTCAAATGTCGTTGACAAGATAAATGATTGAGGCAAAATTATTCCGTCACGACTAATAAGTAATCATTTATAGAAAAACCCATGTCCAGTAAAGGCCTTGATGAAGAAGTCATCACGTGTCAACAGTCTAATGAACCATCTTACAATTTCAGCATTACTGACAAATGGCACCTACACTAGTAATCTCCCTCCGACCACCGTGAAAGCACTCAGCCGCATCATCCCAAATATACCACAGCTCACGGTTGATGGTGTGGACATCATCATGCGTGATGATACGGATGTAAGTATCTGCAGCTAGATCTTTCTTTCGACACAGAAATAAATTAGTTCAAACTGTATGCAATATTTAACAAGCTTAATGTAAGGAACTTCTTGTTGTATTACATCTTTGAAAGATAAAATAATGAGAATGTAAAGTGATTCGTTCCTTACTAATAACCCAGCCTTAGATCATATCCTAACGTATTAATATTAATTATTAATATTTACTTTGACATATGCGAGTTAAACCACGGAGCGCAACTAGTTTTTGAATAGAACTGTTTCGCCCGTTTTATTTTAAACCAAAAAAAAGTGTTTTTAAAGATTCTTACTCTACTAGAACTACTCAAATCACAGATAATGAAATCTACTGTGAATCATATATATGGTCTAGGGGGTCTAGTCAAGTGACCTATTAGAGATAACTATAAAAGAAAATTCCAATATGTGTGATCAACTCTAGATGCCAAATTGAATCAACCTGTACTCGTCTCAATGTTGGCCTTAACTCATTACGTCGACTTAAAATTTTCAGGTGGAACCAATAATCTCCCTCGTAAACTCTGAGCCCCCATGGCCATGTTCCACCACCAGCATGTCTGAACTGTTGGAGATGAGCCCTACGTCCAAGGACGCTGTGAGAGGAATAGAAA
Organism: Agrochola circellaris; assembly: GCA_914767755.1. NCBI lineage: Eukaryota > Metazoa > Arthropoda > Insecta > Lepidoptera > Noctuidae > Agrochola > Agrochola circellaris. The sequence goes on along the minus strand of OU611843.1, from coordinate 20,599,709 downwards.
CCATACTTTGCATGAACAAGGAGTTCCTGGAGGAATGGGTCGTGTATCTTGCAGCTAAGAATAATTCTGTCAAAGTAAGTAACTATTTTAGATAAATTTTTGAACAAGTACCAATTTATCCATTCTTCCGTCACAAATAAAACAATATACAATCTAACGCTAAAATATTTATATTTACTCGTTGGGCATCAAAAAATTCGTCCGCATCGCTGTCAGTGGGAAAAGTGGCCTAAAGGCTGGCATCATTACCACGTTGGATGGCAATGCTGATTCTTTGGCCAAAAAATAGGCGAGGCGTCACAGACCTCACAGGCCTCACAGACCTCACAGGCCTCACAGACCTCACAGGCCTCACAGACCTCTCAGGCCACGAGAAGAGTCGACCAACCGCGATGTCCCGGAATACTCGATGAGCACTCTGATACCATGGGTCTAGTTTCAACCTCAAACGGCTCAAACATATAGCTCTTAATAAGTTTGTTATATTTTTGACGTTTGAGATTTTCTGCACCTGCAACTGCCGCCCCAGCACAAGCCGCCGTGCTAGGAAGATGGGATTGCTCGAGGCTGTCGACACAGGTTGCATCCCATTCCAAAACCCTACCCAACTTCCAAGGCATTATGGTCATTCCGACTGGCCTCTTCCCACCGTCGCATGCCAAGCCATTGGGTTCTAAACAGCTGACACCCGGTGACAAGACCCCTACGGGTGATGCTGTCGTGCCGTGTCAAACAACTAGCGCTCTTGCTGCAGGATAGGCCATGGTGTTCGAGGCGGTCGACTGCTTCACCGCACTGACAGCGATGTCGAGCCCCGCCAGGAGCGCTCAGACGCAGACTTGTAGCGAGCTGAAAAGTTCTGTCACCCAGCATAGTGCCTATGTTGGGTGACGGTTGCGCCTGAAGCCAGGGGCCCGGTTCCCATTCTCCCACAGCCAACAGGCGGGTACGCTCAACAGTATTGGTGGACGTATTAATGAGGATATTCCGTACTAACCTGCAGACCGGCTCATCCCACTGTTTTGGGGAAGACGGGTTTTTGAGATGCATTTAGTATTTTATATTTATTTGGTAGGTAACCTAACTGATGGTAAGTGGTCACCGAATACTATGCACATCTGGTACTACAGGCATAGCAGGTGCATTGCCATCCGAGAGACAAAGCAGAAATGTCTCATGATCGGAAATGTCTTGGCTGATGATTAATACATGACAAATAAAATTCAAAATGCACCTAGAGATTCGTAATTGGATTTCCGGAAAATATTCATACATTCCGCATAATTGGTTATGTTCAGTCTTCTATCGAGTTGGCACGATCTATATAGGATATATTCCCATTTATGCATAGCTCATGCGTTGATAAAAAGATTGATTGGCAGTCTGCTTTTTATGATGTCTACTATCCTTCTTTTTTTTTCCAGATCCCCCCAACATGGAACACCACAGACTACTCGCCCCACCTCTTCCTCAAGTTCTCTTCCATGTTTGACTCATTGGTGGAAGACATCTTGATCACCAAGGATGCCATACAGTACGTGTCCAATGGCACTGCTGATGGACGCCTCGGTCTGAAGGAGGCCTGGCACTATGCTGTGGAGGCACTCAATACTACGGAGAGAGATGTTGTGCTAAGGTTTGTAAGGAAAACATAACATAAAATAATATATGTTCTGAGATTCCTCGTGAAAAACGCACATATACTTAGACTTAGAAGTGCTCAGTAGGGGTCTTTGCCAGGTCAGTGAGGCATATACGTAAGTCTGCAGAAAAAAGTGATAAAAGAATTTCTAATGACTTTCAATCTGCTGGGTGACATCCTTAATAGAGGATTATATCGTTTTCTTTATAAAAGTATGAAAATAGCTTATCTAGTTAAATTGGAAGATGACTTCTGAGTGGAAGGCCATCGAAATTCGACAAAAAGGAAAGGCCGAGAGTACTATTTCTAATATTATCTGAAGCTTTATCACAACGGGCTCAAAATTACTTTAAGTATAAGCGCTCATTAGATTTATAAATAAGTGTGAACTCAATTTTAATTTAATTATCTCACGAATATTCTACTTTTTGTGTCACAGGAAGCTCTTTACCAAAGTCGACATAGTCTTCAACGCTATGAATGACTCCTCGATCCCTAGCGACGTGCCGATGAGCAGCCTCTGGGAGAGGTACTCCAAGTGCATCGTCAGCAACATGGATGATGACTGCAGTCTCCTCGGCAGGAAGGCCTGGAAGAACTTCTTCGGATCCCTCTCGATCATACTCGAGAATATGGCCACTGATTTGTTGACTTACTTTACGGAAGTTAATGGTAATGGTTCATTGTGTTTTGCCATTATTTTATTTTACTCATTGTGCAAAAACATAATCTTTGCTTCCTGATCGGCACTGATTTTATTTGTTTGACTTCAATTCTTTTAATGTATCCTTAAATGATATATTTCCTTATTTTCACATATGTTACTTATGTAACAATTTATTTGGACATAAGTAACACATATGTTACTTATGTCCAAATAAATTGGGATGGTCAAAAGGAACATGATGATAACATCATGTTCCTCTTGTCCATCCCAATTTATTTGGACTCGCTTCGCAACGTGTCTTGGTCTCCCACAGTGCGCATGCTTCTATCAATCATCATCCCAGTATTTAAAGTATTCTTATACTAGTAAAGAAAAACCAGCCAAGTGCGTGTCGGACCACGCACAATGAAGGGTTCCGTAGTTTGAATGAATTTATCCCAAGAACAAACTTAACATTGTAGTTGAAAAACATTTTTTCCCATACGGAATGTTTAGGAGGTCATGTTTTTCAAACTGCAAATTTAAGTTGGTCGATTATTACTCGTTACCCTGTAAAGCCTACTTAGCTGTGATAGTTTTCCTTTTAACTTCGTTATATATACTACTGCTGTGATTATTTCACAAATCCAAGTACAACCATTTAGCTGGCAGGGGGGTGGGGGGACACTTGACTCTAATCAAAAATTTAATTTGAAAATATTGTTGTGTATTGTATACCCATGCTAAATTATAGCTTTCTAGTACTAATTGTCTGTGAGCTAAGCCGCAGACAGACAGACGGACATGGCGAAACTATAAGGGTTCCTTGTTTACTACGGAACCCTAAAAAGTGGAATCAGAAAGTAAACTTTTACATCTCCTCTGTAATAATTGTAGTGGGATCGATCTATCATAACAGACAGGACTATTGTAGCCAATACGCCTGATATTACGGTGATAGATCGACGAGAGCGCCGTGCAATGATTGTTGATATCGCTGGCCCTCATGCCGAGAATCTCGTGAAAGCTGTGAAACATAAAAAAGCAACTAGCTTGAGTTAGCACACGAGGTTGTCGAACGTGGACTCTGCAATCATTGTACCGATAGTTGTAGCAGAGAGCCTCTACCAACACCTCAGGAGGCTCTCATTGCGCGGCTGGGTCAAGGGCTGAATTCAGAAAACAGTAGGTACTCCTAGACACGGCACGCATCGTGAGGAGGTTCCTCTCTGTGGAGCTCTGACTTTGATATTTTTTAATGTTTTTATATTCTAATAGGTATTTAAAACATAATAATATGTATTCAATAATATAAAGGAAATAATTATTATCTCATATAATTATTATTTGCTTGTTTACAGAACCAAACGCGAACATACTACAAGTATTCGGCTTTACTCGAAGCACGGGTCTGTACATTCTGTATGACAAGATGCCCGAGTTCATGGGAGTGCTGCTCAACTCCTACTGGGACTTCGGGTTTATGAGCCAGGTAACTTAGTGGTTCATAATCTTTTCTTATGTATTTCTTTTGTACGTATATAATAAACACAAGGAATATCTCTGCTTACATAACAATTTTCCATATGGAACCGGCCAAGTGCGTGTCGGACGACGGACAGGGATGGATGGTGTTGTATTTTAACGACAGCAAAAATAAATTTGTATTAAGTATTAAAAAATTATAAAAAACTATGAAAAACAAAGGTATTTCTGAAAATATCCTATATCGTAGAAAAAATCTGCTGCTTATAATCTCCGAGAAAAATGGCTATGTCACATCCGGACCGACGGACACACGGACAGACGGACATGACAAAATTATAAGAAGAGCATTTTTAGGGTTCCGTAGCCAAATGGCAATAACGGAAACGGATTGCCCTACTTGGAATATTATCTCATACTCAAACTGATCACCCCTCCAGGTCCGTCGCGCATCTTTATCTCAGTTCTGGGACTGTGGGGTCGTGCTATCCTCCATGGTGATTCCTCCGGGCAGCATCATAGACGCCACCTTCATGAAGAAGGTCCAGCCCTTCGTGTGTCCCTCTCTGCTGCACTGGCTCTCCTTGCCCAGGGGAGAAAATACACTGCTTGATGTATTCTCTAAACCTGTGAGTATGAAACTGAAATAATATCTTTGAAAGACTTTTCGCCATGGAATCATTTATAAAAAACGTGCTAAAACACACACAAACACCCACGCACCCTCACACTCATACACAAATTCAAGTATTTCCTAGCCTGACTTAAAATAAATAAATAATTTTCAAATTAATTATATACAATACAATTCAGAGCGAAACTTAATTTGTTCCAGAACTATTCGTGTCATTATATTATTACTATAGCAAATCACTATGTAACGGTTTAGCTTGTTACTAAACGTTGTAGGGGGAAGGCCGGTGTCTGTCACAAAGTTAATACTAGCACAGACATCGTCGTTAAAAGCGTTTATTCTGAAAGTTGGCAACGTCGTAAATAGCTGTCAAATATTTACCTGTTTTGATTAATTTGGAAATAATACTGTATGGAAATAAGAAATGTGGCTAACTAAGTTACTAGAATATTAATTATAATATGCAATAATTAATATTGTAACACCGAATATTTAGTTTTAGGCGTAAAAAAAGCATTTCGAAAGTTTCCAAATGCTTTTTTTACGCCTAAAACGGGTACAACATCAAATTCAATGTTACAGTAGCATAACATAATCAATATTCTAGTAACTTAGTTAGCCACATTTCATATTTCCATACAGTATTATTTCCAAATTATTCAAAACAGGTAAATATTTGACAGCTATTTACGACGTTGCCAACTTTCAGAATAAACGCTCTTAACGTTATCTTTTAAATACTCAAAACTCTGTACATTGTGTTTTTCTTTAGGTTAGATGAGTTGTACCAACATTTGTTAATAAAAAAAATGGTTGCCTGTAAAGTCGGTTTTACGGGCGAAGATTTTACGTAACAACGTCTTTTTATCGGCGGTGACTCATCGTAACAGACGTGAGCGGGCGTTACACTTTTTCATGAGTGACTCCGAGCCGCAACCTAATTTAAGACGTTGTCACGTCAAAATTAAAATAAATAATATCTTTGGTGGATGGATCAATTTATTGTATGCAGTCCAGTGGGTCTTGGAGTTCTGCATTCTTTCTCGATTGTTACAGTCATAATTATGATAAATATGTATTTCCGTTATTTTATGGACAAAAAAGTATACATCGCAAAACGTCCTGCAAAGTTTCGCAGATTTTTTTATCGACACAGAACGTTTCGTTCACAAAACAAGCCCGTGTTCAGCGTTGCCCCTTCATCTTTTAGATGTTTGGGCTTCAATTAAAAGATTGTCTAAGAGGTTTCAACATCTAATCCATGGGTATTATTTTCAGCAATATTACTTCTTCACGATTCACGTGGAAAATCTAACGAGCAGGTTTGAAAACGCTTACACCAAAGCTGTAGAATTAGCTGACTACTTGACTGAAATATCTAAAAAGAACCAAACTCTAGTGACAGAGGATGACATCAAAATGAATACAATTGAAGGAAAACTAGAGAAAATCGTCGATGCAGTATTAACTTTCAAATTCAATGAAAATAGTCGTTCATATCGGTTATTCAGCGAGATTAATATGAAACAGTTTGTAGCACATATTTATTTGGCTAGAATAGTTACTATTATTAATAAACTATCTACAGAGATTTATACATTAGACATTAACAACATATACCCAGGTTCTGATCAAGAAATGAAAGCAGTTGCAGGTGACTTCAACGTGATCAAATATATGTTTAAAAGAAAACCAACAGATGCAATAAATATACACTTTGACATATTAACAGATGTACTATGGACTAATAATGAGAATTATAGTATTGTTGATGCCATTGACAAAATGTGCAGCGATTTAAAAGCAAAAGCAAGTAAAACAATATTGGTTAGTGATGAGAGAGTAGGAAGTCAGATTTGTACTAAGGAATATGGTCTGATATATGGCGCTGCACAAAATGTTACAGTCAAAGATTATGAAAGTGCAAGGAAAAGCTTGATGAATCTGGTAAACACATTGAAAAGTGGTGGAGAGGATGTAACAGATGTATTTGAATTTCTAAGTAATCGGTAAGTGTAGTAACATAATTTATTTAGTTCTTCCCTTTAGCTTTAAATTGAGAGTAATAGAGTCCATGATTTACGATCCAAGTTCGATCTACACGTATTTTTAAAGGTAGAAAGATGTCATAAACCAAGGGTAACACCAGATACTGTTTATTTTAAGTTTATACACAATTCGTTTTATGCTTATACATAAATGTTATAAATAAGTCATTACCGAATACTTATAATTCTGTAAAATCTTACAAACAAAATTTTCAATACCACAGGAAACAGCTTATAAACGCACTGCGTACTTCAACGAAGCACTCGTATGACCTGAGCATTCCGATCTACCTCAAGTACTTGCAGTCAAACATACAGAGCTATGACGTCATCCTGAGCTTCCTGGCCGGCGAGGACTGGTGGAAACTCCTCAGGGACCTCTACAACGGTCCCTATGCTAACAAGTTCTTGGGTTATTTGGAGAACAGCTTCGATGTTGCTGAAAATCTGCTCAGTAATTTCGACGAGATCCATGTAAGTTTATTCCTTTATTATCACCTGTTATCAGTGGTTTAATTTGTAGCATTTAAATAAGTAGTCACAAAGGAATATACCTTTTTACAGCGTCATGATGATGATATTCTTCCACTACATTTAATCCATATATCTATTTTTTCTAAATGTGTAATTTTGAATAATGTCGATACACAGCTATTACAAATTGATTTAGATAGTCTGAGCCAATGGTGTACCAACAATAAAATGTACTTGAATTGTACTAAATGTTTTCATATAAAATTTACTAGAAAACACAATAAAGTCCAATCTGTTTACAATATTCAGGGAAACACACTAACAGAAGTAACAGTTATTCGTGACTTAGGAGTATACTTGGATAGTAAACTTAAATTTATAAATCATATAGACCAAATGCTTAATTCAGCTTACCGAGCTCTTGGCTTTATTTTGAGATCTTCAAAAGAATTTAAGAAACCATCCACTACATTACTTTTATTCAACAGTTACGTACGAAGCCAACTTGAATATTGCAGCACGGTGTGGAATCCTTCGTACCAAGTCCACATAAGTCGCATTGAAAGGGTTCAAAAGAGACTTGTCCGTCATCTAGCGTTTAGGTTTAAAGTAAGAAATTGTAGATCTTACGAACATAGACTAAATCACTTCAAACTCAAAGATTTAAAATCTCGCCGCACTATCTCCGACATGTTGTTCCTGTATAAATTATTCAATAATGGCATTGACTGTCCAGATCTTCTTGGCAAATTACGCATTAACGTCCCTTCCCGTATTCCTCGCTATCCCGGCCCTTTACTGAAAGCCCCTCAACACAGAACAAATCTAGGTAAACACTCGCCGATTGTTAGGATGACCAATCAATACAACTCACTGTCATGTTCTTCCGACGATATAGACATTTTCTCCAATAGCCTAAGTAAATTTAAGTTGCTGTTACACGCAAAACTTAATATTGAGTAAGTGTTGACCTTCCTCCCTACTGTTCAACTCCCTACTAGTAGTTTTTTTTTTTTTTATAATTTTGATTCTTGTTATTTTTACTTTAAATTGTATACTTTATTTCCATATTAATAATTGATTGTTTGATATCGTAATGCAAGCTGTGGTCTCCTATAATTGAAGATGCACAAGGATTTGTATCTTTTTATGTTTTATTTTTAGCATGTAAGGTGTAATCTTTGTTGGAGATCCAAATAAATAAATAAATAAATAAATAAATAAATATTTGTATGGATTGAATTGAGTCTAGTAGAATATGTGTTATGTGGTATTCAATGATTATTCATCCATTCATTCATTCATTCGAATAGGAATATTTGCCAATATCGAGACGACACTTTTTCTTTAATACCTACTCGCTAAAAATAATCATATATTGAATTTCTTCTCCTCAGATAGTCCGCCTTTTCCACGACGTCGACGTAAATGAGACGGAATCGTTCTGCTTACCTAACATCACGCTATCAGACTACATCCCGGACCGGACTGGGCTGTGGTCCGACCTCAAGCAACAGATTTGTGCTGCGGATAAAACTGAGCTTTATAAGGAACTGCCGCCACTGCTGTTTGCTTCACAGGTAAGTCTTTATAGGATCATTTGTATGTAGTAATGTGTTTGTTTACACGAGATCTCCATGTTTACCAAGATTTTGATGATTTACTGAACTTTTAACGGCAATATTATAACCATCCGCTTATTATTGTACTATTCAAACTTTATTTATTATTTGTTTATATATACTTTATTGACTTCCTCGTCGGTCTAGCTAGTGATCACAAGCGCTACTGCTGAGGATGACGTCCTGGGATCGATTCCCAAGTCAGGCAAAGTGTTATTGGATTTTTCCGTCTGGGATTTCTCAGTAGCAGCCCGTAGTGTGGATTAATTTGTACCCAGTTGATGGCAATAAGCTCGCCCCCTTATTACATGAGACGTAAACATAACTAGCGATATGTGGATGTTCTATAGGTACACCTCTGCCAAACCCATCGGGGAAAACAGGCGTGATGTTATTTTTATTCTTTATTGTACACCAAAAATACGTAGCAAAAAATAAATTTAGCACTACAAAACATACAATCGGCGGCCTTATCGCTTTCTGCGATCTCTTCCAGGCAACCTTGGAATGGACAGTGAATGCGTGGACATAACAATGGGGTTGTCATTGGTGCAATATAATAAGTATATAGATAGAATATAGGTACTATAATAGATACATAGATATATAGTATATATATACTTAAGTTACTTCCTTAAAGTTTATAGTAAATAAAAAGGGCAATAATTAGGAAAATAATCTCTTGTTTTATAAGTTGATCGACAATTACAATAGCAAGAAGGACTTGGAATTGGCAATTTATATAAACCAATAAACTAATTACGCAAAAAAACACAATCTTAATGACTTACAATTTTCAGGGCTACGAAAGCTCCTTAACGCTATCAAAAGATGTCGACTACACCGCGGTCGACGCGGACATATCCAAGATCGAATCCAGACTGGACCTCATCAGGGATGGACCCAAACAACCACAGAACCCGTCCTGGGTGACAGACGAGAAAATCCAGCACTTGAGGATGGTGGCGCTGCAGCTGCTGTCCAAGGAAACCCTGACTAAGATCTCGTTTGCGATACTGAGCAATGGAGTTGATGCTAGCACGCTATTCTTGAATAACAGGTATCAAAAGTCGCTCTTGTGGTTTTAAACGGGACTGTTGAGCGTGGGGCTCTTGCTTCGGTAAAAGTATTATTGAGTTTTCTCACTCTCATAACCAATGTCCATATTCAGAATAAGTGTCTGTTTAATGGCATTTCCTTCTTTCTTTCATACAGCTCTCCAACCATCGGGGAATTCATGCGTAATATATTTAATCTGCTTAGCCCTTTCCCAACTATGTTGGGGTTGGCTTCCAGTCTAACCGAATGCCGCTGAATACCAGTACTTCAACTACCAGTACTTCTACAATCGTTGTAATATCAAACATTTTGGGGGGATATATTTATTCTATGTTTTCTCTTCCAGCCAATGCACAGTCTGCTCCCAATTCACGACGTGGTTCAAGCAACTGAACCTACAGCTGTTCAAGAAGCAGGAGTACGACAACCTGCTGTGCCATCTGCAGACCATGAGCCTGGATGACGTCTACCATTCGCTGAAAAACGAGTTTCACTGGGACATGGCTATCAGAGAGGTGAGTGTTTTGTGCCCCAGTAAAAGGAGTTTTGCTCTTAGATCAAGGATGAGAAGATAACGAAAATCTCAGCGTGGAAATAAGATGAGCATAGAGCAGAGAATTTATTACGCAGTCGTTGAATAATGAGCCTTATAATAAGTGTCTTAAACTGGGGACAACTTGAGGCTCCGTGAGGAGCTGTTTGTAATCTGCGGTGTTTGAACAATTTTGCACGGATGATTCTGAAAATAAAGTGTATTGGTAATTGGTTGTCGTTAAAAATCTTCAGTTAAGCGCTCCTCTTGAGTTCCTATGGGCTCTTTGCAATTTATTTATAGTGAATTAAAACAATAAATCACCAATGACATTTAATAACATAGAACAATAAAAAGGAACCTCCATAATGTCGATAATAATAATCTTTGAAATAATTTTAAAACTAACATGGAACAGTGGACTCCCTTGCATACTTTCTCCCACAGAACATCAGACACATACGCAATGTTCCCACACCTCGGTTTTGTACTGGATGTGCACGCACGAATATTTTTTATGCCTATGCAAAACAAATAAAACTGTACTGCTACACATTTCTTAACCATAAGCTTCTTTCTCACAGTTAATATCAACACGAAACTACACGAAGTACGAGATGAACAAGTCGATCAACGAGTTCCTGGGACAAGTGAAGGTACACCTGCTGGAGGACATTAACGCTAAGAGTACGAAGCTGACGGAGTGTCTCGCCAAGAATGTGTCCAGGAATGAGTTCGGAAATGCTACACTGTGAGTTTTAATGACTATTTTGATATACCTGAAAAAGCACGAAACAATAAGGTACTCGTAATAATTGATGGAATTAACCATACGACATAATTATAATAACTAACAGTAACTCTCCAGAACCAAAACAAAATAACGTAATAAGCACGTGACCATGAACAACCATTATCATGATCTGTTTTCCTAATTTTAATAGCAGACGACAAAGACGATCATTACAGATTTCTTGAATACCTACAAGCCATGTGCCCGAACTTCCATTCAAACTTCTTATTCCCAATTGAACCCCTTTAGAGGATGAATCTTCAAAAATCCTTCCTTAGTGCTAATTTTCGTTACATAAGGAGCGCTTCTGTAAAATGTTATGCTTCTAGACCCAGCCGTTTAGGCTGTGCGTTGTCTATCAGTCAACGAATTTAAGATTTTTAATTTATTAAATATAAAAATAATGAAATAGTTTTAAAAAAACGGTCAAGCTTACCCCCAGAAATCCGCAGATTTCAGGAAACCCCTGCTGTGTCATAACGGTGCTAAGCAAGATGATTCTCCACGCAATAAACTCCACACAACCACCCTTTTTTCCAGATTCGCCTCCGTCCTAGCCCACACCACCAAGCTCTTCAGAGCCGAGCTCCCCCACATCCATGAGGTGGAAGGTGTCAGAGACTTGCCATACCTCAAGAAGTTGTCCACCGAAGTAGCTCACAACTTTGACGTGGTGAAGCCGATGAAGGACTACCTGCTGGAGAAGAATGAGATGCACCGAGAGCTGATGAGGATCATCCATAATCGTGAGGTTGTTGGTGATATTGAGAATGCTCAAGTGAATTTACGAAAGGTGAGCAAACAATTAAGTTAAATAAGCCTTTTGAAAATATCTGCTGCTGATGCTGGGGAGTTTGTTGCGCCACTTCTTCTTCCCAGCTAAAGCACTAGGAAGTGGTGAAGGGCGGGCGTTTTCCCCAAAACGTAACGTTCGAAAAGTGCTGATTCTCAGCCTAATTTGAATAGACTTTTAGAGACTTTTGATTTTGATCTAATTCCTAAATATTTAATATGACTCCATATGAAGTTTCCACTGTCGCGCGAGAACAAGATCGTCGCGCTCGTATATAAATATGGATACGAATAAATGTCTTTGTCTTTGATATGATGTACTCGCGCGATTACACAAGCCGCGTGCTTAATTGTCTTAAGAATTTCTCAGTAGCAGCCCGCAGTATGGATGTGTTCCCGGTTGATGGCAATAGGCTCGCCCCCTATTACAAGGGACTTAAACGTAACTGGCGAAATGTGGTGTACTATAGCTACACCTCTGCCTAAACCTTCGGGATATTCAAGATAATTGAACCTTGGATTTTTTTCTCAAGTTTTGAAAAGAATTTCAAGCTTATTTTGGAGTCGCACTATAGAAACTTACATAATGATCTGTGAGTAAATATCATTATTTATGTTCAGATCCGCAGTATCTCAGAGCCATCAGACCAGAACATCATCATTGTGAACAGTGAATGGGCCGACATTTGTGAGAGATACAACTGCACTGATATCACCTCCGTTATCAAGAACAATATTAACAAGACACTCATTGAAAAAGCTGTAAGTAATCACAATTTTACGACCTACTGTAATCATCTTTCCTACAATTGTTTCGTTATATCCCACTTAGTTAGTTTTAGCCTTTTTAGAACATCGTTCATATAGGTATTATGGAATGCAATTAATGAATATGAATATACTATTACCAGGATTGTTCTCAAGAATGAGCTAAGCAATTCATCATTTTATTTTAAATAGCAGACTTTCTGCTATCCTGGTAGAATCTCTTTCAGCGGTCGTTAGACGTTAAGCCCATTCATTACACTTTCTGATTTTAACTGACATCGGCCTTCGTCCGCGGGTAGATAGCCCTCTGTAAAAGCGCACATACAAGCGCACAAGTTTTAAGTGAGTGAGAAGCCCCATGTAACTACCTCGTCTGTACGCAAAAATGTGTGTATGGCGTTACACAAAAGATAACTACTTTGTAACACATATTTCTTCCCAATTTTCTCCAGTCTCTTAAAACCCTGCACTATATTCCTTACAGCTCCCAAAATATCAAACCGACGAGTTCTGGCGCTTCAACTTCGTATCTTCTATCATCCACCACATCGGAGACTTCATGTCGCACGGCGCGCGTCTCCTGGGCCTGGCCAGCAAGCTGGACGTCCCTGGCGTGAAGGATAGCCGACTGGAGGCCATGATAAACGCCATCATGGTGTTCATCAGCGAAGATGCCTTGGATAATGTTATGTATAGGTGAGATTGTAAAATGTGTACAATATGGACATCGGTGTGTAATAACGACACACTAAACAGTTAACCCAAAGTGGATGTCAATAATACTATATTTTTGGACATCAAGCACTCAACATTAAGCTACATCTTAAAGTTGAGTATATGTTAAAAAAAAAAAGATTATCGTTCATTTTCGCACCTCCAGACTTCAGACTTCGAGAGATGAAATTCCTTACAAAAAATTCCTTCATTGGTGGCACCCAGAGCGGCCCTGAATCAACAGAATCTTAAATGTAATAAATGTTCAAATGTCATAACTGTACAAATATCATAAATGTCCAAATGTCATAAATGCCCAAATATCATAAATGTTGTGTAACGTGAAGCCCACGCTATACGAAGTAAACTCAGCTTTCAGATTTTCAGTTTTTTCTTCCATCCTTTGCCCCTGCGTTAGGCATATAAATCAATTTGATAAGCATTTTCAGCAATTCCAAGTTTCTTTAAAAACTCTTTCTTAACCCACGTCACGTATCAGTCTGCAGGGTATAATAACGGAGCTGCACCCACTGCTGCACAACACGACTCTGGAGACAGACTTGCACTCGCTGTCCTCTGGCCTCGCCGTCGTCAGGCAGCTCAAGAACTATATGCTGGAGGAAGTCAATCTTAAAGGCAAGTTCCTAGAGTAACATACACATACAACGCCTTTTTCAATGGAGGTAGGCAAAATCCACCACCACACCCACCAAAACAAACCCCACATGCTACGATCCTTACATACTGTTTTGCGTCGTTGACGTTCATACATCTGCTCACACGCACGCCGGTTGCGAGTACTACGCATCTGACCTTTCTGAAGAACATCGCCAAGGGTCAGTAAATGTAGTAAAAGTACTTTTATCATTTAAAAGAACCTATATCTATGTACATTTCATGTCATCATCTTTGTCGAATAACGATATCGAAATCCTGCAATAAGAATATTCGTGGTTCAGAAAAAACATCAGCGTAAGATTGTCGGATTGTTATTTATTACTACTGGAACCGATTCATAAATCAGAAAATGAATTAAAATAACATTATATATTTTTAAGTTTTTTTCTTCTCATTAGCTTTTTAATTAAAATATTTTTACATATACATAATTATTCCTAATTATAAAAATAAACCCAATAAAGTATGCCCACCACGGACACAAATACTCAATACTCAATTTTTTATTGCATTCCATATGTATTACATAGATGGTATAATAAGTAAGAGAGCAATATGGACCCTGTCGGGCACAGCAAAATAAGGAGAGAGGAAGAAGGCTAAGCAGTAATTCAATATTATTAGATGTTTTTAATTGGGTGTATAATTATGTATATATTGTATATTATTAGGTTAAATAGTCTCTTTAATTCAATATGTTTGTCCTCTAGTGGAAGTATCGCAGCTGTTCCCTGATGCTGAAGACGTGGAGTTAAGTCTGAGCGCGCTCGGCATCAACAACACGAACTTCTGGTCCATCGCCGCTCCCAGGATACATGCTGGACACATACAACTAAAACCGGTACGCTGGAACCGATATAATGATTTTTCAAAACCCGACATATGTTAAAGACATAATTATATACATATAAACATCGAGATGTGTCATGTTGTCAGGGAAAATGGTGACCATGGTATTAGTACGTAGATTACTTCGAACATTGACATCAATTTGTCAAATTGTCCGTAAACTAAAACCACCACTGTTATTCTTTGACATGTTGTAAGAAAAGACTTTATCACGCATAGACTTGTTTTAATTAGACGTAAATGATATCACGGTTAAACTATGACATATGTCAATGTGCTTCACGACTTATTTCCCGTACTAGACCTAAACCCGAAGAGTTTTTCGATCTTCACTATGAAACAAGGCGTTTATATAATGAAGGGTAAGAAACTGGCTTAAGAGCCAGTTGCCAGCAGCAAATATTGCCGGTTAATACACTGCATGTTACCTATATCAACTTAAACTGTTAAGTGTATGGACTGTTAAGTAAAAGTTGATACGTACTAATAATCTAATAATCATTCAGATGTATCTGACCCGTAAGGGCGGTAAACTGGTAATATGAACAAGTAATAATATGACATAACGAGCTTTAGAAAGAAACTGTCACACAACCAGCACGGTCGACGTTCATGATGCTCTAACAAACCTTAACATTGTTCTACAAGTCAATGTGTCATATTCAGGGCTCGGAACCGGTACCAAAAGTACAGTTTCTGTACCGGTACTTAGCGGTTCTTACCATTTCGGTACCTGGGCACCGGCTCCTGACGGGTACCGGTACTCCACCCAACAAGTACCGGTACTAAATTCCGGTACCCGCTGCGTACCACAAATCTCTTATTTGTATCTTGAAGTAATTTTTATAATGCCTATTAACTATCCTTTTTACTATATCTGTTTTCTCACTCTAATTTACGGAAATGTTTGTTTGGTACCGGTACAGTAGGTACCGATACTGATTAGAAATACCAATAGTACAGGTACTACGTCTGGAACCGATACCAATAGTACCGGTACTACCGGTTCCCAAAAATACGGGTATTTCAAGCCCTGGTCATATTTTCGACCGTAAAATTTTTCTTGATCTTTCCTTCCTCAGCTCCTCTCCTCAAAGCCGGACGACAGCCACATCGCTAAGTACGTGTGTCAGATGGAGTCCATGTCCAAAGTGCTGGCCCCCTCAAACCTGGACGTGGTCACTGCGGACGATGTGTTCGGAGCCGTCATCGAGCAGTTCTGTGGCCTGCCGGACGATGTCACCAAGCAGGTGCTGCCCGTGCTGTTCCGGAACTTCAACTTTAGCGTGATTATTGATAAGGTATGTTGGAGTACAACAATTAAAAATAAAAACAGCAAGGGCGTGCCGGACCACGTACAATCAAGGGTTCCGTAGTTGGGATGAATTTATCCCAAGAACAAACTTAACTTTGTAGTTGAAAAAATGTTCTCCCAATACGTCAATTCAATTCTCCAACAGCAAATGCAAGGTACCAACCGCAAAAAAAATATGTGATAAAACTACAAATTAATAATTTTCGGACTTTTCATGCTAAATTTCATGATTCTAGGTCACGGGAATTAACCAAAGTATGTCGTACAAACGGCCGTATTTTTTTATTTCGTTGACTTGGAAGCTTGTTTTTTTTTAACTTGCGTTTGACAGTCTAACTGACAGACACTGTCTTGATTCTATATGTGCCTATTCTATTTTTCCTAAGACACGGAACACAAAACAAAATTGCAACTTACTTACTTAATTTTTATGTGTTCATATTGTGAGTCCCGTGTTCTTATATTGTATGGGTCCTGGATCAAATAAATTTATTTTCTTATTTTTTTCAAACTGGTAGTTATGCAGAAGTTATTAGCCATTGGTGCTTTTTAGCTAAGAATAACAGTTGAATCTGTTTGCTTCGCATATCTAATATTCTTTTCACAACTTATGACAAAAATTGTTTTTTTATTCTGCAGGTCGCAAGTACTCTCCTCACCAAACTCTACTCCGCGTCGAACCTGACGGAAGAAGAAGGCTCCTCGGTCCTGTCGAAATTCAAGCAGATGGCAGAACTGATCCCCTTGATCCAGGAGAAGGTGGCAGATGTGGGGCAGATCCTCGCCAGCGAGTCCATGTTCCAAAACTTGAGGGATTTCAGCTCCATTCCGAATATGCTGATGTGTATGTATTGAATATGTGTATGGGTGTGTCTTTGTGTTTTTGTGATGTTATTGGCTTCGTTTTGCGTTGTATAAAACCGCTTTACATATTTTTATTAAGGATTTCGCATCGGAAACATTAGGAACTTCTATACAAACTTTTATCCCCTATTTAACCCTCTTAGGGGTGAAGTTCCAAAAAATCTTCCTTAGCGCTTACTTTTGTTGTTTAGGGAACTCTAGTTCAATATTTCAAGCTTTTCTAGACCGAGCGGTGTAGACTGTGCGTTGTCTGTCAGTGAATTTATGATTTTAAGTAAATTGTATGGGGGAGGCCTATGTCCAGCAGTAGACGTCTTTTGGCTAAAATGATTAAGTCGATTAAGCAAGGCACACCTGCGACATATGTATTAGGTAGGTAGGGAATAACAGCAATAGGTAATTGAAAATCTTCAATACTGTGTAAATACATCACACATAGGCACATGCACAACATTACAATATTAATTTAAATATATAACTATATTAAGCGCACTTATAATAATACAAAACATTCAAGCTAATAATTAAATAATCAATAAAAATATATAATTTAAAACAAAAATAAATAAATAGATTGACCTAAACTTATTATAATCAGAGAATAAATAAATGAGTAATAAAATAAATAAATATAATAACTAATACTGTTACCAAAAATTAAAAATAAATAGACGGATAGGATATAATTTAAATATTTAGTAATAAGCTTCCTCTCTCCTACTTATTTAAAATTTTGTTGTGCCCGACAGGGTCCATAATTGTTTCATTTTATATATTCTTACCACCTGTATGTGTACATTATGGATTGCAATAAAGGTAAATTGAAATACAATATATCATAATATGGATACGTCATAAAAAGTACCTCATTTGATTACATAATAAAACTTTACAGTGGTTTCAACCAAACGGTGATCCTTCAAGGATCTTATACAGTTGAGGGAGCAGTTTTCTGAACGATTGTATCTATCGCCCAGTCCAGCTGTGTGCAAAGTATCTTTGAAGAATGTTACATTTTGTTGATACATTTTTATAAAGCTGGACTGCATTAGCGCTGGCCTGGTGACAGAACTTAACTAATATATTTACTGACATATTACCTATTAATAAAAAAATTATAAGTCAACTAGATTCTGACCACTGTGGACAGCTGATTACATTTAATAAACCAGATAAAAAAGTGGCTAAGAGATATATCACTGTAGTGCCAAAAACTGCAGGTCGCTTGGAGAGTTTTAAAAACAAACTTAATAGTAAATTACCCTACTTGCCTTATTGTGATGATCCTAATGAACTGTACAATTCCTTTTTTGCCATGTACTGTACAGAATTTAACTCAACATTTAAACCAAAGCAGATCTCAGTTAGTGGTTCTGCAACTTTCAGTGAATGGGCAACTAAAGGGATATTTAAGAGTAGAATCAAACTCTTTGAACTGTATGACGAAAGAAATTATAATAAAAGTAAAGAATTTTGTCAGTATGTTAAGAACTATTCCAAATTATTTAAACAAGTTTGTAGCGAAGCTAAGTGTCGATATTTAAGCTCAAAAATTAAAAACAGTCAAAATAAAATAAAAACTACTTGGGAAATTATAAACAATGAGACTGGAAGAGACAGAAAGCGTAGTAGTGACTACAGCCTTAATATTAATAATACAGTTATTAAAAAAGATTTAGAAGTAGCCACAGTTTTTGAAAATTTCTTTGCAGATATTCCAGTCTCAACCACTAAATCTTTAAATTCTTCACCCACTGTT
Organism: Agrochola circellaris; assembly: GCA_914767755.1. Taxonomy (NCBI): domain Eukaryota; kingdom Metazoa; phylum Arthropoda; class Insecta; order Lepidoptera; family Noctuidae; genus Agrochola; species Agrochola circellaris. The sequence goes on along the minus strand of OU611843.1, from coordinate 20,581,035 downwards.
GCTGAATTCCTTTTGAAAGAAAATGTTGATATTTGTGACCATGAGTTTAATTTCGACTATGTTAGTGCTCGAGATATTATTAAAACTTTCAATACACTCAATGTTAAAAAAACTGCTGATTTATGGGGAAATTCCGTAGAGGTTGCAAAATGCATAATCAACACTGTAGCGCCTGAATTAGCAATTATTTTTAATAAATGCATTGACTGTGGTGTAATTCCTGACTTAATGAAGAGTAGTAAAATAATACCTTTGTTTAAATCGGGCAGCACATCAGACCCCACGAACTTTAGACCTATTTCTGTGCTTCCCACCTTTAGTAAAATATTCGAAAAATTGATGCTAGATCAATTGCAAAGACATTTTAATAAACATAAGTTAATAAACAGTAAGCAATTCGGTTTCACAAGGGGTCGCTCGACTTCCGACGCTGGTGTTGAGCTTCTTTCACATATTTTTGAGGCCTGGGAGAGGTCACATGATGCCCTAGGTATTTTTTGTGACTTATCTAAGGCTTTCGATTGTGTTTCACATGATACATTGGTCAGGAAATTGCATCACTATGGTGTTAGAAACACTGCCTTGGATCTTCTTATTTCTTATTTGGATAATAGGATCCAAAGAGTAGACGTTAACGGCAAGCGATCCCCAGGTTCGCTTGTCACTATGGGAGTTCCGCAGGGCTCAATTCTTGGCCCTTTTTTATTTCTCGTATATATTAATGACCTACCTTGCCTTATAAAGAACAGTCATGAAATAGTGTTATTTGCAGATGACACATCACTTATATTTAAGCTTAAGCGAAAACAGACCGTTATTGACGATGTAAATAATGCTCTCTCTAAAATTGTGCATTGGTTTAGTGTTAATAATTTACTTTTGAACGAGAAAAAGACTAAATGTATTAGATTTCTGACACCTAACGTTAAGCAGGTGAAAACCAATGTACTAGTAAATGGGACAGAATTGGATCTTGTGGACACCACTGTGTTCTTAGGTATTACTTTGGATTCGAAGCTTCAGTGGGGACCTCATATAACCAAATTGTCGAAGCGGCTAAGCTCTGCAGCCTACGCGGTGTATAAAATCCGTCATTTGACTGATGTAGAAACAGCTCGATTAGTATACTTTAGTTATTTCCATAGTGTAATGTCGTATGGCATTTTGTTGTGGGGAAATGCGGCCGACTTTCAGGCTATATTTGTGCTGCAGAAACGTGCCATTCGAGCAATTTATAACCTAAGTTGTAGGCATTCACTGAGGGATAAATTTAAGGAAATAAACATAATGACGGTCGCGTCTCAATATGTATATGAGAACCTGATTCATGTAAAAAAGAATATAAATCTATATTCTAAACACAGCGACATTCATAGCTTAAATACTAGAAACAAAGATTTATTTCTTGTGCCGAGGACTAGGCTCCAAAAAATTAGTAATTCATTTAAGTGCCAAAGTGTACGTTTTTACAACAAACTCCCAAGCCATGTCAAAGAACTGAGCCTCAATAAATTTAAATCATTTATTAAACAGAAACTATGTCAAAAAGGTTTCTATAAAGTTAAAGATTACTTAGACGACAAAAAGGCTTGGGACTAATTAAGCTACTCCAATGTACCCCAAGCAACAAACAAGTGTTTTTAGAATCAAAGACTACATCATACTATATGAGCTCATATAATTGTTTGGATTATTTTATTTGACTGTAAGTCAATTTATTTTAAATTTTGTTTCCATTTATTGTTGACATAATCTACTCATTAAAATGTTTTTATTTTATGAGTTGATTGCAATTTGTGCTTATGTAAATTATTTTTGCATTAAAGCATTATTATATAGAATCAAGTTTTTCTAACTGAACAGACAGCTGTGCTGCTGGGGAGTTTGTTGCGCCACTTCTTCTTCCCAGCTTAAGCACTAGGAAGTGGTGAAGGGTGGGCGTTTTTGGGGGACTGTCTTATGTAATTTTGACGTTCGAAAAGTGCTGATTCTCAGCCTAGTTTGAATAAATGACTTTTGAATTTTGAATTTTGAATTTTTGAATTTAACCGACAAATATTTTATTTATTTATAGATTATAAATATAATATATATTATATTTATTTATTAATATCGATACCATCATGTCTGTGGAGTTTCGCTAGCAATTTTTTTTGACGCTGTAGTAATTTACCAGTAATTTAAGAATCATTATTAAAACTTAATTCTCCTGTTCAGCTCCTGAGTTCCTAGCGAGCGTCGGTAATATGATGTGCGGCAAACCGTTTGTGATGAAGTCGAACAGATTCTTCGATGCGATCACGAAAGCACCGGACTTCTCCACAGAACCTGACCAGGCTCAACTCGATGTACTACCCAGTAAGTAACACCTCCATAACAGCCAGTAAATATTCTGACTTTCAGAAACCGGTATTAAATACTTATACGGACTTCCAGAAACCGGTGCTAAATAAATTAACTTCTGAAACCGGTAGTAAATATTATGACTAAGAATCTGGTGATCAAATATTTTAACTTTCAGACACCGGTGGTTAATATTTTGGTGTTCAGAAACCGTTCAGACTATAAAAAACCAGTGATAGCTACGAGTACATATGTTTTCGGCTACCTATATTAATCATTCTTGTTTCACAGCTGATTTCTGCCGTTCCATATACACGGACGTCATCAACGTGCGAGGTGGCAAAATAGCGTGGAGTTTCATCAAACCACTCCTCATGGGTAGGATCCTGTACACCCCACCCACACCTACCGTCACCAGGATCATACAGCAGGTTTGTAGTGACACCCATATACAGCTACTTAATATGTGAACTACACCGTTCAACGACTGTAATTCTGACGTCAGAAAATTCTAAAGCAATGTTTGCTTTAGAATTGCCGCTCATTGTGTCACCATTCACCATAATTATGTAAAATCCTACATCTGTAATTTTTGTGGTACTCTATTCTATTTTTACTCCACAGGCCAACTTAACATTCGCAACGGCGGTGAAAGTCACGAGCCTCATCCACTCGTTATCCGGCTCGTTCCCCGCGCTGGACAAGCTGGGCGCGCACCGCGCGGGCGCGGCCGTGCTGCGCCGCGTGGCGGCGGCGCCGCAGCTGCGCGCCGTCCGCCAGATGCTGCTCAAGGGCGATGACATAGACGTGCCTGACATGGATATGGACGGACTGCTCGATAAGTTCGGGGATTTGAATGTAACTATGACGATTTTTTTTTCTTGCCGTTTATTTATTTACTTACATAAAAACTTACCAACTAAATACATACACAGCATTGATCTTTGTCACAACAGTTATAGATCTCACATGTGTCTTGTTTACAGGAAAATTCAACACTATTAATTAGCGTACTTGTACATTATACAAAAGAAAATGTATATATAATTTTAAAATGGCACGCAAAATAGTGTTCTTATAAATATCTAATCATTAAATATGGGCAAGAAAACAGTTGAAATTTTTTCATATTTTTGGTTCGGCGCGCGGCGTCAGCATATCCTGCGTGACCTGTCTAGATTCTGACTTATGGGAGTAGCAATGGGCGAAAAAAGAAGGAAGAGGGTTACAAAAAAAGTACAACACCGCAGTGGAGTTAAAAAAAATGTTTCTTTTTAATTACTCACTTACACGATCACACAGGGGAAAAATGTTTGAAGTAGGGTGACGGTAAGCTATGTTCGCTACGACGGTCATTTACGTTCGGATATGCTTGTAAATCCATCCTAATAAAGTAAAAAAAAAAATCTTCGACTTCAGAACCTCCTTCTTTTTTTCGTCCGTTAAAAAGTAATTTTATTTTGAAACTACCAGCACCTATTTTCCGACTATAATATTTAAATTCTCCATATCATCCAGGGTTTGGGCAGCCTACTCTCAAAGATGTCAAACCTGCTGCAATGCATCAACTTGAACCGGTTCCAACCCTCCCCCAACGAGCTCCAACTGACGCACGAGGCGGCACAGCTCAGCATCGTCAACGAATTTGCTGCTGGTAAGAAAGTGTACAGTCCTAGCCTTTTTGTAACTATCTATTAATTTACTTATTTAGGAAAATAATGTATAACATTACAGATGTAAACCAAAGTTATTGTATAGTTAATTGTTACATAAAACAAACATATTTACAATACGAAATAATACTCAAAATTATAAAACAAAACAAGTAAAATAACACACACAGATCACATCATCTCACAGAATCTCAAAAATGCACGACATATGCACACACATAGTACGTCTACCCATCTCGAGTCACACTTCTCTGTCACACTCTCTTAGGGACGGTTTGCAGACTAAATGGATGTAGCTCAATACCAGTATTTTACATGGATCGACTACCTATTTAAGCTCCACAACCCAGTAACTGGAGAACATGAAATCTCTCGGTAAGACTGGTAGTCAGACTTCTGACTACTCGTAACGACTGTTAAAAATCTACTAAACAACGATTTTTTTTTTTGTTTTTGTAGTAAACGTCAATAGAAGATCCTTATAGTCGCTAAAGGGCTGTTTAGCTCCAAAAACAATACCTGAACAACCTTTTGTTTGTCCCTAGGTTTGGTGTTCCTGAACAGTGAAGAACAAGGCGAGTCTCTTACTAATGTGGAGTATAAGATCAGGATGGACATCGATGACGTACCCACAACTATACGTCTTAAGGACTAGTACGTATTTTTGTCACGGTTTTGATTTCAGATGTATTCAGCAGAGTAATAATGTTAGGCCTTTAATAAATCTTGCACCTTTGAAAGCTTTAGGACCTGTTTCAGTTATGCACTATTAGTTTTTCACGGCAAGGCCCTTTGTACACAGGTTTTTACCTGTGTACAAAGGGCCTTGCCGTGAAAAACTAACACTGAACCATTCCTAAAACTCTCATTTTCCCGCAGCCTCTGGATCCCAGGTCCAGAATCCAGCTTCGTCGAGCACATGCGCTACTTCCGCGGCTTCGTACCGATCCAGGATATCGTGGACAAGGCCATCATCCGTCTATCACACAACTCCACTCGACGCAAGAGAGAGATTGAAGAGGAGGCAGACTGGGCAGTGTACACGCAGCAGACGCCCTACCCGTGCTATCGGAAGGACGTGTGAGTATTTATATACATCCTTGATAACCTTAATTCCGTATCTTTCTGTTCACTGCTGAATATAATTCTTCGTAGATTTAAACCATTTGTAGGTAGTATTTAAGGAGACCATCCAACGACCTTTAATGTTTTGTTGATACAAAACATGACCGAGATTTTCAGTTATAGGGTCGGTTAACTGAAAATCTAATTAGAGAAAAAGTAGAATAGTTTTTTAGAGCAGTTATTCATGTACAAGGCAAATAATTACAATAACCGAACTCTCATAGAAAGTTTTATTGCCTATTGTAGATAAGAATCTTAAGAATAAGAGCCATAATTCTACCGGACCTCATCGAGCTTCCTCGTTTTGGTCGTTGTGGCGAAAAAAAACAATTTTTCTAAACAAATTCTATCGATATTAATATCTTCGTATTGTTACAGGTTCCAGACGTCGCTGTACGAGTCGCAGTCGCTGATCGTGGCGTTCTTCTTCTCGTTGCTGTTCACCGTCGCGTCGACTGTGAGGTTTATCGTGTCAGACAAGGAAACTGGGAATACTATGGTAAGATATTACCTTAGAAGTTTTAGAAAGAAATCACATATACACATTTACAAGCTGATACTAGTTTTTCTACTTTGGAATGATGAAATGAAAGAAAATATTAAATTCAACATTGGATATTACAATCACTTTTACATCGCGGTTATTTTAAGCTCTTTGGAGTCCTATATGAACACTTTCATGTAAAAATGTCGAAATAACCTCAGCGGTCGTAGAAGAACAAAAATAGTAATTCCCCCAGGTAACATTTTCGAACTCAAAAGAAAGCCATAATGCGACTCGAAAGGCAGAAAGATAAAACCAGCACCATTTTGCTGGTTCTTTTACACTCTGAAGGGAATCCATCCAACCTAATTGTAAACTTCGGATGGATGGATTCACTTCAGAGTATATAGATATATAACCAAAATCCTAAACAGTCATAACATTGAAAAAAATCTCCCCAGCTCATGTCTGTGATGGGCGTGGACCTCCGCTGGCACACTCTGTCCTGGTTCATCTCGTCCTTCGTGGAGATGACCTTGACCTGCGCCAGCGTGACCCTGATCCTATTCCTGGGTCACGTGCTGCCCAACACTGACCCCAGCCTTGTGTTCACGCTGCTCTTCATCTTCGGGCTGTCCGTGCTTAGCTTCTGGTAAGTTCTCAGCAATTATTTAGAGATTTAATGACAACTAAGTGTGGGGCGCGGCTCATGTTTTAAAATAGTCTAATGCTTTTAAATTGAATTTGTTACGACTATCCTAAGAAATATCACTATTTCTGAGTTTTTTTTAGAAGTCGGTTGTGTATTTTATAAAAAAGTTTTTTTTAAATTTTCACTTTTTATTTCTAAACAAATTCTTATACCACTACTTGCTATGTAAAGAACAGTGACAGGAACTAAAACTTAAATTGGATTAAATACGTATTATTGAAGCTAACTCAAAAACTACCATAGCAAACTTAATAAAATTTATAAGGAACTACTGCGGCAGCGGCTTCTACCAAATAAAAAAAGAATTATCGTAATCAGTCCACAACTGATGAAAATATCGAAGAACATAGAGCTCCCTGCTTTTTTTGAATACGATTAAAAGGGTAGGCCGCACCAGCTTTCTAATGCACGTTCTCTTCCACAGCTTCATGCTCTCGAAGCTGTTCAACTCTGCCAGCCTGGCGGCCGTGTTCACCGCCATCATGTACCTGGTCAGCTTCATGCCCTTCATCATCATCTTGTCGCTGGAGGCTGTGCTTTACAGCTCGCTCAAGACTTTCATCGTAAGTTTCAGTTTTATATATGTATAAGCTATCCTTATTTATATTTATTTGAGTAATAAATTGATAGCACTGAAAAAAGGATGAGACATTTTATTCAGTATTGCCGTGGTTATAGTAACGCTCCCATGCGGTGGATTATGTTCTGTTGTAAAAAAATCTGATGCAAGTATAAACAAACCCTGTTCAAGTTAAATTCTTACGCAATCGTTGACTAAAGGGAGACAGTAACACTTTCATCTGTATTTAGAAGGTTTTGACTTTATATCTTAACACCGTTTTCAAAAATATTTTGTTTGAATAAATAAATTGTAGTTGAAAAATCATCGCCGGAAATTAGGTTATAAAACTAACCTCAATTTTCACACAACACCATAAGGTGATTTAAAATTAGAATTTCTGGTTTAAGTATTCAAATAATCGAATCAAAGCATTCAATTTATAAGTGGAATAACAAATTGACATCCACCTACGTTTTCTGATCCATTTGTTTACATTTTCATCAGATGCTTTTAGAACAGACAGATATTATATTACATTTTTTAATTATATATAAGTATGTTTAAATAGTGTTATTGGCTTCGGCCGTTCCATCTAAATAAATAAATAGTTAAATTATATGTATAAACATCTGGACTATGACGACAGATACTAGATGTTTTTGACCCTCCAAAACACTTCTTCACCAACCTTTTTGTTCCAGTGCCTCTCAATGTCGTCGTCCCTCTGCTACGCGTTCCTGTTCATCACGCGATACGAGGCGCGCGGCACCGGCGCGCACTGGGCCGACTTGTGGGCCGCGCCCGATGTCAGCGAGGACATGAGCATCGGACTCGCAGCTGTCATGATGTGCGCGGACGCTGTGCTGTACTTCATCGTGGGAAAGATTATTGATAGATTTTTTGGTAAATTTCTTTGGTTATTGTGCATATCTAGGTTGATGAGAATTCACCAGTCAAGAATATCGTGAAACTTACAAATATCTTGACTTAACACACGAGGCAGTCGACATTTGGATAGTCGACTCTGCAATCATTGTAAAATAGTCATAACGGCCAATGGCCTAATAGCAAAGAGCCTCGACCAACTCTTCACGAGGCTCTCAATGCTCATCCGGATCAAGAGCCTGATACAGAAAAAAAACTATCTAGAGACTACTCTCTCTAGCACCCTGACGCCAACTACCAGAAACTTGGGTCTTGGTCCCGATTCTAGTGCTTTAAAAATATAATGATATGTGCAAAACGATAAATAAAAATACAATTTATATGCTTTTTTCCCTCAGGTATAAAAACGCTAAAAAGCAACATAACGCACTGCACCACCACGGACGAGAAGGCGGGCGTCAGCATAGTGAACGTGACCAAGATATACGGCGCACGTTCTAGAAGGCCCAAGGTCGCGCTGGACAACGTGTCCATTGAGCTGCATAAGGGACAGATCACGACGCTGCTGGGACATAACGGGGCTGGCAAGACTACGCTTATGTAAGTGGTTTAAATTAGGCTGAGGCTCAGCATTTTTAATGGTCAAAGTTATATAAGACCAAAACGACTACTCTTCACCACTGCTAAGTGTGTTTTACCAATTTCTAAGGTGCTAACTACGAATGTGATGCGGATATTTATATATTCATATTGGTCCATAAAAAATAATAACAGATAGGTATTAATAATTTAAACAAAGACGTTGACATAAATAATGAATAAAATAATAGTATAGAATACCCAGAAATTCACTTTTTAGAGTGAAGCTCTAAATAATACACTCGTGTATGCCAGTCGTAGCCTTTATATACATCTGTCATCTACGGGCGTTTCATAATGTGAATTACGCCATAGCGGTACTACGCCGTAGCGGAACTACGCCGTAGCGGAACTACGTCGTAGCAGAACTACGCCGCAGTTGAACTACGTCGTAGAGGAACTACGCCGTAGAGTAACTACGCCGTAGTGGAACAACTTCGTAGCTGAACTACGCCGTAGTGGAACTACGTCGTAGCTGAACTATACCGTAGAGGAACTACGCCGTAGTGGAACTACGTCGTAGCTGAACTACATCGTAGCTGAACTACGTCGTAACTGAACTACGCCGTAGTGGAACTACGTCCCAGCTGAACTACGCCGTAGAGGAACTACGCCGTAGTGGTAAGACGTCGTAGCTGAACTACGTCGTAGCAGAATTACGCCATAGAGGAACTACGCCGTAGTGAAACAACGTCGTAGCTGAACTATGCCGTAACTTCGTAACGTCTTTATTTGATGACAATACAATAACATGGTACTGTCGAGCTGATCTGATGATGGAGCCGGAAGATATGAGCTGGAACTTCATGATGGATGATCGTATCATAGCCGTGTTTGGACTTGTTAGAAAGGTCTTGTAATGAACGTTGACCATGATTAGGTTTCAAGGTCTGATGATGAAGCCGGAAGATAGACACTAGCATTCCATGATGAAATATCGTATCATAGCCGTGTTTGGACTTGTTAGAAAGGTCTTGTAAAGGTGCACGTAAAAGCGTGTTTTTTAGTTTTTTTTAAACTATTAATTTTTATGTCTCTTGACTTACTTATGTATCTATAGACACTATCTATGAATTTGATCTTATATTTTATTTATATTTTTCACCTACTATTTTTGTCTCTGCATCACGCTAAGGTAGACTGGTAGTAAATGCGTAAGGCTTGAAGTCCGCCTTTGAACGATAATTTTTCCTCGTGCGTAAAGTTTTAATAAATAAATTAAAAAATATCACACCTTATTCCTGACAATCTTCCCACAGTAAAATCCTAACGGGCATGCTGAAGCCTACCAAGGGGCACGTGATCCTGCGCTCGGACGGTGCGAGCACGCTGCTGGGCGTGTGCCCGCAGCGCGACGTGCTGCTGGAGTACATGAGCGCGCGCGAGCACGTGCAGCTGTACGCGCAGCTCAAGACCGGCCGCAAGGCGCATGAGGTGGAGGACGAGGTGGAAAAGTGAGTTAATTTACCTCCTTGAAATGGGGAAAAGTCTTATCTAACACGATTTTGTCTCTGGTTACATATTTTATATCAGTGTTCGAATGGAGCTCGTGGCTAAGTAATAATAGCCGCACAGGTCGATCCATCAGGTTAAGCTACGCTTGCCAGGGTTGGTCCATGGATGGGTGACCATCTTTACATACCGAGACTCCTCCGTGCTCCGTCCCGGCTGTCATTCGTGGATCTTTGACAGTCGTTACGAGTCATCAGAAGCCGGAAAGTCAGACAGAAGTACTTACGAGTAGTCAGAAGTCTGATAACCAGTCTTACCAAGGGGTATCGTATTACCCAGTTACTGGGTTGTGGAGGTCAGATAAGCAGTCGCTCCATGAAAAATACTGGTATTCAGCTGCATCCGGTTAGACTGGAAGCCGACCCCAACATAGTTCGGAAAAGGCAGGCAGATTAATTGATATCAGTGTTCGAAAACAGTATCGTCTCCACCAATTAAAAAGAAGGCAGACCTGCCTCCTAAACTTAGAACATTTTAGCTCAATTAAGGCTTACCGTTGGCTTTTTAGTTAGTTAGATCACCTTTGGTCACCATCGAGACGAGATTATAAACCGAAAGATAAAACATTCTGATAGTTACTCATGGCTTTAAGATGTTGTACAGCTAAAGCCGTGCAGTATCTATAAACGCGTGTAATGTGTAAGGTAACGTGACTTCTGCGTCTGGACGGAATCCCTCCCATCACTCTATATCTTTGAAATTGCGGTGTTCGTAAAATCAAACCCACATTTGTATAAAAAAACTATCCGATATGGATAACCGTAACTGGCGCGATAAATATAAGCACAGATTGCGCGTGAGGCCATCCAATACAGCACTAATGCGTAAGTGTTTTCTATATGGCACCGCGTATGTTTAACCATCTACCACAAGCACTCAGAGATATAACTGTAACTAACTTATTTAAGAAAAACTAAAAGAGTAGTTGGCAGCCAAATTTTTCTATAGTTTGCTGAGTTTCTTCTAATAGAGAAAACATTCTAATGTAGGGGCAAAGTTTGGTTCTGATAATTATTGTAAGTAATTTATTTGATTTTGACATTTGGATTAACGTAAGACGATAATATTTTGTTCTTCTACTTTTCTAATTTAATTGATGTTTGAATTGCTTGTGCTGTACCTACATTATATGTGAATTTAATTTATTGTAATCGTTAACAAATTAATTTCAGTTTATTGTAAAATAATCAATAATTTTAATTAATTAAATAACTGTTCAAATGTTATTATAATACAAATTTCAAATTCAAATTCAAATTCAAATTCAAATATTTATTGCAAAACACAGTACATATATGCATTTCCAGGTGTTAAGTGAATGCGCAGTCCACTGCATTTACCAATTCAGGCATGCAAAATTAAAAACAATAGTTAGACAATTTCATAAAATTCAATTAATCGGTTATATAATGTCATAAATTCGGCAGAATAGTTATACCCTGTGCAATAATATACATTCAAATTATAAGTAATGTCAGAATAAACAATGTCCAAATAATTAATGAACTTACCAATTTATAATTTAACATGCATTGTAATATTAAAATTATTATTGAAATTAAAAATACATACTAAATAAACATTCAAATTACATTATATAATTGCATTTAGATAGAATTAAGCTTAAATAACTCGGTCATTTGACATATCTAATTATTATTTATTTAACTTATCTGTTAATAATTCACCAATGGAATAGTACGCTTTTTTAACCATAAGGTCTGTTAACATTCTCTTGAACTTGTTAACATCCTTCTCAAGTCTTACAGTCGTGGGTATCATATTATAAATTTTTGGAGCCATGCCCAGAAAACTTTTTGCATATAATGCTGTTTTATGAGGCACAGCGTGAATTTTGTCCTGGTGACGTTTACTAGTCAGGGCTTCAAATAAATACAAGTGTTTTTTAACGAACATTGCTACTTCAAACGCGTATAGGGCTGGAAAAGTCATTATTCTTAGGTCAATAAAGTGTGGTCTACAACTGTCAGTAGTTTTTATTTGGCACACAGCTCTCAAACACTTTTTTTGTGCCTTAAACACTAGCTCCCTATCTGATGAATTTCCCCAGAATATTATGCCATAGCGTAATGTAGAAGACACGTATGCATGATATGCAGTCAGTACGATTTCGCGGCTTGCTACTTTACCGAGTTTATGCAAAGCGTACTGGAACTGATTTAGTCTTTTTATTAAATGTTCAATATGATTACTCCATTTCATATTCTCGTCTATATAGAGTCCCAGGAACTTTGTGTGCTTTGTTTCTTCTATCGTTTTGTTAGCGTATTTTATATTAAGTTTATCTTGATTTATTCTTTGTTTAACCGGTAAAGCCCTGGGTGACCCTCAAGCACGTCAATTAGCACGTTAATTAGTTGTTTATCAGGCCTTTAACGGTTAAATGACATAATATGAGTTTTATCTAAATTTACATTAAGATTGTTATTATTTAACCATGTTATTAACCTGTTTAGATTTAGATTTATATCCATTTCATGACACTGTGCATCCCTATTTTGTGCTGTGAAAATAATTGTACTATCATCAGCGAACAAGGTCATTGGATGTTGAATAACTCTTGGCATATCGTTTATGTATACGAGGAACAATGGTGGGCCGAGAACGCTACCCTGAGGTACACCAAAGTTCGTTTTTCTTGGTTTTGAATGGTACGTTAGTTCTAATTTTGTCTTTTGGCAAATCCTTGTTGTACTCGTTACTTGATACCTATTTTTTAAATACGATTCAATTAATTTTAATACGTTGCCCCTTACTCCATATTTTTCTAATTTAGACAAAAGTATATTAAAATCTACAAAATCAAATGCCTTGGTCATATCCATGAACAAGGCAGTCGTCGGTGTCCGTCTGTCCATATTTGTTACCACTTTATTTACCAGGCTATATATTGCCATATTAATATTTTTGCATTTTCTAAAGCCGTACTGTTCTTCCGCAAATATTTGATGTTTTTCAAGAAAAGGATACAGGTTATTATAAATGACTTTTTCAAAAATTTTTGAGAAAATTGGAATTAACGCTACAGGTCTATAATTCTTAGGATTTTGTCTGTCATCTTTCTTATATAGTGGTTTTATTACAGATATCTTTAATTCTTTAGGGTATGTACCATTTTCTATGCATAAATTTATAATAAAACTGAGAACAGGAGATATTTCCACAGCTACACTTTTTATTACTTTAGTAATAATCTCGTCATAACCTGCACTATTGGTATTTTTTAGGGTTCCGATAATTTTGTGTATATCGATAGGTATTGTAGCAGGCATAAACATTGACTTAGCTGTGTTGGTAATAGATGATAAGTCAGGATTTTTACTATTACTTAGCGGTTGAACTAAATCAATATAATAATTATTGAACGTTTCTGCAATTTCTAATGGATCCGTTATCTCTTTGTTATTGATAATTATTTTAGAAATATATTCTTTTGGACCGTTTAATTTATTTTTATTTATGGTCTGCCAGGTTGCTTTCATTTTATTGTTGGAGTTATTTATGTAAAAGTTATTTCTTGATTTTTGTGTGAGATAGATGATTTTTTTGAGCCGATTAGTGTACGACTTTAGTTTTTCTTTATTTTCCGTAGTTTTATGTCTTCTTAATTGCCATAACATGTCTCGCTTGCGTTTACAACACAATTTGATACCTTTTGTCACCCAGTTAAGTTTCTTTCTAATAGAGATCGTAGAATTTGTACGCCGTTTAGGCAAAACATGACTGTGATCCTTTCTGCAATGTACATAACATCTTGCATGCTTGTGTATGCATACTCATGTTTCGGACAAATAAATGATCATTCATTCATTCATTCATTCAACTATCAGCATTACATGTAAGGCTTATGAGCTGATCCATCGGAGGTCCATTTTTACCCAAAGGCGGAACTTGCACTGTTCGATTCGCGTTAAGCTCATGTGCTGTCCATTCTATTAATATTTCAAAACAAAACACATTACAGCCATCTGTACACTGCTTTAAATAACGGCAAACTTATCGAAACACTACCTTTATTTCAGAATGCTACAAGTCCTATCGCTAGGTTCAGTATGCTCCGAGCCAGTGGCGCGTCTGTCGGGCGGGACTCGGAGGCGCCTGTGTGTGGCGCTCGCCTTCATCGGTAAGCCGCATCTCGTGTCCTTGGATGAGCCTACTGCTGGAGTGGATCCGGCTGCCAGGAGGTGAGATGAGATATTCAGAACTATTTCTTAAAATTTTATTTATTCTGACAAGGTTGAGAACCAGCATTTAGGAAAGATAAAAAATACTTTTATTTCTAAAACTTATGTACATTCAACAATATAATATTAGGAACTACCTTTTAAGCAAAATATTGCTTGTATTAGGTACTTCCGTTCTTCCGGTTTATATTAACAAAACATAAGTGAGAAATTTACCATTAAACAAAACAAAGTTAAAATTAATAACAAATTTAAATCAAAATCACAATTAAATTTAAAAGATAGCTCCTATAAACGTGTATTCAGCACTTTCTAGGGTCGTAATTCCTCAACGGTTTTTCAATTTCAAAATGGAAACCCCTTTAAGGCTAACTCACATTTGGCCGCACCGCAATCCAAAACTCCTGCTACACTCTCGGACATTTTGTTTTTGTTTTAAACTCTCGCACACTACAGGCGGGCCACCGCACTTGATGGTTCCGTACCCGAAAGGTTTTCAAACGGAACTCTTATTCTAAGCCTCCGCTATCCGACCGTCCGTTCGTCTGTCTGTCAGCGGCCTGTATCTCATGAACCGTAATAGGTAGACAGTTGAAAAAAAATCACAGATTGTGTACCTATTTCTATTGCCGCTATAGCAACAAATAATAAAAATTAAATTAAGTTTTTGATAAATATTGTACGGTGTTACCGTTCGTGTGCGAGTCCGACGCGCACTTAGCTGGTTTTTTTTTTGTCGTTGCGGCCCGATGCAGCTGTAATGTGCGCTTATCTTTAATCTTAGATCTGCCTATATCATTAAAATAAATGCTTTTGAGAACAGAATTTTCACGAAATTCTTAAATCCAGGGACATCTGGTCGATGATAGTGAAGCTCAAGGAAGACCGCACCATCCTGCTGACGACGCATCACCTCGACGAGGCGGAACTGCTCAGCGACCAGATCGTCATCATGCACAAGGTAAGAAACGCACCGGTCTAAAGTATTGCACCATTCGTAAAGTTTACGAGCATGTAATCAACAAACCACCAGCGTGATTGCTGACACCTAACCCACTAATATGTACATTACATTATGCGAAGATTCCTATACATAAGTTCTTGTTTTTTTTTTAAACTATTCTACAATAATTAATCATCTAAAAATGTAATAATTTCAGAATACTAAATAAAAAAGGACGGCGTAACTTATTTTAAAAATGTTGGTCTGCAAATCCTGCATAACAAAACAGTCTTACATATGTATCAGTACTGACACACTTCATAGTGTGTCAGTACTGATACATTTTGTATGTTTAAAGAGGTGATGTACCCTATTTTACTTCTTTATGTTAATTTGTCCTTTCTGTAAATGTCTTTCAAAATAAATCATCAATTAATCAACAAACCAGCGTCTTCTTGTTCTTGCTGGAATCTGTTGGTCGATATCAAACAATATTGTTTTTTGTAAGAAAGATGTGATTTGAAGTTGATTTCGGTAGTTTTACTGTTCGAAGGATGTCTTCAAGACATGAGTCTAATATATTACTACATTTTCATGATCGTCGACTGTATCATCGCTTTTAACATCAGGTGGAATAAAGGAGATAAGCTTAAAAAAAGTTTGTTTGGTATTATTTCTTAGGAAGACGCATTATCCATTACTTTGTGAAACCCACGAAGGATGTATTTGTCAGGGTACACTTTCTAGTATACTTCATACGGAATAATTAAAGTATTTTACATCACTATAATTATATCCTCTGTTTTTTCTTGAATGCAGTAAAGTCACTATTAATGAATTATAATCTTCAAAAACATTTACTAATAATAAACTAATAAATAAAAACACGATAAACCAAATGGATGGGTTTGAGTTTAACACACAAGAAAGGAAACATTCTGAAAGCTACCCTATCGTAGCGCCGCTACGGCGTAGCTCCGTGCTACGACGTATCTCGCACCTTGTTACGTCGTAGCATACTTCGGCGCGTATCTATTATTAGAAGTTTTCTACTAAAGTGTATGCTTTTGATATTTTTACAGCTCTTGATATTATTTTCTAGTATCGTCTAATGTTTTCCCGAATTATCAGAATTACATCCAACATTATTTATTTTGTATCGACCTATTTTTTATAGTGATGACATGAAATAATATACAAATGAAAGGTTAATTAAACGTTCGTACGGTTGAGGAATATTACGAAGCATGGGGTGAAGGCAAAAGTTAGCCACCCTAAAATCAATAACTGGGCGGGATCACTGACACGTGGGAGGCTAGGGCGCAAACATTTATCCATCTCTCTCACCCTTATAAGAAAAACCATTTACGACAATTCAAAAACGACTTTTTAATTAACTTTTAAAATACAATCTCTGAACCAAAATAAAAATTACAGCGAAATACTTTTTCCGATTCGTATACCTTCTGAATCGAAACATTAAGCAAAAGTTATACAAGGCTCGCATAATAAATCCTGAAAGTCAAAATCCTAGATCTCACAAGCGGAGTTTTCCGTACCGTTTTATAGCGGAGCCTTATTTCGGCACGTATCTCGGGGGGTCCGTGGCTACTCCGGCAACCGGTTCAGGCAGGAGCCGCTCTAAGTCCTGCCACAAACCATGCTATGCTAAGCAATCATCTAACGGTAATAGTTACAAGTAAACTGAGTCAAGATAATGATGATAGAGGCCCAGGTCTCAACCCCACGGCAGTAGCCCATTTGACCTCCTTTTGCTGATTTTGTTAAAATTAATGTTGGGAAAACCACTTTTTGTATTTGTTTAGAAGTTTTTTGGAGGATTTGGTGGTATTTTTGGTGGTTTTTGTAACAGTTTAGTGAAAATTTTAAACTTTGTGAATTTTGGTTTAACCATTGAAAGGCAATCTAGTTTTCGTTAGTGTGTTTTTACCTCAAGAACCATACTTACCTGAATTACTTCATAAGTATTTTATTTATTAAATTCGTAGGTAGATATGTTCTCTAGTTAGGTACGATGAATAGGTATTTGATTACGTTAGGTTGGTAAAATAAAGCACTAATTGCTTTCTTTCTAAGGCGGCTTATTTTATGAATATAAAGTTTTCGAATCTTTCAACTATAAATAGTAACTTCATCTCACATACAATTGTATATTAACGATCCGATCTAGCCTGTATCTTGCTGCCCCCAGCGACGTCCTAAACCGAAGTCCGTACCCCACAGGGGGTGCCCTTGGCGTGTAGTCGCTTAGTTTATAAGTTCTATGCCCTGGCTGGAGGCCTTAATTTATTATATATTATATTAAATTCAAATAATTTATTTCACTGTAAATAAACAAATCCTTTTTTCATTAGGTACTAAAAATTAAAATCATTTTGCTCCCAAACAGGGCCAAATCCACACCACAGGCTCCCCCATAGACATCAAACGGACCCTGGGCAACGGCTACAAGCTGACGGTCATGTACCCTGGCCGCGACCCAGAGCAGGAGGAGACGTGGGAGGAGACCAGTCAGGAGGAGAAGATCAAGCAACTGCTCACTGTTGTCAGGGATGTCATGAAGAATGCTAATGTTATCGATGTTAATGGACTTGAGGTGGAGATCGCACTGCCGTTCTTTGATGCTAATGGATTAAATAATAAGTGAGTGGATTTTCATAGTCAACGGCAACTTTTTAAATCTCATGGATGAATTGGGGTATAGTTACGAACCAAAAAGTTATCGTGAGGAAACAACTGCTTTCTGTACCAAAAATATTTGATGAAAGTGAAAACAAACCCTGTTCAGGTTAAATTCATCTTTTTATTTAGGTTTCAAGTTTATACATTACTATTTTTCCAAGAATTATTGTTTGAATAACATTCAAAAAAATCATCGACTAAAATTGAGGTTATAAAATTAAACTCAATTGTCAAAAGAAAATCATCTTCAAGTTGATTTGAAATTATTAGAAAGGTTTCAGTACGAGTACTTATTCAAATAATCAAATAAAAGCACTCAATTTGTAAGGGGGGGTACACTTTCTGATCCAGTTGTTTACATTTATATCAGATACTTTTGGAAGAGACCATATGTATGTACTAATTGGTTTAATATTGTCAACACGTAATGAAAGCTATCATTAGTTGTAATTAAGTTTTTCTTTGTTTTATTTGAAATACTATCAAAATATGCGAAGCTCACACAAAACACCATTAATTCCACCCCTACTTCATAAGTCTCTTGCTCGTCTCTATCGCGTTCACTGACTTGTCAGGTCCGTTCAATCTGTGTGGTTACTCCTCAAAAGACCATTTCAGACACCAATCTACATGGTCTGCACATGATCTGACCAAGATTATGTCTGGACTTTAAGAGACTGCAACCTCTGAGTTTGTTTCGGCCCTTCTTCTCAGAGTAGTCAGATAGGAGCCAACCTAATCTAGTTTTTGAAATATGACTGACGTGTAAAAGTGTTTGTACAAACCTACTTACAGAAACAATCATATAAAGAAAGAAAGAAGATTTTTATTTTTTTTTACTCTCTCGCTTAGCTTCTTACAACTGTGCTCGGTGCTGGAAGCCACGCAGTCAGCTCTGGGCTTCAAGAACTACACTCTGGACTGCAGCAGTCTGGAGCAGGTGTTCTTCAATATCTGCCAGCAAGCCGACGCACCTCTGAACGGAATTGAATATCGTAAGTGTTGTTCTGTGTACAACTTAACTTTAGAGGTCACATCTGGTACATTAAGGTACTGTAAATATTCTTCATATTTTTAGTTTTTAACCCCCGACACAAAAAAGGGGTCTGTCTGTGGCAACGTTGCTCTTAAACGGGTGAACCGATTTGAATGTACTAACATTATTTCAATGTGGAATCTAAGAGAGATATTATGAGTTTAGTGTTAATTTTATCCTATTCATGTTAGAATATTCTTTTTATTTATTTTCTTATTACAACCTAGCTAGAGGTATCAGGTACTTGAGATCCTTTTTTTCTTATTTTAGATAATTTTATTTGTTAACCATTCTATTCGTCCCACAGTACCCGAAGGATCTCCATCCAAAAGTGCATCCAGCTCGAGTATCAGAACGGATCGCGCGCCACAAGAGCTGGTGCCGCCTGATGGACCACTCAAGGGCACCGCGAGCCAACAGTTCCTGGCGCTCATGCACGCTAGATACGTGCATCATATTAGGAATGGGTACGTACTACCCGACTACAGCAAAGCCAAGGAAGAGTTATGATTTTAACAGGCTATGTATGTATATTCGTTGGTTTCCTCATAACTCCTAAGCTACTCGTCGTATTTTGACAAACGAGGTATCGCTGGAAACGATTGGTTGTGTCGTGAGTTATGGGAGATTTATTGATACGAAAACCGACGTTTTTTGCAATTTTATTTATATAATATCATATTTAAGAAAAATACATCGATGTCATTCAGTTTAAACCTTTTTAGTCGGCGTTTTTGTCGTAGTTGGGTTTTAGCTTTTAAATCTATTTTTTTATGTAGAAAATTTTCTCGTGAAAGAATTTGGCCCGGCAAGTACCTACACTACACATTGTAGCCCCGATTGAAGAGTATGATTGCTAGTGAAACGCACATGTGAGTTTTCAACTTTACTGCAAAAATTGCCCTTAAGAGGGCTAATATGAAACTTTATAAAAGGTATTAGAAAATTCTAGACACACTTACCGAGGGTCCTGTCTAGCCGTTATTCATAATTCCTTCTCAGTCACGAGATAATATTTTTTTTAAAGAGTGGCGCTAGTGGACCTTTAAGCGCCCTCTTAAATTGACATCAAATAGATTATGCAACTGGAATCACAATTTATTTAGTTTTAATGTTCTTTAAACTCCAGCCACGACCCTGATTTATTAAGTTATACGTACGTATTAAGTAGCGTTAATGTTGGTTGATGACAACAAAACAAACACCACAATAATTTGAAAAAGTTTTCAAAACGTTTTGTTGGTAACGTTGTACGTCTCTGATCAGTTATTGTATTGTCAAAAATTTGCTGTTATATCTGACAATATCCGTTCACCCGCAGATGGCTACTGTTCATGCTGATCGTGCTGCCCGCGATGTTCATCACCATGGCGATGGGCTTCTCCATGCTACGTCCGCCCGCAGACAACGAGATCGCGCTCAAACTTGACGAGCACTTGTATAAGGGATCTACTGAGTTCTTGGTGTAAGTAATTAATATTTATTTCTGCTCATATAAGGAACATTTTGCTTGGTATCAAGAACAATACATAACAAATGTCTAGGTATTTAATATGACACTGTGGGAGATAATAGGTACTACATTAAAATTATCAGCCTATAATGTTCCCACTGCTGGGACACAGGCCTCCTGTCTGTGAGAGGGAGTGGACTATAATCTACCACGCGTGGCTTGGAACGGTCCGAAAATAAACGAAAAACTGCGACTGGCTTAACCGTCTGTTTTCCCTCTTGTTGAAATGTGATTAAAAGATAATTATCAAGTTTTAATACAGCAAATTCAAACAAAGTTCAGATTCCATTTGCAACCAAAATAAGGCTCTTTTATTACAAATGGTCACTCAAAAATCAACTTTGAACATATAATACTAGAGTAGATAGTTTGGTAAGTGTCGATGGAATGTAAATTATCCAAGATCCTGTTTTCTTCTCACACAAACAAAGTTCAAAATCCATTTAAATAAACCTCTTTTATTACAAATGGTCACTCAAAAATCAACTTTGAATTCATAATGCTAAAGTAGTTAGTTGAGTAAGTGGCGATGGAATGTAAACTATCCAAGATCCTGAATTCAAGTATACCTACACTGTATTAATTTTAATTGTCTTTGTTGTATGCAGACCGCAACCGTCGATATACTCAGAGGAGGTGGATCCGTCGTTTGCGGAGAACGTCTTGCAGTACCTCAGGATGGACAAACAGACCAGGAACTGGACCGCGGACGTACGTACACCTTCTAGCACATCACCAGACTTAACGATTATCTAACTTAGTTGATCTATTTCTTTCGATAATGTTTATTTGTATAAAATTATGTAGATATTGATCGGGATTTTATCAAACGCAACAGTTCTAATTCACTGTTAAATCGCGGTCTTTCGCGATCTTTTAAGAATGTTTAGGTGTAAATCCATTGTAGCATTTATTCATTCATTTTGACGTTCAAAAAGTGCTAATTCTCAACCTAATTTGAATAAAAGACTTTCGATTTTGATTACATGTTGTCATGGATGATCACGAGATACCGTATAATGTTTTAGACGATGTCTGGCTTGAAACTGGGATATTAAGTATTCTAATCACTCGATTATTTGTGATTCCTTTAGGACAACCCCCGCTGCGAGTGCACTGAGATCAATCAGCACTGTGACGTCACAGATAACCAGACAAGTGCTCTGCCGGAGATGATGATAGTGCCCGACGCAGACACGCTCAACCACTGGCTGGTCGACACCCAAGAGATCTACATTGAGAAGAGGTCAGTTCATAACCTCCTTCAGGCTTTGCGGGTGGATGTACATTCATTTTCTGGTCATCGGAAAAAGATGATCTCAAATCTTCCAGCGTCTATACTTTTGAGCTACACTTAAACGAAAACTTCACATCGTCATTGTATTGCATCAAGCAAAATCAAGTGACATTCCAAAAGTTAGTGTTATTTGGTCCTGAAACACTATGGATAAGCAAATTCTATTAAGTCTTCATCAGTGGCTGTCGACAGTTATTTGCAAATACCCCTGAATGTCATAGATACTCCTGTTTCTAGTATCTACATAGTAATTTCTGAATATCACACATTAAAGCAACAATTTTCTTATCAAATATTTTGACAGTAACTAAGTAAAATGGATCTTTATTTTGTATAAAATATGGTACTCACGTAGTGTTAAACTATATTATTACAACTACCTATTTACACCAGGCACTAAATTCAACAACTGACAACATACAACTCGTAAATAACTCTAATTTTCAAATTTTAGTTGTGGTTGTAACTGCATTTTACAGTTTTGCACAGCGTTCTACCAAAATACTAAACAACTCCTTTTCGCAGATACGGTGGCTACTCCTCATCTCTAAAGAACAACCTAACGATCATGGTCGCCTGGTTCAACAACAAGGGCCACCACGCCCTGCCGGCCTACATCAACAGCATCAACAACGCCATACTGAGGACAGTCGCCGACGCTCCCAGAGCTAACATTACTACGTACACGCATCCGCTCAAGATCTCCAAAGAACAGATCAGTAAGGCTACTGTGTAAGTATTTCTGAGTTCCTAAATGATTAACCCTGGTTGGTCCATCACTTGTGTGTCAACCAACCATCAACCATTACTTCAGTAGTTAGCATTATTATGGTTTTGTGGTAGGCTTAACTAAACTAAACATGAGATCTGTTTTGAGAGAATAATTCAATTGGATCTTATCTAGATAGAGCTAGACAGAAGATAGAATATACTAGATAGAAATACGAAAGTTGTGAGTAATATTGTAAGTAATAATCATAAAATATAAGTAAGCTACTTAATATGTAGCTCAGTTCTTTGTTAAGAAAATCATAACCAAAGACCTTTAGGGGTGATAGGGTGAACAATGAAAAATAATTTTGCTACAATAGGCAATTTTGCATACAACGCAGTGATGAAGTGTATATTTAACATCATTCCTTTTGACTTCCCCTCCACAAAATACTGCCGACTTTTCTTATTTAAACTGTTCCCCCTTGTCTTCTATCTTACTAAAGAAATCATTACGCAGCCTCATACCCTTCCCCCCCCGCAGCTACCAGCACATCGCGGACGCCGGCATCACGGGCCTGGTGCTGCTGGCCTACGGGCTGGTGAGCGCCGGCGCCGCCATCTACCTGGTGCGCGCGCGCGGCAGCCAGGAGAAGAGGCTGCAGCTGCTGTGCGGGGTCAGCCCTGTGATGTACTGGGGCACAGCTCTCGTGTGGGATATGATGGTGAGCGGTTTAAAGTTGTAGTTTGAAGGTCTAACAAAAGGCTGGTGGAAAGCGGTGAACGGTACCTCTGTCTTAAACTATGAAAGAAAAGGTTCCCAGCATTATCCTGATGGGGAAAATTTTTTCGTAGGTACCAACCTAAAAGTCTTATGCTAGCCAGAAAATTACTGATGATAGAGAGGCAAAGAATAGACAGGCAAAATGTAAGCATACTGAACATGGTCTCCTTTCACCAGTCATGTTTTAAGTTCTATTGTCATTAGACGGGCACAATGTTGAATAATGTCATAAAGTACCTATGCTTGTACTCTTTCCACTTATGCGATATAACAATAAAATAAACATGGCATGGGCAAACTTGCACAAGGATTTTGATACTTAGATTTTTTTTTTCTAAGTATCTGAACAAACCTAAAGATGTTTTTCATTTGACAATTGAGGTTCATTTTATAACCTCAATTTACGTCGATGAATTTTCAATAACAATTTAATAAAGTTATTCAAACAATAATTACTATTAGAAAAGTAGTGAGATGTCAAGTTGATACCTTCTAAATAGTTACAATTGAATGTATTACTAATTTACCTATAGTTAATGATTGCGTAAGAATTTAACCTGTAGGTACAGGGTTTTTGTGTCCGGAACGAGCCGGAAAGACGAAATTTATTAATTAAAATTAATAAATTTCGTCTTTCCGGCTCGTTCCGGAAGTAAAAACGTAAGTAAACTTAATAATATGTGCGAGACTGGGGTATGTAACAGTGTCCTTGCTGCTCCTGCTTCGGAAGCAGCCAGGATGCTGTACAAGCTCGTAAAGATTGGGATTAATCGTAGACCTAGATTGGGTAAGATAATTTTTATTAAGTGTGTAGTAGCATGTAAAAGTTGATTCGTAACGATGAGGGTGACATAATCTGTTTAGGTTAAAACCCTCTTTAATAAATAAAGAAAAAAAAAAAAAAAAAAGTTACAGGGTTTGTTTAAACTTTTACCAGATACTTTTGGAACAGATTATAGAGAAAACGGTCGCTATCTAGACTATCTAGAACTATTTGGAAGATAAGACGTTAAAAAGTAGGTACAATAAACTAACCTTTATGTTTGTTTGCAGATAATGGTGATAAACATGGGTATCACGGCGTCGGTGATGCTCGCCTTCGGCTTCCCGGTGTTCGTGTCGCGAAACAACCTGCCCGCCATCTTAATACTGTTCATGCTGTATGGGTGAGTAGTCTTCCTATTTCATTCAATCGAAGTGAGCTTTTAACAAAAACGATTTTGTACTTTATGACGACCACTAAAGGTTGCATTTACAATCGGTCTGCTGAGTCGAAAGTTGACAGGTTTATATCCAACCTAGGGGTCGTCCATTAATCACGTGATGTTTTTAGCAACTATTTAACCTCCCTGTCCACCCTGGTGATACGTGGTGAGGTTTTAGACTAACCCCTCCCACCCTACCCAAAGTTACGTGTATTATAGCCGCAGATATTAGGCCGCTTTTTGGTTTAGAAATGCGCGTTAAACGAAAAAATAAATACACGTGATATCTCACTATACCCATCCCCCTTGTGATATTTAGTGATTTTTTCCGAACCCCCTCCCCCCCTTTCGAGCCTCACGACCCCCTAGATGTTACATGACTTCAACGCTTAAATTAATGGGGATTGTATCAGCTTGAAGTATCAAGAATGTCCATTAGGAGAACAAAGATCCCTAGACCCTAGATGAATCTAGGTTAGTCCACTTCTCTATTGATTAAATTCATTCAATAGAGAAAGCGACTATGTAATAGAATGGAAAAGTAATTATAATGTTATACTTCTGTCTATTATAATAATCATAATGTTCAATGTTCAACAACTTATATGTGTAACCTTAGTATTTTACTCATAAGTTGATGAGTTTGAGATGTCCTGAAACACAGGTTTGAATAAACCTAGATAGGGCATGTCGCTAGTTAACGTTCTAATTCCGAACTATCATTACTCACATCTGTAATAAAAATATTTTGGTTAAATGTATTTTATTTTTATGCACTACTAAACCATTGTATGGGAAATGCTACTGTTGGTAAATTTAGGTAGGTACATCTTTTGTGAACGTTTTTGAATAAAATGATTATTTTTAGGTATATCATTTGGCAGAGGCTATATGTTTAGGTCCAATGTAGATGGGGGTGAGCCTCTTGATTATTGTAGTTTGGATTACCGATAGTATAAATGTTCTTTCACTAATCCACAGGTACGCCTGCGGCAGTTTCATCCACGTGGCTGAGAAGCTGTTTGGCGACGCCAGCATGGCCAACATGATCCTGTTCTGTGGGAATGCGTTCCTCGGGCTATCCCTCATGGCTGTACTGCTTATGTTTGATATCATCTCTGAGTCTGAGGTAAGATATGGCAAAATACAGGTTTCTCATTATTTTAAGACCCTACTGCTAAGCGCGCTCAACTCTCGGCATAGTGCCGAAAGTTAAAAATCCAACAGCATGTTTTTATTTAGGCATTAATTTAGGTGTTGTCTATTGTTATTGAAAACGGGCATAAATCCTTTATTTAAGAACCCATCCAAATAAATACGAAAGCAAAGTTACAATTATGTTGAAGACAAACATTTGAATGTACTGGAAACTTCTTCCTAATTAATAACCGGCTCGAGGATACTTCTGAGGCAAAACGTATACAGAGTCGTAAGTAAAGTAGCGTGCGGTGTGTGAGAAAAATCAAAAGTCGTTTATTCAAATTAAGCTGAGTATCACTAGTTTTCGAACGTCAAAATAACATAAGATAGTCCCCCGGCACGCCAGCTCTTCACCACTTCCTAGTGCGTTAGCTGGAAAGAAGAAGTGGCGCAACAAAATCCCCAGCAGTACAGCTGTCTGTTCAGTTAGAAAAACTTGATTCTATGCAATAGGTAGTAGTTATGCAAAGTAATTAATATTACGAGACACAAAACTTTAATGTTTTGTGTCTCTAATAATGGCATATTACAGTCAGCTAGCACACGCCAATATATCAAGAAATACAATGAAAACTATAGGTACTCAAGTCAAAAATAAAAACTTCAAATGTAAACAAAATTAATCAAAACTAATAAATTCGAAAGAGAGTTTGTTTGTTACGCTAAAACGGTTGAATGGATTCTGGTGAAATTTTGGGGTTAGGATAGAGGATACTTTTTATCCCGATATTAAGCTAGTACCGAAATAAAAGCTTTCATTCGACTAGTAATTATCGGCTAACTCCGTTCAGCATCTACCCTCGGTAAATCATATTTGAGTCGGCTCTGCACAATGCGGCACTGCTAAGCCGTATTTTATTCCGAACATATTATCTACTTATTATATTCGATTTTGCCGAATCATGCCGACCCGAACAAGTGTGTAGAACCTGATGTTTTCACATAAATACCTACAATGAACAGTACAGTATACTTCTCTCACGTGATTGTGTCTACAGGCGACGGACAACGCTCGCTGGTGGCTGCACAAGCTGTTCATGTGCTCGCCCCAGTTTGCGCTCGGAGATGGCATGCTCGACATCGCCAAGAACACCATACAGGCACAGGTAAATTACCATTTTAATATTCATATTCTTATTAGGTCTTTTCCCCGCTGCCCTACGGTGACACGTCGATGGTCCAAAGTCAAAGTCAAAATATTAATTTGTAAAACATAGATGTAAAAACAGGTGTCGTACAACAAAAATATATTAAATATACCATACAGTAGGTATGATGCGAGTCTTGTCCACTTGTACTACGAAAACCCTCAGGCCGCTCGCCCACGGCGACTTTTTGTAGCGATGCTGTCGCGCGTTTTGTAAACGCGCTTCTGCATCGCGATAGTAGCGCTACAGAATCTGGGCGAAGGTAGTGCGCGACAGCATCGCTACTGCATCGCTGCAAAAAGTCGCCGTAGGCGCGCTCTTACTGCTACGAAAGAGATACCTACTGTCTTTGACAAGTTGTTACCACGGACGTGTGGTGGACTGTACCTTGTCTTATGTGTTGTAAATGTACTCAATCCTAACTAATATTATAGGAAATGTGAAAGTGAGTTTTAATGTTACGCTTTCACGATAAAACGACTGAACGGATTTGGATGAAATTTTACACATAGAAGTTTGTAAGCCCGGTAGTACGTTCCCATGTGATATTTTTCGACATCCACGTGGGCGAAGCCGCGAGCAAAAGCTTGTATACGTAAATAAAAAAACAAACAAAACCACTCAATCTCAATGTGGATGCGCTGCTATCCACCTCTGGGGAATACTGGCGTGTTTTTATGTTATAATTAACTACAATTATTTTAAATATTGACTCCTACTTCAGGTGCTGAGTCGTTTCGGCATGGACACATACAAGGACCCGATACACAGCGACCTGCTGACCCTGCACGTCGTGTACCTCATCGTGATCGGCACGCTGCTACTGCTGCTCAACCTGGCCATCGAGTACAACTGCTTCGACTCGCTGTTAGCCAGGTTAGTACTCATTTGCTTCAAAAACGGTGAAGAAAACATCGAGAGAAAACTGCATGAGAGATATTTCTCGACGGTATGTGAAGCCAAGGCAAAGGCCCATGGGCGGCTTTAAAACTCTGACACGAAACTACACGAAAAGAAGAAGAAGTACTAAATCATAAGTCAGAAACTTGAATTGAATTTGGCTATCCACTGCTACGCAGGATGTGCACGGAGAGGTTTACCACGATTGCTGCGCCGTTCATTTGTTCTCTAACCTCGCATCAGTGCGTAGTGCCGTGGGTCCCGCCTACATTTGCATACAAAGCGAAGCTATATATGCAAATGTAGCATATATAGCTTACAACGATAAACGGCGCGGCGCGGTTTTTCGCTCGCGATAAACGGCGAGTATCTTAGCCGTTTATCTCACGGCTAACATACTCGTGCGTATCTTAGCCGTGGGCTGCTGTAGAGCAGCGTCCTTACAACAGAATTTGCCGTCATTTACTTACCTTTTGAAAGAATGAAAATATTTATATTTGTTAAACTCTGATACATATATTTGTTGGAGTTTTTTTCGTCACCCACAATTGAAGCCTTCAAAAAACAAAAAAAAAACAATTCAAAATATTTTATTTCACATACACCTACATGGACATAAGTAGCAGCCCGGAGTGGGGATTGGAATGCGGTCGCCCCATATTAAGTGGGACTTAAACATAACTGGCGAAATGTGGGTGTACTAGGCACACCTCTAACCAACCCTTTCAACATTCATAATATTTTATTTCACATAAACCTACAAGGGCACTTATGAAACATCAGAAGAATTGGACGTTTCCTATGGAGAAGAGCCGACAAGAAACTCCACGGTTACTCTTTTAAAAATAATTGTCTTTTACATTATTTTCAAATAACAGTGTTAATAGGTATGGGAGGACAGTGTAGGTCTTTCAACAAGTACCAGGTGCTTAACAAAATAGAAAATGGTCAACAAATCTACAGTCCAATCTTCGCCACGTCTAGGCTAGTTTATCTATAAAAATGACTTGCGTACACATATCGAATTGATGGGATCATCTAAGCTAATACTTGGTCCTCTAATCCAGGTTCCGTCCAGAAACCATACCTCCTCGAATGGGAGGTGAACTAGAACCAGTGGAGGTGAGTGCGGAGAGGAAGCGCGTGCACGCATCAAGGACGCTGCATGCACCACTCAGAGTCAACACCATCGGGAATATTAATAGAGGTGAGAGAACATACACTTTCATATACTTACATAAGTGGAGCCAACCACGCCAATGGTAACTATAGAGCTACAAGGATATTCTGACACGTGGCCAAAGTCGGAACGCCGCCATATTGTTTTTTGAATAAATTTCAAATGACATTCCACAAAACAGCTGCACAAATGTTTACCAACAGTTGGCAACTTTAGGGTTTTTCCCCTAAATTTAAGGGGAAGAAATGTTAAAAGGGGCATTTTCAGGCACAGATTTTTTTGGGATATTTTTAGGGGCCTCAAACAAAACTTGCAATTTGAATCGAACAGCAATAGGAATAGAATGACATCTTAAAAACTCTACACCGCACCGCGGTCTAAATCTCGAACAAACAACCAGCGACCAATCTATTTCAACTTGATACCTCATCGTGGTTCTGAGAAAAAGTGTATAAAGTAGTCTTGACAAACAACGAAGTCATCCTATAAAAGTGCCAATTTTTTCTATACCTAAATCTATTTTAATCTTTGTTTTGGCGAACGAAACGAATATCAACTTTATTTTATTGTAAATAATTAAATTGATTTCTGAATGACTCATACTATTGAAAAAGTCATAAAAATGTTTAAAGCGTAAACTGAACCTTATGGGTTGGCATTAAAGTTTGATTTAAAACATGTTTTACGCTATGTTTCGCAAAAGGTAACTCATTTATGTATCGTTCCCCCAGGCTTCGTGCACACAGAGGGTAAGAAGAACTCGATGCAGCGCGTGGTATCTCCCACGTCGGACGCGGCGCAGTGCGTGGAGCTCGCCAAGTGCTACCCGGGGCTCAGCGGGCGACGCGTCGCGCTCAGGAACCTGACGCTAGGGATACCGCCCGGACAGGTTAGTTACCGACAAATTATAAGTTAGTTAGTCTTACAATTACGCGAGGTGTCTTCGAGATACCCTTCCATCCGTAAGGAGTGTTCATACCGTTCATAGGCGAAGCTAGTCTTTTGAAAGTACCAATTAGGCATAGCCCAAATACTTTTTTAGCATTACACACACATTTAAAGCCAAGGAATCACTAAAGTCTACATTTCAGAATTTCATAAAAAAAAAAAAAAAAGTGAAAAAAAGATGACATGTAGACTATCAGTAACAGCGTTAATCGACATTCGTTTTGACCATAGCTTTCGGCAGTGAGAAATTAGCTTCTAATTCAGAAAATACTTGTTTTTTAAACGATAACTTAAGTAAGTTATTGTTATGAAATATATAGTATTCTAATCTACCCCGCAGTGCACAGCCCTTTTGGGTCAGAACGGTGCGGGCAAATCCACTACGTTCTCCATGCTGACCGGAGAGGTGCGACCTTCGTCCGGTAAGCTGTACCTCAACAACGAGCTAGTCAACTCGACGCAGCTGTGCACAGGACTCATCAGTAAGTAAACTAAGTTTGTTTTATTAAGTTGCTTATTTTTTTGCTGGAGTACGGCAGCTTTGAAGTTAGAAGAGAGTTGGTAACGGTATTAATTACACATAAAATAGTTCTGCTTTGTCTCGCTAATGACACGCACCTGCGATCCGTCGGGAATTAGAGGCATCTATCTATTACAGGCGATATTAGGCATATGTCCAGCTTGTTTGCCACCCAAAAATGAGGAAGGGGGAGGTTTTGCAGGACCTAGAAACTTGATTTTTAACTTCATTTTAGGTTTTGTTTGCTTTTTTGTTTAATTGCTTTGTAGGACTTCAAAGTAGGTGACCTACTTTGAAATCCTACAATTCTATGGTTATTGCTATAATTTATTTTTAAACAGAGATGCGCGAAAAACGATTCCTGCGCATCTACGACTCTTGCCAAGTTACGTGCTACCCCCAAAATAGCCTACCTTTCTATCTTACCATAATATGTATATCTTACCTAAGATCGGAGTCAAGTTTGTAAAAATAATGTTGTTTATTCACAGGCTACTGTCCTCAAAGTGACGCGATAGATCCGCTTCTGACCGTCAACGAAACGTTGCTGTTCTACTGCAGACTTCGGGGCATTACGGATCGGGAGAACGTAAGCACAGTGTTGGAGACACTTCGTACACGTGACGAGAATTAGTTCAAGCAAGTGCAGCTGCCCGGGGTCAACGACCGAGGGATGCACCAACTATGAAAAATAAACCGTCTCATTACACAACGATTTCAAATTTCAGTTCCATATTCTCAGCCTAATTTGAATAAATTACTTTACATTTTTATTCAAACACCTCTCATTACAGAACGAGTTTAACTTTAGTTCATGCCCGTTTTTGTATTTTGAACTTTATTCCAGCTCCGATAAATATCTAAATACAAAATCGACGACTTAGCCCCCCCCCGGTTCTAAAGTCAGTTTTTGTGTTAGTTTGTGTACTGTCGAAATAAAGTTCAAAATAAAAAACCGACTCCAAGAGCATGAACTAAAGTTAAACTCGTTTTGTAATGAGAGGTGTTTGAATAAAAATCAAGTCATTTATTCTTAGGCTGAGTATTTCGAACTTAAAATTACATAAGACAGTCCCCTAAAACGCCCACCTTTCACTCCCCAGCAAGCTTTAGAACCGACGAACGGTTTTCTTTTACGGAAGAGTTTGATCCATAGCAATGTGAAGTACTTACAAGTGTACAGTAACATATTTGTGTGCAGGTGATAAAGCGCACAGTGGCCATGTTCGACCTGCACAAGTACGCGGCCGTGCGCGCCGGCACGCTCAGCGGCGGCAACAAGAGGAAGCTCTGCACCGCCGTCGCCTTCATGGCCAGGACGCCGCTCGTGCTGCTCGATGAGCCCACCAGGTGAAGAGCCATCTATATAAAAATAATAAAGTTCCTCAGTATAAGTTGGACGTAGTTAAGCAGAAGTAGTTAAGGATCCAACCCACACTATGGGCGAAAATGAGTTATGTATACCAAAACACTGTAGTCAAAACTTTAATATCACAAAAACAATCCCAACGCATCATGTCATTATGAGCATACGTTACCAACCCGCATGTATGGCAGGTCATACGATCACATAACACGATCTGATCTTAAAACTTGAACATCTCAAAACTAACTCTGTGTGGGTTCCTGTCCTTTCTGTGTCCTTTCTGTTTAACTACGTCCAGTTGTCAAACTACAGCTGTTTACAAAAGCGCAGGCCACACTGGGGCCGAAGTGTGAAGTTAAGTTCGTGCTTCGCTCATGTAGCTACCTCAGACCAAATGAAAGACCAAGGACATAGCGGTGTCAACAATGACGTGAAGCTAGTTTCGTAAAAATGTGTGCACTTATTGAGGTGTAGTTTGATTGTGAATGGTTAGAAATGTGTGCGTGTGAGCGTGGATGCACAGAGCAGAGGTGTAGTTTTTCTGACATGCTTCACTCTATTGTTCACAGCGCTAGGTGTTGGTTTTCTGTTTGATCTGAGGTAACTACGTCTTTTCATACTTCGGTTCACACCGCGAACTATAAACCGAAGTATATGAAAAGCGGTAGCTACATGAGCGAAGCTAAACGAACTTCGCTTCGATCCCAGTGTGGTCTGCGCTTTAGAAAGTGTAAATTCCTAGGTACTTTGTTTATTTAGAATTATTCCTATTTGAACGCCACGGTGTCGATAAAACTTATATTAATCGGAATTAGTATCATTTTCAATTAATCAAAAACTGTAATTAATTCAATTCAATTTATGACTCGAAGAAGTCGGTAACGACCCTGAACCTCTTAAGAACACAAGAACTTATAAGTTGTATGCCACTCCCCAGCGGCATGGACCCGGTGTCGCGCAGCTGCGTGTCGCGCGGCGTGCTGGCGGCGTGCGCGCGCGCGCGCGGCGTGCTGCTGTCCACGCACGCGCTGGACGACGCGCGCCGCCTGGCCGCGCGCGTCGCGCTGCTGCGCCACGGCGAGCTGGTCGCGCTTGCGCCCCTAGACGAGTGCCTTAATAGGTGAGTGATGCGGAAGATAATAATATGGTATACCGTATAACGATGAGCTAAGGCAGCCCATTTAATAGTACATTACTGTCGCGTCCTGCAACAAGGGCATTGATAGACGGTCGTGAAAATGTGGGCCGAGCTGAAGTCGAGGCACACATACGTGAGTCCATCATTGCCTGGTTGCGGCCAAGGCTTGTATAGTTGTACTGTTCTCAAATAATGCTCGAAAATTCAAACTAAGTAAATCTTCTAACCAATATTATAAATGCGAAAGTGAGTTTGTTTGTTTGTTACGCTTTCACGCTTAAACGGCTGAACAGATTTTGATAAAATTTGGCACATGGGTAGACCATGACCTGGATTAGGACATAGGATACTTTTCCAAATTCCCACGGAATCGAGACTTACGCGGGTGAAACCGCGGGGCGTAGCTAGTTAATTATGAATTCCAAAATCAATGACGAACAACGATAATTTTTCAGGCGACAATATGTTCATTTGTTCCTACAGCTTTATCTGCAAGCCAAATCAAAATTTTGATAAAGTCTTTGATAAGTTACCTCCTTGGTTGGCATGTATTGAAGTAAAACATTCGTTCTATTTTTAAATAACACGACAGATATGGAATTTCATACAAACATTGCCGGCCGGGCGCTCGCATGTATTCGATTATAATTCTGTAAACACATATTTGTTACGGTCGGTAATCATATTTTGATCAACATACAATCTGACCAGACGGGTGTCGTGTCTGGCGGGCAATTGCCCAACGATGATATCGAATAGTCTTATGTTGTCGTTCGCGCGGTAAACTCTAATTGCGCGATGCAGGATTTTGTGTGACATCAGGTCTTTGATGCGTAGTTCGCATGTGGCGATGTAGATGCCGCCACAGACTCATTGTCACCAGAGACATTGATCCACACACAAATTAAATATTAAGGCTAAGTAAGGCGCTATGGTCTCAATTATGGAGGTACAGACTTTAATGGATATTCCCCAAAGATCTTCGGTCAATTTGATCATGATTTGCTTAAAAGCACGTAAAAATAAAGATTTATCATTATTAAATTTTGTATTTGTGTCGTCAGGTTCGGCGGCGGCTACGTGGTGCAGTGCCGCGTGTCGCGCACGCCGCCGCGCGCCGCCTGGCGCCGCGTGCTGGCGCGCGCGCCCGCCGCGCAGCTGCGCGTGCTGCACCAGCACACGCTGCACTTCCTCATGCCTAGGCACACCACAGGTAACACATTGCCCACAGGTATACGCAAAGAGCATCTACTTAACAGAAATCTTGAATTTACTGACGGACAACGCACAGCTTAAACGTTCGGAGGGTCTGGAAGCATGAAATTTTGCACAAGAGTCCCTTATATGACGAAAGTGTGCATTAGGGAATGATTTTTTAGAATTGATCCCCTAATGGGTTAAATAAGGGATGAAAGTTTGTATTTAAGCCGTAATTTTTGCCGATGAGAATCCCATTGGACACGGCTTGTAAAAAAAATTAAAGCAAAATGTTAGCGTAGATTGGTCATTGCGTACGGCAAAATTGCGCTGAATAATTCAATCAACTCAGCCCATCGCAATCCACTGCTGGACATAGGACTCTCCAAGTCTGCGCCACAACACCTTGTCCTCCGCCTTCCGCATCCAGTCTGCCCCAGCCACCTTTACAAGGTCGCCGGGCCGTCGTCACTGGGGGGCGTGCCTCACTAGACTTGGCGTTACGCGGTCTCAATGTATCATAAATAATAGGATTTTTTTACAAAAAAGTTTTAAACTACTGATATAAAATTTATGCCCATTTTTACTTGCAGTAAACAAAAAAGAAGTGACGACTCGTCTGAGCGACATCTTCCGGCTGATGGCGGAACTACAGGGCACCTGTGATATTGAAGACTACACCGTTAACCAGAGCTCGCTCGAGCAGGTAACAATATTATTTGAACCTACTTTATATTCTCCAGTTTGCTAATAACTCCAATGGAGCAAAATACGTGATTTTCTCTGGGTACGCTTAAGTCCCTATTTCAGTATATCCGGAGAGAAAAAAAAAAGTGAATACAATTTATACATTTGTTTTTTTTTAAACTGATTGATTCTATCGCGGAAATATTCCGCGACAGATTTATCAAATGAAATCGCAAAATTATTTTCCCGCCGATTTTTATTACATGGCCACGCGGGACAAGTTTTCTGCGATCAGTAAAAAAAATAGTTATAATTTATTTTATGCAATATACAAATTGGCAGTGATTCGAAACACTACGTTCATTTGAATGTCACACCTGTTATGATTTTCTTCAAACTCAAACTCAAAGCATTTATTTCAAATAAACCAATTACAGGCACTTTTGAATTGTTAAGGGGTCGGTCAGTCAGAAAGATGAAGCTAGATGCCTATTCCAAAGCGTAGTACCTAGGTACCTATGGAGAAGAACGGGCAAGAAACTCCACGGACACTCTTTTAAATCAAAATATTCTTACAAAATATTGGTTACATCATTCATGTTGAAATTATACATGTGAGAACAATGTAGAAAGACGTGCACGTTAAAAGCGTCCGCAATGAAAAGATAAAAACAATTTAATAAATTAACATAAGCCATGGCAGCTAAGAGATCCCTTCATATTATTGTGTTCAGTTAAGATTAAAATAACTTACGTTACGAGTAGTACTTACTGGGCCTCTCGATATAGATATCAAGCTGCTTCAAAAACTTAACAATGCAATAATATTTGTTCTTCTTCTTTTCGTGTGGTTAGTGACTAACCTGTACCCTAATTACGTAATACACGATTAATCACAATCTGAATCATTTTGAAACAGATTGCTAATCCATTACTTCATAAGTTCGGGCATAAGGCAATGAATGTTGTTGAACTGTCAAAATGAAACAGATTAGTCGTAATTGTTTACGAAAATGTGTTACGTAATTAGATAACCGGTGTAAGAGTTTTAAAGCCGCCCATGGGCCTTGGCTTGGCTTCACATGCCGGCGAGAAATATACTAAATAATTAATTTACTGTTATCATCCACAGATGTTCCTAAGCTTCACAGACAAGTCGGACATAGAGTCAGACACGGTGGAAATGGAACCCCTACCTTCGCCAGAAGCTATTAGACAGAATGAAGACCTCGCCGTCGTCACCGCACTATAACTACTAAAGATAGTTTCCTAAGACTGCCGTGAATACGTAGCGTCCGCAATTTACTGTCGAATGACGTCACTGAAACGTTATTTATGAAAGTAAGTTGGTGTGTTTCCCTAGAGAGCGTTTTTTGACTTCGTAAAGTCAAACCCTGGTGCCATCATTTTATGACGGCCGTCACTGCGTAATATGGCGGCCCCCGCTGTCGTAGGGAACCAAAGCTTAAGAGGGAACAGGGCCTGTGATTCTCCATACAAATGTATCCACCTTTTGTATTCCTGAATAATGTCTCTAACGTAATTTTTATTTTTTTTCATACAATCAATGTCTGCTGTAGACACCCCTGTTATTTCCTTTTTTTCGGCAACTAATTGGTAAAGAAAATATGACCCTCTAGAAATTACAAAAATTACTCATTTTTACTGCCGTGATTAGAGGACAAAAAGACAAATGAAAAAAAATATACATAAAAGAAAATGATAGGAACCTAGACTGCATACTCTTTCTTAAAATTTGAATGTAAAAAATAATTGAATCGGCTGTTTTCGAGGAGAAAAATGGGGAATAGGAAACGTCGATCTCGTCAAATGTTTTTGTGATATAATCGGTCTGAGCTGCAGCTGTCCCTATCGCACTCTACAGTGACAGACTTGAGGTAAGACGACGGCAATAGTTTTTTCGAATACCTATTTTTCAAATCCCCCGCAGGCCCTGTTCCCTCTTAATTAACTACACTATTATATACGAGTACTTCACGTTACTTATACCAGCCAGAAATAGAGTGCTACATGAATTCCAAAAATGCGTTGAGCATTGGAAAGATGAAGGATCTTTGAATCTCACGAATTAAAACTAGAATATAATGTCGTTCTATAATTTATGAAGCTCTATATTAATTGCTCAAAGTTAACTAAACTAAGTTAGTATGTACGGGTCGTTCAGCTCTACTGAGATGCGAGTGCGGTATATATTATTGCGGTGCTCTCTTATTTGTTGATGTACCAATATTAAATCTTTACAATTTGTTAAGTTTTTTGGAACGAAGTTCCTTAACGCGGCTTGTGGTAGTAGGCTAGTAGAAATCGTCACGTAAGGAAAAAGTGTTATACCCCCTCCATGCGACTTTCTCGCTCTCTCTTTCTATTATATACGAGTGTGTGCGTGCGAGTATCGAGATTCGAGACGACGAGCATTGTGCGCAGCCGGTTGTATAACTTCAATACTGAACTAAGTTGTAATTTTTGAAAACGATCCTTACGGAACTTCGGTCCTGCCGCACGCGTTTTTTTGTTTTAATAAAATGTTTTGTAAATTTCGCCTTAAATAAACAAATCGAAATTATACTCTTTGCTCAGATTTTTCTAATAACATACTTAGCTCCCAATTTCTGAAAATCTCATCAGAAAATCTACGGTCGAATTTTAAATTAGATGTAGTGTTGCGTTTACCAAAATTACAACATAAAAAACACTATCCCTTCTACGGTAGTCGGGTAAATAGGGGACAAGAGTTTTGACAAAGAATTATGTTGAATACGCTTTCCGAAAACAGTGGTTTTAGTTTAACTTTTGTATATTGTTCCTTGATGTGTAAAGATTTTATTAGACTCTTAATTGTTTTTTTTAGCCAAACGGTTAGGATAATTTTCGATTTGTTGAAATATCGAATGGACCAAGTTACCAATGGTGTTTAAAAATTAACACATAATCGATCACAAAGACTCACGAAATAATAGTTTAGGAAATTCCATGTGTAATTAAAGTTTGTAAAATGGCTCATTGGTTAGTTGGGTGGTACGTGGAATATTGGTAAGACTTGTAGGTAAATATGTATATTTGTTTTATGTAAGGAGTTGTATTATACTCGTAGTAGATCAAAGCAGACGTTATGCCAGATCGTATTCTATTTATAAGAGCACATTTTTTACGAATTCAATACTTGTTCCAATTGATAAATATTTCGATATCAATTTATGTGTGACTTGTAAGCTAATAGATTAAAACATGTACAGTCAGCATATTAAAAGAAATTGCTTTTTGTACTGAAAATCACCCATTTATGAGGAAGTCGTAGCATAAAAAAATTGCATTAGTTTATTATGCTGACTCTACATGACTAAATGTAATGATTAACTAAACTAATTTAATATCATTGTACAGACAGCAATACAGACACTTTGTGTTGCTGTTCGTACGTTGTCTTATAAATATAACAAATATGCAATCTCTGTGATATTTAATATTTTTCTAGAAATTTAATAATAAAGGATGGTTTATGGATATTTGATTTTTATTTTTAACTAGTTACCCGCCCCTGCTTCGCACGGTTTTAAGACTTGGCAAAACATTAATATTTATTTATTATAATAATGTAATTTTAATATGAATGTACACATACAAACCTTCCGGAATAAATTCATTAACTAATGATGAAAACCGCATTAAAATTCGTTGCGCAGTTGTGAAGAACAACGCGGTCACACAGACAGGCAGGCTTCTGCTCGTGGCTTCGGCCATGTTTAGGTCTAAAAAGGCAACATTTCCGTGTGACTGACGCAATAGGAATAGGTCCTCCAGGTGGTACAAGGACTAAAACACCGATACCTTGCCAATAGTGGACTGTTTAATGCAAAGATTTAAAAGGGAAACAAACGGTTAACAATTTGAAGTGTAATTTGGCGAGAATGACTATGCGAGTACGTTCGATAGCGGTCGAAGACGCGTTGGTGAGCCGGCTGTGCGCGCGCGCCGCTGCGGCGTGATGTTCTCGTCATTGACACTGGCCTGGTCACCATCAGGGATTTTAATTTTGATAACACTAAAAAAAATCGTCCAAATTTGTCGCCATATATTATCAGAATTTGTCGGACACTGGTTCTGAAGAGTTATAAGGGTTTATAGGTGGCCGATCTGGGGAGCATCTTCCCAGCTTGGCCCAATTGAATCTCAAAAGTTAGGGCAACTAGCGAAGACCTCTTTTCTCCCAAATTTTGTCGCTGAGACCCTTATAACTCTTGAACCAGTGACCGACAAATTCTGATATTTAGCGATAAATTTCAACTAATTAGCGACAAATTGTTTGTGTCATCAAAACCAAAATCCCTGATGGTGGCTATGCCAGTGTCAGTCACATATCATGTCCAAAAAATATAACACATTTTTGCGTAAACCATATTTATTTAATATTCTCTACAACTATATATACATGGAATGTCTCATAAAGTACATTAACAATAAATTTTCATAATAAAATCACGATTAACTGTAATCTCAACACTTAAACATCAGATCTGAAGTAAGACTAGAACAAAATATTACAAATTAAAGATCAAACTAACATAACATACTTAACATAAGTGAGAGTAGTGTTCCCCCTGTGTGTATAGATAATGCACCGCTTGAGAAAGTGGAACAATTCAAGTACTTGGGTCACATTGTTACAGCCTAAAAGACGTTGCCGACATTGAGCGGGAGCGGAGGGCGTTGTCAGTTACAGGTAATATGATAGCACGTGGGTTTGTGCGTTGTTCGAGGGAGGTAAAAATAACGCTCTTTAGAGCTTATTGTACATCCCTCTACACGTGCAGCCTCTGGGCAAATTATACTCGTGCGGCATGCAGCGCTCAGGGAGGTGGCGGGGCGGCATGCAGCGCTCAGGGAGGTGGCGGGGCGGCATGCAGCGCTCAGGGAGGTGGCGGGGCGGCATGCAGCGCTCAGGGAGGTGGCGGGGCGGCATGCAGCGCTCAGGGAGGTGGCGGGGCGGCATGCAGCGCTCAGGGAGGTGGCGGGGCGGCATGCAGCGCTCAGGGAGGTGGCGGGGCGGCATGCAGCGCTCAGGGAGGTGGCGGGGCGGCATGCAGCGCTCAGGGAGGTGGCGGGGCGGCATGCAGCGCTCAGGGAGGTGGCGGGGCGGCATGCAGCGCTCAGGGAGGTGGCGGGGCGGCATGCAGCGCTCAGGGAGGTGGCGGGGCGGCATGCAGCGCTCAGGGAGGTGGCGGGGCGGCATGCAGCGCTCAGGGAGGTGGCGGGGCGGCATGCAGCGCTCAGGGAGGTGGCGGGGCGGCATGCAGCGCTCAGGGAGGTGGCGGGGCGGCCCGCTGCGCACGCGCCGCGCGCGGGGCCGCAGCGCCAGCACCGTCCTGGCGGTGATCGCCAACAGACTGGGCTGCCCTTATATCCGGCGATGCTGCAGCAGACATATTGTTACTTTGCGAGTGTTCGTTTTTTCTTTTGTCTGTGCTTGTTATCCTTTTTATATGAGTTTAGTCACTACAAATAAACTATTTTTTTTTCATAGCACCACGCCTCTATTCCCGAAGGGTTAGGCAAAGGTGTAACTATAGTACACCCAGATTTCGCCAATTATGTTTAAGCCCCATGTTATAGGGGCGAGCATGTTCCCATCAACCGAGACTCCGAGTTGCTACTGAGAAGATTCAGATAAAAAAATACAATAACACTTTGCCCGACCCGAGAATCGAATCAAGGACTTCATACTCAGCAGTAGCACTAGCGATTACAAGACCAACGAGGCAGACTACCTTGACTACCTCGGACACTATCTTGATGGAATTATTAATGGCATGTATTTAATCGAACCTTAAATAATTGATCACTCTAATATAATGAATGCTCCTCTTTTTGTGAACTTCAAATTTATCAATTTTGGGGTCCTTAATCAACACAGCCTATCATAGTTCACTGCTGGAACTAGGCGTCTCCCTGCGCCACAACACCCAGTCTTAAAAATACTAAATGATGAGTCGAGCAATAGCCAGGTAACGGCGACTAAGTTGGATGTTTAAAGGTACATTAATTTGAAAAAGCGTAGAATCATTAGAAGGTCGAGTTTAGAACGATCAGTTAAATATTCCCCATTATTAATTATTATCAAAAGAAGGGTTCCTAAGGCCGGCAGATTTCTTGAAGTGTCCGGCGAGCAGGTCCAACACCCTGAAGATGACGTCCGTGTTGACTTCCTTGTGCGTGAAGCTGCTCACGGCCAGCCGCGCCGCCTGCGTCACTGTGTCCTCGCCGAACGCGTACAGAAGCGCTGGAATGATAGTATAGTGTGGTGAGAATAGATTGGTTTAGAAAGGTTTGTCTTCTGGAGGAGTGGACTAGACCGAACTAGGCTCCTTTATTAAAGATTGGTACTTCTGCAGCTCTAGACAGAAAGAGGTGGAAAGAGAGTAGACCTTTGCTCAGCAGTGGGACAATAATGACTAACAAAAAAAAACTTCTATAGGAGGTAACCATTGTCTTTAGGCGGGATGAATGTTCATGGAAATACGTAACGTAATTAAACATAGCATACCCACTTCGCAAGCGGTTTTATGCCGAAGTTCTAATCGGATTAAGATAAATTCTAAGGTCGCTTTGTACGCAGTTCCTAAAATTAACGTGAACAAAATATTGTAAAACATTTTGAAAATGTAACGGTGGAGTTTTTTGCCCTTTCTACAGCATATGAAGAAACACCTTTAGGAAAGGGCACCTAGAATCAATTATATTTTGACACCATCAAAAGCACCTTAATGGCCTACTTGAAATTAATTATTTGAATAGAGAAGTACGGAAGACTATATGTTGCGCCAATCCCTAATAAATTGGAGTAACAGAATGATGATGAGTTCTAAATCCAACTAACGCAACATAACATATGATTACCTGGTGTATTCTCTACCACAGCAGCACAAGTTTCCTCCACGTTGAGCTCCCTCAGCTGACCCTTGGGCTCAAAGAAGCCAGTGTTCTTCTCCGCCAGTTGTTCGAACACCGCGAAGATCTGTCTCCGCAGCCACGCGGCCAGGTCAGATAGCCAGGCGTCTAGCAGGGACTCGGCCAGGTCTGTAGGTGAATATAGAACTTTAAAATTATCGGCACGACTCTCCAAGTTCAAACTGCCCTATTGAATTACTATTTCATGAAATCATGACATTTGGGGCCAAATTGCAATTTAGGTAGATATGTAGTTGTATTGATGATTTTGATTATTATAAATTTGTAAATACATATTTCGGGTCTCCCTTGTTTAACCGAAAAGAAATTGCCAAATTATCACTTCCCAAACAAATTTTAGCATAATTTCATTTGCCAAATTATTACTTACCAAAAAATCTCTTTACAAATAATTGTTACGAAAACCTATGTTTGGCAAGTGAACGTTTGAACAATAACTTGTTCACCAACTAGTACTTTTACCATTTTTTATCTAGTCAAATATTTCAGTTGGTATAATAACATATTTTACGCAAAATTAAATAAGCCAAATATTTGGTGTCGTCAATTTTAAACTTACCATTTCTGTGTAGTCGATTGCGTAGCCAATGACAAAAATTTTGCATCTATATGTTAGTTGCACAGATTATACAAATTAAATTACAATGTGTAAATAAGTGGGTAGATGGTAAATCATAAATGTCGCGCGATGTGGGTAAGTCATGCAAAACACTATCACTGTGTTTTGTAGCGGAAGTTTATTGAGATTGTTACGATATATTATTTTGTAGACGCCAAAAGTCTGTATATTAGATTTCGAAAAGGCAGCCATTTCAAGCATAAGATCTAACTTTGAAGACGTTTTATTACAAGGGTGCTTTTTCCACTTGGGACAAATTCTAAACAGGTAATAATAATGTTATTATAATTATATTATTTCTCTCGATAGCCTCCTAAAAATAATCTCTTTTTTCCATATTTTTTTCTATATAATCTAGTCGTTTCTGGCACTCGCCGGCCGCTGCCGCGGCACCGCTCGCTGCGCTCGCTCGCTCGGCTCGTGCGTAGGTGGTCACAGTTTTAACCTAACCTAACCATTTTTTTTAAATTAATAACCTACTGTAACTAGTTCCATAAATAACCTAATGTCTAGTAACCATAAATTTGACTTGTTTCAGACAAATTCAATCAAGCACATAAGCTTACAAAGAAATACGCAAATGACATCAAATTTAACAAACAAGTAAAATGTTTATTGGCTTTAAGTTATTTGCCAGAAAATGAAATCATTCTATATTTTAACAAGCTAATAGAAGGTATAGAAGATTCTGATTGGAAGCAAATCGCGAATTGGTTTGAAGAAAATTATGTTAGCGGATCATGGAACACGCAACCGAAGTATCCACCAAGCTTTTGGAGTTGCCATGTTGTAAACAAATACCTAGAACTTCAAACTCAGCTGAGGCGTGGCATCGTAGAATAAACATTCTCATTGATAAACACCAGCCTGGACTGTATCGCTTAATTAAAGAATTAATAAATAAAGTTTCTTCAAATTTAGCTGACATTGAGATTATACTATCAGGTGAACCGCCACAAAAAAAAAAAAAAAAAATGGATAAAGACGACAGAATTAATCGAGTTCTGCAACACAAGTCTGTCAATACTCCGAAATAAATCTGCTAATGTCCATTGCAAAAAAATTAAAATTGTAAGTTACAAATATTTTGTACTAGCTTTTGCTATTTTGTACTCGCGTTAATAAATGATTACTTATATTAAAATAAAATTGCATTTTTAATTATAAAATTCCCAAAAAAATCTTATTTTTGCCTTTATATTTTTTGTCATAACCAATCATTTGACTAAACGTTTATTGTCTAAATATTTTTTGCTGTAATAAATCATTTGATTAAAGACCAAAAGCCTTAATGACATTATCCTTGGTAACAATCTGCCAAGTAAACATTTGACCAAATGAAAATGTGCGTACTAAAATTATTCCAAATATTACATTGGTATAAAAAAAGGTTGCTAAAATTTGTTTGGGTAATGAAAATTTGGCAAAATCTTTTCGGCAAAACGGCAGGATCCCCTTACGGTCGCGAATCATAATGTTGTTGATCAACACGTGTCCGTTACCCAGGCCAGATGTTGTCGAAAATGGTCATTTGAATCTTATAGATAATTAGTTGTGCGGCTTCTGTAAATGTTGCGCACATTTTTAAATTTGTTGCGCTTATAGTTTTTTAATTATTTCACAAAAACATTTCCTGCTGGCGTAACGTTACCGCAGCCAGACCTTTTTCTTTCTAATGGGAATATTTAAATAAATACTAGCTATAGAATTAGTTGTCTAGATGAAGTAAATGTTGTGCCTTATTTTGTATTTGTTCTTTCATCGGTTGCGAAGTTATTCGAGATTTTGCTGGGGTAACGTTTTTGGTTTTGCTAGATCTTTGAAACGGTTAAGCAGATTCTTATCATATTTTGTACAAGACTTCTTAGGGAGTAGTTTAAATTTGTTCTGCAATAAAAATACCAAAAAAATGCATAGCTTAAAGGTTATTTCATTAAATAGAAAAACACTTCAATCGGTCCCAGCACTCTCAATAAGAGGTCTAAAGACTTACTTTAAACGTAATTTTAAAGCTTGTAACTGCCTTCAAATGTATGTGAAGTTTCATTAGTATCCTGTAAGTA
This sequence comes from Agrochola circellaris, assembly GCA_914767755.1. Taxonomy (NCBI): domain Eukaryota; kingdom Metazoa; phylum Arthropoda; class Insecta; order Lepidoptera; family Noctuidae; genus Agrochola; species Agrochola circellaris. Next base: position 20,536,753 of record OU611843.1, on the reverse strand, counting down.
TTTAAAAAGATATGATGATATTCAGTTCTTCACGAGCACGGTCTTGATGCGCGCGGTGTTATTTGGCCACTGGATTGGATATATGAACTGAATGTTATGTCAATTATTAGTTGTTTAGTTCAGTTGTATATCAGTAAAATTTCAGCGTAGTAGGTACATTGGATAATTAATGAGATAATACGATTAAAGTCATTAGGAAGTGAATGATCGAGGCAACCCGACCAAGTTTAGGTGGTTACGAAAAAGCGAAAACTCAGAACATTATGCTATCTTTTGAAATGTTCAGTATAATACACCTTACAATTTCGGTACAGACGCGTACACTGTTAAATACATAATAATATAATAATATCTGTACTATGAAAACATTATTATTATCTTCCAGTTGCACATACTTATCAAAAATCACCGATATAACATGTCGTTCGGTGGGACGCGGGAGGGGTGGGGTGAAGGGGTAATTCATTGTTTGATTTATTCCCTTTATGTCGAGTCCCGTTAAGTCGAGCCGAAAACCTTGTCTCGCTTCTATTACCCCTATGTCGAGTAGTTTTCTGTCCCGTTTCTATTCCCTTTATGTCGAGTTTATTTACCACGCTTTTATTACCTTTATGTCGAGTTTAATAATATCATATTTTAGAAGTACAGTCACGTCCAATGAAATGTATACACGCACATAATTTAGAATCAATTTTTACACAAAAAAGAATTTAAAAATAACAATGACTTTAACCTTACAGTACTATGTACGATTATATTTTTAATTAACCATCAAAGTATGTCATAATTTCAGTGTATTTTTTTTAATATTCGAAATTATGTGCATGATGAAAAAGTACCTATCTTTTAAAATATTAAGTTCATTTATTATAAATGAACTTAATAATGCAAATGTAACTATTACGTTAGTACCTACCTACATATCAAAATATAAACAATCAAAATACATAAAACACAGTATAAAAATACATAAATACGTAATGATACAATGCACATGTTTTCAATTTATGGTTCAAAATATATAGGTAAGTAGTACCTACCTAATAAATTTCGAATAATATAATCGTTATAAAGTATAGTTATTAATCGAAATCCAAAGCCGAAAAGACCCCACGTTCAAATTCTTTTAATTTACATCTCTGACTGTACCTGTTCACCAAACTCGACATAAAGGTAATAGAAAGCGTAAAATATCAATACTTTGGAGAACAATAGACTTCCAGGCTCGATATAACGGGACTCGACGTAAAGGAAATAAATCCATTGTTTGCATAACGCACTAAACATCTATAATAAAAGGTAATAGAAAATTTCAAAATAGCAAAATTACTATCTGTAATTTTAATCTGTGATTATTTTTAAGTATAAGTTTATTAATACTTTAAAAGTTCAATTGAAATGATTATTTTACCTGTTAATAAAAATTCTTTAATAAACATGTAGTTTTTTTTAAAACTTGTGTACATGTCTGTACTAAATTTTTAACACTATCCTACATATTTTAGAAGGTACCATAATGTTCTGAGTTTTCGCTTTTTCGTAACCACCTAAACTTGGTCGGGTTACCTCGGTCATTCACTTCCTAATGACTTTAATCGTATTATCTCATTAATTATCCAATGTACTACGCTGAAATTTTACTGATATACAACTGAACTAAACAACTAATAATTAACATAACATTCAGTTCATATATCCAATCCAGTGGCCAAATAACACCGCGCGCATCAAGACCGTGCTCGTGAAGAACTGAATATCATCATAGCTTGTTAAATACTTACAGGATACTAATGAAACTTCACATACATTTGAAGGCAGTTACAAGCTTTAAAATAACGTTTAAAGTAAGTCTTTAGACCTCTTATTGAGAGTGCTGGGACCGATTGAAGTGTTTTTCTATTTAATGAAATAACCTTTAAGCTATGCATTTTTTTGGTATTTTTATTGCAGAACAAATTTAAACTAATCCCTAAGAAGTCTTGTACAAAATATGATAAGAATCTGCTTAACCGTTTCAAAGATCTAGCAAAACCAAAAACGTTACCCCAGCAAAATCTCGAATAACTTCGCAACCGATGAAAGAACAAATACAAAATAAGGCACAACATTTACTTCATCTAGACAACTAATGTCTATAGCTAGTATTTATTTAAATATTCCCATTAGAAAGAAAAAGGTCTGGCTGCGGTAACGTTACGCCAGCAGGAAATGTTTTTGTGAAATAATTAAAAAACTATAAGCGCAACAAATTTAAAAATGTGCGCAACATTTACAGAAGCCGCACAACTAATTATCTATAAGATTCAAATGACCATTTTCGACAACATCTGGCCTGGGTAACGGACACGATCAACACACAACAAGTTGCAAAAACGTAAGAAAATTTGTATTTTGCGGATACCCTGGTGCTTTCACCTTAACGTCATGGCGGCTGAGAGTATGTCATGCTCACTCTAATGTCTCGCTGACGGTGGCGCGTGTGTTGGATCATTTAGCTCCCTTCAAAATGGTTGAGCTGAATGGTGCTAATCCATGCGTCATGTTCGTGAACGGGCGCCGTCAGTAGGGACTGGTCATCTCTTAGCTGCCACGGCTTATTTTAATTTACTATAATTTTTTTGGATTGTTTATTTTTTTTTATTTCTGTTACGGACGCTTTTCATGTTTTGCATCGTTCTCACATGTATAACTTCAACATGAATGATGTAACCAATATTTTGTAACCATATCATGATTTAAAAGAGTGTCCGTGGAGTTTCTTGCCCGTTCTTCTCCATAGGTACCTACTACGCTTTGGAATGGGCATCTAGCTTCATCTTTCTGACTGACCGACCCCGTTGACAATTCAAAAGTGCCTGTAATTGGTTTATTTGAAATAAATGCTTTGAGTTTGAGCGTAACGGACTTTAGTGGGCTCGGGGTCAATCGAAGGTTACGCTACGCTTGCCGCGGTCAGTTCGTGGATGAGTAACAGTCTTTTACATACCGAGATCCCTCCGTGCCTCAGAAAGCTCGTTAAGTAGTAGGTCCCGGCTGTCATTCGGTAGATCTTTGAGTCGCCACGGGCATTCAGAAGCCCGAAAGTTTGATAATCAGTTTTACCAAGGGTTATTGTTTTATCCAGTAACTGGACTGTGGAGGTCAGATAGGCAGACGCTTCATGTAAAATACTGGTACTCAGTTGCATGCGGTTAGACTGGAAGCCGACCTCAATGTTGTTGGGAAAAGGCTTTTAATATAAATTAGCGACCCGATCCTGCTTCGCACGGTTTTTACGACTTGACAAAACATCGAAATTTCTTAGGTAAACGTAACTTTAATATTAACGTAAAAAACCTTCTGGAATAAATTCTCTAAACGATGGTGAAAACCTCATCAAAATCTGTTGCGTGGTTTAGATGAACAACGCGGACATACAGACAAACGCAAAAAGCGACTTTATTTAATAATATGCATAGATGTAATGATTTGGTTTGAGTAAGCGCAGTGATCAATGCTCGTGCCTTCTTTGAATGAGAAAAGTGTTTTTTGCCCTGCGGTGGGATAGTAATAGGCTGGTATTATTATTAAGAACATGGCGCCGTTGTACCTGATCTCTCCCCGGTCGTGTCGGATTGCTGTCCCATGGGACTATGCCAGTTAAGGAACAGTGATTCCACCTGTGTTTGCGCACCCACTTATGCACTTTAATAATTATATCCTGTGTAGCTGTCTAATCTCGGTTGAGATGGGTCGCTGTGACCGCAACTCTGTGGGAGAATGTTATTCCAGTTTACCTGCCAGCAGTAGCGTGGCGAGGCGATGCGCGACGTGCGAGCGCGCCAGGCCGGCCGCGCTCGCCAGCGCGCTCGAGCCGCACCAGCCCGCGCCGCACTGGCTGCACCACTCCTCTGGGACAATACTTGTACTAGTCTTTATGGGCGCCAACAAAACTTCCAACATGTGAAATACTGGTAGCTAAAAGTGACGTCAGTCGTCACACATATTTTTATTTATTTTTTATATAGATTATTTTCTATTTTGTGAATGTGAGGACGCTGTAGGCTTAGTGGACTGTAGATTTGATGACCATTTTCTATTTTGTTAAGTACCTAGTACTTGTTGACAGGCCCACACTGTCCTCACATACCTATTAACACTGTTATTTGAAAATATTGTTAAAGCCAATTATTTTTTAAAGAGCAACCGTGGAGTTTTTTATCGGCTCTTCTCCATAAGAAACGACCAATTGGAGCTGTGCACACCTAACTGTAATAACATCTAGTTTCTTGCCATCAAGTTTTAAATGTAGACCTACTTGAGGTACATTTGGTAATGAGAACTTAAGACATTTAGTTTTGTTCGCATTAAGTTAAAGATTATTAGCTGCGAACCGTTTCGAAAGAACTGCCAGATTATCGTTGAAATATAAGACATCCGTATATTTTCTATCTATTTTAAAAATAAGAGAATTGTCATCAGCGAATAGAATTATATCTGATAAGTTGGCCATCATGTAAGGAAGGTCATTAATATAAACTACAAAATATGAAAGTGCCAGGAATTGATCCTTGAGGCACGCCCATCTTAACTAGATACCCCGAGGAAGTCGCCCCCTTAACGTTTACTTTTTGCTGCCTGTTTGATAGACAGGAAAGAACAAAATCAGCAACTTGTCCACGAATTCCGTAGTGGTGTAATTTACAGATCAGTGTTTTGTGGTCAACGCAGTCAAACGCTTTTGAGAGGTCACAGAAAATGCCAATTGCATCCTGGGACTTCTCTCAGGATTCCAAAATATGACTGATGAGTTTTACTCCAGCGTCAGTCGTCGACCTATGTTTCATGAAACCAAACTAGTGGTGGAACTAGTGGTGGAACTTACCGAAGTCATCTGGCGTGTGCGGGCGCACGAGCGCGCCGGCCGCGAGCTGGTCCAGCGAGTCCAGCGCCGCCTCCACGTGCGAGAACGCGCGCCGCGACCCCACCAGGCGCGACACCGCGCCGCCCACCTAGGGGGGGGAGTGACCGTACAGTTCGGAAGAGCCCCGACTATATTCAAACACACGAACCTCCGCCGGCTCGATACCGGGTCCCAGAGGAACCCAACATGACGAAAGACGACACCCTAAATAGGGATGTTGACTGGGGAAGAAAAATATATTGCCCGTCAGTCAGATAATAAAAAATTATTAGACACGTATTTTTTGGTTTATCATATTAATAAAAATGGTTTAAATAAAACGCATTAAAGTTGGGGAGTGGGAGCTCGCTACGTCACAATTCAGTATAAAATCTACCGAAGACTGACATCATGCCACATTTTAACTCAATGTATTGCCGTAATCTATTATTTACGTAAAAAAAGAAAAAATACGTGTCCAATATTTTTTAATCGTCTATCTGACGGACAAAAATATTTTTTAAGTCAACATCTCTATTGATTCTATAAATACTTATACTCAAATCTTATGAGTGTATGATAATTAAAAGAGTTGGATAAAAAGTTCATATTATGTCATCGTCATTAAATATTTAGGACGCAAGTTTATTAATTTACCTTTATAAAATCCAAGTGTGTACCTTTTATTGATGTATTTAATTATTTTAATTCTATAAATAAATACACATTTGTTACCGTCGCGAATCATATTCCCATCAATATACAGTCTGATATTGGCCCGCACATTGCAAAAAACGTAAGAGATTTTTTATTCTGCGGGCTGCCCTGACTGCTTTCGCCGTAACTACCGCAGAATCAGAATTTATTTATTTGTAAGAATGTAGCTTTACAGAGTGTGGTGGTGGATAAGGTGTAAATATTAGTTTCCTCACATTAAGGTCGATAGAGGTGCACACATAGGTCCAGTCGTGTAAAGTGCGCGGTGCGGGCTCCTCGCCCTCGGCGCCTACAGCTGTCTTTATAGAGTTGAACACGCCCGTCACTGTGCGATGGAACAGTCTGGATTGAAATAAAAAGGTGTAAGGAATCTAATATATGTATCTCAAATATCAATCGATAAATGAATAAAAGTAGAAAGGTCACAATTTGGCAAACTCTGTCATAATTATAGTCTGTTCCAAAAGTATCAGATGAAAGTGTAAACAAACCCTGTTCAAGTACGCAATCACTCACTAAAGGGAATTAACACATTCATCTGTATTACGACGGTTTCAACTTTATATTTCATCACTTTTTCCAACAATTACTGTTTAAATAATACTATAAATATGTAATTGAAAAAATATCGTCAAAAATGTTGGTTATAAAAATAGAGTTTTGGGTTTAAGTGTTCAAATAATCCAATCAAAGCACTCAATTTGTAAGTGGCACTACAAAATGGCATCCATAGGTACGTTATCGGATATATTTGTTTACATCAGATACCTTTTGAACAGAATATTCTTATTCGCGCGGTGCGAGTATACTCACTTGTCAAGTCTCTGCATATTGTTTGACGTCTGACCGGGCGACGCGTTTCTGTCCATATTCATGTCGTACTCATCTGGAAGTAATGTAAATAGCGTTGCAGTTTGAGTCATGCAAACCGAAATGATTTTTATTTATTTATATATACTTTATTGTACACCACAAAAATACATAACAAAAAAAATATAATTATGCACTACAAAATATACAATGGCCGACCTTATCGCTTTCCTAGATCTCTTCCAGGCAACCTTAGAATGGACAGTGATTTGCCTGGACATAAAATGGAGCTGTCGTTGGTGCAAATAATAAGTAAACAATATACTAGAATAGATACACAGATTAATACATATCCTAAATAATAGATACATACATACTAAATATATAAGCAACGAAAATAAATGAAGACTATAGATAATTACAGTACTGATACTGGTTAAAATGTGTTGATAAAAAGGCACGTAAGCAGACATACAACGGTACTAGGTTCTTGTGGCGCGTCACCGAAATACGAACTAAATTAATCTTGTTTTGTCAATACAATTTCTTTGAGAATTTCACTAATGTTTACCAACAAAGACCCCCCCTGTCAATTTAATTTAGGCGCCAAAAGATCCTCTAGCAATTAATGGTGTGTGAGGTATACAGGGTGGCAGGGACATCGACGCAAAAACTGTCACCATGGATTCAGTACGTGATTCTCAACCCCACTGCGTTGAAATTTTTCGTCGTTTATAAAAAAGAAACTGCTGCTTCATAGAAAATTGCTATAGGTACCTACGCGGTCAAAATGTATGACACAGGAGATAAAAAAAAAAATTACCCACAAAAATTTCAACGCCCCTGAATCATGTACTGAATCCATGGTAACAGTTTTCGCGTCGATGTCCCTGCCACCCTGTATACACAGGAGGACATATTAATAAAAAAGGAGTGAGCACTCGATATCAATTCTGATATCGAGATATTTGCTTATTTTCGCCCAATGGCTCCAGCACCCTAATTACGTAACACGTTATGATCTGAATGATTTTGAAGGATATTGCTAATCCATTGCTTCATATGTTCGAAAAATTTGTCTGCTCAACAACGTTAATAACGCAATGAATGTTGTTGAACTGTCAAAATGAAAGCTATTACTGCTGTTAGTGTGTTACGCAATTATACTACAGAAATAGGGTTACGTTTTTACGTTGTCTATTCTTGCGACGAATGTAGTCTATTATTTTCAAATACATGTAATTTCCACTTAAACTAAATTCAACTTTATGCTTGTGTATGTTAAGTTGATTTCTGAATAACTATAACTATTGAAAATTCATAAAAATGTTTGAAGGTTCGCAAACTGAACTTTGTGTGTGGCTATTAAAGTTGTTTTTCCAAAAACACATATCTGTTTACATGTTTAGAAACTTAATCGCGAACGCAGTGTAGATAGCTACCAGCAAGAGTCGCGGTGTCCACAGGTCTAGAAGAATGATGATGTTGCGTCCTGCCGCGAGTCTCTTCCGCGCTCTCCCACCACACGTCCTCCGCCCGCTCGGCCCTAAAGATAACAGGATACTACTGAATCAATAATGACTCTTTGACTGTGACGGTCATGAAATTAAAATTTCCCACAATGTCTGAAAGCCTGAACAAAACTCTGATCAGTACATCTCCTGTGGAATCTTAAGCGCTGGCCACACTGGGTACTAAGCTAAGTTCGTTTAGTTAAGCGCAGGCCACACTGGGTACGAAGCTACGAGTAAGCTACCAGTGTGGCCTGCGCTTAAATAAACGAACTTAGCTTCGTTCCCAGTGTGGCCAGCGGTTTCTGTTTGCTAATCAAATTACTTGAGATTTCACAGATTACATTAAATAGGCTCTCAGAAAACTGTAGATAAAGAAGCTAAGGCCAGTTTTTTTTTTAGTTGGCTCGGTTATGTCAAGAACTAGCTGCGATCACTAATCCCATATCCAAATGTATATTGATAAATTAATTTTGAGGAATTCTTTAAGAGCTCCTAGGTAAGCAGTGGATATTAACTAGCATATAGGGGGGCATTCATAACTTACGTAACATGTTAAGGGGGCGGCGGGGGGAGGGGTCAACTAGGAGCCACATCGTGTGATAAGGGGAGTAACGAGTCATAAGCTTCGTGACGTCACATGTTTAAATCTAAAGTATTTAGACTTTAATGAAAAACTTTTAAATATTACCAACTTTATCAATATTATTATAAGGTTTAATTTAAAATGGTAAAATTTATGACCACACTCATTTTTTTTATAGAATAGACGGATTTATTCTAGTCACTAGTGTACCTGGGGCTGGTTTCGGCGCGTTGCTGCAACAGACAGCGTAACTTGGCGATGCTGGTGGACAGGTCGGCTGCTTCTTCGTACTCCGGTTCCGGGGAATCCGGTTCCGGAACCAATGAGTGATCTGCTTTGGGGACCGGTCGGGGTTGAGATGGCTGAAAGGGACAACATAGTTACTTAAATCGAAAGAGGCCGTGGAGTTTCTTGCCGGGTCATCTCCATAGGAAACGACCAATTGGAACCGTGCACCTAGCTTCTGACGTTTCATAAGTGCCCTTGTAGGTTTATGTGAAATAAAATATTTTGATTTTGAAATCGGTAAATATAATAATCTATAACGCCACTACGAACTACACATTGCAACTGACGTCACGCAAAGTGCTCATGCGTGATGGTCACGCAAGCAGAATTATCCGCGCGATTAGCATATACCCAACAAAAACCGTCGGGATGTAGCCCACCCGTCCGATCAGAGTTCTTGAAAAGAGATTCTTTGAAAAGGGAGGTTCCCTTTTCAAAGACGGTGAGGAACTTAAATAGCAAGTTTCATTGCGTGAAAATCATTTAAGATTCAGGTTAGTAATACTTTTGAATTTCGACTGTCATTGTGATTCTACATGCAGTGCAGAAGTTAGCTTGCGCAATCTAACTTGCAAGGGATTCTAGAACTATACCATAAAGTCCTACCTACACTACGCCGGAACTGCGGTACGCCTTGCCACACAATGGAGCGCCCCTCGGCAAAAGCCGGCGGTCAGTGCCACTGACACTGTGTGTAGTAGCCTTGCGCGCCTATAATGTTCCCACTGCTGGGACACAGGCCTCCTCTCTTCGAGAGGGAGTGGGCTGTAACCTACCACGCGCCCAGTGCGGGTTGGTAGATGTCACATGTCTTAGATTTTTTTGGTTTTAGAACATTTCCTCACGAAGTTTCCTTTCACCGCTTCACCGTTCAAGAACTAGGCTCATGCATCAATCTTAATTCAAATCTAACGCCTGCGTGTGCGTTCGCGCAGCGGAATGTTGTTGAATTTAAAGATATTAATTATGCAGATATTTAGTGTATGACGTCGTATAATTGTGTATGGTAAAAAAAAAATTGTGTACGCAGCCATTGTGGAGAAATTCACCAAAAACTGATTCCGCTGGGCGAACGTTGTCCTGGCGGAACTTATTTTAATCCATAGACTTTAGAAGAAAAGAGGTGTGTCCAAAAATTAGTGTGTATTTGTGTGTAATTGTGTATGTATGAATAAAATGAGTGCATGCATAAACTTCGGAGAAATTCAAGTTTCCGCTACGCGAACGTTTGGCCATTAGCTAGTTTTCATATAAAGCGCTTACATAGAGAGCTGTAGATTTTTACATACGTTGTTTTGAATTTGTTTATATTTGTTTAAAAAACAGATTTAGAAAAAATCGTAGGGCTTAAAAGATAAAAATATAAACGTAAAATACACTTAATAGGTCTTAGTTCTTAAAGTATGCACTTTGGGGTCTAGATTTTCACGTTTATACAAACCTTGTAAGTATCTGAAACATGTTGCCAAGTATCAATGATGTTCCGTTAGTAATTAAAGAGTTAAAGGACAATTTTACCATGAATAGATCACTGTTTACAAAACAGTCAAATATCACGACGTTCTAAAGGAATTGCATGGTAAAATGTATGCCAAAAATTAGTTTATTCATTCAACTATTCACATGCAAAATTTCATGTCATTAAATTTAGTAATTAAAGAAATCAATTAAAATACTGACGAAGCATCGAAAACCTACATAACCCGACCAAGTTCGGATAGCTACAAAAAAGCGGCCCAGCCATATATCTAAGAGACGTTCTTAACCTTCCAATATAGTATTTACTAATATGGTACAGTTCCGTACACAAGCGTTAGGAAAAAATAAAACAATTGCATTTCTTGAATTAAAAATATTTTTAAGCTATTGCATAGCTTTTATCGGAGACTCTGAGCGCGGCGACCGAATGTAGAAATTCCGTAACGAAAAAAAAACCTGACGCGAAAGTTTGTGAGGATGGATGGATGGATGTTTGTTACTCTATCACGCAAAAACTACCGAACGGATTTTAATGAAACTTTACAGTAATGTGGCTTATATATCAGAATAACACATAGGCTACAATTTATAAAGATTTTATGTGATTTAGCCATAATATAACGATAAGTATCCAGTAAGTCGGAAAAAATCCTGCCCTCTGAGATCTATCTTTGCGTGCGCTGCCTAAACCGCTGGAGTTACATGAAAAGAATGTATTGTGGGGTTGTTTGTCTTAAAGAGTTCTAAATAAAAGTCCGCGACAGCATATATCTACCTTTTATGTGGAAGCCATTATAGCCAAAATAGTGAGCTATAAATACATTTAAATTGAATACTTTTTTTAAGTTGCATATTTTAGAGTATTTAGTTAATTCGTATCAAAATAAATACCTTCATCGCTTTCGGTATTTAATGTAGATAAAATTTGTCTTTTACACTAAGTAATTTGGACTAATATTTTAAAAGTTAGAACGATAAGAATGACCTGCGATGAGTCGACGGCGGGCGCGCAGAACGAGGGTGGAGGGGCGGGATAGGCAATGACGCGCGATCGCCGAGTGCGCGACCCGAACGCGGGCAGACGCGTGAGGGCAGACGTCATTGACGGTTGTGTAAATTCTGCGATTTAGGGGGGGGGTATAGGGGTATTTTTTTAAAAAAATATTTTAAATCAACAATATTATCTTCTTATTTTTGAATATATGCTATGCAATAGCTTTACCGCGGCAGTCCTCGAGTGCCACACGTATTTTTTAATAATAACCCAACTATCTACGATAAAAACAAATCTTCAATTAACAAGTACTTTTCTATTTAAATATCCGTGTACAAATTTTTTTTTTATTAAGTACATACTTAATTATGTTTCATTACACACTTAAATAAGTAATTATAATAACGTTAACAAACGCTTGCAACGACAGCAATAAACTTAAATGTGTTTTAACTAACATAGGTTTAATAAACGATTATGAATATAAGGGTAAGTAAAATATTTAGAGCTTCAATAATAAAATCACAGATTAACAATCTCAGATCACATAACTAGACTATTCAGTTGTTTAGGTTTGAGAGTCTGCCTAATATAAAAATAAATCAACATTTAAAAAGTTTGGTGTACAAAAATAAATGACCTTTAAATTATATCGAAACAACAATTGTGTTATCACCTATACCAATTCAATACCGGTATTATACGGTAAATTTTGGGATGTTACCTAAATATATTGCATGGACGCTTTTTTGTAGCTATCCGAACTTGGTCGGGTTATGTAGGTTTTCGATGCTTCGTCAGTATTTTAATTGATTTCTTTAATTACTAAATTTAATGACATGAAATTTTGCATGTGAATAGTTGAATGAATAAACTAATTTTTGGCATACATTTTACCATGCAATTCCTTTAGAACGTCGTGATATTTGACTGTTTTGTAAACAGTGATCTATTCATGGTAAAATTGTCCTTTAACTCTTTAATTACTAACGGAACATCATTGATACTTGGCAACATGTTTCAGATACTTACAAGGTTTGTATAAACGTGAAAATCTAGACCCCAAAGTGCATACTTTAAGAACTAAGACCTATTAAGTGTATTTTACGTTTATATTTTTATCTTTTAAGCCCTACGATTTTTTCTAAATCTGTTTTTTAAACAAATATAAACAAATTCAAAACAACGTATGTAAAAATCTACAGCTCTCTATGTAAGCGCTTTATATGAAAACTAGCTAATGGCCAAACGTTCGCGTAGCGGAAACTTGAATTTCTCCGAAGTTTATGCATGCACTCATTTTATTCATACATACACAATTACACACAAATACACACTAATTTTTGGACACACCTCTTTTCTTCTAAAGTCTATGGATTAAAATAAGTTCCGCCAGGACAACGTTCGCCCAGCGGAATCAGTTTTTGGTGAATTTCTCCACAATGGCTGCGTACACAATTTTTTTTTTACCATACACAATTATACGACGTCATACACTAAATATCTGCATAATTAATATCTTTAAATTCAACAACATTCCGCTGCGCGAACGCACACAACGCCTGCACTACTCTACTCGCGAAGTTGATCGAAGTTAAGTGAATACGAGTCTGTAAAAGAGCACTTCGGTTGAATTCGTGCAACCTCCACTCGCTACGGGGGACTTCCAACCGTTTTCAGTTTTTGCGCCCGAATCGAAAGGACTCGAAAAGTCCTGTGGTTCGTCGAACTAGTGTGTAATCACGTACTTCGGTCTTCGGTCAACTTTGACGAGTACTTCGTCGAAGTAACGCCGCGAGTAGTGTAGTAGGGGTTTAACAGTTTCCAACAGCAAAACGAAGTTTAAAATAGAGGCATTATAAATATTTATTTATTTAACAAGACAACCGTTTTTCTGCTGACGACTAGGAGATTCATCATAATACTCACCATGCTATCCTGTGAGGTGACCCTGTGCTGCTTTACTAATGTGTGCACGTTGTTCTCATCTATAAACCAAAAATGTTGACCAGTTTATTTTAAAATATTCCTGTAGCAGCGGGTTGCATCATAACAAAAGAAAGAAGAAAAAAAATACGTTGATTTGCAGTAAACATGACGCAAATAAAAACAAACACACGAAAAGAACAAGTTGGGGGAAAATATGCGTCACATCCACGCAAAACGGCCATCGCTCATTATAATGCTGACAGAGACCCAGCGCTGGTTTTCAGCGTACCAACTAAGACTTTGCCTTATACAAAAACGACTTCAAAATGGCGCAGGCTGGCTATGCCAGGTTCCATAGAAAAAGTTTGAACCTCTACGAATTCGTAGAAAAGTATCATGAAAAGTAAGTATAATGTAAAAGTAATAGATTTTGAAGTTGATGCAACCCTAAAGGCGCATTCCCAATGTCATGACGATTAATTTATCGTTGGACGACTGTCGTCTCTAGCCGTTCCCATTATATCGACTGTTTATTGTCACTGTGTCGGCGAAATAATTATGTTGTCGATGAACGACTGACATATCTAGCTGTTCCCACTGGATCGTGACTACATTTTTACTGTTCACGGCAGTCGCATTTATAATATAAATACACGGCTACGATACATAGTCGCAATAACGACACATGATTTGCCGTCACGCTATGTCGTGACGTTTGTTTATCGTTTTACGACTGTCGTGCTAGCCGTCCCCATTGACTTGACAATCTGTCGTCACAGCAAAACAAAGTCGTGGACGACATTTAATCTCGTCGTCCTTCCTATAAGTTTTGAAAAGAACTTCCTCAATTATACCTCATAGAGAGGGCTGAAAACTACGCATGTGATACCTCTCTGTCCATTGGTGGTGTGTATATCCTTGTGTTCTGGAATGGGTTTGCCGCGCGCATGCTCGGACGGCGGCGTCTTGTCATTACCTCGTTCCCGATGGTGGGACGGCGACTTGTCCTACACACGCAAGAGGTTATTGATACAATTCTTTTATTTCTATTGTCTAGTCGGCCTTTCCTGCACACGTAGCATGAACACCGTTTTGTCGACGGAAGAGTAGACAAAACTGATGTTTCGTGTAGACAGTGCGACGGTAGCAAAGTAGAAAGAGTCAACTGCACATTTTACGAAATTCACTCTTTTACATAATTCGACTCAGGTTTCTTTGTTTTGTCATAAGATTTATTTTTCTGTTTGATTCACAGCAATTTTTCCCAGTGTCGAAGAACCGTATTTTAGAACAAAAAAATATTTCAGTAATATTGGCCTTAACCATTTCCTTGGTAATATTTCCTATTAACGAAATGATGTAAACTATGAGAAGATGGCTTTGTTCTTCTATTAATTATCACAGTTTTGTGTTTAAATGCTCTCCTGTAAAATCATGATTTTGCAGATAACCGTGTATACTTTGTGGCCGTGGACACAACTGTCAGTTGTCAGTGTGATTTTGACAGTTTGGTATAGAAAACTTTCTTCTGAAATAGTCTACATATAAAAGGACCTAGACAAAGATTGTTAGAAACGAAAGACAAAATGACAGATTGTAGAAGGATTTCTACGGTGCGATGTCAAAAATGGAGAAAAAAAATGTCACTTTGTATATTAAGAGCTGTGTCTATTCTTCGTAGACATAGAAAGCGTCATGCTACACGTGCAGGAAGGCTTTTGTCCAGCAGCGGACGTCTTTCGCCAAAATAATGATGATGAATGACTATAGTCTGTTCCAAAAGTATCTGATGAAAATGGATCAGAAAACTTACCTGTGGATGACAATTTGTAGTGCCACTTACAAATTGAATACTTTGATTTGAACATTTCAATACTTAAAACCCGAGTTTCTAATTTTAAATCACGTTAAAGATGTTTTGCATTTCACAATAAGTTCATTTTATAACCTCAATTCTCGTCGAAGATTTTTCAATAAGGTAAAATTTTATAATGTGTGTAATGCTAATGAATAATTATTGGGAAAAGTTGTGATAGTAGTCTTGCAACTGTACGTGCCTAGAATTAAACTACTCTGTTTCAAGACTGACCTGATCGCTAAGTCCGGTAAAGCGGAGACCCTTTTTCAGTCCAGCGATGCCGAAATCCAGCAGACCTTCCATCATGCCGGCCGCTTCGTCCTACACCAGGAAACATTACACAACCAGTTAGAAATATGAAGAAACAGATTACAATGTTGACTGAAAGAAGTTAACAGGGAGTGAAATTGGAAGAAGGATTTACGGACTTTCCGTGAGCTTAGGAAACTGATAATAATTTTGTATTGGCTGTAGATAGCGGGTGTAATTTAACGCGCTCTTTAAAAGGAAACGCGGTCACGTGGTTATTTTTTATTCACACCGGGGAAGTTCTTGGCCTGCACCACCTGATGGTAAGTGATGATCAGGACGAAGGTGGAAGCGAGCTTCACCCGGAATCCTCAACGGGGAACTGGCTCTGGCTATGTTACCTCCCAACAATGCGGTTTTTTTTTTTTTTTGTTATGTGGAATTTATATTGAATTGCATGTTTATAATAATTTTGAAACATCGTTATTTTGTAATATTTGTGTATAATTATGTTTCCTGTTGGTTAATTTCGAACACAATGTAGATTGTTACTGAATAAATTGAATTGAATTGGAATTGAATTGAATGCTGGGCGATATATTCTTTTGTTTTCTCCCTGGGTTATGACACTTAGAGCAAATATTTGTTTACGATACAATCTTATCTAACACAGCCATGTCCGTAATTTGTTTTCTTAGTCCATTTTTTTTTCTAAAATTATTTTAAATACGCCAAAAAAGCAATCACAGGGACATGGTAATGAAAGATATAGATACATAACATCGTAAAAAATTATTTGCTCTAGTATAATTAACCAGGGCGAAAACAGAGAAATACGTTTGTATGGAATGAACGCGAACGACCACATGCCCGCGTAACCTCTTAAGTTCAGTGTTGCACTTGATTCATGCGTAGGTACTTACAGTCACGTACATAAATACCTACCTTACACTCATGCAAGATTCAATAGTGATCAATCAATCTGCCCAGCCGTTTCCCAACTATGTTGGGGTCGGTTTCCAGTCTTATCGGATGCAGCTGAATATCAGTATTTTACATGGAGCGAGTGCTTATCTGACCTACACAACCACGTTACTGGGTAAAACGATACTACAGACTTTCGGGCTTCTGACGACCCGTAACGACTGTCATAGATCCACGAATGACAGCCGGGACCAATGGCTTAACGTGCTTTCCGAGGCACGGAGGGGTCACGGTATGTTAAGATGGTCACCCATCCATGGACTGACTGCGGTAAGCGTAGCTTAACCTGGTCGATCGACCCTTGCGGCTGTTATTACTTAACCACGAGCCCATAAAAAAGATATTCAAAAGTGATATTCTCCAAAATTATTTCATTTAATTTTATACAGGATTTACGAACATAACATTTTTGAGACCATACTAATAAGGAAAAGGTCTCTTTTCAAAGTTGCAATCGTTATTCCACGAGAAAAATGCTTTTGAATTTTGCGTAAGTATAAAGGATCCCCGAAACGATCAATTGCAATTGTCAATTTTTACGTGATTGATACACATTGATGCGCAAATGTATCGTCTACCTAATGCAATTGAAGCGATTGATAATATTACTACAATTGCAATTTATTTCAATTGATATTCATCGTTTCAGGGACCTTTAAGGTGTTTATGCTCGTGACTGTACCGACATCGTGCGCATGACCAGCTTTTTGAATAGTTTTCATAGATTTGCAGATAGATTTTTTCGTTTATTCTAAGATTATTTCTGCCATTTACATCCTCACGTGAATTTATAAGTGTTCGTTAGAGAATTAACGGACAAGGCATCCGTAAAGTGAGTTAAGTAGGTAAATAAGGTATGTTCCCAAGAAAGAAAAATATTTTTCCAAAGAAAGATTGTACATTCTCAAGTAAACAGGGTATATTCTCAAGTTAACACACTCACACAACAGTTCAGGAGAAACAGTAACACAAATGGTCTAAATATCCGTGCATAGTAACAGACATGCTCGTCATTTGTTTCATGCAGATTCAAACAAACTGCCTCACTTGACTGTGCACATTGATTCGATATTGGATTTTGAACTTTAATTGTTATTGTTTAGGGTCTTTAATGCTATGCATAGAATACTCTGAAAACTTGTAAGGTTAGGTTGGTTACTTACTGGATTTCTGACCTAAGTTTTTTTTATTATTGATTACTGCAACCTTGTTGACATTTTTGTATTAATTTGACATTTACTGTACCTAATTCGAACAATTTGACATTAATTTATATTATGTATTATTATAATTTCCTAATTGTTATTTAAAATTATAATGTCTTTAAATTTGTCTTTAATAAATATGATTTGCATGCCCATGTGACGGTAGAACATGGAGGACTTTTAAAATGAAACATCTATGTAATAATTACCCATGTTTGCAAAGTAATAAATGATTTGATTTGATGATTTGATTTGATTTATTAAAAACATACGCAGATAATTTGCGCATGAGGTTTCTGTTTTCAAAAGCACCCACAAAACATGAGAAATTATAATGAGAGGCAAAGATTTTTTATTATGTCTATTGTCACTTGTCTTAATTCAAAACATTTTTGTAAATTCCAGTAAAAAATGCAATGTCACAAATTCTAGAAAGTTCTATGTCAAAATCCAATATAGGATCTACCAGCTTATGTCAAATAAGGCCCAAGGTAACACCAAGTAGGTATGATATAACTCCAGTCTTGAGGACAGTACAGTAGGACAGTGACATTCAAAGCAATCGTAACCTGAGCCAGTGCGGTGCTTGCTCCTTATTTGTGGTACCTGTCTACAAAATCGGTACAAAATATTTAAATATACATGATGCAGTTGTCACGGGACTTTAAGACCTAAGACCGTACCTGTATAAAAGATATTAGGGACGATTTTGCTGTGCAATATTGGTGATAGTGTTGCTATTTTTTGGTTGTAGATAAAACCTCAAATATAATGCGTTTTAGTCCATATTAAGACTAATTTAGAGATCTAAAATGGTTTTAAAAACAAAATATTTGGCGTCAATTCCAATCCCTTGCTTGTTTTTTTTTAAATTTAAAAGTGAAGTGAGTAAAGTCATCTCCATTATTATCTAAAATGCAATTTTGAAATCAAACCATTCTTGTTTCTTTATTTCTTTTAAATCAAAGCTCATGGCATGTGCCTTGGCCATCTGACCATCATGTTTATAGTTCCGACCTTGATCCATAAATCAGCTATAGTTTGACCGAGATAACTGTTACACGCCTTAGGTATGTACGCGGCGAGACGGGGGGCAGTGCAGGCCGCTCATTCATCAACGCTCACACCGTTCCGCTGCTCATTGGTCAACGCTGCCCCCGCCTCACCACGAATTCCTAAGACGCGGAACAACGGTCTCGGTCAAACTGTATCAAATCTCATAGTAACTAAGAGGCAAAAAAAACAAAATGAAGTTACACTGCTACAAGGATCGTTTGGTGGTCTAACGACGTTGTTGGGAGTTACACTGTTAGTAAACATTTGAACAATTGATTTGTGAAATGTATTAAAAAAACAAGATGTCGGCGTTAGTTTCGATTTTGGCCACGCGCCAAATAAACCTTGTAGCGCTATTTTGTCTCATAACTATTTAATCAAACACCATTTCAGAAACTTGGGATTAGTGCATAATTAAAATATCTGTGTTAGAATTCCCCGTCTATGGTAAACGCCCAGCACCTATTTACAAAAAGCATAAGCAGAAAGATCGTGCAAACAACATACACTGGAGTTTTGCTTGCGGGGCACATCTAAGGCAAGTTTGGAGTCCACCTGTAGGTCCCCTATTTTCGTCTTGGCCTCTCTGACGGTGGACTGCAAGTCTTTCAGCAAGGCATCTGCGGGTTTTGGGCTCTGTTCCTTCTTCGTTTCTTTGTATAGACTCGGGTCTAGAGGGTCTACTTCAATTATTTCTTCTTCACCTGAAATTTAGGGGTTTTGAAAGAAAGAAATATGACATTTTAGTTATGTACACTCAAACGCATGTCCATGATAATAATTTGACATTGGCCGTCTCCTTCTGTCGTAGTAATTTTATGGTTACTTTGCTACCACTGACGTGAGGGTGACTGTACTATAGAAATGTGTGGTTCTTAACATCAGTATGCTGTGCCAAATATGACCCCTCTTATTCTTCGTAAGCCTTCGAAACCTAAAGCTTAGCTTCTAATAATTTACTTCGTTTTTTTATTCCAACTATGCATTACTTGTTTTAATTAATTAATTGTGTGTTATCTGCGCATACTGTGCTTTTCTATAAGTAATGAGGCTAAGTTTGCAATGTACTACTTATAAAGTAATAGTGTACTCATTGTTTCAGAGTCTAATAATAAACAATAAAGCTTGCATCATGACTTCATGAGATATTGAGGTGTATGAATTCAATTTTATCCAAACCCCAGCTTGAAAATAGAGTAAGTTTTTACTCTATTTTCAAGCTGGAGTTATAATTATTATAATGCACCAATTAAACCTTACCAAACCACAGTGGCTGTGGCGACTTGCTGCGCGGCGGGTTGGGACTGCCGTCAGTGTCCGCGTCCTGCCCCCACAGACGGCTCAGCGTGATCTCTCCGTCCAGGCTCGCGAGCAGGTCCTGACCCATGCTGATGCACTGCAGGTCTATGTCCGTCTCCCAGGTTTTTACACTACCTAGAATAAAAAATAATAGATATTTTATTATCGTTCTCTTTTAATTATAAAACAAAGTCCTCCCGCCGTGTCTGTCTGACTCGCCGTGTCTGTCGGATTTTCTAACGGTTTTCACCAATGGACGGAGTGATTCATGAAGAAGGTTTAGGAGTATAGTTCATTAAGGTTATATGCAAAGTGGCTGAAGTATGACGGTGATTGTTAAAGATGTCAGAAAAAATCATGCCGACTGTGAGCTTTACTGGCGAGCACGTTACGGTAGTATTTTTGCGTGGGTTAATTCCGTCCTACACGCGAGCGAAGCTGCGGGCAAAGATAGTGTCAGACAGAGCAGCTTCAAACTATTATTACTTGATCTATTTCATAAGTGCTACTCAATCATTGTAATTTAAACCTTTTGTCAATGTTATTAAAAGGTACATTAATCACATTATGCATGCTTGTAATTAGCGCATTTCAGCTCTTTCTGAACAGTGAACGAAACCGAATCTCCACGCTCAGGTCAGTGACGCTGAAGCTTTGTTCAGACTAGCGCGACGCGATAGCGCGACGCGACAATGGTTATTGTTATACCGTGAAGTTTTCTTAGAAACTGTATTGTTCGAGTCGCGTCGCGCTGGTCTGAACGAGCCTTGAATCGGGTATACTCGGCTCTAATCGGTGGGTGACGCAGGTCGCGTATACTCGGCCGGCTCCAGTCGTAAGTTTTCACCTCTATCGTGTGGTCATAAGGACAGACCCTCTTTTTTTAAATTTATCTAAGTGAGAAAGTGAAGCGGAAAGAGACGGCTTTGCAGTGGGACAACGCAGGCTAAAAATAAATAAAATAAAAGCTGTTGTAGCATCAGACCTGAAACAATTTAAATACTAAGAGCATTTTTTCTTACCTAATCACATTATTCTTTTGATTGCAGCATTAAATAACACAAAGAAAAAGTTACCTCACACATACCTTCAATAATTCTATCATAAATCTTCACTTCGTTCCGTCCCTGTCTGCCTCTCCTCTGTCTCAGAATAGGTGAGGTCTTTATATCAACTGGTTCCGTACTTGTGACCGGTACTTCTTCAACTATATTCTCTATTTTCTCCACTTCACATTCCTCCTTCACATCTTCAAAAACCGACTGTGGTGTTGAAATGGTACCTTTCGGTACTTCTATTTGTAATTCTGACTCTGTACTTGTTGGTTCCGGTTTTGTATCCATTACTGTTTCTTTTTCAGGAATCTGTGTTTCTTTCTGCTCCTCAACAACCACCAGTTCCTGTTTCCCTTTCAAAATCGTTAGCAATTTGTCATTTAGCCACGCTGGTTCAGCCAAAGTACTGTTGATGAATGTGTCAAGTTTCTTGGAAAGAATACGGACTAGTAATTCGGAATGCGGTGTGTCCCACAGTTCCCATGGTATAAGTTCTTTGAATACAATGCGGAGGATATTGGTGCAGTGGTCCGCAGTCTGGATTGTTTTGTTTGTAACATCGAATATTGGGTGAGATTTCTTGTATAATGATTCTATTGTACTGTTTGGCATTTTTTCATGGCGTTTCTGTGCTTTCTGGTACTCTTTCAAATGACTAGTTAGGATAGTGGTTATGTCTACGTAAACATCTTTGGTTTCTATCTTGTTGCAGATCTGTGGGTGAATTATATTTCTTAAATTAATGTTGTGAAGATTCCTATGTACTTACTTAGTAAAGTCCCCGTCACGAGAAGCTATAAATTTTGTAAATAAAGAACTTCTACTAAGTTACGTAGCGACAATACAATCAACAACAAATAATCCCAAGTTCAATCACTAATGTGTAATACGAAACTAGTGAGCAATTTCATTTAGTTGGGTTATATTTTAGCGGTGTCGTCTAATGTTTTGTGGTACTGGAACTCAAACGTGTTCAGTTACTTTTCATCCTGGATCGCAGACGAAGTCGCGGGCAACAGCTAGTATTATATAATTATGGGAAATAAAGTGCTTATTGAAAACCTTATGAACACAAACCTGAAAACTCTTGCCAATCATTTGATCCAACATTTGTTTACAAGCGAATGGGAAGCCAATCTCCTGCGATATATACGGCATGTACCACGACGACACCAGCTTCCTTTCCAGCACCGTCGATATCACGCTCAGCTCATTCGTATCATACTCTCGACACTCCGATTTCGACGTCTTCCGCGGCTGAGGCAACACCCGCGACAACGCCGATAAATACGGGTAATCCGCCACAATACCAAACAAATCATACTTTATTGGTTTATTCAAACGCAACAACCACTGAATAAACTTAAAACTAACACATAGTGACACTATAAATAAAGTTAAAACGTAAAAAGGAAACCATATTCCGGTTATGGGCGAAATGTTCGTAATATAGTTTAGTAGGACGCAGATAAATGTTCCCGCGCATGATAAAATTGTTGTGCACTCTAATAGATTTCTTTTGAGTAACATTGTGGTTTTCCTTTTGTGATGTGCATGAATTAATTAGAACATTTTCGTGATCGATCGATCCAATGTTTTGCAACTGTGACAATATTATGACAGAACGGATGACATATTGACATTATTTTGGAAACTGTACAAGTCAGTTAGACAGCTGTTAGAAGAAACTAAACGCATTACCACAGAGTACTACAAATTGCGCAGGACTCTTTTTCAGTTAGTAATTTTTTCAAATACATGTTCAAAACCAATTTATTAACTAGTCAGCGTAATACGTGTAGTAACACGTATTACTTTTTAGCCAATTTAAATCAACACAAGCGCTCTACCGTAGTGCGGTTAATTGAAAAATCGTTTTCCTTCACATTTTGTTATATTACACACACTAACATTATTTCCACAAAAGCAAAGGATGAGAATGTATCCGAACGATGTATGTAAATTTTGACATTGACATTTAAAAACGTGTATTCGTCAAACGAAAACGTCACTTTCATTTCGCAGATTGGGCGAATAACGAAAATATTCTATTTTCATAATTTATATACTTCTATTGGTGATTCTAGAAAAATGTAAGTGGAGAATACATGAAAACTATATTCATTAATAATTGTGGTATCATATTATGGGTGTTCACTTATTGTTCTTTTATTTCTTCAGGTCGAAAGTAACTTTCAAGATTACTTTAACTTCTGACCCTAAACTGCCGTTCAAAGTGTAAGTTCTAGCTTTAAAACACCTCTACACCTTACCCCTGTAACTTCAACGTGGCCAAAGTCTTTGAATAACTCACTTTAAGTACATGTAATTCTCATAGTCAATTTTAGTTTGTTCATTTCAACAGATGCTGATTGGCCCAGGGCTCTGCGTTGAAGTTACAAGGTTTAAAAATGGATACAGCTGTAGTACAACAGTTCCTCAACTTCTTCCAAGACTATATTAACCTTTGTCAGTTAGAAAACTGGCCTGACAATGATACAACTGAGACTGAACTGAGAAATGCTTTGATTATTTCACAACATGTTGAGAAAAGTCTTGATAGACTACAAAAGAGGAACATTATTAGTGAATTCTTATCTGTATTGAACAGTTACAATGAGGCATCAAACAGTCTCATTAAAAACTGTCTTACTGATCCTCCTAAATATGTCCTTAAGAAGATAATTAACTCAAATACTAAAATAAATCAAATGGATGTGGGTTTTAGACTATTTCTTGAATTGTTTTCTGAGGATAAGTTAGAAAACTGTCTCACAGAGTTGATGCTTGAGGCAGCATCGAAAGAAACATTACTAAGAAGGGTTTCCAATGAAATACCCAAAGATAAAATACTAGAGTTCAAAAGCAAAGTTCTCTTATTAGAACTTAATTCTTGCAATTCAGACATTCTGAAGTTATTAAACAACTGTAATCAGGATATTGTAGAGTTATTAGTTGTTAGTTTATTAAACAATGATCCAAAATATGCTGCAGCTGTAAAGTTAATTGCCGATGGGATCTTAAACATTGTGCTAAGTAAAGACAGTACATATAAAAACTTTTGGAGGCAACTTTTTAAAGTTGACAGCAAATATTTTGCTGAAATGTGTGTTGAGAATTCAGATATCTTCACATACATGGTAGAAGCTTTAGCCGACTGCGGGAAACTGTTGAGAGAAGGAATGTCCGCTGAATCTTTTTATATTGAGTTAAATTATTCAGAGTTAGTAGGTGTGGTTCAAAGGATATGCAGTAATGACTGTCTAAAGTCTCAGTTTTTCGATATTATTAAGGGTTATGATTGTGATTTAGATTATTGGCAAAATATTTTGTGAATTATGTGAATATATTTTTATGTTACTTGTCAAGCTTTTGTTTCTTTTGTGTAGTTAACATAGAACCCATTTCGACTCATTTATACTAAAATAACATATTTACAGCTGAAATAACAAATACTCTAAAAAGTTTACAAACTTGTTAAAAATGTTATAAAGTTTATGAGTTGTTAAATTACAAAAAAAAGGCCTTAATCCTCTGCTAATAACACAATCACTAATCTATAGGCTTTTGCTAAACCCAATGGGCAGATATAAAGTGGCCTTTAGACTAGAATGGGTGGCCCATTGTAAAAAGGTAATTAATGTCAAATTAGAAAATATTCCAGTAGTTGTCCCACTGTAGAAAGATAAAAAAAGGAATAAAAATGCTTTTCCAAATGTAATTCTCCATTATTACCAATTTGGTAACTTCCCCACAGACTGAGCGTGCCAGAAGCGACGCCATTCACTGCAGTTCTCAAGTTTGCAGCTGAAGAGTTCCGAGTAGAGCCGGCCACCAGTGCCATCATCACCGATGACGGTATCGGCATCAACCCTCAACAAACAGCTGGTAAGTTATATCTACCGACATAAGAGGCGACCAAGATTATATTTAGACATTTAAATGGAACGCAGCTCCCCAGCTCTCTTAGAGCTTCGCCTCGGGTTCCGTGTTCATCATAGTACCATATTTTTTTTTGCGGATTTGTGAGTTTTATGTTATAGTCAGCAATATAGCTTCTTAATTTTACTCTGAGACTGTCTACTATATTTAAGTTTAAAGAAATGTGAACTTTTCTTTAATAAGGACTGGTCCTTAGTAGCCCCATTAAAAGGCAAGCGGAAAGTCACCTTCGCCCTGCAGTGGGACATTACAGCAATTCCTAAGACAAGATCATAAGCATTTAACCCAGACAAATACTACAACGCCCACAAAAAATAAACTTAAAACTGGTTTTAGCGCCATCTAGTTTCTAAAATATGAACTACGGCGTGAGCATGTCGATGACGCGGATCCATAAGTAATAGTGTCAATCTCTAGCATTAGGTGGAATGACAGCTCACTCCACGCTCACTTCACCTAAGTTTTCACGGTGAGATGGTTACAGAATAGCACTGCTGCTAGGAACTTTCACACTGATGTCAAATTACTTATGATATTATTTTGTTCCAGGCAATGTATTCCTGAAGCACGGATCAGAACTGAGGTTGATTCCCAGAGACAGAGTCGGTCACACATAGACACATATCATTCCAATGTTAATTTAAGCATTACTTTGTATACATAATATATAAACTTTATCTTTATGTTAAAATAATTATATGATTTTTTACAATAATTTCAGATACAAAGAATTTTCATTTCATAGGTATTCATAACATCACCCCCCCCCCTTGTTGTCCCCGAAGGGTTAGGTAGAGGTGTACCTATAGACATAGTACACCCACATTTCGCCAGTTATGATTTAAGTTATATGTAACAGGGAGCGAGCCTATAGCCATCAACCGGGCACAAATCCATACTCCGAGCTGCTACTGACAAATTTCTGATGAAAAAACCCAATAACACTGCCGAACCTGAGAATCGAACCTAGGAGTACATGCTCAGCAGTACCGCGTTGCGACCACTATTCCTTCGAATAAAAAGATTTTCATCAAGCTACATGTGATTATCACTAACAGCAAGGAATGACGAATTACTCTGTGATAATCATTAGGTGCTTCTGTTGTAAAATATTTTCCATAGAATTCAATTATATGATTAGATATCTCATAATTGAATTCTCAAGTTCTCTATCTGTCTATTTCGTTATCTATCAAGAATTTTGTTTATTCCCCCAAAAATATGAACAACATCACCTAATTAGATCCTAGAATTGTCATACATTAAGTATTTTACCCTCTTATTACCAGGTTCACGGTTAATATAATACTAGCACACAAGGTTCAACAATGGAGTTAGAAAAAACATAGACAAAGCTTTGGTTCAACTTTATTAATACGCTTAAAACTAATGGAACGAAATGTACAGAAGGATGGGAAGCACGTGTATCTCTAATCTAATCTTATGAGCGGTTCCGCAGCTCTAAGGAATGATTTCTCGAACTCCATTTCGGAGAAGCGGTCAACGGAGGCTCTGGGAACAAAAGAAAGATGTTTAGTTTGTGTGTACAACGCTACAAGGTACTTTTGGCGCGTGGCCAAAATCGGAACTAACGCCGCCATCTTGTTTTGTCAATACAATTTCACAAATGTTTACCAACAACGCTCCCTGTCAATGTCATACAAGCGCCAAAAGATCTAGAAGATTACTTAGGGGGTTATTACACTATCAAATATCTAGGATCACAGATCTCTGAGTCATATTTATATGATAATGTAATACAAACATTTGAATCAAATCGCCTTTGATCAAAGATTTTTGACATTTGTTGTTAGATAGGATCATAGAAACAGGTCTTGCCATGTTGAATATTAAAATATAATATTCAACATGGCAAGACCTGTTTCTATAAAAAGTAATGTGAAAATTTTCATAATTTCTTTTCATAATTTCCTGATAAAAAATCCTTGTCTGATTTTGCCTTTTCAGTTTTGCTACTGCCACATTCTAAATTGACGGTTTTATTGACGGATAAAAAGTAAGCACAACGAAATTTTGGCGTAAGTTCACAATATGCTTAGTGGAATTCTAAAATTATTTGTTGGCAACACTGCTTGTTTGCTGCCGGGCAGCCGGGAATTCATTGTTTTGGCTTCATTATGTAGTGTTCTAAGTTCTATTTGTTATGCCGAAGTTTTGTTATGTTTGTTTGTGTGCCGAAAGGCTTCAGTATTTTGTTTTATTAGACGATTGCAACCACATATGTCAAAAAAATAGGATCCTGGATATATGAAAATGTAATACACAGACATGATTCTAGACGTCAAATATGTAGGATAAAAGAAATAAAAAAAATATTTGATAGTGTAATACCCCCCTTAATGTTGAAGGTTGGCTCTAATCTCTAGAAAGGGGGTGACTACCGAGATGACGACTAATAGAGAAGTATGGGAGAAAAGACATGTTGCGCCAAATACTAATAATTGGGATAACGGCAGGAGGAGGGCTTGAGGGTTCAATCCGGAGTAGGACCCTTTTTTATCTTGAACATTACTGACATCAGTGTAGGAAATACATCGTGAGGAAACCTGGTCTTATAGTTAATTTAAGTCTGAAATCGGCAACCCGTCTTGAGCAAGCGTGGTGATCAATGGTCGTGCCTTCTCTGTATGGGAAGCATTGGGACATGGCTGGTATTATTATTATTCTACTCGTTACCTAGCCGCCTCCACGATCCTCTTCCTGTCGTCGGCTGGCAGCGCGATGACCTCGAGCACGGCGCGCGCGTACTCGTCCGGCTCGGCGGCCAGGAAGCCGGTGCGCGAGCCCGGCGCCGGCTCCACGATGTCGGCCAGCGGCCCGCCCGAGCGGTGCGCGATCGTGATGAGCCCGGCCGCCATGCACTCTACCACACCTGGGGGTTAGAACGAGAAGAATATAGAAGGAATATTTTAAAAGTACCGTAATAGCATTTCACGGCAGTCATTTTATATCTTACGTCAATTAAAGTAACACCTTGCTCGTTACTGAATTTCCAATAACTGATATAGAACACTGTAGGTTTGATTCACTTGCGAGTGAGCAAGATATGCAAAATAAATCGACATTTTTTTTTATTGCGTTGACTATGACGCATGTTTTTTTTACAGCTCTAAGGGACCGTAGACTTGAGTATTTGATATTAATTTCAACTTGATAGTCCATGCGTTCCTGAGGAAAATGTGTTAACTGACAATGAAGTGATCCTATATGGAATCCGTTTTTCCTTTTGAGGTACAAGCACTCTAAAAAAACCGTTTCAATACTAACTGATGCCAAAATGCTCGTTCCACATGGCATGTATGGCCAGGCTGCTGGTCTGGTACATCTGCAGCAGGCGAGCGTACGGCGCGTTCACCACGAACTGGACGCTGTCCTCCAAAGACAGGTGCTTGGCCAGGTCCTTCAGGTTTTGTACCCGTTCCTCGTCCTCGGCGTTGCGGCAGGAACCTACTAGGACTAGTTTGATCTGGAAATAAAAACATACATAAATTAGACAATTTGGCTTATTTCCACTGATCGACTCAAGAATAGGGAATATGCACGTAATTCAAAACTTATTCATTATTTAAATAATTATGCATTATACAAGAATGTAGCTGATTATGGTACTCAAACGCAACTCAATTATATATCGTCACTTTAATTATGGTGTAACTTCAATAAATACTTTAAAGACATCTTGATGTTATGTGTGTCTTATTTATTTCCCAATTTATGTTTGATAGGTATTTTGTACCGATATTTTTTTTTTTCGTTTTTATTTTTAGTTATTATATCACTGGAAACTTGTAAATGGCCTT
Organism: Agrochola circellaris; assembly: GCA_914767755.1. Taxonomy (NCBI): domain Eukaryota; kingdom Metazoa; phylum Arthropoda; class Insecta; order Lepidoptera; family Noctuidae; genus Agrochola; species Agrochola circellaris. The sequence continues at coordinate 20,508,088 of OU611843.1, read as the reverse complement.
CAATTTTATATTGTTTCAGAACACTGCATAGGTTAGTTGTAAGTTTCCCGAATAGAATAAAATAAAATAAGTAGCGTTCGAGAATATCATGAGACAGACATATTATAAATATAATTATTAATTTATTATTTAAAAATTGGGATGATGAAAGTAAGATGACAGTATGTCCTTCTCACGTGTTTGCAAGAGCTTCAGGGGTTCGTCGGACGTGCTCGACTAAGATTAACAGTTATTTCAATGGTTATTTTCATCAATTTATATTTATGTCAAGACAATCTCAGTCCCCCATAGGTACCTTATTCCACAGCATCTCGTTCTTGACCAGCAAGTTCCGGAGCTCGTACATGGCTTGCAGCATGAGAGGATGATCCTTTTCCGGCCGGAACTGAGCCACCGACAGGATGCGGATAGGGTCCGAGTCTTTCACTAGAGAGCGGAGCTGCTTCAGTTCTGATACCTGCAATAAATATAACAAATAATACTACGATGGTCTAATGGTCGCAAGAGAATAATGGAGGCAGTGTTAAGAGCCTTCTTACACGGCGCAGCGCTAAAGCGTTCTTGCGATACTGAGCGCACATCGCCGGCGCAGTGAAATATATTGTACTTTTATTTTATTCATAAAAAATTATAAATAGCTATAAAAAAATAACTAAATTGGTTGTTTTTAAGCAAATGTTGAAGATTATTTTAGTATAAATACTACATCAAAATGATGTAGAACTTCGGAGATATTCAGACTTGTTTCAAAACCTTTTCAGTAGAAAATTGAATTAGGTCATTTTTTCTCTATATAAAGTCATATAACAAAAATGTATTCTATTATTATAAAAGTATCGGATATTTGTAATATGAGAAAAATTATTTTGATTAATTATATTGAACAGAATCCGCAAATTAGAGCTCTCAATTGAGAGAACGATTATTGCTAGATAAATAAATAAATAATTAAAAAATCGCTTTATTATTATTGTAGAAGAGAAAACGAACTATTTTTACCAAGTAATTGTTATTTATACTAACCAACGAATAGTATTCAATTTCAACGAGGGAATCATGCATTAACAGGTTTTAGGCTGGTTGCGCTTGCATACATTCTCTTGGTAAAATTCAGTGACAACCCTTTATTCGTGCAGTCGAACTCGCTTCGCTCGCTCTTCATATTCATATTCATTTATTGCATTTCATGTTGTTTACAGGTTGTTACACTATGATAGTTCCAAACAATGAACCCTGCTAGGGCACAGCAATGTATAGGCGACAGGTTTTAATTAATTTAATATGCTATCATTATTCATTATTAATACAATTTGTTGATATAGATTAATTTAAAAATTATTGATTATTATTATACATTATGTCATTCTTACAAACTAAATAAATAAATTATCATTTTCTGACTGATGTCTTATAGAGTACCTAGTTATGTATGTGTAATGTGTTCGAGTCGATAGTAATTTATTTATTTCTCAGTTAAAAATTATTTTAGGCTATAATATGATTTTAAGTTTAAGTAGTTTTGTAGGTCATTTTTGAATTTGTTGTCGTACTCTGTATCCTAAACTGAATTCGGGAGTTTATTATAGATTTTAACGCACATGGCCAGACTTCAATAAAACATAACTTATCCGAATCAGAATGCTCAAATTTTCTAGGTAGCTCTTGCATTCTCTTACTCTTACTACTGTTCACAATGACAGCCTAACCATCCGATTCAATTTATTTTGTAAAAAAAAAAAAAACAACACCCTCCTTTTGAGCTTCGCCGCAGTCGTCCCCAACATAAATTTTGATACCGGGCCCCTGCAGCTCTAACTACACCAGAGAATCAATGATACGGGCCCCCCAAGCTACAGGAGCCCGTTATGTAAGAAATAATTCTAACAATATTATCCAAAACCAAAAATTATTATTTGAATGAATATCTAATGAAAATATGAAAATTAAAGTAATTTGTTTATGGCTTACTAAGGGTTCAAGGTAAAGGCACAGCCTAACTCTGAAGCTGTTTTATAAAAAATCTACGAGTAAGGATGCTCAAATTTTGGAGCTCCCATTTTCAGACCGCGACTGTACATCTACCAAGTGTTTACTCGTAGGAGTAATCACTAGTCGCCGACGATTAACGAGAAGCGCGTAGAGCTAGCAACTAAAAACGAGTTGACGAGCCGCGAGTGTGCGACGGTTACCTCGCATGGCGGGTAGACCCTGAAGGTGCTGAGCGGCATCTGCCACAGCTCGTTGATGTGGTCCTCTGTCCACGTGCCGTTCGCCATCACCACGTCAGCGCAGCGCCCGACCACGCCGTACATCTGAGGATAAAATGATAAACTGTTTATCAAATATACTTCATAAACTCACGCCTTCTGCCCATGAGGGTCGGCAGAAACTACAGAACGCCACCCTCTACGATGCTTGCATACTCTTTTTGCCTCTACAAGAATATGTGAGAGGAAACGCCGGGAGGGGACACCCTACGAGGACATAATCATTATCAAATATATCTATATGAATATTATGAAGTACTAGCTTCTACCCGCGACTTCGTCCGCGTGAAATTTCTTGTTCCGTCTCACCCCGTCGCATCGCATCGCCCGCCCGCGCTTTCACTACGTTCTCACTTCGCGTACTTTCAGGCTTTTGTCATTTTGCTCGTTTTCTAAGGGTCATAGCGTGACGTATTGTTTTGTTAGTTTAAGGTTTTTTTAATCATATTTAGATCAACATAGAACATGATACCTACTTACCTGCAAATTGCAAAAAACGTAAGAAAATTTGAATTTCGCGGGCTACCTTGACGCTTTCGCCTTAAAGATTTCGTATTGTCATTTTTGGAATATGTATTTAATTTTCGTTATTCAGGAAGCACTGCTGCTTTTAACATATAATTTAAAAAATCCAATCACATAGGCGTCTCCCAAGTTGTGGAACTACACCCGGTTTTCTGCCTTCTACAACCAGTCAGTTCCATCCGCCTTTGTTCATCTAAATCACTTCGCGATACGCGGTCTCCACTCAAGGACTCGTCTGCTCCAACGGCATCGGTCCTTCGACAAACATGGCCAATAGATTCCTTCTAACTAAATCATATATTTTTTAACTCACCCATCCAAATATGTTGTAGTACAACAACTTGAGCCACGTGAACAGCGGGTTGCGCGCGATCAGGCTCTGGTTGTTGTACGAGACGATGCGATGCTTGACGCGCCTCATCATGGCGCTCGTGATGGTCGGGTAGTGCACGTAGCAGCCGACCGGGCACTGCGCGAGGTACCGGAATATTGGGAACGTGAACGCGTAGCCCGTTGTGTCTATGTATATGTCTGGAAAGTAGATCAGAGAAAAAGTTAATACATATAAAGTTCAGTCTTCTTATTCAAGTATTGATGGCAAAAAGTTCATATAGTGTTTGGCCCAAAATTCAACTACTTGAACTGCACTCCCTGATGCAGTCATAAGGTCATCATCATCAAGTGCACAGGGAACAGGGCATGCAGTGCAAGATGGAAGGTGGGGTATTGTCGGTGCGGGTTCAATTATCTAATGCATATCAGAAAAATTATAATGTTCTCAGTGATCAATCACCATTTGTGGGCATCTGACACACAATTTGGAAAATATATGCAAATCAAACACACATTGTGAGACAGACAGTGCGCTGTGAGAATTTCTGTAAATGCTATGATGTGAGTTTGACAGACGAACATCAAAGTACTGATTGTCTGTCCTCTGCTAGCCATGATATTACAGTAATATATATTCTTACACTAAATATGTTACTTAGATGGTTAACCAACATATTATACACAAAGACTATAAAATTTTAACTCACCAGGATTCAGCTTCATAAAAGCCTCAAGCCCCAGTAGCATGGATCCCAAACTCTGTAGTAGCAGCGTGAAGTATGGATAGGACTGTGCCTCTATAACCCTCCTCAAACTGAGTCGCACAAAGGTAATCTTAGTACGGTCAACCTTCACGTTGAACTGGTTCTGCGCCCGGTCTATAATCGTCTGTGGTTCTGCTGTCTCTACCGTGTATATGTGGATGTTTGAATCTGGATACCTGGGAAATAGATGAGATTTAATTTGGGGTAACTACCTGGTTATGTGTGAAACAAGATTACAACATTGATTTGTAAAATATAGCGAGAATTGGATGATTTATTTTGAGCATCCACAACTATCAAGAGATATTTTAGTAACATGCATAAGAAAACCTTATTTTTTTCATTCTTCTTACAGTCTTAAGCTATATTTTACAATTTTGCGATAGAGGGCTTGGGTATAGATGCTAGGAACAAGACAAGAGCAGGGATTTCAGTTTGGGTCTAAATTACCTAATTAATCCAAATCATGGAATGGAGAAGACCTGTATAACATCGGTGAATGTTTATACAAATATTGAATTGAATAATTTAAATAAGTAGCTAACCTCAGTTACAATAAAACTAGATAATTCAGTACATGCATTATATGGTTGACATCACTCATATATTTATCAGAGGGGATTAGAGAACTCAAACTAACTGGTATAATAAAGTGAAGCCACACTGGAGACTACCTAATGATTTGTGTCAATTATAATAAAAGTACAGAAATTATTGCATTTCAATGTGGCTATGATTTACAGGCTGTGTTGATTGCCTCAGCAACAATATTCTGGCATCATGCATATTTCCTAAAGTTTTGATTAATCAACAAACCTGGCCAGTACAGCCTTGATAGCCACCCACAGCACCCTCTCTCCGCCCCCTCCAGCATTGCAGTACGGATGGAAGAAAGCCACATTGGCTCCGTCCCTCTTACGTCTCGTCAACTTGCGCTCTTTTATCCTCATGTACCATGACGCGAAGATGAACGCGAAAGGTATCAGGACAAACGTTATGAATAGGAGGAATCCTATGAATGTCAGAGGTAGGATCACCAGAAGGCTAGAAACAAAAAAAAAATCTTGTTATTGTGTATTGATTTTATGTTTAGTGCTGGTTTAGTGTGTGTTTTCGGTCGCACAGGATATTGATAAGCGTCTTTAATATGAGTGTGTAAGACAGGAAAACTCAGTGTGGTGGTATCAGTGTTTATAACACACTATATTTATAAATATTAGTCACAAAATATCTTATCGTCATTTCAATCTTTGTAGGTAGCGGAACCTCATTTTTTATAACTAAAACTACGTTACAATAATGAATAACTAACAAACCATCATAAAATGTTAAAGTATGCCAAATAACGTGAAAAATATATAAGAAATGACTTTAAATAAATACGTACATGAACCATTGCAGAAACATTGTTAAAACAAATGTTTTAGCGACCTACACACAGTATGGTCTCGGCATTAAGAGTAAATAATTAACTTTGTGTTAAGCAAACACATCTGGATATTTTTCACGGTAGTATTAAATATCGGAACAACAGAAATTGAACATAACCTCGCAACGTAAACATTCCCGTTGGCAGGCAAACCATAGATAAAATTATAGTAGAGTAGAGCTCAGTCAGGCTGCAACTATAATGTCACGCGATGAGAAATCGACTATTCTTAGTTCTAAATACGCACATGATAGTCGATTTTTATTTTGAGATTCAATTAAAACTGAAAGCTAGTCATAGGTGGCACCACTGTTGGTCGACTACAAACCACCATTGTTTGTGTCGATCAAAATTAGGTAAATATGTATGCGAATTGGAGTGTAGCACTAAGACGAGCTAAGGAAAAGGAAAGCATCTACCTACCAGTGGTAAAAAGCCGCTTTAGTGAAAAAGTAAATAAAATATGAACATTTTATAATTTATAGGTTATTTAATTATTTTATGTTTGTTGACTTCAATTTATTTTTTATTCAATCCTATGGTATGGAACTAAAACATAACTGGCGAAATTGTAACACTGTACCAGTCTGCCAAAGTTCAATTAGATTGCGATGGATCGATGATTTAAATCTAGTTTATACGACACTGGATCGATTTAAAAGGATAGCATATAGTCTCAACGAAATATCGGGTTTCCAATTTTTTTTCGGAGAGCTTTCTCTGAAAGTTTGTCAAAGACATGGGTCCACATATTTTTGCAGTCAACAGCTGCGCAACGCAACGGGTAAGATTAGTTAATTTTGCATAAAAAAAGCTGGATGTTTACAAAAAAGATAATTGATAGGAACAGCTAGCTATCAAATTCTTAGACGTTGGATAGTAGCAACATCTGAAGTGAGCAAGTGGCGGATGTATACCCACCCATTGACAAAAAGAAGTTGAAATACGACCATGATCAACTTTTTATATTCCGATTCAATTTAAATATGTTTATAATTAAACTTAAACGCTATCCTAATCTCCTATAGTCATAGCCATTGGTCCTACTTTGTGGGGTTTCCAAATTGCCAAAACTGTAAAAGCTTTGACTAATCGCTTTGAGCATGAAAATTTTATCAGTTTTCCTAGGAGTAGGAAGTACAAGCATTTTTTAAACGGTTAGCCATACAGCCATACCCATTGAAAACGTACACGCGCCTCATCAACCGCGTCAGTGGTTAGAAATGGCCTCTACGAGTGGCGATATTTTTTAATGATCGTCACGCTGCGCACTCCGGCTAGTCTCAGCCTCGAGGCCTCCTTATTCTACCACATTGCTGACTGGCTAGGTTTACCTTACCACTGCGTCGAGCTATTCAATACACTTTTAAAGTCAACAGCGCTAATACACAGTCACTAATACATCCATGATTTGCTTTTTTCCAATGGGGTTTGTAATCGATTGAGAAAAAACAATAAAAAGTTTATTTATAATTCCTACAATTTATATATTTTATCAATTAAATACATTTTCACTTAAATCTAGACTGCTCAGTATTAACAAATGTCCAACTCCATCTACAAACATCAATAACAACAATCACAGTAACACCGAATTTAACAATACATTCTTGTATCATAGGTACTAATATGGTAAAGAGAAAATATTTCATTAAAACTATATATCAGATTGATATGGAAGGTGAATTTAAAGCCCGCATGAGACACGAGCCTAGCGTTCATGGGGCGCGAGAATATTAACCTTATTTAAATATTCAAAGAGTTCAATGTCCACTGCACCTCAAAATAATTTATAACTGTAAAGTGTTTTTTATCTGTAAAGATACACATTCAAAAATGAACATAATTGACATAGTTGATATTTCATTAACATGTTTATCTGTATATTGTCTATGTATCTTCTGAGGGAGCTTGAGGGTCCGGTTCATCCGTCACCTCTGCGGCCAGGTCGGCGAACTTCGCCACGTAGTCCACGCTCGACTCCGCCATCAGAGACTGCAGGTGGGAGTCCACCTGAGGCAAACATTATGATAAAAAAAAATTATAACCGGAAAAGTGTGTCCAAACATTGATCGGCAAGAGCACGGCAGCAACACGCGGCGTGTGCGGGACACGAGTGCCGCGCTCTAGTTAGGACCAAACCGACGAACGTTTGCGCGGCACTACTGCGCGGCACATCCGAGACACGCCGCGCACTTCAGTTGGCAATATCAATCTGCCTAGCCTTTAATACGTCCAGACATAATTAGTGACGAATGTTACCTAAAAATGTTTGTTGCAGCAGGTATACAGAAGCGTTCGTGCGCAGTCGTCCAAACACAGCGCGGCCGGCCGCGCACGATTGCCGCTCAATGTTTGGACACACCGTAACAGTAACGTTCCCTTGAATTTAGACTGTATCTAGTCAATTCTAATGGGTATGATTGGTTTTTGTTATTTGGTCAACCAATCAAACTAAAAGGGAAGTCTGGCCACCGGACCAAAAACTCGGCTTTCAGTGCATTTGTATAGGAATCTTCAAAAGATTAGGTTTTTCAGGAGTTCATTGATAGATACGTCGATATAATTAAGAATCCCAGTATGAGTATTGAAATGTACTGAGTGACTATAACACGGCCCGTGAGAATTTAGCAGACAATCATAAGTATGCGAGAGCACTGGTGGCCCTGTGGTAACGGCCCCGACTTACCGAGTTGTAGGTCGCGGGTTCGAACCCAGACAGGCGCTTTACTTTGTGTAAATAACTTCATCACCACTGCTCTCAAAACGGTGAAGGATAACATCGTGAGGAAACCGGCATGTCTTAGAAACAAAAATTCGAAGACGTGTGTCATTTACCAACCCGCGCTGGGCCCGCGTGGTAGATTACAGCTTACAGCCCACTCCCTCTCGAAGAGAGGAGGCCTGTGTCCAAGCAGTGGGAACATTATAGGGTGATTATGCTTATTATGATATTATAGTATGTTTATGAGCAGTACACTCACAGCGGGCCGGCCCTCCAGGTGGCCCAGGAAGCTGCTGAGCGAGAAGTCGTGCACGGAGCCGTCCAGCCAGCCGTCCGCGTCGTGCAGCAGGCGGGACGGAGACAGCGACATCGACTCCGACACCAGGAAGTCCGCTATGCGTAGTAATCATAAGAGGGTATTTGACTACTATCAAAATATACATGAATTTTATACTTATTTCAAAGATGTTAGGAAAAAAGGCGAAGAGTGATAAAAAAATTAAATCAATGGTTTTTCCACTGATTTTATACAGATACACGTAAGTTGAATTATGACCTTGAATGCGCAGTAACATATTTTCATTCATTATTGTACCTGCGCGATTTTCATTTCATTATTGTACCTGCGCGAACGAACGCCGTTTTGGTTCAACTTACGTGCCCCGATCTGTAACAGCTGTTATTTTTTTCCATTTCAGAATTTGTATCTAAAGAAACTAAAAGTTGTTCTTTTCATGAGTACTACACTCCCTTAAAGTATTCCGCTTGTTCTACCTGCCGTACTGTACACCGTTTATCATATTTAAGGGTGTGGTACACACTCAGCTGAATCAACTGCCCCATACAAAACTTAAATACCTACTCGACCCAAATGTATGGGACGGCTCATTATTTTTCGAGATAACGATGTTGGTCCCATGGAGAAAATCGTTCAGTTCGATGGTCTGAACCACACCCTTATGGCGGCTGTACACTCTCGCCGAGGTACACCGAGACAGGCCGAGTGCGAGAATGTAGATGAGAGCGCTCGGCCCACCTCGGTGTGTCTCGGCATTACTCGCTCGCTCTCCGGCCCGTGTCGGTTTGTTGTGCCCAAATCAAAGGATCTCGCGGCAGTTGCGAGTGCGTCGCTGTACACTCTCGTGTCTCCAGTGTTGCTTGCGCTGATTGACAGAGAAGCTAGTTCAACGTCCATCCTCTCTGGGTTCAGAACTTCAATTGAAATAGGCGAGAGTGTACATGGCCGCACTGGGGCTGAAGCCCCTCGATCGATGCTTTTTCGCGAGACCTAGCGAGAGCACTCGGTCAGGAGTGTAAAGCCGCCATTAGATTTCAACTCATATTTCAAATAAACGCTGTATAACTGAGGTTATACAGCGTTTATCAGAAATATGTTAAGTAACTCACGCGATATATCGGAGGGTCCCTCCCTATTTTCCTCTCGTTCGCTAGCGGGCTCCGACTTTGTGTCCCTCGTACTCGCGGAACAGGAGTTAGATTCTAACTTGACGACGTTGCCATTAGTCGGTGTATCTTCGGAGGGCGAAGTGTCGTCGGAGGGGAGCTCGTCTTCTGTAGATGAGAATTAAATGGGTTATTATAGGCAATCTGAATAAGAAAGTACATTTTCCTTGCGCACATTACCAGCCTAGCATAAATAACAAAAATATTATGATTAACATAACGGCGCGGCGTTGGCTAGATCATTGTTTGATAACAAGAAGACTTAGAGACTTATGCGTCAGTCTCATATGGGGTGTACCATTCGGATCATTATCCTGTTTTGTTTAAATGTAACTTAAGTAAGGTTAATCAGAAGTTATCAGCCCAAAATTCTGTTAGTAATAAAGTACGTTGGGGTGAAAGAAGTAGTGAACAAATTAATAATTATTATGAGTACCGTAATGATAAATTAAAATTAATAGATTTTCCCAGTGAATGTATAGAGTGTTCTCATAAAATATGTAACAATGTAGAACATTTTAAATTAATAGATAATTTGTATTTTAACATTGTATCAACCCTCCAAGATGGTGCCGTGTACACATATGTTGGTAGTGATTGCATCAGGCGACACAAATATGTCACAGGTTGGAACAAACATGTCAGCGGCGCTCATAGGGAGGCTCGTACACATTATCAGACTTGGCTTTTGCATGGTTCGCCTACTCAGGGGACTATATATCAGAAAATGCGTGATACAAGAAGGATATTTAAGACTAAATTAAAATTTGTTCAAAACAATCAACAACAGATTAAATTAGATATTTTGGCAAAAAGTCATACTAAAAAAGATTTTTCTAAATTTTGGAAAACAACGAATAAATTAAAGGCCAAGCCGAGTCTCCCTGCGAGTGTGGCGGGTCTGAGTGAACCTAAAGATATCGCCAACCTTTTTAAAAACAATTTCAGTGTTCGGTCTCTCTTAAAAACAGGGCGGCGGGTGTCCGATGAAGGGGGGTTTTCGGGTTCTGGTGAGCTTGCCATAATGTTTACAGCTAAACAGATCGGCGCTGTTATAAAAAGAATGACAAGAGGTAAGTCGCCAGGTCACGACGGCCTCAGCGTCGAGCACCTAAAGCATGCTGGCCTACATCTGCATAGGGTTCTTGCTTTACTTTTTAATTTGTGCATTAGCCATAATTATCTACCGCAGGACCTTATGCACACAGTGGTGGTGCCGATAATTAAGGATAGGACGGGAGACGCCTCTGATGTGTCCAATTATAGGCCTATTTCGTTGGCCACTATAGTCGCCAAGATCTTGGACAGTTTGCTTGATCAACAGTTGGCTAAACACATTGAACTCCATGAAGCGCAATTTGGCTTCAAACCTGGTCTATCTACGGAGAGTGCCATTCTGTGCCTTAAGCAAACTGTCCAATACTATACCTCCCGAAAAACACCTGTTTTTGCTTGTTTTTTGGACCTGTCAAGGGCATTTGACCTAGTGTCTTATGATGTACTGTGGGAGAAATTACAGAGCGATACAACGTTACCGAATGAAATAACATCCTTGTTTCGTTACTGGTACAATAATCAGAGGAATAGTGTTAGGTGGGCGGAGGCTCATTCGGATGTGTACCGGCTGGAGTGCGGGGTGAGGCAGGGGGGTTGAGCTCGCCCCGCCTCTTCAACTTGTACATAAACCGGCTGATCGGTGAGCTCAGCAGCGCCAGAGTTGGATGTCATATAGATAGTATTTGTATGAATAATATTAGCTATGCCGATGACATGGCCCTTCTGAGCCCATCGATCGGCGCTTTAAGGACACTTGTGGCGATTTGTGAGTCCTATGCAGTGGCCCATGGGCTCAAGTACAATGTCAAGAAGAGCGAATTTATTATGTTTAAAGCGAGTGTCATAAATTATTCTGATGTCCCCGGTGTCTCGCTTTGTGGTACTCCTTTAGCTTGGGTAAAGAAATTCAAGTACTTGGGTCATTGGGTCACTGATGATCTCAAGGATAATACTGATATAGAGAGGGAACGCAGGTCGCTGGCTGTTCGATGTAATATGCTGGTTCGAAGATTTGCACGTTGTACTGACGAAGTAAAAATAACTCTTTTTAAAGCCTTTTGCCAGTCTTTTTACACGTGCAGTCTTTGGACCAGTTTTACGCAGAGGACATACAGTGATCTGCGTGTCCAATATAATAATCCTGAACGCATTATTGCGTTCAGGATACTGTTGGGGCGGGCGTGGCGATGTAGTGCGTCCGGTATGTTTGCGGAGGCGCATACTGATGACTTTTACGCCATAATACGCAAGAGGGCCGCCTCCATGAATGGCCGGCTGCGCACCGCCACCAACAGTCTCCTGAGCGTGTTTTCAGATCGGTGGGACTCCCCTCTGCTGCGCCACTGGGTGAGAATCCACACCAATTTGCGTTTTTAATTAATTTTTATTATTACTAACACTTAGTCTATAAGTTATTTTGTATACTAACTTAATTCATTTTCATGTTTACTAACAATAGTATTTAAGTTATCTTGTATACTAACACTATGGACGCATGTCTGAAATAAATTATTTGAATTTGAATTTGAATAACATTATTAAAGGTAAAAAATTATACCAATCATGACCTTGATTTTCAATACTAATATGTCTTTATGAATTACTTGAATAATGGTTTAAAATTGTAGGAATAAAAAAAAAAGTATCAATTAAATTAAAAAAGATAAATTATTTAGGGCGAATTTACGCCCGCCTTTAACAGTACGCAAAATACGCGCTTAGACGTGGAGTTGCGGATATCAGCCCGTATTACCTAGGGCGAATTTATCGATAACGTGTTCAGCACACCTAAACCGCCTTCAAGAGCCGGCAGTGTCAAAATTGTTGAGGAATATTGACACTGACAGCTCTTGAACACCGTTCACGAGTTCAACTGTCACTAACGAGACACAATCGAATTTCTATTATTATTGCCTTCTAAAGGCAAATCGACAGTCGAGTTGTTGACGTGCTGAACGTTCGGTTTCAAAGGTGAAATCCGCATTTTATTTTTTTATCCTTTATTAAAAAGAACCAGGTTCTTAATAATTAATTACAATCTAGCCTATAAGACTAATAAGCAATTTTAATCTAACTTAACTTTTTACGTGATAATTATTTTAAAACTTAGAATAGTGCTGATTGTACTTTATACAAATCCGTTCCACTTTCTTAGAGTCTGATATAATATAATAAACACCTTGTTCATGTGTTATATGTGTGCGCCGCACTTAATGATTGGAATGATAAGTGAAATATCCTGTCAACTGAAAGTGGTCATAACTTACTTATGAGCATGGGCTGGTGCAGCGCCGCCTGCGTGATGGGGATGCGTCGCTCGCCGTCGTGGAAGAAGAACTGCCCGTTGGACTCGCTCAGCACGTACACGATCGATAGACTGCTGCATAGGTCAATTATTTATAGTGAGAATACAAATAAAGGTAAATATTTAGGTTTCGACCGCCTCGTTGGTCTAGCGGTCGCAACCGCTACTGCTGAGCATGAGGTCCTCGGTTCGATCCCCTCGTAGTGCAAAGTGTTATTGGGTTTTTCTAGGTATATATACAATTTCTCGGTGGCAGCTCGGAGTTTGGATTTGTGCCCGGTTGATGGCAATTGGCTCGCCCCCTATTATATGGGACTTAAACAATTGTCTTAAGCCTTGGGGTTAGGGGTACCAACCTTATTTCGCCAGTTAGGCGAAATAAGGTTGGTACCCCTAACCCCAAGGCTTCGGAGAAACAAGGCGTGATGTTATTTAGTTTTAATTGCGGTTATTATGGTGCAACTTAAAACCCAAACTATGCTATTAAAAAAAAACATGTTCAAGCCGAGGTACAGAAGCGGTAACTGGAAGTGTGAACGTAACTCAATTTTACGTCTGTCATTTTTAAGATATTCTAAAAAGTGCTCAGAAACACTTTTTAGAACGACGTTTATGAGCCGTCAATGTTATTGCGACACCGACACGAAAACTTTTACCATGGATTCAGGACATGATTCTGAACAGCATTGCAATTTTTCGTCAGTTATAGAAGAAATAATCTGTTGTTTCATACAAAAGCGCAATACCTACGCGGTTAAAATGTATGGAACAGCAGTTTTTTTTCTAATAACCGACGAAAAATTTCAACCCCGCGGTTCAGAATCACGTACTGAATCCATGGTAACAGTTTTCGCGTCGATGTCCCTGCCACCCTGTATAATTGATTGTTTGCGTGCAAGGAATAATTAATTATTATTAATTCAATAACATAAAATCAGTAATAGAGATGGAGCTATACGTCCTGTATAGCTCCATCTCTTTCGTACAGTAGCCTACCTGCTATAAGAGGTGGTGCTATACTGTGTGTATTGTATGGAATATAACTTACTCTGCAGAAGAAGGCGGCGCTGGCTTGGGCAATATCCGGGGCGGCGGCGGCGGCGACGTGGGCATCGCTTTCATTGGCATCAGAGCTGCTGAACACAACACAATTTTTAATGGCCAGAAATGGAAAGAAAGCGTGGTGCTTTAATCCTTATCTTTAAGATTATTTCTGAATCTGTGCATTCTGAAAGTTGGCAACGTCGTAAAGAGCTGTCAAATACTATTTTCAATTAATTTGTCAATATTACTGTGTGGAAATATGAAATATCGCTTTAAAATATAGATTATGAAATGCACTTGGGGGACACTTGATTAACGTGTTTTTTTATAATACGAGGGCGGCACTGAAAATTTCGGGAATCAAGGAAGTGACACAACATTACTATTTAAAAATGTATTTTTTGCTATTCGAAGTATTCTCCGCGAAATTTGACACATTTTTCATACGATGGAACCAATCATTGAAGCAACCATTCCATTCGGAAGTTGGGGTCTCCAAAATGGCCGATTTGTAGGCGTCCACAGCTTCTTCAGGTGATGAAAATCTCTGTCCACGCAATTTATTCTTTATTTTAGGGAAAGTATAGAAATCATTAGGGCTTAGGTCGGGGCTGTACGGCGGATGGTCTAATAATTCTATGTTTTCTTGCTCTAAAAACTCTTTTGTTCTGTGCGCGGTGTGAGAACTCGCATTGTCGTGATGGAGGATGATGCGGCGGTTGCAGTTCTCTTTACGGAGTTCAGAAACGACCTGTGGCAAACAAATGGTAGCATACCATTCTGCATTAACCGTTCTTTGTCCCTCAAGAGGAATAGTCGTAACATGGCCGGTTTTGGAGACAAACGTGGCCACCATTTTTTTTGCAACACTCCGTGAACGAACAATTTTTGTTGGCTTTAACTCATTTTCGAACACCCAAACTCGTGACTGGTTTTTTGTTTCGGGTACGTCCGCGTATATCCAGGATTCGTCACCTGATACAATGTTGTATACAGCATTTGAGGATCCTGCGTGGAATCTTTCGAGAGTTCTGACGCACCAAGTAACGCGAGCCGCTTTTTGCTCTTCACAGAGCGAATGCGGTATCCATCGGGAAAACAACTTTTTTACACCTAATTGTTCATGCAAGGTTATTTGTATTTGACTCATGCCAATGTCTAAAGTTGCCTGAATTTCGCGGTATGTCACATGTCGATCTTCCTCAATCAGCTTACGCACAGCATCAACGTTTTCTTGGGTGACTGCAGTTTTTGGACGACCTTGACGGGGATCATCACTGAGCTTGACACGTCCACGTTGAAATTCAGCAAACCAGCGATAAATTGTGGTTTTGGATGGGGCTTCATCACCAAATGCAGAAATCATCCGGTCAACATACTGTTTTTGTGTTAAACCACTTCGAAAGTCATAATAAATCATCGCTCTTGAATTTTCTCGAGTCAATTCCATTTTCTCAACGACTAAACAAGTTTGACAAAACCTTGTGACAAGACCGAGAATCTTTTTTTAAATAAATAAATGGTATTCGATTTTTAAAACCAAGGAGTTTTTAATTAAAAAGATTTTAATATGACAGGAACAGTGGAAATATTCCATTCCCGATACTTTTAGTGCAGCCCTCGTAGTCAGCACGCCTGGGCGATGTCGGGCCGCGTGCTATTTAAAAGCGCAGTAGCGGCAGTAGCCGCTGCACCACGACCCGCCGGTCGGCCACGTATACTTACTGTGCGGCGACAGCTTGGGCAGTAGCGGCAGTAGCCGCTGCACCACGACCCGCCGGTCGGCCACGTATACTTACTGTGCGGCGACAGCTTGGGCAGTAGCGGCAGTAGCCGCTGCACCACGACCCGCCGGTCGGCCACGTATACTTACTGTGCGGCGACAGCTTGGGCAGTAGCGGCAGTAGCCGCTGCACCACGACCCGCCGGTCGGCCACGTATACTTACTGTGCGGCGACAGCTTGGGCAGTAGCGGCAGTAGCCGCTGCACCACGACCCGCCGGTCGGCCACGTATACTTACTGTGCGGCGACAGCTTGGGCAGTAGCGGCAGTAGCCGCTGCACCACGACCCGCCGGTCGGCCACGTATACTTACTGTGCGGCGACAGCTTGGGCAGTAGCGGCAGTAGCCGCTGCACCACGACCCGCCGGTCGGCCACGTATACTTACTGTGCGGCGACAGCTTGGGCAGTAGCGGCAGTAGCCGCTGCACCACGACCCGCCGGTCGGCCACGTATACTTACTGTGCGGCGACAACTTGGGCAGTAGCGGCAGTAGCCGCTGCACCACGACCCGCCGGTCGGCCACGTATACTTACTGTGCGGCGACAGCTTGGGCAGTAGCGGCAGTAGCCGCTGCACCACGACCCGCCGGTCGGCCACGTATACTTACTGTGCGGCGACAGCTTGGGCAGTAGCGGCAGTAGCCGCTGCACCACGACCCGCCGGTCGGCCACGTATACTTACTGTGCGGCGACAGCTTGGGCAGTAGCGGCAGTAGCCGCTGCACCACGACCCGCCGGTCGGCCACGTATACTTACTGTGCGGCGACAACTTGGGCAGTAGCGGCAGTAGCCGCTGCACCACGACCCGCCGGTCGGCCACGTATACTTACTGTGCGGCGACAGCTTGGGCAGTAGCGGCAGTAGCCGCTGCACCACGACCCGCCGGTCGGCCACGTATACTTACTGTGCGGCGACAGCTTGGGCAGTACCCGCCAGTCGGCCACGTATACTTACTGTGCGGCGACAGCTTGGGCAGTACCCGCCGGTCGGCCACGTATACTTACTGTGCGGCGACAGCTTGGGCAGTAGCGGCAGTA
This sequence comes from Agrochola circellaris, assembly GCA_914767755.1. Taxonomy (NCBI): domain Eukaryota; kingdom Metazoa; phylum Arthropoda; class Insecta; order Lepidoptera; family Noctuidae; genus Agrochola; species Agrochola circellaris. The sequence continues at coordinate 20,491,356 of OU611843.1, read as the reverse complement.
GCCGCTGCACCACGACCCGCCGGTCGGCCACGTATACTTACTGTGCGGCGACAGCTTGGGCAGTAGCGGCAGTAGCCGCTGCACCACGACCCGCCGGTCGGCCACGTATACTTACTGTGCGGCGACAGCTTGGGCAGTACCCGCCGGTCGGCCACGTATACTTACTGTGCGGCGACAGCTTGGGCAGTACCCGCCGGTCGGCCACGTATACTTACTGTGCGGCGACAGCTTGGGCAGTAGCTGCAGTAGCCGCTGCACCACGACCCGCCGGTCGGCCACGTATACTTACTGTGCGGCGACAGCTTGGGCAGTACCCGCCGGTCGGCCACGTATACTTACTGTGCGGCGTCAGCTTGGGCAGTAGCTGCAGTAGCCGCTGCACCACGACCCGCCGGTCGGCCACGTATACTTACTGTGCGGCGACAGCTTGGGCAGTAGCGGCAGTAGCCGCTGCACCACGACCCGCCGGTCAGCCACGTATACTTACTGTGCGGCGACAGCTTGGGCAGTAGCTGCAGTAGCCGCTGCACCACGACCCGCCGGTCGGCCACGTATACTTACTGTGCGGCGACAGCTTGGGCAGTAGCGGCAGTAGCCGCTGCACCACGACCCGCCGGTCGGCCACGTATACTTACTGTGCGGCGACAGCTTGGGCAGTAGCGGCAGTAGCCGCTGCACCACGACCCGCCGGTCGGCCACGTATACTTACTGTGCGGCGACAGCTTGGGCAGTAGCTGCAGTAGCCGCTGCACCACGACCCGCCGGTCGGCCACGTATACTTACTGTGCGGCGACAGCTTGGGCAGTACCCGCCGGTCGGCCACGTATACTTACTGTGCGGCGACAGCTTGGGCAGTAGCTGCAGTAGCCACTGCACCACGACCCGCCGGTCGGCCACGTATACTTACTGTGCGGCGACAGCTTGGGCAGTAGCGGCAGTAGCCGCTGCACCACGACCCGCCGGTCGGCCACGTATACTTACTGTGCGGCGACAGCTTGGGCAGTAGCGGCAGTAGCCGCTGCACCACGACCCGCCGGTCGGCCACGTATACTTACTGTGCGGCGACAGCTTGGGCAGTACCCGCCGGTCGGCCACGTATACTTACTGTGCGGCGACAGCTTGGGCAGTAGCTGCAGTAGCCGCTGCACCACGACCCGCCGGTCGGCCACGTATACTTACTGTGCGGCGACAGCTTGGGCAGTAGCGGCAGTAGCCGCTGCACCACGACCCGCCGGTCGGCCACGTATACTTACTGTGCGGCGACAGCTTGGGCAGTAGCTGCAGTAGCCGCTGCACCACGACCCGCCGGTCGGCCACGTATACTTACTGTGCGGCGACAGCTTGGGCAGTAGCTGCAGTAGCCGCTGCACCACGACCCGCCGGTCGGCCACGTATACTTACTGTGCGGCGACAGCTTGGGCAGTAGCGGCAGTAGCCGCTGCACCACGACCCGCCGGTCGGCCACGTATACTTACTGTGCGGCGACAGCTTGGGCAGTAGCGGCAGTAGCCGCTGCACCACGACCCGCCGGTCGGCCACGTATACTTACTGTGCGGCGACAGCTTGGGCAGTAGCGGCAGTAGCCGCTGCACCACGACCCGCCGGTCGGCCACGCGCGGGCGCCCGCGCCGCCAGCGAGGCAGGCCTTCGAACGCCATCTCAGTCTTCTTTACCTACAAACAAGTTCATTTACAGGTTATATTGGAATATTTCGTTGCCGACATAAGAGTAAAAACAAAGTCAGTCATTTTATTTTATTACTAGATTTTGCCCGCGGCTTCGCCCACGTGGAGGTCGGTAATTATCCCACGGAGTACCGGGATAAATAGTACTCTGCGTCCTAACCCAGGCTATGGTCTACCCATGTGCCAAATTTCATCCAAATCCGTTCAGCCGTTTTAGCGTGAAAGCGTTACAAACAAACAAACAGACTCAATTTCGCATTGATAATATTTTTACTTAGGATTGCGTACAAAAAATAAATAGATATTATAGGTAGAACAGGTAATACGGGCTGGTATCCGCAACTCCACGTCAAAGCGCGTATTTTGCGTACGGAATATGGTATCTACTAAGAGTAAAGTTATCTCAAACCTCGAATATAGTTCATAGTACATTAAATCACATTACATATATGGTTTTTTCTTCCTTATATTTAATTAGATGGCAAATAAACCTTCGGTCTATCTTATGGAAAGTTTTCCATACAACATTGCAATACGAGCACGCGTAGCATGACGCTTTCTATGTCTACGAAGAATAGACACAGCTCTTTCTATACAAAGTGACATTTCGTTTCTCCATTTTTGACATCGCACCGTAGAAATCCTTCTACAATCTGTCATTTTGTCTTTCGTTTCTAACAATCTTTGTCTAGGTCCTTTTTTATACTATTTCAGAAGAAAGTTTTCTATACCAAACTGTCAAAATCACACTGACAACTGACAGTTGTCTCCACGGCCACAAAGTATATACGGTTAGCTACAAAATCATGATTTTACAGGAGAGCGTTTTGAACGCAAAACTATGATAACTAATAGAAGAATATAGCTATCTTCTCCAATTTTACATCATTTAGTTAATAGGAAATATTAGCAAGGAAGGCCAATATTACTGTTTTTTTTTGTTCTAAAACACGGTTCTTCGACAGTTTGAGAAAAATTGTAGTAGTTAGTTTTCTTTAATATCGGTGAAATTTGAGAATCAAACAGAAAAAAAAACCTATGATAAAACAAAGAATTTTGAGTCGAATTATGTAAAAGAGTGAATTTCGTAAAAAGTGCAGTTGACTCTTTCTACTTTGGTGCCGCCGTACTGTCTACAAGGAACGTCATTTTTGGCTACTCTTCCGTCGACAAAACGGTGCTTGTGCTAAGACTGCTGAGCGAGATGACACACAGTTACGCAGTAAATATATATTTATCTTTATTATTTATTTAATTATCATTTATTTTTATTTATTATCACTTGCTTCAAAAACCGTGACGGAAAACATCGTGAGGAAACCGGCTTGCGTGAGAGATATTTCTCGACCGCATGATAAGCCAAGTCAGTCAGGCATGGGCCTCTGACTTGCCTCGGACGGCTTTAAAATTCTGACACCAGGTTAGTCTTTAACCACACGAAAATAAGAAAAAGAATCTTTATCCATCCCAAAAACAAAGCGTCTTACGTGCCTGTAATAATATTAATTGATATGATTTAAACAAATAAAAGGCTATTGTATTGTTGCCAGTACCTCTCCACTGTCGGGTCGCGGCGCGATGGGCGTGGGGTGTCGGAACACGGAGCTGGCGTCGTCTAAGCGCGCCGTCTGCGTCGAGTACTGCGGAGGTTTCTAAAACACGAACGATATTCTACTGGATTTATTTATTTATTTGATTTTTTTTAAACCTAGAAACAATTAAGCCACAGTATAATGTTTAAAATTAGAACTTCAGGATTAAGTATTAAAATTGTTGAATCAAACTCAATTTGTAACAGGAACTACAAATTGGCATCCAGGTACTTTTGGAACAGACCATAGATGTTAGCGCCTTCAAGTTCATATTCTAAAGAAGTGGATGCAACATGTTCATACTACTACTACGAGTATGCTTCCCATACTATTGTACAGAATTAAGTTCTTCTAACTGAGGAGACAGCTGTGCTTTTGGACTGTCTTAAGTAATTTTCACGCTTAAAAAATGCTGATTTGCAGCCTAACGACCGACTCACTCGCTACTTCCTTATTATTAATCTCGGAAGCAGTGGGACAAGTGGCTTGGATTATAATATTTAAGATTGAGTTCTATCGGTGTCAAAATTAGGTATAAAGATCAAAGGTACAATTCAACACCATGTCTATGGTAACAATTTCTCAGTAACAGCAATTTGTGCGATAGAGTCGCTAATTCGAAGAAATCACTAGATTTTTTTAATAGTGTACCGTGACGGGCTTCCTGTGCGCGGCGCACGCGTGTGCGCAGGCGCAGCGCGCGGGGCTGGCGCCGGCCGCGCTCGCGTGCGGGTTGCCGGCCAGGGCCAGCAGGCGCTTCAGTCTGGAACACGAACCATACGATACGATACACACACTAAAGAACAAAAACTCAGACGAAAAAAGAAAACCGAAACCGTTATTTATTTATTTATTTATTTATTTATTGATAGGAGAACCAACAGCTATAACAAATGGATAACAGTTGAAAATGAAACATACAGCCAATTACAGGTTCTCACGGGTAAAAACAGAATAAGTATTAGAAATCTTAGGATCACTAACAAGCACGATAAAAAAGATAAAGTGTATAAATATATGAATAAGGTACAATAAGCACTATGCACTTTTAAAGAAGTCAGCGTTCAGCTGAGCTCGTGCAGAATAGGTATTAATGGTAAATGGGTCAAATGAGAACTCTTTACAAAGAATATTAAAGTCCTTACTCGCTCGCACCATGTATGAGTTTTGCCTGTAGTTAGAAGAGGAAAAAGGAATGGAGATAGGCGGATTAAATCTAACTGATCTCTGAGGAACATTGAAACGTAGTTTATGTAGGAGATCAGGACAGTCAATCTTGTTCGACATAATTTTTAAAAGGAAAGTGCAATCCGCTAGTCGACGACGATTTATAAGTGGCTGTAAATGAAATTTCTTGCAAAGATTTATGTAACCATCAGAATGGTATGGTATACGTAGCCGAAAACATAGAAAACGTATAAATCTTTTTTGTATATTCTCAATACGATCAATATACTTGCCATAACACGGGTTCCAGATTTGTGACGCATATTCAAGATGACTTCGCACAAAAGAGCAATAAAGAATCTTAAGGGTCTTGGCCTTTTTGAAACACCCTGCGAGTCTCATAACAAAACCCAGCGACTTCGAAGCTTTGGCAACTATTTGCTCAATGTGCACGTTAAATAAGAGTTTAGAGTCATGAAAAACGCCCAGGTCACGTACACCGTCGCATCTGTTTAATAGCTGCCCTTTAAGTTTATAAGTTGTAGGGAGAGGGACGCGTTTTCTGCTAAAGGAGATTAATGAACATTTAACAGGGTTCAAGTCTAGTTTGTTAGTTAGACAATAATCATCCAATCGCGACAGGTCAGATTGGAGAGCATCCATGTCATCATCTGATGATATTGCAGAAAATATCTTCATGTCATCAGCAAAACAGAGCAAATTTGAGTTGTGGAAACACGAGTCGATGTCGCCCACATAAATGATAAAAAGTAGCGGACCCATCAAGGAACCTTGAGGCACACCACTTGGAGCTGAAACCCAGCTCGACATGTAGTTACTGACAACGACAGCTTGAGATCTGTTTTCAAGATATGAAGTAAACCAGCGAAGTAGATCTCCTCTGATACCATTGTTAAAAAGCTTTGTTTTAAGGATATTGTGGTCAATTCTATCAAAAGCCTTACTGTAATCCGTGTAAACGACATCGACCTGCGCCCCATTGTCCATTCTGTCCGTTAGGAAGTCATTGAGCAAAGCCAGGTTAGATGCAGTTGAACGACCCTTAAGAAATCCGTGCTGAGAAGGGCTAAAAGACTGACTCAGTGCTGCGTAAACTTGGTCGTAGACAACCCTCTCAAAGACTTTAGCTAATACGCACAGTTTGGAAATAGGTCTGTAATTAACTATTTCATTTTTGTGCCCTTTTTTATGCACCGGGGTTATAAAGGCGGACTTCCAGATTTGGGGAACTGAACGGGAAGAGAGTGATTTTGTAAACAATAGTGATACTGGTAAGGCAATGGTTTTAGCACTCCCAATCAGCAATTTAGGTGATAAGTGGTCCGGACCAGCAGATTTAATTGGATCAATTTTACTAATTAGTTTAACTATAACATGTGGGTCAATCTCAATTGAGTGAATATCTGAGGGTAAATTATAATTTGCAGTTTGAGGAGGACAGTAACTAGTAGACACAACATTGGTAGGATCAAGATAAGTGGAATAGAAGTGGGAAGAAAATGCATTACAAATAGACTCAGGAGAAGAAATCGTCACATCACCATACTTGAGGAAACTGGGTATTGCATTGGACTTAGATCTCTGCTTCACAAAGGTCCAAAAGCGTTTAGGATTCCTTTCGATGGAGGCTTCTGTATCAGCTAAGTAGTTGGTGTAACAATCCGCTTCAAGTTTATTAACCCGCTCTCGTAAATGTTTAAAGGTCACCTCATCTGAAAGTCTGCCATACGTCTTAAATTTACGGAGATATTTAGCCTTCTCCTTGATCAAGCGTTTAAGTGCCGGGGAGTACCAAATAGGGTATGAGCTGTGAGAGACTGTCTTAGTTGGCACATACTTATTTTGAATATCCGCTATAGTAGCATAAAAGTAGTCTACGGCGTCACTAAGCGACATGTCAAAAAATACGTGTGGCCAGTCTATAGCTGCTATTTCACCGTTAATGGCCGCAAAGTCAGCTTTACCGTAAAGGTAACGAGTAAAGGGTGCGGGAGTTAAATAAGTGTACTCTGCAAAGTTCACGTCGATACAGAGGGCCGGATGATATTTGTCGACAGGTGATAAAGGCACCACACATTCACACACTGAAACCATTTCATTACATAAAACTAAATCTAGAATCTTACCATAACTATTTAATATGCCATTATATTGACTGAACCCTAAAATACGCAATTCATCAGTTAGCATGTACTCGTCATCACTACAAATATTCACAGGTAATAATGTGTTGTTATTTAATTGCCACAAAATTCCACTAAGGTTAAAATCGCCAATTACTAAATATTTATCAGTTGGATTGTTTAGTACTATACTACTTAAACTATGGAGAAAATTTGATAATTGGTCGGAAAAAGTATAACCATGGTTTTGCCTACACAAATATAAGACGCAAACATTCAATTTAAGGCAATTTCTTGTGTTGGGCTGACGTACACTTAAAGTTACCCACAAGTCTTCGGCCGAGGAGTGAAATAACGGTTGGGGAACAGCAGATATACACTTACGGATAGCTATCAAGACACCACCTCCACGAGACTGACCCGTGAGGCAGTAATCCCGGTCGCGTCGACACACAATATACTGATCACCAAATAACTCCGAATTTGATATGCCGTCGACCAACCAAGTCTCAGTTAAAACAATGACATCGTATGAACATAGGCATAGTTGACGAAAGAAGGATTCAGTCTTGGTACGGAGCCCACGAACATTCTGATAATAGACATGCAGTTTGCTATTATCGTTTACAGCCATCGATAATTAGCACAAATTGTAGCAACAAAATTATTAGTTAGATAACAACCACTCAAATAACAAAGCGTTAAAAGACTAACGATTGCAGTTTCTGTGACAATGTTTATGGATAATAAATACTCAACGTTAATGTAAAGGTACAAAATAAAAGCGAATAATAAGCTAATAAGTAGGGTAATTAGGTATACACGATTGTTAAACGGCACAAAAAACGCAGCAGTAGCACAGGTAACTGTGCGAATAAGCAGGCAGTAATTAGATTCAATAATGAGTGCGAGCGAGATAAGCATAGAATGGGATGTTCTAATGAATAGAACAGCGCGATAAGCTAAGCAAAAGTCCCAATTACGAGTACATAGGCGAGGTGACGAAGCTTCGAGCACGTCAGTGGTGCTAAACCTTTTACAAAAATTTAAGTGATATAAAGTTAGGGCTATTAGTACATAATGTATAAAAATTAATTTACTTCTAGACTTATGTTTAAAATTATGCTGACTAAGTAATGATAACCGAAAAATGAGCCACACTAATTTAGCTTGTTTAAATCATTCTCCTTAGAAATCACAAAGACAGCCGATCCCTCCTGCCTGCGGACGTGAATCTTTCCGTGTTTGACCCATACGTGCTTATACTCCTTCTCCTTAGCTAATGCTCGGGTTTTGTTCAGCAACTTTTTAGAGTCAGGGTTGAGGTGATCATTCACATAAACCCGGTTCGACTGGCCAGTGAATCCAAGGTCATGTGCGGATAACGTCTTGCAAGAGCGTGCAGCCGCAACAAAGTCCTCCTTGACATATCTATTCAGAAAGCTGACCACAATTGACTTATCCTTTGTGTTGAATAATGGAATCCTGGATATGTAGTTGACCTGGGTTTTAGGAAATGTAAAGTTAACCTTTTGGGTTATCCTTTCCAAGATAGCAAACAGATTTTCGTCCTTTTTTAGGGGAATGCCCTTAATTTCCACATTGTTTAACCTTGATCTCTGATCACTAGCAGACAGCTCCGACTTAATCAAGTCAATGTTGGATTGAAGAGAGCAAACAGATTCCTGAAGATGCTCAAGACCAGCAACCCTAGTCTCAATGCCTGCAAGTTTCACAGAGAAATCATCCAGCCGTTTACCATCGAACTCACAACTGATCTTGAGTTCCTTCAGTTCCTCTTTGATGAATTTGACATCATTAGACAGCGTCGGCAGGCCAGCCAATTGAACCTTGAGCTCACGAATCTCATTTAGGATCGTTTCCAGAGACGCAGGTTCAGGTGTTGGTAGCGGAGACGGGGACGGGGTCGGTGACGGTGAGGAAATTCGGCACTTTGGACATTTCCATGCCGCTCTTCGGTCAGCTCCAAGTTTCCTCCATCCGCCCTCCGTGATGCTAGCGCAGCCAAAATCGAGGTGCCGTTTACATGAAGCACACTGAACGCCGTCATTGAAGTCAGTATTGCAGCTGGCACACTTCATCATAATTTGTTAACGAATAATTGAATAAATAATTGAAGTATGAAGAAAAGTAAAATGTTTGGAACCACTGATTGGAGGACTGATCGAGCGGGGCGCGTAGGTACTTGCGAAGCGATAGCGCGAGGTGCGTAGCGTACGAGCAAAGTGCGTGCTTGTTAAGTGGGTGATCGCGAGTAACTGATTATATTTAAGTAAAATTTAAGTAATTTATTATAGTTTAAGATCCTAAGTAAGATCGAGCTTCACCCATCTGTTCAGCATTCATCAGCCTATAATGTTCCCACTACCGTGATACAGGCCTCCTCTCTTTGAGAGAGAGTGGGCTGTAAGCTGTAGTCTACCCCGCGGGCTCAGTGCGGGTTGGTAAAAGACACACGTCTTGAAATTTTTGTTTGTAGGACATGCTAGTTTCCTCACGATGTTTTCCTTCACCGTTTTGAGGAGCAGTGGCGATGAAATTATTTACACAAAATAAAACGCCTGTCTGGGTTCAAACCCACGACCTACAGCCTAGTAAGTCGAATCAACTCAGGATGGATGAAAATGGCGACAGGTCACAGGAACAACTTGTGACTCACGGATGCCCCTCAAGTTAAAGGGGAAAATCCGTGATAAGACCTGTCGTACTGTATGGATCGAATGGTGGGTCGTGAAGAAGACGGACGAAAAAAGATTGCATGCAGCGGAGATGAGAATGTTGAGATGGATGTGTGGAGAGACGAAACTGGATAATGTAAGAAATGAGTAGGGAAATTTAAAAGTTGCGCCATTGACCGAAAAGTTGAAAGGAAATCGTTTGGCCCGGTACGGGCAGGTGATGAGGAGAGAGGAAACGCATGTGACTAAAAGAATGATGAATGTAAAGGTTGATGGATGGAGCGGGAGAGGAAGGCCGAAGAAAAAATGGATGGGTTCTGTGAGGAATGATATGAAAGGAGTGAATGATAGCGTGACGGTTGACAGGGGAGAGAGGACGAAGAAAATGTGTTGCGCTGACCACAAGTTACATGGGACAACGGCAGGAAGATGATGAGGTCATCAAAATCGGAATGATGTCGGGTTCTATTTAATATTGGGTCCCCACCTATGAAATTGGCGTTTTTTTCTCACAAATAGAGAACCTTGTCACTTCTATGAATTTAAAATATTCATCAATTGCTTGGTATTATATCGAATAATGACCATCATAGACAACTACCAATAGTAAAAAAAACCTTATTACTTATAGTTTATAAACATAAAAAATACCTTAAAAATGACTCCTCATTTTGTTAGCAGAAATGACCACTATTTGTTTTAATTTAGCCAAAACTTATTTTTGTCGCTTAATCTATTGGCATATTACGTTATCTTAGTTTTTAAACATTATCGCATAGAAGTTTTAAAACATTAGTGTTCATGGTTGTTATATAAATTAAGAAAATGTTAGTATGAAAAAAGCAACTTCTTTAAAATTCTCCATACAAAACGCTGATTTCATAGGTGGGGACCTAATACATGCCAAAGTAAAATACTACTAACACTGTAAATACATACCTATCACTCAACATGGAGAACCCATTCTGTGGCGGAGGCCCCTGAGGCCTATTGATCAGCTTACTGACCAACTTCAGAGTACCACCCGTCGACGAAGACTTGTGGTCGGGAGACGCTAACTGTTCACCTACCACCAAAAATTACTAAACAGTTAATACATTAATCATTATTATTTAAAAGGGTATTGTGTCCAAGTTATGTCAGATGGAAACAGAGCCGGATTTAATGGAAAAAAAATATGTTTTTTTTTGTCTTAATCCGGCTCTGTGGTTAAATCCTCAAGCATCATGCAACTTAGGTTGAATTAATGAGGTTATCATCATGTTATAATATTTGTAGTTAGTGTGAATTGGCAGAGTTAGTTTAATTACTTTAAAAAAATCGGTCATAAATAATTAAATATATTTATCGTAAATTATGTATTTGTTAAGTACTACATATAATACTAACAGTATTTGTAAGTTCCGTCATATAAACGACCCACTTTTTGGAGTATGATATTTATGAAAAAGAGTGCAAATATAATTGTATAGAAGGCAGGGAATGGAAGGCGACATTTATTTATTTATTAAAACTACAAGTAAAAGAAATACCGTACAAAGGCGTACTTAATTCCTGAGGAATTTTCTACCAGTCAACCTTAGGCTGAAGCAGAGACAAAACATGGCAGGTGCAACATAAGGGATTGATAATACGAAATTAGCTATAAAATACAAGAATGAATAAATATTTACATAGATATATAATCTGCGTTCGCAATTTCTTTGCCAAACATGTAAACAAACACGAGTTTTGGGGAAAACAACTGTAATACGACACATAAGGTTCAGTTTGCGCTACAACTTCATATTTTTTATGTCTTTTTCAAAAGTACTAGTGAGTCTAAAGTCAACTTTATTTACACTTACATAAAGTTGATGTTTATTTAAGTGGAAATAACATCAATAGGGATGTTGACAAGAAAAAAAAACTATCTAGGCCGTCAGTCAGATAATAAAAAAAATATTAGCGACGTATTTTTTGCTTTATCATATTAATAACAAATGGTTTAGGTAAAACGCATTAAATTTGGGGAGTGGGGGGCTCGCTACGTCACAAGTCAGTATAAAATCTACCGGCCAGTGACGTCATGCCACATTTTAACGCATTGCCTACTCAATGTATGTAATTATTATGCACCACACTTACACTTATATCTGATCTCAAATAATGTTTCGGGGTAAGAGGAACAGGGTGTAAAGTTCACTCATCCACCATAGAAAAGGGAGGATCCTCCGACCAGACGGGTGTCATGTCTGGCAGGCAATTGCCCAGAGGTTGGAGTCGTGAGCTTGTATATATGTCCACCGCGCGGTAAACTCTAATTGCGCGATGCAGGATTTGAGTGACGTCAGGTCTTTGATGCGTAGTTCGCATGTGGCGATGTAGATGCCGCCACAAAGAATATATTTAAAAATTGTTGATTGTTACTTAATGTTTTTTTTCTTTTTTTTCTTTTAATTTAATTTTTAATTTAATTTATTTTTTATTAAGAATTTATTTAATACTTTTTGCTGTGCCCTACAGGGTCCGTAACTGTTACTAAGCTCTAAGCCATTATAACACCTGTATACTTACATTATGGAATGCAAATAAAGATATGAATATGAATATGTATTGCCGTAATCTTTTGATTCCGTAAAAAAAGAAAAAATACGTGTCCAATATTTTTTTTTAATACTTATAATTGATGGACAAAAAAAAATATTGTCAACATCCTATTGGAAACAAGGATTTAAATAGACCTTACATATGTACATACATGTAAACAGAATAAACTGTCAGGAGAAATAACGATCGGTAGAGGAGATATAACGGTCAGTAGAGGAGAAAAACGAATCCAGCAAATCACCGCTGGGATATTCTTAGAATGTTTGCGGCTTCAAGAAGAATTGGTGATATGATTATCTTTAATTTATTGTCAATAGGTTTTAACTGTAATAATTAAATAAAACCTAGTACTTACACTTCCTTTCATCTCCCGACATTCCATCATTACTATCTTGACTATAAGTATTTTTTGGCGACAGAATATCATTATCACTCTCTCTCGCTCTCTCCTTTTCATCTTCAACAGAACTGTCGGCTCCTTTGTCGGACATTTTGTCGGATTTGTCGCGTTTGTCGGGCGGTAGCGTCGTGGGGATGGTGACGGCAGATTTCTGGGGCTGCGGTAATGGTGGAGTTGGTTCTGCCCACCAGTAGTCTAGTTCTAGTTTGGAACGGGATCCGAACTGGAACAAAAAGTTATTCGTGATGGTTTTATTATGTTTTTTTAATGAAAAATAACTAAAAACATTAGCCGTCTTATTACAAAACGAGTTATAACTTTAATTCGAACTTTATTATTTGAACTTTATTCCGACTAGGGTAAAATTATTATTACAAAATGACATAAACTTTAGCACAATCGGAACAAAGTTCAAAATACAAAAACTAACTCGAAAGTTTAAGTTTCGAAATGCCTGAAAACCGGCCTACTTAAAGAATGGCGATACTTGTAAGTCGGAGTTATCCTAAATTATTAAAGGAGATGACCGCTTTTTGCAGGGACATTCGTTTTTATCCGTGAAAAATCTAACCAGCATCAAACTACACCTAAATAAAAGCGACAAAAATATGGAACTAGGAACCACTGAAATAATATTTTTAGACCTTAATAATATTTTTAAACATTTCAGAGAAAAAATTATTTTAAACTATTTAATGTTAGTACATTATATTTTAGTAGTTGATCGCAACTGAAATAAAACCTTCCATTCACTATATTTTTTTTTTTCAAAACTGCATGTTTTTAAAATGTATGACATAGTTGGTACCACTAGTTTGTGGGATGTCTATCCAAATATGGTTAGAATGATTAAATAATAAAAAAATCAATTTTGGACATGTCCTTTGAGAATGCGTTCCTGGCACGTGTCAGTCAGTCTGCCCTGCTATCTCACCATAAGATACAGGTCCCCTATCGTGAGATCCCCGGCATCATGTACACTCCAGCCCTTCCGTATCTGCCTCAGCGCCAAGTCCACATCGATGTCAGGCTTGGCCTCCTCTCCCACCTTCGCTGGCTCCTCAGTCTTCGGCTCTTCTGCGTCTTTGTCCATGACTAACGTGTAAATTCTGCCTCCACGTTTTTTTGGTCGTAAGCGGAATTTTACCTGGAAAGGATGTGTTGTTATTTTTTTGTAGCTAAACTAGCATAAAACTAGAGCTTAGCGAAACTTCAGACGTAAGTTTGTGAAAAGGACAATTATGGCGAAAACCAAACAAATATTTTAAATATAAAGAATGGTCAAAATACATAAATAGTTTTTTTTTTTTGGTAAACAGCCTCACGACCTTTCATCCAGAAATTGATTGTGGTTTTTTTTTACAATCAATCCTCTGTTTATGTGGTTTTCTACAACAACCAAGTCACAGTGTTAATGATAAGTATAATGAAATTATGTACCAAATCAATGTCAATAAATAGGTTTTTAAAATAATTCTTTACTGTTCTCTTCTCAACATCGAAATCAAGCATTTCTATATCAATCTACTAGTGGACACACTATACCTTTAAATTCTTAAACTTAGTTTCCTTCCCAGTCTTATCTTTGCCATCACTTTCATTATCCGTATCACTCTTATTATATTTCTCATCGTCTTCCATTTCAGAGAAACTATCCTTCTCTCTTTCCGACATAATATCTTTGTCTCTTTCCGACATCTCCTTGTCTCTTTCGGATATATCTTTGTCTCTGTCTGGCAGGTAGGCTACATCATCTTCTGTGACTTCTCGTTCCTTCTCATCTTCTGTGCTGGGCTTTTCTTCGTCTTCTTGCAGTATTTTGTAGTTGGCCATGAGTTCTATGCCATCTATGGCCGTTTCTTCGATGTTTATAAGTTTATCTTGATCGTCCATTTTGAATTTTTTTTGGTCTTCTTTATCTTTTTCTGATGTGCTGTCTTTCCGTTGGCGTTTTGGTGTTCGGATTTTTGCTGTGGACAATTTATTTTATGTTTATTACATGACTGTATATTATTTTGCCCTTGGTCAATGATGATAACTGCAATTTGGAACCCGCAATTCGCAATGGCCGCATGTGTTCGTAAGCCATTCGATTATTTCGGGTATTGGGCATTAAAGGCAGGGCAAAGGGCAAGGAGTCAAGGATTATGTTTAAAAGTGGGCGTGTGAATGACGCCTTAAAGTGAAGGACAATTTGCTTGACTGCTGGGCAAAGGTCTCCCCATACTTCTCCAGTTTTCCTAATGTTGTGCCTTCTCCGGCCGATCAGTTAGGAACTAGTCCAATTGTCACGCCAGAGGCCTGCCTCTGAATTTGGTCGTTGAGTTTGATTTTTTAAATGCAAAGCTCCATCGTTCTTTGGCAAACCTTTAGTTTGGACTTCTGAGCCTCGATCAAAGACCAAGCGAGCGCCATAGGCTAGGATACGTAAAAATAAAACACGTAATAATAATAACATTGTAAAATGGAGTATAGACCAATAAAGAAAAAAATATGTATCCAAGATTTTATATTTTCGTCTAGGAAATAATTGTAAGCCCTTACCGCCGCCATCCATGTTCATCTGTGTGCCCATCTTCTCGAGATAAGAAGCGAAGCATATCTTCTGACTGGAGAGCGGTTCGCTAGGACTGACCACGGATAGGTGGGTGTCACCTATAGTTATAGTTACAAGTCCTTACCGCCTCCATCTTTGTCCCTCTGTGAGCCCATCCTCTCGAGATAAGAAGAGAAGCATATCTTCTGACTGGAGAGCTGTTCGCTAGGACTGACTACGGGCAGGTGGATGTCAGCTCCTGGTCTTGGACCCACGTGGAGGGCTAGCTTCTTTGGCGCTTTTTGTTCTGGGTAAACAAATAAAAAAACAGTTTTAGGTGATAAGTTTTTTTATTACTTACAAAAAAAACAACGGACTTCCAAAAAAAACACTACAAAGTGAAAAATAAGTTTAGTTTAACTTCGGAAGTCGGTGTCTTTGGTTTTATAGTAATTTTTTTTGGAACCTGATTGTTTTTTTTTTACACGTTTTTGTTGTGGTTCCTACCCCACACACATTCAAATACCACTACCTGCTATGTAAATAACAGTGACAGGAAGTTATTATAAAATCATCTACATAGACTAAGTGGGAAAAAACCGTATTAATGAAGCTAAAAAAAAAAATACCCAAGCAAAATTAATATGCAACCACTGCGCAAGCTTCCGCTACCAAACGAAAAATAGAATTTTCAAAATCGGTCCACGACTGACGAAAATATCGATGGATACATTAAAAAAAACATACAGACGAACATAGAACCTCCTCTTTTTTGGAAGTCCTCCTTTGTGCGAAGTAGGGGCGCGTCACTAGCATAATATATTTAATATGTCTGTATTTTAAAGCATTATGTCAATAAAGGCATCTTTCTTGCTTTCTCTGGCGAAATGTATTTGTGTGTACACTTCTGCGTACCCCATCAGCGGTAATACAAGTGTAATGATATATGTTGTTACCTTGCAATATAATCCTATCAGTCTCCAGGTTCAAGTGTTCTTCTAGTTCTCTGTTAACTTCTGTATCTTCTGTGCACGGTCGGGGCAGCTCGGTGTACTCTTCTGGCTCCTTCTGTGTGTCTTCTGGCTTTATGTCCACGTGTTCAGTGACTTTGTGTAGCTTGAAAGTAGACTGTGTCGAGTTATGGATGTATTGTCATATGTAATTTAATGGGACTGCTGAAATATGGGTGTAGTATGTAACCTCTGCCTAACCTTTTGGGCATCACGGGCGTGATATTAAGTTCAAGTTTATGAGAACGAATTTCTCAGTAGCAGCACAGATGAATATACATAGATGCTTCACTCCGCATTTTAGTTATGAAGCTACTAGTACGCGGCGGGCGCGTCTTATCGGATCAATTCAGTAAGCGTAACGGAGTCAGAAGATCCAAGAGTTACGCGATAGAAAGAGACGCAACTTCTAGGTGAATATAACTGTAGGTAATTAACGCTGTGCGACCTGAATTGCACTTTATTGTGTCGTTGCAAGAGTCGCTTTTTATTTAAATGATTTTGCGGAGTGAACCATCTTCTTCTGTGATCGGTTGATGGCAACAGGCTCGCCCCTAGTACATGGGATATAAACATAACTGGTGTACTTAACCCCCTTCGTAAATTTTGTGTAAAACTGAGCACGTTTTTTTGCCAGAAACGAAATATAATCTGAGCTGGCATTTTGATTCCAATGATTGGTGATTAGAGAATTTAAATTTTCACTAGATATGCGTAGATTCACTTGTTATTTTACAATTTTTTGTATCCATAAATTCTATTCCAATAGCCAGTTGTGTAACATGTGATATCGAATTAAATTATCTAATAATCTTTTCCAAATTATTCTTTATCTTAAAATTTAATAGTGTTCATAATTTACATTTAAAATAAACATATTTTGTGATTAGAAACTTTAATTCGATTACACATGGTTCAGTTTTATCTGTCAGTTTAAATTGTTTAATTAATTTAGTTTTCTCGTTTTGTACTAATGACTTATTTTAATACTCTTAGTATTAAAACAAGTCGCATAAATGGCCGTATTTTTTATTGTTTTGATTTAAATCCTTGATTTTTTTATTATAGATTTCAATTTGATACCGTTCCTGAGAAAAAGGGTCTTGACAGTCAGACGGACAACGAAGTGATCCTATAAGGGCTCCGGTTTTCCTTATGATGTATGGAACCCTAAAAAAATTACAATGATGGAAAGAAGAGCTACTGACTCTCGGCTTCATTAAGGGTCTTTCGTAAATGAAATCAATTACAGGTACTAGAACATTTGTTCTTGTACTTTTACATAGGGGGAAGTTTTCGTAAGGCGCCTCCAGTGTTATATTCAGTAAGTATGGCATGCATGTATTAAGAAAGGATACGCCCTTCCAGCGCATTTGCAGCGCCCGCAGCAGCGCGCGCAGGCGAGCGCGCAGCGGCAGCGCCAGCGCGGCGCGCGGGTTGTGCGCCGCCGCCTGCACGCGCGCCCACGCCGCACTGTCGCGCGCGCGCAGCGCCACCTGCGCGCGCGAGCACACGCGCGCTCCGCACGCCAGCTCTGCACGTACAAACCCACATAAGGCACTTGTCCCACCGACGACGAAGCTATTAGCTATTGGAGTACCACCAAATTTCGTTTTCGTATTTCGGTAAAAATACTATACGGAAAACTAACTGCCGGCAAATCAATACTTTCAGTTAATTTATTCAAAGAACTTCGATAGTTACAACAACTAAAAGAACGATAACTGTGAAAATGCAGAAAAGTTTTTTAGCGCAGATTGTTTGATTTTATTAATAATTATTTATTGGACAAAAATATAAAGTTTCGTGTGATTTAAGCTTAAATGGTTGAATAAAAGATAGGCACTGCATTTATTTTACTTTTACCAAAGAAAATCACTATAACAAAAATAATGGGTTTCAGTTTTCGGATACTATTTTCGGTCGGACTCTACGTCTACGTCTACTCCATAGCTAGTAAGCTATATCTCGCTCAAGAAATGTGCAATAGATGTAGGTCCCGTGTGAGTAAAAGAGATACATATATGAATAGGTAGTAATTATTATGTATTCATTCAGTACCTAGTACACATTTATACATTTAAGTTGATGCAATCATAAACTCATTGGTCAGTTGATCGCTGACTGTTCACATTGCCGCCGAGAAATCTCTCTTCAGTAGTTTGTCGCAGCGATAAGAGCTATCAAAGAAAAAAACTCACTCAGCGACGTTCGCATGGCGGGCAGAATACTCGCTCCTCGTTGCTCGCCAATACATTTCTAGTTGCTAGCTCTACTTGCTTTTCGCAAATTATCGGCGGTGGCGGTGGGACAGGTGCCTTAAGGCTAATGAAAAAGTAACCCTTGTAATCGCAGGTAAGTAAGCAGCGGGAGTGCAAAGTAAGTAGTATTTTTTATCGTCTGTACCCAGCCGCGCAGTGAGTCGAGGCTCTCCGCTATTAGGCCGTAACAATTATCGGTTCAATGATTGCAGAGTCCACGTCCCACATGTCGACACCTCGTGTGCAAAATCAAGATATAAGTTTATTAAATCTTTTTTTACGCGTCAGACCGGTGCTGTAATATTGCTTTAAAATGTTGCTTTTGCGTTTTGACCCACGCCGATCATTTGCGCGTGCCGTAAGGCACCTGCCCCACTACCGGCGAAAAACGTGTTTGCGAGCAACGCAACAATTACGTTTTTTTATTATTTTATATTGCACTACTCGCAGTTTACCTCTGAGGAGGTCATAGCTGTTTAACCGGACTTTACTGTGGCTGCCTTAAGCTACGAGTACTAACTTAAAGCCTCCAGCCAAGGCGTAAATATAACGCAACAATTTCTCGCTGGTATGCGGATATATAGCTTGTCCACTCTGAAATGACGCGCCCCACTACCGAATTACCGTGTGCGTAAAATGCGGTAGTGAGGCGCGTCATTTCAGAGTGGATAAGCTATACCAAGCATTACTCTTTCAGCGCGCGTTCTGCCCGCCAAGCGAGCGTCGCTGAGCGAGTACACTCCTTTATAGTTCTTGTCGCTGCAACAATAGAGTAGGTACTCGCCGGCGGTTGTAAACAGTCAGCGATCAATTATTAATACATTACCTCTTTTACTTATATCTACAATCTTTTGTACGATTCGCCGATCGATTCGAGTCGTTGGAGGTGGGACAGGTGCCTAAACGTCACATAAAAGCAGTAGTAATCATTTCGGCTGTCATAGCCGATCTTGAGACCGTAACAGCCACACACGGTCCGGATTCTACTCAGATCTTTCGAACCTAAAGGTTGGTACTATCATGGCCATTACCTTTAGGGTATACAATATTTTATAGGGAGTTAATATGTCATTTTTGTTTCACTTAATCAATAAAAGACGGTAATATAAACCCAAGAAAAAAAGTCTAATTCAAGCACAGCTTGTTGCTCAAAAAATTTAATTATTAATTTTCTACTACAGTTCAAAGGTCCGTTACTGTCGCGGCTATGATGTGACGTCATTGTTCACGATACTGCTTTCATATAAATAAAATTACTTTTTTGTAAATAAAAGTGCAAATAGCACTTTTATTTACTTACTCACCTTAGTGAGATTTCAAGCAGTTTGCTAAGAATAGATTTTTATTCACATTGCTTTTTGATGACGCGTTTTTCGACTTTGCGTTCCGTTCCACCAAAAAACGCAACAATAATGAATTGCAAAATAAGTAATGTATTGAAACAAAATAACTGTTTGTTTCTTGACTTCTATGCAATGTATATTTAAATAACGAAAAAGTTTTGAATTATAGCTTGAAGCCGATAACCCACTCTGAAATGACGCGTCCCCTTAGGCGGCACGTCATTTTTCTTTATTCAAGCTTTATTTGCATATTTATATTTATATGGATGTAAAATAATACACAAAGTATAGCACAACGATAAAATAATACTTCACCTAAATAAAAGCACATACCAGTGATCTGATTGAGCCTCCTAAGCGCGCGACACATAGGCGTGCGCACACGCAAGTTCCGCCCCCTGGCGCGCACCACAATGCTGCCACAAAGCACCATGTCGCCAAGCCGAGCGCACGTCTTCTCGTTCACAGACACCAGCTTCTTACGGAGCTCGCCGTAGTTTATTAGGGCGTATAACTCTTGTGCTACTTTTTTTACGTCTGGAAAAGATGACAGTTATATTAAAGATTTTTAAACTGTATTACTACACTGAAATTAAATGAAATTTGAGGCTGCCTCGTTTGTCTAGTGATCACAAGCGCTACTGCTGAGCACTAGGTCCAGGTTGGGCAAAGTGTTGATGGGTTTTTGTTTTTTTTCTATCAGCCATTTCTCAGTAGAATATAAAAGAATAATCTTTACATTGTATTGTCGAGGACACTGGAGCCTGACCACTTTTCGACCTTATTGCCTAAGCAATAAGGTCGAAAAGTGGTCAGGCGCCTGTGTCTTCGATAATACACCATACGAGTTACAGATATAAATGTAGAAATTTTACATAGGGTGACACAACGGGCAGTAGCAGGCTAGAGTTTGGACTTGTGCTCGGTTGATAGCAATAGGGTCGCTCGACTTAAACATAGCTGGCGAAATGTGGGTGTACTAAACGTACACCTCTGCCAACTCTTCGAGGATTACAGGCGTGGTGTTTATGTATGATTTGAAATATTTATTTCTGTAAGTAGATTTCTTAAGACATTTTTACAAGTCTATTTTTTGTCAATATTTTACAACTAGATGGCGCCGGATTTTTTTTGCTGACATATATCAATAAACTGTAATGATCCGTATGCCTTTGTGACAAATTGGCCAAAAAACGCAATACAGATCAAAATGTGAGAATGCTAACGAGGAGAAAAATATTATAATGTTAATGGTAACTTTTTAAATATTTGGTCTCTAATATTTAAAATCTACATTTACACTTCTACAGCACTCAATCAATCAATCAGTTTATTTGCATAATATGGGTTTACAAAGATGTTACACAGGTACGGTTACACCATATTCAGCTTGTTAGCATGCAATTTATAATATAGTGTCATAATAAATGTTAACAATTAGATCATATCCTTTAAAATATAAATTATACATTGATAGTCAATCTATTACAAATAGACATCATGATATTAAAATAAAAAGTAAAATTCAATAAAAGTAAAATTATTTAAGAATTATGCGAATTATGGATTACTATTAATTAATTATTAACAATGATTTCGTTACATTTTATCTTCGAGGTACTCCTTAACTGAATAGTAAGCCTTATCTATAAGTAGAGCTTGAAGTTTCTTTTTAAAAGATTTACATTTCTTGAGCTGCGTATAATAAAGGGTAGTTTATTATATATTTTAGGGCCCAAGCAAACAAAGCTTTTAGAAAGGACTGCGGTTTTCCCTGGTGGAACGCATCGTTTATCTGCGTGACGCGCTCTTGTGCGATACTCAAACAGTTCTAGATTGCAATGGATAAATAGTGCTGTCTCATAGATATAGATGCTGGGCAGTGTCAATATTTTTAATCGTTTGAAATGAGGCTCACATGAGTCCGTTTGGGTTAAGTTACATATAGCTCTTAGGGTGCGTTTCCACTGAAGCGGAGACGAGCGAAGCTGAGCGGAGACGTGCAATCACAATGGTTGAAATCTTCATCGCGTCTCTCGTCTCGTCTGTGATTGGACGATTCCTGCACGTCTGCGCTCAGCTCCGTACGTCTCCGCTTCAGTGGAAACGCACCCTTAGGTACGCATCTTTTTTGCGCCCTGAACGCACTTTCAAAACCAGTGGAATTGCCCCAAAAAATGACCCCGTATCGAAAAGTAGACGATACATAACCATGGTAAGCAGTTATTGAGGTTGTAATATCAACGATTTTACTGAGATTGCGTAAAGCGAAAGAATAACTGTTTAATTTATTACTTATCTCTTCTTAGCACTTTCAATCAGTTTGTTTTCATTCTGTTTAGAATGAAAACAAACTGGTTAGTTATCTAAGTAGGCATTCACATGGCAAGCCAGCAGTACTTTGAAAAAGATGTATTAATATAATGTTATTAAGACGTTACATCTCATGTAATGATAGCGATGTCCCATTAGCAAGGCATGTCACATTGAATATAATTTATAGCTTAAGTACCGTATGGTCATGGATATGGCTATTTTAATTTATTTAATAATATAGATACGATTAGGTACTTTGAATTGATGACTTGTGTGTCGCCGGTTACTATTGTAGCTACTTCGTTTTTAATGTATTTCTGTCTTGGTACAAAGTTGTGATGTATATAATTATGTGGCAAATCAATAAATGTTTCAGTACCAGCCCGGACTCTGGATAATAGGGATGATGACAAAAATTTTAGTCCGTCTTTTAAATTATAAAAAAATATTGGACACGTATTTTTTAATTTTTTACGTAATCTAAACATTACGGCGATACATTGAGGTAAAAAGTGCCATGACGTCACGAGTATGTAGATTTTATACATACTAAGTAGTGACGTAGCGACCCCCACTCCCCAACTTAAAATGCGTTTTATCCAAGTATTTTTTATTAATATGATAAATTTATTATCTGACTGACGGACTAATTAGTTTTTTTTTTTTTTACCCAGGCATCATCCCTTTTGAGAGACTAAAGAAACCCTTTAATTTAAATTTTTCAATAATCATTAAATACTCTTACATTTCGCCAGTTGCGTTTAAATCTTACGTAATACGGGGCAATCGAATTGCCATCAACTGGGCACATATTCAAACATCGGGCTGCTATTGTGTAATTCCATCATAGAAAACCCCAATAACACAATGTTCGTTCTGAGGATCCAACCTAGGACCTCACGGTCATCAGTTGCGCTTAGAATCACTCACCCCTACAGGTCGGCGCAGATAGGACAGCAAAATGCTCGATGATGTTCTTTGATGTCAAGTTTTGAGTAAAAATAATTATGGTCTGATAAACGCCTCAGGAAGTTACTACCTACCTACCTAGTTGTGATTTAGTTTTTTATCAATGAAAAACCGCTGAGCATTTTGCTGCTCTGCCTGATCATAACGAGGCCGAAAAAATCTTCTTTTCGTGTCGACTTAAATCTCTTGTGAACACTATGTAGGAACTTGGACACATCGCTCGTTTGCCTTATATAAGTTCTGGAGGGACCAAATAAGCAGTTATATTTATGCTGTGAGAACAAAACATTTTTTATAAAAATAAAATGAACCGGCTTCGAGGCTGGCCCAGGAATATGTGGCGAGCCGACCTAGATGCGTACCGCAAGGGTTGGATCGAGATGCCTCTGGAAAAGGATGCCTGGAAGGATTTGGGGCACGCCTTTGCTCAGCAGTGGGACAGAGCAGGCTAAAGCCCCCAGTACTCGTTGGGCGAACCCTTTGGCTGAGCGCGCTCACCCAACGTGTACTGGGGGTTTAACATAAACATATTTTTTTTATTTTTTTATAAAATAAAATAAACGAAACTTACTCTCATCAAAGTGAACATGTTTCGACAGCTTATGCCAAGTCCTGTAATAAAAATGGCTGACTTGCGTCTTGGTCTTCAGGTTGACATCCGGCATGCCTTTCTTCTTCATCTTGGCACAGATGTAGGCAGTTATAGCGTCGAAGTCTTTTCCATACTCGTTGAGTGCTTCAAAGAATAAGTTTTTTTCGTCTGTGGACCAGAGAGCTTTGGGCATTCGTTGTTTTACTGTCGGGAATTTGAGCTCTTTGTCATCTATCTTGCTTGGGGTCTCGCATTCTGGGATATCTGGAAATAAGAAATAATACATTCTAATTTGCCAATTTTTGGTAGATATTCTACGTGGGTTACCAAATTTACATGAAAAACAAAGAAACGCTATAAAGGGCCTAAAACCGTCTTTATCTCAAGTAAAAAGATATGTCAACACATGGTAAAAATAACCTGTAACCCTGGTGCCTGGTTAAAGGTTATACAGAGTTCAATTATATTAATTTCATTTTCAACGAACGTAGGTAGTATAGTAACCTGAAACATCGGTTTAAAAAATCAGTTTTTTTTTTCTGAGTAAACTTTACAGACCAGCGATTACGCATATATATTTTTTTGCTTTATTTGTTTTAGATATCAGTCGAGTTTCGCTAGCTAATTTTATTTGACCCTGTAGACTCGCTAACCTCCTATTTCGTGCATTGGGAGTTGGACTTATATAACATAATCAGCGAAATGTGGGCGTACAGTTAACCACAAATTTGTGATAACAATTTGAAATTGACAGCGCCTTTGTGGCGTAGTAGGTAACAGTAACCGTTTTTCAAGGTTTTCGAGGTTTTTATAGTTCAAATGTCACCACCACTGACAATCAGCCTATAATGTTGGGAACTGCTGGGACACAGGCCTCCTCTCTGGGAGAGGAAGTGGGCTGTAATCCATCACGTGGGACCAGGCGGGTTTGTGAATGTCACACGTCTTAGAATTTTTGATTCTAGGACAATGACATGTTTAATTCACCGTTTTGAGAGCAGTGGTGATGAAATAATTTACACAGTAAAGCGTCTGTCAGGGTTCGAACCTACGACCTACCCGAACTCGTAAGAACGTTGAACGTTGTTGAACTTGAGTCGCAGTCGTTACCACTGAGCCACCACAGCTCCATTGCTTTGCTAATTGATGTATGTTAAAAGTAATTAAAATAAAGTTTGTCCGGGAGTTGTGTTGAGCTTGACTGCAAGATTTTCTCGGAATTTGTATGGGTACGGTTATGTACTATAGCGAATCAGGATATGAAATCAAACAATTCTATGCGTAATATATTTTTTTATTCGATTCGACTGGCGAAAATTAGTAATCAAAAGGTATCTAATTATTAATAAAAACCAATAAGACATTAGCATTACAGTCCATTTAAATACGCACTTAAACAAGTATCAACTTTACCTCTGTGTAAATTAAGTTGAATTTTAGAAAGACTATTTTCAAAATAATAAATAGAATGATCTAATAAGTCAAAGTTATTTTTAGATAATCACATAAGTTGGGAATTAAATGGCGAATGCTGTTAACCTTTTAGATGTTAATTTCCTAGTTAATATTACATAAAAAATGAAAAAAACCGGACTGGATGGATTTTTGACTAGATATGGAAATGATGACTCCGAATGCGAGTGTGTGTGTGTGTGATCTATTTCTACACGTTTACATTATGAGTCGTTCGTTCAATTCTATTCACAGAAAGAATAATAAAATGGACGATTTTTTTTTGTATCACCAGGACACAAAATAATATTTTTCTTTTTTTAAACCGCTTTTATGGCCGAACGCTACAACGCTCAACTTTCTCGCTGGTCAAGCGGTTGCATATGAAACTGCTGAGCATAAGGTCCCGGGCCCGGAGTCTGGATTTGTGCCCGGAGTCTAGATTTGTGCCCGGTTGGTGACAATAGGCCCTATTACATGGAACTTAAACATAACTGGCGAAATGTGGGTGTACTTAGGTACATACACCTCTGCCTAACCATTCGGGGAAAACAGTCGTGATGTAATGTCGTGTGTCCTCAATATAGAGCTATGTTTTAAATTCGTTTAGCGTAAAAACTTATTTAGTGATTTGTAAGGGTGGAGTTTCTTGCCCATTCTTCTCCATACGAAAAGTACCTTTTGGAAGGGGGCGACTAGAATCAATAGGGATGTCAACTGGGTAAAAAAAACTATTTAGTCCGTCAGTCAGGTACTTAATAAAAAAAATTTAGACATATATTTTTTGCTTCATCATATTAATAAAACATGATTTAGATAAAACGCATTAAAGTTGGGGAGTAGGGGCTCGCTATGTCACAATTCAGTATAAAATCTACCGGCCAGTGACGTCATGCCACATTTTAGATCAATGTATTGTAGTAATCTTTATATCATGTAAAAAAATAAAAAATAAGTGTCCAGTATTTTTTATACCATTCCCCTCTAAAAAGCTTATTTTATTTACTGAAAACAGTGAATAAAAAGCACTTTTAATCACTATTTTGGTGTTTGAATTTAGAACACACCAATATATTCGACCTCCTTCTCAGAGCTATACAACCTCCTTGCGCAAACATACTCGATACACAGGAAATAAATATCACTTCACAAGTTGACCATCCTAATAATAATAAGAAAATTAATCTTAATTTTAGTAATTGTTCCAATTTTAATGTGCATTTTAATGAATTTAACCTTCCTTTTTTCTTCATTAAATGTCTATTTTCGGTTAAATCTTTCTTTTTCTCGTAGTCATGGTATAAAGTATAGTTTGCAACTCTTGAATAAAACGGATTTATATCGAGGGCCATGAATCACTCGCGTCGCTCAGGGTTCTAACACTTGAATCACTCCCTACGGTCGTGATTCAGTCGTTAGAATCCTTCACTTGCTTGTAATTCATACTTAGAATCCCTCGCTGCGCTCTGAATACAAAGAAATAATTTCCCCTTAAAATAGTTGTTTGCTCCCTAGGCAAACAATCTACTATTGTATGTACATTTTAACGTTCAAAAGTGCTTTTTATGTACCTAATTCTTAGAGTATATAACACTGGAGAAGCCTTACGAACACTTCCCCTCTGAAAAAGTACAAGAACAAATGTTCTAGTATGTTCATAAAAAGTACTTTCAAATTGATTCTAACGCACTTCGTAAATCGTTTAGAAGGCGCGCGGAGCTCCGTGAAAATGCTTGCTGTGCTGTTAAATTCTGTAAAAAGCGTTCAAATACGTCAAACTTACATAAAGACCTGAATAACCTTCCATATGTTATTTTTTTTTATTGTTCAATGTTTAATAACTTTCATATTATTATGTCCATTGAAGTGGTTATACATTTTTTTTTTTTGTACTTGACCTAATTTATTATTGAGATTACTTACTTATTACAAATTTAGTTACTTTTATTTAATTGTAGTTATTTTTCTTGTTATTAAAATGTAACTATTTTATGCAACAGCTATTTTATTTCATGGATTCAAGCAAAATTCCGAATGAATATCGATATCGATATAATAAAAATTAATGGTACGGACTTCTCTTTCCGGGCGAGCGGCTTTTGTTAATTTTTGTAGTAGCTACCGCGTCCCCCGCTAAAAGTGACAGCCATTTTTGTTCGGAATTGTGCTTATGGCTTCTCCAGTGTTATATACTCTAAGACCTAATTGAAATAAATAAATTGACATTGACTTTGTGGTGGAATGGGGCCACATAGTGTAGTTTGTATATTTGGAGATGGCGGAGGTTTGCAGTCTCCAATTGTTTCGAATATTCTCGTGTACTTATCACAACTTCTCAGAAGAAATGATTACCCCAGCCGATGAAAACCAAAAAATATTTTTGGCAGTTGCCATCGATATAAGTTCTAGGAGCTACTTCTACTATGTATAGGGCGCCGACATAAGGTCTCCTCTGACGTCAGCGCGAACAAGCCACAATTCGTAAGCACACGCCACTGTCCCCCCCCCCCCCCGCCCTATCTCGTATACACTATTTTCAAACCCTATTCTAGTCGCGATTTAGTTCATTTTCAATTTGTCAATGAAAAATTGTTCGATTTTTTCGCTGCTCAGTGTATACCGTACCAAGATGATGTTCGGTTCGGTTTAAAGAATTTTATTCTCATAAAGAACACAAGACAGTTCACTTAATATATGAGATATACAAATAAATCATGCAGTTATAAGGTGTCTAAGACTCCGTGAGTCGATAAGAGGAAAACAAAAATAATATCTTAAAAACTAGGCTTCTAAAAATTCCATCCAATAGGTTAATTTAGTTATTTATCATGCAGGCATTTTCTAAGTATTGTTATCTGTTGTCAGTGCCAAACTCACCATCTGACCCATCTTTCTTCCCAGGTCTCTTGTCCCTTTCGACAGGCGGTTCCAGTAGAAGCTTCTTGATGACCCTGGCGCTGGTCCTCTGCTGCTGCTGCGTAGTCAAGGAGCCCAGGAGTTCTGTCCGTTCTGCTTCCACGCTGGACGGCGCTCCAGGGGACATGGTCACGTCTTTCACGACCTGAAAAAAGATAAAGTGTTTTTTTTTAACCGACTTCAAAACAGGAAGGGGTCCAAACAATCTTATCAAATGTTATTGTATCCAAACTTATTAATTGCAATATTGCAATGCCATCTTTTTATTTTATACAAGTTTTTGTCCACGGCTTCGCCCGCGTGGTCGTCGGAAATTATCCCGTAGCGCGGGAACGTCCCGCCGTAGGTACTGCCGGAATAAAAAGTATTCTATGTCCTAACCCAGTACCCTAATTACGCAATACACGATCAATCTGAATCTGAATCGTTTTGAAACAGATTGCTAATCCATTGCTTCGTACGTTCGAAAAAAAAATCTGCTCAACAACGTAAGTATCACAATGAATGTTGTTGACCTGTCAAATTGAAACAGATTAGTCGGAATTGTCAACGAAAATGTGTTGCGTAATTAGAAAGCCTGTTATGGTCTACTTGTGTGCCAAATTTCATCGAAATCCTCGTTAAGGCGTGAAAAGGAAACATAGATAGATAGGCAGACAGTTACCTTCGCGTGTAAAATATATGAGTTTAACTGTCACTCGAGACACAATAGATTTTTTATTGTTATCGACTTCTAAAGGCAAATCGACAGTTGCGCGGGTATACATACAAAAAAATTCTGCTGTTCCATACATTTTGACCGCGTATGTACTGCACTTTTCTATGAAACAGCAGATTTTTTTTAATAACCTACGAAATATTTCAACGCAGGGGGTTGAGAATCACGTACTGAATCCATGGTAAGAGTTTTCGCGTCGATGTCCCTGCCACCCTGTATGTATATACGTACGGTATTTACTGTCTTTTTTATTTTATTTATTTGTGTAACATGTTGTAAATATGTCCATGAATTATTTGGGAGAAAATTACAAAAAAGTTTAATATTGAAAATCCCACCCAATGAATCCCCAATTAATTGGTTTAATATGAAACCTTGAAGTTGTTAATCAAACTACGTTGTTCTAAACTAGAAACTAGATTTTATTTCCGGCACGGCCCAAATCTGTTTGTGATTATAATTCAACATGAAATGACATGACTCAAGAATTTAAACTGCTCATTCGTAAGTGGCGAATTATTCAGATACGTTGCTATTAAGATTTGCATATACGCAAAAAAAACGGGTATACGACTGGTATCATACGAATTTGACAAAGAAAATGGTTCAATTAATCGCACACGTTCATGTTAAGTACGTAAATGTATAGGTTCCCTCCAAACTGGAAGGAGGACGCGCGGGCTCGCGAAAGATGGAAGGAATGAAGGGCTTTTGCCCAAGAGTGGGACAGAGACGGATAGAAAAAAAAAGGTAAGCATTACTGGATACATTCCAAAAATAAAATGGCTTGTCTAATTTCATTTTAGTAGTTATGCTTTCGGTAAAACAATAGGTAATGCACACTTGTAAAATAAGTTCGTAAATATATGCTGAAGATAATATGAAACGGAGCTACGACCAAGAGCGCACTCTTGGATTCAACGCACGGCTCAGCGCCACCAGTTGAAAATCTCAATAATAACTCATCAGAAAAAAGTAAGTTGAAAAGCATCTCTCTAAGTTACAATTGACCTCAAATATAATGATTTCATGAAACAGTCATTCAATAGGGCAATTTAAACTTAGAGAGTTGTATTGATGATTTTAATGACTATAATTTTGTAAATAAATATTTGATACGTCGCGTATCATGTTTTGATCAACTAATATTGACCCGCAAATTGCAAAAAACGCAAGAAAAGGACATCATTCATTTCGTACCGAAAAATTAAAGTGCCGACCAGAAAAAAAAATGCTATTGTCATATGGGAAATAACACCTTGAACATTTTTTAATATTAGGTCCCCCACCTATGAAATCAGCGTTTTGTATGGAGAATTTTAAAGAAGTTTATTTTTTCATACTAACATTTTCTTAATTTATATAACAACCATGAACACTAATGTTTTAAAACTTTTATGCACTAATGTTTAAAACTAAGATAACGTAATATGCCACTAGATTAAGCGACAAAAATAAGTTTTGGCTAAGTTAAAACAAATAGTGGTAATTTCTGCTAACAAAATGAGGAGTCATTTTTAAGGTATTTTTTATGTTTATAAACTATAAGTAATAAGGTTTTTTTTACTATTGGTAGTTGTCTATGATGGTCATTATTCGATATAATACCAAGCAATTGATTAATATTTTATTTCATAGAAGTGACAAGGTTCTCTATTTGTGAGAAAAAAACGCCAATTTCATAGGTGTGTGTAAGTAAGTCTACAATTAATTGTATACTGTCTTTGTAAGAGTAAAAAATTTTGAGGGTGTTATTGTCCATACGAAAACTGTTTTTTTTTCAGGCACTTTAGTTTTGGGTACAATATGCTCGAGACTTGAATGATGTCCTTTCGAATTGAAATTTTGATTTCGCGGATTACATTAGCGCATCCCAGAATTCTCAGATCAAAACACACTGTTTCCTTGATTTCTCCTAGATACCGAGGGCCCAGCCTCCAGATAAACAACAATAAAAGTAAAAAACCCTAAAACCAAATTACGACAAACACGCCAACTAAAAACGTATAATCAAGACAAGTACAAGACAGACAAATTAAAAATCCGGAGTCCCACGTCATGTAATCCGGATCTACTTTGACTTTGCCGTAGTCGGGTAAAAAACCAATATAACAACGGTCTTTATAAACAAAGCCTCAATACGTATGGATAGAGGCTTTGTTTAACAAACTTAACGATTTTGGCAAATCTAACGATAGAAGGCACTGGTCACCGGAAATATAACAGATTAAAATAAGTCATTTAAGTTGGACACTGAAATGAGCTTGTCCAATTGGAAACAAAAAGCAGAGGTCACATGGTCAGTCACAGAAGAGCTGATGGTAATATGCAGGAAATTGCGATTTGTACAATAATTGGTGTCATTTAGGCAAATGAGTTAATTTGAAAAGTTTTTGTTTAGGTTCTTTTAAATGTAGGTACCTAATTGAGTGGAAACATGCTCCTGATGGTAAGTGGTCGCTGCCTAGGGATCTGCAGTAACAGAGGCCTCGCAAATGCTTCGCCATCCCGAGACAAAACTGAAATATCTCCGATAATTACACCGGCGGCATGCGGCACCAACTTTCAAAGCTGCAAGGCGGATTCCAGAGTTTTTGAATTTTTTTAATAGTATTATAGTGTATTATGTATAACCAACTCCAACCAACAAAATGGAGCTCATTTCGAGCAACTAATTAGTTAGTTTACCAATTAAAATAAGTTAAGTTTTTATGGTTTTCCTTACATTTAATTAATCATATTTATTAGAGAAATTTGATTTTTATGATTGGTCCAAAGTCAAAGTCAAATCATTTATTTCAAATAGGCCCTTGTAAGGCACTTTTGAACGTCAAAGTTTACAAAAAATTGAATTGATTCTAGTCACCCCTTCCAAAAGGTAGGAGAAGAATGGGCAAGAAACTCCACCGTTACTCTTTTAAAAAGTCATACAATATTTTGTATATGTAGGTACATTAGTTACATAATTATGTGTGAAGAGGATGTACCTAAAAAAAAAATACGTTACCACAATAGGTAAAAAGAAGAATTAATAAAAATGAAGCAACGAAAGATAAATTAATTACTTATGTGATATATGCATGGTTCTCACATATTTACAAACATTGTAAAAGTAGACGGTATTCTTAAAATTTTACAATTAATAAGTCAGTGTCTGAGGAAGTAATCACAGAATGTAAAATCAATGTAATATAATAAAAATAATAATTTATACAACTTAAATTAGCTACATACCAGTTTGATTTTGTCTAGATTCTAGATTATCCTATGGAGCAGGACCAGCATGTTTCCAAGCATTCTTATCTTGTATATAATCCTCTAATTTGTAATATGCTTGTCCTATCTATGGATGCCATAAAAGTACAGGGTGTTCTTTTGTCGGATTTTAGCCGGCGACTTATCGAAAATCTGTGAATGCAGATTTGTTTCTGTTTAAAAATAAATGTTTCCTTTGAGTAACATATTTGCTATCTTCAGTATTTTGATTATTTTCCCTTCAGGTGAGGTTCCAAAATTCCATTCTGTATATATGTATACAAATATTGCTCATTTAATAGAATAGGATATATGTAATTACGTTTTTTCTATGAAAGTTGCGATTTTTCTAGGAAAAATCGATCTAGCTAGGTCTCATGGAAAAAATCGTTTTTGCCGTATTTTCACCCGAACGGAGCTCGATCGCTCAAAGTTTCGAACAAGATTGCTACCTTAGAGTAATGGCATGGCAGCATGGAATTTGTATGTACTATCCTTACTATAAAATGAGCATTGTCTATTTTCACCAGAGCTCGGCGCCTAGGTACTAGTTACAGTTTAATTGCTATTAAATAATGACTGTAAATTATAGGTACTATTTTAAACATCCGTGTTTTTTTTACTTTGTTGAGTGGCACGACCTCTCACTTGCTAGTAAATCCTGACTAATATTATAAACGCGAAAGTGAATTGGATGCCTACGTCCACATCCATGTGTAGAATACGTGCACGTTACTGCAGGTTATAACGTTATCGTGGACGGAGAGTTTGTTTTGTTTGTTTGTTACGCTTTCACGCTATAACGGATTTGTATGGCGCATGGGGAGACCATGACGTTGCTTAGGTATACTAACACCCGAATACTGAAACGCCACTCAAAACTTAAGCGTTACTTATGACTCGTTTAAAGCCTTTTGATTGGTTGAAACTAGTTTTAAGTAACGCTTAAGTTTTGAGTGGCGTTTCTGTATTCGGGTGTTAGGATACTTTTTATCCCGGTACTACGTTTCCGTGGGATAACTTCCGCCCTCCACGCAGGCGAAGCTCCGGACAAAACCTAGTTTACTATAAATTATAGGTACTATTTTAAACATCTGTGTATTTTCTGCTTTGTTGAGTAGCCAGGGGTCAAAATGGCATAAAAATAGGGGAAAAAAATACATTGTAAATAATTAATGAATATTTAATTATAGGTGAACTACTGGTTACTTTGAATTTTCCATAGATAAGAACCGGAATAATAATGATTAATTAATTGAATTTTAATTAAATTATAATTGGTGTCTTCGTTAGACCTGCTTGGCTAAAATGGTTAATCATTACCTACATTACGAGTATGCCTGTCGTTAATGACGAAACGCGTTTTAAGTGTATTTTTAAAATAAAAAAACAGAGCCTAAAATTTTCCTTTTGCTGACTGATGATAACGCGATACACTGATTCCCTTTACTTTCTCATCTGCCTAGCCTTTTCCCTACTATGTTGGGGTCGGCTTCTAGTCTAACCAGATGCAGCTGAACACCAGTATTTTACAAGGAGCGACTGCCTATTTGACCTCCACAACCCAGTAACTAGGTAACACGATACCCCTTGGTAAGACTGGTTGTCAGACTTTCGGGCTTCTGACTACCTGTAACGGCTGTCAAAAATTATTTAGCCACGACGCCTTTTACCCTTTACTTTATGATATCCTTTTTATAGGCATATTTTGTACCCAAAGATCACCTGCTATAAAGGAAGTGAGTGACAGCTCGGCCCGAGTCAACTCAACCCGAATAATAATGGTCGGCATGAAAAGTATCCAGAAAAAGTATCTAGAAAAAGGAAAAGTAGACCTCTTATAATATTGAAGACTTTTTTAATTTATTGATAGATAAATATTATTATTTTAAATGGAATTGAATGCTATGAACTTGTTCTGCAATAAATACTGTTGTGCCATTATATAAGCAGAAATCAGAATCGCAGAAATCGCCTTCTTCTCTTTATAACCAGTGGTAATTCATGCGGCTCTTTGGCCTATACAAATGTCGATGAATGCGAGCGTAGATACGCACGGGGGTCGGGGTTCCCGTCACTAAGCAAGATATCAAGTTTTATTCAAAATTCAAATTACATATATTTCAAGATTTTATTTCCGAAGTATTCTCATCAAAAATTAACAGGACATACGTAAACTAATAATTAACCTTTTTAAGTTTTCCAAGGTTAACTTGTTAATAAGTAAGATGCCTTCATCATATTAGTATCAGCCGATATGTTGATGATGATGAAGGCATCTTACTTATCTTATCTTAGCAAGTTAATTTTAAGAAACGTTGTGAAGTGAAAGAGGTAGGAGTTTTATGGATCAAGAAAAGTATGTTGAGACAGTTTGGACACACAGAAAAGATTGGCTCTCATAAGAAATCTTAGTCGTTATAGTATAGATATTTGACTCTATTGACTAATGAGTTTTCCGACCACTGTTCTAGACTATTGTTTTAATCCAGACAATTTAAAAAAACGAATGAACTTAGGCTACTCATATGTAAAGGTATCATAATTGAAAAAGGCGTTGTAGATAATTATGCTTTCCTGCTTTGTATGTAAATTAAAAACCAGGATCTTCGGAAAACCAAATTAAATTCATAATGATTTATTTTAAAATATCGTTTTTCTGTCTGACTGTACAAATCACCGTAATCGGGAGTGAAATATCTGGTATTATTATTCGGGTTGAGTTGACTCGGGCCGAGCTATCACTGACCCCCTAAACGACCACCCAAGCCATAATCTATGCCTACTTTAAAAACCCACAAATATGTTTTTAACCGTAAAACGTGTAACAACAATGAAACACATTTACAGTCGGAGCGCGTTTGACTGTGCACATGGCAGGCCCTATTAACATAATTTGTTTAAATTGACTCACAAAGACAACGTAAACTATTACTATACAATAAGTATTAAATTAAGGGGATGCGCCAAGGTAGCTCGTGAAATTCTACGTTTTTTACAATTTGCAGGTTCGTGTCATATAAGTTGATTAAAATATGATTCGCGACCGTAACAAATATGGCTTTACAGAATTATAATGATTAGAACCAGCAATACAATTCCTGGAATTGGCCTCAAATGTCATGATTTCATGAAATAGTCATTTAATACGGTGACATGAACTAAGAGAGTTTTATTGATGATTTTGATACCTGATATTGACCTGCATATTTAAAAAAAAAACAAGAAAATTTGAATTTTCTGGGCTACCCTGACGCTTTAGCATTGAAGACTTGAAACTGGATAACAATAGTTTTCTGAGCCCATCCTGAGAACTTCGCAATGCAACTTTTAATTGAAACGAATAACAACAATTTCATGGCGAAGGCACTATTTTTCCAGTGACGGTATTCATTCCTATGTCATTGGTACATCATCAGCCGACAGCAGTCCACTGCTGGAGATAGGCCTCTCCAATTGCACGCCATTCAGGTCAATTCTTGGCAACTATCATCCAGCTGCTACCTGCCACCCTGCTAAGATCGTCACTCCACCTAGCCGGAGGGCGTCCTACCTTACGTTTGCCGATTTGCGGTCTCCACTCTAGAACACGTCGTTCGGTTTGCTTATTCTGTGAGCTATGTCGACAACTTTGGTTTTCTGCCGGATCACCTCGTTCCGGACCATACATACTCATTCCGGTCATTGGGAGCAAACCTCCAATTTGGAATTTCAGGCTGGTATTGAGAAATATGACATTAGGAACAACAAATAAAGTAACACTTTACACTTTTTGTTTTTACTTGTAGTACAAAACGTTGTGTTGTGTGCCTTTTAGTCTGTGATGAGGAATGAATCCTAGAACTAGCAGTCTTGAGAAACATGCTGGCGGGCCTTTTCTGATCTCGCCTCATTCACACTCACCCTATAAGCTACAGTTTTGCTTACATGTAATTTCGCGCGTATGATTCTGCTCCGGTTGAATGTCCTCAATGTGCCCGCCACGGTCAGTGGAATAACGTTTCCGAAACACCTCGTCCTTAGAATTGTCGCTCTAGCCTTAATCCGGCTTGAAGGACCTGCCGTTCGGTGAACTAGTTATGTAAGACGTCCGCTGACGAGTGCGGTCATTTCGGGCACCGACAGATATTAATAATTAAAAAACTGCCTGCAAAAACACATAACTGAAAAGATTAAATCCACCATTGAACTTTGTTTTTTGTTAGATATCGCAGGCAAACAAAATGTAAACAGTAATGCTCGCGAAGGAGGAGGCGGAGCGCGCGAGGGAGAGGCAAAATGCGCCCCCTCGCGCCCCTAGTCGCCGCAGGAGACGCCCCGGGCGTCGGGAGTCGCGAGCCGACTTCCGGCCACCGTAGGCGCGGGCTTGCGGACGGTGAGCAATGGGTAGCTCGCCGTCCGATAGGGACCAGGCCCGGGTCGACGGCGCGTTGTGTTCCACGCGCGCCTCAAAGCGATGTCAGCACCAACTGACGGGGTCCGGAAGGGCCAATGCCTGCCGGGGTCGCGGGTTTGTCTGAAAGGGATATCGCGACCTCGGCACACAGGCAACGGAAGGAACACGGGTGGGTTTTAGTCAGTAAAAGTCTGACACGCCCTCCCGCTCCACCCAGAGCGGGAGAAGTTATTTGATAATTTCCCATCCTCAAAAAAAAAAAAAAAAAAATGTACACTATATTTCAGGTTATTGGTTTGTCCCCGCTTACAGTACGTTACAAAAAACAACATTCAATGCTTATTTTTTCAGTTATGTGTTTATGCATGGTTTTTTTTAATAATTTGCTTCAAGTTTTTTTAGTTGGTCATATTTAGAATTGACTCATTAATTACTAGCTTTTATTTGATACCAATATTGTTGTACGTAATATTTTTTTTTAAAAACCTCCTCCTTTTTTTTGTATTTGCAGATGCAATATATAAATATTATATAATAGCCTATGTCAATCCCACAATTAAGACAAATATAACGACACCTCATATGGCTACATAGCGTGCCAAAGAAATAGACATACATACTCTCGAAAAACATTACCCTCCTTCTGGGACAGTCGGGTAAAAATAAACCATATCACCCTACATTCTACAAAATAAGATATTAATCAGGTAAACAATTAATCTGCCTTTTAATAAAAGGACCAAAAATTGTTTAGATTCGACCACTAACAAAACATTCGACAGAAAAAAGCCTAGCAGACTTTTTCAGGATTTCGTAAAAAAAGGATCAAAACGGGACCCTGTTACTAAGCCTACACTATCTGTCTGTCACAGGGCTGTTTCTTTTTAACCGTAATAAGTGGACATGCACATGGCCGGTTTTTTAAAACAGCAATCGATGAATTAACATCGTGCTACCATTTTCCGCGATACGCATCGTATTCTCGACACGAGCGCTGACGTAGGATGCGTGCAAAAGGCGAATGATAAAAACCCCTGCATGGCCGGCCGACTTTTGAGTATTGAGATGAGAACGCGGCGCGACCGCGCGTCATTTGAAATTAAAACCTTAGTTTTTTTAATATAAAATAGGCTAAGAGAACATTTTTAAATAATCATCAATTTTAGCGGAACGTGTTCTAGTGTTGATAGTTAAAAATGTGTTTACTAAATAGATTATGTTTGATTTTGTTAATCGGTGTTTACTGCGAGGCACAGACGGCGCTGACGATGAGAAAGGAGGGTTATATGACAGTCGTAAGTACAAAACACATTTATAACCAAATAATAATAAGGAATTAGAACACTCAGTAACAGCATAAACATACATTGACAACCCATGATGGACTCAGGACAAACCTATAGTAATGTATTAATAACCACATGTCTATGCGACATTAAAATAAGCAAACCATAAACACCACAGGATCAATAAGGTTCTTAGTGACCTATAAACCTTATTGAACCTGCGGTGTTTATTTCAATAACATTTTAAAAATAAAAACATAAATAAACATAATGTATAATAAAACCGGAAACCGCTTATCTAAATCAAGGACATAATAAACTCACCAACAAAGTATTAATAAAACTTTGTAAAGTTAATAATGTCAGATTCGTTTACAAGATGGATATAATGTGCAGTACACGTTCTTATTCATTCACAAACCGCGGTAGGTACAGTGCGTTGTATACTTAACATGTCGGAATGATGATCAAAGAAAAAGTAAACATAGTTTACTCGTTGCCGTCCGCGAAAATGTTGCATAAGTGCGGCGTTATCCGTAAATATCCAATAACGATCATGGTCTAATTAGCGTTTAAATAAGAATATATTATGTCACAGTTAAGTGTTGATTCTTTGTTTTCGGTAACAGACGAAAGAATGAAGATGCTAACTGGGTGAAAAACGTTGTTTCTGTAAACTCTTATCCCGATGTAGGTACATCGCGATTTAAGTGTGGTTAAAATTTTAATTTCTTATCAAACTAAGGCAATTTCAGAGGGCTTTTCTTGTTTGCATCAGCAGGTAACGCGGTGATTTCCTTTTTTGGCATCCGATATGTTGGTTCTGCCAGTGCGTCAGATAAATTATGGAATACTAGATTACTAACTTTTTCCCGCAGCTTCGCTCGCGTGGAGGTTGGAAATTATCCCACGGGGACGTACATTAGGACCAAAAAGTATCCTGTCACAAAATATGTCATGGTCTACCTGTGTGCCATTTTCATCGAAATCGTTGAGGCATCAAAAGGTTACAGACAGACAGTGTTAGTTTCACATTTATAATATGCGAAAGTCACCGTTATTTTTTTCGTGTGGATTGGTCCTTCTGCACGAATTAAGTTTGTGACATTTTATTGTAGTTTCTATTGGTTTCTAGATTAACCGGTGAATTCGTTCACATTACACACACGGACCTATCGTAAAATTTTCTGTAAAAGAAAATTGCGTGTACTAAGTACATTAAGTTTAAGGAAAAATTGACTCCGGAGTCGCTCTTAACTCACAGCACTTAGGATATTTAACCGGTTTTATGTTTTTGTTTTTATGGTAACATCAAGCTTGTCTCCCCAAAGGGTTGGGCAGAGGTGTACCTGTAGTAGGTACCTACACCCAACTTTCGCCAGTTATGTTTAAATCCCATGTAATAGGGGGCGAGCCTATTGCCATCAACCGGGCACAAAATCAGACACCGAACTGCTCCTGAAAAAGTTTGAATTTGATTATTTTTATTCAATTGTTCCACAGTGTGGATGCACTGATGTAGGTACACAACAAAATTTTGACGGAATCGTATTCAAACACATGGCTTTTATAAATAGGTAATTAAAATACATAGGACGACGACGGTTAGGCACGTTGGGCTTTAATTCGTTGGAGGTGAGAAAAGGCCTTGATTAGCTCACAGTAGCCTGTAATACCTTACGGGGACGTATCGACTTCCTGGAGCTCCATGGCCTTATCTGCCGATTTGTGCCCGACAAATACATCGGACACCGTCAGAGCTGCCGACACAATCTGTTTGCGTAACTGCCATACAAAACTGTAGCCGAGCCGAATCCCCAGTCTGTCGTACTTTAAAGGTGCTAAATGCCCTTCTGATAGCTAACCCTGAATGTGATCTGTTTGCAGATGAATGGAGTTATTATATGTCTGATTTTCTGTGAGAGAAAGTATACAAGGGAGTCCACTGTTCCATGTTAGTTTGAAATTAAATTATATACAACATAAGTATTGACAACGTAATAATTGTTTCTATGTTTATTAATCCTAATTGGTGTAGTACCGTTTTAAATAATTAACCATAAATAAATAAATAAGATTATGGATACAACTTCTGCGAATCTGTTCAGTTTGAAACAGATAATTTACTTATTTCGATAAACAAGGTAAAATTCTTTAAACAACTTAAAGGTCCTCTAAGATCTGCTTTTTATACGTTTTTATTTCAGGTTTGCCTAACCGCTACTCGCACAGGTTTTAGCTATTATTATCCTTGATAATTAGTCACTCGAAAAGAAGAAGAATATTATCCTTGATATCTATCGAATGGGCAATTTAAATACGACCAGAGAGACAAAGTTAAGTAGGTACCTAGTATTATTAAGTTCTTTTTCTTCAGTAGAGTTTCGTCCTAAGTGTTCATTTAGGACCAAAAAACCCGTTATAGATGTTTAGGCCTCCAAGTTAGAAGACGTTACTTGATTATTAGGTTTCCTTGTCAAGATTTAGCACGTATTCTAACATTGTTAAAATAAATTATTTTATTTTAAACTACAGGAAGGAAGGATCTCAAAATACTGTAAGATGGGCCCATCCTATTACTCATTGGTTTTCCATATTTCTAAAGATTATCCTTTTCACAATTAAATTAAAACCTTATAAATTGATAGCTTTTGACTGACTCTATTACTACAGCTATTTATTTTCCTTACAATATAATAGTTACGTGTATTAAATAAATAAATAGTAATAGTGGTAGTCAGAAGCCCAAAATTCTGACAACCAGTCTTTCTTTGTGGAAGTCAGATAGGCAGTCGCTTCATGCGAATGTTGGGCCACAAAGGGTATGAATAAAAGGCAATTGCATGCAGCTGAGATGAGAACGCTAAGAGGGATATCTGGTGTTATACGAACGGATAGAATAAGAAATTAGTACATAAGAGGAAGTTTGAAAGTGGCACCGAAAAGTTGTGCGGAAATCTGTTGTCATGGTATGGGCATGTGATGCGGAGGAATGGGGAAAATGTTGAGGAAAGTTTTGAATATGAATGTCGATGGCTATAAGAGTAGGGGAAGACCAAATAAACGATGGATGGACTGTGTGACAGATGATATGGGTAGAAGGACTACCGAGATAACGACTAATTGAGAAGTATGGAAGAAAAGGACATGTTGCGCCGACCGCTAATAAATTGGGATAAGAACACGAGAATTATGATGTATGTTTTGCAGTGGTTTATTTTATGGTGTACTATAAAGTATATATATAAATAAATAAAGATAATAAATAATAAAGATAATTAAACTTTTCATAAGTAATACCCCTCGAAATTAATAGATTAATCAATAGCTTTTTATTAATCACAATTACTGAAGCTATTTATTTTCTTTACAATATAATTGTTAGGTTTATTAAATAAATATATTATAGTTTAAAAAAATTCAAGATCATAGACAAGCTGAATGTCAAATAAAATTATTCGGTTGATGGCTTTTGCTGTCTTAATGCATGATTGACATGTTAGTTGGTAACAACTTCCCTCTATGAGTTACTATTAAGATTAAATAATAATTGCAGAGTATCAAAGAAATATATATAAAAAACATTACTAGTTTATTTATTTAATATAAGTTACGTAATATTATAATATTTATGTAGGTAATTGTCGTCAAAACTGACACAGGTGAATAGGGTCACCAATCAAATATAGTTGATTTTCATGATCATATTTTGCCTCGTTGATTTAGTGGCCGCAAGCGCTACTGCTAAGCTTGAGGTCCTCGGTCCGATTCCCGGGTCGGGCAAAAAGTGTTATATGATTTTTCCATTTAGAATTTCTCATTAGCAGCCCTGATTCTGAATTTGTGCCCGGTTGATGGTAATAGGCTCGCTCATTATTACATGGGACGAATGTGGATGGCAGTGAAACGATAAATTGACTTTGTGAAAGATGATATGGCTAGAAAGGGGGGTGACTACCGACATGACGACTAATAGAGAAGTATGGAAGAAAAAGACATGTTGCGCCGACACCGACAAATAAATAAATTCTAATTCACACCCCAAATATGTTGGTATAAGGGCAGGCTAATAAGCTGAGTTCATGGCTAAGTAATAACAGCCGCACGGGTCGATCCAACAGGTTAAGATACGCTTGCCGGGGTTGGTGCGTGGATGGGTGACCATCTTTACATACCGAGACTCCTCCGTGCCTCGGAAAGCATGTTAAGCCGTTGGTCCCGGCAGTCATTCGTGGATCTTTGACAGTCATTCCGGGTCATCAGAAGCCCGAAAGTCTGACAACCAGTCTTATCAAAAGGGCATCGTATTACCCAGTTACTGGGTTGTGGAGGTCAGATATGCAGTCGCTCCATGTAAAATTGTGGTATTCAGCTGCAGCCGGTTAGAGTGGAAGCCGACCTCATCATAGGGCAAGAGAATGATGAGGATGTTTTATCCTTCTGTTTTCAACTCAAAAGGACCAGGCTTCGATTATATGGAGGAAAAGTGGATATACATACCTGCACACTTTTTTGTAAGAAGAAGCCTTTTTAATATAATTATTTAATAAAGATTCAACAACGAGATTCTCATTCCCATGCGACGTTTTATCATTTTCACAATGGTTACCGGTAAGGTACCTACCTCATACGCAAATTATAATAATCACGTATAACACAACAACAATACTGTAGTTAATTCCGCGTATATTGTCTCTAATAAAAGACCAACAAGAGACGGTTGACAATAGTTGCGCACGTGCGCCTTATTATATTAACATAATAGATATCAAACAAGCGTGCACAACGGTGCACCGAGTCGCAGGGGACGAAAGACCGGCCACATCATTTGTTTATAAAGAAGGCTATCTGGGCTAAAGGGGCTATCTAACTTCCCACGGACATGTAAAATAACTTTCTTTCACAGGCACCAAAAGTGTATGAAGTAGTTTTTCTATTCTGGACAAATTGACAAATATTAAAGCTGAAAATGCCTGTTTACAAGTCCAGAAGTTCGACAAACTAAAAGTAAATATCATTTGCAAATAATTTCGCAATGCTAATTGGGAGCAGTTTGTGATCAGAATACAAATAATGAATTAGTTCCAAGGTTCATATAACGATATTCTTTCCTAATCCTGCAATTTTCTTGGAATGCGGTTTTTATTGTGAATCGTGGCAATTAGCAATGGGGAAGTCGGGCTTGCTTCCATCTTCACAAGTCAGATAAACAAATGTATCCATGCTGTGCCACAGCTTAGCAAAGGCTTCTCAGTCCCCATTCGTGCTGTTCGTTCTTTTCCGTTTCTCACGGCTGTTGTTCCACCATTATTCAACAGTCACTTTATCCCGTCCTCTTCTTTCCGGGCTTTGCAATTCATTTCTTCTCTTGCATCGCTTCGGCGTTAATTGAATCAATCGATCATCGGGTGATCTACACCATCGCCGAGGTAGTACTACTTGCCCCGCTAACTCCTGAAGTTCTGGAGTAGTGACTGCGTACCGAAAGGCAGCTTGGGTACGTCCTTCAAGATGAAGCGAAGGCCTGGTGAAGGTCACAGGAATCTGCTGTATGCGGGAAGGACATGAGCGGTCGTGGTGGTGATGGTTGGTGCACGCCTATGTCCAGCAGTATACGTATTCCAACTGAATAATGATGATGACCCCTAAGGGAATACACGCAAAGTGCTAATAGGATAAACTGTGTGTTGCAACTAAACCAATTATATTTATCACTTTATAGCGTCGATAATTACTCGCTCGGGGCCTAATGAATGATGACCTGCTACTAATAATGGTTAAGTACCTGCCATTGTTAACTTTTTCATTTTATGTTAATTGACTTGTATGAAGCAGCTGTTACGAAATTGTTATGTTTGTATGTAATCAAAACTATGAAGGGAAACATCGTGACGTACCAGTATGTGCTAGACTAGAGCCCATAATACGAAGAGTCAAAGACATTTGACATCCACGTCATCCATCCGAGAAAGGACCTGTTTCTCAGCAGTAGCATTATAAGGCTGATAATGGTATGCTTATGCAACATAATCAAGTATTTTTAGGCCTTCTTCGCCCGGATTTGCTGACACTTCACGTGATCGCGAATATATATCTCTTTGTTCTTAGTGGTTGCAAAATACTTTTTTATCAACCAAGCTTTTTCGAAATATGTTAGGAGTCCAACGGTCTACTATAAAGTTTACCTGCTAACGCTGAATACTTATGTCGAGAGACTGACTCGAGTTTTATCAGTCTGCTCTGCTCAGTCGGCTCTAGATCATAAGGTCTGTCTGTCAAATGAATACCAGGAGCGTCAACTTAAGTTGAAGCGTTGGTAGGTACCTACTTCTTCCCTGACGCAATCCGTAAGTTTAGACAACACATCTGTTTTTTTTCGTTTTCTATGCATTTTAATATAACGTGTTTAT
This sequence comes from Agrochola circellaris, assembly GCA_914767755.1. Lineage (NCBI taxonomy): Eukaryota > Metazoa > Arthropoda > Insecta > Lepidoptera > Noctuidae > Agrochola > Agrochola circellaris. Next base: position 20,447,620 of record OU611843.1, on the reverse strand, counting down.
AAATCAGCATAGAAACAAGGAAGAATTAATAAAAAAAGAAACACCATATTTTTATAAAACGACTTTTAAGGATGCTCATGAATAAAGTTGATATATACTTAAATAAATCTAAGTAAATCCGATTTTATTATACTATTTTTTACATCTGATTCTTGTCTATCGTCCATGTGGTTATGAATAAAGCATATAAAAACGTTATTAATTGTATAAAATTAACCTATAACCTTTTTGGAAGTTTTTCCAGAATTTTCGTCTCGTTTTTGTGTGTGTACTCGTATGTTGCCATAATGATGATGATTAGTTGAAAGCCATTTAAAAGAGTTTCGTAATGGATTTTCAAGCACATGATAGCATTTATACATAGAAGTAGGTACCTATATACATAGCAAGGATAATTAATTAAATATGTGCATTTATATGCAGCACAGCAACAAAAATACCTACGTACCTACATGTATTAAAGTTACTTTGGTATTTTCTTAGATTTCGAGGAAATAATTAGCTGCATCCGGTTGGAATAGACGCCAACAAAAACGAAAAGGCTTGACTCAAGAATAAAGTCATTTATCAATTCACATTCTGCTTAGGCACATGCGCAGGTTCGTTCAGTTCGAGTTGTAAACTTGCGCCTTATCACTGAGAAACATTCGAAATTTTGCTGTTTTTCGTCCTTTGGTCCTCCGAGGAAGGAGCTGTTAAAAACATGAAGCCTATGTATTTTATTCATAGGCTTCATGTTTTAAGACCAGCACCCCAATTATGTAACACACTTTATTTCACACTCTGATGGATTTCGAAAGAAATTCCTAATTATCAACCAACCAAGCTGTAACGGCATAGAATAGGCTCCCGGAAAATGTAGTGACGGCTCCCACACTAAACTGCTTCAAGAACCGATAGGACAAATATCTCCAAGCTATTTGAAACACACGCATCAGCTAAATAGCTGCTAGTGTGTCTAACCAAATAATAATAATATGTTTGGAAAATTCGTCTGCTCGACAACATACATACCGCAATGAAAGTTGTCGATTCGTCAAAATCAAAGGCATTGCAATTTTTAGTGTGTTACGCAATTACCCCGCTGACTATTTTACTGTTACCAAACATTTATGTCACGGAGGCTTTATTAGCATAGTTACTGAAGGTATCCCTTTTTTATTACCATACTATGTGGAAGCAAAAAGGAGGTTTATGATTTTGACCGATACGTATAGTATGTATGTTCATCTGTTCCCTCATAACTTCTAAACTACTCATCATAATTTGACAAATTATATATAGGCATATGTATGTATAGGAAGCGGTAAGCGTTGAATATGGTGACCTCTAGAGGGCATAGTTAGGATATACATTTTTTTTTTTTTGCGGTGCCTTGTTGTGTATCAAATGAAAGGTCTTAAATTAGCACATAAAAAACAAAAAAGAAATATTATAACACCAAAATAATTTAAATAAAAATAAAAGTTATAAAAACTAAAACTAAACTACGACAAAAAAGTCAACTTTTTTATTTGTCTGTCTGTGATGTCTTGTTTATACCTTTTTGGTTGAGTTTTTGTCGTAGTTGGGTTTTAGTTTTATAACTTTTAATTTATCCGTTCCGATTTAGCCATAAGACCCCCCGCTCGGTCACTCGAGTTCAAATAATTATTATCTTTACAATTACCAGTACCAGTTGATGACACAGGAACTGAAACATGTGAGCCTTCGTAAACAGTAAACCATATATAATATTTACACGATACTTCAGGCAATAAAATTCAAATCAATTTCACATTAAATGCTGTATCGTGAACATAATACAACACAATAACTACTCCAAAACATGCAACAATCATAAATAAATTTTATTTTACTGATTTTATCGCAAAATTATGTGGTGACCGCGACAAAATTAACTGAATGTGACTACGGCGACGAACTTCAGTCCATGTCACACTTCCTGGCTTGTCCACTGTGCCCCAACACACACGAGGGTCGTTGTGTTAGGGACCAGGGACACACCTATAGGTAAGTATTCAGTTAAGGGGACTACAGGACCTAAACGTGCCTAAACGCAAGTTTTATAATGCCTAGAAGAATATGATCCACTGCAGTAAACAAAATCAGAAAAATATATGATATTCTTCAGGATATATGCTAGTATGATAGTGTGTTGAAAACACAATACAATAATTTGATACGATAGAAAAAAATCATGAAGATACCTCTAAAAATTTCTAATAACGATTAAAAATCATATTAATTTACATGCAATCATGATTTTTTGGCAGATTATTCTACAAGCTACATATTAGCATAATAGTTTTTTAATTTTCCAGTCCAATCAATAGATTTTTTGTAAATCGCTAACTGCTTCATATTTTGCAATAAATTACCTGCGTCGTGTCATCGCGCTTCTCTTTCATTTCTATGCAGTCCGACAGTGACCGCGCTTTAGCTGTTGTAAGTCTCTTAACTAAATTTGACTCCAAAAACATTTAAAACAGAACATAAACACAAAATAAGAAGTACAATAATCCTAACTTCTTAACTATATATTTCTAACTAATATTCTAAATGCGAAAGTGAGTTTGTTTGTGTGTTACGCTAAAACGGCTTAACAGATTTAGATAAAATTTGGCACATCGGTAGACCATGACCTGGGTAGGTACATAGGATACTTTTTATCCCGATAATCCCACGGGAACGAGACTTATGCGGGTGAAACCGCGGGGAGCAGCTAGTAAGTCTATAAAACAGAGGGGCAATTTCCGTAATTTTTAAGAACGGTCGCATTCCATATTCATTCGGAATCTGCCAAAAATACAATCAATTTACCAAAATTTTTGACTAGTTTGACAGATTGCGACTAGAATTTGAACGTTTTACGAAAATGCCTTCAGATCAGCCAGTACCACAGACTTTACAATTGTAAGATTTCCCATGTTATCTGTTCAATCTGTCTGAAACAAGACATTTTAATTGATTTTCCATGTAGAGTAATCTATTATTGAACGGTGAATCCTATTTGCCCATCACACTGGTATCATATGTTTACACGCAAACAGTATAATTTTCCAATATCACAAAGGCGCGCAACAATGGCTGCGCAGGATTCGCGTCACGTTTACACCGATTATGTCATAAAGATGCGCCGCAAGCCCTGCGAATTCCGCATTCAAATTTTTATCACGCGCACCCATTTTTATGTATATTAAGTCTTCATTTTTATTTCCTTGAACGTGAACGGATGCTAAAGATTTTGTTGATATCAATGCAAGACAAAGATATGGGTGGGCGTTATTAAAAAGATAAACAACTTTACGAAATGGCTCTCAGTTCTCTTTTATCATTCTCATTTAAACTGGAGTAAAATAACCGTCAACCCTTATCAATATTGCAATAGATAGGGATACGTGGAAGGGGTGAAATCCGTTCAGCCGTTTTAGCGTGACAGCGTAACAAACAAACAAACTCACTTTCGCATTAATAATATTAGTTAGGATCGGCAACTACACGTGAGAAGAATTAATAGCACGTCCGATTCTACTTTTTTTTATATTTAGAACGCTGTAAAACAACCATTTCAGATTATGATCAAGTAGGTAGTATATTATCATTGGATGTCGGTTTATTATCGTGTTTTTATTATAATAATTATGAAATCAGATAGTTTTTATTGCTATGTAAATGATATTTTTTTCCACAGTTAATGGCATCAGGCATGATATAACATAACATGTCATCTGCATTTCTGCTAAACCAAAACCTTTACCTTTGGAGGGTTTTGGTCGACATAATTTTTCGCATCGTCACTAACCATCAGTTGAGATAATGGTCAAATGACCATTCAACCATAGACCACCAGCATCTTTCTCTGTCTTGTTTATTTGTTTAATTATTAGTGGTCAATGCAACATGTCCCTTTCTTCCATACTTCTCTGTCAGTCGTCATCTCGGTAGTCGCCCCCTTTGTAGCGACATCATCTTTCACACAGTCCATCCATCGTTTCCTTGGTCCATATGCGAGCTTATCAAATTTAAAAAAAACTAGCTTATTGTATAACTTTGAAACCGCAAGCACAAGTATGTTAAGGCGACGATAACCGACTTTTAATGATTTTATACTGAAGATCACGTCTAAACGAGTAGTGTTAATGATTTGGAAAAAATATATGTTGATTAGAGCATTTTCTAAATAACATAATACCTATAGTAATATTTTTGATTATGTTTATATTATATAGTGAAATTAATTTGTAAAGGTATGCCTAACGCGGATAAAAAAACTGAGAATCACGCAAAATCTATCATGCGTATTTTACTGGAACTTCACAGTTTTAAAGATAATTTAATTATTGGTCTTTTAGTATACGTGTTTTATTAAAATACCTTTTGTTTTATAAATTAATAATGCGTCTAATTTGGGACAGCGCTCCTTCATAGGGGAGTCCTATTACAGACTGGACGTACGACGCGTTGCGTGAGCTTAGTACAGAACACGCAGGCTTACCACTCAAGGTCACTGGCATATATCTGCGTCTTAATAGCTACTGTTGTACCTAATGTAAGCGTCGGTTTTCAAATAAATTCGCACTTAACATAGAGCTTTAATGACAAGTTTGTGCAAAAACGGCAAACAACGTTTAGTTAGTGATGTCGAGGTCTGCCGGTTATTAGTTAATACCGATAATAGAGGTCTGGTTCTAGGTGAGATAACCAGTTCAGGGTCACAGTTTAAAAAACAGTAGATATCAAATTCAAAATATTTACATCATCATAACATAACGTCTGTTATCCCGAAGGGCTAGGCAGCAGTGTACCTATCTATAGTACATCTCTCCTATGTAATAGGGGACGAGCTTATTGTCATCAACTGGGCACAGATCCAGACTCCAGGCTGCTACTGAGAATTTCCTAATGGACAACCCAGTAACACTTTGCGCGACCTGGGAGTCAAACCCCGGACCTCATGCTCGGCAGTAGCGCTTCCGACCTCTAACCAATGAGGCAGTAATATGTTTATGTTCAAAATATTTTATTTCACATGGACATTGGGCAGTTATGAAACGTCAGAAGCTAGGTGCACGGTTCCAATTGGTCGTTTCCTATGGAGAAGAGCCGGCAAGAAATTCCACAGTTACTTTAGAATAATCATAATTTGATTAACTTGTACCTGATATGTTATTATGTACATAGAAGGTGTTTGTCATTCCAATGAATTGTGGTTTTCGGCATCCTACGAATCATGAGCGACGGAGCAAAAAAGATTTTAAAATCTGGGAAAAAAGACAAACATTGTTGGTGGTACTAAGACAGGGTCCTTAACAACTTGACCTAACCTGGATTCTTATTTAAGTCTGATAAACCTTGACAAAACTCCTAATGAGCGGCAGCCGCTTAGCCGGTGCTAAATGAGGACCTGTTGTGGTCTAAATTAGTATTACTTTGCGTGGTCAGTGATGTCATCATATTTTTTTTCAATTGCTCGGGCGGGCCGGGATATTATACTTAATGCATAATGCTCATTATGCATCATTATTCCTTTTGCAAATTATACTGTTAACAACAACTAAACCTCAATTTTTTGATGTTTGATTACTTAATCAATGATGATAAAAAGAAGCAATGTTTAAGGAGCTTCTTTTAATAGCGAACGTCCGGTCCTCGGCAGTCAAACCTGCAGAGGGTTACCATAAAAAAAAATTAAAGTCCTGACAAAAAGCCGGACATTTCCAAAAAAGTCCAAAAACTTTAGTTATCAGCCTTTTTTTTCGATACCTACTCTAAGTATTTCTTACAAAAAAAGAACTTTTTAATCGATATTCCGTACAAATAACAAGACCGGACAGAGGGCCAAAAAGCCGGACATGTCCGGACGAATCCAGATGGATGGTAACCCTCCTGCTGCCAACATTTCGGATTAGCTAATCTTTACACAATGACAATAAGCTATCGTTCAGTTCCTACCAACTCGGAATGAGATCTACCTGCCCTACTACCATTACACACTTTACGTAAAACAGAAACAGCCTTTGTCGAATTAACACTTACTAAGTAATATTTTATGGGCCTATGACTGTCAACTAGGTAGCTAGTTAAACTTAATTGATCGTAAATGGTCCTTAAGTACGCAATTAGAAGGCACTTCGCTGCACTGTCAAGCCCTATAAAATTATGAGACATTTAACATTTTGTATGTTTACAAACCCTACATGTACAGAACCAATAGTTTTAGTCCTTACCCATATATACTAATAAAATAAAGCTGAAGAGTTTGTTTGTTTGGACGCGCTAATCTCTGGAACCACCAGTCTGATTTCAAAATTCTTTTTGCATTTGAAAGTTAAAAATTTTTGGGGGTACAAATTGATTCTTTACTTAGTTGGAAGGCAGAACTAGATTCAATTACGAATACAATAAGTAGTGGTTGTTATGCTATCAGATCTCTGAGGGACGTGTATTTTTGTAGCATTTTGCTAGGGACTTTGTTCTGTATGAATAAGCATATTAATGTTTGTAAAGTTAGTATATTTAGGTGAGGGACGAGGTTACTGGTATTATAATTGTTTGTGTTGCTTCTTTTTGTATACCTACTGTGCAAATATTTCGACACAAACTTATTTTTGTTATAAAATAAATAACTTGAACTTGTCCAATTCTTGAAGAACGAATAAAAATAAATAAAACTAGTTTTTTTGCGTCTTCAAGAACAAAAATAATAAAAAAAGAAAAACAACGCTAAGCAAAAACGAAGCGCGGGCGGACGATGCAATGCGACGCGGTAGGTCGGCGCCGAGTGAGTTTTATATAAATGTGGCTGTTATTTTATTATATTGTGTATATCTTCCGATTTCCACACGAATGCAGTCGCGGGTGGAAGCTAAGTATATAGTTTCTTAATAAACTTAGCGTGTCTTCAAAAGATATTATTATGTTTGTTACCTAGATTTATTAGCTGAAACATATCAGTAGATATCAAAAGATTATCTACAATATCACTTCACGTGGAATTGTTTTAGAAAGGATCAATTTACTGAAAATACAAAACAAACTGAAACTGAATACTACTTCGGAAAGTTAATGCAAGAAAAAGGGGCAATGCACTTTTTCATAAACAGTCTAATTTCGATAATAGAACGCAGTGTACCTACGGAAATTCGACGTATTTATAAAAAGGAAAAAAAAAGAATTTATATGTATTTCAGGAAAATGTAAAATCATTTTGGCGTACCACAGGGCAGCGTATTGGGTCCGCCGTTGTTTTGAGCTTACATAAATGACTTTCCAAAACACGTCGATTTTCCTATGGTTCTTTTTGCTGATGACAGCTCGATAGTTGTAACAAATAATAAAAATAGAAACTAAACTATGAATGTGACATTAAAGACGCATTGCAACAGTCAATTACTTAACTGGCTCGAGCGTAATAATTTAAAATTAAATTTAAATAAAACTAAAATTATGCAGTTTCGACAAAGATTAACAGAATTGAAGAAGTAGAGCATATACAATTTCTAGGCTTGACAATTCACTCTAAACTCACTAAGAAACAACATGCATCAATTCTTATAACAAAATTAAGTAGGTTCGCCTTTGCTCTACATAAACTTAAGAAAATAGTTAATCAGGCAGCTGTTTTAGCTGCGTATTATGGCTATGTAGATTCCATATTACGAGTAATTATTTGGGAAAATTCCTGCGAGAAAAATAACATTTATAAAGCACAGAACAGGTGCGTTAGATCGGTAGGTAGTCTTGAAACCAACGGAAAGTTGCAAACCGCATTTTAAATCTCTTAAAATACTAGTGTATTGCTCTAATGGGTAGTCTTTTGAGTTAACATAACCTAACTATAAGAACTACTGTATCACCAAAAATCTATACTTATAATAAATCTGTAGAGAGGTCAATTCTGTACATGATATATATTTTCAAAATAACTATCAGGGGGTAATTAGTGATCGATACTGATGCCAAAAATGCCATCAGTAAAATTTTTGTCTGTCTGTCTGTCTGTCTGTCTGTATGTTCCTTATAGAAACAAAAACTACTCGACGGATTTTAACGAAACTTGGTACAATTATTCTTCATACTCCTGGGGAGGTTATAGTATACTTTTCATCACGCTACAATCAATAGGAGCAGAGCAGTGAAGGGAAATGTTGGGAAAACGGGAGAAGTTGCTCCATTTTTTAAGCTTCCGTCGCGTGTGAAGCCTTAATGGTTAAAGCTACATAGAAATCATTTATGACGGAAATGTTCTACATAAAATTATCTAAAAAATATCCCACAACAGCATATGTCTATCTTTTATGGTTGATTCACAATAACACGTGTAACTCCCAATAGCTTAGCAGTTCGGAGCTTTCTGATTATATTTGTTTACTCTTACGTTTATAATACTCTCACTCATCCCTAATTAAAAGAAGTTAATATTATTACCTATTCAATAAAAAAAAATCATAGTAATCGGTATAGAAACACCAAACTTATACATGAAATACGCTAATAAGCCATCGCGCCGTCGTCGCGCGTGAATACTGAATCATGCCATAAGGATTATTTTTGTGTAACGATTGCCGCGCTCGACGCGGGTCGTGGCGGTAGGGTATAAAAAGGCGGGAGGTCCGACGGGAGCGCGAGCTTCATTCAATATTTGGCTGTTGATGCGTTCATAGCGTTCGACCTTATTGACAAACAATAATTGATATTAACAAACCGTGCTTATCAGCGCGACTTTTAGTCTTTAAATAGTTTATTTGAATTTCTTTTGTTGTTATTTTATAAAATAGGTTAGGATTTTATAGGTAGGATTTTATAAACGGTATTAGTTGTTTTGGTAGTGTTTAAATATTCGTTCAAATTACAAATTATTAATAGTTTGCATTTTATTTCTTTTAAGGTGAAGTAGTAGTAGAAGTAGAAGTAGTACGCATAGATTTTTAGATACCGATAGGTAAGTTTTGGCTAATTTATGTAAGGCTCAAGGGCAGACTTTTCGTGTTGCTGGAGTAGATCTCGGTGTCAGTTGTTTCTCGCATGGTCAGTTATTATGTCGCTCTTTCCCGGGTTAGCAGTTCTAAAAATCTTTATGTTCACGTGCCGGACGGGTCAACTTTCAACATAGTTTACCCGGAAGCTTTGCGCTGAAGTATTTTCGTTCTATAGGTACTTAAGCCTCATGTGAAAGTGATCTAAACAATATTACCAATACATTAACTTAATAACATACAAGAAGTTACACGCTGACGGATTCGCGGGCACAGCTATTAATAATAATATTCTGCGGTTCCTTATTGCGATATTTTTCAACAGTATTGTGGATTGACATATTATATTTCCCTACTAAAATACGAAAGTTAATCTGTCTGTTACATCAAAACCACTGAACCGTGAGGAAGGACATATGGTACTTTTTTACGAAAAACGACGGAAACGCGGACGAAGTCGCGGGCAAAAGCTAGTTACACTAATAAATACTAGACTAATACTTTGATTTTGAACCGAGCTATAAGTACATCAGAAGATCAGTTGAGTCTCGATTCTTAAAACAATCTGACATCGGAAATAATCAAACTTAATGTAAATCTTTGAAAATGATCTATCTATATGTTATAGTCAAAGTCCGATACACAGTCTCTTCGCGGAAGGACTGGTTTATCCTAGGTTTGGCCAAAGCCATCAGGCAATCCCCGAAATACATTTCAATTTCGCCCTTTGCCTGAAGTATTTTTAGTCAAACCCAGGAGCTCCTAACTTTTCAGTCAAACGTCGAAAGTAAATTATTCTGTTTCGGTTTTGGCCTAGTCAATCCTAGAAGCGACTGCAAAACTCGGTCAAACGTTGATCTGAACATGTTTAAACAGGTTCATAATGTCTCTCGTGTTCCGACCGATTGTTTTGTCATTTCATGTTCGTTCATTGAGCGTGCGGGCGTGTAATTGTGTAAAATTGAAGATGAGTGAATCAAATGGTGTTGTTGTTACTAAAAACGTGGATAAAGAAGCTTTAAAAGTAAAAACAATTAACATTAACATTAATGCCTCACCATGTCGGAAAAATGATTAATTTGCCACTTTAATTACCTAAGAAATTATGTATTAAAACAATTAACATTAAAGTTAATGCCTCACCATGTCAGAAAAATGATTAATTTTCCATTTTAATTACTTAAGAAATTATTAAAACAATAAACATCAAAATTTTAAAAATGTTATTTTTTTATACCTAATCTTACAAACTAACCTCCGTATATTCCAAAGCATTTATTTATTTATTTTATACTTTATTGCACATCGTACAAAAGGCGGGCCTAATGCCACACGGCATTCTCTCAAAGCATCTCAAATATAAAAGTGAAAATCACGTAAGCTGACCAATCAGGTGTCAGAACTGGCAGAGTTAAGCGGTTCTTAAGACTTGAAAGCTGCTTAAATGATAAAATGCTTCCAAATATACGAAGATAAGACACTTCATACCTATATCGGAGTTTGACTCGTCAAACCCCGATTTAATAAAATTGTGTTTTGACGTTTGCCTGACCAAATTAGTCTCTCCCAGGTTTGACGAAAATTGTTTAGTCAAAGGCCGAAAATTTACATTTGTTTGGGCTTTGACTAAGTCATTCAGTCTGACCTGAGGATTGACCAGTCCAACCTAGGAGCGCCGGAGCTTCGGAGTTTGCCTATAACATATACACATAAAACATAACTACTTAATTTGCAAAAATGAATTTGCTTGCTTGTTTGCTTTCACGCTAAAACGGCTAAACGAATTTGGATGAAATTTGGCACATGGGTAGACCATGACCTGGGTTAGGACATAGGATACTTTTATTCCGATATTCCCACGGGATCAAGACTTATGCGGGTGAAACCGCGGGGCGCAGCTAGTTATAAATAAATTCGCTTCTCGTGAATGAATGCAATGTGTGACCGCGTTGTTCTTCTAATTAACGCAACGGATTCTGATGCGGTTTTCAACATCATCACGATCATCTGCCTAGCCTTTTCCCAACTATGTTGGGGTCGGCTTCCAGTCTAACCGGATACAGCAGAATACCAATATTGGAGCGACTGCCTATCTAACCTCCACAACCCAGGTACTGGGTAATACGATACCCCTTTGTAAGACTGCATTTAGAGAATTTATTCTAGAAGGTTTATGCGTATTATACATTAATATTACATTTACATACTTATTACAATAAAGAAATCTTTATGTTGTCAAGTCGTAAAAACCACGCGAAGCAGCAGCGGGTCGCTAGTAATACACAAGTACTACATTCGTCGTACCTATAAATTGTTGCTTGTATAATATATTACACGTGAATCCTACACATACTTGATACTATGTTTTTATATCGCTAATAAGCACCTTATTCCTAACGACCAGCTCTTGAATGTTACAAAGTTAAACAATAGGATTAGAAACTTGATTGTAGATGTGTGGTGTGGAGTGTCGACAAAGGGTAAAGTAACAAATTACTAGTTTTTAGAATAAGTGTAAAAATTAAAAGGGAATCATTTAGTCTTATGGGCCGTGAAGGAGGGTTAGAACACTAAGAGATTGATGAATATAATATGTTGATAGAGAAGACGGAAGGAGGAAGACCAAAGAAACGATAGCCGACCGACGAAGAAAAGATGGTTAAAAGTGGGATGGGTTGAATGAGGGGGATATGAACAAAAATGGAGTGAATGACAGCTGTCAGGGGATAATGGAAGCGAACACAAGTAACATGAGACCAAAGCAGGTAGAAGAGAACAATACGACGCCACCGCATGCCATAACAACCACCAGTGTAATAATAAAATAAACGAACTCATTTAAAGAAGCAATTTATTTTCCTAGACAGAATTATAGAGACCATCTGGTAATCTTAGATTCACGTGCATGAAATCATTAGACATAATGAATGAAAATCGATTTATCAGTAATAGGTGGAAAATAGATTGTCATATCAATTACGTTAATTACTCAAGGCGAAGACTTCGAATCGTAGGTAGACAAATGGTCGTAAATACGATGTAATCGGTTTAAGTTTAGTTACCCACAATGATGAAATTGCAAGACAACAAACAGCTGACAAGCGTGTCCAAAGTACCTGTATCACCGCCGATGAGGAAGCGACTAACTATCAACGATTTTGTCGCTCACGAAATGTACAAAAGATTGTAGGGCCCGTGTGAGTAAAAGATATACATAGTAATAGTTAATCGCCACCGGCGAGTACTCGTTTGTCGCAGCGACAAGAGTTATCAAAGAGTGTACTCGCTCAGCGGCGCTCGCTTGTCGGGCAGAACACTCGCTGACTAACGCTTGGTACATAATATGTACCAAGCGTTAGTCAGCGAGTGTTCTGCATATTATGCATATCCGCCGCCGCGCCGCCGCACAGTGGTCTGAAAATCAAGCTCCATACTCATAGAAACTTAATGTCAGAAATTAATAAATAAAAATATGTTTTGTGTTTAGTATACCTCCCTATGTTTTACTAATATAGTATGAAGGGTATGAGTAGCTCCATGCGTGAGAAAAAAAATATTTTAATTTTTTTTGTATGGAATGAAACACTTAAAGTGCTTTTTTTCAAAACTGAATAGAACTGATAGGCTGGTATTCACATGAGCTATTGCACCATACACGGCGATCAAGATGACATACAATTCTTGTGCCTTTCGGTGCCGCTTTGCATGTAGCAAGCTTTGGAAATTTTGAATTTACAGTTGGTGATCTTTCAAATCTTTGATGGTATTTTGTGAAGTTACATATTGCTTTGAATATGAAAATTGTATGTAAACTAATACTCATGCAAGAAGAGACAAACATACACACACACACACCCTCACACACTCACAAACTTTCGCCTTTATAATCTTAGTGTGATTATAAAGGCGAAACTTTGTGTGTGTGTGTGTATGTTTGTCTCTTCTTCACGCTCAAACAGCTGAACGGATTTGGATGAAATTTAGCACACATAATAGTTTATAACCGGGAATAACACATAGGTTACTATTTATCTCGATATTCCCACGGAATCGAGACTTATGCGGGTGAAACCGCGGGGTGCAGCTAGTAAGGAATAAATATGTACTAAGGATATTTTTATTTTTAAATATATGGTTAAAAGTGAAGAAAGATAAAAACATGTATTAAATAGTTAATGTATAATACGTTTGGGGGAGCTGTTAATGAAATAGTTAATACTAATACATTACAACAAAAATTATGTGCAAGAAAGGCAATAACAATAAAAGTAACGTCAAAATTGTCAATTTAAGACTACAACAACTATTTACAGCTCCTATAACTATGATATATTAAATATTACTGTTTAATTATATTACTAATTAATTATATTAATTAATTTAATTATATTCTTATTATTATTTTATTATAATTATTTGCTATAACTACTTATACAAAAACGATTAGCAGAGAGTATCTTTGCTGTCGTCAGTCCTCTAAATCCGAGTCCAGCATTGACGCGTTAATATCAATAAATTCAACATTCTCTTTGTCTAGATCTGCATCGTCACCAATAAGAAGAGATTTCATATCATCAGTAATAGGTGTATTTACTGATTTTCTCAGCACAGGTCTTATGCTGGACAGGTAGGGATCTGACGAGACAAGGAGACCATTGAAAATGTCTTCGTTTGTCGCTTTTCGACAAAATTTGCGCGAATGCTGTTCTCGGATTTTCTTGAAGTCTTTGTTTCTGGCTTCCGATGCCTCTTCAGATAATTTGCCAATGGGCATAATATTGAAGTGTTTAATAACTTCAGCACCGTGCAGTAAAAGTTTGTGGACACTCGAAGGCATGTAATACCAGCCATAGAGCTCCACATATAATTCTGCTGTTTGGCGCGCAAAGTTTTTAAACGCCTCAACATTTATGGGCTCCCCACAGGCCATCACACGCAAAAGTGTTGCAAATCTTTGGATCAAACTAGGATCCAAGCCTGTAATAGCTGCAGTATTGGCAGGATTACCAAAAAATTTCCTCGCTGTGTTTCCATCGTTTGTGGTTCCGGAACCTGAAAATTATAAATGAATCAAAACTAATCCACAACTTTGTAAAGAATAAATAGAACTAACGTTATTTGAAAAAATAAGATTTAAGAACAACGACTGTTATCATAACTCACCTTGTTTAACGATGTCTACTAGGAGGCCCATTTCATCACGAAACTTCTGCTGTATAGTTTTTTTTCTACTCTTCAATGACTCTTTGCTGTCTGCATCTCTGGCTTGCCATGTTTTGAAGTCTAGTCTATACGAAATATGGAGTAGGCACTCCATACATCTAATCCAAGCATGAAGTGTAGACAAACCATACTGATATATATCTGTTGAAACAGGTTTTCTGGAAAGAAAGTGAATTAATTAATAAAAAGATACACAGCATTACGGTAATCTGAAATATAACAAATTATTCAAAACTTACTCTGAGATCTTCTCTAACTTATTCATTTCCGAAGGGGTAGCTTTACAGATGTCACAAGTCTGCGTTGAAGTATTTGACAGTTGCGAAGTGATTTTACCATCTATCATGGTCATAAGCATTGAGTGCTTAACAGTATGAATTCCCATAATAGACGGCTCCAGTGCTGCAATCTCAGCTTCAATCAAAGCCTGTTCTTCCTTAATATTTAATTTGTTTTCATTTGCAAATTTAAAATAGAGCGGTCTGCAGAACATTGTGGAAGATGGCTTTGGATTCTCCCATAACTTTTCTTCACCACAAACTAAGCGCAGAGGCACAAAAGAACACATAAAATTGCTTGAATCATCTTCACCCGCCATAGTTTGTTTGTACAAACTTTGCCCTGAAGCACCGTCAAAGCCCCACTTGCATATCAATGTTAGCTCTTTGCCATCTAGCGAAGATTCCAAACGTAGGAATTTCCCAAATCTAGCAACAGTTTTGTCCAAAATCGCTTGAAGCTTTACTTTTACCCCTCTTTCGGTAATTTCTATGGTGTCTTTTGGTGGGTAACAGTCCTTTTTCGCCTCTAAGATAGCAGTATATGAAGGATATAGTAGTATTCCTTCTTCTTTTGCACAAGCTCTTAATATTGTATACTGCCATTTTGAAAGCTTCAATGAAGTCAGAATTCCTAAAGCTTTATCAGCGGAATATATGGGCATAGCTTTCTTGGACTTCAACAATTCCTTTATCTTTGTAGCCTCTTCGGGATGCTCTGTGATCAATTTTATTATATCTGCTACATTTTTGTTATCTGCACTTAAACCAGTTGCATAAGCAAGGCTTTCAGTGCTATGCGTGAGGAGCTCTTTCACTCTTCTTCTCTTCTGTAGCGGGCTTAGCTCCGAGAACACTTTTCTTGGACTCACAACAGTTGATGTTCCAACACTGTACGTCTCCGGTTTGTATGATGTTGATGCACCCTCATTTACACCGAAGTCAAAACTGGAACATGGTTGCTGCTCTTCTAACATTAAACAAGGTGTCATCTTGTCCTTCATGAACTAAGGCCATTTTATGTCTTCTTGCAGCCATGTCTCATACTTTTTTATGAAAGTATGTCTCGTGCGATTACACGAGATCCATTTGTTCCTCAACGAACACACACGAGTCTGACAGAATTGTTTCAATTCTTTATTTTCGATTTCTGACAAATCAACGGCATTGACAAAAACTTCATATAATACACTGGGCTGTGAGAAACAGCTATTGTTAGCCACAAACATAAAAATATCCAAATTGGTACTAAAAGCTTCCATCATAACACGAAAACAAATCGAACGTAATAAGTATAGTAAAGCACAAGTGCAAAGAGCTACTGAGTGAAGTTAGTTTAAATGTCCTATTTATATTATAACTACCCTCATTAACACTCGCTGTCCCATAATGCTTATTAAATTAAAATTCAACAATAATGACGGTGATTAACAAATGAGTTATTTCGTGAAATTAATTTTGTAGTAAAATGTAAATAATCTACATCGTTTTCTAATATTTTCATTATAAAAGTCATTAGCAGGTTATTAACTAACGACAATATCAGTTATGTGGTTGGTTACTTCATTTAATTATATACCTGTGTGTTGTTAAATATATTACCTATGTGTTATTCCCGGTTATAAACTATTATGTGTGCTAAATTTCATCCAAATCCGTTCAGCTGTTTGAGCGTGAAGAAGAGACAAACATACACACACACACACAAAGTTTCGCCTTTATAATCACACTAAGATTATAAAGGCGAAAGTTTGTGAGTGTGTGAGGGTGTGTGTGTGTGTATGTTTGTCTCTTCTTGCATGAGTATTAGTTTACATACTATTTTCATATTCAAAGATTTGAAAGATCACCGACTGTAAATTCAAAATTTCCAAAGCTTGCTACATGCAAAGCGGCACCGAAAGGCTCAAGAATTGTATGTCATCTTGATCGCCGTGTATGGTGCAATAGCTCATGTGAATACTAGCCCATCAGTTCTATTCAGTTTTGAAAAAAAGCACTTTAAGTGTTTTATTCCATACAAAAAAAAAGAAAATTTTTTTTTTCTCACGCATGGAGCTACTCATACCCTTCATACTATATTAGTAAAACAAAGGGAGGTATATTAAACACAAAACATATTTTTATTTATTAATTTCTGACGTTAAGTTTCTATGAGTATGGAGCTTGATTTTCAGACCACTGTGCGCCGGCCGCCCGTCGCGCTGTCGCTGCTCGCCAATTCGTTTTCAGTTGCTCTAGCTCTACTTTATATCGTTAATCACGGCGGTGGGACAGGTGCCAGCCTGACACGCTTGTCAGTTGTTTTACTAGTTCCTCGAAATTAATGTTCAATGCTTTAGAAGCCTACATATCAATATCCTTTGAATCTTCTTAACATTTGAGGAGCCCTAAAGGCAAATAAGCGATAACCGACTATCAGTGCGCGTTAAGTTAAAACTGCGTTAAAATTCTGCTCTAATTTTGAGTACTTACCTACCCTGATTATCAGAAAAATCTACTCTACCCCTATTATTTTCTTCACACTTCTAAAACTATCCTCATCATCCACAGCCAAGTCTCACCAAAGCAGCAGGCTACCCCACAGAGAAGCACCGCGTGACGACGGCAGACGGCTACATCCTGCAGATGCACAGGATACCGGCTGGCAGGCGCTCTGCTAGAAGAACCGGGGACCTCAACGCTAAAGGGAAGAAGGCCATCCTAATCGTACACGGTCTCTGCGGCAGCAGTGGCGACTTCGTGATCATGGGACCCGAGAGAAGCCTTGGTAAGTCTGGAGCTGTTCTTGAGACCGCGATAGTTACAAAATGATTTTTCGGAAACCACAGGAACTTACAATAAGAGAATAGTACCAAAGGCAGTGCTGTGTTGCAGCTTTTACGGGGTTTTCTAGACACAACATGATAGAATGTAGATACGTCAATCACAACACTTATGTATAACGTTGGGAAGTATTCCAGAATTTTTCTTTCAATAAAAAAACGTATCGGCTTAGATAACTTAACCACCACACAAGCGTTAGTTTTACCTCTTAAAATTGCAACTGCATGAGTAAGAGAACTAAAGTAGGTACTCCAATGCCATCTTTATGTTTCTAGGGTACCTCCTAGCTGATGCAGGATACGACGTGTGGCTAGCCAACCTACGAGGAAACGTGTACACAAGTCACACGAACCTCACCAGAACTGACAAGAAATTCTGGGACTTCAGGTACCTATGTGCTAATCTTCTTCTGACTATGATATACCTATGTATATGCAAGTCTATGGCATTGCTTTGTGGGTAGAAAATTATTTAATATAACGATAGAGACTTTATATTTTCTAAGTATTATTACGATAATTTTCCTTTACTTAGTACTTTTTTAACCACGCGCCTGTAGAAGTAGCAGTAGCACTAGCAGATACTCACCAGTATCTAGGATGTGTATACAGTACTACAAGCTAACTGAAAAACCCTCTTGCGCAGTCATTTAAACAGACATTATAGTGGACAAAGTTAAGCTTATTCTGTATGATTGATATTTGTGCCAGTCAGTTCTTTTTTCTTTTTAAAGTCAAAGACCTTTTGTTTTTTTAATTTATAATTTATTTTATTTCGTTTTAGAAGATGTTGCTTTAATTATGTATGCGAATGTCATGCACAGACCTGTAACTGGTTTATACATAAGAACAGATACCTATTACTTTAATTAATTAACGTAATATATATAATATACTGTCGGTGTACCTATTTTAAATAAATAATATAAGCAAAGGTGTTGCTGGTTAATTCATACGATTGAATGAATTAATCAGTGTAAAAATAATCATTACTCTGATAATGGGCACGCTGCCAATAAACATAGAATACGGTGCAAATGATTGATGAAAGTCAGTTGTAGGTGTTCTGGTAAACAACCCCACAAGACCAACACATAGGCGACTTCCTAAATTAAACGGTTGAGCTGAATGGTGCTGAACCACGCGTCATGTTCATGAACGGGCGCCGTCAGTTGAGACAGGTCATCTCTTAGCCAGGACTTATCTTTAATATTATATTTAGAATAATTTAATTTTTACATTGTTCTTACATATAGAAGCAACAAGAACAATATACCCAGAATTTTGTAATATCTTCATTTAAAACAGTGTCCTTGGAGTTTCTTGCCCGTTCTTCCCCATAGGGATCTACGTTTTGGAATGGCCAACAAGCTTCAACTTTGTAACTAACCGACTTCGTGACAATTCAAAAGTGCCTGTAAATGGTTCAATTGATTTATAAAGACAGGGTGGCAGGGACATCGACGCGAAAACTTCTACCATGGATTCAGTACATGATTCTGAACATCCCTGCGTTGAAATTTTTCGTAGGTTATTAAAAAAAAATCTGCTGGTTCATAGAATGGTGTTCAGAATCGTGTACTGATGAATCCTGCCACCCTGTATGATGCGAGTTTGAAAGAGTACGACCAAATTCCTGTCGTACTATGCAAGTTTTATCCTATTCCAGTTTCCACGAACATGGCAAATACGACTTGCCGGCGATGATCGACCGAGTCTTGGACGTGACAGGTCTGGACAAGATCATGTACCTAGGATACTCCATGGGAACCACCAGCTTCTTCACCATGATGTCTCAGAGACCAGAGTATAATGAGAAGCTGATAGCCTTCGTCGGTCTTGCACCCGCTGTGTATCTGAACAATGTAAAACCAGTGGCGAGCTTGATGTTGAATACTTTGGATTTACCGGTAAGAGAATAAGGGTTTAGAGCGTTTATTCTGAAAGTGGGCAACGTCGCAAATAGATGTCAAATATTTCGCTGTTTTAATTAATTTGGCAATATTACTGTATGGAAATAAGAAATGTGGCTAACTAGCGAACTAGAATATTGATTATGAAACGCAATAATTAATATCGTAACATCGAATATTTAGTTTTAGATGTAAAAAAGTATTTGGAAATTTTCCAAATGCCTTTTTTACACCTAAAACGAGTAGAATATCAAATTCTATGTTATAATTACAATTCATTATTAATATTCTAGACGATTATTTTAAGGATTCATTTTTTTTAATGAAATGTTACAGACTGTGTTGGAAGCCAGAGGCATGCTGGCAGTCCAGCCACAACTTCTGCAGAACCTCATGGTGAACTTATGTAACCTGAAGCAACCTGAGACCGACCTCTGCACGACCTTCATTTACGCCGTTGTCGGTGAAGATTACGAGCAGAATGACTTGGTACAGAATATTTACAATCCTACTAATATTATAAATACAATAATCAGCCAGGAACGTTCCCACTGCTGGCACCACAGGCCTCCCAGATCCAGAACCTGGCCGAAGGGAAATCCCATCGGGAATTAGTTTTATTATAATACAAGCCAAGTATTTTTTTTACCCACAACGTGGAAGCTCTTGGCCTGCATCTCACCTGATGGTAAGTGATGATCAGGCCGAAGGTGGAAGCGAGCTTCACCCAGAATCCTCAACCACAGAGGAACTGGCTATCTTACCTCTAACTGCCGAAACACAACAATGCTGTTAACATTGTCATTACGGCGACAGACTTAGATAAGATGGTAGTAGCTAGCCAGGCGGACTTAGAACCAGCCCTACCACCAACCAAACCGAGCAGAAAATTATACCCCCACAGGGAATCGAACCCGGGACCTCTGGGTCTGAGACAGGTATATTCTATTATAACCACCAGACTACAAAAAGGTGGTTAAAATTAAAAAAGTATTATAATAAATTTAATACAAGTCACATATAGAATCAACCAGAATAATGTACGTAGGATTTTGTAATATCTAGATTTAAAAGAGTGTCCTTGGAGTTTCTTGCCCGTTGTTCTCCATAGAGAAGGAATGGGCAAGTAGCTTCAACTTTCTGACTAACTGACCGACTCTTAAAGTTCAAAAGTGCATGTAAATGGTTTAATTGAAATAAATGGTTTGAATTTGAGAGACGGCGCTCTACAAAGCCGAACTTTAACTAAAATTCGGTGTGCGGTCGCGGACCGTAGCTACCCCAGTTCGTTCACAAGCAATCATTGTAATTATTATTTTTATTGTTGGGTTTCAGGAAATGGCACCGATATATCTGCAAAGAATACAGCCGGCGTCGTGGCGCGCTTTAGAGCACTTCGGAAAAATCGCCATGACAGGTACGTATCTACTAACTAAGTTAAACAGGCAAATGTAACACCGCAACCTTGAAGTTGGGCAAGTTTGCAAATAAAAGCCTAAATCGCGCTGTTGGATTTCAACTCTCGGCTAAGCATCGAAAATTAAAAATAAAACATTTAAGCATTTATTTAGGTTTAAGTACCCTAAGTGTTAGTTAAATCTATTTCTAGAGATTGCTTAGGCTATTGCCCAACAGCTGAAGTTGCCGAGAGTAACCTGTCAAAGTCAAAGTCAAATCCTTTATACCCTTAAAAGGCATTTTTGGACGTCAAAATTTACAAAAAAATTGAATTGATTCTAGTCAACTGGAGCTAGATTAATAAGAACGCTTAAACATTGTTTGCGCGAAAAATAATTAATGTTCACCCCTCACCATTAAGGGCAAGATTACCCTACCGCCTAAGTTCACATTGTGGAACGCAATAAATGTATTTAGTATTTCACAGACCGTACTTTGACTTTATATCGCTCAATTTGCATAGGAATGTGAACCTTATTCGCTTGCTCACATTTGCTTCTACGAATATATTATGATCATTAAACGCTTATCTATACGGTTCACATTCGTATTGAACGCGTTTTACTTAGCAAAGTCCAAGCACTACGCAGTAAAAATACAGGGTGAAATTGAACCCATGGGCATCCTCTTAAGGGGTCATTGTACTCATCATTATGAACAACTTTCACTATGGAAGTAAACCTGAAATCGCGAAAAAAAAACTGCGATTCCCTACATTTTGAAGAGCTATGCGAACATAAATGAATTCAATTTCGTCCTGTATAGTACATTGTATCTATATATTTACTGAGGTCCAAGTCAACTTTTCACCTACACTTGCCCAGTAAAATTTTACAAAGAAACATTTTTATTTGTTTATTTCCACTTTCAGGCGTGTTCACGACATTCAGCGGCGGGTTGTCTGGTCCAGTAAAACCGTACAACATCAGTAATGTTAAAATTCCCGTCTCATTACTATATGGAGAGAATGATCAGCTCACTGAGAAGTCTGTAAGTTCCTGCCTTCATTTATTTAAGTAACAACATCCCGCCCGTATTCCTTGAAAGGTTTGGTAGAGGTGTACCTATAGTGCACCCAGATTTCACCAGTTATTTTTATGTCCCATGTAATATGAGAAAGAAAGAAAAGAAATATTTTTTTTTTTTAATATTTGGGACACGCACAGGAAATACAAACAGTAAGTAATAATAAAAATAAAATAATAATTATAAAATAAAAAACAAAAACGGAGCATTTAAAAACAGAATAATAACGACCTGTGCGAGGCCAAAAAGGCTCCTATCTTAGCATAATGCGGCGATATTAAAAAAAAAAATACCGCTGCGCTGGTATTCTGATAGGGCCCACTGTGATATGATATGAGGCGAGTCTATAGCATCAACCGGTCACAAATCCAGACACCGGGATAAATGAAAATACCGTAAGAAATAACGGTTGAACATGAGCTGAGCAGTCGCGCTAACGTCTCATTTGGGGTTCTGACGACCCGTAACGACTTTTCAAAGATTCTCGGACAGCAGAACTCAACGGCTAAATATTTTTTCAGACACACGAAGGGGTCTCGGTATGGAAAGATGGGTACCCATCCACCGACCGGCCTCTGCAAGCGTAGCTTAACCTGATCGGTCGACTCTTGCGGCTGTTATTGCGAGCCCCGAATTTTGATACCAAGTTACTAAGTATTAAATCATAATTTTATGTTACAGCAAATAATGCGGCTAGCAGAGGAGCTGAAAGCCAATGGAGTCTTAGAAGAAGTCAGGCCAGGCTGCTCATGGCCCAAGTTTAACCACCTAGACTTTGTGTTCGCGAAGGACGTCGGAACACTACTGAACAAACCACTCGTCAAGCACATAGACCAAATGTACAATAAATATAGTACTGTATGACTGTTTCTTTCTTTTTTACATCATCGTCTTCCCGCCCTAGTCCCATGCTACGTGGGGCTGGCGCAACACGTTTACTCTTTCCATTCTCCCCTGTCAACCGTCACGCTATCATTCACTCCCTTCTTCATATCATTCCTTACTCAATCCATCCATCTCTTCATTGGCCTTCCTTTACCTTTACTTCTTTCTTCTTTACCTGAATACAACAAAATCAAGAAGGATATGTAATGTGGACATCTGTTCCTAAACTAGGAACATAATCTACAGAATGTCATGCTATGATCATGATCCCTACTCCGACTCCACCTTTTACCTTGTCTATGCTTATAGGTTCCATTCATGTGTATGTATTATTGAAATATTGAAAACCTCTTAAGCAACGATAACTGACTTTTAATGATTTTATACTGAAGATCACGTCTAAACCAGTATTGTTAATGATATGGAAAAAATATAATTATGTTAAATTAGAGCATTTTCTTAATAACTTAATATATGAATATTATAAAATTTGGCACATGGGTAGATCATGATCTGGGTGAGGACTATTAGGATACTTTTTATCTCGGTAAACGCAGACAAAGTCACATGCAGGAGCTTGTTTTAAATAAATGGTACAGGAGTATTTATAAAAAATATATAGTGTCGCTCTCAAGGGCTGTTCAGTTAATAGTTAACCCGTTGTTAGTCCTACGACTCGCATTCTAACAGTTGTGCTGATTGTTTTATAGTAAACCTGTTAAACCAAGTCCATCATAATATCCAGACTTTTAGAGCATTTACATTAAGATAGTCTATATCTACCACTTACCTTGACAACAACAGCTTTAGTTACACCTGGTGTTACTTTGACAGCTACCCCATGCTGTGGTGTTGGTGTTGGCACCTTGCTGTCCACTGGTTGACTGCGATTCATTTCTGTGGATAAAAAAAAACAAACATAAAGTGCTACTGCCCACCATGTCCAGTGGAGGATGTTATGTTAAGGAATAAGTATAGAAGGTGTCATTCAAATAAATGATAACCTGAACAGGGTAGTTAATTGGGGGTTATTCCATTTATCCACCCCAAAAAAACCACCCTAAGGTGGATACTCAAAAACATGACTGAGAATCCACTCTAAGCCTATAAATTGCGTTTATGCAACTAGGCCTTGGGATGGCTATATTTAATGAGGAACCAATGTTCCTGCAGTACATTTTGTGGTCACATAAATCAAAAAAATATATGGGACAGCAGGTATTTATTTATTGTTGATTTCCAGGTTGCTCTTCTTCTTAGCATATTGATGGCAATCTACATAAGTAGAGTCAGCCCAGAATTTGGCTATGAGCTTCGCACCTTTACTAGTGTCCATCAGCTCCTATAGCAGCCCTACAGTAGGATACGCTGGGCACAATAAACTCAAACTCAAAGCATTTATTTCAATTAAACCATTTACAGGTACTTTTGAACTGTCAAAGAGTTGGTCAGTCAGAAATATGAAGCTATTTGCCCATTCCAAAATGTAGTAGATACCTATGGAGGAGAATGGGCAAGAAAATCTTTTAATATTAAGTGCCTCATTGTTTGTGGGATAGCACCACAGGTTGCTCTAATAATAAAAGTTGTTTTTTAAGAGGGTGTTGGAAAGGAAACTGTCCAGCTATAAATAAGTGAAGCAGAGGAATGAGCAGCATGTGACAAGGACATGGTTAGGTTGTATGTATTCTGTTGAATGGGTATGATGTGAACACCTTTTATACATTATGGAACACAATAAATAAATATGAATATGAATATGGATGGCTATAAAAAGAGGCAGACCAAACAAAAGAATGGGTTGTGACTTGTGTGACAGATGATATGGAAGGATGGAATTGAATAAGATGACGGAACGACGAATTACTCAAGTTGTTTGGAAGAGAAAGACGTGTTGCGCCGACCAATAAATTGGAATATGGGAAGGAAGCAATTGCAAAAATGTTGGAGGTACTGTCTGTAGAACTAAAAAAATCATTTGAATAATACGAATTGTGAACGTCATTCATGTTTGTGAAAGTTTGAAAGCTATAAAGCTAGGAAAATTGCATGGCGGATTGCCCGGTGTAAAGGCGCAATCTGAGAAAATAAGTTTCATTGTGGACGATGAAGCATATAGCCAGTTTGCCTATCTAGCATTCATATGATTATTATAGACATCATACTGGCTTTTACAACTATTTTGCTCATGAACGGCTAAAACGCTTAAACTATTATACTGGTGCTGTAACCTTTGGAGAGCCAATGTTATAGTATTTACCTTTATTCGGCATTGTGCTGAAAGAAATCACCGAAAGAAATCAGTCGGATACATTTGATTGCCTGATTTGTAATTATTTAGTTCATAAACAAAACAATAACCCTACGAAAATAATAACAAAGTACTGACGTTATTTTCCCGTAACTTATGTTATGACTGTCATTTATTGTCATATGTCAAAATATTTTGTTTTGTTGTGGACGATAAACTTTACACAAAAAAAAACTAGAGCAATGGTGCAATCGACTAAATTCTATCGTAATCTGGTTGATAGCGTGTTGTGCCAACTCTACAACTGTCACTTTGACAAAATTATCAGAAAAAGTCAGGTCACTTGCCCATTACTAGCATGCTAAACAAAGATATGAATAGCAAAATAGTAAAAGCGAAACAGAGAGAGCACATTTTAAATGATTATACAGTATACGAAACACAATTCGTGGGCTTTGGAACGTGCAGGTCTCTGCTCCGGCATCAGTTTAGCAGCACGGGGTTTTTCGATTAATTTAATAATAAAATTGAATTATTTCACGTATGGTTATTTATTAGGATACTTTAATTTCTTGATAGTGTTGTGTGTAAAAAGTAGCCATGGATCTCCACAGACCAGTCGATCCTAATAAGGTAAAACATATTGGATTCTAATAAAAGATTTTGGTCATATTTTAACGTGTTAATGTTAATTCAACTGTGTTTTCTGTGTAGACTTACGAGGAATTGACTTCAGAAGAAAAGTTGAGGTAAGGTTTTCACTCACTTATGTGTTTCGTATTGTTTTCATGGTCATTTGCATTTGGTCGGCTCATTTAGTGATAAGCCCATTGACACATGATTATAGTTCCCTTAGGCATTCCAATAGGCCAACGGTTGATAATATGTAATGGATATAACGCAAATATCATTCTACTTTAATAAGACAGTATAAATAGAAATTAAGATTAAGTAGGTAAAATTTTGGTAAAAATCCATATGGCTTATTAAACTAGACCCTATAAGTAGTCTTTAAATAGCTAATGTCCCTTACAATAAGATCTTCAGTACTGCAGCCCCTAAGACGACCCACTGACCCAGTAATAAATTAAATATATAGTCCAGCACAGCCTTTATTATCAAGATAACATAGTTATTTAAACAACAGTCATTGTTTATGACTTGGCTTATTTATTTCATCATTGTTGCTGTCATGAAAATCTTGATTATAAATTGACTTGAATTTCTTAAAAGCTATAACTGTAGTTAGTCAGTTGTTGCTTTTTATCTTTGTTAAATGGTATACCACAATCTCCTTAAATTGAAGAATCAAGAATTAACATTGAAATTACTTTTAAAATTATCAGATTATCATTTCTCACACTTAACAGTTATATTAAGTTAATAGATATTTTAACCTTGTAAACTCGTTTTCATTGTTTAAAAACAACACTGACATTAACTTAATTAGATAGGTATGAATATTGATTATTTTATAAATTCAACATACAGAGTGACAGTCCCCGACTAATTCAAACTACTCTGTAACAATTCCATAAACACTTGTTTAAACAACCAGAAATAAAAACTAAACACCACTGTTTTTTTTTAGGTATTTCTTATTGCACTGTTTTACCATATACAACCTCAAAACTCTGATACTTAGCACATTAGGGTCTTCAAGAAAAGACAATATATATACCTCTCTTCACCATTCTCTTAACCTAACCTTATCCCAGTTTATTTGGGGCCGGTGCAACATGTCTTCTTCCATACTTCTCTATTAGTCATCATCTCGGTAGTCACCCATGCATTTTTAAGCATGTCATCTTTCACACAGTCCATCCAATGTTTCATCGGTCTTCCCCTACTCTTATAGGCATCCACATTCATACTCATAAGTTTTCCTCACAACATTTTCTCCCTCCTCCCTACTTACTACAATTTAACTCCATTAAATGTTGGCAATAACTGGAATGATAAACACCTATAAATGATTTCCAAATGTTCACTAAATATAACCGATTTGGTCTATAAAAACGGTTGTTTGAATAAGCAAACATATTGTGCACGCAGTTATTTAACTGTTCAGAACATATGTTCTGAGTTAATATTATAATATGTAAGAAAATAGAAAATATCAGTGGCAGCCCGGAGTTTGGATTTGTGCCCGATTCATGGCAATAAGCTCGCCCCCTAATTGGCGAAATGTGTGTACTATAGGAACACCTCTGCCCTACCCTTCAGGGAATACACGCGTCATGTTATGTCATGATAATTAATATTTTAAGCTATTGCATAGCTTTTATCGGAGACTCTGAGCGCGGCGACCGAATGTAGAAATTCCGTAACGAAAAAAAAAACCTGACGCGAAAGTTTGTGAGGATGGATGGATGGATGTTTGTTACTCTTTCACGCAAAAACTACCGAACGGATTTTAATGAAACTTTACAGTAATGTGGCTTATATATCAGAATAACACATAGGCTACAATTTATAAAGATTTTATGTGATTTAGCCATAATATAACGATAAGTATCCAGTAAGTCGGAAAAAATCCTGCCCTCTGAGATCTATCTTTGCGTGCGCTGCCTAAACCGCTGGAGTTACATGAAAAGAATGTATTGTAGGGTTGTTTGTCTTAAAGAGTTCTAAATAAAAGTCCGCGACAGCATATATCTACCTTTTATGTGGAAGCCATTATAGCCAAAATAGTGAGCTATAAATACATTTAAATTGAATACTTTTTTTAAGTTGCATATTTTAGAGTATTTAGTTAATTCGTATCAAAATAAATACCTTCATCGCTTTCGGTATTTAATGTAGATAAAATTTGTCTTTTACACTAAGTAATTTGGACTAATATTTTAAAAGTTAGAACGATAAGAATGACCTGCGATGAGTCGACGGCGGGCGCGCAGAACGAGGGTGGAGGGGCGGGATAGGCAATGACGCGCGATCGCCGAGTGCGCGACCCGAACGCGGGCAGACGCGTGAGGGCAGACGTCATTGACGGTTGTGTAAATTCTGCGATTTAGGGGGGGGGTATAGGGGTATTTTTAAAAAAAAAATATTTTAAATCAACAATATTATCTTCTTATTTTTGAATATATGCTATGCAATAGCTTTACCGCGGCAGTCCTCGAGTGCCACACGTATTTTTTTTTATTGAACAACATGTCTATGTACGACTTAACGAACGCGTCGACTTAAAACCTCCTCCTTTTTTCGTTGTTCATAACCTTATTCGTTTATTTGAAATATGTATTGGTACAGTGTTGGTCTTAAAAGTCAGTAATTAAATTCTTAGTACATCAGACATTTGACATGTAAAACATTAGAATGTATTTAAATAATATTTATGTATTAAAATAATCACAAAAAAACGTAAACTTTCCAGATATGATCATCAGAAGCTGCACGAGCTCCACAAGGGTCATGAGTCGATGCACACGACGATGGTCATGATCCTCATCGTAACCCTCATCGTAGCACAAATTGTAGTCATGGAGTGGAAGAAGAGGCATTACAGGTCATATGCTGTGAGTAGATCTTGTATTTAAAACTAATGACCCTCCCTTACTTCGCATCGCACGGGTGCAATCTACTGATTCGGCGGCGGCGACATTATCAAAACTGCGAGATTTCTGAGCTTTATCTAAGTTAAATATGAACATATTATACACTTAAACCTTCTGGAATAAATGCTCTAAATAATGGTGAAAACCGAATCACTATCCGTTGTAGTTTAGACGAACTAACACATTCAAACAAACAATATACAGTACTATTTTATATAAAACTCGCTGTTGCTCGTGACTTCGTCTGCGATCCAGGATAAAAGTAGCCTATGTTCTTCTCCAGGTCATGGTCTACCCATGTGCCAAATTTCAACTAAATCCGTTCAGCCGTTTTAGCGTGAAAGCGTAACAAACAAACTAACTCACTTTCGCGTTTATACTAGCTTTAGTTTAGTTTATACTAGCCCGCGTAAAGGTCGGAAAATATCTCACAGGGACGTACTACTGGGTTACAGAGTGGGTATCCTATGTCCTAACCCAGGTCATGGGCTATCCTTATATGCCTTTCAACTAAATCCGTTTAAGGGGACCACAGGACCTAAACGTGCCTAAACGCAAGTTTTATAATGCGTAAAATTATATGATCCACTGCAGTAAACAAAATCAGAAAAATATATGATTTTCTTCAGGATTATGCTAGTAAGATACTGTGTTGAAAACATAAAACAGCTAATTTGATACGATAGAAAAAAATTATGAAGACACCTCTAAAAATTTATTTTACCGATTAAAAATCATATTAATTTACATGCAATCATTCTGATTTTTTGTCAGATTATTCTACAAGCTACATATTAGCATAATAGTATTTTAATTTTCCAGTCCAATCAATAGATTTTTTGTAAATCTAACTGCTTCATATTTTGCAATAAATTACCTGGGTCGTGTCATCGCGCTTCTCTTTCATTTCTATGCAGTCCGACAGTGACCGCGCTTTAGCTGTTGTAAGCCTCTTAACCGTTACGGCATGAAAAGGTAACAGGCAGATTTTAGGGTTGCGTACATCAAAATGAAAATTTGATGACTTCGTTGTCTGTCAAGACCCTTTTTCTCAAGGAGCATCGTGGAGGCATCAAGTTGAAATAGATATAAAAAACTTAGATCTACGGTCCCTTGGATCTTGTAACGCAAAATCAAACTTCCAAATCAACACTATAACAAACGGTTTTTATGCCGCATATTTTGACACTCGCAATTAAACCAAAGCCTATTTGGTACTTCCCGTCGGCCCAGCAGCATAAAGTTTGGCGAGAAGCAAGGTAATTTATAGTTATATATGAACTGCAAAGTGAACTTTGTTCTTCAATCTGGTATCAAAAATTCATAGGCCGTGTTTTGAAGTAACATTTAGTCTGTACCTATTTCATTCAAATTGATACTCTCCAATCTATTTAAAGTTCTTTTTCAATTGAAAATTTAAGTTTGTCCTTCAATCCGGATTGGCAAATTCGGGCAGCTGAGCAAGCACAGCTTTGAGACGGAACCCTCAGGGCGCAAGTTCAACTCACATTTGTCCAGTTTTTTTTTTTTCAAATAAACAAAACTGGTTTATATGATTCTAAATTCCTTAAAATATTAATTAGTCATTTTACTATTTGTCATATCACCATTAATTTGTAATACTTACTCAGTGCCGCCATTGACCACCTACATATTATAAAGGTTAGTTTATGACTTTAAATTGTAATAACTTTTGACAGTGTGGGCCGATTTTAATTTAATAAAGACTTTATGTTAATTCAAGATACGGACTAGGACTATATTTCAAATCCCTTAAATATCTTGAAAAGAAGACAAAAAAACTATATTACATGTGAATTTAAAAAGCAACCCCTATTTTACCCCATTGGGGGTGATTGACAAAAACGGTGAAACGCGTAATTCTTTATTTCTTACCAAAAGCATAAATTTGAATTTTAACCTAACCTAAGAAATGCTGGGTTTCTCATACAAACTTTCATCCCCTATATCACCCCCTTAAATGATTATTTTTGAAACATAATGTACCCTATGTCCTTTTCCAGGATGCCATCTACCTCCTTGCCAAATTTTATCGAAATCTGTTCAGTGGTTTAGCCGTGAAAAGTTAACTAACATACAGAACAGACAGTTACTTTCGAATTTATAATATTAGTATCGCTAAATTGCCTCGAATTTGGCGATGCTACTTAACGTATTTTTTTTTAATTTTCCTCCTCCAAACTTATGAATCATTTTAACTTATGGAAAATTCATCGGTTTACCTAGGTAATACTAACAATAACGCAAGTACCACCACTATTTCTCTTTAAAAAAAAAAAAATTAACCACTCTACATTTATATTTAGCATACGTAGGGGGGCCCCAACAAAGACTGCTGCTTTCTCTTACTGAACATATTTTGAAGATTTTATTAAAAAGTATTTCTAATGATTTGGGAGCCCCCCAGGACCGGGATGACCGCACCTGAACCCCACATCCCCCTTAGTCCGCCAGTGCTCGTGTCGCAGTGGGAACATTAAATGCTGATTATGCTTGTACTGGTTATTAACACAAGTACTGGTTAAAAGATACTATAGCAAAATAGCGCTGAGGTACATAAACCCAGTAATACACAGCTCTGCCTACCGCTTGGAGGAATCCAGGCGTGATGTAAAGTTATGTTACTTACAGTTCTTCACGATGGTGGCGATGTGGTCGATACCGGTGCTGATGAGCGCCAAGAACCAGTGGTGGAGGTTCATCATCATCTGGAGTATATTCACCATGCTCACCGCTCTAGTCATAAGGAAATCTACCAATAGACCCATGTCGGTTACTACACCTAGGTGAGTTGATTTTATTTTTGTCGGCCGCCGCGTCTAGTAATAGTCCATTTATTCACACACATTGGTCCATTTGAAGGACGAATTGCGGAAACCAAACCCAACAACATGGAACATAGTCCATTTTTCTGTATATTGTTACATAGTTTTAAAATTAACAACACGATAAAAATAAATAATCTTACCGTTTCCGGCGTCCAATACATTTTCAGGGTTTTGGTTTATTTGTTAGATATAACATTGAATTAAATAAATTAGGATAACATTCAAATTGAAAATTAGTCAAATCTAGGAAATCATAGATTAACTAAACTAATGTCATGTATACAGAGTAGATTTTTGAGACGGGGTAGTAAGGGCAGCTGCCTTAACCGTTGTAGCTGCAGGAAAACGGTCTAAGGATACTTAGTCCTTAACTTTTTGAGACATTTTGTTCTGCATTCACAGATTTAATAAAAAGTACAGTTAGCAAGAAAATGGGTAGTTTTCACAAAAACCTTTTTGATGCCAATCAATCTTGTTTCTTATAAGGACCATAAAACTCTATCGGACCAACTGAGGTTTGAGTACTAGAAAAGTCAGAACTCGCAAATAACTTTTCCCATACAGTTCGTAGGAAATGAGACTTCAACCTACTTTTCACAATGGATAGACTAGCCGAATATAAACAAAAAAAAATTGCTTGGAACGAATACGCGTTATGATTTTATTTCCTTTGAGAACAAGATAGTTCATTGCTTGTGATTTCCGACGTTCCGGGAAAAATATTACCTCAAATAATTTTGAAATTGCAAAAAACCTTTGTATCGACAAAGATTTTTCAAAAGCAACAAACTGTCTAAATTTTGTTCTCAAATCAAATAGAAATTATAACGCGTTTTTGTTCGAAATCTGAAATTCCACTTTTTTTTTGTTTATTTTCGGCCAATCTATCCATCATGAAAAGTAGATTGGAGTCTCATTTCCTAAGGAATGTATGGAAAAAGTTATTTGCGATTTCTGACCTTTCTAGTACTCAAACCTCAGTTGGTCCGATAGTTTTTTGATCCTTATAAGAAACAGCTATCTAATTACGTAACACATTTTCGTAAACGATTACGACAAATCTGTTTCATTTTGACAGTTCAACAACAGTCTTCGCGTTATTTAGCAGATTCTTTTTTCGAACTTATGAAGCAATGGATTAGCAATCTGTTTCAAATCTATTCAGATTCTGATTGATCGTGTATTACGCAATTAGGTTACTGGATCGACTGGCATCAAAAAAGTTTTTGTGAAACCTGCCTATTTTCTTGCTGACTGTATTTTTTTTCTAAATCTGTGAATGCAGATCAAAATGTCTCATAAAGTTAAGGTCTCCTAAGACCGTTTTCCTGTAGCTACAACGGTTAAGGAAACTGCCTTTACTGCCCCATTTCAAAAATCCATCCTGTATATTCGGGTGATTACTGGAGCTATAAACTATGTTAAGAAAACTGCATAGATTATGAAGTCGTAATATATTTTTTGGTTTTATTTTGTAAACCCTCATGGGCTGAGGTGACTGGTGAAGTTACAAAAATTACGGTTTAAAAAAATGGCTGTCGTTACAGAACTAGTCTGGTGTACAAAATATAAATAATAAATGCATCTTCTTTATTTTTTAAATAGAAGACGTCTTTCTTAAAAACATATTTATCTACATTTAATAGTAACAATTTTTCACACTGCTCTTTCTCATTAAATCACCCTGTGTGTTCATCCCGTATATTAATCAATTGCGCGCGCAGCACCGTACACGTGAAGAAGACAAACTTCTTAAAAAATAAAGAATATGAGAGATTTAGT
This sequence comes from Agrochola circellaris, assembly GCA_914767755.1. Lineage (NCBI taxonomy): Eukaryota > Metazoa > Arthropoda > Insecta > Lepidoptera > Noctuidae > Agrochola > Agrochola circellaris. Next base: position 20,414,592 of record OU611843.1, on the reverse strand, counting down.
GTGTGAGAGAGAGAGAAAGATTTATATCTTTCTTCTCTCTCTTGTAGCGAAATGTGCTTAAACGAGACGCGTCCTTTAGATTTCACTCTCAAAATTCTCGTCCAACTATCGAATCGGTGCCTAGTTTATTACTAAGTTTACGTCTCAACAATTCCAGGCTAGTATACAAATGGTTCTACCTAATATACAAAGTGAGTTGCTTCCTCGGCGTGGTGGGCTACATCCTGATGATGCTGACGTTCTTCGGGCTGAACCTGGCGTTCGGCCACAAGCCTCAGCAGTGGATGGACGTGGCCCTCATGTTGCTGTTCTATGGCCTGTACTTCGGAGTCCTAGGAAGAGACGTCGCTGAGTACTGTACGGATAAAATGGCGGCTTCTATTGGGGTGAGGACTATTTCATCGCTGATATCTTTTGTTTAGTTCACTTCTATGTAAAGTCTATTCAAATTATATCATTCAAATCTTATTTGCATAAATCAGTTTATTGCAAACATGTTGTACAGAGGTTGGAATAAGAGTACTCGTTTCAAACATGCACCCTGTAAGGGCACTGCAAAACAAAATAAAATAAATAAATTACATTACAGTACATTATATTATTATTCATCATGTGTCATTTTTACAAAAGTCATGGTTCAAAGTAATAGAATATAATAATTATTGTTAATTGTTGCTATAGCTATTTAATTATAATATTTATTATGGGAAGAAAGAATAAGAGTAAGTTAAGTTAAAATAAAATAAATTAATTCAAATAAATTAAAAATGTAGGTATGTATACAAACAATGGTCAATGGTCACCTATTTATGTCAAATTTACTTTTTATTTATTTCATCAAAAAACTCTTAACCTGTGATTTAACAGTTCATAAAAATCATTGTTTTATTTCAAACTGTTCTAAACATTGTTTAAAATACTTGTTTTAAAAGAACTTGTTCGTTTTATGCCACAATTTATGTACCTCATTGTATTATGTTTGTGTATTTCAGTACTACACTCAAGAGGGTATGCCGACTCGTCAGTTAGATAACAACGTGTGCGCAGTGTGCGGCAACCAGCTGCTAGTGGACGTCAATGTGGAGGGCGTGCTAGGTACGTACACACGCAGTTCAATAGGTTCATTCTAAGTATTACTTTGCATACTATCGTATAGAATCAAGTTCTTCTAACTGACCAGACAGCTGTGCTGCTGAACAGTTTGTTGCGCCACTTCCTCCCAGCTGACGCACTAGGAAGTGGTGAAGTAGGTTATGTCATTATGACGTTCAAAAAGTGCTGATTCGCCAAATCAAGATTGAAAACAATAGAAGTTAAACGTCAGAAAATCGTTTCTGTACCATCGTGGACACTGATGGTTGACCACTTTTCGACCTTATTTCTTAGGCAATAAGGTCGAAAAGTTTCCGCAATGGTACCTTTAGCTTAAGTGCGCATCGATAATGTTTGCGGAAGCCCGCGTTGATTGTTTCTACGCAACAATGCGGGCGCGCGGCGCCTCTGCGAGTTGGCTTCGGCCCCTCGTACGTCTTTCAAAGGACCGGGACCCCATGCAAGCGCGGATCCACCGTTGTGGGCACGGTGTGCATGCCCACAACCCTAATTGGACGTAGTTAAACGGAAAGGATCCAACCCACACAGAGTTAGTTTTGAGATATTCAAGTTTTAAGATCAGATCGTGTTATGTGATCGTATGACCTGCCATACATGCGGGTTGGTAACGTATGCTCATAATGACATGATGCGTTGGGATTGTTTTTGTGATATTAAAGTTTTAACTACAAAGAGTGTTTTGGTATACATAACTCATTTTCGCCCATAGTGTGGGTTGGATCCTTTCCGCTTAACTACGTCCAATTGAGGTCGATAGGCTAATGTACACAGGGCACACATATTGTGTGCGAGCATATAACCAACACAAAGGAGACTGCGCAAAAGTGGTTTAACAATGTTATGGTTTTGATATTTAATGTATCGATCGTGAGCGACTCCTAATCCAACGTGACCACAACCTTTTTAGAGGGCTGGATCCGCTCTTGACCCCATGGTCCCGAGATGGTCCCAAGGTATACAAACAGAAGAAAACATACACTAAAATTAATTCCAAGACCCAATATAAAAATCACAAATAAGTCGATAGCACATTAAACCATGAAGACATCACACTAAATAGAAATAACTGTCCCCCTATTGTCAATCTGACCCTATTGTTAATATAATAGTTATCATTGCTATACGGGGGAAATTTAATTCATGGGCATCCTCTTAAGGGGTCATTGTACTCAACATTATGAACAACTTTCACTATGGGAGCAACACTGAACTCGCGAAAAAAATATTGCTGTTCCCTAACTGTAGATTCTTTTTTCGCGATTTCGACCCCTTAAGAAGATGCCCATAAATTAAATTTAAACCTGTATATCATTAACGAAACTCCCTAGTTGAAAAATGCTATTACGCTGTCAGTGAGTTTTTAAATGACAACACCCTATGACATTGCTCAATAATATTTCAATTTATTAAGTTCGATTCTAATTTTATATACTATGACTATTATTTTGCCGGTGAATTTAACTTTCAAGATGATGACATTAAAAACTGATTACCTGACACTTATTGATTAAGATAGATTTGCAGTAATTATAATTTATGATAGTGCTTAATGTTGCATGCCATACGGTAGAATGTACTGGATCTTTTGTTTTTCTTTTTTTACACCATCAAAACTATGTTTTGTTACCTACATTCTTTGCAAATAAATGATTTCTGATTTCTGATTATATTATCTGCTGTATCTTACTGTTTGCAGAAAACACGTACAAATTGACGTGCGGGCACGTTTTCCACGAGTTCTGTATCCGAGGCTGGTGCATCGTCGGCAAGAAGCAGACCTGCCCCTACTGCAAGGAAAAGGTGGACCTGAAGAGGATGTTTACCAACCCGTATCCTTTTATAAATCTAGTATCATTTAACCGCCTCTGCGGTCGAGTGGTTAGACCACCTGTCTCAAACCCAGAGGTACAGGGTTCAATTGCCAGGGCCAAAATTTTCTGCTCGGTTTGGTTGGTGGTAGGGCTTGTTTTAAGTCCGCCTGGCTAGCTACCACCATCTTATCTAAGTCTGTCGCCATAACAACAATGTTAAAAAAATTGTTTCAACAGTAGTTAGAGGTAAGATAGCCAGTTCCTCTGTGGTTAAGGATTCCGGGTGAAGCTCGCTTCCACCTTTGGCCTGATCATCACTTACCATCAGGTGAGATGCAGGCCAAGAGCTTCGGGACGTTGTGGTGTCATAATACGTAGCGCCAAACATTTCAATCGTTAGATTTGCCTTCACCGTGCCTCATCGTACCAAGTCGCGCGAAAGTGTTCATACTGAGAATAATGAACTTACAACAATAATGGCGTTTCAATGACAGTCAAGTCACTGCGTCATTCTGGTCAGAAGTTTTCAAAACAAAACAGAAACGCAACCACCTTTTGACGCGGTAGGGCGAAATACATCTTTGGATTACGCTCTACAGAGCCGAACATTTAAAAATTTCATGTGCCACGTACTGCACTTTGATCACGATTGTATAAGCCAAGCAGTTCCTTAACGCGTGCTCAGTTGGGACCGGCCGCACATCCTCTACGGCCAGCTGTTAGACTGGATCCGCTGGCTGGTCGCCTGGCAGCCTCTCATCCTGTTCCTCGCTCAGGGCATCAACTGGCTGTTCGGCCTCGAATGAGGACAGCGCCGTCCACACAGGACCTCCGTGCTTACTTAGTGAACTGTTGTGTTTGGGGACATTAGTGTGTGAAGTGAAAGCGTTCTTTGTAATAGTGCAGTGATTTGTAAGCCTTTTCAGTATAAAAAAAGTTATGTATAAGTAGTCTGAGATGTGGTCTAAGATCGATCTACCCTCGACTGTTATTTGGATAAGACAAAAAAAATGCATGATCCATACTAATATTATAAAGAGATGAAATTAGTAACAAAAAACAAAAAAGAAACTGGTCATGTGTGTGTCGGATCACGCACACTGAAGGGTTCCGTAGTTGGGATGAATTTATCCCAAAAACAAACTTAACATTGTAGTTGAAAAACATGTTCTCCTATACATCTATATACGTCACGGTCAATTCTCCAACTTTAAAAGTAAGTTTGTAATTAGAAAAAAAAATGTCTACACAAATTAACGATTTCCTTTACTTGTGCTGTGAGACCTCGCTTCTTGCCAAATTTCAAGGTCAACGGGAAGTACCCTAACTTCCCGTTGACCTAGAATCATGAAATTTAGTTTTGATTTACTAGCGAGTATCAAAATATGTCGCTTAAATGACAATATTTATTTATTGCGTTGACTTAGAAGCTTGATTTTTTCGAGCTCCAATGGACCGTAGACCTTCGTATTTGATATTAATTTCAACTTGATACCTCCAGGCGTTCCTGAGAAAAAGGGTCTTGACAGACTGACGGGCGGACAACGAAGTGAGGGTTCCATTTTTCCTTTTGAGGTACGGAACCCTAAAAAACGATTTGATGATATTTGAATGACCGCTGACTACTCTAGTTACTTAAAGTATGAGTTAAGAAAATTAGTTTTTTTTTTTGTTTTATCGTATTTATATATCGATACCCTTCACGCATGCAGTTTCGCTAGCTAATTTTATTTGACCCTGTATAAAGACTAGTCCTATATAATCCAATAATAATCGATTGGGTCGGGTCGATCTAAAGCCGGATCTTATCCCATAAGCATAGCTCCAGAATCCTACTTATGACACGTCATTGACTTCTCAGTTGTCGTTAAAACCTCACGCCGAACAATTTTCTTGCCGGTTGAACGGAATAAATTGGAACAATAGTAAAGTTCATAATTATCTTAAGACGGCAATACATGTTGGTCAAGCCTCAGCCAACGCGAGCATAGGCAAATTGATACAAGACCAGTGCTATGGTCTACATGTTGGTCAAGTTCGAAAGAGACCAGTGCCAACTGCCAATGTACACGAGGTTTTGTGGAGCCATCCACATGTTGGCCGTAATTGCCGAGTGCAGGCAAGCGCCTTTTTTGTGCAGAAAAACCGACCGACTGTTCCGAAGTGAGACGAGTCGTAGCGAGCGATTCCGAGTGGTGGCGAGGCACGTAAAATGAACCGTATACACGTTGGCGCTCGCCTGCACTCGACCAGCTAGGCGAGCATCGACGAGCAATGGCGAGGCTAGACAAATGGGCCGTCTATACGTTGGTACTTGCCTTCGCTGCCTCGCGGCGAGCGAGCATACCTCACCGGGACTTCATGGCGGTTGCGTCGCCAACAAATGTATAGTTGGCTGCGTAACCAAGCGGCCGCCAGGTGAGCCACCCGCTATATAGCTGTATACATTTAGTTGGCAGCGCGACCTGGCGATGTCGCCATGGCGTCCCGGTGAGGTATGGCTCTTAATAGTTAATGCCGCGGTAAAGATATTACCTAGTCTCAAGCTCAGAAGCTAGGTGCACGGTTCTAATTGGCCGTTTCCTATGGAGTAGAGTCGGCAAGAAACTCCACGGTTACTCTTTAAAAAATAATGGGCATTTACAATGTTTACAAATTAAAGAGTAAATCGGTATGGGAGGACAGTGTTGGTTTTTGAACAAACACCAAGTGCTTAACAAAATAGGAAATGGCCAACAAATCGAATCATCTGGAGTCTACAAGGCTACGATACGTCGATATCCTTTACACTCTGCAGCTTGTTTCAAATTGTAACAAAGGCGATGCAAGTTCATTTAATAGCTAAAAGCAAAAATAATGTTTAATGAAAAAAGATTAAACTAACGCACTCATTTTCTGTTTCACAGAAAGATGGCTGAGAAACAGTAATTTAATATTTCAAAATTATTTCCTTTTCAATTATACATTTTTCACGTCCCAAAAAAAAAGAAGATATTTCTACATTTTAAAATTACCTCTAAAATAATTAGTTATCCATTTATTATATTTTTTAGTATATACCTTTATGTATTTTAATTTATTTGATCTCTTGTCCAAATTTTATGAATATTGTATTGATAACAATTAATTAAATGAACGCAACATAATAATGTAACTTGAACTGGAACTATATGAGTACATCAAATTGTATAATATATAAGAATATACTATACAGCACGTATCAGTAATGTGCGCTCATATTTTATGGGTGTGGTATAGACCATCAAACTGAACGACTTCCGTCATGGGACCAATTGAATAATTGCGAAAAAGACTTCAATACCTACTCGACCCAAATGTATGGGACAGCTGATTATTTTTTCGCGATTACGATCTTGGAGAAAGTTTTCAGTTTGACGGTCGGCACCACAACCTTAAATATGACCTTTCTGATATACGCTGTGCAGAACTAGTTAATAGAGGTCCACCTGTGTCAACTATTAGTCGAATAACCTAAACCATTTTAAATTAGTGAGAAAAATAATGCAACTTGAGACTTTACTTGGTGTACAATGACCCTGTAGGTGTGTATGTAGTGTATAAATCGTAAAGGTGTGTCCAAACATTGAGCGGCAATCGTGCGTGGCTGTGTTTGGACGACTGCCGCGCGCGAACGCTTCTGTCTACCTGCCGCACACAAATATTTTTAGGAAACCATGGTATAATAATATACTTCGCCAGGTTAGCCAGCATTCCGAGACACAGTGGTCACGTGGGTGACACAAGTCTACGTCTGTGTTACCAGAAGTTTGTAATAATAACTCCCCAACCACCGTTACTACCTGTGCGAATCCGATAAAACAATGAGGTTATTTTTAAACTGAATTGTTTCGTTTGATTACACAAACGAAACGACAATTTAAATGCTTTGTACATAGTTTTTAACAGAATGGCGACTGGAAATCTTTCCTTAATTCGTGTTTTGTTGCAATAAAGTGGCAACTGGATAGTGACGTAAGCATGTGCCAGACCTTGTTATGTTAGACCATGTAGGAAACATTCGTCACTAATGGTGTCTGGACGTATTAAAGGCTAGGCAGATCGATATTGCCAACTGAAGTGCGCGGCGTGTCTCGGATGTGCCGCGCAGTAGTGCCGCGCAAACGTTCGTCGGTTTGGTCCTAACTAGAGCGCGGCACTCGTGTCCCGCACACGCCGCGTGTTGCTGCCGCGCTCTTGCCGCTCAATGTTTGGACACTCATTAATAATAATCCCAACTTTTCGACTCATAGTTGACTTGGGATTAGAAAGGGTTATTATTCAAAAAAATAATAACTGTTCGTTGCCAGTGCCTCGAAGTTAATGAATATTTATTGAAATGGCAATGAATAATTAGTTTTTAGAAGTTTAATAGTGATTTTATACAACAGTGTTGTATGCAGTCATGAGTAAAAAGATGTTAACATTTTGCGAAATCTAGAAACACTATTATGGTTTGTATAATAAATAAATAGATGGTTTATTAGATGAAAGTGAAATGTATACCTCACAGAGCACGGGATCGCCGCGCCGGCAGCGTGCATTATAGTCATTTATTTCATAACAATATGGAAACATTGTTTGAAAATAATATAAAAATAACAAATTGCAATGAAATAAAATTAAAACAAACAATTAATACGGATCAAAATTCATTCATATACATCAAAAACGGTGAAAATATAAAAAAGTACATAGCAATTAAATTACATTAAAATGACAATAATAACAAAATATAAAAAATTACAGTGAAATCAGATTAAAATATTTAGAAATGTCAATAAATAAAAACACTAATAGTCAATTGAGAATTCAAATACAATAAGATTATAAATAATAAATGTCAAATTAAATTATATCAAATACATGCAGGCACAGTAGTGATAATAAAATTCGTGACTAAGAAAGTGCGTCGAGCGCATAACTGTCACGGACCGCCTTCAAAGCCGTCAGTGTCTATACGTCATCTGTGTCATAGTCTGCGTCGGTTTGAGCGTGCTAACACCCGTTCCGAATAAGCGTGAGCGCGATAACGATGTCCCATGAACCGTCATAGATGACGTCATGACGCGCCATCTTGCGATAAGGTCCACCATGCCCTAAATTAATATTACCGTGAGCGCTGTCATAAATGACAGTTGTGCTGTTTTATTTTTGAGTCACAATATATCTTTAAACTACCGTGGTATTTTTTAAATTGTGCTTCTGGCTAGCGTCGCCACCTAACCAAAGAAGAAGAAGAAAGGAGAATGCCAACTTTTCCTACAAGACTCGGCCAGAACCGACAGAGATGAACTATATTTCATAAAAAGGGAAAATAATTATAGAATTTGATAATATTATTAGATTTATATTGGAAGTACACCAAAAACAGTTATAGTACTTTAAAGTTGACCACTTAATACTTCTGATTTTAACGATAACATGAAATAAACTATTAAGTGATTAATTAAATGAATGACTTTTAGCAGATTATCGTGGTATATAAATGTTTTTATATTAAAAATATACATAAAACATACTTAGATTAGAATTTTGGAAAAAATAAAACACAACAACACGCCGATGAAGTGAAGTCAAACTTTTTGACAATGACAAGGACCACAGACAAAACACAAGTTGTTTTACATCAAGTGTTGCCACTACTATAATAACATTATAAGGTATTAGGAATAAACTATTCTAAACAGTATCGATCATCGGATTATTTTTAATAAAATTGTTACATCAATTTATAATATTATTCATAAATATAACTAAACGGTATTTATTATTAAAAGAACACACAGGCTCTTTGTCTCCGAACCGGAGACAGTTTGCCAAAACCGTCAAACCCCACCGAATCGACGACGGTGAGTCACGCGGGTTAGATCTCATACTTATCCACCTTATGTGCGTTTTTCCTTATGCACCTATGGGGTATCATGCGACATTCAAGGATAAATAATTAAAAAAATCTAAAATGATAAATGACATATTTTTCATCAAATGACTTCTCCCGCTCTAGGCGGAGCAGAAGGGCGTGTCAGACTCTTACTGACTAAAACCCACCCGTGTTCGTTCACTTGCCTGTGCGTTGACGCTAACGCTAACTTGACAGTTAAAACGTCACAAAAGGGGCAGGACTTTATCTTTATTCATATTTATATTATTGTAATCGATTTGCATATGCAATTTCGTATCGATATTATTTTATTTTGGTATTGGCAACATTTCTTCTCGAAATTGTGTGTTAAATTGACAATTAGTTGAATAACTTTTTTAACCGGTAAAGCCCTGGGTGACCCTCAAGCACGTCAATTAGCACGTTAATTAGTTGTTTATCAGGCCTTTAACGGTTAAATGGGTTTTCAGCGGTGTACTTCTACAGATTTTATATAAATGGTATAATTGTTACTATTTTCTGTTATGAATTATCATTATTACAGAAAGTCTGTCGGACGCTACATGATTCGAGCCTATTCTTGTCATTGTCCTTTGTGGTTTAAACATAAATAAATGTAAGTTAACATAAAGATATGTAAGTTTTGACGTTGAGCAAGCACTGTGAGCGCGTTCAGGAGCGTTCCGAATTGTTGACAGCGCTCTGTTGTCATAATTGTGATATCTAAATCGGAACGCAAATTATTGATGTCAGCGCTGTGAGCGATTATGTTCTAATTTGGAAAGCGGTCTTGTTTGGTATGGAAAGTGATGACAATGCCTCCAGCAGTGGCCGGCGAGGCCTCCGTGCTCTATGGTAGACCTACATCTTTCGACACATGATTGTCTTTGTACATAGTGGTAACCTTACGGAAAGTTGTATGTTAAACTATGTAAATATAATACAAATTATTATTTTTAATGCGAGTCGTTATAATGATGTAGTAAGCAATAGCATGCGAACGATTTAACAGCGTCGGATGTTCTCAGCGCCGTCGCGTTTACTTATTCAAATAGCTTGTGTGCAAGGAGCTTTATAACCGGAGATCGGAATAGGTAGAGTATATTTGCCTGGACGGCCAACCACCCAACGAGGCGGTTTAGGCACCTCACATCAAGTGCCACTGCTGAGCACGACGTCCTAGATTCGATTCCCAAGTCGGGCAAAGTTTTGTTGGGTTTCCCATCAGGAATTTCTCAGTAGCAGCCTGGAGGCTGGACTTGTTCCCGGTTGATGGCAATAGGCTCGCCTCCTATTACATGGGACTTCTGGCGAAATGTGGGTCTACTATAGGTACACCTCTGCCTAACTCTTCGAGAAACACAGGCGTGATTTTGTTATTTGCCTAAACTTCAAGAAAGTTTGTAAAATATAGTGGATGATACCGCCTTCTGGAATCCCGGAATAGTCTAAAGCTTTTTATTCCGGGATTTAAGAATTACGAAATATTTATTGGAGTTTGAATACATTGGTAAAAGAAAATTGTGCTCATGTGTAATGCCAATGCGTAATTTGCATAGCACTGATGTGGTCACTTTAATTTAGCAGTTTCATTACGGAACCCTAAAAACTTAATAAGATTCTTTGAAATTATCATTTGCTATGAATGTATTCAAAATCACCGATTGATATCGATTCAAAATGCGTTAAATAATTAGTAAATTCTTATCTAAATCCTTTGTTCGCAAAATTTTGAATTCTTAATTCTTTTGATTGGTGGTGCCCTACCACCAATCAAAAGAATTAAGAATTCAAAATTTTCACTCACAATCACTTACCATCAGGAGAGATGCAGGCCAAGAGCTTACCTGTTGTGGCTTAAAAAATTAAATAAAAACAAAATCCCGAAATTATATGACCATCATCGCGGAATTTTAGAGGAAGGATCCACTCTATGTTAATTCCTTGAAGGTTATGTTAATATACTCTAACTATTCCGATCTCTGATTATGATATTCAATTATTATTTTTATAAAAAAACTATATTATTTAATTAGCCTCCGCTAATATAATAAAATCGGCTTCAATTCTCTTATAAATTGCTATCAGGTGGTACTGATGCTAAGTTCTAAGCTTATATAAAGTAGTAGGTATAGTCTGTTCCAAAAGTATCTGACGAAAGTGTAAACAAACCCTGTTCATGTTAAATTCTTGGACTATCACTCACTAACAGCCGGTAACTGGAACGAAAAGCAACAAAAAATTGCTAACAAATTGTCAAGCTCGCGAAAACTGCTGTGATTGGTTGAATGAATATGAACAGCCAATCGCATTACTTGGCTTGAGTTTAATTTTGACTTTAGACCTTATAGAAACTGGGCGTTAGGGAATTAATAACACATCTATCTGTATTCAAACGGATTAAACTTTAAATCTCACCGCTTTTTCCAACAATTATTGTTTGAATAACATGAACTAACTGAAAAATCATCGACGAAAATTGAGGTTATAACATAAAATAAACCTCAATTGTCGAAAACAATAATTGTCAAATGAATAACATCTTTCAAGACTGTCTATTAAAAAAATTGGCAACGTCGCAAATAGCTGTCAAATGCTTACCTGTTTTGATTCATTTAGCAATATTACTGTATGGAAATATGAAATATAACTAACTAGTGAAATATAATATTAATAATGAATTGCAATTATAACATTGAATTTGATGTTGTAACCGTTTTAAGTTTCCAAATACTTTTATTACATCTATAACGTAATATTCGATGTTACGATATCAATTATTGCATTTCATAATTATATTTTAGTTCACTAGTTAGGCATATTTCGTATTTCCATACAGTAATATTTCCAAATTAATCAAAACAGGTAAGCATTTGACAGTTATTTGCGACGTTGCCCACTTTCAGAAAGCGCGCTCTTATTAAAATTTTAATTTCGGGTTTAAGTTTTCAAATAATCAAATCATACCACGGGTATTTTTCTGTTTCTTTGTTCTTGTCTGTTTATATGTGTGTGCATAAATGGTTAAATAAATAAATAAGTTTTCTCCTCTGATCCATTTGTTTACATTTTCATGGGATACTTTTGGAACAGATCATACGCACTATCGAAGAATTTCATATCTAAGCAGCGTGAAAACAAAATCCCGTGAACACGATGACCACATCTGTTACCGGCCCGGTTCTATAGCGGCCGAGCGCTGCAAGCAAGAATAGTCCTTACGGTGGTTAGTTATGAACTTCTTTGATGGTACATATCTGTTGCATTACATGCTGCATGTTACAGACCGAAGGCATATATGTGTTGTTGACGTTTTTATTGGCACACCGCCATTGAAATATCGATTTAGGGTATGGTCAACCACAGTAGCAACATTCGAACAGCTAGAAAACCACTATTATAGCTAGGAAATTAAGACGCTGTCGATGTTACAATGGACGTGCCGTTGAGTGTACGATAAATGTGTTGTGTGAAGCACCATATTTGTAGTTCTTGGCCCTATTTCACACAACTTTACAGAATTTGGTAATCTTACAAGAGTGTGTACCACAAAACTCTAAGCCACATAATTGTAACGGAAATACCTTAAAAGTATGTAAATTGTATTGACAATTCCACAATTGAGCGTAACACAAAATCCCTACTTTGATCCCTACTTCAGGCCGCTCGCCCACGGCGACTTTTTGTAGCGATGCTGTCGCGCGTTTTGTAAACGCGCGACAGCATCGCGATAGTACCAGTACAGAATCTGGGCGAAGGTACACAGCCAACGACAGCATCGCGGCTGCATCGCTGTAAAAAGTCGCCGTGGGCGCGCGCTCTTACAGTTAACAATCGACGCCGGAGCCGCACCGCAGCCGCGCCGGCGCCGCGTACATCTGAGATATTAAGATTTTTTTTTCTTCATCTTGCGGCCGGTGCGGCTTCGGCGTCATGCCTAACTCATACATATTTGTAATTTCAATAATTTTTTACACAATTTTTTAATTGTTTTTTTTTTGTACATTGTAATGTTTTGTGGTATAAGGCCCGGGTCTGAGATGCACCGTACATGGCATGTTCATGAGTTTGTGTCACCTTTAATTGTATGATTACTCAATTTTCCTCATACCTGTATTGCATTTTGTTTGTGGCGTTGGATTAGCTTTACAAACATACTATTTCCTTAACTTATACACAAAGTACCGATTATTTAGAGATGTGACGGAACTAAACGTAGATGTATGACCTTCACATCCCCTTTCTGAATTTCAAATTGAGAACTTGTCATACTCTGTGATGCCCTCAATGTAGCCCGCGAAATTCAAAATTTCTTACGATTTTCCAAATATCGTTTTCAAAAAATGTTTGACAAATTCTCGACCCAGAAACAGATTCATTCTATTAACAAAATCAGTTCACGATGCTCGTACAGACTGTCAAACTCATTTCAAGTGGTTTGATTGGCTGTATTTATTTCAGGTAGCCAATTACAGTACTTAATTAAAATTAGTTTGCCATTCTGTCAGCAAATTTTTGCGTTGAATAACCTTTCAGAAACATGTTGTTATGAGGAGTCGCTGTTCCTGCCTCGGTTCCTACGAATAATGGTTTCTAATGATAGGTTGTCTTAATATTTTTACCGTTCAACGAAACCGACTCTTCTGCGTTCCTTAGATATCTAAGTTTTGTTAACTGAATACTATTACAGTATTTACCCTATGATTTTTACAGTGATAGAGATAATATAAAAAGTAAGCAAACGGCATAAAGTAGCTAATTGCATGTCACGAACCCCTTCATATTTTTGTTAAAATAAAAATTATATTATCAACAAAAAAAACTTGATATGTTATGCGTTCTTCCTAATATTTGTGCTACGCCATTCCATGTTGAAACAACTATTTATGTGAATTTATTAAAAGTATTTTTGTAAAAAAAACGATCAATTAAGTAATGTATTTATTAAAATAATTCTTATGTTATTTTGTACAAAAATAAATTATGTTTGGAATGTATTGTTATGTTTCTTTTCATCACATATTGGAATGCTTCGCGTTCTGTGAGTGTTCGTGGGCGTGCGCACGGCGTCGCGTTGAACTGTACGATAGCAGAGATTAATACAGATGGTTCACTCAGCAAAATCATTTAAATAAAAACCGGCCAAGTGTGTGTCGGACCACGCACAATGAATTTCGTAGTTGGGATGAATTTATACCAAGAACAAACTTAACATTGAATAGAAAAATGATTTTCACACACCCACAATATTTTGAAACGACCTTTCCAATGACTCCCCACACCATGGGATGGACGAGAAAAAAAAACATCCCTACTTTTCGTGTAGGAGAGGTATCAAATTATTTTTCTTGATTTTATTTTACCACTTTGTCGGCGTGATTTATACGTATGCCAACTCTAACCGGCTCTAACTAGACAAAGACATTTATTCGTCGCATATGGTAGGTACAAAATTGGTTAGTATTATCAAGTACAGGACACATCTGCCGCTAAAAGGTGCGCACACGAGTACATATATAAATGGGCATAAAATCTAACATTAAAACTTACTTATACTCTATTATACCTATACTTACAAAAGATTTATAGATACATTTAGACTCTAATAAACAATATAAAATAAAAATGACCTTTTCACGCCTTAACGGCTGAACGGATTTGGATGAAAATACGGATAGACCATGACTTAGTGGCGGACTTTCCCAAGGCCGAAAAGGCCCGGACGTAAGGCGGCCAGATATAAGGTCGGTCGACCTGCGCCTGCGGCTGTCAATATCTCACTTCAGTAAATAATACAGCTATGACGGCTAGCAATTTTTTTTTTATTTTACATTTTTACCCCGCGTTTACCTACACCAAGTTATAAAACATGTATTCTACCGTATTTCTGTATGAATGGTCAACAGAAAATATAATCAATCCTTAACGGACTGCTAACATTTTCGAGTACGCTTTGGTCGCTTTGTATCCTCGGTATGTAATTGTTTAGCTTTTCTGCATAAGTTGACAGAGTTAGTACAAAACCTATCGAGCTCACTTCGTGGAGCTGAAGATGCAATCCCCTGAAAATAAACCTGCTTGCACCCATATAATATAGGTAGGTATAATCGCAGGGTTATGCTGCGAAATCAGCAGAAGGGACGAGCGGGCGTCTACTACTAAACGGCCTAGGGCGGCCGAGACTGCTAGTCCGCCTCTGCCATGACCTGGGGTAGGACATAAGAGACTTTTCGTGTTCCGTCAGTACGTTCCCGTGGGATAATTTCCGACCTCCACGCGGGCGAAGCCGCAGGCAAAAGCTAGTATTTTGTAAAAGAAAAGGTAAGTACACATTTTACCGTACGCCTCAGGCAAGGACATACTAGACTCTCGACGGTCGGGAAAGTCTCCTCGTGTAATTAAAGCGGTCACCGCACTTGACGGCCGCAATGACGGCTATCATGAAAATGATGACAGCGGTAAAGATTTAAATCGTTAGATTCGCCCTACCGCGTCAAAAGATAGTCGCGTTTCTGTTTCGTTTTGACATGTCTGACAAACAATGACGAAGTGCCTACACTTGTTTGTCATGAAAACGCTATTTTTTAATGTCACTCTTTTCAATAGGGACACTTTTTCTTGTGAGTGAGTTCGGTGTGGGCAAATCTATCGATTTCAATCTATGGGGAGCGGGATTTGCGTAACGGTGTCAACAACGCACTACTCTAGGAAACCATAGCGTTACGAAACTAAATCATTTACCGGTATAACAAAGCCGGTCGGTTCCACGACCAACTAAAAAGTGCAACAAAATTGAAAAACATTTAACCTCCTTAAAGAATCAATAAGTTACAAAAGCCATATAAAATCGAAAATTTCATCTCGTTTTCTTTTTTCCAAATTCTGTCAGAAAACAATTCTCGCAAAACCTAACATAAACCGTTCTTCACAAAAACAATGTAATTTTTTTTAATATAACGTTTAAATTGGGTGTGTTTATATTTTTTTATATTGATGAAAGATTTTGTGTCGGGCGTCAAGATGCTGGGTCCATTTCGTCACTGCCCTCATATGAAACACGTGAAGCACTTGAACCATGCTGCGCTAGTGCTTACCAATAATAATCTTGGACATGTTTTCAACGGCCTAGGTAAGACACGATTTTTTTCATATTCTTCTAGAGCCGCCATTTTCATGACGTAACTGGAGGTTAGTGCGTCAAAGCTTGAAAGGGATGTCCTTCACGGCCACCATAACTTCCACCTTCACTCGGGGAGGGAATCTGGCGCGGTCGCAGGCCGTGATTCTGGTGGTCAACTTGTCTCAAGAACAGTTTCAAGGTCTGAATTTACCAGCAAAATAATTATAATATGTAGGATGTCGCCAGTTCGAACGATTTGGCGCCATGACCCCGTGACCCCGTCCCCCTAGGATCGCGTCTGGGGGAACCGGTACTCTTAGAGAACATTACCGGCTTCGAACATTATGGATCCTTCTTTTGAATAGTGACAGGATGTAGACTGCTATTAAAACTAAATAACATATAAAACTTTTTTTGCTCTTTCTCTTCAAGTCGGGAGAGGATCTATGCCGCAGTAAGTGGTAATTCTATTTCAGTTGTAAATTGCCTATAACTTTTTAATAATCGCTGATGGGGACAATAAACAGTACATATCATTTGTTGAAGACCGTTACCATAACGAATGACTTCCTACTATGAGAACCTACTTATTACTATTCATTTATTTATTCAAGTTACAATTACTCATAATATTCAATACATTACACATGCAACAAACAATACATTAACATTACAAAATAAAAACCACAGTACCTACTTACTACACTTACATTAATAGCCGAAGTTAATTTTGACTGGTTGGTTGCAGCAGGTCGTCAGCACTACGCAGACGACAAAGGGCAAGGGTGCTGTAAGGACGTCGCGCAGACCACTGGCATGAAAGTGGAGCCATGGCCCAAGCCCGACACGTCGCCGCAGCCGTGGCGAGGGGAGTGCCCGCAGGAGCCACAGCCAGTCAACTATGACCCCTACAGAATCAAGGTCCCCGAAACTGTCGTCCCACCGCTCCCTCCTAGTAATGTCAAGGTACACCTACCCTTTTTTACATGCATTTATCGATACAAACTTAAATGGAACCTATGCGACTTTCTTGAAACGGTGTTTGAATAGTGCGTTTGACGAAATCAGAGCCCCGCGCCGTGAAATTAAGTATCTAATGAAATCCAGCTTGTGCTTTGTTCATCAGCGGATCAGCGTGCTATCTACGGCCTCTGACGATCAAGACCAGCAACGTGGCTACCAACACCAACAGGACTCGGCAAGATACCACCAGCAAGACTACCATCCAGGCTACCATCAAGGCTACCAGCAGGGCTACGGGGAGGAGGAACCCAAACCGAGCTTACTTGGAAAACTCAAAGGCTTCTTCGGAAAACTGAGTGGCAAAGGGAAGCATCATGGAGATACCATGATGTCCGGCAGCCAGAATATCCATTGGCTATACCGCTAGTAACTCAACATATTGTCGACTCGACTTAAAGCTCTGGTCAAACTGAGGCGAACCCCGCGCGGGAGTGAGATGAACATCGCTCGCGCCGATTGTGTCAATTAATTTGTATGGAGGTGTTCAAACTGGCGCGAATAGTCGCGTGCCTTCCTAATCCCGCGCGGCTTGCGCCACAGTTTGAGCTGTGCTTAATTCAACTCGCAAACTGAACTTTATAATTATAATATACGCACCCAAAAATCATACTGAAATAGACCTACATTTACTACACAATAAAATGGTTTCATTTTTATTATTAAAGTTTAAAGTTATCGAGGGCACTGAATTTCGTCGAACGCACTATAACACGTCCCTGCCGATAGTCCTGAAGTGAATAGTAACATTTTTTGACAGGAAATTCCGACTGAGGATTCGACGGAGCTGTTCAAAAATCCAGCATTTAGTTTGCAATCGAGTTCTAGTATTCAAGATTTGTTTCACAATTCGCCTATCGTGCACCCAGACTACTGGAAAGATAAGCCATCGAAGAGACTGGCCGAAGTAGTGAAGGAGGTGCTGCCGAACCTGGGCTACCACGGCAAGAGCAAGTACAAATATGCGTTCCACGAGCCGTGGAAGCCGCTGGACCGCATCGCCTTGCTGCAAGAGGCGGAGCAGCAGGAGCTCGAGCTTATAGAGGTCACGGTCAGGACAACTCAACCAGAAACGTAATCTCAAGGGCTCTGATTTCTGATTCGGAAAAAAAATTTAATAGTTTCCTAAAATGTCGCATAGCTTCTAATAAAATAATGTTTCTTGTTCCTACTTGGGGCTTTTACTAATCTTTAATGTAACACATATGGCAATTAATGAGACATAAAGATTTACTATGCAGTGCAACAACATACACACGCGCTGTGCCGTTCGAGCCGCTGTATACAAGATGGCAACGTTAGTTTGAGTTCTCTACGAAAAAGTTTGGTTTTGTAGAACATACAATGTGTGACAGGCTCACTTAAGAACTCGACGTCCAAAGTTAACGCTCGACCCCCGTGGTCTCGACCCATTACCGGGTCCATAGGTAATTTTACTTGTAAAACGACGGACAAGTTTCTAATGACGTATTACAGATTTTACACACTTTTTAGGCAAAAATTATAAGTATACTAGCTTCTGCCCGCGACTTTGTCCGCGTGAAATTTCTTGTTCCCCCGTCCCACCCCCTCGCATCGCATCATTTTCTCTTAGCGTACTTAGACTTTTTTCTTTTTGGTCGGTTCTTAAGGGTCATAGCGTGATATTAAATAGCCTATAACCTTCCTCAATAATTAAACTATCAAATGCAAAAAGAAACGAATCCGACTGGTAGTTCCAGAGCGTTCAAACAAACAAACTCAAACTCAAAGCATTTATTTCAAATAAACCAATGGCACTTTTGAATTGTCAAGGGGTCGGTCAGTCCAAAATATGAAATTAGATGCCCATTCCAAAGCGAAGTAGCTACCTATGGAGAAGAACGTGCAAGAAGCTCCATGGACACTCTTTTAAATCAAAATATATTTACAAAATATTGGTTACATCATTCATGTTGAAATTATAAATGGTTTTTCAATAACGGCGGGTCGATGTTGAAATGGAATAAAACAAGCTGTATCTGAAGTATAACTAAATTCTGTTTATATTTGAAGGGCCTATGTATGCCATTATTTTTGGAATATGACATCGTCATATTCATCATCATCATCATCATCGTGTCATCGCCATGTCACGGTGCACGTTGGCACGGATACGCGAGGTCCAATTTTCAATGACTGCTGCATCAGCGATGTAACCCCCCAAATTATAATATGCTAGGCTGCGTTTTATGTAAGATTTAAATTTCGTTTTATTCATTCGTTGAAGTATATGGGGAGGTATTTTATTGTAACATTTTAAACAGTAGGCGCCCCATGAAAGATGAGTCCACTTAAGCCAGCCTGAAACCTGGTTGAACTAATTGGTCCCTATTTCTAGTGATATAATTGTGTCTTTCACCTCTTTTACGAAAAATATGTTTTTAGTAAAAGAGATATGTTTTTAGATGTTGCCTTACGTGTTTTCATATATGTATTGACAAGGTACCGTCATGATGGTCAAATCTTTAAACAGGGGAACTGTTCGGTCGTCACACACTTAGACGACGTATTAACAACACCGTACAATTAAATGGACCACCACACACAGTGAAGATAATATATATATTGTACCTTATAGGGTTTTTAAGCGCTATAATAATATATTATCTTCAATGTGTGTGATGAACTTTAGAGCGTCGCGCCTGCGGAAGCCATATACAGCTCTGATGGCACTTTGCAGAATAAAGATGAACTCGATGTCTGCAGCCCGTCCTCATAGTAAAATATCGGAAGACATAAAACTATGAAAGTAACTAAAATAGACTAGCGTCGCGGTATCAACATCAGTATATTGACGGATTTTTCTCACAGCATATGCTGCTGAACTTAGCCGTCCTCCAAGGGATGTTAAATGAGGATCCCATTGCAGCCTTGAGTCGAGCGTCATATCAAGGAAAACAGTTGTATCGACGAATTCTAGTTTCTCTTAATTTCATACTATCTCACAATTAGGTACTACTTTTGACATTTGGCAAAGAAAATCTTGTGCACTTAGTTTTATAAAATTATTAGCGGTGAACCAATTTTGGACCTGCAGTAATGCGTTATTTACGTCGTCAAGATTTGATGCATGTCTATTTATTTTAAAAATTAAGGAAGTATCGTCAGCAAATAACACCATTTGTGGCTATGTTTTTAACAAATGGGGTAGATCATTAATATAGACTAAAAACAGGAAAGGATACTTATAAGGATATTGATACTTGTGGTACATTAAATTTTAGGGTTCCGTAGTCAACAAGGAACCCTTATAGTTTCGCCATGTCCATTTGGTCCGTCTGTCTGTCCGCGGTTTAGCTCAGAGACTTAATGAAAGCTGTAATTTGGTATGGGTATACATATTAATCACGCCGACAAAGTAGTAAAATAAAATATGTAGGTATGTTTTTTTTTTCTTGTCTATCTCATGGTGTGGGGTGTCGTTGGAAAGGTCGTTCAAAAATATTGTAAGTATAATATGAAAACAATTTTTGGATTCAGGGATCCGTTTGCGAAATATTAAAGTGCAAATTTTTGTTAGAGTCAAGTGTGTGAAACGGTTTGGCTAAATGGTTGATTTTGTATACTTATGTGAAAAATTCCAAGGGAGTAGCTTAAATAACGAAATTAAAAGATAAACTATCACAGATAAGTATGCTTTACAATTTAACGAGTAATAATCGACCAACTTATATTTGCAGTTGCAAAAATATGTTTACACGTTTACACTTTTCAACGACATATCGTTGTTGACGACGTTCCGTAGTTGGGATGAATTTATTGTGCATAATATGCACAATAAATTACGGAACCCTTCATCGTGCGTGGTCCGCGTGCCGGGGTCGCGGGAAAGTCCGAAAGGGATACCGTGGCCCCTGGCAATGTACAGGCAACTGAAGGAACACGGGTGGGTTTTAGTCAGTAAGAGTCTGACACGCCCTGCCGCTCCGTCCAGAGCGGGAAAAGTTATTTGATAATTTCCCATATGCAAAAAAAAAAAAAAATCGTGCGTGGTCGGATACGCACTTGGCAGGTTTTACTTTTAAACCGAGTGAATTAACACCATTTATTTGAACTTCTTGATGTCTATCATTAAATAAGATATTACCAAGTCCGTACTGCTCAACTCTTGCTCCTTTATTATTAGTAGGTATAGGAAAAGATCTTCTTTGAAAATATCTTACTGTTTTGTGACGCAATAACACTTGGTCGTCAGGCCGCATTCAAATTCAAAAATTCAAATTCAAAAGTCATTTATTCAAGCTAGGCTGATAATCAGCACTTTTCGAACGTCAAAATTACATAAGACAGTCCCCCAAAACGCACACCCTTCACCACTTCCTAGTGCGTTAGCTGGGAAGAAGTGGCATTCGGCTTCAGAACCTTATTAACCCAGACAGCCTTGTTGAATTCGGGCTTATAGTGGCAACTGTGAACACTGTACGATGCGCACCAAGGAAACCTGGTGTCCGGTGGCCGAATTACCCGAAACGCCAGCCTTAGATTTGAAATAGTACGGAAAACAATGTTGCATATCAGAAAAATACTGGTGTTACTGAAGACTTTTTCGGACTTTCTTTCCAGCTTAAGTAAACTAAAAAGCTGTAACAGGTGAGGGACTTTTGGGTCTGTATTTAGTACCGATAACACTGCTTGTACTACATATTTCATCTTTATAATGTGTTTTGGCTTCTAGCCTATGATCGACTGCACCAAAACGCGCGGGCCCTGTTCATTGAAACCTCTACTGGACCCTCCGCCGCCCCCGCCGCCGCCGCCCCCGCCCTTCTCCTGGATCTATGTGTGGGCTCTGGTGTCCTTCTTTGGCACATTCGGTGCGGTCAGTATCTACATTAATTTTAACTTAACTTTGGACCCGTACCATAATCGTTAGTACGCAGGTACTACATGCAGGGCCAGATGTAAATGCACCACAATTGGTAAAAAATCGCAAAAACTGTATGGTTACACTGTGAACGAATTAAATACGAGTATTCCAAGGTCACCCTTACTGCGATTGTTGGCAGCCCCTTATCGCGCTGATAACGATCCTAGCCGAGGTGGACCGAGCAGTAATCCTATATAAGTGGGTTTGTCGAGTGGTGTGGCTCACGCAGGCCGCTAAGGCGAACAAATGGAGGGGCCTGTATTAGTGGGCTACCGTGATGCATCCGCGGGCGAGGGGGCGAAGCCCTGACCCCGCTCGCCACGCCCCCATGCGGGGGCGTAGCGACGTCTCGACTTGTGTGGTTCACACTGCGTTCGGCGCTTGACGTGGCAACACGTCAATCGTCATCCTGAGGATGCCTAGTTAAGAGGTGAAACACGTGTCGATTTCGTAGAGGGTTCTTTATGACTCTTTAAGTAAGCGGATAAGGTTACTAAATATACTTCGTCAATTGTATTTTATAATGGATTTTCACAAAGTCACGCCTGAGTCAATTAAGTAGAAAATGTTGCTACCCATTGGAGGCAAAAATATTTTTTAGTTTGGATTTTAGTTAATTATATTAAAAAATATATTAAACCACTAAATTTGTCATCGCAGTGGTTGTCCCGAATACAATTCTGATGGTAATTTGCCTCGTACAAGAAAAACTATTTGTTATTTAATTTTACGTTTACTTTTATTTAATAGGCCAGTAGTTATAGTACCTATTGGCAAACAGTGGTATTATTCTTATACCTACCCAGTGAAGTTACTGATTAGTGAAAACATTTTGTGTGCAAAAGAGACACATGCATAGTTTGCATACGGCATGTTGGGTTCGCCCCTCCGCGCTCACCTAGCTGTAGTCGGAAAACTCTAAGCGCTTGACGTGGAGCAACGGTCGCTGCCTCGCTGCATCTTCCCGCTAAAAACGTAAGTAATTTATTACGGTTAATGAGGGTAAAAAAAAGTCATCGTTTCGGTGGCGCTTTTAACTTGTTTACCGAGTGTTTATAACTTTTAACTTTGTGTGTATATTTACTCGAGTACTGCTCAAAATTTTCATTATTTTGTAATTTTAGTTTTTTGTCTTTTTTCTCCTTTCGGTATTCTCATTACGGTGGATTCGGTGGGCTGAAACCGCCACCGATATTAGAAAATTCACCGAATTGACAAATCCCCTTCCTTTCGATGTGCTATGTGAATTCGGAGGTAATTCAGCTCGCTTCGGTGGATGTCTTTGTAATTACGGTGCCAATTAAAAAATAAAACAAGACATGAAATATATTATTACTATTTAGCTCGAACCAAAAAAACTAACTTTCGCATTTATAATAATAATGATTGTTGCATTCCCATTATTTTTGTTAATGCGGAAAATATCAAACTCAAACTCAAATCATTTATTTCAATTAAACCATTACAGGCACTTTTGAATTGTCAAGGAATCGGTCAGTCAAAAATATGAAGCTAGTTGCCCATTCCAAAGCGTAGTAGGTACCTATGGAGAAGAACGGGCAAGAAACTCCACGGACACTCTTTTAAATAAAATAAATTGTTACAAAGTATTGGTTACATCATTCATGTTGAAATTATACATGTGAGAACAATGTAGAAAGAGGTGCACGTTAGAAGCGTCCGTAATACAAAGATAAAAACAAAGAACAATTCAAAAATTAAAAATCAGCCATGGCCGCTAAGAGTTGACCAGTCCCAACTGACGGCGCCCGTTCACGAACATGACGTATGGATCAGCACCATTCAGCTCAACCATTTTGAAGGGAGCTAAATGATCCAACACACGCGCCACCATCTGCGAGACATTTGAGTGAGCATGACATACTCACAGCCGCCAGGGCACATTCAAGTCAATAAAAAAAAAGTATTACCCGGTAAATGGTAGCTCTTTAGTACATAGTACTCACACCTGTGCTCTGGAATTATATAATACAAAGGAGATTGACTTTATACAATGCAAATATGGTCTTAAAATCTTCAGCAGCTCCAACTGTATTTTCAGATGTTAATCAATTAGTTGTGGTTGTGGAGCAGGACCAGCATTGAGCCAAGCATTTTTATCAGTGATGTAATCCCCCAACTTATAATATGCCTGCCTGCATAGTGTGCGTTTTATACAAGACTTGAATTTCGTCTCATTCAGTTGAAGTATGTGGAGAGGAATTTTATTGTAACATTGTAAACAGTACCCCATGAAAGATGAGTCCACTTTAGCCAGTCTGAAACCTGGTTGAACTAATAGGTCCCTATTTCTTGTACTATAATTATGTCTATCACCTCTTTTACTAAAAAGATGTAAGTTTTTTCTTACGTACATGATGTTTTCATAGATATATTGACAAGGTACCGTCATGATGTTAATATCCTTAAACAGTTCCCTTAGAGAGTCACGCCTGCGGAGATAGTACATAGCTCTAATCGCTCTTTTCTGCAGAATAAAAATAGACTCGATGTCTGCAGCCCGTCACCACAGTAAAATACCTATCTTTAATGTTGGTCTGTTGAAGTAGCTCCTCTAAAACTGAGGCCGTTTCTGTTACCAGCTTGCATTAATCTGCTTTGGATTCGTTTTGACTTTTTGGTATGTCATTGTATACATTCATTGCTTTGCTAGTTGGGATCAATTTAATTTTCATTAGAGATGCAACGGATATCCGTTCAATACACGGCATTCGGTATCCGGCCAGTTCTTCAGATTTTGATATAGGTACAGCCGGATAGGAGACTGCTTTTTGGCTAGCCCGGATATTTACATAAGATAAAAAACAATAGTTACACAATGAGGCATAATATTATTAGTATCTAAGTGTTTCTACTAAACGATATGTAAACTTATTCTTAATTTTAAGTAATAATTACGTATTTTGTATACATAGTAAAAGATTTGCGTGTCGTGTGACACGCAAATCTTTTATATTTTTAAATATTTAATAAAATCGTTTAAAATTTTGATGGGTGTAATTCGTGTTGGAGAGACTTCAGAGTTTAAAAAACTCTCTCTTATAATATTGAATTTTTTTACGCTTTTTTGGCAGTTGAATACTGCCGGATATCCACCTATCACCTATCACGGATCTAGGCTAAGGCTGGGTCCTGCCGGGGTTGCGGGTTTGTCTGAAAGGGATATCGCGACCTCGGCACACAGGCAACGGAAGGAACACGGGTGGGTTTTAGTCAGTAAAAGTCTGACACGCCCTCCCGCTCCACCCAGAGCGGGAGAAGTTATTTGATAATTTCCCATCCAAAAAAAAAAAAAAAAAAAAAAGGCTAAGGCTGGGTATCCGGTATTTGTCAAAGCTATTATCTGTTGCATCTCTAATTTTCATTTTCTTTCAGATGTATAAGTTGTATTTATGGGACGAAACGATGAAACAAACGAGCGAAACAATAACATGTAAGTGATACATTTTCATTGCGTTTAATTACTTTATGATATTTTAATATCACGCCACGCCTGTATTCCACAAGAGATTCGTGGTTGCTTGTACACCCACATTTACCAGATACGAAGCTTCGCGTCTTTCGTTATCACAAACCCGACTCAGGGCTTCTACTGAGAAATTCCTCATGGAAAAGCCCAATAACATTTTTCCCGAACTGGGGATCAAACCTAGGACCCAATGCTCAACAGTCGCTCTTACATCACCCAAGAGATATGATGTTGGTGACCACGCATCTTCATACCCATGACAAAAACGGGCGTGAGGGTATATACAATAATTATCGTATTTGTTCTCTAGGGCAACCTCGAAGGAAAGTCAAACGGCCGTATTCAGATCGGGATCTACCGGATTGCGTTCAGTATCTCATCATAGGCACCGGCGCGGCGGGTTGGGCCGCATACCGGGCCATTATGCAACACGACAAATACGCTAAGGTACACTACACGATACAAGAACGTGACTTTGTATAATTATTTATAATGATGAAACGGATAGTAATATGGGCCGGATACTGAATATCCGGCCGCGAGCCTGATCGCACCCGCGAATGTGAGCACTGGCGCTCCTCATCTTGGCATCATGTTATAACTCATTTATTAACACGGGCCTTACTGCTTCAGTATTATTAAAAGCTTATTATAATTCAGGTATTCTTCATTACCAAAGAAGACTCATTACCATATAGACGGCTGCCTCTCAGCAAACACATGTGGTGGAATAAGGAATTTCCCGATATAATGAAACTCAATTACGTAGAAGAATTGAGAAGAAAAACGTTAGTTGTCATCGTATTATTTAATTTAAACGTTCTTTTTCTTGCGATTGGAACGCCTTGCTGTACTGCCAATCCTACTGGTTTAACAGTAGATCTACTGTTTCTTCAATCATTCCTGTTTTAGTACACATTTCTACTGTTTTTAGGGTTCCGTAGTAAACAAGGAACCCTTATAGTTTCGCCATGTCCGTCTGTCTGTCTGTCTGTCCGCGGCTTAGCTCAGTGACGGTTAGTACTAGAAAGCTGTAATTTAGCATATGTATACATATTAATCATGCCGACAAAGTGGTAAAATAAAATCAAGAAAAATATTTTTTTTTCGGTACCTACCTCCCCTACACGTAAAGTGGGGATGTTTTTTTTTCTCATCTAACCCATGTTGTAGGGTATCGTTAAAAAGGTCGTGAAAAATGTTGTGAGTTTGTGAAATTTTCCATTTCTGGATTCAGGTATCCATTTGCGAAATATTAAGCTTTTACTTGAAAATTTCTGTTAGAGTCAAGTGTCCACGCCCCCTGGCAGCTAAATTGTTGTACTTGAATTTATGAAAATATTCACAGCAGAAGAAGTAAAAAAGAAAACTATCACAACTAAGTAGGCTTTACAGGTTAACGAGAAATAATCGAACGTTTTGATTAATTTGGCAATATTACTGTATGAAAATATCGCTAACTAGTGAACTAGAATATATGAATTGCAAACATAACACTGAATTTGATGTTGTAACCGTTTTAAGTGTGAAAAAGGCGTTGAAAGTTTCCAAATCCTTTTTTTACGTCTAAAACTAAACATCGACTGCCTCGTTGGTCTCGCGGTCGCAAGCGCTACTGCTTTGCATGAGGTCCTGGGTTCGATTCCCGGGTTGAGCAAAGTGTTATTGGGTTTTTCTATCTGGAATTTCTCAGCAGCAGCCCGGTGTCTGGATTTGTGCCCGGTTGATGGCAATAGGCTCGCCCTCTATTACATGGGACTTAAACATAACTGGCGAGATGTGGGTGTATGTGCTACAGGTACTCCTCTGCCCAACCCTTCGGGGAGACAAGCTGTGATGTTATCTTATGTTATGTAATTAGTGTTGAATAAAAAAGTTAAAAAAACGAAAATTCATACCCATTTTCGTTTTTTTTACTTTTTTATTCTCTTTATGCTAGACAGTAAATTACTGTTCCGAAATTACCTACTATTGAAAATTTTTTAGTTTGGTATAGGGTTGGCAACACTGACGCCTGGTTTGCCTTGATAGTCTTACCTAATTCTCGAGAATAGTGTTATTCTTCTACAGTACGCAGTCGTTAGTCTGGCTCGCTACTTACATAATTATACAGGTTAAAAATATTTTTGTCTTCGCCACAGTCGGGTAAAAAAAACGTGTGCGGGCGGGGGATCCCCGTCAGGAACGAAGTTCCTTACGCGATACTCGCACGCACAATACACAGTCGTATATAAAAGAAAGAGACAGAGAGAGTGAGAAAGTCGCATGAAGGGGCATAACGTTTTTCCGCAACGTGTCAATTTCTACCAGTTAACTCCTGTCGCAAGCTGCTTTAAGGGAACTTCGTTCCAATAGTTCGGCTATGTAGAGCTAAGTGTCCGCCACACAAACCTGTGTGATGTGTGACGGTCTCTTTCTGAAACTCGTGTAGCGTTTAGATAGATAGATAGGTAAATCGTTTATTTGGTGCACACAAAAGACAGCATAAAATACAAAAACACGATTAAATAATAAGTAAATACATGAATATAAGGTGCCAATATACAAAAAAATAAAATAAAGAAGAAAATAAAGACATTGTGATGACTATTGGCTAAGACACTTTAAAATAGTTAAACATAGAAAGTGCGGTGTGCGTCTCAAGGTTACAGCGCCACATACAAACTACACATCAAAGATATGACGTCACACAAATCCTGTATCGCGCAATTAGAGTTTACCGCGCGAACCACATAATATAAGACTATCCGACAACTTTCGGGCATGACACCACTCGCCAGACACGACACCCGTCTGGTCGGAAGATCCTCCCTTTTCTATGGTGGATGAGTGAACTTTACACCTTGTTCCTCATACCACTAAATTGGTAACCCCGAGTATGAACGTCAACGCCACCTTCGTGCAATTACTTCACCGTGACGTCATCATCATCGTCACTCCCGCAAGCTTTCGTGAGGCGAGTCACAAAGCCAGCCGCCAGCCAGCACCCACGGCTTCAACGGGTATCCTGTCCACCAGCATGCAGCGAACGCGCAGACAGTTCCGACTCACCGTGAATTGTGCGGCACCCTGTTCCGACTCCTGGAACCACAGCTGGCACTGTGAAGCATCTTAATATATAAGACTCCCTTCCAGACACCAGAGACCGATAGTGGGCTGACACTATCGACCTCCGGTCGCCGCAGGGGAGTGATGTAGCGGTTACACCGCCACATACGAACTACGCATCAAAGACATGACGTCACACAGATCCTGCATCGCGCAATTAGTGTTTGCTGTGCTAACGTCATATATAAGACTACCTGAAATCAACTTTTGACACCCGTCTGGTCGGAGGATCCTCCCTTTTCTATGGTGGATTGGCGAACTTTACACCCTGTTCTTCATACCTCTAAACTCGTGCGATATTACGGCCAGTAAATAGGTACTGTATGTGTATAGCTACGGTTTCTTTGAAAAACGGTAGCCGCCACATGCATGCATAATTAGCCTGTAATGTTCCCCGGTATATGTACACCCGGACACAGCCCAATACGCTGCCCGGTGAATCGAATTATACCTTGCATGGTATAACAAGTGACATCTACCTGCACTAGGCCCGCGAGGTGGATAACGCCCACTCCCTCTCACCGAGAGGAGGCCTGTGTCCCAGCAGAGCGAACATTATAGGCTGATTATGATATACATTTTGTTTTAACTGTGTGAGCCATATTACTGGCCCCGTGCTTAAACTATGCCTTTGTTTGAATTTACCATAGTTACAAAGTAAAATCTTAGCAGTGTGAAGTATCCAAAATAATATATATTTTTTTAAACTTCAGGATGTATATTGCAGAATGTATAGATTTTATGGACCCCGTTAAGTTTTATCGAAAAAAGAGGGGTCCGGCCGTGTCCATAGCATCCGGCTGGTGTGTCTTGAGGATTGACCCTGACGACCATGTGGTTTGGGTGAAGACCTTGTGTGGGGAGCGTCCGATTTACTACGAACGATGTCTTCTCGCACCCGGTGAGCTGACCAGACTCTCTTTACATACACGTAGCAGTATAACTGTTGAAGGATGATTGATGAAGGAGCTCTTCCGGGGAAAAATACGACGAAAATAAACGACGAAATAAATATGTTACTGTTTTACGGTTTGAAGGGTATAGGTAAATAGTTATAGGCACATAAGACCACTCTGTTTGTGTAGTCTCTACGACAACAAGGCGTCTATGATACTTCTGGTGTCGCAGATGTCCATAGGCGGTAATGACCTCTTTGGATGAGGTGAGCCGTCGCCTTGTTCGACGTCCAGATCCGTTAACAATTTTATCAGGGGTAGGAGTTAGGACATTACGGGCTGAGGGCTCGAACAAATTTAAATTTCATCCGTATGCTCAGACCTAAGAGGACTCAGACCAGAAGGTCCCTTAGCTGAACCAGATGTATATAGATGCGTTAACCTTGTGTTGCAATTAATGCATTGTTTTTTCATTTTATTTTATGTGCAGGTGTAAAACCCAAGAACTTAGCTATCATCAAGGCTGCGCCAAAGGCAGTACGGGACAAGATTTGCAAACTGCGAACAATTAGGGACTTTGAAATTGCAGTTAGGTACGAAAATATATTTTTGGATTCCGTAATATACAGGCTGTAACCGACATCAACGCGCAAACCGTTGCCATAAATTCATTCCATGGTTCTGGATCCAACAGCGTAGAAATATTCTGTCGGATGATACAAATAAAATCTGCTGTTCAATTCATTTTGTTCGAGTAGCTGTAGGTATTGCACTTTAGTATGAAACAGCTTTTTTTTTACACAAGCACAGCATTGCAATAAGTTACCTGAAAAGAAAAATAATTAACTTTTTGAAAATCTCGCAGACGTCCTACGAGAAAGGAATGCTAGTAATTAAACAGCCCTAGTATCAACAGCCGAGACTTAGCGAGCGACACGCAATCATGAATTTTATCCAATATGTACAGTTACGTCGTTATTAAAAACCTAGTGTTAACCCGGGGTTCCCCCCGAAAACAAAATAAAGGCATTCTATTTCAACTTTTATGTGTTTTCAGGAAGGTAAAAGAGGCGAAGCATGTGACAGTGATCGGCGCGGGCCCCCTGGGCTGTGAGCTCGCGTGGTATTTGGGCAGGATGAGTAAGTTAGCACTTGAGAACCCCAGTGTAACGACAGCTGACAGCTCTTGATCGCGGTTTACACGTGTTGATCGCGTTCTGCTTCATTGGTGAAATTCGCCCTTAGCCGAAACAAAGATCATTCGCGCTACACTGGCACTCACAAGGTACTCAAACTCAAAGCATTTATTTCAAATAAACCATTACATGCACTTTTGATTTGTCAAGGGGTCGGTCAGTCAAAAAGATGAAGCTAGATGCCCATTCCAAAACGTAGTAAGTTCCTCTGGAGAAGAACGGGCAAGAAAATCCACGGACACTCTTTTAAATCAAAATATTGTTACAAAATATTGGTAACATCATCCATGTTGAAATTATATAGTACATGTGAGAACAATGTAGAAAGACGTGCACGTTAAAAGCGTCCGTAATAAAAAGAAAAAATCAAAAACAATTCAAAAATTAAAATAAATAAACTATGCAGCTAAGAGATGACCAGTTCCTACTGACGGCGCCCGTTCACAAACGTGACGAATGGATCCGCCCGCACCATTTAGCTCAACCATTTTGAAGGGAATTTAATGATCCAACACACATGCCACCACAAACGACACATTTGAGTGAGCATGACATTCTCTCAGCCGCCAGGGCACATTCAAGTCAATGAAAGTCTTACCCAGTAAATGGTAGCTTTAAATTATGTAGCTACATAGTGCTCACACATGTGCTATGCAATTATACAATACTAAAAGATTGAATTTATACAATGCCAAGATAGTTTTTACAATCTTCAGCAGCTCCAACAATATTTTTGAGCTTTGGAGGAGCTGCACCAGCGTTGAGCTAAGCATTTTTGGCAGCGATGTAATCCCCCAAATTATACGAGTAATATGCTTGGCATAGTGTGCGTTTTATACAAGATTTAAATTTCGTTTTATTCAGTTGGATTATGCGGGGAGTTAATTTATTGTAACATTTTAAACAGTACCCCATGAAGGATGAGTCTACTTTAGCCAGTCTGAAACCCGGTTGAACTAATAGGTCCCTATTTCTAGTCCTGTAATTGTGTGCTGCCCCTCTTTTACTGAAAAGACTTAGATTTTTCCGTACGTACATGTTTTCATAGATATATGGACAAGGTACCGTCATGATGTTTTAAGTTATTTGAGTTTAGGGAGTGGGTTGTTTGTTGTCATATTCTAAGGTCCGTATTACAGAACCTCACTCAAGACTCAAGTATTACTTAAAACAAGTTACAACCAATCCCTTAGAGAATCGCGCCTGTGGAGGCCCATATTGCTCTGATGGCTCTTTTCTGCAGAATAAAAATAGACTCGATATCTGCAGCCAATACCCATAGTAAAATACCATAAGCCATGATACTATGAAAGTAACTGAAATAATAGAGCCTCGCGGTATCTACATCAGTAAATTAACGGATTTTCCTCACAGCATATGCTGCTGAACTTAGCCATCCAGCAAGAGATGTTAAATGAGGACCCGATTGAAGCCTTGAGTCGAGCGTGATCCCCAGGAAAACAGTTTTAACGACAAATTCTAGTTTCTCCTCATTCAATACCTACTACTTATGTCACAATCACTACTTTTAACGTTCGGTAGCAAATCTTATGCATTTAGTTTTTTGATTTGTAACATCTTTCCTCTCGCTTTCTTGCAATCAAAATATAAATCTAAATCTAAAAACTCGAAATCATCAAATCTGTGGGAGTGATTTCATGAAAAGCGACGGAAGTGTGTAACAGGAAGCCGGGGAAGTGCTCGCTATTTGATTTAACCAATGAGCGTGCGAGGTGCTAGAGATGGCCGTCAGAAACGCCCTTGACGACGCGCTGCCCCTTTAATGTTGCTTATTACCAAGGTGAGATGTCAGATGTTACACATCATACGCGACAACCGTAAGGCTCGGTCGTTTTTCCCAATTATGACTAAATTATTAGCAGTTAACCAATTTTGGACCTGCAGTAGGGCGTTATTTACGTCGTCACGATTTGATGCACGTCTATTTATCTTAAAACATGAAGAAGTAAATAACACCATATTGGCAGCAAATAACACCATATTGCCGAACTTCTGCTCGTGCCCGAACAATGTTCAGCCTGTTTAGTTGCTTGTTTAAAAAAATCGAATATCCGTTCGTGTTGTCCGTAGACGCTAGACTAAATTGGCTGATAACGAAATTATTCACACAGAAAGAGTAACCCACATTTTCTAACCTTATTTTTCCAGATACTGTTGTAGAAAGGGAAGAGGATGATCCCCCCCCGAAAGAGATCGTCCACATATACAAAGACAAGGGAGTCCTCTCCGGCATCCTGCCGGAGTACCTCGGAGAGTATGCGGCGGAACAAATAAAGTGTGCAGGGGTCAAACAGATTCCTAAAGGTACGTGTGATAACATCTAGGAGCTATAGCACTACAAGGTTCTTTTGGCGCGCGGCCAAAATCGGAATGAACGCCGCCATCTTGTTTTTTCAACACATTCAAAACAAATGCACAAATGTTTAGCAGTAGCGCCCCCTGTCAACCTGTCATTCGAGCGCCAAACGTTCCTTTTAGAGCGTACGCATCTCTTCGCCGAGGTGAGTCTTACGTACGTCACCTTAAATTTTGAATAACCGTAACATAACAAAGGTGAAGGGTATGCAGATGTGCACCTCTGGGCATTTCGCCAGGCACTACTTCTGACTAGGGGTGGGCTGCTATTATGATATAGAAATTTGTAATGGACAAACCAAAAAACGCTTTGCCCGACCTGTTGAATGAACCAAGGACTCAGCTCAACAGTGGGACTCAACTTTTAATCGTTTAAGTTTTTTATTTATACATTTGTTATTTTTTTTTGTAAATAAGTTCTAAGCTACCTTAAAAAGTATGCGCAAGGTTCTTGTGACTGATGCAATGGTCTGCTTATATAAATAATTATACTTAAACTGACGACAATCTAAGAAGCTCGATTTGACGTTTCTCATTAAACATGTCGCGATATCTTTGTATAAACGTCTACGTAAGAAATCGAAATATCAAATTCATTATTTTAATTAATTACTATATTATCCATACACTTTATCAATGAGTATCACTAAATTCGTAAGCACCAAGTTATAGCGCGACCCCTATTAAAGTCGACTCCCCACACTTCTAGAGTTCGTCGTGTGCCGGCGAGGTTATGTACGTGACTAGTAGCCGGCACAACACTATCCATGTCGCCCGCGGCCCCACGCCGGTAGGCCAGTCACAAAGAGTAAAGTAACTGGGCCCCAGTCAGTTGCAAGCACCCAATAATCGCGCACGCGCTCGGCGACCGTACTCTTGCGCCTCGCGAGCCATCCATTTTATGTTTTACTCTTAAGTTCTGTGTTATTTCATGTCTATTTAAATTTCGTTTCTTATATACCAATATACACAGTTTACACGCACAATACTTGGAGTTTTCTTTGTCTAAAGTACCCCGACTATAAAGTTTCACTTTACATTGAAAAAACGCACACAAAAACACGAATTTATCGTTGATTAATATTCCGACAAGACGTTATTACAATGTCATGTCTTTGGGTTCGTTACTGTAATGGATATTCTGAAAAATCTATAGATACTTTTACAAACATTACATTTAGAGAAGAGAAAAACGTATAATTACTGTAATATTAAATGTTTAAAAATAATATAAAAACAAAATCGAACGAAAGAAAATTATAATGGAAGACTTTAGAAGAGACGTACATTTTGACTGAAAATGTACGTGTCTGTCAAATGTTTTTTTTTTATAGGGGTTACCGACTAATCTCTCCTTGTTAAGCTGTGACCATCTTTACATACCAAGACTCCTCCGTGTCTCGGGAAGCACGTTAAGCCGTTGGTCCCGGTTGTTATTCGTGGATCTTTGACAGTCGTTATGGGTCGTCAAAAGCCCGAAAGCCTAACAAACAGTCTTACCAAGGGGTATCGTACCTATTACCCAGTTATTGGGTTGTGGAGGTCAGATAGGCAGTCGTAGTCGCTCCATGTAAAATACTGGTATTCAGCTGCATACGGAGACAGTTCAACTGATGATAATTTTTCTGGATCATCCAGTGGCGAAATTGAATAAAAATGTTACAATTTTATTTATTTATCTGATGATGATGATACGTGTAGTAAAACAATAAACCTCAAGAATCAGTTATCGATTACAAACAATAAGTATGAAAAATCGATATGTGTCGAGAATAGAAACCCGTTTTTTTCCCACATCACTACACAAAGTATTTTGATAAACTAGTGTAAAATCGGGCTTCTTAAACTGTCGCAAGAATATGTATATTTTATTAAAATAAACTAATAAAATGAATGATTTACGTTTACAGCTCAAGTGTACGATGTCTTCGAAACAAAAGATGGAAGACTCGAAATGACTTTATCTAATGGAAAGTCCCTCGTGACAGATTATGTATACGGTTTAATATTTTTTTTCTTTCTAGAGTTCACATAACACACAACATCACGCCTTGTTTTGCGAAGCCGTGGGCAAAAACTAGTGTATAATTATCTTAACATTCGTGTCGCAGGCACATTGTTTGACTCGCCACTATACAAACGGCGTCGTTCGTTTACAAACGCTAGCAGTCATGCAAAATGCCGAAGGCAAAATGTAAATTGCTTTGTCACTATACAACGTGTTCCCGTATCCCGATATCCCATAACTCTAGGGTATTAATGAGACCATATCAAAGAATAACAGGCATATGAATTATTTTCCAATTTTTTTTTTTTTTTTTTTTCGTTTTCATTTTCATTCAAAATAATTCGACAGTCACGATTATTTATGTAAAACACGCTTGTTTACGTGAAATAGTAAAAAAAATATATATATTCCGACTATTTTTGTCAATACAAAATAATATGACAACATCGCATTTTCTTAGCTTTAAATATCAATGATTTGAATGAAAATTATTTACTCGTACATAACAATGAAACTTAGATACACTGACTCTCGATGGAGTCAGTGCTATGTTATCTTCGAAACTATGTATTTTTGGAACACGTGTTCTAGGACTTTTTGTATTATTTTTACTTACTTATTATAAACTTACAGGGACATCTAAAGAAACACATTGTATAATATGCCCCAACATTTGATGGACAATTCAAACGCCGCGCCGTTTACAAAATACTGCTGCAAATTAAAGTATTTGGTTCTACTTCTTACGGCATTTTTTTTGTTTTGATCAGCAGCAACGCGCGTGGCGTTGCGCAGTGGTTTTATGAACAAGAAAGTATTGAAAACAGTGTAAATTGTACGTGTGACTTTCATATTTTAATTTACTCTTATTGGTTGGTCTTGGTCTATTGTCCAGGCGTTTTTGGCTGTGGGAGCGGAGCCGCGAGTCGATATCGCCGAAGACTCAACCCTAGAGAAAGACTATGTGAACGGAGGGTACCTCGTGAACACCGAGCTGGAAGCCAGAACACATCTATACATTGTAAGTAGAGCATCCTTTACTTGTTTGTTGTTTTTAAAATTATTGTATATATTACTAGCTGCCCGCCCCGGCTTCGCACGGGTAGCACTATGTACTTATCTACGGCGCACCTACCTACCGACCCTACCTGCCCTACCTACCCTGCCTACCCTGCCTGCCCTACCTAAAACCTACCCTACCGTTAATTACACCATATCCAGGTACTTTCTTGCCCTTGAGTCTTTTTATCCGCGTTATTACTTCCTGAGGTGTTACTGGTTTGGGTGGCAGCTCCATTTGGAAGTCTTGTTTCAGTGTTTCATCTATACCTGAGTCTGTGTCACTAGTCTGGTTCTTCGGTTCGTTCGGGACAAATACAGCAGCCAGATGTTTAGCGAAGGCGTTTGTCTTTTGCTCACTCGTTCTCGCCCATCAATTTTAGTGGAGGTTTAACTTGGGGTTGGTCATATTGTGCTGTATATTCCATAAGGAATAATTCGTTGCAGATGTGGCAGTTGGGTTAGTAGAGGACCTTACCCGTGTTTGATTGTGTGCCATACCCTGCGACGTCTCCTTTTTTCCAATGATGAACGAATGATGTAACATAACATAACATCATTCCTCGAAGGGTTAAGCAGAGCTGTACCTATAATACACCCACATTTTGCCCCATGTAATAGGGGGAGAGTCTATTGCCTTCAACCGGGTACAAATCCAGACTCTGGGCTGCTAGTGAGACGTGCCTTCTTTGTATGAGAAGAGGCTTTTGCCCAGCGGTGCACGTAACTTGGCAAGAAACGTAGATGCGCAGTTTTTTTTTTTTTTTTGCACTAGTTGTACATGCGCAAACGGAGAAAGTTTGCGCATGTACACAATACGCCAAAACCTTGCCAAGTTACATGCCGGTAGCTGTATTATTAATTTATTATGTTTGTGTGTGTGTCAGGCGGGCGACGCAGCCAGCTACTATTCGCAGTGGCGGGATACGCGGCTTCGCGTGGAGCACTACATCAACGCGGAGGAACAGGGCTACGTCGCCGGAGCCAACATGACCGGGCACTGGCTGCCCTGCAACATGGAACCCAACTATTGGATAAACCTGGGAGACACCTTCCAGATGGAGGTAATGTAACACTAGCTGCGGCAGAAGGTACTGTCAGAATGTATGAAAAATGTTTGACTGCATATCATGCGTGTCTTAACTTTGAGTAGTAGTACGTATCTACTAAGTCCTACGCGATGTGTTTGCTTTTTACTTGTTTGTATTTATATTTTTACCCGACTGCGCGACACAATGGAGAGTATAATGTGTTTATCAGTCTATGTTTGTTCCTTAGTGGCGCGTAGATCGTTTCGATGATTCTTACGTCAATAGCTTTGTCAGTATCACTAAAAACATGACAGTATGTAATGAAAATTCAATATGACGTCAACCAGACGCCTTATGGTGAAAAAGAAAATAAATAAAGTCGACGAACTATGTCAAGCGGGGTATCATTGTGTAGGTCTAAAGACAAAATTTAAGATGCCTCCGACTGCATGAGGTTATACTATACTCTCTACAGAATAAATTTAGGTTTAGGGACAACTAGCCAATGGGCACGAATGTCGGCTTTGGTTGTACTTACGGAGTGTGGGATTGGAGACAGAAATAGGTCATCTTGTTCAATCTTTTTTTAAAGTTAATTTCATACGCAATCTGGTTTTTAAACTCTTTTTTATTGATATTGATCAATTATGTTTAAATAGTGTAATTGACTGTGGCCCTTCAATTTAATATAAATAAATTAACATCACGCCTGTAATTACCGAAAGTTTAGGCAGAGGTGTATAGTGCAGCCACATTTCGCTAGTTATGTTTAAGGGCCATGTAATAGGAGGCTAATCTATTGCCATCATCAACTGGGCACAAATCCAGACTCCGGGCTGCTACTGAGAAATTCAGTTTGCCCATCCTGGGAATCGAACCCAGGACCTCATACTCAGCAGTAGCGTTTCCGACCACTAGACAACGGGAGTCAGTGGAGGGAATGTATCCCGGCGGAGAGCCCAGCTCCTTATGCGGTCGCTAGACGGTCTATGTGATGTCCATAAAAATATATAAATAATCAATTAACTTAAATTAAAAAGTGTTCCTCACAACGACACAATAGTCCCCCGACAGCAATGACAATTTTATTTATCCGTTTAGTCAGCGAGTAAATGAAGAGTGACCTTTCGCTTTGTATATACATATAGAGATTAATTAATACAACTTTTTCTTTTTAATTTTTCGTTATGTGTATATATTTGTTGGAGATCCTAACTAGAAACACTGACAAACAGTGATCATTAAGAGTTCGTGTACAAAATTCAGTCGACAGAGTTTAGGCAAATTCATTGCGATGCTATGTTTGTGTCCACCGTTCACGCACACACGCCTAAAGATCGAGTGTAGTGATCGCTTATACAGTTTTGATCCTATACATGATATTTTCATAAGTTACGTAGGTAAGGTTAAGAAATAAGTTTGGAATGTTTGTGTATATTCGTTTAATATATTTAAAACAATCAACATGTTCCGTGTGGTGCCGGACGTAAAGAATAGTACCATCCCATTTCTTCCCGTGGGTGTCGTAAAAGGCGACTAAGGGACTTACTAGAGAATGGGCAGCAGCGATCTTTATCCATTTTAACACCATACTGTGATAGCCAACCCGCCTGCCAAGCGTGGCGATTATGGCAAACCCCTCCATTTGGGGGAGGAATATGTCTAGCAGTGGACGTCTTTCGGCTGAAATGATGATGATGATGAATCAATATAAAAATGCTACAATTTGGTGTTAGATGCATTTAGGTACATTTAGGCATTCAATAACATTGACGCATTTTACATAAATACGAGTAGTGGTGCCGATTCTCTTGTACACCGAACTAAACTATCCCTAAAATTCCTTAGTTTTGGCTATGAGAATCTTAAAGCTATTCTGCAAAAATAAATATCTAAATTTAAAAATATATTTGATAAAACTAAAATCGAATTCGACAATTGTGACTCCACGTGGTACTTGTTTTCTCCTACGCCGTGAACTTTTTTAGAGCCTGAGGCTCGCACGTTGTGCAGCCTCGACGTGTTTTATATGGAATTTTTCACTTTTTGTATGGAAAATATGAAAAATTATTACCTACATGTTGAGTTTTAGGAGTTTCATAAAGGGGGTTGAAATTTTTATTATTTTTACGATGGGACACACATTTTTTCAGATATAAGCAAAAGAAAAGAAAAAAGATATTGGTGCCGATTCTCTTGTCACAAATGTCTCTAAACTAGACTAAAAATCACCAAAATTTTGTTTATTCCTGTCAAACGACGTTTGACTTGTCTCATTCTGAAATAGACTAAAGTGACACAACTTAACTATATTTTAGTTTGACAGCACTAAGATGGCACTGAGTTATTAAATTAGTGAAAATGGCAATTTTGCTATTCTGAATTCTGACGTTTTTCACCAAAAATTTGGATTGTTTAACTAAATCTGACTATTTTAAAATCGAGATTTAAAAGGTGTGAAATAAAATTTGATGTAATGAACTAAAAGTCACACCAAGACCTCGACTTCAGGTGCAAAAACAGTACTGTATCTCAATTTAATTCAAAATATTTTATTTCACATTCACAAGGGCACTTATGAAACGTGAGTAGCCAGGTGCACGGTTCCAATTGGTCGTTTCCTATGGCGAAGATCCGGCACCGAAACTCTACGGTTACTCTTTTAAAAGTAAATGGTTTTAAATAAAAATTCAAATTACAGTGTTAAAAGGTATTAGGACAGTGTAGGCCTATCAACAAGTACCAGATACTTAGCAAAATATAAAATGGTCCACAGATCTAAAATTTTTCAAAATCATTCCATTTCGCGCACGGTCTATTAATGTCGTTACAATAATGTTGCTGTTGGGTTGCCGCTGCGAAAGGACTGTAGTTAAAACAACCAATATTGCTTGACAAGCACGAAGAACTGCTTGACGAGCACGACGAATTGCTTGATGAGCATGAAAGATTGCTTGACGAGCATGAACAATTTGCGTATTTTTCAAATATAGATCCCCAGGTCAAAAAGTCCATGGTTAATCTTTTTTTAAATGTGGTCTATTCTATCCTCAGGTTTTTGGTGAAGTAGGAGCTTGCATGCCCATCGTAGGTCTGTTCCTGGAGTGCAATGATGAGGATTCCGTCAACGACGCTGAGAGACTAATCGACAAAGAAAAGGACAAAAGGATTTGCTATCAAAAGAAGTACTAAAACTGATTTCACCATTTACCTATTTAGGGCGAATTTCTATTGAAACATTGCACATCTAAACCGGTTTCATAACCTATCAGTATCAACTCTTTTGCGGAATATTGGCACTGACAGCTCTTAAACGCTGTTAAGATGTGCTGATCGCGTTCAGTTTCATTGGTGAAATTCGCCCTTATAGTGTCCAATTTAAGTTATTAAAAAAAACCGGCTAAGTGCGTGTCGGACCACGGGACCACGCGCAATAAAGGGTTCCGAAGTTGGGACGAATTTATCCCAAAAAAAAACTTAACAATGTAGTAGAGAAACATGTTCTCCGATACATATAGGTACGTCACGGTCAATTCTCTAACTGCAAATGTAAGTTTGTAATCGCAAAATAGGATCGTTTTTTATGTGATAAAACGAAAATCACAATACAAACGAAATCAGGGGAGATTTCGCCCCCTTAAAAAGGTGGAATTTTCAAAAACTCCTACATTATAAAAGGAAGCTGTGTGCAAAATTTCACTTTCATAGCCCCAGTAAATATGTCAGTCAGTCAGGTCAGTTACTCCTTATATATATACCTATAGATTTCGGGTTTTGAAGTTTTTTGGTCCCATATTGAATATTGTTCATATACATGAAACAAAAAAAAACAAATAAGTGCATAAAATTCGCGGGCTAAAGTAAAGAAATCACCTCGAGTAATGCTAGAGGTTGACAAGCTCTCAACTTAAAAGTCCACATCCTAATAACAAGGGTTTGAATAGCATGTTTGTGTCGCAGCCCCCGGGGTACGGAGTACTTCAACCGGTACAAGCGCGGCATGTTGTTCTATCTGCGAAACGAGATCGTGGTCGGCTTCGTGTTCTGGAACATGCCGCCCATTGAAGATCGGAAGCCAATTTGTGTTGAGGTAAGTATACCCCAGTACCCCCACCTACTCAGGGCGAGATTTACTTTGCCTAGCAGTGTTTAGAATTTAAAACTTATTTTTGTCTAAATAATTTACATATAATTATGTAGGTACATACAAGCGAATTTGAACAACCGTTATATGCGAATATTTTAACATATTAGGTCTTTACCTATGAAATTGCCGTTCTGCAGTACTGGCCATTTCAAATCAAAATAATTTTTGTTTGGCCAAGAATTCTAATTTCAAATTAATTTTATTTTAAAAACATGGATTTTTTTTCCAAAAGGAGTCATTTGTTTATTGATTAGTGTTACATTTTCATCGCATTTCAATCTTCTTCGTCATCATGGATACGTTAAAAATTCGAGTAATTATGGAATATGAGTACCGCCGTGGCAGCAACGCGGCACAAGCGGCACGCAACATCAACGACGTTTACGGAGCTAACACTACAAACCAACGCACCACCTGTTATTGGTTTACTCGCTTCCGTTCTGGAAATTTCGACCTGAAAAATGAACCTCGCGGTCGTCCGAAGACTTTGGTCGACAATGAAGAATTAAAGGCGATTGTGCAAGCTGATGATACACAATCTACGGCTGAATTAGCAGCAGCTTTCGACGTTAGCGTCAAAACAATATTGGTCCATTTGCGTCAAATTGGCAATGTAAAAAAGCTTGACAAATGGGTGCCCCACGAACTCAATGATCGCCAGCGCAAAGTACGCGTCGAGACGTGCCTTGCACTGCTCAACAGACACACAAATGAAGGAATTTTGAACCGCATTGTTGCCTGCGATGAAAAATGGATTCTGTTTGATAACCGCAAGCGCTCAGCAAGTTGGTTGGATCCTGGTTCAGCACCTAAACAATACCCTAAACGAAAACTTACCCCTAGAAAAGTGATGGTCACTGTTTGGTGGTCTAGCGCCGGTGTGATTCATCACAGCTTCTTAACAAACGGGGTGAGCATTACTGCAGATGTGTACCTACTGTGAAGAACTGAACACAATGATGGAGAAGCTGGCACATCTCCAACCAGCATTGGTCAATCGCTCGTCTCCGCTGCTACTGCACGACAACGCGCGACCTCATACTGCACAGCAGACGGTCTCCAAGTTGCACGAACTGGGGTTGCAAGCTCTCCGTCATCCGCCCTACTCACCAGACCTTGCGCCTACAGACTACTACTTTTTCCAGAATTTGGATAACTTCTTGGCGGGAAAAAAATTCAATACCCGAGAGGCAGCACAAAATGCCTTTGAAGAATTTGTTGCCTCCCGTCCAGCTGATTTCTTTAAGAAGGGCATCGATAAACTGCCGCTGCCTTGGCAAAGATGCATTGATTGCATGGGTGATTACTTCGATTAATACAAATAAAAAATACATGAAAAAAAATTGTTTAAATTTTTTCATACAAAACGGCAATTTCATAGGTAAAAACCTATTATT
This sequence comes from Agrochola circellaris, assembly GCA_914767755.1. NCBI lineage: Eukaryota > Metazoa > Arthropoda > Insecta > Lepidoptera > Noctuidae > Agrochola > Agrochola circellaris. The sequence goes on along the minus strand of OU611843.1, from coordinate 20,372,030 downwards.
ATAAGGCCTCACAAGATTGACCGATGACCTTGTGAAGGCCGCAGGAATCCGCTCGAAGCGGGAAGCACAGAATCGGTCGAAGTAGCGGCCCTTGGCGGCCTATATTCAGCAGTGGACGTCTTTTGGCTGCAATGATGATGATGATTGTGTGCGAATCAAGTTCATATTTGTATGAAACTCTTAATTAGTAAAGTCCAGAGTACGGTCTGTGAATCTCGCCATTAGGATCAGGTCATAATAAGTTCGACCGCAGGTGGTTGGACGGCGGAAAAAATTTGGGTACCTACTTTAGGTACCTGCCCCCAAATATTTTTTTTTTTTTATTATTGACACTGACAACTCTTGAACTCAGTTCAAATAAGCTGATCGCGTTCAGTTTCATTGGTGAAATTCGGAAAAAAACTGCAAGCGATAACCGCCACAGCGGGTGCGCCTATAAGTTACATATAATATGGTTACTTACGAACTATTGCGCGGTTTTTTGTCGCGCGTCATTTTGTTACTAGTTGCATTCATAAAATCAGTCGCGGGCAAAAAAACGTCAGTGCGTTCATTTGTTCATTTATATTAAATCACAAAATGACGCGGCTAAAAACCACTGGCGGTTAACCGCAGTGCGGCCTACGCTTGTTTTTAACTTTAATAAATTTTTAATAGCTGCTACCGGAATCCAGGGGTGTTGACCTTGACCTTGAAGATATCATTGACTTCATTATTGCTTGGAACTAAATTAAGACCCGCCACGTGGTGTTCCCCGCCCTTAGTTTTCACTATTCCACCAATCCCGAAATAAACTTTTGGCAATTTTTTTCTCGGCGCCTGTGGTTTTACGCACTTAGAGCCTGTGCACACGATGCGTTACGGCGGCGGCGCGGCACCGGAGTGATGTCGCTGCGGCGTTTTACATACAAATATTCATGGTATGGCACACGGTGCGTTCCGGCGTCGCACCGCACTTATACCGGATTTGCAGCCCGCGAGACGAGGCGGGGAGGGGTGTACGCGTTGCAACGCCGGAGGCCACACCGGAGTGGCCCCGCTCAGTTGTTTATGTAACTGCCAGTCCGGCGAAATCTTTGCGGCGCGGCGCCGTTGCGGCGTAACAACGCTACGGCGCCGCAGCACCCGTGTGCCTGCCAGTGCGGCGAAATCTTTGCGGTGCGGCGTCGCAACGCGTCGTGTGCACAGGCTCTTAGGGACGCACTTTACGCACTTTTTAAATATACACTAAAAAGGGTCCAAACTGCCCAAAATAAATTGCTGCTATAAGAAAGCGACGGGTACCTGATCATTCAGATCAACATTATCTGCGCAAAATACGAGCTTTGAAGTGAAGTTGCGGACACCAGCCTGTATCACGTTAACGCATAAATCCTACAGATTACAAATGCGACGAGAAGTTTAGGTGTTATGAGGGAACAGATGAACATACATACATCCTTTGGCTTTGCCGTAGTCGGGTAAAAATTACTCTTAACTATCTAGTGTTTTATTTGATTCCGCAGCTGCTTCGTGCGAAGCCATCATACCTGGAGATCGACACGCTCGCAGAGCTTCTCGGCTTCCCGGGCACTAAGTGTGTGTACAGGCCGGCGGATCTATTCATAGACAAAGGACCATGCATAACGAGGTAAGTCTAAAGGCTGTAGCAGACTTGGGCGGGCCGCACCGCATTGCAAGCATTCTCCCACATCACTTTCGTACATTTTCTATAAACCATCGCACACTACAGGTGGCCCGCACCGCACTTTTTTTAAAGAAAATTTGTTGCGGCTGTAACGTACGCTTGGCTTAACTGAGCAGGGTCGTCATCAAGCTATCTAAAATCATATTCACACTTACGTTTGAAAACTAGTACAAAAATAAAACTTAGGAAATATATTTATTGACATACAACAGTTAGGAGGTATTTTTTCGTAAGAAAATCGATGCGACGACGAGTGGTCTCCTCTTAATCGTCACTTTTTGTTCCAGATTTAAAACGTGGTAAAAAATTTGCAAGATATATTTTGAAGGAATTGTCTGTGAGGACATTTTTTTTTTGTTTATTATTAAACGTTGAGTTGACACATTGTAATTTATTTAATTATTGAATAAGATACTCGTCAATGGACATCACACACACACGCAACGGACAAGGACAAATTGATAGACAGATAGAAAAAATATTCAGTGCACACAAAAGACATACATAAGCACAATTAAATAATAACAATTTACATAAAAACAATATACCAATATATAAAAAAGATAAACAGGTACCTATTTAAAGAAATGGAGTGGCATTATGACATACTTCAACTAAAATATACAAGGTGCGGTGTGCGTCTCAAGGTGTGACGCTGATATTCTGTTGGATTCCTTTTTTTTCTTCACATTTAGCTATTTCTCCTTTTTAGGGCAAAATGATTAATATTATACATGGCTTATGGCTTTTTATTTTGACAGGGACTTTGAGAATTTTGGGGTAAAACCGCGAAAAACACCCCAATCTGGCAGCATTAACCGCGGTCTTAAGGGGACGTATGTACAGCACGCTGAATGTGCACACAAAAGCTACGTCCTGCATTGCAGCCTTGGCGGGACGTACAGCCTCATTTATATATGTATATAGATTTTTATTGCTAGCATCTTTATATTCAGATACTTCGACCCAAAACTTTAATGGGTCGCGTCAGTTAAATTTCCCCATTATTAAATAATATTTGGTTTTGAAAATTAATTGATACGATCGCTATCTAGAGGTGCTGTATGTTAGATTTCAATGCTCATACATAAGAAAATAGTGCCAATGCTAGCACCGAAAATGCTAAGTTGGCAACACGAGGTTAGGTGGAGGTTAGACTTGTTCTTGCTCGGTCATTGAACGGAGCGCTCCGATCTAGTACAATCTGTAAAATGTACTAGTTCAGTCTTCTAGTACTATTAGTACACTAACCGAATGAAGAGTTTATAGAGTCCGTCCGCGCCACCGCTCAAATCCGATATACGCAGCACTAGTGATAAAAAAAAAATTAGTTCCATTACTTTCCGCCGGACTTCAGTGGTGGCGCGGACTGTAACAAAGAGTGCTTTTGACATATCACAGGCACATAATATATGTTATTATCAATGTTATTAGATTAAGCCAGTTAGTTTTTGTGTTGTTTTAAAACTTCCACGTAGTCGCTGGCAAAAGCTAATATAAATAATAACATTTTAAATATTATAATAAGCGAATGGCAGCAATAAACCTACATATTTTGATTTTCCTTCATACTTTGCAGGCTTAGGACTGTCATTCTAATACCCGTTCATTTATTTACAAAACATTACAAAAAAGTCAAAGTTTGATTTACTAGGTTACTTCATGCATTATTTTATTTTAGAATGGCGTATTTAAAAATCAAAATATTTACAACGATACTAAAATATACATAGGTATTGTACATACCAGGGCTGCACTAAAAGTATCGGGAATGGAATATTTCCACTGTTCCTGTCATATTCCAATTAAAATCTTTTTAATTGAAAACTCCTTGGTTTTAAAAATCGAATACCATTTATTTATTTTAAAAAAGATTCTCGGTCTTGTCACAAGGTTTTGTCAAACTTGTTTAGTCGTTGAGAAAATGGAATTGACTCGAGAAAATTCAAGAGCGATGATTTATTATGACTTTCGAAGTGGTTTAACACAAAAACAGTGTGTTGACCGGATGATTTTTGCATTTGGTGATGAAGCCCCATCCAAAACCACAATTTATCGCTGGTTTGCTGAATTTCAACGTGGACGTGTCAAGCTCAGTGATGATCCCCGTCAAGGTCGTCCAAAAACTGCAGTCACCCAAGAAAACGTTGATGCTGTGCGTAAGCTGATTGAGGAAGATCGACATGTGACATACCGCGAAATTTAGGCAACTTTAGACATTGGCATGAGTCAAATACAAATAATCTTGCATGAACAATTAGGTGTAAAAAAGTTGTTTTCCCGATGGATACCGCATTCGCTCTGTGAAAAGCAAAAAGAGGCTCGCGTTACTTGGTGCGTCAGAACTCTCGAAAGATTCCACGCAGGAACCTCAAATGCTGTATACAACATTGTATCAGGTGACGAATCTGGATATACGCGTACGAACCCGAAACAAAAAACCAGTCACGAGTTTGGGTGTTCGAAAAAAAGCCAACAAAAATTGTTCGTTCACGGAGTGTTGCAAAAAAAATGGTGGCCACGTTTGTCTCCAAAACCGGCCATGTTACGACTATTCCTCTTGAGGGACAAAGAAGGGTTAATGCAGAATGGTATGCTAGCATTTGTTTGCCACAGGTCGTTTCTGAACTCCGTAAAGAGAACTGCAACCGCCGCATCATCCTCCATCACGACAATGCGAGTTCTCACACCGCGCACAGAACAAAAGAGTTTTTAGAGCAAGAAAACATAGAATTATTAGACCATCCGCCGTACAGCCCCGACCTAAGCCCTAATGATTTCTATACTTTCCCTAAAATAAAGAATAAATTGCGTGGACAGAGATTTTCATCACCTGAAGAAGCTGTGGACGCCTACAAAACGGCCATTTTGGAGACCCCAACTTCCGAATGGAATGGTTGCTTCAATGATTGGTTCCATACTTCCATCGTATGGAAAAATGTGTCAAATTTCGCGGAGAATACTTCGAAAAGCAATAAATACATTTTTAAATAGTAATGTTGTGTCACTTCCTTGATTCCCGAAATGTTCAGTGCCGCCCTCGTATATTACATTAGGTATAAATGTTAGCATGGAAATATTTTAAATATTTACAATTACACACAATTATATCTACATAGAATAATTAAATATGTACAGTATGATTTATTTACAAGTTGCCATGCAAGAATAGCAACTGTGAGACTTTATCGGGCTCTAAAAGCGTTCTGCGTTGGTTTAATATTTGACCCGCATTTGAGAACATCCTTTCACAGGACACTGAAGTAGCCTGTATGCACAACCTTTTTAACATGTATTGATGTAGGTGTGGATAAATATGTTTCCTACTGTTCCACCACTGCAGCAGGCTGCTTTTCTATTAACATATTCTTCATTTAAATATTTGTCAAATTGTCTAATTCCCGCAGCAACAGGATTTTCGGGTCTTGTGATTTTATCTGTTTCACTGTCGAAATCATCCCAAATGCTTTTTGTTTTATTTGCTGTGATTGCAGATGTCGCTGAGGTTGCTTCTTCGACATTGTCGACTACTTGCGAAGGGTTCTGTGTTGAAGCTTCATTTGGTAAACGTATCTCGCCTATCCTACGCTTCAAGCTATCGCAGGCTCTATTATAAGATTCTAGAGTTCGGAAGCCTCTCCTTTTGAATCGAGGGTCCAAAATAGTGCACTCTGAGTAGAGGGGTTGCTTTTCCAGGTCGTGAAATCTGGTACGAATCTGTGTATTTAACATTTCGATAAAGCTCCGTACTTCCTGGTCATGGGGCTCCGACATAATGGTTGTGACGTGTTTTGACAGCAGCTGTACAAATATGAGGACTTTCGATAACGATACATATTTTTCGCAGCTTAGCTCATTTGTGATTTCATAAAATGGTTCAAGAATCGGAATGACCTGTTCAATGACCACCCACTCCTGTAGTTGTAACGATAGGTCATTTCGCAATAGTGCCAAAGAGCTTATTACGGCATCTTTGACACGCACGATTCGGTTCAGCATGTCGTAGCATGAATTCCACCGTGTTGGGCATTCCTGTTTTAATTTAAGCTGCGGCAAACCCATTTGTTTTTGAATTTCTGTAAGTTTGGTTAAACCAACCGTGCTTTTTTTTAAATATTCCACAATGCTCTTCACTTTGTTAACAATTTGTGTAATATTATTGATTGCCTGTTGAACCACAAGGTTCAAAGAATGAGCAAAGCAACCAATTGATCTCCACTCCCCTAATCTGATGGCTGCTAAAATATTTGCTGCGTTGTCACTGACAATACAAACAACCTTTCCAGTTATTTGCCAGTCAGTTATCATTTGCCTTAAGAAAGCGACTAGGTTGTGGCTAGTGTGCCGTTCATTATAATTAATACATCCCAGCAGGGCTGAAGTTAATTCGCCCTTGGTGTCTATAAAATGCGCCGTAACAGCTATATAGCTTTGGTTCGTTACAGATGTCCATCCACCAGTACCTAGACATACGTATTGTGCTTTCATTAACTTAAGGCGAATAGCCTCAAATGTGTTTACATACGTTTTAGGAATTAGAGTGGTCGACAGAGTTTTTCTTGTAGGAAGTTTGTAACCTGGGCAATTTGAGACCATTTCTATTAATTTTCGAAATTCTGGTTCTTCAACCAAGCGGAGTGCATGGTGACCTTTAGCCATCACCCTAACGACTTGGTTATCTATAAGTTCAATTTTGCGTGATGAAGGTGGTTTACGAATGTAGTTCGTAATAGGCACAGTTGTTGGGTGTGGTTGTTCTCCCCTGACACTGGGCGTAGTTCTCGGAATACTGCCTGATGTACTTACCGATTTGTGATGATGATGAGGCACTCGTTGACGGTAGACATTGCTCAGCTAAGTTATTGTCATCGTCAGTAGGCGCAGTTTGTCTTACAACGCACAAAGACACTGTGGGATGCTTATTTTTCAAATGTCTATTTAAATTACCTAATGATCCACTTTTGATACTCAAATACAGCGAACAATAGTTACATTTTGCCCTACATTCATTTTTCTCCTCCGTATAATGTAACCAGATATTGCTCCTCTTACATCTATTTGGCGCCATTTTTGATATTCGAACGTAATCACAATAAAAATAAGACTATTCGTTTTTGTTTGTCCAAATCACCGTAGCACTTAATATATATTTACATTTATTTACAATATTTACACTTAAGTTCTTAGTATGTAAACACCAAAAACAAAAAAAATCACAAAACTTTAAATGAACTATTAGGGTGCGTTTCCACTGAAGCGGAGACGTACGGAGCTGAGCGCAGACGTGCAGGAATCGTCCAATCACAGACGAGATGAGAGACGCGATGAAGATTTCAACCATTGTGATTGCACGTCTCCGCTCAGCTTCGCTCGTCTCCGCTTCAGTGGAAACGCACCCTTAAACTATCGCAATTACTACCAGACACAGATAATAATAGCAGAGTACTTAATTCAAAATGGAAAATATATAGAAAGTACTTATTATTTTAAAGAAATTAGAAAATAATTAAAATAATCGGCTACCCAGCATATCTCTGTTTCAAAAGATATAAAGCAAAATAGCCGAAATTGATATCGTAATAAAGATCTAAACACCTTGGCAAATCAGAGTTATAATGTCGTAAGTTTGAGTACTCAGAGTGCAACAAGGAGTGAAGAGTACATCTAGTTCCTTCGCCTTCGGTCGCTATGCGTTCGGTTGCGTGTCGGCACAATTTCGAGCCCGCCGCGCCGCTCCCTGGCGACTGCCGACCGGTCTGTTTCCCGCTCAATCCAAGCATCGAGAATATGCGTGACTGACATTAGTCTGTGGATCCAAGTCCGAGCAGAGCTCGGACAGAACTTGTTCGAAACGAAGTACTAAATGACCGAAGTACTAATAAGCTTACGGAATAGATCATTCTAGTACAGTGTCATGAATGAATTCTTAATAGTACATAGTACATGTACTACACAAGCCTCTGGAGGTGACTGTTCAAAATTATGTAAAGTCGATCATGCGACATCGTAGTTTTTCACCTGGCGATTTCAAAATTGAAGTCCACACACAGAATTTGAAATAAAAGAAAAATAGGTTTACTTGTCACAGAAACACGTGCATACAAAAAGACAAGAGTAATCAAATAACAATGTAGATCCACAGGTTGACATAAAAGAGTGACGTGGTGACATTTGGAAGTAATGTAGACATACGATGATGGCACTACTTTGCCGATATGTTGAGTCACCCACAAGTAGCGTTTTTAACTATTTGTCTAAATTCTTTTACTCATTTCCCATTCGAAGTGACCTAAGTGCGATAGTGGCGCCCTCATTTTTTCCAAACTCTTCTTGCGATGTGAAAGAAGTACAAACCAACCAACACAGTACTTTAGCCTAATTAACACAAATAAATGATTTTGATTTCATCTTAAGTTAGTAGTTACTCATTAGGATCATCCTACTATATTAGGCCATTTATTATTAATGGTTTAAAGCGTTGACAGTGGCTCATTCTTTAACTAAAGTCTAAGGTCTCCAATTTAGGTTTCAGTAATAGCAGATTACTGACACTGACAAGACTGTAATCCAACCACAGATTTTTGAAGTCTCAAAAGGCTACGTTCTAAAATACCTAAAAATGGTGAACGACTTCACGAAGTTACGTCAATCAAACAAACAAACTTCATTCATCACTTTCTGATCCTCGACCCTGTCAGATTCACTTTGGTTTGGGTTTTGGTTTGTGCTTTTGCTTTTGCCAGGCAGGCTCCCATATAATTGTACTCTTTGATCTGCATATAGTCTGCATTGCGCCAGATTCAATTATTCTGCTTCAGGCGGCATTTTTGAAGTGCATTGCGTCGGTGCGCAAACTTTGTGAGCTTGGTGCTTTGTGTTGTGTATTTTAATATTTGGATAGTTTGCGGACGGTGTTACTGATAATAACTTTGGTACTATTATTGAGGTTAGGCAATAACAATGTTCTGGTAACTTTTCTCATCGATCCAATCGAGTCCATTGACTAGACGAGACGACTTGGTCTAAAAATTATAGCGACTTCTAAGTTGCATTTCTTGAATTTTGATTGTGTTACTTATTGCCATGTTGGTTTTTGGCCTGGTTGAAACTCTTTTGTCAAACTTGGTTTTTTTAGGTGAATTTTTAAACCTACGGTTTAATATTTTAACAAACTAAATGCGTCCTTCAGAAGCTGTGTTCGTCCGCTGTTAAATGTGTTTCTATTCAATGCTAATCAAAGTAAACATAAATTACAGAAAACAAAACTAGGGTCATCGTGAGATTTCCTTGGAAAAAAAGAACATGAATCCTCAAACAAACTATGATGTTACAAACGAAATCTTGTTTTCCACAGATTAATCTTGAGGTGAATCGTTGTGTCTGGTTCCTATAATGTGGTCACCAAAATGTCTGGTTCAAAATGTTGAGTCCTGGTGTCAAGTGTTTGAGTTCAGAGTGTTGAACGAGGTAAGTTTGAGCCTCTGACCTCAGGCAATGAAGTAACAATAGATTAAAAGAAAGTTTTAGAAGATAGCCCTTAACATTCAGTGTCATGAAAGATGTCCATTATAAAATTCTTGGTTGTGTTCTTCAAAGGTTGGTGAGTGGGTTGTCTTAGTGGCGGTTTTATTTGTAAAAGGTTTTTGATTTTAAATTGACCCAAGCATAAATTCAGATTTCAGAACCATGTGGTATTTTTCTGCCAGAAGAGACCATGGTGTTTCTGAGTGTAACTTTAATGTTATCTACTCTATCGTGTCTTCTGTTGTCTTACTAACAAGATTATGTGTAGCGAGTTTCTTTAACTTGAAAATAACATGAAATATAGCTAGACCATTAGTCAATTCGGATTCAGGTCAGATATAGACGAATTTGCAAAATTCTTTTTTATTTGAAAGGGTATACTTCCGAGGTGGTCCCACTGTCATCAGGTCAGGATCTGAAGATGGGATCCTGGAAACATCGAGGGAACTTTTCAAATATTATAGGCACTCCTATGTATAGCGATTTGGGTATTTTTTATAGTAACTCATGGAGTTGCTCTCGGAAAGCACCATTTGGTGAAGTCGAACTGATGATGAAAACCACAGATGGTCACCGGAACTACTCAATAATAAGTATTTTAAGGGGTTGCGATTTGATTACTTTAATATGGTTGCCAAGCAGTTTATGCTCGTCACAATGCATTTGGAGAAGTGGAGCTGATTGTGAATTACCAGGAGAACTCCTCAACGATTAACCTCCCTGTATCGGGAAAAGCAATATTTTGTAAAAGGTGATGAGCAGTTGACATTAGGCTATTGTAGTATATAGATAAGACAATGCTTGAATATTATATAATTAGGTAAGTTTCTATGATTCTAACTTTGGGATCCCAAAGAGTCAATCTGTATGTTAAGTGATGATTTTCACATTTGCTTGTTGATGGTATTAGACTTGATTCAAAGACATTGAGTGTAGTGAAATCTGCAATAAAACATTAATTGTGAAAATTAATGTTTTTCCACTAATGGCAAAAGAATTTGACAAGTCGTTGGCTCACTATTACAAGGTTCTAAGTTAACTTTAATGAAGTTGAGTAATTTTACTTTTAAATTTTTGACTTTAGTAAAATGTATACATGTAGCCCTAATGCCTAAGTGACATTTTAATATCTTAATTTAGGACTACATAATGCTTTCTAGGAACAAAAAATTGGATATCGACTTTTATACTCTGAAATATTAACGAAATTAAAATAACCCTTAACCCTTTACACCCGACTGTTTGTTTTTTCGAAATTATCTATGTCATGGCTTTTATAGCTTTCTGTGCAGTTTAGGGAGTTAAAAAAAAATACTGAAAAAAATCTCAGGTTTACAGTAAATCCAGGAATTAACCCTCACGATCGTGAGTTTCAGGTACAACTTGACTACTCACGATCGTGAGGGTACTTTAAATTGAACGTTTGTTTTGATAGTTTAATAGGAAATGAAACCAATATTCAATTGTTTATAAGCTTAATGCTTTAATCAGTCATTTTAGTATCAGTCTACATTATAAAACTTACTATATAATTCTTAATTCTTAAAAAAAACAACATTTATAACAAAGGTCATAATTTTTCTCCATTATTCGTAACAAAAACAAAAAAACTTCTAAAACTTAACCAATTTATTTATTTTGTTATTTATTTCAATGCCCTATCATGGTAGATACAGCTTCCAGGTGGGACACTCTTGCTCAAATGGAGAACCACAGAAGGCACTAGCCCGAGTGGTGAGTCCCCAAACATGGTTTTAGCTCCCTGATAAATATCAAAATCGAGCATCAAGCCTTCACTTGTGGTCAGTACAAAGTTTTTTAGACCAACTGGGCGTGGCTTGTTTCTAACTACTTGACGAAGACTGCATCTACCAGTAAATGGCACCATTTGTTCATCAATCGAGTAAAACCCGGGGACTCTTTCTAGTTTGTTGCAAGTAGCTTTTACTCTATTTATCATGGGCTGTACCTTCCACAAAGGATTGGTTCTTTCACTTGGCGGAACTTCGTCTGAATCTACGACGTGTAGTGCATTGCGGATAGTTAAAAATTGGTCACGAGCCATTTGCTTACTAATAACATCCAATCTTAACCCTGCTCGCCAGTACATTGGGATTCGAGGGTAATGTATACAACCAATGATAATGTGAATCGAGAACACTTTGGCTATATCAACTGCAGTAGTTTTTAGTTCCCGGCCCGTTTTTCTTAGATGATACAAGTTTGTGCATCTAGATATCTCTTCAAAAAAATCTTTATTAAAATAGTCAGAAAAATATTCCACGGGGGTCCTCACAGTAGATACTGGTAGTGAAGGATAATCATGAGAAGAATCTTGGAATGGAACCTGTTTCAAAACACGCTTGCGAGGTGCCGGACGCGTAGTTCTTCGGCACTCAGATGTTGAAGGTGCGGGAGTGACAAAGCGAGGGCTTGGCACAGGGTCCAACTCAGGTTCTTCATCGTTTTCTATTCCGGAAAATATTTCGTCAAAATTCAGTTCCTCCAAGACATTTGGTTGGAAATTATCATCATCATCATCAAAATCGTCAATTTCGGAAAGGTTTCCATCGCCCAAGATTTGCAAAACTTGATCGTCGGTTAAGTCCCGTCCTAAAAACCAGAAAAAATATATTATTTTAACTTAGATCCAGGAAAAAAGCAATAAACGACAGGTACGTTGTTTTAAATTCATTCCTCGCACGCACAACCGAAGCCACACGATCGTAGCAGTCCAAATTTACGACTAAATTCTATCAAAATTACAAATAAAACTTTGAAACTAAAATAACTTACGTATTTAGTGTTAATTTAACTTG